>CM076989.1:56024799-57274799 GCA_039090855.1 Macrothele yani | reverse complement strand
GTTTTGCTGCTTTGTTATCCTTTCCGCCCTTAGTACTTTTTCTTCCCCACCCGCAGATGTTACAAGATCATGTTCAGCAAGGCGGAACATCATTTTGTAGGTGATCGGACAGAATCAGTAACTCATAAAACTAGTTTTACTTAACCTAATGATATAAAAATTTCGTTTTGTGTTAAAAATATACGTGATAGAAAAATTTGAGCATCACTTTTTTAATCGGCACATCGAAATGAATAAGAAACAGGCAGCAAATGTCAATTAAACTGTTGTAGATCTGTGTTGTCTGCAATTGACAGCAAAAGAATAGGTCTGTCAATGTTTTTTTCCTTTCCATTTTTTTTTCTTTTTGACATCGCATTCACATGACAATTGGAGATTATACAATGAAAAAGCGAATTTTTTCGGTGTTTTTAACACTTTTTTCATCAGCTGATAACACTTGCTGTTCAGGCATCTCCAACATGCGAGTCTCTTCGACCAGTATCAACGCCAGGTGAACAACGAAGTACGATTCGACTTTTTCCGAAACCAGATGTTAAAATTGACATATACCGCAGATGGAAAAGTCTGTCTATGATAAAAATCAAATAGTCTGACACTCCGGGAAATCGCACATTTCGTAATCAATCTGGCATGAACATGATCAGAGCAGAGACGCCATGTCGGAAGTATCACAACAGAAATGCCGTTTTACCGCAAGCCAGAGAAAATACTGAAAATACATTTAAGATTCATCATTATGTAGGTTTTGAAATTTTCGTGATTCGATGTCATACGCCAAACCGTGTTGATTTTTGATTTACCTCCTAAAAAGCTCAGAACACCTTATTCTGTATAATTTCTTAAAATTTTAGCTAATTTAAAGGTGGAACAGCTTTTATTCAAACAGAACAATAAAAAAAAACCCTACTTTGTCCTAAATTCAATGGGCTCTCAAAGTGCCAAAATTATTTTACAGCTGGTGGATTTTAGCGAAGAAATCAAGGGGCTCAATTTTATTCAATAAGATGTGAGTGCTAACGGTAGGTGATGTTCTACGACATGTTTTTGCTGCCTACACAAGTAACGCTAAATACTCCTACCTGAGAAATGTCATTTCATGCTACCTAAGTTCTTACAACTTTTAATCTATTGAAACAGTCGATGGGTACATCTGTGAAACATTTCGATAAGCATTACAGAGAAAAGGAATGCTGGGAAAATGATCAGCACTGTGGAAAATGGTACAGCGAAAACTCTGTCATCCGCCTAATGACATGTATCCCATAAATCCTCAATGAGTACAAGGATTGCTTGTTAATGGCTTCAGTTAAAATATCTTCACGGAAGTACAAAAGAAAAATCTTAGAGATTTAGACGACTCGCCTGAAATTTTCATTGATGGTCTTTTTCGCTTAAGCCATAAATATCTGTCAACAGTGAAATCACACTGGATGGAGCTGCCGTACTGAAGTTTACTTAATTCAGGTTGCTGTTTCCCTATAACATTCGCACTCTTCTGCAGCTTCAAAACCCATCAGTCAGTGGCTGCTCTAATGCATTTTAGCAGATTGGGATGTAAAAAAGTACTCGTAGTACACTGGAGTGTATCTAGTACGCGTGTACAGTATGTCGCATAGCTACTATTTAAAACGAAAATGCCGTACATAACGAACAAATTACAGGCCTCATAAATGGTTTGAATAATTACAGGTCTTATAAATTTCTTTTAATAGCAATTATTACAGGTCCTATAAATTATTTTAATAATAATTAAAGGTGCCATAAATTGTTTTTAATAATAACATCAATTTGCTTTTAAAGTGTTTAATTCGCTTTTACTACTGACAAGAACAAAATCATCAAGCTGATGTGGTCCTAAATATTTTATTTGTACCTTTTCGGTGTAGAAAGAAATCTAAACTTTTTTTATTCTAAAATTAAAGTTTTTAATTTTGGAAAAAATCTTCGTTCATAGTAAAAATTAAGGCTTACAAATCACCATTGGTTTGCGTTTCACTAAACACGACATGGGAAAAACGCGGTTATATTGACACTTCAGGCTTCCCAATCTCACACAGCCACAAATAAAACACAGGATTGACACGTTTATCTCATCCCATTTACAGATGAAGTAGTCACATCACATGAAAAAAAAAAGTGGCATTTCGACCAAATGCGTCTCCAAACCTCAAGGTCGGTCGACCGCAAAGCGATATTTGCGGTTATCCCCACTGAGGCATTCTACGCGTGCGCGCTTATGCACACTTCTTGACCGGTCAGGATCCTTCATTGGGGCATTCTAAACTAAGTCATACGATTCTGGTGATTACTGGCGGTGCCAATGGTCACTTCCTTAAATTCCTAGCAAACGCGCACGATGCCCACTCGCTTTGATGAAAGAGAAGATACGAAGATACACTGACAGTGCGAGACAGGAGTGAGGGTGAGAAAGAAAGCTAAACGAAGTCAAAGTAGACTGAGTAGTTATACCATCAGTGGAGACTTTCTGTACACCACTATTAAAAAAAAAAAAAGCTTTTGGCTTTTAAACTTCGGGTAAGGATGGACCCACTATCCCTTTGGTAAGAGCCGCACCTGCCATCCATCAGCTGTTGCAGCCCTTACTCCGCTGGAGCCGATTTGTGAAGGAATCCTAGCCTAAGAGTTGGCTCTAAGTTTCCGTTTGCACTATGCAAAATGTCACTGCAATGAGACTGCAAGTCCTGTATCCCCTTGTTTTTGTTTTGACGTAAAAGTAGTGACACCGCCTCAGGTTAACAGGGCATCTAGACATTCAGTTTATTTTCTGGGGTTAAACGACCACCGTAAACACCTTCGGGTGTAAGCAAGTCGCCCGTCCGTAATTAAGGACCACTGATTACAGGCACGGAAGATAGCCACCATTCTACGACAAGCACAGCGCCTATATCTCATCCGGGATTCGGGCGACGCATCGCGGTATTTATGGTCTTCTGATGTCTTTCTCTGAGTTCCCTGTACAGCCCAATCGACATGTCCTTAGTTCTTCTATATCAGTCATAAAACTGAACTGCTGTCCACAGACTGGGGAAACAGGTGGTTTTTGTTCTTTTCTTGAGAAATTTAAGTTCAACGCAAAGGCGAAGATCTGGGTCTCTACATAACCAAGATCTACTAAATAAAATTTCTGATATTTAGTCACACGAGCCGAATTTTATTGGAATCGTTCTGCCGCGACTTTAATGGCATTGAATGGACAGACAGACGGACAACTAACATACGAACGAGTCTTTTTCCTATTGCTATGCAAGGCGTGCTTCATAAGAATGTCAGGCTTAAACTGAAGAACTTTGAATGTTTACTTATATTGGAAATTAACAAAAATACTTTTTTTTTCTTTCTGAAACCGCGATTACATTTCGTTCCAGATTATTTGGAAATTTGACAAGATGACTATTTCCAAAGCAAAATGACAATGCAATTATGGCTCCACAAAAGGAAACTACACTTCTGGCCACCCAAAATACAACACCAAAAAGGAAGCATCTGATTGGCCTGAAACTCGCAGCATGCGTCGCCCGCGAGAGGACATGCAAACGATTAGCATTGCAGGGCATATGCAAATCATGTGCGCCCGGCACGCCACCGAGAAGCACTATAAGAAGGGTGCACAGAGGCACCTTTCTTATAGTGCTTAGTAGTGGAAGTGTGTTGTGCTGCCGGACCTGTGCGTGGGAGGCTTCCTGATGCTTCGTCGCAGAATACGGCAGTCATTCCAGCACGTTTCGGAGTTCGACAGAGGACGAATAGTGGCTTATCGCGACAGCGGTTTATCGTACCGAGACGTCGACGCACGTGTGGGACGACATCCAGCCACATTGATGCGAGTATGGATTCGGTGGGTGCAGGTGGGACGGACGGACCGATGTGAGTGATTGTCGCAACCGTGGCACACCACCGAACGAGAGGACCGGCATGTTGTGCGGCGGGCACTGACGGCTCGCACCGCCACATCACGAACGTTAGCGCAGGAATTAGGGTATGTTGCGCAACAACCTGTGTCAGCACGTACCGTTCGACGTCGTTTGCAGGAGCGGGGACTTGTCGCACGGCGCTCATTGCTCCGATTGCCATTGACGTTACACCACCGGCAAGTGCGGAGGCAGTGGTCCGTTGAACGCCGCACCTGGACTACGGAATGGCACGACATTGTCTTCTCTGATGAATTCCGCTTCTGCCTGCAACACCACGATGGTCTGATCCACGTGTGTCGGCACCGCGGCGAGAGACTGTATGACACCTGCATTATGCATCGCCATACCGGTCCGTCGCCTGGCGTTATGGTTTAGGGCGCAATTGGATATGACACCCGCACCCCTCTGGTACGCATCGTCGGTACACTCAACAGCCACCGCTACATCTCCGACGTTTTGAAGCCTGTAGTCTTCCTTTACCTGCAGGACCTGCCAACGGCCACGTTTCTACAGGACCATGCGTGCCCGCACGTGGCACGCATCGTGGAACAATTCTTCACGGCCCACCAGGTGTCACTGCTGCCGTGGCCCGCCTGTTCTCCCGATATGTCGCCCATCGAACACGTCTGGTCGCTGATCGGCAACCGAGTGGCCCGGCAAACACCAGCCACGGCTACGCCTGATGAACTGTGGCAACGTGTGGAAGCAGCCTGGACCGACATACCCCAAGCCCGCATCCAAAGCCACTTTCGTTCGATGCCGCGGCGTGTAGCGGCCGTTATTGCCAGCCATGGGGGCCACACGAACTTTTGATGTCTGCATGTACCGCAAGTCGCACGGGCCTGTAAGCTCAATCGTTTTATCTTTGTATATGTTGTTATGTGGCCAGTAAATCTGGCTTTGCTATCTCGTGTCCTTCTTGGTGTTGCATTTTGGGGTGGTCAGCAGTGTATTTTCAATTGGCAACAAGTCCGAAAAAAAAAAAATATGTTCATGAAAGCGAGGCAAAAAAAAAAGGGGGGGGGGGGTTGAGTTGGGGAGGCGGGAAGAGTTATCTAAAGAAGCAAGCAGATTTGTTTTTCTTTCTTTTTTTGGGGGGGGGGGGGGAGATGAATGCCAAACTGGGAAGGTGAATTCAGTTGTAGAAAACCAGAGGAGAAAGAAATGTAGATCCTCAGAGATAGAGAAAAATTGAAGAGGCCTCCATTTAGCTATCGGCAGAAAGCTGCTGAAGCAAAGAAAAAATTCTGAAAATTTTCCATATTTATCATACTTTGTCCATGTCGCATAATTTTAATTTTCGACACTTTAGATTTTGTAACACTTTCCAAAACGGGAGAGAATAAAAGGAGAAAAAGATTCATTTATGAAAATAAACCGAAGTAAACATTGTCTCAAAGATTCATTTATGAAAATAACTGTCTCGTTTGAGATTCTGTATTTTTGTGCACAGTTTGGAAAATGCAGATGAATGATAAATCTTAAATGCGTCTTTACTGAAATTTCTCCTGCACATGGCAAAACTGCACACTGCTGTTAAACCATTCCAATCAAAACAACTCTTCTTTTAGTGTTTACACCCTCAAGACCCACAAAGTTCTATAGAAGTTTTGCGATCGCGGTATGTCATAGCATCTGATCCCCTCAATTTGGGGAGAAAGATCTCTCAGAAAATAAATTGACGATGAAAGCAATTTAAAAACGGACAGAGGAACATACAACTAGGTCCGTGTGTGTGTGTGTGTGTGTGTGTGTGTGTGTGTGTTCTGCAACTTCAGCGTTTTTCTATTACGTTATGAATATCTACGATTTTTTCTATTCTTTTGCAATCCAACAGTTATTGTTGTTTCCCTGTAACGTACGAGCGTGAAATTTAATTATTTGCACTTCGTTGCATCAGTTTTGGACACGTTTTTATACAAAACTTAGCTCAAGGTGTGACTTATATCTAGATATGCCTTATTACATGAGTTTCATCACTGAAGCATATAAATTACAACTCAAGGCACGTCATTGATACGTCAGATTTCGATGGAAGTTCACTGACAGAAATTACAAAAGAATTTCAATGGGACATCTTCGCAAACGAAATTCAAGTTTCTATCAGCTTAAATTTATGCACGAAGATGCCTCGGCTCATTCTAATCTCTTCCATTCTTCGGATCTGCTTTGTTTATTCTACAATATACGGAATCAACCACCTAACCGTGCTTCGAAGAACCTGTGAGTCCCACGAAACACACCTGTCACACGACTGAGAATGGCACAGTATGTGTCTTTGTGCACACGGACCACTTGTCCGGACAAATACTGTCATAAATTCTTGATGAGTGCAGACAATCGAAATCCTGCAGACGCCATCTCCCGAGGGCACGGAAATCTCTTTTGATACGAAAAAATAGAGATTGCTTCGATAAAAATACCGCAGTCGGCATACTTTGTTAAATTTATTCTACAAAGACCACTATTTTTTTTAGTACGTCTTTTGTAAAAAAAGATCGTGCTTATGTTTCCGGTTTGTCCGTCCGTCTGTACCCACGATATCTTTGCAACTATTAGTCCGATTTGAAAAATTATTTTTGCATTGGGAAGCTTGAAATATGCAAATGATGATCCTTTATTTCGTTTTTTTTTTTTACGATGTACAATTTCGTCGCCAGGGGGCGTAAATGCAGATGATGTCGAATTCAAAAATACGTTTTATTCCACATATTTGCTTCTAAACATCCGATTGGAAAAATTATTTTATCTTTCGATTCCATTTATGTCGAAGAGTATTTTAGATATATTTACTTTTTCAAATTACGCATAGATTTTCCGCTAGGGGGCGTAAAAGTAAATTACATTTTTCCCAATAACTCTTCTTCTAAAACTCCGATTTGAAAAGTTTTGTCTTCAGTGGATACATCTCCTGGTGAAAAATCTTTTGCATATAATTTCAAATTTTTGGTAAAGAATACTTTAGCCACCAGGGAGCGTAAGTGTTCATTTTTGCTTCTGATGTATTTGCCATAAAATCTGTGCTTTTAAAATATCGATTGAAAAAATTCTTTCGTGGTCTGATGCCACTCACATCGATAAAACTTTTCGGAATATTTTCTTCTTAAAATATTCCAGTTTCTCCGCCAGGGGTCGTAGATGTATATCTTATTTTTGTCAATATCTCTACTTCTAGGAGTCCGATTTGAAAATTTCCTTCTTTGTTGGATAGTGTTTCCAGTGTGACATGTTTTCATATAATTTCAAAATTTTCAATTGATTCATAGCCTTTCCGCTAGGGGGCGTAATGGTAATTTGCTTTCCCCCTATATCTCTGCTTCTGAATCTCCGATTTGAAACATTCTTTCTGCAACAGATACAGCTCCTGATGGGAAATCCTTTGCACATAATTTCTAATTTTTGAAAAAATGGTTTGGCCACCAGGTGGCGTAAGTCTTAATTTCCGCTTCTGATGTATTTCCAACATAAACATGAGCTTCTAAAATCTCGATTGAAAAAAAGTGGTTGTTCACCGATATACTCATGTCGACAAACGTTTTAGGAAAATTTTCTTCTTGAAATAATGCATGGCTTCTACGCCAGGGGGCGGAGATGTATATCTTATTTTTGTCAATATCTCTACTTCTAGAAGTCCGATTTGAAAAATTCCTTCTTTGTTGGATAGTTTTTCCGATGCAAAATGTTTTTCCTATAAATTCAAAATTTTCAAGTAAATCATAGACTTTCCGTTAGGGGGCACAAAGGCAAATCGCGTTTTCTGCGTTATTTCTGCTTCTAAAACTCCGATTTGAAAAATTCTTCCTGTATCGCATACAAGACCTGCTGGAAAATATTTTTCACATAATTTCTAATGTTTGGTAAAAAATGGTTTGGCCATCAGGGGGCATAAGTGTTAATTTCTGCTTCTGATGTATTTGTAGCAAAATCTGGGTTCCTGAAAACTCGACTACATTTTTTTCTTAGGCCGATAGTGCTCATATGGAAAAACTTTTGAGAATACTTTCTTCCTAAAATAACGCATGGTTTTCCCACCACGGGACGTAAAGTCACATCTTATTTTTGTCGATATCTCTGTTTCTAAGAGTCCGATTTGAAAAATTATTTCTATGTTGGAGAACGTTTCCGGTGCCAAATGTTTCTCATATAAATTCATGTTTTTCTTAGCGCACAAGTCTGCAACCAAAGGGCGTAAGTTCACAATTCCGTTTACAGCAATATCTGAGGGATTAAAAACCCGATTAAAAAACTTCTTTCTTCTGTCAGATACTACTGTTTTCCATACCGGTTCCATTGACTTTGAATAGCTTTGATAAATTTAATTTGCGTCAGAACGGATTCAAAAGACGTGCTTATCACACCCGAAAATTCGGTGTCATCTTTCTTGTTTCATTATATTTTTAAAAATTATTACAAATAAATACACAAGAGAGAAATATCGATCTTCGTTCTTCCACTGAAGTGCTAGCGCACAACTAAATTTAACGTGCTTTGTGTGTGTGTGTGAAATAATATTAATTTTTATGAATTCTCCTTTCTAGAATACGATTCGGATCATTTATTTATATCACATCAAGTAGTAAAAAAAGATGCCGTGGGGATTTTTTTTGTCAGAAAATTTTTTTTTCTCTGTTTTTTTTTTTTTTCCATATATCCCAAAACATAAATACTTATTCATTTCATTATCGGCACAAAGGTGCTGCATCTCAATTGTTTCCCATGTAGCCATATCCCTTCAGAAAACTTAAAAACTTACATCGCCCAGGAACAGAAATCGAACTCGCAACTCCAGATTTTTGTTCAAGCATCACGAGAGATGTAGGTTCGATTCCCGTCCAGAGCGATGCAGTTTTCAAGTTTTCTGAAGGAATAGTTACATGGAAAACAGACAAAATACGGCACACCCCTGTGCAGATGATGATATTTGTTTGTGTCCTCCATGCAAATTGTAAAGAATTATTTCTTCAGGAAGATTCGTTTCCCATTGATATGACTTATTTATTCAAATTTACTGGCGCAAGGGCACTACTTCGGAATATGATATACATACATTCTTAAAGTCGGCTCGCGCAACAAATCACGTTTGCGGACATCTAGCAGTTTTCTCCACAAATAGGCAAATTTCAATAACTTTTTAAATACAAAATTCGGAGATTTCCAAGCAGCTTTTCTTTTCAATCTTAGCATCGGTAGAGCTGCACTGATTCCACCCCAAATTTTGTTTCCAAGTCCCAAAATCTCATGACTGAAATGCTCAATACCTAGGGAACATGTTTTCTGAAGAAAATGCTACGTTAAATTACATTTTCTGGTGTACGTTTCTCTGAGTAGGGTGAGGTTATTCCCTACTGAAAAGCTGTTATCTCGAGATTTTTGAATTTGAGAGGCATTTAAAATTTAATAATATCGGGAAAACCCTGAAGCACAGATTCCAGTGTCGTACGCCTACGGATTGGAATGAGTAGGTAAGGCTTGAAAAATATCTGAAAAGTTAAATGCTCAGCTATACATGAGCGAAAATTATTTACCTGCCCACGTAGTAAAAGCTGGATGCCCGGGAAAATTTATCTTTTAAGATAACAAAGCAGAACTCTCAACATTTTTAAGTAAAAAAATATAATGAACTTTTTTTACATGTTTTGCATTCCGTTCTGTATTCAAAATGCTGAAAGAACAAAAGCTTGTATCTCAAGTTTTAAGATGATGATGCTGAAACTAGTATGAAATAGCATGATGATGGAAATTGGTATTTGAGAAATTTAGTGATTCTGTCGTGTTCCTTTCGTTGAAGTTTTAGCCCTTTGTCACCAAACACAGGAAGCTAGTCCCATCCAGAGGCATGCGTCCCATCGCTGACTATACATACAATATTCGGAGCAAAACTACACTACATATGGTTCCAATTTCTGGACCTAGAGCATAATATAATTAAAGAAGTAATATTCTTCTGTCCTTGGCACGCCGCAACAATAATACAACTTTGGGTGATTAGCAGTGAAATGAAACCTTGCATGCGACAACTGCCTTTTCTTATTTACCTGCCCAGGCCAATAATTTAAATGCCCCGGCCACCTCGAGTATGGTGTTTTACAAGCCATGGTATTTTTCAGCTTATAGTTTTCCCCAACGAAGAGGAGAAAACTATAAACTAGTTCCAACAAAGGTTATCAATAATAGCGTTTTCAACACATTAACTGCCATGTGAGTGGTATTTAACTCACGCTAGTTTTGAGCCCGGGGTCTTATGAAGCGTATATAACTCACACGTCTCTTTACCATGGGAGCCGAGTGTGCGTAGGCTACTCAAATCACGCTGCCATGCTGTAGCGTACATGTTACGTGATGTGTGGCCGTCTGGGCAAAACCATGCAGTTGGCTCGTGAAAATCTTACTTGTTGATGTTCTTATTGTTACAATTAAATTAGACAGGATCATTTTGTTTTCGAAGTTTTTATTCTATTTTGGTAATAAAACACCGTGGCCCCAAGGAAAAAATGTTTTTTACTAGTGTGTCAGTCAAGTGTTTTAATAACAAAAACGGTCCCATGAGCCTCTTCGTTATTAAAAACTGCCTAAACCTAATCTAAGACTACTGGTTCGCCTCAGAGATCCGACCAAAGCCTTAGGTATGACAGAGGGCGGGGAAAATAAACACTTGGATAATTCTTACCCGTAGACAGAATACGCATACATCCTCCTCCATATTTAGAGGGGAAAATTGGTAGAGCCTTTTTGTCAAAGGCAAGATCGAGTCCGGGTACCTAAAAGGGCGAAATGCTGATACAAACCACAGCCAAAGAGATACTGAAGACCAGGGCGCCTTTTAGTGATGTCATCAGCGCCGTCCTCCGTAACTAAAGGACAGAAAAAAAAAAAGAAAAAAAGGACAGAGAGACTTTTAGGAGCATTATTGCTTGTCTGCGCTAACCGAATTCGGCTCACAGATCAACAGTAAAACAAATGCAAACATGGAATTTTTAAATTAACGCATGAAGATTATAATGTGTCTAAAATCGTGCATTCCCACATGTTTTACAGAATTACTTTTAAGTTCGGAATTCAAAGGATCTCGCTTAACTATAGCTACAAAACTAAAGTGATAACATGAAGGAGCTCATTATTTTCCCAGAAAAAACACATGTGTTTGAAAAGTGCTGGCCGCCAGCTGGCAGTGATGAGTCACTGCTGGCTGAAATCTGCCGCTCACGGTACGGTAACGATCCGCTGGTGGCAGCACCATCATTTGGCAGCCGTTGATGGCCCTGTTGCATCGTTATGAGTTACGAGTCTCCAAGCAGACAAAACGATTGGCCCGGAGCTGGCAACCAAATCAACCCCAACACAAGGTGGAAGCAGCGGGACTGCGCATGCGCAGAAGCAACACGTGCACAGTCTTTCGGGTACCAGCTAGTTAAAGTGGACGCAATCGTCATGGTGTTATATTTTTTAGTGGATGTTAAGGAGAAAAAACAGCCATACATAGAGAGACGAATTAATTTTCTAATGAAATGTCGCGTTGATGATGATTACAGTCAAAGGAAAATTACATAAATAGTTAACGAACTGTAAGAAATAGTCAATTACTCTCTTGTATTTATAGAAACTCATTTCACAGCAAAATTGCTTCACTAACACACGAAGAACTGAGAATACAAACAACCATGAAACACACCCACTCCATTCCCATGAACAAGAAATAATTTCTAAAAACTTAGTAAACGTACCGAATAATCTTTCATTAGCATACACTCAACCGCTTCAAGTCCCGGAAAGACACTGCTTTTCCAACATGACGATTTTTTAATAAGAATTACACAAAATGGATATTTTCAAAAAAAGAAAAAAAAACGGTGTAAATTCATTATGAAATTGATCAAGTATTTGAAAATAAAATTAAGCAACGCTATGTGAATATAATACACTCATCCATGGGGTGAATAGACAAGATTGGAGAAATTCGCTGCCAAAAATAACTAGAAATAAAGAACATATATTTCCTACTTAGAACAATGTAGCTTCGGACCGTGGAAAAAAAAAAAGATAAAATGTCAAAAATGTAACAGAATGTGACATGAACGGGTAAATACAGTATATTAATTAAACAACTGCTTTACAAGAACAGCACAAAACTTTGGAAAACGTTTTTAAGTTGGTACACTCGTTGAAAATGAGTGAATTTCCCTTAATGTAAATAAAAAAAAACCGTTACGTTGAAAAAGTAAATTTATGAATGATATAAAACGCACATTTATAAGGAATAATTCGTAATACTGTAAATTTAAAAAGAGAACCCTTCTTTTCACATCGCGCAAGAAAGAGGCTCATCTTCGTGCAAATGCTCACCCGTAGTGTTAGTGGTTTTTGCAAAAAACTGTCATGCAACCAAACTGTCGTGATTTCGATGCTACACTGATCCACCAGGTGGTATTCCGGATCGGTTGAGAAAATTTACCCAGCAACGTAATATCATGCAGATAATCTATCCGGGGAAGGGAAGGGGGGTAGTTGTGATAAATTGGGCCTGTAGTAAACGACTAAACGTTAAGGAGCTGTGGTACTCTTTTTTTTTTTTTTTTTTTTTTTTTGCCACTATTGGGCAGCTGGTGGAGAAGATTCGGCAAGCCATTAGTTGCGCCACGTGATTGACGGCTGCCACTGCCGAGAAACTGCCGGACCACATTAGGCTTGCCATCATTTACGGTACGTGATTGCAGGACCGCTTAAGAGCCGCTTGTGGCATCCACAACCTGTGATGGATAACTGAAGGCCCTGTTGTGGAATTCATATGACAACTGATGGGGGTGCCAGCTGTAGGCCCCAACTGCTGGCCCATGTGTTGGCCGCCAGGACATTTTATCAACTTTTGGGCACCGGCACCATACTACTTGTGATGAACGGTGTGCTCTGATAGGTGCAGGTGATTTGTCACACACTGGCCCTGCTAGGTCGCTGCTGGCACTGCTGGCTGCTAGCTTTGGACTAAGTGCTGGCCCAGCAAGACTGTTTTTGCTGAGTTAAATTAAAATATAACTTGAAGTAGCTGAATAGTTTTTATTTCATATTGTATTGTACGAATAAACTATATCTCTTAGAAATTTCAAATTGCATATTTATAGAAATTAAACTATATCTCTTAGAAATAACTTGTTTTAGAAGCTAAATAGGTTTCTAGAAATTTGAACGACTTATGTTTTCTTGGTAAATGATCTCAAAAAACTTTCAGGGGTTTAAATTTTACTGAAATACGTTTCAAAGGATATTGCTTCAACTCAACAATAAAAAGGTTATTTTTTGAGTTTCCATGGTCGATAAAATTCAGTCACTAATGCTTAAATTTTGTCACTTTTTTCATCAGAAACCCAATTTGTAATCAGTTAAAACTTTTATAAAACTGTTCAAGAACATATCGGCAAACGTTTCAATAACTTTGTTAACAAAATTCAGTTTCACACTGAAGGCACTTTCTGAAAAAGTAGATTACTTTTTTCAAAAACCGTTTAAGTTAATTCTGAAAGTACAGTATGTTGAGCATTCAATTAAAGAAATAAATTTTCGTAATTTTTCAGATAAAAGTTTTTGGAAAATTATGTAAGCAATTGAAACATCACTTACTGTTTCAGGAGAGGGGTAATTTAAGCCGCCTTTGTTAAGCAAGTTAAAATACTGTTGAACATTTATGAAAAAAATACAAGAAAGATGACACAGAATTGTCAGTTGTAATGATGAGCACGTCTTTTGAATCCTTTTCGACGCAAATGAAATTTACTTAAGTTATTCCAAGTCAATAAAACCGGTTAGAAAAAAATATGTCACGAAAATTAGCAAACGGTGCAAAAATGTTTCTCGTAGGAGAAAGGCGGTGTGAGAGATAAAGCGATTTTCAAATCGAACTGTTAAAAGAAGAAATATAGAAGTAAACGTGGTATAGGTCTATGCCTTCTAGCGTAGGAAATTTTGCATAACGGAAAAGTTGAAAATAGGCGAAGTATTCTTCATGGCAAGGCTATGTTTAGGAAAAAGAACTTTTTAAATGTGTCGCCCAGAAGCAGAGATAACGAGAAAAAGATTTTGACCTTGACGCCTCCTAGCAGGAAAGCTGTGCATTATTTAAAGAGAATAATGCTCCCCATCTTTATTGAAGCGAATGGCATACATTAAAAAAAGAAATTTCTCAATGGGGTTCTGAGAAGCGGAGACACAGTTGCAAATAGAAGAACATAAACACCACCTAGCGGCAGTACTGTGACATAACCTAGCGACAAAATTTCTCAAATACAGATCTCAAGTGTTCCTCAAGGTAAACGGTATCCGGTGTTAAAAGAATTTTTTTAATCGCACATTTAGAAGCAGAGATACTGTAAACAGATTGAACATTTGAGCTCCCTAGCGGCGAAATTGTGCATTATTAGGCGTGATCAAATAAAACCCGTTAGAGTGGCTTCATTACGACGAACGAAAAGGAACATCGGCATGTGTGGCAGAATTAAACAAAGCAATATATAAGGAAGCGAGAATTCACCAGTGTTTGTTAGAAGTCGCCGTAGGCATTCAGACACGCATCCCATTACTTGGAGAGACGGCAGATACCGTCCGCGAAGAAGGACATTGATTGCTCCTTGAACCATTTGGTCACCGCTGCCACGACGTCTGCATCTGAGTGGAATCGTTGTCCCTTTAAAGTTTTTTCAAGTGTCCGAACAAATGAAAGTCACGTGGTGATAGATCGGGGCTATAGGCTGGGTGGTGTAGAACCTCTCATTCTTTCCATGCTAACGCATCCTGCACAATGTTCGCAACATGCGGACGAGCATTGTCGTGCAACAGAATCGCACCACGCGAAAGCATGCCAGATCCTTTATTCTTCTTGGCTTTATGCAGCTGGTCCAGTGTGTCCTTGTAGCCGTTGGAATTGATGTTCACGTGAGGCTCTTTAAAATCTACCCACAAAAACCCACCATGGTCAAAAAGTGCGGTCAGCATAACCTTATCGGCTACTTGAATTTCTTGTGTTTGGTGATCCGGGATATTTCCATTGCATGCTCGCTGGTTTGCTGGACTGCTCAAAGTGGTGGCCCCACAATTCTTCGCCTGCCACTATGCTCGACAGAAATGCAGCACCCTCCACTTCGTAACACAGCAAGTGGTTCAAACTCCAATCCATGCGTTGTTCCTTATGGTGGTCGGTCAGCATCCGTGGAATCCGTTGTGAATACACCTTCCGACACTCCAGTGTCTTCGTAACCACTGTTTGAACTGTCCCAAATGACATAGCGAATTCCTCCACTAGCGAACGTAAGCTCTGACAACGGTCCACTGGTATTACTGCACCAATGTTAACGCGCCTGACCCGACCGCGGAAGATCTTTCGTTTCCTCACGTCCTTCCTGGAGCATTCGCGCCCAGCCCGTCACTGTTTTCTTCGACACACGTTTTTTTTTTTTTTGATTGGAGGTTTAACGACCACCGTGAGCAACTCAATGGGCTATAAGCAGTCGCCCGTCCCTAATTTAGGGTCACTAGTTCCAGGGAAGGGAGAGAGCCAGTGCCGTAAGACAAACACAACATTCATGTCTCACCGGGATTCGAACCCGGACCCCTTTCGGACGAATGATCAAGAGGCCATCGCTTAGACCACTGCGCCACCGGGGCGGCCACACGTTTGTCACCATACACCGCCTGCGTTCTGTGATTAATGTCGATTGGTCAACACCTTTCTGCTGTTAGGAACTGAATCACAGCTCGCTGATCCACCTTGGACGGATTCGGAATCACACCAGCTATGTTGTCAACAATTTGCAGCACAAACCACACATGCGAGGAGAATGAACGCGTGCTCACTTGTTCATTGGTCTGCGCTTATTACGCAAGCTATGACGTCCTCGTGCTCCGGTCCACGTGACACGGCACGAATGAGTTTCATTTTATCACGCCTCATATTTTTTTTTTTTTTTTTTTTGATTGGAGGTTTAACGACCACCGTGAGCAACTCAATGGGCTATAAGCAGTCGCCCGTCCCTAATTTAGGGTCACTGGTTCCAGGGAAGGGAGAGAGCCAGTGCCGTAAGACAAACACAACATCCATGCCTCACCGGGATACGAACCCGGACCCCGTTCGGACGAATGATCAGAGGCCATCGCTTAGACCACTGCGCCACCGGGGCGGCCCTCATATTTTGGAAAGGAAATATACACAAAATGTTTTCGTCGTTAGTAGTATCTGACCGAAAAGGAATTTTTTATATCGGGTTTTAGTCCCGCAGATATTACTGTAAATGGAAACATGAACTTGCACCCTGTAGTGGTATGTTTGTGCATTAAGAAAAATTTGAAATTATATAAAAAACACTTCGCACCAAAAACTCTCTCCGACAAAAAAAATAATTTTTCAAATCAGACTGTTAGAAGCAGATATCAACAAAAGTAAGATATCTACGCCTGGGGCGGGGAAAACCCATGCATTATTTCAAGAAGAAAGTATTCTCAAAAGGTTTTACGAGGTGAGAGGTATCGGTTCACGACAGATTTTATCAATCGAGTTTTCAGAAGTTTAGATTTTGCTGCGAATACATCAGAAGTAGAAATCAGCACTTACGCACCCTAGTGGGCAAACCCTTCTTTCCCAAAAATTACGCATTATATGCAAAACATTTCCCATCAAAAGCTGTGTCCGATGCACAAAGAACTTTTTAATCGAACTTTTAGAAGCAGAGATATTAGGGAAAACGCAATTTACCTGTAAGCTCCTTAGCGGAAAATCTGTGTATTACATGAAAAAGAAACTGCACCTAAAATAGTCTTCGTTATAAATGGCATCGCGAGAAAAAAGATTTTTTTCACTCGGATATTCAGAAGCAAATAAATAGAATAAAATGTATTTTGAAATCGATATCATCCGCATTTACGCAGGACGGCAAAGTTGTGCATCGGAAAAAAAAAAAAAAAAAACGGAAACTAAGAATCATCGTTCTCAAATTTCAAGCTTCACAATGCAGAAAAAAATTTTCAAATCGAACTATGGTTGCAGAGATATGGTGGTACACAGACAGACGGACAAAGTGATAACATGAACACGATCTTTTTTTGCGCTAAAAAGACACTTTGCTTCATTGCAAACATTTTTATATGTGCATCATTAATTGAGAGAGAAGAAAAAAAAAAAAAAAAGCACATCTGCATGCAGAGCGACTAATATTGGGTTTGTGAATATAATAAATCATTCAAGTCATTGCAGCATGAATTTCTTCCAATATATACTGCAAAAGGGTGCTGCATTGATTTCGGTTTCACATTGTCCTGAATAAAAACAACAAAATTTTTACAGAAATATAAGATATTCTTTTGCACCCTTATAGTTGGATCGGCAAGCTGGAACGCATCGAGATCTGGCACTTTTAAATTTTCAATTAGTAAATAGAAATCTTTCAAACAAATGGGGAAAAAAACTAATGGGAGCATCCACAGGGTAGGCCCAAAGGCAAATTCACTGGAAAAACTAAAAGCAATGCACTTTCCAGAGTTCGAGGAACGTATGGGAGCTAAGATCAGATCATGTGTAGAGGATTTTAGGAAGGCTCGATCGAGTGTCTGACTCCAGGTCTTAAACAGCCCTTGGAAATAGGAAGCTAGAAGATTTGGGCTAGAGTGCTCGATAGAAAAGTGGCACGGAAGCGAGGAATAAGAAAGGGGAGGATGACGCCCTTATTTATTACCGGGGACCAGTATCTCGGGTCCGACGGCTTAACGTGCTCATCCGCTGCACGGCGGATATTTGGTGGTTCGAGCGTTCGTACCTGCCTGGGATCGAACCAGAGGTTTCTCCGTAGCAGTCACGAACATTGACCACTAGGCCATCCGCGGCCTTATGGGAGCTAACGTGAAGCAGAGCCATCTTTATACTGGATAATATAACGAAGGCTCCGGACGGCAGTCGTGTCGTCAAAGCTCTCTCCACCCCAGCTGCCCTGACCTTCAGTACCTCGGTAACTATTGAAGCTTAAAGGCCGCTCACCGAAGTTACGCAGCGATTCTGTTGGTCAGATTAGGTGGGTAACACCCATCCCCTACTGAATCCTGTGATCACCGACGTTAAACTATTTTTCTTTTGATTGGGGGTTTAACGACCACCGAGAGCAAACTGGAACCAGTGACCTTAAATTAAAGACGAACAACTGCTTACAGCCCATTGAGGGCTATAAGCAGTCGTCCGCCCCTTATTTAGGGTCACTGGTTCCAGGGAGGGGAGAAAGCCAGTACCGTAAGACAAACACAACATCCATGCCTCGCGAGTTTTGAACCCGAACCCATCTCGGACGAATAAACGAAAGTCAGAGCTTAGCTATACCACTGCTCCACTGGGATGGTGAAGTTAAGTTTATTCCCCATTCCTACCGGCAATGGCATCATGTGCAGCCTCTTTTTCTAGATATTATTAAATTAACTACGACTTCTAATTATTCTCTATTTCATAAAAATCCCCAGCTCCTAGGTGCGCTCTGATCGCAATCCTGCTCCGCTTCGTGAGGAGTGATGGGCAGTGAAATACATAACTACACACACACTGTCACTAATTCACAGTGGAGGGAGGGATGGAGGGAGGATCTGCAGCTTCCTGCATTATTTCGCACAGCAACGAATATTTTATTCTTGATCCCGTAATGTGCAGTTTTAGCCAGTAGTGGTAGAAAGACAGACAAGTTTCATTACGTAGCAGTAATTACGGAAAAGCAGAAAATTATTCTCTGTTTAAGCCACATTTACTTTATTAATTATCCATTACGGCTCAGCCGTTTTCGTACTCCTAACGAATTCAGAGAAGCTTAACTAACTGTATCGAACTCCCATGTACCTGAATGTGAAATAGAAGAAGGGTACACAATTAGCACCGTCATTTTCTTTTTCATACGAGCATTCCAAGGTAACCACAACGTATTCAAGAATTATCAATCCACAGCTACGCCTCCCTCAGATTCGGTTACACATAATGCCCCCCGCAAACATGAGTCGCGCGGTGTTCAATACTAGAACTTCAAATTTCATTTGAAGTTCTAGTATTGAACACCTTTGATTTAATTCTTTCCAAACAGGAGGTTATGTGCTAGATCCGTACGCACGATTTCCGACGAAAATCGTGCTGTTTCTGTACAGTACGAAGTGCAAGTTCCTTACAGATTTTAGGACGAGGGGTCATAAAAAAGATGCGCATACAGGGCCAGATGGTAATCTGAAAGGAGGAAAAAGAAAGAGAACCAATCTCAATACAATAAAACCTGTTTCAGACGGAGCTTGCATGAAACGGAAAACTGCCAAAACGGAGAATTTTTTTTTCGGTTCCCGAAAGGAAATTACGTACTGTTTAACCTGTCTATAATGGAAATTGACTAATGCGGAAACCGAAATGGGAAATCAGTAAATGAACGAACCTAGCAACAACAGAAAGTTCTCAGAAGTTCCCATGCCGTCAAGTATTTTAATCAAATAAAAAAACACTATACCATAAAGTGTAATGATGAATTCACAAGGAACAAATTGGCTTGAGGTTGAAGATAACATAGCTAAACGGAGGGAGAGACAGCTATTGGGTTGTTTACACAAACCCTCACTGCAGCACATTCACGTGACTCAAGTTTAGGTCAAGTGTCCAACATCGTTATTTTTGCTGGATGCAAAGTCTTCACAGTTGGCTGCTTCACACGGGTTTCAACGAGCCCTCCGATTTAATTCTCTGTCATTTATTCATTGAGATTATTATTCACAGTCCTTGCTTGTTGTGAGTTTCGTTTGTAGAGATCGTACTTGTGAGTTGCGTTCATGTTTGCCTCTTGTCATGGCGAAGAAAGCTCTCGATTTGGATAGAAAAGTTACGGTTTTGAAATGCATGAAAAAGAAAATGTGATTGTAATATAGAATATGTTATTAGCAGTACAAAAATTAAAATGTTTACATTTCAATGGCTTCCATGGATGTACCTGTGTATAAAACGGAAACCTATCTAAAACGGTAAAAAGTTCCAATCCCTTGGATTCAGTCTTAGAAAGGTTTAACTGTATTTTTAAAGATCTTGTGTGTGTATCACACATTTCAAGGCATATACTCATTTTTATTGCACTTGCAATACACAATGGATATAGAATAGAAGAACAACTGCATGAACGACAGACGAAAGACATTATATTATGCAACTTATCTGAAACACGAAACGAACTTATTTTGCAAACATCGAAAATCAGGTAAGCTGATTTTTGCAAAATGAGAAACTTCTTTATTCATGCCCACTATATTTTATGAATTGGGGCATTGGGAAAAAGACAAAACTCCAAACACACATTTTGCATCATACCTATATTAATTACGGTAAACCAATAATAACTTCATGAATCTTATACACATCAATTAACACTACAGCAAAAATTTGTTGTAGTTATCATTATATTCAAGACAAAAGCCAATTTTTCAGGTGATCCTTAAAGGTCGTAAAATTATTAACCAATTTTTCTTATTTTCTTTACAATCTCTGGGTATTTATTCCGTTGAGTGATTTTCCAACACAACAATGTATTTTTATAGTTTTCAGTTCTGGCAAAGATACTGTCATTTCCTAAAATCTATGTGTATTTTATTAATACCAATGAGATCTATATTAACATTATTATATGAATCAATGTTGTATACCTGATCTGTGCAAATAGCAGATATAAAGGGTTACCCGTCCTCCTAAATCACTTCATCAGACCCTCCCTCCTAAAACGTGTATTGAACTTGCACTTTGTTAAACTTTTAATCCACTCGTAGGGAAACAGCACGATATTCGATTTTTACGGAAATCGCACGTACGGATGTAGGACAACACCAAACAGAATGCTCTAACTCGCATCCCATTTTCTATCCTCCAAGGCTGCGCACGCGTGCGTGCGTGCACACATACACACACACCAGCCACTGAATTAAAAACCTTTGTTCAAGTATACGTATAAACGAAACTTACACAGCGCAGCGTATACGCAAAATACCTGGTCACATGCGTCGCCACGTAATCTAGGCAACAATTTAAGACTGTTGCCGCCCCGATAGAACAGTGGTCTAAGCTCTGGCTTTTGACAATTCGTCCGATGGGTTCGGGTTCGAATCCGGATGTGGCGTTGCGTGGCGTGGCATGGCATGGATGTTGTGTTGTCATACGGCATTGGCTCATTCTCTTTCCTGGAACCAGTGGCTCTAAATTAGAGATGGGCGACTGCTTATAGCCCATTAAGTTGTTCACGGTAGTCGTTAAACCTCCAAACAAACAAAGAAAAAGACTGCTGCTTGTCAGTAATTGTCAGCAGTGTTGATCACAATGGGAAAAACAAATGGTCTTTCGGAGTTCTACAGAGGGCTTATTGTGGGTGCCCGTCTTGCTGGAGCGACGATTCTGAAAACATCAGAGCTGACTGGTTACTCAAAACGTCAGATATTCCGGGTCTTTAATCTGTAGAAAAACAACCCACATTGCTTGTCTAAGACGCGTAACTGCGGCGCGACGACGATCTGTAAGGAACGAGATCGTCGTCGTCTGAGAAGGTTTGTACAGAGAAACAGGAATTTCTGTGGGCAGCAAATTGGCCGAAACATTGAATGAAGGCTATTCCAATCCATATCTCAGTGAGCAATGCGTAGGGAATTGAAGAGGATCGGTATTGGCAGTCGCATGCCTATGCGGAAATCAAATTTCTGCGAAGAACCCGAAAGTTCGTCAACAGTGGTGTCAGGAACACGGCGACTGGACACTGGAAGACTGGAATAAAAGTGCGGGGGTCCGGCGAATTGCGGTACACCTTGTTCTGTACCGACGGTAGGCAGAGAGTTTAGCGGGAGTCCCATGAAGCAATGGTCCCAGCTTGCCTTGTAAACACAACTCAACGTCATGGAGGTGGTCTCATGGTGAAGGGCACTTTCTGTTGGTACGGAACGGGTCCCCTGAAATTGATGCAAGTAAGGGCGTCCTTCAAGGATTATCTGAATATTGTTGCCGATCGAGTCCATCCTGCAATGTTGACTTTTTTCCAGCAAGGGATGGCTGTTTCATTAGACGACAATGCTACTCTCCATCGCGCAAGATGCGTTCAGCAGTAGTTCAGCGACAGCGACTTCCAACATCTTTCTTGGTCACCACATAGCCCGGAACTAAACCCCATTAAGAATGTACAGGAGATGTTTGAAAAACATATCCGGGAGAAATCCTCTTCCGTCACATCTCAGCCAGTTAAAGAAGAAACTGTCTGCGTGGTTAACGCCTGGTATGCTCTAGACGTAGGTAGATGTACTCCAGCGTTTCGTTGAATCCATGTCAAACCTCATGCGTGCTGTAATTCGGGCAAAAGAGGTCCAACCCGGTATAGAATAAGTTTTTATTCAGTGCCCGTTATGTGTATCTTTATCCTAAGAGGAACTTTTTAAACCTTAATGAAGCAAATAAACCAAATAAACAAAAATCCAAAGGCGGAAACAACATCTTCGGGGTATTGAAAATAAGTAAACCTTATCAGGATATTTATTTTTATTTTCGGAGGGTATAGATAAGTTTCAATAGCCTACAGGAAAATTTAACACTGTATTATTGGGACTCAGTTGTTATATTCATTGATTTTTGCTCGGTATGCCACGCAAACAGCCTAGTAAGCTGTGGTGTGACGACAGTTTGAATCCCTAATATAAGCCGATATAGCTGACTCAGGAGTTGCGCGCTGTTCCGCTCGGTTACAAGTGCAATGTACTTGCTCCTAATATTCACTGAGATGCCAGTTTATTACGTACACCCGTCCCCGTCACATAAACTGGTCCCTCCAACACGTAAGATAGCATGTGAGCGTGGTGTGCGTTATAAGTCTGACGGCAGACCAGCTCGTCGAGCATAGAGTTTGAGCGAAGGTCAGAATTGGTAAAACGAGTGATCTAAGCGACTTTGAACGTGGGACGATAGTTGGAGCCAGGCATACCAGTTCGAGCATCTCCCAAACGGCCTATCTCCTGAGGTTTTCAAGCACAACCGTAGCAAGGCTTTACCGTGACTGGTGCGACACACAAAAAACTTTCAGTTATCGCGATCTTGAGGACGAAACAATTTGGTGGAATAGAGGGGTCAAAGGAGACTAGCGAGAATCGTTCAAACGAACAGACAGGCCACAGCCGGGAAAATCACCGCAGAATTCAACATTGCAATTCCGAGGGTCGTCCCGGAACGCACCACTTATCGGACCACGCCGCTACAGCAGCCGATGACCCTGCTCTGATTCACCTTTGGAAGATGCTAAAACTGGGACGCCTGGGTGACCAACTATCATAACCACATTCAAAGTCGCTCAGAGAGAGATCACTCCTTTTACCCATTCTAATCCTCAATTGAACGCTAACTGATGCTTGACAAGCTGATTGATCTGCCTCATTTGTAACGCACATCATGCTCATGTGACGTCCTGCGCGTTGGAGTGAGCCATTCATGTGACAAGGGCAGGTGTACCTGATAAACTAGCATCGCAATGTGTACGAAAACATTCTTACACATGAATTAATGCATTAGAAAATAAATTTTCGAGGGAAAATTTAACTGCAGAAATCATTTCAAGACGCGCTTTCTCTGCCAAGTTTGGCACTCTCGACTTGGTTTTCAAGACAGATAGTCAACCAAATATTTCTCACTATGAGACTAAAAATATCACTCTTCGCGATTTCAGTACAGTTGCTTCCAAAATACGTTGACAGCGATCCCTTGTTGAAAACAGTAGGGAAATGAGCTAAAATGCTTCTCAAAACATCAGCGTGTGTTTTTCACAGTAGGCGAGCCACCTTTGAAGTTTGCCGTCACTTCCATTAATACAAGTGACAATGGTTCTCTTTTTCTGAAATGAGTACGTATTCCACGCAGTTAAGACACAAGACTACTCGGCGGCAACTTTTTAGCACGTCTTTTGACATCCACATGCGAGGTCCAATCACAAGCACTCGGAGTGAAAACGTGAAGCAATAGGTTACTCAAAACGATGGAACGTTTACCACCTTTAAAATATAATCCATTTAAAAGGAAACATACTTTGGCCTGTTTCTCACTGTTCGAAGAGAATTCATACGCAATTTTTTAAGTCGCGAGAACGTCATTTCGCTGCATTTTGTTTGAACGTTTCCATATCGATAATTTCCTGTCATTCAGTGTTTTTGTGAATAAAAGAAAGAGAAGAATATGATGCAATGTTTTCACCTCTTTCGGGAACGTGATGCGGATTCACCGGTTTCTGCGCAAACAAATGAATGAGAAGCAATAAAAACAAGAAAGATGACACCGAATTTTCGTTTGTAATGAGCCCGTCTTTTGCATCCCAACGCGAAAACAAATTATCAAAGTTATCCAAAGTCAATGGAAACGTTTATGAAAAAAATTAACCGGATTTCAACAATCGATAAAACATCCAAAAATGGAAACAGCTATTTACTACCACCAGCGGCTAAAAAGAATGCTACGAAAATTTACAAATGGAGCATAAAACGTTTCTCGTAGCAGAAGGAAGGTATCAGAGACAGAGATTTTCAAATCGAACAGTTAAAAGAAAGAATATAGAAGGAAACAGGATATAACTCTATGCCTTCTAGAGGAAAAATTTGGACAATGGAAAAGTTTAAAACAGGCGAAAAGTATTCCTCATGGGAAAGCTGTGCTAAAGAAAAAGAACTTTTCAAATACTTCTCCTAGAAACAAAGACAGCTAGAAAATTGTTTTGACCTTTACACCCTCTAGCGGGAATTCTGTGCATCACTTAAAGACGATAATTCTCCACATCTCTGTTGTAGCAAATGGCATGTAGTGCAAAAAAAAAAAAAATTCTCAATAGGGTTTTTAGAAACGTAGATACAGCTGCAAACTGAAGTAACAAACACCACCTAGCGACAGAACTGTAAAATACGTACAAAACCACTCAAATACAAACCTAAAGGTATATTGCATCAAGTATTAAAATAATTTTTTTAATCGCACATGCAGGAGCACATATATTCAGGAAAACAGAATAAACATTAGAGCCCTGGCGGCGAAGTTGTGCGTTATATGGGGAAGGAAATACACACAAAATGTTTTCGTCGTTAATAGTATCTGACCGAAAAAGATTTTTTTATATCGGGTTTTTAGTCCCGCAGATGTTGCTGAAAACGGAAAAGTCAACTTGCACCCTCTGGTAGCACACTTGTGCATTAAGAAAAATTTGAAGATATATGAGAAACATTTTGCACCGGAAACACTCTCCAGCAAAAAAAAAAAAAAGGAATTTTTGAAATCGGGCTCTTAGCAGCAGAGATATCGACAAAAATAAGAAATACATCTACGCCTTATGGATTGAGAACTATGCATTATTTTAAAAAGAATATATACTTAAAAGTTTTTCCGAATTGAGTAGTATCGGTTCACGAAAGAATTTTTTCAATCGAGTTTTTAGAAGCTCAAATTTTGCTGCAAATAACATCAGAAGCAGAAAAAAAAACACTTACGCCCCCTGGTGGCCAAATCATTCTTTACTAAAAATTAGAAATTATATGCAAAACATTTTCCATCAGGAGCTATACTGGATGCAGGAAGAATTTTTCAAATGTGAGTTTTAGAAGATATCGGAGAAAACGCAATTTACCTTTACCCCTAGCGGAAAATCTATGCATTACTTGAGAAGCAGACTGTACCTAAAATAGTCTTCGATATAAATGGCATGGGGGAAAAAAGGAATTTTTTCAATCGGATATTTAGAAGCAAATATATGGAATATAGAATAAAAGCATTTTGAAATCGATATCATCTGCATTTACGGCCTCTAGCGGCAAAGTTGTGCGTCGGGGTTAAATGGAATGCAAGGATTATCATTTTAATATTTCAAGCTTCCCAAAGCAAAAAAAAAAAAAATTCGAGTCGAACTAATAGTTGCATAGATATGGTGTCCACAGACGGACGGATACGATCTTTTTTTTACAAAAGACGTGCTAAAAACAGCTTTCCAGTCAGCGTCAGCGGAACACACTTTAATAAAACACAACCCATTCCTGATCCTTCAGTCAAAATGAGCCAAGGGAAATTCTTACCTCGCCCGTTTCTCTAAATGTTAGTCGTCGATCTACTCGCACTAAAACAGGAACCTGAGCGATATAACAACGTCGTTTCTACGCGTTGGAGGGCGTCCAGAACGTTCGCCACTTTCCATGACTCTTCGTCTTTCTTTGAATGATGAAACCACTCAAAAAATTGTTAACTTCTCATACCTCTCGTTTTCGTAAGAGACCTTCACACTTTCGTAGGTTTCGGAAGCCGTCTTTTTTGAGTTCCTGGCAAATTTTAAAGCACAAGGGTTGATCCGCAACATCGTACTTAGTGAACTGGGACGCTCGGCAGAAAATACTGACATGAATTAAGAATGTCGCTGGCATTAAGGCTGAAGGGATGAAATAAGCTTCTTTTCAGAATGTGTATGGACGAAAATATCAAGACACACACGGACTCTTGATGTGCCAATGTCGGGAGATATGGCTTCCATTTATGAATGCAATACTTTTTTGACAAGACCTGGTTGGTATGTCAAAATATGCCACTGTGCCCTCTTTTTCCATTTATGAATCTAATGTTTCTGCTGCTGGAAGTCCAACCAGAAAAATTATCTTCGGACCCTGCAAAACATGATCCAATATTCTCACACTACTTTTTGTTTTTCTAGGACTATGTATATTTTCACCTTAAGTGGCATAAACGTGAATTTGCATTTATCACGATACCTGCGTTGCAAGAATGCACACTAGAATAACCTTTGGATCGAAGAGAAAAATGTCAGCATGGTCGCAAGTTCACATTTTTTCTGAGTATAAAATTTCCTTCAGTGTGCTGTTTACAGACACACTGCAGAAGAAGAAAAAAATACGCAGTATCTCTAATGTCATGTCACCCCTGTCGTTATTCTTCAGGGTTCGCAAAAATTCATGTTAAACAAATTCGCTGTACTTTCTCCGCACGTATCATTTAGCATTTTACAAAACGGATTTATAGAGAGAAACAGAATTTGATAGCAGCACCTATATATATTGAGCGGAAAATCGGCATTACTCAACGGCAGTATTACGAGCAACTCTATGTTTAATATTAAGTGTACAAATAAGTTTTAAAGCGTTTTTGGTGTGACGTATACCGCTAATTTACAAATCCATCATTCCCCCGCGTTGTTGTCATGTGACCGTAACTGGTCCAGAGTATAAAACGTGATACAGAAGTTTGCCCAACAGTCAAACACACTTGCACATTGGTAGGTGAAAGATGGCAAGCGATACTACATTTATTCGACACTGCATTCGTTACGAATTAAATCAAGGAAAAGGTGCTGCGAAAGCATGTGCATCGATCTATTCTGTTCTGTGGGAGAATAATATATCGAAAAGCACGTGTGAGTTTTGATTTAGAAGGTTTAAAGCAGATGATTTTGATGTCAGCTATCGAGAACGTAGCGACGCCCCGCAGAAAGTTGCTCATGAGGAACTATTAGGAGAATTCGAATTCGTGCAGAAATAGTCAAAAGTAATAGAGGTAGTTGCCTTCAATGCACGATCTTGATATGTAGAGTCACTCACAATACAAATTTAAATTCGTTGGCTAAATTTAAAAATATTATTGTATATACAAGTATTAGAACTTTCAGGTTTCCCTGGAACCCATCATCAGATACAGAAGAAAGAATAAGTTTAAATACAGTGTTATGTGACATGATATAGACATCAGATATTAATATGACATAATGTCACGTGGCATCAAATTGACAAACAACCTGGTATGTATCATGAAATAAAGAAAATGGAATGCAGGTATACATACAATACTGCATTGTAAAAATAAAGGAAAGTTAGTAGGTAACTAAATTAATTTTGTTTTCATCTGGAGATACAACAAGGAGCACTATAGCAGAAATCGAGATTAGGTGATTTCGTCCACAGTTTGCCTCGTATTCGGACCTGTAAATAGTTTCCAGATTGTCGGTATAGATACTGGAGCATTGTCATTACAGCATAAATGTCTCTGAGTTGCAATTACAAAGCTATCCGTGAACAGCAATGAAGAGACAGCACTAGGTGTTACGATGATTGAAGCATCATTCCAAATTGGATAGCGCAGGCCATCACACACATCACACACCAGTCGAGGCAATGCAGAATTTTTAAGTCCATTCTTTACGGCGTATTTATGCTCATTTAGTCTTGTTGCTAGTGTACTATCGGGAGTGTCATCATCAATACTTTTTAAGGGGATGCTGTAAACGCCAAATTTGTTTAGCTTTGTTACCTGGTCTCGATCAATTTTAATGAACCGGAACATTTTTGTAGTTCGCATTTCGAAATCCACGGGAAATTCCCTGCAAACGGCTTTGAGACAGGTGTTATGGTTAAATAATAATCTATGGCACCGACATATCTACGAAGTTGTTGGTCCCTCTGGAGAGTAGTTGAGTTTTCTTGGTGGAGCCTCTTAAGAGCTTTTTTATGATAAAGTTGGGAAAGCCATGGTTGAGGGTGATGTTGAATATTTTGTTAATTTCACATTTACCTCTGCTGAAATTAGATGAATGTGTAATAGCTCTGCGTAGAAGGAAATTGATTGAAGAGAGTTTGTAGCTTTTCGGATGTGCTGAAGAAGCCGGGATCAATGTAGTTATAGAAGTGGGTTTCCTAGATACAGAGTATTGCAAGGTGCAAGTGAAAGCTTCTCGTTCAAGCATAAAATCCCGGAATGGCAATTTACTTATTTACTTTCACTTTCCAGTTCAATGGAGAATTTTATGGTCGGGATTTGGGATGATAAGTGTGCAGCAAAAGTTCGTAAGTCAGCTGGTTCGTGATCCCAGAAGAGAAGTACGTCATCTACATATCTTATGTAAAAGCACGGAGGTTGTTGATATTCTTGTAGAACTTTATTTTCTATGTGTTGTAGTAGAATTTCTGCTAGAATCGAAGATAGTGGTGGTCCCATTGGGGCGCCCTCAGTTTGGCGATAAATAATGTTGTCGAATTGAAAATATGATCTGTTCTGTGCTAGTTTTAAGGTAGTAATGATGGATTGGATCGTTTCTGGTTCGTATTTAAGTTCAAGTAGTTTTTCCTGAATGATGTCATGTACAGTTGTGATAGGAACATTTGGGAACAAAGAAATGACATCGAGAAAAGCCATAATAAAGGTTGAGTTATTTGCATTAAAGGATTTTATCTTGTTAATAGCTTGCACTGTGCCTTTAACAGAGTAGAGTGAATTATTAACTAGTGGTTGAAGGAAATTAGCAAGTGCCTTCTCTATAGGTCTGGTAGGTGCTGCAGATCCAGATACTAGCGGCGAGCGTAATTGGTGTCCGGGTTTATGAGTCTTTAGTTTACCAAAAAGTTCAGGATCTCGTGCACCTGGAGGGCAGTACAAGCATTGTGAAATGGCCATCGGGAGGTTTTAGATTTTCTTCAATTTATATATGGCCGCTGTGGTAGCATTAATAGGTTTCGATCTAAGAGTGACGTGCGGGATAGTATCAATTGCCTCTGGTATTTTCTTCCGATAGTCTATTTTGTTTAGAATAATAATTTGCGAGGTTTTATCAGCGGATATGATCAATATATTGGGGACGTTGCGTAATTCTAAAAGTTGCTTTTTTCTTCTATAAGACGAGTCAAATCCGTGTAGTGTCTTTGAACATGAAATTTCCTAATTGAATTGATTAATCGATGTCATGCATCGTCTTGTTTTCTTAACGGCAGATGGGAAATGATGGCTTCTACTTGGGGAATAAGTTTCAACCTATTAATCCTGGAGTCCGGGAAGGTAAATTTCAGGCCTTTATTTAGTGTTGATATTTGGATAGATAATAATCACTGTAATTGATGAAGTTATTTCAAGGCTGTGATTGATTCTGGTTATGCCTACGTGTGCATGAGGTACGGTTCCTCTTAACAACGTCCTGGTCCACAAGATTACGTAGTATATGGATGTGTGTCTTTCCTGGGCTTGTTTGACTTCAGATTTGATAATAGCGGTAAGTACCGTGAGTTATTTATTAAAGTGAACAGCATGGCTAACACCAGCTAGTTGCAGGTACTATCCCGCACGTCACACTTAGATCGAACCCTATTAATGCTACCACAGCGGCCATATATAAATTGAAGAAAATCTCAAACCTCCCAACGGCCATTTCACAATGCTTGTACTGCCCTCCAGGTGCACGAGTTCCTGAACGTTTTGGTAAACTAAAGACTCAAACTCGAACACCCATTACGCTCGCCGCTAGTATCTGGATTTGCAGCACCTACCGGACCTATAGAGAAGGCACTTGCTAATTTCCTTCAACCACTAGTTAATAATTCACTCTACTCTGTTAAAGGCACAGTACAAGCTATTAACAAGATCAAATCCTTTAATGCAAATAACTCAACCTTTATTATGGCTTCTCTTGATGTCATTTCTTTGTTCTGATCACAACTGTACATGACATCATTCAGACGAAACTACTTGAACTTAAATACGAACCAGAAACGATCCAATCCATCATTACAACCTTATCATATTTTCAATGCGGCAACATTATTTATGGCCAAACTGAGGGCGCCTTAATAGGATCACCACTATCTCCGATTCTAGCAGAAATTCTACTACAACACATAGAAAATAAAGTTCTACAAGAATATCAACAACCTCCGTGCTTTTACATAAGATATGTAGATGACGTACTTCTCTTCTGGGATCACGAACCAGCTGACCTAGGAACGTTTGCTGAACACTATCATCCCAAATCCCGACCATAAATTTCTCCATTGAACTGGAACCTGAAGGTAAATTGCCATTCCTGGATTCTATGCTTGAACGAGAAGCTGTCACTTGCACCTTGCAACACTCTGTATAAAGGAAACACACTTCTATACCTATATTGATCCCGGCTTCTTCAGCACATCCGAAAAGCTACAAACTCTCCTCGATCAATTTCCTTCTACGCAGAGCCATCACACATTCATCTAGTTTCAGCAGACATAAATGTGAAATTAACAAAATATTCAACATCACCCTCAACCATGGCTTTCCCAACTTTATCATAAAAAAAGCTCTTAAGAGGCTCCACCAAGAAAACTCAACTACTCTCCAGAGGGACCAACAACTTCGTAGATATGTCGGTGCCATAGATTATTATTCAACCATAACACCTGTTCTCAAAGCCATTTGCAGAAAATTTCACCTGGATTTCGGAATGCGAACTACAAACATTTTCCAGTAATTAAAAAAGATCGAGACCAGGTAACAAAGCTAAACAAATTTGGTGTTTACAGCATCCCCTTAAAAAGTAGTGATGACACTCCCGATTGTAAATATGTAGGATCTACAAAACGCACACTAGCAACAAGACTAAATGAACATAAATACGCCGTAAAGAATGGATTTAAAAATTCTGCATATTCTCGACTCGTGTGCGATGGCCTGCACTATCCAATTTGGAATGATGCTTCAATCATCGTAACACCTAGTGCTGTCTCATCATTGCTGTTCACGGAGACCCTTGTAATTGCAACTCAGAGACATGTATGCTGTAATGACAATGCTCCAGTATCTATACCGACAATCTGGAAACTATTTACAGGTACGAATACGAGGCAAACTGAGGACGAATTCACTTAATCTGGATTTCTGCTATAGTGCTCCTTGTTGTATCTCCAGATGAGAACAAAATTAATTTAGTTACCTACTAACTTTCCTTTATTTTTACAATGCAGTATTGTATGTATACCTGCATTCCATTTTCTTTATTTCATGATACATACCAGGTTGTTTGACAATTTGATGCCACGTGACATTATGTCATATTAATATCTGATGTCTATATCATGTCACATAACACTGTATTTAAACTTATTCTTTCTTCTGTATCTGATGATGGGTTCCAGGGAAACCTGAAAGTTCTAATACTTGTATATACAATAATATTTTTAAATTTGGCCAACGAATTTAAGTTTGTATTGTGAGTGACTCTTCTTATCAAGATCGTGCATTGAAGGCAACTATCTCTATTACTTTTGACATGAGGAACTGCAAGCATTGCTGGATGAAGTTTCGTCTCAAACGCAAAAAGAACTAGCTGAACAACTAGGGGTAACTCAACAAACCATTTCCAATCGTTTACGCGCAATGGGAAAGATTCAGAAGGAAGGAAAATGGCTGCCACATGACCTGAGCCAGAAGAACAAGGATGAGCGTGTCATGAAGTGTTTGAATCTGTAGAATAAACAGCACACAAAATCTTTCCTGTAGAAAATCGTTACGGGTAATGAAAAGTGGATATGGTACGACAATCTCAAACGCAAAAAAACACTGGGTAGACCCCGGTGAAGCAACGACTTCGACACTGAAACGCAATATTTACTCCAAGAAAGTTCTGCTGTGCATCTGGTGGAATATGAAGGGTGTGCTCTATTAGTAACTATTGGAACAGGATCAAACTGTTACTGCATGACAACGCTAGGACGCATGTCGCGAAATCGGTCAAGCAAACGTTATTGACGCTTGGCTTGGAAGTTTTGGAGAACCCGGCGTATAGTCCCGACATAGCCCCTTCAGACTATCATTTGTTCCGATCGATGCAACATGGTTTGCCTGCTGTACTGTTCCGGACATGTGACGAAGTGCAAAAATGGGTTGACGACTTTATCGCGCTACACGACGAAGTATTCTTCATGGCTGGAATCCTTCAGCTGCCCGACCGATGGCGGAAGGTGATAGATAATGGCGGCGCATATTTTGATTCGTAAAGGTATTGTGGTTTCCTCTCAAATTACATGTTGAGTTATCTTAAAATTCTTTAAAACTTATTTGTACACCTAATACACCAGAGAAGAATCGATATAACTGATGGCTTGATCCCACCTTGAATAGCTATATACTTCTACCCCAAAGGCATCACGGTTTCACCAATTATGGCACAGCATTATATAAGTCAGTATCTTCGTAAAAGGAATCTAATTCAATTGAACAAGTGATGTGCTAACAATCAAGGTAACGGCCCTGTATTAGTTGTGCTGGTAGAGTACAGGGCTAGTGGTCCTGTACGAATTCAAATTTAAGAAAATTCTAAAAGCTATTAAGAAAATTCAAAAAGTCACTCACACTGAGCTGTCGAAATAAAATTTCATGTATTATCACATAAAAGAATCTAAAACTAATCGATTCTAACAACTCTCTATACACTGCATAACTAAACTAGAATCAGATTATAAATTTTATTTCATAATTCGCACACATGTCAGTTTTAACAATTTTTTGAACACGCAAAATCGATTAGCACAAAATATCCCTAGTGCATCTCTACGTAAATAACCATAATTCAGCTATCTATCTCAGAAAAAAAAATCTACCATTCTCATGCGTGAAATTGGTTACAGAAAAGAAAAAAAAACAAGCTTGCGCTTTTTATTAATTCAATACTAGTCCGTAACTCGTGCCGTGCACCGTTGAAAAAGCTGAACCTCTTTGGTGTGAAATTCTAAGAGGGTGTCGTTTTATATATGCCCCCCCCCCTTTCCTCTATATGCTAAAGACACGAGAATCTGTTTCATTTAATGAGTTGCCCATACGCGTCTTTTGATATTCATCAGATAACGAACGAAATATAAGAGCAATAACATGAAAACCAGAAACTAGATTGTGATCCACATTTTAGATTTCTGTTCACCCACACCCGTCAATTAATGAATCCAGATCAACATTTCCTGATTTGAGCACCTGCTTTAGAAATAACTAAATAGGATGGTTGCATAACACACTTGACAGCGCGACACTAACTGCTTGTTCTTAGAAAGACAAAAAATAGGTCTCTCCCCGCAGCGGCGGCACATGGGACACAATTAAGACCTAAGAATAACCACAAGTATGTCGTAAAAAAAAATTGAAAAGTATTAAGTCCACACCCCAACGGCACTACGGACGGAAGTAGCTGATGTGTTTATCAACGTCTTAGTACCGGAGACACACGGTAGTGGTATACGGTAGTTATAGAATCACACAGACAGGTTTCGAAAAACTAAATTAAATTTCCGAATCACGATTTAGAAATATATCATAAGGAGAAAGTAAATATCGCGGACAAACTTTAACTTTCGATAACTAAACAAACGCAGTGTATTCAGCATTTGTATTTAACAAATAATACATAAAGCTTTTTTCTTTAACCATTCCTTTCGATCGCTGTTCGCAACAGGGCAATTATCACGTTCGAGTTACTGGTTCCACCGAAAGGTGAAAAAAACAGAACACACACACAGAGGATAATACAAACACAGTACCCATGCCTTACAGAAAACTCAAAACTCGCCTTTGAAGACGAAATAATAATAATGAAAGTCCCTAAATTAGATTTAGTCCTTTACAACCAAGCCTTTAAAAAGGGGAACGTGTGTAGTCCTCATGGTCTACAACCGGGCCTTTAAAAAGGGGAACGTGTGTAGTCCTCATGGTCTGCTGACACCTAACTGCGCGCCGCAAATTCGCTCGGATTACACGGAGAAAAGAGGGAACAGAGTGTCTTGACAGGACAGGAAACAAGAAGGGGACGAAAAAATTAAGAGTTGAAGGAGTACACGCCGGGGCGTCAAGAAAAGGAAATTGTAAGCTTCTATGGGTGCCTGGGTGGGCATCGGCAAGTGACCATGACGCTAACGTTCGGTACGGAAGTACGCTGTCAGGTACAGGGTACAGATTGGATTAAAGCGAGAACGTGGGGAACTGGGAAAGGTGGGGGGACAGGCGCTGCTAAATAGATGAAGTTGAATTTCAGAACTCCCTTCTACATAAAACGCACATGTTGTTTAATATAATTTGCTATCGGGAAAATTTATTAAAGGGACTGCATATACGTGTAGTTATAGGTAAGAATTTGATCAAGCCCTAAAAGCAAGAGTGTGTTTTATGTTGGTTTTCATGTGCTTATTTGTTTATTTATCATATATTTTTTTCTTAATTCTTAAAAGCAGTGTTTACATTTCATGAGCCACAGTGAGAGTCGTGCCAGTTTTTGGTGGAGCTCAAAAGAATTGCATAAACGACAAATCAGAGCTCAAAAACCAATTTAATAGTTGTGATACTTGAGCAAGCAAGGAAACAAAGAGCAAAGTTGCAAAATCTTTGGTATTTTGGGTTTAGTGGATCTTCAGACGTTTTGATACAACGAAAGATACGTGTAAGTGTAGGCAATGGTATTCACGTTCCAGCGTTTGCGAATGAATTCGCAGAACGAGAAACATTTGTTTGTTGCTTGGTGTGCGTTCACTTTTGGGTGTGATATTTCAATTACTGATTATCATTTATTTTATTCATCACTTTTTCATTATATATATATCATCATCATTGTCAACCAATATCAATCCACTGCTGTACGAAGGTCTCTCCAAGCCTCTTCCACAACGGTCTGTTTTGTGCCAGTCTCCTCCATGTTACTCCCGCGTACTTTCGAATTTCATCCACCCATCTCTCATGTGGTCTTCTTCTGGGACTTTTCCTGTCACTTGGAATCCAATCTAAAATTTCGACTGTCCATCGATGGTCTGTCCTTCTGGCAGTATGTGCAGCCCATTGCCATTTCAAGGATTTTACTCTGATCATGATGTCTTCCACTCTTGTCATTTTTCTGATCCACGAGTTCCTCTTCTTATCTCTCCTGGTTACACCAAGCATGCGCCTCTCCATGCTTCTTTGAGTTGTCTGCAGCCTATGTATGTCTCTTTTAGTTAAGGTCCACGTCTTTGCACCATACGTAAGCACTAGAAGGATGCATTGATCAAACACTTTTCTTTTAAGACATAATGGTATATTGCTCTTGAAAATTATGCTGTTTCTTCCAAAAGCTCTCCAGGCAAGTTTTATACGCCGATTAATTTCTGCATCAATGTGACCCTTCCTTGATATCTGCTGTCTAAGATAAACGTATGCATCTGTTATCTCCAGCTTTTCGCAATCAATCGATAAATCTTCATTTCTTGCAAAAGCATTTTACATCACTTATGTCTTTTGAAAGTCCATTTTTAATCCCACTTCTTTACTCCTGTCAACAAGTTCCTGGATCCTCTGCAGCTCTGATGGGGTAGTTGCAAAAATGACTACGTCATCAGCAAAACGAAGGTGAGTTAGATAATCTCCATTACTCTTTATTCCTTTGTTTTCTCAGCTCAGTGATTGAAAGACATTTTCCAATGTAGCATTAAAGAGCTTGGGAGATATGGTGTCACCTTATCTCACTCCCTTTCCAATTTTTATGTGTACTGTATTCTCAAACAGCTGAATCTTTGCACTTGCATTTTCATACATGTTATTAATAATATTAATGTATGCATCTTCAACACCGCAGGATTTCAAAGCCATTGTAACTGCTGATGGTTTCACTGAATCAAAGGCCTTTTCATAATCGACAAAAGATATGCACAATGGAAGTTCATATTCCCTCGCTCTTTCAATTAGTTCTCTTAGTACGTGGATATGATCTATAGTGTGTAGCCACTCCTGAATCCAGCTTGTTCTCTCGGTTGAGCCATGTCCAGTGTTACCTTCAAGCGGTGTGAAAGAACTTTAGTGAAGATTTTATAAACCACTGATAGGTCTGTAGTTCCTGAGATCCTCAATGTCACCTTCTTTATCAAGCATGATCATTATAGCGTTGTTCCAATCCTTAAGAATCTTCCCTTCATTAAGGCATCGAGTGAAAACTTGGGCGAGTACTGTTTCAATTTCTACACTTGCTTCTTGTATGATGTCTACAGTAATTCCATCTTCTCATGGAGCTTTTCCCCTCTTCATGTTCTTGATTGCATGTGCAACTTCTGCTGGGAGGATTGGAAGAACTCTGGTACCTTTCATGATGTCTGGAGTACATGTATCATCCTTTTCATATAATTTGGAATAGAAATCTCTCACTCTGTTAAAATTTCGCCTCTGTTTCTTATTACAGAACTATCTTTTTTCTCAGTGCCATTATCTGTTTTCTTCCCTTACTGAGATGTCCCTTTGCTATTTTTAGGCTTTGGTTGTTTTCAATTGCTTTCCTCACTAGTTCACAATTGAATTTCCTTACGTCTTCAGTAATACGTTTTCGTACTGTCTTGCATAGCTCTATATATTCCACTTTTTGAAGTCATCTTCTTTAGTTGTCCTCATCTCTCTTCCTTTTTGCATCAACATTTTGGTTTTTCCTACTAATCTGTTCACATGCAACTTGTTCTTAGATCCAGCTAATCTTGTTGCTGTTTCCATAAGAGCTGTGGTTATTTTTCTGTTAACTTCAGAGATGTCCACTTCTTCTGATGTTACACCTTCTAGAGCAGAGAATCTGTTCCTCAGTTCCAATTTGAAGGTATTCTGAGGCTTTTTAAGGTTGGTCACGTCAATACACTTTGTTTTTTATATGAGCTTGCCACGTTCGAGTTTAGCATTGAGGTGCATCTTACCATTCTATGGTCACTACCTGTGTTGAACTTGTTTAGCACACTGCAGTCTTCCATGACAAATTTCGTGTTACACATAATAAAATCAATTTCACTTGTCCATCCATTGGGATGCCTCCATGTCCATTTCCTTTGCGGCTTTTTCTTGGAAAAGGCGTTCATGATGAAAAACCCTTCTGCAAACTCTACGAGAGTATTTCCACGCTGGTTTCTATTGCCGTGACCGAATTTACCTACTACAGTTTCATTCTGTTACCAACCACAGTAATCAGGAACTTGAGTTCCTAGACTTAAGCATTAAGCTCAACAGAGGTAACCCATCTATTAGCCTCTTTGATAAAAGAGTTAATTTTCCTTTCAAAGTAATTAAATATCTACACTGGAATAATAACATTTCAACCAAAGTAATTGAGAATGTACTAATTTCTCAGGTCCTAAGAATTTCAAGAATTTGCAGCAACAATTTGGATTTCAATTACCACATTAATATACTATTAGAAAGTTTTCTAGAGAACGAAATTCCTTCTTCTTTCATCAAAAGAACTTTAAGAAAAATTATTCTGAATAATAGAGTAAGGTTGGCAGATCTGCTTTAATTTTCTACAGTTAATAATATGATTCTGACCAATCAAAGCCGTAAGGAAGTTGGCTAGAGGATGCCTATTAACTACCTAAAGGAACCTTAGTGCTATGGATATGACGGTCCTATTAAAACAAAAAATTAAATAATATAAACAAAATCACAAAAAAAGCTTAAAAATCTGTTTATAAAAGAAAATAAAAACAAATAAAAAAGAAAACTAGTTATTCATCACTAGGATAGCTATACTAAAAATAGTAAAACCAACATTAAAATTAATAAGATTCTGATTAATCTATAGAAGCTCACTAAGGTGATTTAATACATGCAAAGATTATTAAATAAACTGCTCGTGTATTTTATAATATTTCTCATGTATTCTGGAGAGTTAATTCTGCTCATTCTGATCATACAGATCCACAGTCTTAAGTTTATATATTTTTTTCTCTGGTTAAAATCTCCGCGCGTTGGTTTCTTGCTGTATGAGGAGGCCATCAGCCCCACCCTCACTGCCCCCCAGCGTCTAGGGAGTGGCGGAAGAGGTCAGCCATGTTCTCCTCTTGTGAGGAGAAAAGTTTTTGTCACACAAGAGGTAAGCTCTCTTCCTTGTTTTTGGGTTCTAGGTTTTATAAGTTCAATGTTTGTACTTTATGTACCTTTTCTCTGTCGTTTTTTAGCTTTTCAGCTTTTAAGCATTGGTTTGTCTGTTAACATTTATGCGGGTTTTAACTCTTACTTTTCTTTGTAACTTTGAGCGTCTTTTGGGGTACCTAGGAACAGAAGATGGCTAAGCTTGTTCCTTTTCTATGCGCTGTCTATGCGCTGTTTTTTCAAAGTAGTAAAGTTCTTAATAACTAATTAATTATGCACTTAAAGCACTGCTGAAATACTTTGTACATATTGCAACTAACTGTTTAAGGTATATAACTTTCACAAAGTTTTCTTTAGTTAATTATTATCTTTAACTTATTCTCGTTTTCGTGCTGTCATAAGTTGTAGAGTAGGGGTTTGTAGACTCAAGTTTTCTTTCAAAAATCTGTTCGTTATAAATTAACATTTCCTTTTAATTGCAATGTAAAATTTGGATTTCTTTTGCATCTGTTTTCTCCAGGTTTAAATTCTCTCTCAAACGAACTTGGAATTTCGTTATAGCTGAAAATCATTTCTATTTATTATGTCACTCTCACAGCTTGAGTTCTCTTTAATCTTCTTCTCTCTGTTTAATAGTAACAGATGAAGAGCATGGGTCGGGCCATGAAGGTTAATGGATGCAAGCGAAATTGTTAACTAGTGCTAGGTCATGCTACTCTACGGAGGACATGACTTATATATATATTTTTTAAACTATTTTAGGTGGGAATGTTACTTGCATCTATGGCCTTGCAGAAACCCATTTCCAACTAGGTCTTTGTAGAAGTGAGAAAATGCAGAGTTTTTGCTGGTCCTTGATAAGGCCAAGGCTCAGTATTCTCGACACCTTCTACATTCAGTTGTTTTATTTTATTTTTTTATCTTTTCTCCTTTTACTCACACAGGTAGATACATAACCTTTTCTATGTTGTACTAGGTGTGAGTCAAAATTATATATGTATTTTTTTGCTTAGGTATCTTCTTTATAGAATGTGAATTCTGAATTTTCAAAACTGCTGCGTTGCGCGTTTTGATTTTCAGGTTATTTTGCACCCTTCGTGTTAAATTCTAAAATTTTTCCTTAGTCTTCAGTTTTGCTCTTAAGTATATATATATATATATATATATATATATATATATATATATATATATATATATATCATCATCATCATCATTGTCAACCATTATCAATCCACTGCTGGACGAAGGTCTCCCCAAGTTTCCTCCACAACGGTCTGTCTTGTGCCAGTCTCCTCCATGTCACCCCTGCATACTTTCGAATTTCATCCACCCATCTCCCATGTGGTCTTCTTCTGGGTCTTTTCCTGTCCCTTGGAATCCAATCTAAAATTTCGGCTGTCCATCGATGATCTGTCCTTCTGGCAGTATGTCCAGCCCATTGCCATTTCAGGGATTTAACTCTGATCATGATGTCTTCCACTCCTGTCATTTTTCGGATCCACGAGTTCCTCTTCTTATCTTTCCTGGTTACACCAAGCATGCACCTCTCCATGCTTTTTTGAGTTGTCTGCAGCCTTTGTCTCTTTTAGTTAAGGTCCACGACTCTGCACCATACGTAAGCACTGGAAGGATGCATTGATCAAACACTTTTCTTTTAAGACATACTGGCATATTGCTCTTGAAAATTATGCTGTTTCTTCCAAAAGCTCTCCAGGCAAGTTTTGTACGCCGATTAATTTCTTCATCAATGTGACCCTCACTTGATATCTGCTGTCCAAGATAAACGTACGTGTCTGTTATCTCCAGCTTTTCTCCATCAATCGATAAATCTTCATTTCTTGTAAAAGCATTGAACATCACTTTTGTCTTCTGAAAGTTCATTTTTAATCCCACTTCTTTACTCTGGTCAGCAAGTTCCTGGATCATACTCTGCAGCTCTGATGGGGTAGTTGCAAAAATTACTACGTCATCAGCAAAACGAAGGTGGGTTAGATAATCTCCATTAATCTTTATCCCCTTGTTTTCCCAGCTCAGCGACTGAAAAACACCCTCCAATGTGGCATTAAAGAGCTTCGGAGATGTGGTGTCAACTTGTCTCACTCCCTTTCCAATTTTTATGTGTGTTGTATTTTCAAACAGCCTAATCTTTGCACTTGCATTTTCATAGATGTTATTAATAATATTAATGTATGCATCTTCAATACCGCAGGTTTTCAGAGCCATTGTAACTGCTGATGGTTTCACCGAATCAAAGGCTTTTTCATAATCGATAAAAGCGAGATATTCATGGAAGAGCTGCTGTTGCAAAACCTCTGAGGATCCAAGTGAATACACAACGGCAACAGCAGTGGTGCCAGGAGCATACAACGTGGACGGCTGATGCATGGAAGCGTGTAATGTGGTCTGATGAATCTACATTCACACTATTCCCCACCGCAGGACGTGTTTACGTGAGAACACCGTCAGAAGCGTACAACCCAGACTACCGGGAAGGTCCCCTGATCGCCTTGAAAGGACGGATGAATGGCAGGGCGTATGAAACCATTTTGGCCGACCAAGTACATCCAATGGCTCAAGCATTGTTTCCTGCCGGGGATGCCATCTATCAAGATGATAACGCCCCAATTTACAGAGTTCTGAATGTCCAATCATGCTTTGAGGGACATGAGGACGTACTTTCACACCTTCCTTGGCCTCCCCAATCATCAGACTTATACACCATCAAGCCACTGTGGTATGTGTTGGAAAACAGAGTAAGATTGCGTTATTCTCCTCCTGCATCTTTCAAGGACCAGAAGCAGTTTCTGCATGAAGAAAGGTGTAACATCCAACTAACCACCATCCAACATTTGTATACATCCATTCGAAGGAGGATTCGTGCGGTTTTGAATGCCAAAGGTGGTCTCACGCCTTATGAGGTACGTAAAACCTTCTTTTCCTAAGTGTTCACATTATTCTGTCTAACCTCTGTATGTACGACTTGATTACCCTTTTGGAAGTATCTGAAGTAGCCCTTAAAAGGGCCGGTTTGGAGGGGGGTAAGCAATTAGTTAGTGAGGTGGTCAGTTCTTTAGTTCCATTATTATTGAAAGGGTAGATTTTGAAAACAGAAAACAAACTTCCTATATCTTTGCAGACGACACTGTAATAGGGAGGTGTGAAGGAAAGAAGAGAAGTAACTTATCACCGCCACGCATAAGACATCTATAACACACATCAATAAAAGATACATTTGTTTTCATCAAGTTCGCGAAATGGATGGATCATTTAGCCTAAATAAAAAGCAAAAGAAACGGGCGAGAAAAGAACAGAATGTAAACCGTCTGAAAGGAATATATATGCACACACACACACACACAAACCTGGACGTTGGTTCTACAGCCATCTCAAGCTGTGGGAACAATTTGTTATGGAAAGATCAGGAAAAAATTAGTTTTTCAATTGCAGAAACGAAGGGAGTTAATACGAAAAGCAATGTAATAAGGAGAATAAGTAAATATCTATCGACACATTTGATGGCAAAAGAACATTACGACATTGAGTAAAATTCATGAATTTTAAACAGTGAAAAAAAAAAAGCATGTGATATAGCATTATTAATAACATCTATGGAAATGCAAGTGCAAAGGTTCGGATATTTGAGGATGCAGCACAAATAACAATTGGAAAGGGAGTGAGACAAGGTGACACCATATTTCTCAAGCTCTTTAACGCCACATTGCAAAATGTCTTTCGATCATTGAACTGGGAAAACAAAGGTATAAAGATTAATGGAGATTACTTAACTCACCTTCCTTTTGCTGATGACGTTGTCATCTTTGCAACTACCCCTTCAGAGCTGCAGAGTATGATCCAAGAACTTGCTGACAAGAGTAAAGAAGTGGGATTAAAAATGAAATTTCAGAAGACAAAAGTGATGTACAATGGTTTTACAAGAAGCGAAGATTTATCGATTAATAGAGAAAAGCTTGAGACAACCGATTCCTACATTTATCTTGGGCAGCAGATATCGTGTGAGGGTCACATTGATGAAGAAATTAATCGGCGTATAAAACTTGGATGGAGAGCTTTTGGAAGAAACAGTACAATTTTTAAGAACAGTATGCCAGTATGTCTCAAAAGAAAAGTGTTTAATCAATGCATCCTGCCAGTGCTTACGTATGGAGCAGAGACATGGACCTTAACTAAAAAAGACATACAAAGACTGTAGACAACTCAAAGAAGCCTGGATGTAACCAGGAAAGATAAGAGGAACTTGTGGATTAGGAAAATGACAGGAGTGGACGACATCATGACCAGAGTGAAATCACTGAAATGGCAATGGGCTGGACATGTTGCCAGAAGAACGGACCACCGATGAACAACCGAAATTTTACACTGGATTCCGAGGGACAGGAAAAGACCCAGAAGAAGACCTCATGGGAGATGGAAGGATGAAATTCAAAAGTATGCTGGAGTGACGTGGAGGAGACAGGCCCAAGACAGACAATTGTGGAAGAAATTTGGGGAGACCTTCATCCAGCAGTGGATTGATATCATAATAGTTGAGAGGGATCTGTTACAATAACTTAGTACGTGGGATTCCGAATGAAGGGAAGGTATGCCTACTGGGAATGCATTGATAATGAAACATACAATCATGTACTACCAGGTGTTTTGTCTGAATTTGTGGCAGAGGACCTGTGTGACGTAATTAAACCAAGATGGCCGCCGTTACAGATACTGATTTCGTTTTTGGGTTGTAACGACTTTTAGGGTCGTTCTGTGAAAAATCTGCTAAGTAGATTTTTTGTTAAACATGATCAAAGCAATCCAGTAGAAAAGTTCATGCGGAATTTGTTTATATCTTTTAACGTTTCCGAGATATAATCTTACCATTGCTACTTCATGCAAACCTTCAACTGTATGCTCACTAAATCAGAAATTTTGAAATAATTTGCAATTTTCTCATTTAAATATATAATTTTTTAAAACCACAATATCTATTTACAATTGAAGAAAGAAATTAAGGTTTTACAGGTCATCTACAGTGTCCCAGAGTTCATTTTCATCATCTGCAAAATCGTTGTTATCGCAGAGCTCTGCGTTACCACCACATTTACACAGTTCTGTGCACCTTAGTGACTGAGTTCGGCATTTGCAATGCACAGCACACTGTCCTTTGACGCATGCACAACGTATTAACTGCATGATTGATTGTGGTGGTGCACATGGAAGCGCACACATAGTAGGAGAATATCGATTATCTGCTTCTCCCACCCGAATTGTGATGGCTATCGGAGAATTGGATGTTGTTGTGCAGCGCGTCGGCGCTCCATCAATGAGTCTTCAAGTTGTATGGTATTAGACAGGATATTGTTAAAGGCAGATTTTCACTTTAAATCGAACGTGTGCATCTGTGTGTGTGTGTTTGTGCGTGTGTGTGTGTACCAATGCATGCCCGAAATCTTTGTTCCTAGCGAGTAGACTTGACAAATGAATCACTCTCTTAATCGTTCATCTTAAGTTCGTCTAGATATCCAAGTCTTCCCAAAGCTTCAAGGATTTCTTTCTCTGAAGTCTTGAAAACCCTGTGACAAACATGCTGTCAGGTGGGGGAAATAGTGACCACCACAGTAAAAAGACAAAAACATCGGTGCCAGGTGAAAAAATGTGGAGGGTAGTAGCATGACGACGTAATAATAATGGGAGTGAAGAATTATTTTTGTGACTGTCTCCTCATGTGTGCTTTCAAGGTCTCCAACATCATTTCCATCTGATGATTTGGCTTCATTTCTCCAACTGACTACCAGGCTTCTTTTTATCCTCTGTGCATAGAGAATTGCTTTATTTGAGAGATAAGCTGTTAACTCATCTTTAGTTTTAGAATGCAAAAGGGGGTTTTGATGATATATTTTTCAATATTTGTGGAATACGGGATTTTATACTCAATAGGTATTGCTTTTCCTGTTCTTTCCCTTCGCATGGAGTTCTTGAGTGAATTTTCTAGGCAGGTATCAAATATCAAATGAGTTTTATCATACTTGAGCAGATACGGTTTGATTTTCTTGTTGAATTCAATTGCAAGGTCATGGCATGCATGTCTTCACATATGACAGTTTCTGTATTGCTTGCTATTCTGCCATTTCACCAAGGACAGCAGCTGAAAAAGTTTGTTCTGATACAATCTGTCCTCAATAACAAATGTGGAGACCTCTGTAATATTGTTAGAAACCTCTGTATGTTGTTCCTGTTCATGAGCTTGCTTTTGTTTGCAGGTAAAATCATTGTACCATCGAAGTTGAACATTGAAAGAGGTACTGCAAAGAATTCGTATTTACTCAAGCATTCCTGTAGTTCAATGTCAGTTCGACTTCGTGAAGCAATCAGCAAACGTGCGAACTAAGAACGATCTACCTTCAACTGCACTATGGATACTTTTGTGTTAAAAACTTTGCGTACGCTTTACACAGCTGAAGGTTCCCTTTCTTCATTGATGCCCACATGCAGGCTACAACTCTCTGATTCAGTCCGGTCTTCTTTAAAGTTGTTGTACATTTGACCACTTTTTACTGTCATTCTTGATGTGTCCTTCTGAATTTCTTCATCAAAAACTGTCTTTGTCGAGATGTTCATGAGTTCTTTTCCATCATAATTTACAGGATTAGTCAACGTCATGATCGAGTTGTAGATCTGCCGAACATCTTCCTTTTGGAGTGTTGCTTTGGATGCTCCTAGGACTGTTCGTAATCTTCGATTCCTACATTTTTAAATTTTTTTTGCTTCTGCAGACAGCCTTGACAGCTCTTCAAGAGAGGCTAAATAGAATCATGCTAGAGCTGTTTATTTTAAGTAATATTAACCACACTACCAAGTACTACTGTCATTGTCCTGTTTTGATGTTCCAGAGCTTCACCTGAACCTAAAGCACAAAAGGATACTTTTGTCTTGCTTACAACCAAATTTCCTTTCTTAAACTCACTTCACAAGTCCGGGTGTTTGCTTTCAAGCTTTGTTTCATTTCTGCAAAGTACCATGCAATCATACTTGCGTCGTTCATCAAATCGAGGGAAAACAAGAAAGATGACACCGAATTTTCGATTGTAATGAGCATGTCTTTTGACTCCCTTCTGACGCGAATAAAATTTATCAAAATTATTCAAAGTCAATGCAGCCCGTTAGCAGAAAATCCCAACCGGACTGCTACAATCGATAAAACATTCAAAAGTAGAAACAGCTACTTACTTCCACCAGCGGCTAAAATGAATGTTACGAAAATTAATAAATCGCGCAGAAAAAGTTTCTCGTAGAAAAAGCAAGGTATCAGAACAAACAGATTTTCAAATCAAACAGTTAAAATAATAAATATAGAAGGAAATATGATGTAACTCTACGCCTTCTAGCGGAAGAATTTTGCATAATGGGAAGTTGAAAAATACGCGAAAATATTTTTCATGGAAAAAGCTATGTTGAGGAAAAAGAAATTTTCCGATACGTCTCGCAGTAGTAGAGATAGCGAGAAAAGGGTATTGACTTTTACGACTCCTAGCGCGAAATATGTGCATTATTTAAAGAAGATACTGCTCCACATCTCTATTGTAGTGAATGGTATACTGTGGAAAAGAAATTTTTCTATAGGGTTTTTAGAAGCTGAGATACAGCTGCAAATAGAAGGATAGAAACACCCCTAGCGACAGAGTGAACCACAAAACTCCGCAAATACTAATATTAAAGTGTTCCACAAGTTTAAATGCATCCAGTGTTGAAGGATTTTTTTTAAATCTCACATTTAGAAGCAGAGATATGAAGAAAGAGATTAAAAGTTGGCGCCTCCTAGCGGCGAAATCGTGCATTATTTTGGGAAGAAAATATACACAAAGAGTTTTCACAGTCAGTAGTATTTGAACAAAAAAATAATTTTTTTAATCGAATTTTTTTTAATTAGTCCCGCAGACATTGCTGTAAACCGGAACATGAACTTATGCCCTCTAATGGCAAACTTGTGCGTTAAGAAAAAAATTAAATTATATGAGAAAGATTTCACAGCAGAAACACTCTCCAACAAAGAAAGATTTTTTTTAATTGGACTTTTAGAAGCAATGATATCAACAAATATATGATATACACCTACGCCCCTGGCGAAAAAAACTATGCATTATTTTAAGAAGAAAGTATTCTCAAAAGGTTCTCCGATATGAGCGGTATCAGTAAACGAAATAATTTTTTCAACCGAGTTTTCAGGAGCTCAGACTTTGTTACAAATACATTAGAACCAGAAATGTATACTTACGCCCCATGGTGGCCAAACAAATGTTTACCTAACATTAGAAATTATATGCAAAACATTTCATATCAGGAGCTGTATGTGATACAGGAAGATTTCAAATCGGAGTTTTAGAATTAGATATATCGAGAAAAACGCAATTTACCTTAACGCCCCTAGCGGAAAGTCTATGGAATTACTTGAAATTGTTGAAATTACATGAAAAACATTTCGCAATAGAAACGCTATCTAACAAGTAAGGAATTTTTCAAATGGGACTCTTAGAAGCAGAGATATTCACAAAAATGAGGCATACATCTAAGCCCCTGGCGGAGGAATCATGCATTATTTCAAGAAGGAAATATTTCGAAAAGGTTTATCGACGTGAATGGTATCGGTCCATGAAAACATTTTTTTAATCGAGATTTTAGAAGCTCACATCAGAAGCAGAAATTAACGCTTACGCCCCCTAGTGGCCCCACCATTCTTTACGAAAATTAGAAATTATAGAAAAAGATTTCGTATGAGCTGTATCCGCACCAGAAAGAATTTTTCAAATCGGAGTTTAGAAGCAGAGATATCGGGGAAAACGCATTTTACTTTTACGTCCCTAGCGGAAAATCTGTGCGTAACTTGAAAAAGTGACTATACCTAAAATAGTCTTCGACATAAATGGAATCGAAAGATAAAATATTTTTTTCAATTGGATATTTAGAAGCAAATATTGATATAAGGAATATTTTTTTAATATCGTGTAAAAACGGCAAGTGTTATTTATATTGACTCATACACGAATTAAGCTTCTTTAAAACGAATAAAATGTATTTTGAATTCGATATCATCTGCATTTACGCTCTCTAGCAGCGAAATTGTGCATCGTAAAAAGAAAAAAATTAAAAAAAGGATCATCATTCGTGCATTTTAAGCTTCCCAATGTAAAAAGAATTTTTCAAATCGGAGTAATAGTTGCAGAGATATGGAGCCCACAGGCGGACGGACGGACAAACCGGTAACATAAGCACGATCTGTTTACACAGAAAACGTGCTAACAGTAAGAAATATCAAATTCTTTTAAGGACCTTTTTTATTCAGCTTTTATGGTGAACAAAATAGGTCGTTAGAAAATATTTGAAAGGATCACTCTGAAAGAAGTTACAGATCAAATTCTGATTCATAAACAGTAGCGCCGGTCATCTTGGATTAAAGACGTCACACACACAGGCCGGCTACCAAAAATTAAGACAAAACATCTGGTAATACATTATTACATGTATCATTTGCAATGCACCCCCGGTATTCGTAACTTCCCTTCATTCAAAATCCCACGGAATTACATATACCCCTCAACTATAATGAAATAATATTACACAGTTCTATGTTGTAGGATCTTTTTTTTTTTTTTTTTCACCTTTTCTTCCATACTCATCCACTACTGCTACACAAAACAAAAACTAAATATAGTCGCTGATACTATTCTGATAATAAGCGCTCAACCAAAAATTTCATTAAGCTGAATTTGCAGCAGTCCAGTTTTAATTTTTACCTTTTACGTAAATACTTTGCCGAGGTTAGAACAAGATTTTTTGGTATTAATACAGTTTAGCGGCCACATATAATTACCCCGAATATCTTCCTGAAATGAATTTTGTACAGTAGTCTGTGATCTCACGATACTAGATCAGTCTGCTGCGCAAGCACTTTTGCTGTTTAAATTGGTGAAAATGAATTTTTTAAATTGTTACCTACCCACCGTGATGCTTCAGGTACAGTGCCTAGAAGAATTCTTCTAGGCACTGTACTTCAGGCACCCGCCATTTGCAATGGCACGTAAAGTTGTTTTCACTGCAAGAGTGTCGTTTGCTACTTGAAACTTCCGGTTGCCAAACGAAGACCAGTGGATGAGTAAAAGTCTGATCATCATTCTCTCTAATGACAGCCGAGCGGAAAGAGCGTTCAACTACTATTTTGCGTAGGGTTTGGGTAAAAAAGGAAATTTCGTTTTCAATATTTCGCAACACTCAGAACTAAAATCAGTTCGAAGGCAGATGTAACGTAGATTTTTCAAATAAAATGATTTGGAAAGCAGATGTAACCTACATTTTTCAACATTTAGCTACCAATTGTCACGTGCACAACCTCGACATTTCATTTTATTATTTAGAAATGTAGTTAAGTGTAACGAAATCATTTTGTTAACACAATATCTCCGGAAAATAAGTCTCCTCATTTCATTATTTAGAAATTTAGTTAAGTATAACGACATCATCTTGTTAACATAATATCTCCGGAAAATAAAGGAGGAAATATTCCCTGAACTTTGATAATTTAAACACATTTCCACTTTCGTACAAAATGTTTGGTAGGCATATAACAGATTTTTGGTAGGGCTAGCGTCATCCAACAGTTACTAGGAAATTAATGTTTTAATCCGTACAACAAAAATTTCGTCGTCCCAATAGCCGAGTGGAACGAGACGCTGTCTTCTAATCGTCAGCTATGGATTCGGGTTCGAATCCAGATTTTATCCACAAACAAATGGAAATATTTACAAAAACAATGTCTGATTGGTCTTCGTTTTTCCGTGAAATGCATAAGGAGTTTGCCGAGAAGACCAGTCAAACTTTGGGAAGTACAGGAAAGATCATTGACGAATGTGAAATCGGCAACACAAAATTCCATATCGGTTCGAAGCAATAGGATGCGGGCCGCCCCGGTGGCGCAGTGGTCTAAGGCACTGGCCTCTGATCATTCGCCCGTAAGGGGTCCGGGTTCGAATCCCGGTGAGGCATGGATGTTGTGTTTTGTGTTACGGCACTGGCTCTCTCCCTTCCCTGGAACCAGTGACCCAAAATTAGGGACGGGCGACTGCTTATAGCCCATTGAGTTGCTCAAGGTGGTCGTTAAACCTCAAAAAAAAAAAAAATAGGATGCGGCACCAAAAATTCATTTCTGGTACTAGTTAAAAAAAAACAGGACCTCAGGCATCCTTATGAACGTCATCCAAAATTTTAATGTACGAAAGAATGTCCTCAGAAAAAATGCCCACTTCTCGAAAATACACTCAGGCAAACTGAAATTGACTTTTACTCATCCACTGATCTTCGGTTGGCAACCGGAAGTTTCAAGTAGCAGACGACACTCTTGCAGTGAAAACAACTTTACGTGCCATAGCAAATGGCGGGTGCCTGAAGCATCACGGTGGGTAGGTAACAATTTAAAAAATTCATTTTCACCAATTTAAACAGCAAAAGTGCTTGCGCAGCAGACTGGTCTAGTATCATGAGATCACAGACTACTGTACAAAATTCATTTCAGGAAGATATTCGGGGTAATTATATGTGGCCGCTAAACTGTATTAATACCATTTTTTTTTCTGGGGCTTATTGTACAGTATTTACAGCAGGCCTAAACAAATTATAATATTAATGTAACAGTGAGTAGAAAAACATAGGAAATGCAAGGAGCATAGTATTTCTAATGTTTTTCTCTAGGCGCACTCTGGTTTTATATTTTCATTTCAGAGAACATGCGCTACAACAAAACAAACAACATGCATTTGTAGTACCTGCTCCATCGGTAATGCAAGGTTGACGAACTACTGACCAGGGCATCCTCAAAGTCGTCAAGTAGAAAGTTTAACGAGTTTTGGCATGCACATTTTCACACACATATGTGCTCTTCAACTGCCACAAGATAATTGGGAACCTCAACGAACTATAGGGGGCGCTGCGCAAACGTAAACAAACTTCTCTAGTACGGGTAACGTCGCACGTGTTTCCATAAAGTCGAATGTTAGAATGGCTGGTTTGTCGCTTTCAATCCTTGAATAAAGCGATTTTGAAACCTTGAAATAATGAAATTTGTGGACGCTTCCGAAAATTCAAGATGCATTAAAGAAGGGAATTGATTGTTAATGTAGGCCATATAATTTCTTGTGGAATTAAGAAGGAAGATGGAAGAGAAATTCTCATAGTTTCGCACTGCATTCAGTCCACGGCAATAACGTCGTCGCCTCACTCCATCAACGGTGTTTTAGATACAAGTAACAGTGAAATTTTTATAAAGTCATTTGAGTGCTCTTGTAAAGCGGGCAGAAGTGGACCGTGTAAGCACTGTGTAGCAGTAATGCTTTACTGTAACAGGTAATTTTTATTTTTACATTTTCAGGCAAGTGATATAGTAATACCGACAGTAGTGTTCTAATCCGGATTACTATTAAAAGCTGACATTTCGTTTCAGTTGACGTTTCCCAGGACCCATTTTCAATACTGTCAACAATAACATTTGTAATTTTTGAACATTCTGTTCCTAAAAGTGTTTGTGAATTGGTAATTGTTGATCATCATTGGGAACTGCGTTTTTGAACCGATGACTGTTGACAGAACATTGCAAATCTTGTTCCATAATGAAGTTTAAATTTATACGGATAACAGCAATTATTTGTTTTCAAGATTATGTAGAAATGCGGATTTTTTAATTACTACTATGCAATAAAAACATGCTGCCTTGTTTATTATTCATTCAAAGACGTTACTAGGTTAGTAGCATTTCACTGGAAGGATTTCAAACGCAAGGCACAAACGTTTATACTAACTTGTGAAAAACATAGCTGAAACCTTGGGAACGACATTGCGGGACACAACAATATGATTTGTTGTTCTTCACGGAATTCTCCATTATACAACTCTCTAATTCCAGAATGAATGCAAAAGTACACCAAACTACAACAACTGAACGTAATGAGCGATCTACCAACAGCCAAGCATTGAGCCGAAAACGTTACCCGTACTACAGTAATTCTTCCTTTTGCCGCCAGAGGGAGAGCGGACCGCTGAGATTGCCAATATCAGTCTCGTATACCCCACGTGAGCAGCCACCACTGCGGCCATCGAGTGAATAAGTGGAATATAAAAAAAAATACATAAAACATTCAAATTTAACATGTTATTTCAAGTTCAAACACGGAAAATGTGTTCTCCATTTCACACGATATCTCCAAACACAGGAAACCAAAACATGTATAAGAAAACACAGTTTGTCTAGATTAATTCAACAAAATGTTGAAACATGAGCTCGCAACAATTTTTTTTTTTTTTTTTTTTTTGGAGAAAGTGAGACAGAACTGAAATTCCGTATCATCCCAAAATATATTTTAACTCATGTTATTTGAATGATTGCTTTTTATTGTTTTTCTTCTAATTTATCATATCTGCATATGCGAAGTCTTTATTCCCCTCCTTCAAATATATTTGTGATCTTAAAAGCCGTAACTTTTCTAAGAAAATAACATAAAATGTTTTTATAATTTGCCCCAGAATTTTATCTACTGGAAAAAGGAATTTGGAGTGCCATGTTATCATGGTCGAATGAATCAATTTCCTTCTCAGTTTCGATTAAAAAGGAAGAATTCCATTCTTTACGAAATATTTCTCACTTCGTTCTAGTGTTAATGACTCATACTGTTTTGAGGTGAAATGTTTTTGACTGTCCGATAATTTCTTTCGATCTCACAGGTACGTCCAGGAGGAAACCCGTAGTAGGCCTCTCGCGGACGAAACAAATTATGCCGAGGGGATATTAGATATAGTTCAATTTATCGATTCACTACAAACAACTTCCCGCTTGTTTTCCCAACAATCTAGGAAATGGAACGGCATGACCAAACGATTTCTTATTGGTGTGCACTTTTTTTTTTAATGAACGTAGCGCTTTTTTTGCTCCTTTTTGAAAAAAAGTCCTTTAAAAAAGAAAACGTAACAAAATTATTAAAACAAAATTTTTCATAAGCATATCAGCATTTTTTTCATTAAAGTAATTATTAGTGTCTGCGATTATTTAAGTAAAATGAGCAAGTTTTCTGAAAAAAAGAGGGGGGTGAGAGAGAAAGAAAAAGCTACTTAGATATCAATAGAAAACCAATTTTCCTGGAGAAATAATTCTTCACAAAAACAGGGTAGGCAATATATCATTGTTGACACAAATGTGGCATATTTTCACTGTTTTCTACGTATCCATCTCTTCAGAAAACTTGAAAATTGCATCGCCTTGGTGCGGGAAGGAAATCGGAAGATGCTGGTTCATTTCTCGCTCCAAGACGATGTAATTTTCAAGGTTTTTTTGAAGAGGCAGATACACAGAAAACAGTGAAAATATGCACATTTGTGTTTTAGAAAGGAAAAGATTCAAATGTAGGATGTTCGGCGATGTTCATGAATTCCTTACAAACTTCACACGGAAATTTAAGCAGTGATAGTGATTAAAAAAAAGAAAGTAACTTTCGTGCCCAGAAAGTTTCATTTTTTTACGCTTTCCAACCGCAGGTTGAAGAAGCGTATATGCTCCAGCTTTGTCCGTCCGTCTGTCCGCACGATAACTGGCGTAAAAATAGTTCGATTTCGATGAAATTTTAGTATGTGGTAGGGGACCACCTGGGGACGAACCCTATTGAAAATGGGACAAATGGGGTCAAAGGTCAGGACATAGGATTGCGATCCATTCCATTGCCCTTATCCCATATTATTAAGGTGGACGTCAAGTAATTTTGCTTCTTTTTTTTTTTTTTTTTTTTTGATTGGAGGTTTAACGACCACCGTGAGCAACTCAATGGGCTATAAGCAGTCGCCCGTCCCTAATTTAGGGTCACTGGTTCCAGGGAAGGGAGAGAGCCAGTGCCGTAAGACAAACACAACATCCATGCCTGACCGGGATTCGAACCCGGACCCCTTACGGACGAATGATCAGAGGCCAGCGCCTTAGACCACTGCGCCACCGGGGCGGCTAATTTTGCTTCCTATACTTCCAATGGAAAAACTTTTGTAAACATTTCTTTTTTTTTTTTTTTTTTTTTTTTTTGATTGGAGGTTTAACGACCACCGTGAGCAACTCAATGGGCTATAAGCAGTCGCCCGTCCCTAATTTAGGGTCACTGGTTCCAGGGAAGGGAGAGAGCCAGTGCCGTAAGACAAACACAACATCCATGCCTGACCGGGATTCGAACCCGGACCCCTTACGGACGAATGATCAGAGGCCAGCGCCTTAGACCACTGCGCCACCGGGGCGGCTAATTTTGCTTCCTATACTTCCAATGGAAAAACTTTTGTAAACATTTCTTTTTTTTTTTTTTTTTTTTTTTTTTTTTTTGATTGGAGGTTTAACGACCACCGTGAGCAACTCAATGGGCTATAAGCAGTCGCCCGTCCCTAATTTAGGGTCACTGGTTCCAGGGAAGGGAGAGAACCAGTGCCGTAAGACAAACACAACATCCATGCCTCACCGGGATTCGAACCCGGACCCCTTACGGACGAATGATCAGAGGCCAGCGCCTTAGACCACTGCGCCACCGGGGCGGCCCGCATCCTATTGCTTCGAACCGATATGGAATTTTGTGTTGCCGATTTCACATTCGTCAATGATCTTTCCTGTACTTCCCAAAGTTTGACTGGTCTTCTCGGCAAACTCCTTCACAATTAATGTGTTCCCAATGATGAAAATTTAATAATCGATTAAAATAACTTCATATTATAACTTGGAAAACTTAATATTTTCTAAAGCATAACCATAATTATATTAAAAATCAATAACTTTTCCTTTGGTGGTGTTGAAACCAGAGAAAAGATGGCGCGACTGCACTTTGATGACGTCAGTTGACAAAAACCGTTGACAAAAACATGTTGGATTGCATAATTACGGTTATGGTTTAGAAAATATTAAGTATTCTAAGTTATGAAATGAAGCTATTTTAATCGATGTTCAAATTTTCATCCTTGTGAATGCATTAATTGCCCAGAAAAAAGATGGCCGCCCCGGTGGCGCAGTGGTCTAAGGCGCTGGCCTCTGATCATTCGTCCGTAAGGGGTCCGGGTTCGAATCCCGGTGAGGCATGGATGTTGTGTTTGTCTTACGGCACTGGTTACCAGTGACCCTAAATTAGGGACGGGCGACTGCTTATAGCCCATTGAGTTGCTCACGGTGGTCGTTAAACCTCCAATCAAAAAAAAAAAAAAAAAAAAGATGGCGCGACCTGTATTTTCATGACGTCAGTAGACAAACAAATGTTGAATTGCATAATTATGGTTATGTTTTAGAAAATATTAAGTATTGCAAGTTATAAAATGAAGATATTTTAATCGATGTTCAAATTTTCATCCTTGGGAACGCATTAATTGTGAAAAAAATGTGTACAGAAGTTTTTCCATTGGAAGTATAGGAAGCAAAATTATTTGACGTCCACCTTAAAGTAGCAATTCTTGTATGTATGTACATTTTATTTTGAAAACGGCTCTAAGAATTTTGATGAAAGTCGTTAACCTACCGTTTTCTGTTACTAGAAATCGATTTAGCTTGATCTCGGCTTTAGGAGAATTCGTTTAGTGGGTTAAATAACCACCTCGAAATATAATGTTTTTAGTGATGGCGTTGTTCCATTAATGTTACCAATGCTTAGAAATCTTATGACGCCACAACTCGCGCTTGAGAATGTTGGCGCGCGGTCACGCCATCTGTCTCATTACGTCACTCGTTGTGTGTGGATCCTATTAAAGTTTTATGACGTCACACTCTTGCGGCAAGCAGATGGTCGCGATTCCCATCTGTCTCATTACGTCACGCGTTGTGTGCGTATGTCCGTCCGCACGATAACTCGCGTAACAATCGTTCGATTTAGATGAAATTTTAGTATCTGGTAGGGGATCCCCTGGGAAGGAACCCTATTTAAAGTGAACGAAATGGGGTCAAAGGTCAGTACATAGGAGCGGGATCCATTCCACTGCTTTTATGCGTCATAACTAACGTAAAAAAGGTTCGATTTATATGAAATTTTAGTATGTGGTAGGGGACCACCTGGCGACAAACCTTGTTGAAAATGGGCGAAATGGGGTTAAAGGTCAGGACATAGAAGCGGAATCACTTCCATCGCCATTATGCGTCATAACTTACGTAAAAATGCTTCGATTTGGATGAAATGTTAGTATGTTGTAGGGTCTTGCCTGGGGACGAATTCTATTGAAAATGGGCGAAATGGGGTCAAAGGTTAGGACACAGGAGCTGGATCTATTCCATAGCCGTTTTGCATCGTAACTTACGTAAAAAATGCTTTGATTGCGACAAAATTTTATCATGTTATTTCGGAGGTATACCGAACCGGTTCTGTTGAATATCATCGACATGGGATTAAAGGTCAGGGCACAAGGCCCAGATTTATTCCACAGCCATTATTCTCATAACTTGAGTAATGATTTCTTGTATGTTGGAAAGCGTATTATAATCAATGCATTGCATGATTTTACTAACTTGTTTACGCTTTTCAACCGTAGGTTGAAGAAGCGTATATGCTCCAGCTTTGTCCGTCCGTCCGTCTGTCCACCCGATAACTGGCGTAAAAATGATTCGATTTCGATGAAATTTTAGTATGTGGTAGTGGACCACCTGGGGACGAACCCTATTGAAAATGGGACAAATGGGGTCAAAGGTCACGACGTAGGAGCGGGATCATTCCATTGCCCTTATGCGTCATAACTTGCGTAAATATGGTTCGATTTCAATTAAATTTTAGTATGTCGTAGGGGACCACTTGGGAACGAATCTTACTCAAAATGGGTGAAGTGGGGTCAAAGGTTAGGACATAAGAGCGGGATGCATTTCATTGCCCTTATGCGTCATAACGTGCGTAAAAATGGTTCGATTTCGATGAAATTTCAATATGTGGTAGGGGACCACCTTTGGACGAACCCTATTGAATGTGGACGAAATGGGGTCAAAGGTCAGGACATAGGAATGCGATCGTTTCCATCGCTCTTATCCCATATTATTAAGGTGGACGTCAAGTAATTTTGCTTCCTATACTTCCAATGGAAAAACTTTTGTGCACATTTCCTTCACAATTAATGTGTTCCCAAGGATGAAAATTTGAACATCGATTAAAATAACTTTATTACAACTTGAAATACTTAATATTTTCTAAAACATAACCACAATTACATTAAAAATCAATAACTCTTCCTTTGGAGATGTTGAAACCAGAAAAAGGATGCCGCGACCTGAACTTTGATGACGTCAGTAGACAAACAAATGTTGGATTGCATAATTATGGTTATGTTTTAGAAAATATTAAGTATTGCAAGTTATAAAATGAAGCTATTTTAATCGATATTCAAATTTTCATCCTTGTGAATGCATTAATTGTCCAGAAAAAAGATGGCGCGACCTGTATTTTCATGACGTCAGTAAACAAACAAATGTTGGATTGCATAATTATGGTTATGTTTTAGAAAATATTAAGTATTCCAAGTTATAAAATGAAGATATGTTAATCGATGTTCAAATTTTCAGGTTGGGAACGCATTAATTGGGAAGAAAATGTGTACAGAAATTTTTCCATTCGAAGTACAGGAAGCAAAATTACTTGACGTTCACCTTAAAGGAGCAATTCTTGTATGTATGTAAATTTTACATTGAAAACGGCTCTGAGGATTTTGATGAAATTCGTTAACCTGCCGTTTTCTGTTACTAGAAATCGATTTAGCTTGATCTCGACTTTAAGAAAATTTGTTTAGTGGGTTAAATAACCACCCCGAATTACCAAGTTTGTAGTGTGGTGTCATGGCGTCGCCAAATTAGATGTTGGCGCGCAGTCATGACATCTATCTCATTACGTCACGCGTTGTTTGTGGATCCTATTAAAGTTTTATGACGTCACACCTTGCTAGCAGATGGTCGCGATTCTCATCTGCCTCATTACGTCACGCGTTGTATGCGTATGTTCGTTCGCACGATAACTTGCGTAAAAATCGTTTGATTTCGATGAAATTTTAGTATGTGCTAGGGGAACACCTGGGAAGGAACCCTATTGAAAGTGAACGAAATGAGGTCAAAGGTCAGGACATAAGAGCGGGATCCATTCCACTACTCTTATGCGTCATAACTAACGTAAAAAAGGTTCGATTTCGATTAAATTTTCGTATGTGGTAGGAGACCACCTGGGGACAAACCCTACTGAAAATTGGCGAAATGGGGGTGAAAGGTCAGGACATAGGAGCGGAATCACTTCCATCGCCATTATGAGTCATAACTTACGTAAAAATGTTTCGATTTGGATGAAATGTTGTTATGTTGTAGGGACCTTCCTGGGGACGAATCCTATTGAAATGGGCGAAATGGGGTGAAAGGTTAGGACACAGGAGCGGGATCTATTCTATAACGCTTATGCATTATAACTTACGTAAAATTGCTTCGATTGCGACAAAACTTTATCATGTTATTTCGGAGATATACTGAACCAGTTCTGTTGAATATCATCCAAATGGATCAAAGGTCAAGGCACAGGGGTGAGATTTATTCCACAGCCATTTTCCTCATAACTTGAATAATGATTTCTATTATATTGGAAAGCGTATCATAATCAATGCATTGCATGATTTTACTAACTTGTTTTTTATTTACTGGGCTATACATTACCATCACTTAGCGGAAACTTTTTTATCGTGAAAACTATCATGCTTATTCAGATTTTTAGATAGTTTATATAAAAAACTGAATGTACATGCTTATTCAGTTATTCAGTTTCTTAGATAGATGCTCACACGAGGACATAATAGAAGCTTGGTATTGTTTAAAATGACTAGGTAAAAATGGTAATAACACCACCAAATGTAACGAGATAAACGTTTATGCCATCTTTTTTTTTTTTTTTTTAATTTGCTGATTTAAATGCTTTATTCTTATCATTCCGACACGGAATCAACTGTAATGCACATGGGTAAAAGATAAAAGGACTTGCCAAACTGGAAAATTGTTCAATGTAGAATCCTTTTCTGTTTCAAGCTGTTACAAATTAGGCACAATGCTCACATTATCCTCCTTCGTTTTTGAATTTTCGAGCAAAAATATAATCACTTATGGAACAAAACGATATTTAATAACAATACAAGACATAGGGAACTTAGAGAAAAGAAAATGACGACTACGGGAAAAAAAAAATTCCGTCTAAATTCCGTTTTCGGAAATTTTGCCTTCTTTTTCAAGTTAAAATACAATAATTTATGGAAGTGGGTGTCACGTGTGTGAACGTGAATATTCATTTTAGAATGTGAAGTTTGGCAACGGACCAAAAAGTAAGTCAAGGGTAGTGCAGTGAGTGAGCAGTGGCAGATGAAACTGGCGGAATAAAAATTATGTTTATTCCGCCAACTTCATCTGCCACTGCTCAATAAAATTTGCACATGGACGATGTCATCGCTCTTACTACGTTATTTTTTAAACAACGCGCTTAACCATTTCTATCGCCCTTTGAATTAAAAATTTGCACATTTGTCTGAAAATAAAACCAAACGAATAAAATTATGTTTGGTTTTGTTTTTAGACAAACGTGCAACGGACCAAAAGTAAGTTATTTTTCTCTTCTTTGGTTTGTGTTATAAATAATTGATAAATAACAACATGACATGGTAGCAGCTGAATGGGATTCGGTTAGCCGTGCAACCCGAGGACACAATTAAATTCTGCCTGGAAGTATTCATTTATTCTAGAATAATGGAATGCAGACCTCCTACCAAAATGAGGTTTGATGGTGATGTAACAGAGAGTTGGAAAAAGTTTAAACGAAGATTTAATCTGTATCTGGGGGGGGACAATTAATAGCCTTCTAAGATGAAACTAGCTATTTTATTAACTAGTTTGGGAGGTGAATACATTGACATTTATAATACATTTAAATTAAGTGAAGATAAGTCAGCAGATTTTGATGCTGTTATGCAGAAATTTGACGAATATTTTGAACCTAAAAGTAACACCGTTGTGGCAAGGTATAATTTTTTTAATTATAAACAACAGCTTGGTGAAACTGTGGACTGTTTTATTGCCAATCTTAAAACTTTGGCAAAAGATTGTTCATTTGAGAAGCAGGAAGATAGCCTGATACGCGATTTAGTTATCATGGGGCTAAGAGATACCGCTATGAAAGAAAAATTATTAATGGATCCTGATTTAGATTTGGATAAAGCAATTGATTATTGCAGAGCAAAGGAAGCTAGAGTTAAGGAAGCTCAAATATTGATGAATGAGAATACTTCATATAAAAAACTGATGAAATCAGGTCTACTCAACCTAAAAAACAGGTTAGGAACTTTAATGATTCAAAGAATACAGTTTAAAAAAAATGGCACATATGGTAATAGATGTTTATATCGCTGTAGCAAGTGTAATACGTCGCATGAATGGGAAAAGTGCACAGCATTTGGTAAACAATATAGAAAATGTAGGAAATATAATCACTTAATTTGCTGTTGTTTGTATGAACAAGAAAATTTATGATATTAGTAAAGCGGAAATGGAAAGGAAAGATGAAGATATTAATAATGTAGTGCATTTAAACCCTGTAATAAATTCTGTCAGCTCTGGAAAATTGGACGAGAGAAACATTATGTTAAAATGGTACTAAAGTATCTTTTAAGTTAGATACTGGAGCAGAAGTGAATATAAATACTGCTAGTAAATTCTTCTCTAGCTCTAATGTAAAATTAGAGACCACTAAAAAGCAACTCAGGTCTTTCACTGGACATGTTATTGATGTCCTTGGTACCTGTACTTTGAATTGTAAAACTAGAAAAATTCCGAGAATGCTAAAAGTTTTTTGTTGTTCGTGATCCTGCTCATGCTACACTGCTGGCCACCCAAAATGCAACACCAAGAAGGAAGAATCCGATCGGCCTGACATTCGCAGCATGCGTCGCCCGCGAGAGGGCATGCAAACGATTAGTATTGCAGGGCATATGCAAATCATGTGCGCCCGGCACCCCAACGAGAAGCACTACAAGGGTGCACAGAAGGCGGGGTGTAAGTAGTGAAAGTGTGTTGTGCTGCCGGACCTGTGCGTGGAAAGCTTCCTGATGCCTCGTCGCAGAATACGGCAGTCATTCTAGCACGTTTCAGAGTTCGACAGAGGACGAATAGTGGCTTATCGCGACAGCGGTTTATCGTACCGAGACATCGGCGCCCATGTGGGACGACATCCAGCCAAAGTGCGGCGAGTATGGATTCGGTGGGTGCAGGAGGGACGGACGGACCAACGTGAGCGATTGCCGCAGCCGCGGCACACCACCAAACGAGAGAACCGGCATGTTGTGCCACGCGCATTGACGGCTCGCACCGCCACATCACGAACGTTAGCGCAGGAATTAGGATGTGTTGCGTAACAACCTGTGTCAGCACGTACCATTCGACGTTGTCTGCAGGAGCGGGGATTTGTCGCACGGCGTCCATTGCTCCAATTACCATTTACGTTACACCAACGGCGAGTGCGGCGGCAGTGGGCCGTTGAACGCCTCACCTGGACTACGGAATGGCACGACATTGTCTTCTCCGACGAATCCAGCTTCTGCCTGCAACACCACGATGGTCGAATCCGCGTGTTGCTGCACCGCGGCGAGAGACTGTGTGACGCCTGCATTATGCATCGCCATACTGGTCCGTCGCCTGGCGTTATGGTTTGGGGCGTAATTGGATATGACACCCGCACCCCTCTGGTACGCATCGCCGGTACACTCAACAGTCACCGCTACATCTCCGACGTTTTGGAGCCTGTAGTCGTCCCTTACCTGCAGGACCTGCCGGCGGCCACGTTTCAACAGGACAATGCGCTCCCGCACGTGGCACGCATCGTGCAACAATTCTTCACTGCCCACCAGGTGTCACTACTGCCCTGGCCCGCCTGTTCTCCCGATATGTCACCCATCGAACACGTCTGGTCGCTGATCGGCAACCGAATGGTCCGGCAAACACCACCAGCGGCTACGACTGATGAACTGTGGCAACGTATGGAAGCAGCCTTGACCGACATAATCCAAGCCCACATCCAAAGCCACTTTCGTTCGATGCCGCGGCGTGTAGCGGCCGTTATTGCCAGCCATGGGAGCCACACAAACTATTGATGCCTGCGTGTTCCGCAAGTCGCACGGGCCTGTAAGCTCAATCGTTTCATCTTTGTATCTGTTGTTATGTGTCCAGTAAATCTGGGTTTGCTATCTCGTGTCCTTCTTGGTGTTGCATTTTGGGTGGCTAGCAGTGTATTTTAGGACTAAATGCTTGTGAAGATTTAGGTTACATAAAACGATGCACAGGTTCGGGTGATGTAATGCAAGTTACCAGTCTGTATTTCAAGGAATATGAAGATGTTTCTTCCGGAGAAATGGGGTTGCTTCCATATAGTTATGATCTTAAAGTTGATAAAGCAACTGTCCTGAAAATTAAGCTAGCGCGAGAAATTCCATTGGCCCTTAAAGATCGTGTTAAGCTTGAACTTGACCGTATGACAGAAGAAGGTATTGTTGTGAAGGTTTCTGAACCTACCAAACGGGTACATCCTATCGTGGTAGTGAAAAAAACAAATGGAAAAATCAGAATTTGTATGGATCCACGAGAACTAAATAAATTTGTTAAGCGAGAGCATTATCGCATGCCGATATAAACAAGCGTTTTTTCACAGCTCGAAGGAGCTCAGTTTTTCTCAGTACTAGATGCATCATCGGCATTCTGACAAATACCACTTTCTGAGAAAAGTTCACTATTGTGTGCAACTGCTACTCCTTTTGGGAGATATAGATATTGTATATTGCCGTATGTGCTGGTTAGTGCTCCAGAAGTGTTTCAAAAAGCTATGGGCGACATTTTGTTAAGCCTTGAAGGAACTGTAACATATATTGATGATATTTTAGGGTATGGGGACTACAGAAGAAGAACATGACACAAGTTTAGAATCTTTCCTTAAAAGAGCTCGAAATTGTGGATTGAAACTTTCTAAAGAGAAAAGTAAGTTAAAAGTTCAGTCTGTTGATTATATTGGGCATTGTTTATCCAAAGAAGGAATTAGTACAAACGGCTCGAAAACAGAATTCATCCAGGATTTCAAAATCCCTACATCAAAATAAGAACTACAAAGTTTTCTGGGTATGATTACCTATCTTGCAAAGTTTATTCCTAATTTGTCGGATAAAGCAGGGGTGCTAAGAAAGCTTTTAAATACAAAAAACTGAATCTGAATTTTTGTGGTCATCTAACGAACAAAAATGTTTTGATTATCTGAAGTCTCTAGTAACAAATGCACCTGTATTGAAGTATTTTGATCCGAGAAAAAGTACTGTGATATCTATCGATGCTAGCAGCTATGGGTTAGGTGCTGTTTTAATGCAAGATAATCATCCAATTGCATTTGCTTCAGTTGCTCTTAGTGAATGTCAACAAATGTACAGGCAATAGAAAAGGAACTATTAGCTATTCTCAATGGCTGTAAGAAGTTTCACTGCTACGTGTATGGCACTTCTTTCACTGTAGAAACTGATCACAAGCCATTGGTTGGTCTTCTAAAAGGAACTTTAGATGATATATCTCCTCAATTACAGAGAATGAAATGATCTTAGAACTTTTGAGATATGACTTTGAGTTGATTCATGTTCCTGGTAAAAATATGTACGTAGCAGATGCTTTATCTAGAACGCCTGTTGCACAAAGCTTGGAAACAACATTCTTAGAGGGTGACTCTAGTACATGATATGCTTTGGTAAAAATATAATATACATTTATGTTCCCTAGCGGCGACACATTAAGCATTATTTCAAATAGAAACTGAACGTAAAATGGCTTTCGTGGTAAAAGGTATCGGTAGGTGAAAATAATTTTTTCCAATTCGTTTCTTTGAAGCAATCGTATAGAGTAAAATATATTTTGAATTTAATAGCATGTGCATTTACGCCTCCTACCGAAGCGATTATGCATAGGAAAAAGACCAAAACGTACTGATTTTGATTGATCGTCGTTCTCACAGTTAAAACTTTCGACTGAAAACACAATTTCTTTTAATCGGACTGATAGTATGGTGTCCATAGACGGACCGACAAGCATAGTGATACTATAAGCACGTATTTTTTAAGACGTACTGAAAAAGCGAAAGAGTGAGTGTGAGAGAAGTAGTATAAAAAATCAGTACTGAACTGGCGAATGTCTGCTATGGTGCTTTTCATCTGAACGTCGAATCTGACAAAGAGTTCCACTGAACTGTCGTAATTTGAACAAACGGTTCGTGCGAACCGGCAGCATAGCACTTGTGCAAATTGCGCTTATAACCTCCCTCAATGCAGCCCTTATTATTGCCGTTCTGCAGTTCAATTACCTGTGCAAACATCGAAGGTTTTATCGTTAGCGAGGTCAGAAAGGTAAAGAACCGGAACCTGAGTACTACATCTGTATTGCACTTAGGAACTAAATTCTGGTATTCGGAGCATGAATTTAGCACAGTACTTAGCGGCAGCTTCCATTGCAATGCAAGCTTAAGAAAAAAGAAAGAAAAAAACAATGGCTTTTGGAAATCTGAGCATTTGGGCTAAGCAAGAGCAACAGATCACTTTAACTACATGCAACGCGCGATTATATTTAAAATGAATTTACAATACCAAGATTTTAAAACAGCCAGAAATTAATTACCTGAATGATATCCAGGATAGAAAATGAGCTGAAGCATTTCTGAAGAACGAGGAGTCACGGAAAACGTTTACAGGTCACAGACCGGTCCAAAAATATTCTGTTGAAATTCTATTCACTGCTCCTTGCAAATATGTAGATCACAATTAATGCAAACGGCAGGTGTTTCCGGGATGCAGATATTGCTGTAACGTGGAAACACGTGACAAGGCAACACAGGGGAGCATATGTCAGAGTAACACAGCCACCTGCTGAAAAAGAAAGGCCACACAGTTTAACTTTTAATCTGTAACAAATCCCACTTCCTATTTTTTTTTTTTTTTTTGTTCCCTACATTGATAGTTAGAGTTTCGATGCGGTCTGGCAGTTCGAACATATTCTTCGGTTTTAATTGCTACTAGATCAGCAAGGATACACAAATCAGCACAGATCAGCAAAATGCGCTTGCAATTCGAACAGATTTCATTTACTAGTTATTTCCCTACGCATACAAAAACTCTAAAGTAAAAGCATTGCAAACACTCACTCATCATATGAGTGTAGCGAGACAAACTCCAATAAGTAATTTAAGCATTTTCACACGCAAATTGAGCGGAGATAAAGAACACAGTCGCATTTATCATCGGGTATCTATCAAATTACGGCAATTTGGCAGAACTGCAAATCATAATTCAAGAGCCTGAAGGAGAAAGTAAAAAGGCTGGATGAGTTATCAGTTCGAGGAAGACAAAATTCGCATTGAGCACTTTCACAAGAAAGGAAAATTTGTAACAATTGCGTCATAGAAGTAGTTGACATCAATATCTACCTAGCCGAAAAGATATTCCACTGAGGTCAACATTAGGGAAGAAATCAGACAACATTTAAAAGTTGACTGGGAGTCACTGAAAAACCTATTAGCATTCAATAAAGAATTATTAAAAGGAAGATATTTAATCCGTTCTCAAGACACAAATAACACACACACACACACCACTTAGAATAACAACGTATAAAGCCCACAGAAGCAATGATAAATAGGCTACATGGCTGTGTTAAAAAAATTTATTTTTGAACCCAGCAGTGGACCGTAGACAGATGATGAAGTGCTCATTAATAAAATTACAAGAATATGATATGATACTTGTTTGTACCTCGTGATAGTTCATCAAAACCAAACTGAAATGCGAAAGGAACTATGATAACAGTACTCGGTTGTTGCCTCAAGAGTGAAAAACATTGGCCCTACACATTCCCGCTTTGACGTTCATGTTATTTCGCAACCAATGTTAACTACTGTCAATTCTACAAATTTTCTTTTGCGCAGTATTTTCGGATGAAGACATTATTTAAAATGGCACAGAACTTTTACTGTGATTCAGTTTGTCGTAAACACAGTGAAAGTTCTGCTACATACTACTACTAGATCAGCAAGAATTAAATATTGCTACTAGGTCAGATATTACTTAGACTAGATCATATTACTACTATAATACAGATCAGCTAGATATTACTACTAGATCATCCATGTCAGTAGCGCACCCCCCCCTCCTCCTTGAGCTGACAGAGCGGAAAATTATTACGTCGAAGTTTGAAACAAAAATCACGATACGCGATCTACCAATACTTCTTAATCATGTACCGTATAATTATAGCATACAATAATTACAAGGGAGTAGTTCTGTTAAATGAATTTAGAAAAATCTAACCAGAAACGGAATTTCATCTACTGCTTCTAATCATTTAACTTTCTTGTACTGCAACATTACTATTTAATAGATAAGAATAAATGAGTGCGTTACTGATCCACGTACTTCCCATAAAGCTGGGAAGCAGACGTTAAACCTTCGCCATGTTTCCTCCATCAGGTAGAAATAAAATACTCAATCACCAAGTGATCTTCAGGAACACAGACACAGTGACAAATACAAACACAGACTTCGCCATCTAACAGGAAAATTTCGAATCAGAAAAGCAAGAAAATATCTCGCTCGTGCCAACAAATACACCCTATTTAGAAAGAATTTTTCCCATACCAATTTTAGAATTCGAAATATCAAGTGCACAGGTTAAATGTACAAAGCGTTGACACAAGCATTATCACTTTTAGTACATCTTTCGTAAAAAAAAAAAAAAAAAAAGAGCGTGTTTATAGTACAGTCGAACCCGAATATAACGAATTATTGCGTATTTCGAAGTTTTGAAAATCACCGCCAAAATAGCATGAAAATAACATGTAACCCATTTTCCTATATCGAACGAGTTGAAGCAGCCTTACTGTATATATCGAATTTTTCGAATAAAATTCCTCGCAAATTTTCTTGGAAACGAATCTTGTGAAACAAGATCACCTTTCTTCAGCGTAAGTGGCAATCCCCCTTGGAGAATTACCCTCTCCTTTCCGAACTTTTTAGCGGGAGAACCCCGCCCTCCCCCCTCCGCTTACCACCTACCACCTCCGAAGCACACTGAGGCAAAAAGGAAAGCAGGGCGACTTTGTGAACTTCTGGCTCGGTTGGCAAGAGAGAAAGCTGCCGTAGGGTGAAGGCGGGTGGCTGAGGGAGAACCTGGTCCGAGGGGGATAATCGCTGGCCCTGACAGAGATAGTGAGAGGAGGGAAGAGTGGACTGTCTAAAAAAGAAACCTACACCTACGCACCTACCTTCTGCCTGTGAACTGGCTGACAGAGATGGCGCCAGGAGGAAGAGGAGAATTACCCTACCAGGAATCTGATTTCTGGCATTCTCGTGAGCAGACGTTAGAACATCTCGTTTCGTTCAGTCGAGAACGCACAATAACCACCTAGCACCGGCAAAATCTTCCGTTTTCGAAGAAGTTGGAAATTATTCGCAGATATGAAAACGGAGAGAAAAAGTCAGTTGTTGCGGAAGAATTTAAAATTCCCAAAAGCACTCTCAAGTACGCTGCTGAAAAACAAGGTAGAAATCAAAGAAAAGGCGAGACAACGTTCCAACGCCGATGCTCCTCGTCTACGCACGCCGGTTCACGACGATGTAGAAAACGCGCTTCACAAATGGTTTCTGGATGTCCGAGCTCGAAACATTCCAGTAACCGGGGACATCTTCAAGCAAAGGAACTTGCTTCACTCTTGGGAAAGAAAGACTTCAGTGGTTGATCTGGATGGCTGGAGCGATTTAAAGATCGCTGCGGCATTGTCGGTAAAACAATTGTCGGCGAAAGTGGTGCAGTACATGCGACATATTCAACGCATATAAGACGGGTTTGATTTGGCAGCTGCTTCCAAACAAGACTCCTTTCACAACAAGAAGTGTTATGGAATGAAGCACAGCAAAGTTCGAGTGACTGTGTTGTTAGCTACAAACTCGGAATGGCTCCAAAAAGCTTCGGCCGCTAGTGATTGGGAAAAGCAAAACCCCAAGATGTTTTAAGAATTTGTTGATGTTGACAACAAGGCTGAGATAGCACCGGAAAGAACAGATGCGGAAATAGTGTCCAAAGTTACGGTATTAACAGCTAGGGCTACCAGCAGCGATGATGATGATGATGAAGAGGCCAAACCTCTTTCAACCGTAGCGGAGGCTCTTTCAGCGGCTACGGCACTCCGACAGTATTGTGGAACAACTGAGGGTACCGGATGTACTTTGATTGACAAAACCGAACAGTTTGAAAACAGCATTTTGACAAATGCAATAACTTTAAAGAAGCAGAAAAAGAGGGCTGATTATTTTATGCCCTAAAACATGGATCCTGGTAAGACTTCTTTATTGCTGTGTATCCTGTCTTTAATTTGATCATATAATTATATTTGCACTTTATAATCAGAAGTAAATAATCTTAGTTTTTGTGCGTTCACCTATTGTATAAACCAGAACACCACTGAGAGTGGAAGGGCGGTAAAACCCGTATACCGAATTATTGTGCACATCGAACTATCGAGTTTTCCCTTCGAATTCGATATAACCATATAAACAGGTCCAACTGCATCACATTGTCCATCTGCCCATCTTCGGACACTATTTCTCATGCAACTGTTAGTACGATTTTAAAAATTCTTTTTGCATTGGGCAGCTCCAAACAAGAGAACGATGATCCTTGCTTTCCGGTTTTATTTATATGCATAACTTCGTCGCTAGAAGGCGTAGATGCAGATGCTGTCGAATTCAAAATATATTTTATTCCCTATAATTGCTCCTAAATTTCCGATCAAATTTTTTTTTTTTCCATTAGATACCATTTGTGGGGTGGATCCAAGATTTTCGTGAAGGGGGGGGGGGGGCGCGCAAATGTCGGGAATAACCGGGGACCTTTCTCATATTTTACCTCAAAATGAAAAACTGTTCTTAGTATGTCTATAAATTCTTCCAATTACTTAAGGAAAGTAATATACTTTTAAGTAATACTTTCTTTCACGAAAAAATATTCAATTTGTTATTAAAACCTAACGAATCGAAGCTTTTCTTTGATCCTGATGGGGCCCCCTCTGGATCCGCCCCTGGGTATAGTTTCTTTTTAAAGTAATACACAGTCTTTCCGCTGGGAGCGTAAAGTTAAGTCGCGATTACCCGATATCTTTGCTTCTAAAAGTCCGATTACAAAATTTCTTTTTGCATCGGATAGAGGTCCTGGTAGGAAATGTTCCGCATATAATTTCTAGTTTTTGAAAATGAACCGTTTTGCCACTAAGTGCCGTCAGTGTATTTTTCTGGGTTTGATGTATTTGCAGCAATATCTGCTCTTTTGAAAATGCGATTTAAAAAGTTCTTGATACCCCTCACCACGGAAACCTTTCGAGAATACCTTCTGCTTAATACAATGCTTAATTTTTATAAGGGGCGAAGATGTATATCTTATTTTTGTCCATAGTTCTGCATTTTAAGAGCGCTGTTTAAAAAATTATTCCTGTATCGGAGAGCGCTTTTGGTGCGAAACGTTTTACATTATTATTCCAAATTTTTCTTAACGCGCAAGTGTACAACTAAAAGGAGTAAGTTCAGTTAGCATATTTGCAACAATATCTGCGCGTCTAAAAAGCCGATTGCAAAAATTATTTTCTGTCAGATATTATACGAAAGCGTTTTGTGTGTATTTCTTGCACAAAATAACACACAATTTCCCTGCTAGGAGGCGCAAATATCAAATATGTTTTTCTCGATATCTCTGCTTCTAAATGTCCAATTAAAAAAATCGTTTAATAACGGATACCCTTTACCTTGTGGAAAATTTTGCTTGTATTTGCAGTTTTTTATAGTTCACAGTTCTGTCGCTAGGTGGTGTTTGTCTACTTCTGTTTGCAGCTGTATCTCCGCTTCTAAAAACCCTATATATTTTTGTTGTTGTTGTTGTATGCTATTCCCTACAATAGAGATGAAGAATATTATCCTCTTTAAACAATGCACAGGTTTCCCGCTAGCAGGTGTAAATGCGAAACCTCGCTATCTTTGCTTTCAGAAAGATACTGCTTCCTCTGCTTTCATCAGAACTTTCTCGCATCGCTGCTTCCAGGAGGCGTATTTGCAAAATTATTTTTCCTCAGCATAGCTTTTACTATGAAAAAAACTTTTCGCATATTCTCAACTGTTTCATTATGCGAAATTCTTCCACTAGGGGGCGTAGATCTTCTTCAAACTGTTCGATTTTAAAATCTCTTTGTCTCTGATATCTTCCTTCAGCTATGAGAATTTTTTTGCTCACAATTTGTTAATTTTCGTAACACACTTTTCAGCCGCTAGTGGCAGTAAGCAGCAATTTCTATTTCTGGATGTTTTATCTAATGTAGTAATGCAGTTGATTTTTTATGTCTAACCGGTTTCATTGACTGAATAACTTTCAAAAATATCGTTTTTGTCGGAAAGGATTCAAAAGAGGCGCTCATCACAACCAAAAATTCGGGTTCATCTTTCTTGTTGCTTATTTTTTTATTTTGTTTTTTTTTCTGGATCAACACATATGTATGGTCAAAGACGTGCTAAAAAAGAAGTTGCACTTTGTCATTTTGCAGACTGTGACAAGTGAATTACTGTAAACTAGGATCCAGAAATGAACCTTTCATAATGAGAATATGAGACCCGAGCAACAGTTTACAGTTTCTCTAAATACCATGCAGAAAATTTATGATTTCTGCAGCGCTTCGTCTCATATATAAAAAAAACAAGAAAAATTACACCGAATTTTTGATTATAATGAGCACCTCATTTGAATCCTTTCCGAAGCGAATGAAATTTATCAAAGTTATTCAAAGTCAATGGAACTGGTTAGAAAAAATCAACAATCGATAAAATATCCAGAAATAGAAACAGCTACTTACTTCCATCAGCGGCTAAAAAGTATGTTACAAAAATTAACAAATGGCGCACAAAAAAGTTTATCATAGCATAAGAAAGGTATCAGAGACAAAGTCATTTCCAAATCGAACAGTTAAAAGAAGAAATATAGAAGGAAACATGACATAACTCCACACGCCTTCGAGGGAAAGAATTTTGCATAATGGAAAAGTTGAAAATAGGCGAAAAGTATTATTCATGGGAGAAGCTATGCTAAGGAAAAAGAACTTTTCAAGTACGTCACCCAAAGCAGAAATAGCGAGAAAAAGGTTTTGACCTTTACTCTAGCGCGAAAACTGTGCATTCTTCAAAGAGGATAATGCTCAACATCTTTATTGTAGCACATGGCATACAGTACAAAAAAGGATTTCTCAATGGGGTTTTTAGAAGTGGAGGTGCAGCTGCAAACAAAAGTACGCCAACACCTCCAAGCGGCAGAACTGTGAACTACAAAACTGCTCAAATAAAAACTTAAAGTGTTCCACAAAGTAAGTGGTATCCGGTCTTAAAAGAATGTTCCAAATCGCACATTTAGAAGCAGAGATATTGAGAAAAACAGATTAAACTTTTGCGCCCCCTAGCGACGAAATTGTGCATTATTTTGGGAAAGAAATGCACACAAAATGTGCTCATAGTTAGTAGTATCTGACCGAAAAAGAATTTTTCAATCGGGTTTTTTAGTCCCGCAGATATTGTTGTAAAAAGGAAACGTGAACTTACGCTGTTTGGTGGCACAGTTATACGTTAAGAAAAATTTGAAATTATGTGAGAATCGCACCGGAAACACACTCCACAAGTTGAAAATACTCCAAATACGTGGCGACAAGTAAATAAATAAATACATCACTCTTAACCACGCTCTAGAAACACACAGCAACCGAAAAATTGTTTTTCAGCCGCCGCTGTGGAATTGAACCAACAGAACTCTCCATATCTAGCCGAGTGCGTTACATATACGCGTATATGTAGCTAGATATCGAGAGTTCTGTTGGTTCAATTCCACAGCGACGGCTGATAAACAATTTTTCGTTTGCTGTGTTTCTCTAGAACGTGGTTAACAGCGATGTATTTATTTATTTACTCTCCACAAAAGAAAGAATTTTTCAAATCTGACTCTTAGAAGCAGATATTCAAAAATAAGATAAACATCTACGCCCCTGGCGGAAAACTATGCACTATTTTAAGCAGAAGGTATTTTCAAAAGGTTTTCCGAGGTGAGCGAAAGAATTTTTTTCAATCGAGTTTTCAGAAGCAGAAATAAACGCTTACGCCACCTGGTGGCCAAACTATTCTTTACCAAAAATTATAAATTATATGCAAAACATTTCGCGTCAGAAGCTGTATCCGAAGCAGGATTTTTTTTTTAATCAGTTTTTAGAAGCAGAGATATCGGGGTAAATGCAATTTACTTTTACGCCCGGGAGAAAATCTATGCATTACTTGAAAAAGAGACTATACCTAAAATAGTCTTCGATATAAATGACACCGGAAGGAAGATGAAGTTTTTCAATAGGATATTTAGAACCAAACATATGGAATAAAATGTATTTTGAATTCGATATCGTCTGCATTTACGCTTTCTAGCGGCGAAGTTGTGCATCGGGATAAAAAAAACGGAATCAAAGATCATCATTCTCACATTTCAAGCTTCCCAATGCAAAAAGAATTTTTCAAAACGGACAAGTATTTGCAGAGATATTGTGTACATAGACGGACAGACAAAGTGATAATATAAGCACGATCTTATTTTTACAAAAGACGTGCTAAAAACGAATTTCGTAAAGCGATGGAAATATGCGTGCTGATTTAATTACACTAGTGTCTAAAGACCAGAGGGAGATGGATGGATGATATAAACAAAACTGTAGGAAAGCTGTGGAATAGACAAGTCCAAGACAGGAACATTTGGAAAGAGATGAGGGAAACCTATAGCTTGAATTGGCTATAAAAAGGGTTAGAAGAAGAAGAAGTGTCCAAAATTAACGTGGCACATACAGAAATCTTGAATACCGCAAAATCCAAACGACAGTCTAATGACAGTTGATACGAACATACATATGTACATCGATAACGCAGCAATACGTAGAAAAAAAGGAATGCCATCACCACATGTGGAGGAAGCATGCACATGGCAGCATGACAGTGCAAAAGTGATGCAGCAAGTGGCGCGAATTTGAAGGGACTAATAGGGAATGTGATTACCCCAAACAGCGATACAGCTCTCACAACGAGCTCTCGTGCTGTTTACAAGCTGTGAATGTGAGTTTGCGTTCAGTAAGGGCCACTCTTCCACCAAGGCACGTCGGAGTCATGGGAGGGGGCTGTCGGCTCACAAATGTCCTTCCAAGGGTATCCCAAACAGGCGGTATTGGGTACAGGTCCGCAGATCACGCGGTCCACTCTATCCTGTGAATAGCCTCTCTCTCCAAGTAATCGTTGACTAGCCAAGTCCTATGAGGACAGTTATCATTCATAAAAAGGAACTGGCGACCAACAATTCCGATAGAGCCGTGCGTAGGGCTCTAGGATGTCAGGGGGCCGCGGGTGGCCTAGTGGGCAACGTTCGTTACTGCCACGGAAAGGACCTCAGGTTCGATCCCAGGCAGGTACGAACGCTCGATCCACTAAATATCCGCCGGACCCCGGGTACTGGCGCCCCGGTAATAAATAAGGGCGTCTTCTTTCCCCTTTCTACCTCGCTTGTAAACAAAACAAAAAAAACTTTCAAGTTCATTTACAATGAAAACAAAAGAAAGGGATGGAATGGATACAGAAACCGATCTACATTGTGCACTTTCATCTTTCTAGCATGGATTTCTGAACTCGTGAACAAAATGCATAGGCATCTTTCCCATTAAATTCGTTTTGTTTCTCACGTTTCTATAGGTAAATTGTATTTCTATAATCATTTTGTGATAAGAACTACTGTGCTTAGTTTTAATTTTAAATAGCTTTTACCAAATTTTTGCGTTTATTTTTAACTTTAAATTACACTACAAATTATTTGTTGTTGTTCTTAAAAGGGGGCTGGATGACGGTAAAGGAGAAATGGAAAGGTGTGAGGTTTTCCCAAAAATCATAAGGAGGCATGATGCGAAAACGTTTAGGAACCGCTGCTGTAGAAAGATTCCACGTGGCTCTAGGATGATGTAGAAATCTCTGAATTTTATTCCTATTTGTCAAAAGAGGTGCTTCCCTCATAAAAGACTTCGGTGAAATACCGTTTGTCCCCGTCAGCTTTCTTTACTCTTTTAAGTTAGGCCATTTTAGCATGCGTGACGTCATATCTCTGTACAGGTGACTATAGAATGGAGATGGGGAAACAAACAACGCTTTGTTATTATCAGAACGACAGCGTATAAAATAATGGGATCAGTTTTCTTCCCTATTGTCCAGATAACGAGATCACTTTTCTCACAAATGTCATGGATACCGTCCTAACAAGAACAAAGCATGACCATTTTCTTTTCCTTCAACACACGCACCTCCACCGAGTAAAAACGTATTCACAACAGAACAATGCTGTCTGCAGGCATCATAATAGCACAAACTGCGTATCAAGTCCAGTGGGCAATTAGAAAAAGAAAACCAGAAGTTCGTGAAGAGAATGGTCCTACAGTCCACGCATCACCCAGCTTCTCAAGCAATACCTACGTACAAGCAGCGATGAGTTCGCGCAAAGCTCTGCCTGCCGCTTCTGAAACCGGAGTGCTGAAAAAATCATTACTACATAAATTAAGAGGAGCAAAACTACCAAACACGTTCGTGCAATATGCGAAAGCAAAAATTTCCCTCCTCCCGTAATTTGGGAAATAAAGAGAAAGTTTCTTTTCACAACTGTTTAAATAGTTACTATACACAATAAACTGCACATTTGCTGTTACAAATTGTAATAATCAGCCTGTTTATCACTGCATTATTATTAAAAACATAATAAAACGCATACGTAGTCCTACAGTGGTGGCAAAAATTGTGGATGCTTTTTTGAAATTTTCATGTTTTGCAACTTTGCAAGCTTATAGAAAATGTTATTTTGCACCAAATGCAAATGTTTATATGTCAATTTAAAAAAACTTTAATGCTGAATTCAATACAAAAGGCAGAATGCAAATAAATATATGCAGTACAAAAAAAGTTATGCAGGGAATTCTACAATCATGCTGAATATACTGTGTACTACACTTACGATTTCAATGTACTTCAAACAGTGCCACAAATTTTCTATCAGGTTCAGGACAGGGCTGTTTCCTGGCCAGGTCAACAATAGAACGGACTTTGTTATGAATCACTGAATGCATATTTTTGCTGTGTGGCAGAGAGCTGAATCATGCTGAAAAAGAAATGGTGCATTGTTGGGAAAGAGATCCCTGATGGAAGGTATAGTAGTTTTGGTTCCAGGATGGTGTCAATGCATTTTCTTGCGTTCAGCATGCCGTCGATTACATGAAGGCGGCCAACACCATTTGCTGCCATACACGCCCAAATCATAAGGCTTGTTGGGTGCTTTACATTGGTCTCCATGCTGTCAGGATGTAGCTCTTCTCCTACTCTATACGTCTCACGTATTTTCGGCCATCACTACCAAATACGGATATCTTACTTTCGTCACTCCAAATAACTTGCTTCCACTGATCGTCTGCCCATCCAATGTGTTCTTTTGCTCACTGGAGTCGTTTCTTGCGCTGCTGTAGACTCAGATATGGCTTTTTTATCGGAATCCTACCTCTTAGTCCCATATCTGATAGTCTGTTCCTTATCGTTCTTGAACTGACAGAAACACCAGTTGAACACAGTTCAGCTCTGATAGCCTGAGATGAAATATTTGTCCTTCAGACACAGTTTTTTTATTCTTCTGTCATCATAGATTTTGTGCACTTTTTTCGGCCTTTTCCTGGTTTGTTTTTCAGCGACTTTTTTCCTGATAACGTAAACAGCACTTTCGTACACCAGATGTTGTCACTGACCCACCTAACTTGCCTTGCAATTTCAGCATAAGAAAGACCCGATTCACGTAACAAAACAAACCTGGTCCTTTTTGTGGGTGACCAATCAACTCATTTCTTTGGTGCCATTGCTGTACTTATTATCTACACGTTAAATTTAAAGAAATACTAAAAATTTTCACACAGTCTACAATTACGCTTCACTTACACCGCTAACAGTCTTTCTTCTACAGAACAAACAGCAAAACTGACTGTCCTCAACTTCTCACAAGATATGTTGCAGCTACTGCCATTTGATTGGTTCCCGGAACAAGGACTGTGATTCGCCAGTAGGGTTTGCACTCGCAATCCGCTTCTTAACTGAATCACACTTGTGTTTCCTTTTTTGAGACTCACGTAAGCATAACTTTTATTTGTACTGCATATATTTGCATTGTTTTTTGTATCGAATTCAGCATTAAATTTTCTTTATATTGACGTATAAACATTTGCATTTGGTGCAAAGTTGCAAAACATAAAAATTTCAAAAAAGTGTCCACAAGTTTTGCCACCACATGTAAGTTCTCCGCGTCTCACAGTACAAGTGTCACTCGTTATACGCGGTATCACTTTATGTGTTTTCGTTATAACGCGATTTCAGAAAAATCAAAATACGGACTTCGCAAATGCAAGACCGGTGGAACTGAAGCAACTAGTAATTTTATACGCGCATAACGCGGTCTACTGCGAGTAGTATAGGCTCACTGTTCACACCAAAGCTACAATACAAAGCACAGTGCGCACGCATCCTCGGTATTAAAACGATATCCTTTTCAGTTTGAAACATACAGAAGAGTTTTCACATTTACCCATAATCGGAGGAAAATGCTTTGCAGTTCCCTATATTACTTATACTATGTGTGGCTCGGGTAACACGATACATAGAGAATTACCAATCTAGGGAATCGTGGAAGGACAGAGAGCAACTGGGAACAGTGAATGACATGTTGGGAATACCGCGCTGCAGTAAGTGGTCAAGGTCACAATATTTATGCACATGCCTAGACTCTTGGCAGTTTCTTCAATAGAGCTGAAAACCATCAGTCCTCTGACCCATGCAGGACTTTCAAGAGAGCGAGAAAATGATGAAATGCAGACTCACGAGGGTGATTCGTCATCGGCTAAATTTAATTACACTAATCGGAGAACAATAACTACGTACTAATCGAAATAAAAAATAAACGCATTTCTTTAATTTTAGAAACGTAACTTGGGGAGGGGCTCATTTACTCACGCTAAAATCAATTCACTTTAAACAACGATTTTTCGGGACCAATTAATAGCGTAATACGAGAGATACCTATATTGCTATTGTAAAAAAAAAAATACTGATTTCATTGTCCCGTTCCGCCAATATGTCTTGGCTCCACGGGGAATGATTGAGCACCTTGGATTTTATTTTGACATGTTGCGACAATTATATTGCCTTGAGACGCCGGTTCGGACCCTGGCCACCCCCGTGGCCCAGAGACCAGCCCGTGGTGACGTGCTGGCAGGCGACCTAGCGTACCTTGTCTGGGTTCCCGCTCTGTCTGGCGGGATAGGTCGTTCATTTATTTAGCATTGACTGGGAGATTCCTTGCCCTCGAACTTTTTTGGGGGAATAATTTCCCTTTATTATTTTTCAACAAGACTTACACACATCAATTACACTGTCCTCATGCTTAGGACTTACAACATTGAGAGATTTAAAGAGTATTTACATGGTATTTACACTGGAGGGATTTTTGTCTGCTTTCCCACAGACTTCTGCCCTCATTCCTCTTCCGAATCGCTTTCGGTGTGCACGTTCACCTCCTGCGTTTCGGTCCCCGTTTGATTGGGGAAGATGGTATGTTGCTGGAGGGTTAGCCTTTCAACCAAGGCTATTATTCCCCTCCTGTTAACGGAGGATTGGATGAGCAGATCCAATCTTCGCGTTCTTTGCACACCTGGGATCAGTGTGTTTCTCCATTCGGCGAAGCCACTGCATTCAAGCACGCAGTGTTCTATGCTTGCCGTTCTATTTCCACAGGGACAAGTGCAGTTCCTGATGGCAAATCTGCCTAGGTATTCAGGGCTGATGCCATGGCCACTGAGTACTTGATTCAGGAACTTGTTTGTCTGTGCTCGTTTGGTCGAGACCTTCGGAAACACTCTGTGTGTCTTCCGCCCTGTCTCTCCCGTGTCCCATCTGACCTGCCATTCGGTCATGGTCTGTCGTGCCAATGCTGCGCGAATACTCCTTCGCGGCGTTCTACATTGCACGTCGACCGTCTCTTTCAGCGTGGCTGCCTTCGCCAGCTGATCTGCCCTTTCATTTCCTAGGGTTCCGACATGGCTTCGTACCCAGTGGAAACTGACTGCCCCATCTCCCTCTGCCCTCAAGAGGGTTTTGATCCTCTGGACGATGGGGTTTCTTCTCCTGAATCTACTCAGAGCCTGCAGTGCTGCCTCACTGTCCGAGTAGAGTTTTATCCTTTCGTCACTACGCCTGGGGAGTGCCCAGGTGAGTGCCTTCTCTATCGCCAGAAGTTCTGCCTGGAAGACAGAAGCGTTCTGCGATAATTTTACGCATCCTGCAGTGGCTTCGTTCCCATCCGAGAACGCACAGAAGCCTGCCCCCACTTGTCCCTTCAACTTTGAGCCGTCCGTGAACAGCTATTGTAAGAAAATCACACACTACCAGATATTCCCTCAGTATAAACACACACACACACCTGCCACTGAATTATAAACCTTTATGTATATGTACGCAAACGTCACATAAGCAGCGTATAGACCTATGCAATATACGTGGTCACGTGCACCACATGATCCAGGCAACTATTTAAGACTGCTACTGTCAATAGCTGTAAATCATCAGCAGTGTCGATTGCAATGGGAAAAGCAAAGGATCATTTGGAGCTCGATTAATGGTTTATTGTGCGTGCCCGTCAGGCTGGAGCGACGATTCTGAAAACAGCAGAGATGATTGGTTACTCAAAACGTCAGATATCCCGGGTCTTTAATCTGTTGAAAAATAACCCACATTGCTTGTCTAAGACGCGTAACTGCAGAGCGACGACTGTCTGTCAGGAATGAGATCGCCGCTATCTGAGAAGGCTACAGGACTTCCCGTGTGCAACAATTGACCAAATAATTCAATAAAGGCTGTTTCCGACCCATATCTCAGTGAACTACGTGAAAGGAATTGAAGAGAATCGGTATTGGCAGTCGCATTCCTATATAGGTACCACTGATTTCTGCTAAGAACCCGAAAGTTAGTCTACAATGGTGTCAGGAGCACAGTGAGGAAGACTAGGAAAAAAAGCATTTGGTCCGACGAGTCTCGGTGCACTTTGTTCTATATCGACTATAGACAGACAATTTGACGAAAGCCATATGAAGCAATGGACCCAGCTGCCTTGTAAACACAAGTCAAGGTTATGGAGGTGGTATCATGGTGTAGGGGTATGTTCGGTTGGCACGGAAAGGGTCCCCTGATATTGCTGAAAGTCGGGTGTCCTCCAAAGGTTATCTGAACATTGCTGCCAAGCAAGTCTATCCTGCAATGTTGACTTTTTATCCAGTCGGCGACGGCTGTTTCACGGACGACAATGCTACTGTCCATCGTGCAATATGTGTTCAGCAGTGGTTCAGCGTTTTCCACCATCTTTCTTGGTCACCATAAAGTCCAGATTTGAACCCCTTTGAGAATGTATGGAACACGTTAGAAAGCCAGATCTAGGGGCAAAGTCTTCTTCCGTTAAATCTGAGCCAGTTAAAGGACTGTCTAGTGAACGCCTAACGCGCTGTAGACCTTGACGCGCTGTAGACCTAGAAGCACTCCAACTGTTTGTGGAATCTATGCCAAATCACATACGTGCTGTAATTCGGGTTAAAGGAGGAGGTCCAATCCGGTATGAAATAAAAGTTTCTAATTCAGTGGCAACAACACTGAAAAAGCATTTATGTGTATACGTTATACTGAGAAAGCTGTTGCTTCCTGACGAAAAACCATGTACTGTAGATTTCAAAAAGATAAACTGAATTAAACCTAGGGGGAGTTTAACGAAGCAGTCGCTCTTTCCTAATTTAGGGTCAATGGTTCCACGGAAGGGAAAGAGCCAGTGCCGCACGACAAACACAACATCCGTGCCTCACGGGATTCGAACCCGGACCCATCTCGGACGAATGATAAGAGGCCAGCGCTTACACCATTGCGTCCACACAAATTGAACTTGCTATGCTATCCGCAATTGCTGTGGTAATTTTTTCTGATCCGTTTTTGGTAGTCGGTAAACCTGACCACTAGTGGTGAAGTAAAATTAACAAATGAAAAATTACGTACCACTCTGGTTGCAGTTCGTGAAGTGCTAACAAACTTAATTTCTTAAAATCTATTTTTCATGTGGATTTCCAAACACAGGATATTAGTTTTGAAGAAAAAATATGTCAGTAAAATCAGTGGTGTAGCCAGAAATTTTTTAAGAGAGGATATATATTGCTTTAAATTCGTACTCAATCCACCCTCAAGAGGGAGAGTCCGGACCCTATATACGTATATACAGATGGGAGAGTCCGGACCCTATATACGTATATACAGATGGGAGAGTCCGGACCCTATATATATATATGGGATGTAAGGTCAGGTGATGCGTAACATCACAGCCTCTCCTTGACAAATGTCAACCCCGCCTTCTCGTGGTACATCCTGTTCCCACTAAAGGGGCTCTGTCGACCGCTAATAGCGGTATAACTATACCATCGGGATTAGAGGAAATGCTATCCCACACTCACCAACCCGCTTGGCCAGCGTGGTGAGTTATGGCCAAACCCCTCCAAAATGACTCCACAACTTAAATCTTGGCCATCAGTCTCCGGCAACTGGAATGTACCTGGCCAAGGCAGCGGTCAGTGCGACATGAAGGCAGAGGGTGCTAAGAATCCCCGGAGGACCGGACTAGGCAGCCATCTAATGCTGACCTTGGCTACGTATAATGGACGCTCCCTATCTTCTGATTCAAGGCTTCTTGAATTGGAAGAGGAACTACAAAGGATAAAGTGGGACATCGTCGGGCTAAGTGAGGTAAAGAGAAAAGGAGAAGATCTCATTGAACTGAAAAGTGGACATCTCTTCTACTATCGTGGGACTGATGCTGGCAGAACTAGTGGTGTTGGATTTATAATAAACAAGAAACTGAAGGATAAAGTTGTAGAAGTTGAAAGTTCCTCTGGCAGAGCTGCACGACTCGTTATCCAACTCTCGATAAGATACCATGCTCTGATTATTCAAACTTATGCACCCACCACAAGTCATCCTGAAGAAGAAATTGAAGAATTTTATGAGGAAATTCGTCATCTAAATAATAAAGGTAAGCAGCACTTAAAGATAATTATGGGAGATTTCAATGCAAAAATAAGGCAACGGCAACAGAATGAAACTTCAGTAAGTAAATTCGGTCACGGCAACAGAAACCAGCGTGGAAATACTCTCGTAGAGTTTGCAGAGGCAGAAGGATTTTTCATCTTGAACTCCTTTTTCAAGAAAAAGCCACACAGGAAATGGACATGGAGACATCCAAATGGGACGACAAGTGAAATAGATTTTATTATGTGTAACAAAAAATTCGTCATAAAAGACTGCAGTGTGCTAACAACACAGGTAGTGACCATAGATTGGCGAGATGTAAGATGCACCTCAACACTAAACTCGAACGTAGCAAGCTCATAAGACAAACAAGATGTATTGACATAACCAACCTTAAAAAACACCATAATACCTTCAAGTTGGAACTGAAGAACAGATTCTCTGCTTTAGAAGGCCTAACATCGGAAGAAGTGGATATTTCTGAAGTTAACAGAAAAGTAACCAAAGCTCTTATGGAAACAGCAACAAAATTAGCTGGGTCTAAGAACAAAGTTGCATGTGAACAAATTATCAGGAAAAACCAAAATGTTGATGCAAAAAAGAAGAGAGATGAGGACAACACTAATGAAGATGTGACTTCTAAAGTGGAATATATAGAGCTATGCAAGACAGTACGAAAAAGTATCACTGAAGACGTAAGGAAATTCAACTCTGAACTAGTAAGGAAAGCAGTTGAAAACAACCAAAGCCTAAAGATAGCAAAGGGACATCTCAGTAAGGGAAGAAGACAGATTATGGCACTGAGAAAAGAAGATGGTTCTGTAACAAGAAATAGAGGCGAATTTTTGACAAGGAAAGATTTCTACTCCAAATTATATGAAAGGGATGATACATGTACTCCAGACATCATGAAAGGTACCAGAGTTCTTCCAGTCCTCCCAGCAGAAGTTGCACATGCAAACAAGAACATGAAGCGGGGGAAAGCTCCAGGAGATGATGGAATTACTGTAGACATCATACAAGAAGCAAGTGGAGAAATCGAAACAGTACTCGCAAAAATTTTCACTCGATGCCTTAATGAAGGGAAGATTCCTGAGGATTGGAACAACGCTACAATGATCTTGCTGCATAAAAAAGGTGACATTGAGGATCTCAAGAACTAAAGATTTATCAGCCTCCTATCAGTGCTTTATAAAATCTTCACTAAAGTTCTTTCACACCGCTTGAAGGTAACATTGGACATGGCTCAACCGAGAGAACAAGCTGGATTCAGGAGTGGCTACAGCACAATAGATCATATCCACGTACTGAGAACTAATTGAAAGAGCGAGGGAATATGAACTTCCATTGTGCATGGCTTTTATCGATTATGAAAAAGCCTTTGATTCGGTGAAACCATCAGCAGTTACAATGGCTTTGAAATCCTGCGGTATATAAGATGCATGCATTAATATTATTAATAACATCTATGAAAACGCAAGTGCAAAGATTCGGCTGTTTGAAAATACATCACACATAAAAATTGGAAAAGGAGTGAGACAAGGTGACACCATATCTCCGAAGCTCTTTAATGCCACATTGGAAAATGTCTTTCAATCACTGAACTGGGAAAACAAAGGGATAAAGATTAATGGAGATTTGTTGCCGCGGAACTACTTCGTAGTTCGGGTCACATTGTTTACGGCCTAATTAAAATTTAAAGACCAGGAGTAATTTACCTAAATTATTTTTTTTACTTAATTTAAATTATTTTTCCGTTGCTCCCTTCCTGCCTCATAAACCCCCTTTTCCCCACGGAAGCAGAAAACCCAGGTGGTCAAATCGGTTTGCCGGACACCCGTGAAGAATGACCAAAGGAATTCACCTTATTTTCACTCTTGTGAGGAAAAGCATGGCATTCGCAAAATTTAAGAAATGTCCCCAGTGCTAGCGTTGCTGGTGGGACAATACATCCCGGTATTTCAGAAGGCACAGGCAAGAATCCGGAACGCGGTCAGATGAATAGGCGAGCTGCGGTTTACGACTTCTCCTTGATTAAGGAGGCACTAGCGAAAGTCGTAAAGTACATCACGGTGTCACAGAAAAGTCGTAACTCTGGCAGCGGAAAGGCCCTTTAAATTCCTCGCTATTCATCTGAGCGTAAGATAGGCCTTATGGAATTCACAAAAAGTACCACCTGCACAACAGGCCAGCTGCCGCGAAAAGGTAGCCAACTGGACCAGAGGTCCAACCAATAGCCACTAAGCCCGAGCACTGGTCAGATCAGCTGACCAATCCGGACCCCAGGCGAAGGGTACATAGAAGGTTGTAGGCACGCCCCTATCACGTGGAAAATTAAAGGGACGGAAATATATACACAGACACGAGAGAAGATGAGGTGATTATATGGAAAAATTCGAGATGGTTAGCTAGAGATGATAGTCGAAGTACAATTTTCAGAGATAGTCGAGGATGAGACGGATGAGGCTTAGTTAGGAAACGGACATAGTACGCGGTCCCAGCGTGGCAGACAAGATATACAGCGAACCAACCACGCGGTCAACATCCACGCAAGTTTTTATCTACCAGCGTGGGGTTTCAACGAGAGACCACCCTATCCAAAAGGAAGGTAAGATGACGTTATTTTTCCCAACTCCAGTTCCCATGTTAACTAGATATATACATATGCATGGTCGCTATGCCTCCGCGAAATAGATTGAGGGAGTTACTTTAAAGTTAAGCTCAATGGTGTGACAGGCGTACGCAGCAGTTGACCAGTACACATGGCTAATTCCAATATTTTTTTAATTTAACGTAACTTTTATTTGGCCTCCACCTAAAGGATGTAATTGCTTATATATACTTTTTCTATTAATAAACATTGTTAATTACTTAACCTGGTGTAGCTAACTTTATAGGCTGTGTATATTCCTCTAAATTCACAATTTGCGGCATATGGGTTTTTTACGAATACCTCGTAACGAGCCCATATGAAACACAACGCGACGTCCGTAAACTTAGAGATTGGGTTCTTTACATTCATGGGAACGCAACCTCACTGTTTATCCAATTAGACGAGTAATAAGTATTCCGCGACCACCGTACAATCGGGGTCATGGTAATAGATTATCTAACCCACCTTCGTTTTGCTGATGACATAGTCATTTTTGCAACTACCCCATCAGAGCTGCAGAGTATGATCCAGGAACTTGACTTGCTCACAAGAGTAAAGAAGTGGGATTAAAAATGAACTTTCAGAAGACAAAAGTGATGTTCAATGCTTTTACAAGAAATGAAGATTTATCGATTGATGGAGAAAAGCTGGAGATAACAGACACATACGTTTATCTTGGACAGCAGATAACAAGTGAGGGTCACATTGGTGAAGAAATTAATCGGCGTTCAAAACTTGCCTGCAGGGCTTTTGGAAGAAACAGCATAATTTTCAAGAGCAATATGCCATTATGTCTTAAAAGAAAAGTGTTTGACCAATGCATCCTTCCAGTGCTTACGTATGGTGCAGAGACGTGGACCTTGGCTAAAAGAGACATACAAAGGCTGCAGACAACTCAAAAAAAACATGGAGAGGTGCATGCTTGGTGTAACCAGGAGAGATAAGAAGAGGAACTCGTGGATCCGAGAAATGACAAGAGTGGAAGACATCATGATCAGAGTTAAATCCCTGAAATGGCAATGGGCTGGACATACTGCCAGAAGGACAGACCATCGATGGACAGCCGAAATTTTAGATTGGATTCCAAGGGACAGGAGAAGACCCAGAAGAAGACCACATGGAAGATGGGTGGATGAAATTCGAAAGTATGCGGGAGTGACATGGAGGATACTGGCACAAGACAGACCGTTGTGGAGGAAACTTGGGGAGACCTTCGTCCAGCAGTGGATTGATAATGGTTGACAATGATGATGATATATATATATATATATATATATATATAGGGTCCGAACTCTCCCCCTTGTTTTTGGATACGGTGGAGGAAGCTTCAAGAGAATAAAAAGACACAAAAGATTTTTATTTCGATTGTTTTTCAACATATTTATTCGTTTTTCAATTTTTCTTTTCTTTCTAACAATGGCTTAGTGCTAAGGCTATCACTCATCACAACTGACTTCATCGGTCATTCACAGACAACTCACTTCAAAAGAACGAAAAAAAAGGGAAAGAAACGGTGACGTGAAGAATACGCGGGGCTATACCAGCATAAAACACGCACTCCGGGTGAAACGGCGAACAGGCCAGCAATCCTTGTTCTACCTAATTGGTCATGCCGTCAAGTGGGCGCGGTGAGTTCTGGCTGCAGCATATGCATAAATCCCATAAGAAGATAACCAAGCGAATGGAAATGATTTTTTCAACAAATAAAGCCCTGATGGAAAAAAATGGAAGTTTGTGCGAGTGTACATCGAATAATAAGCACAAGAAGCGGGCATGTAAAGCCTCCGTTGCGTGTATAAATCAGTCTCATTATTTATTGAAAATATAACTTTCTGAAGTGGCAGTGCCCGCTCATCCATCCACCCATAAGAATCGATAGATGCAAATGTCCCCAACCAAGCCTCCTGCGTAATGAACCAGTCGCAGAGGCTGTATACCTACAAGCTTTCGCAAACATTTGAGTATAATCACGGGTACAGCTCTCTTTTTCCTGTTCTAATTTGACGCATTGTCATTCTTCACAACTTTTTCTTTACCCGTGGTAAGTCAAGAGCCTGACATAAGTACATTATGGGCGTAGGAACAAAACTTGTACGATTCTGCAACTGTAAACCATTCAAAATAGAAGCAAAGGTTTGGGCAAATCCGAAAAATATTACAAACATTTTGTAAATGGGAATTCTAGCGCCCAATAACACATAGATTAAAAATGGTCTTCCCAATTTTAAATGTGCTCACAAAAATAAAAAAATAAAAATCCACCTATATCTGCAAGAAGTCTCTCCAAGGTACTTACAATAACATTTAAGTCCATGAATGGAGTTGGCTATTCAGTTTCTAATTTCTAAGCTATTTGACAGTTCAAACTTGGTTCCTAAAGAGCGTTTCGTGTGCTTCTGCACTGTGCTGCAAAACCTGTGATTATTTTCCAATGAAAGTTCAAATGAAAGCATGGGGAGAACTTGACAAATGTCCTCTCCAGTCGTGAATATGGTATAAAGGTTTAAAGAGGCATGATGCACAGGCGTTAAGTCCAGAACGACTGCCTATGAGTGCAACAAACACTGAGCGAGTTCGAAGCCCTTTTCCCTTTGCGTTGTGTAGCATGAAAGTAAACAAAATGCTCTCATAATTTCAGAAGCCATTTTAAACCCTTAAATAGCTCGATAATTGGATACTGAACAACCTGAATAATTTGTGGATTACTTTCAGTAGCTTAAACTTTTTCAGTATTACTTTCAGTAGCTTAAACTTTTTCAGTATTACTTTTCTCTCTTATTTACTTTTTGCTATGTTTATCTGTAATTATGTAATAAAATATTAATATTCGAAAGAGCATTTTGCACTACTCTGTATATGTATATATTAAATGAATCTCTGAATTTTTTTTCAACACATCCTTTCCAGGAAATGTGTCCATGGAGCAGACAGAAGTAGCTTTTTTTTTTCTTTTAAATTTTCTGTACCTATCTTCTCAGAATACCTTTTCTTTTTATTAAATAAACCAGAGAATAACGAAACAGGAAGCCTTGTTTACTTTAGAGGCCTTGTCTACTCGTAGCACATCAGCGAGTATCAACTGTCTCTAATTTAAAGCCACTGCTTCTCGGAAACGGAAGTGCCATAGGAACAGACAGAACACGTCTGTGACTCTGTGTCTTATCTGGGATTCGAACCCAGGCTCAACGCCACGAGAAACCACAAACTTATGTACTAAACCAACACGGCAGCCTGAGTCAGTTTATTTCACTGTAGCATTACTACAAACAAACGAAGAAATGTCAGTGATATTAATGAAATAAGGCAAACATGACTGATTTTGTTTAACGAACAACAATCAATCATAACTCAAATAAAACCGTGAGTACTGAATCAAAATGTCCTCGATTTTGTGATCACTATAAACGTCAATGTGATTTTCGTTGAGATTCTTCAACAACTATGACCACCTAAGACTAAGCGTTCCGTCCCTTCCTTCCAGAGGCGTAACTAGGGCGGGCTGACGGGGCGGCTGCCCCGGGCGCAGCTCAAGAGAGGGCGCAAAAATCGCTGCTTGCAGTCTGGTTAAAATTGGAATTGAGACATTTACAGCAGTTTCTGTTACACTTAAAATTCGAATTTCTTCCTCAAAATGTTCCGCGGATGCTAGCTACTAACATTCAGAAATGAAGGCGTAGTTCTATAATCTGTTCAGCTGAAGAAGAACCTCGGTTTTTGTCAACAATGGAGCCAAGGTTTTTCTTCAGTAGGATGGATAACGATTTTCTTTAGTTAAATGGATATTTTGTTTTTAATTGGATGAATAAGATAAGAATGGCGGGCACATTGTTGGGGCAATTCGATCATTACTGTCACTGCGAGCCACGACAGCCAGCTACATTCGGTCCGTTTGATGTGGTACCAAAGGTCTGAACCCCGAACCTGAAAGCAGGTGATTGTGCCTCCCGCATACAAATAACATTGGAATATGACGTTACTTTTGTTTTCCCGAGCAGTGCATGCTGATTTGTGTGTGTGTGTGTGTGTGTGTGTGTGTGTGTGTGTGTGCTTTTACATGTCTGTGTTAGTAATGCACACACACACACATGTAATATATGAGGTAGAAAGATTGATTGGGGGCGCAATATTTTGTGGTTTGCCCGGGGCGCAGAAATGTCAAGTTATGCTTCGGCTTCCTTCATTCAGGGGTACCGGCTCCGCTGATGGAAGAGAGCCAGCACGTCAAAGCAAACACAAAAGCCAAGTCTCACTTTGGACCAGAGTCCATAGTGAGACTTGGCTTTTGCAGCTTACTTTTTCCATTATGCAAAATTCTTCCGCTAGCAGACATGGACTCATATCATATTTCCTCCTATATTTCTTCTTTTAACTGTTCGATTTGAAATATCTGTGTCTCTAATACCTTCCTTGTGCTATGGGAAACTTTTTGCTCACAATTTGTTAATTTTCGTAACATTCTTTTTAGTCGCTGGTGGAACTAAGTAAATGTTTCTATTTATTGATGTTTTATCGATTATAGAAACCGGTTGATTGCTTTCTTAACCGGTTCCATTGACTTCGAATAGCTTTGAAATATTTAACTTGCCTCAGAATGGATTCCAAAGACGTGCTCATTACTCGTACAACCAAAAATTCAGTGTCATCTTTCTTGTTTTCTTCAAATAACACACAATTTTTTCGCCAGGGTGCATAAAGTTATACCATTTTCTCCTCTAGATTTCTTGTTCTAACTGTTCGATTTGAAAATCACTTTGTCTCTGATATGTTCCTTTTCCTATGAGCAATTTTTTGTTAACAATTTTTAATTTTCGGAACATATTTTTCAGTCGCTAGTGGGATTTATTTATTTATTTATTTATGTAACCGGTATTTCTATTTTCTGGATATTTTATCAATTGTACAAATTCGGTTTACTTATTTATTTATTTATTTATTTATTTAACCGGTTACACTACCTATGAATACCCTCGCTCATGTTGCGTATTTAAAATTATGTGCGATTTTTTCCCTAGCGGGTGTAAGTGTGTTTCCTTTTTTGCTGAATTTTTAGATTTTCTGAAAACCTGCTTTGAAATATTTTTTCGTGTTGGAAAGGATTCAAACGACGTGCTCATTACAATCGAAAATTTCTTGTCATCTTCCTTAGATTTTTTTAATTCATTATAAAAGTCATTAAAATACAAATATTTTACGCATTTAATTTCTGAAGTTTTGTGCTTTTTCCTTTTTTACAGAATAAACAGCAATTACTAAAGGCGACAACTGTAACCAAAATCTGCCTTTCGTTGTCCCAGTCGGAAAGTTAAACATGAGGTTTTTAGTTGCTGTTTGTTTCTTCTGTTCATGCGAGATCTCATTTCTGACGGTATCCAAACGGACGTGACTCGAGTATGGCGTATCCAATTATTTCAATACATATTCAGTAGGCAGCGTAATTTCATGCAGGAAGGTATGTATTCCGCTGCGAACAGTTCTTAAAATTAAAATACTATCCCTCTCATGAATCTCTTTTCACGAGTTGCAAGTGAGCATTTCTAGAACGATGAGAAGAGGAATGTTTCTTTTCCCCTAATTAGAACTGATAGCTCATATTTGCAATGTAAATAACTGAAATCACATACACAACCTTTGACCTCCCAAATATTCTAGCCTATACTGACACATTGAACTGTAAAATTGTATACTGCTTATTTCATTGTTATGGTTAGCTTTTAAAGTTGTAGACGTATGAAAAATGATGATATGAACAATAATTCTATTTAACATTGGTAATCTCCTATCTCGTCCCCTGAAAATAATTCCGCCAGATGCCCTTGTATTGAATATAGTATTTTGTTTGTCAATTACACATTAACATTAAGACGATTTTAGAAACTTAGCACAAGATTTTATTAGCTGTAAATGTAAATTAATTGAATAGTATTGTAAAGAGCAGGTGAAATTAGCGCCCGTTTTCACTTCTACGAGGACTAGATTCATCGGTGTCATCGCGTTGGCGAGTGACGTCTTCTTTTCCCGCTCGGAGAAGCGAAACTGAAAGTTCATCCGTACTCACGAAGGCTTAGTTAAATAAACATGAATAGGTCATAAAGTCCAGCACGGAAAGTACATAAACGCCGCACACCAGGGGCTGATTGGGTCGACGAAACCAGGCCAGGAATTTTATTAGTCTTGTGCACTATAAAAACACACGTACCCACAGGGGAACACCGCATAAATTCTCTCATGAAATCAATTCTGTTAACTCCTGGATGAAAGAGAACTGTTGAAATATGCATTGTAAAACTAATTCAGTCGTGAACAACTTTTAGTAGCAATCTATGGGTGAAAGAACTTTTAAATCCACTCATGATTGAATGTTTAACTCTACCCATTATTCTGACTCATGAACAACCATTTTGATTCATGAACCAGTACTGGTAAAACGTTGTTTCTTTTGAGATGAATATGTGTGGTCCAGGATTTTAGAATATTTTTGCCGAAGAATCGCTTTGTGCTCTATGTCTTTTCGTGGATAAGGGTATGGGGATGATGGACCATCAAAATTGTTACTGGTGCCTGCTTCAAAATTACAAACAGAGGGTTAAGGCCTACTTATGTCCCTTTGGCACCAAGTCCAACGATCTACGCTTAACCGTAGTTAACTTTATTTATAAGAGCGTGCTTTATTTGGGGGCAAATTTTGCACTGAAGTACAGAGAATGTTGCTTTGTCATTTAAGCTAACCACGGTTAAGCGTAGGTCGTTGGATTTGGAGCCAGAGGGACATTGGTAGGCCTCATCCCTCTCTTTGTAACTGTGAAGGAGGTACTAGTAACAATTTTGATGGTCCATCATCCTCACACCCTTATGCACGAACAGACATAGAGCACAAAGCAATTCTTGGGTAGACATGTTCTAAAAATTCTGGCCCACCCATATCTGTCTTAAAAGAAACAACGATTTTCCAGTACTGGTTCATGGATCAAAATGGTAGTTCACGTGTGCGTGTGTGTGTGTGTGTGTGTGTGTGTGTAGATAGATATGTTGCCGCGACAATTATTCTAATTTCGGGCACATTGCTTTCAGTATAGAATTGCTCAAATTCGGGATTCAAATTCCAATTTAATTGTTTTAATTATGTTAATTAATTAGCATAATTAATTATGTAACTGCTTAATTGGAGTAATTTGTAATTAGGTGCACGAACTATCATCCCAACCCAGGCAGCACAGCGATTCGCTGGGTTCTTTTCTTTTTCTTTTTCTCCACTTTCCCTTCCGCGAGGGAAAGGAGATCTAAATTGCAAACGCCAGGCCAGGTGCAAAATTTCGTAAACAAGTCAAAAGGTATTTTCTTCCATTCCCGGCAGGTGAGAAGCAACAGCATTGCGAATTGCATAATGCTTCCGTAACAACAATGGACGCAGTGGTGGCTATACGACGGAAATTTAAGAAAGAAATCTTAAAGCTGGTAAGAAGATAAGGCTAGGCAATAAATGTCACCCAAGAGCGTTGTCGGAGAACATATTTCAGTCGGGCATACGTGCCTTCGAGCAGTCTTCAAGTTTTAAAAAGGGTTTTCTCGGACACTACGATAATAGAACCCAACAACGGGGTGACAGTTACGGCCGAATAAATTTTTAAAGGGTTTAGCTCAGCAGATGGTCAGCAGGCCCAGAAAACAGCTGCTCTAAGTAGCCACTGGCCGGCAGCAACTGGACAAGCGGTCCACTTGCGTACGAGGGGTGAATCCAGAAACCAATGAAGGGGCAAGGGACGTCTTCTCAAGGTAAGGACACGCCTCGCAGCAGGTCGATAAGGGAAAGCGAAAACTAAAATAAAAGTTGAAACTTGAAATTTTACGGGGCGAAAAAAAGGAAGGAGAGAGAGAGAGAAGTTGTTTTTTGGAACGTGGGGCAGTGACAGTAATTCTGGTCGGAGTGGTGTTTCGGAATTTTGGTCGGAAGTGTCAGTGGTTGGCAAGAAATGCCTAACTATGCGGGGTTCCAGAAGTCCGTCGTCGCGAAGGAAGGAACTGTAGAAAAGTAAAGGAGAAAAGTAAAGGGAAAATCTTAGATAACTACCGGCTGTGTTTTTATCCACGGAGGATACCAGTCGAAAACCTACGGCCACTAGACAAACAGCGCCTCCCTCAACCGCCGGATCGGTGCAGCCCAGCAGAAGTTCCATTTAGGGTAAGACATCATCCAATTATTTCAATCCCTTGCATGCTGAGTATTCAGTGAAGATTTAGAAATGAAATATTATTGCTCACCTCGTACTGGTTAGATTGTTAGGGATATTGGTAGTTTTACATTTCCCAAGTTAAACCATAACTTCTTTTTGTAGAGATGTCGTATTATAATTTAAACTGGTCCCACCATTAAATTGTTCTTAAATTAAGAAATATTTTGGGGTATATAAGAAATATACCCCAAATAAATTTTATATTTGTTTCTTAAATCAACGTGTTTTTCTTCTCGCTGCTCTGCAAATGGGTACGAGTGTCTGTGTATTAGTTTAAAATAAGCCATAGTTTTCTTCCCTCACAGATACCCCTATTCAAGCATATAACCGAAATGTTAGTTCTTTTTTAAATTCAATTTCCTTGCGGCATATGAGTTCTTGCGACAACCTCGTACGAGCTCATATGAAACACAACGCTTTTAAGTCCCAACGATGAGACTGGGTCGCCTATACTAGGAAACCCAATGTCATTGTTGCCAATCTAGATGATCGAAAATCGTTAACCAAAATCTATGCCCCTCAAGTTCCCACCGGGACTTGGCGTGGTGATAGATAGATAGATAGATAGATAGATAGATAGATAGATAGATAGATAGATAGATAGATAGATAGATAGAACGAAATGCTAATGTTTTTAAGACCCTTTATACAGATAATATAAAGTTAAATGAAATCAACGATTTTTATTCATAAGTTCATAAATAGTTATTCATTCTTTCCAAACAATCCAGACAAAGAGGACACAAGAAATAGTGGGCCATTTTTCGGGTGCTCCACCGGGAAATATCCCGGTGTCCCGGTGGGCCAAACCGCCCCTGCCGCTCACGTTATAGTCGCTGTTGTTGGTGCGGTTCTGTTGGATTGCTGCGGCCACCATGTTCTTCCTGAGATATTATTCGGCTCCTAAGCACCCCGGACAAAAAAATTACGGAATGCTGTCATCCAGAGGAACAGTTGGAAACTGGTCAGGCAGAGAAAAATGCGTGTATATAATGAAATGGAAAGTATTGTATGTTAATTGTTACTTTTTCAGCCTTGTAAGACGTGCATGCCTAATCAGTTTTATTGTTGCTTACAGGTGTACCATGGGTAGAAAAGGTGACATAACAGAGTGGCGAAAGGGAGCTATCGTCTTTGGTCGTGAACATGGTCATTCGCTGAGGGGAGCGGGGGGGGGGGGGCTGAGTTCGTTGGCGTGTCCAAGTCCACAGTCAGTAGTGTTCATTTAGTGTGGAAGAAGTCAGCCGGAGACAATTCCCGTCGGAGCAGCTGCGGCAGAAAGACCATCATGAGGAACCGTGATCGTCGACGTCTGGGCGATTATCAACCGCAAAACGGTTCCAAACCCGGCAGGAATTGCTGCAAGAGTACAATGCGGGACCCAGTCAGCCTGTTTCCGAACGAACGCTTCGACGAGAACTGCATGGTGTAGGAATATTCAATCGTGTAGCTAGGGTACGCCCCAAGCTGTCTGCCACACACAAGAAAAAGCGGCTGGAATGGGCGAGGGAACACCGACACTGGACCACAGAACAGTGGCGACGCATCGTCTGGTTGGACGAATCGAAGTTCAGCCTGTATTACAATGATGGTCAATCCAGGGTCATGCGGAAGGCAGGAGAAGCCTTCAACGCAGAGTGTGTGCAAAGGGCTGTACAGAAGGGAGGTGGAAGTGTCATGTTTTAGGGGTGTATATCCAGTGCTGGGGTGGGTCCCATAGTTCAAGTGGCATGAAAGCGGTGGACTACGTGAAACTGTTGGATAACGAGGTGTTGCCATATGTCCAGTTCCTCCAAGATGCCGCCATCCCAGATCCACGTTATCAAGACGACAACTGCACTGTCCACCGAGCTGCCATTGTGCGGATTGGTTTGCAGAACATGAGGTCGACGTCCCACATCTCACCTGGCCCGCCAATTCGCCTGATCTCAATGTAATAGAGAAAATTTGGGACATGCTCGAACGGGCCGTTAAGAAGAGACAACAACACCCTCCCAATTTGACTGCTCTGTGGGACCATTTGTTCACGGTGTGGGGCAAACTGGACATTAATGTCATCCGCTCCCATATTGACAGCATGCCAAAGAAAATCAAGGCTGTGCTTCGAGCTCGTGGTGATGTAACCCTATATTAACCAATAAAATGAGCATTCCGTAATTTTTTGTCCGGTGTGCTTATATTACATGGCAAAGTGCAACGCTTGTAAAGTGCACTAAATTAATTATTTCGAACAGCTGTATAGCTGTGCCAAATAAATTTTTGCGTTGGGCTTTAAAGGGTGTTCTGCCTTTCCATTGTGAGTTTGTGAGTAAAAAAGGATCCATCGAATCCAAAGCCCAAGAAGAGCAGCAATAATGTAACAGCATCATATCAAAAAAATAGGGTGTTTGTGACACCATGTGACATTATTGTCCACAAGGAAAAGTCACGACCAAGCGCAAAATAAAAACATTTTGCAGAGTTTGCAGTTTTACTTCGTATTTCTCAAGACAGTGTCAATGGATTGTAAGATTTCCAAATGAAGACGTTTACCAGTTGCAAGTGATTTCGTCAGGCCATATCATTCCCTTAATTTCAGTACTGAGTAGTCTCCTTTATTTGTCGCTGTTTCAGGAAAATAAGCACCGATTTGCGATGGAAAATCTTCTAGAGATGGCATTTGTTGTCCACAGCAACTACGAAGAACTTTTTCCTACAAATGCACAGATCTGATTAGTAAATTGAGTACTGACATTATCTTTTTATTTCAAAAAATAACTAATTAAATTATCATTAAAGAAAATATATTTCATTTTTTTCCAAATATCTCTTATTTTTTGCAAATATTTTTCTGTTCCAGCAAATATTTTTAAAATAATTACTACATAAAAAGTAAATAGTTTTCTGTTTTTTTAGCACCTAAAAATCCGTTTCCTATTAATAATACTATCAATCCTATTTGCAAGCTAAGATATAGCATTCATTTTACAAAGCCAATTTGTAAGAGAAATTTTGTTAAACAAATTATACAGTACGAATGTTAATTTAATTTCTATTAGATAATTATTGAAGAACCAGCATTCAACAATCACTCAGTCAGCCTCGTGACAGCATCAGATGGTTACATTCCTAATCCGCCCTTACCTAAGACATCAATTCTTTCGCCCACCGATTAAAATTAAGAACCAATTCCGCACCTAACATTTCTATAACTAACAGATGGCGTGAGAAAAAAGTAACAAGAAAGATGACACTGAATTTTCTGTTGTAATCAGTACGTCTCTTGAATCCGTACTGACGCGAATTAAATTTATCAAAGTTATTCAAAGTCAATGGAGCCGGTTTGGAAAACAACAAACTGGTTTCAACAATCCATAAAACATCCAGGAATAGAAACAGCTACTTACTTCCACTAGCAGCTAAAAAGAATGTTACGAAAATTTACAAATGACGCGCAAAAAGTTTCTCATAGCACAAGGAAGGTATCAAACACAAAAAGATTTTCAAATCGAACAGTTAAATGGAGAAATATACAAGAGAAAGAAACATTATAAAACTCTACGTCTTCTAGCTGAAGAATTTTGAATAACGGAAAAGTTGAAAATAGTCGAAAAATATTCTGCATGGAAAAAGCTATGCTAAGGAAAAAGAACTTTTCAACTACTTCTCCCAGTAGCAGAAATAGTGGGAAAAAGGTTTCAAACTTTACGCCCCGTAGCGGGAAATCTGTGCATTCTTTTAAAGATGATAATGCTCCTCATCACTATTCAAGCGAATGGCATATAGTAAAGAAGAAATTTCTCAATAGTGTTTTTAGAAGCGGCAATACAGCTGCAAACTGAAGTACACAAACACAACCTACCGACAGAACTGTAAACTACAAAATTCCCATAAGATGTTGTACGAGGTGAACGGCATCCGGTGTTGAAAGAATTTTGAAATCGCACATGTAGAAGCAAAGATATTGGGAAAAACAGATTAAGCATTTGCGCCCCTAGCGGCGATATTGTGCATTATTTTGGGGAAAAATACGCACACAGAGTTTACATAGTTAGTAGTATCTGACCGAAGAAAGTTTTTCAATCGGGTTTTTAGTCCCACAGATATTTCTGTAAATGAAAACATGAACTTACGCCCTCAGGTGGCAGACTTGTGCGTTAAGAAAAATTTGAAATTATATGAAAAACATTTCGCAGTGGAAACGTTCTAAAAAAAAGGAAATACAACAACAAAAAAGGAAATTTTCAAATCGGACTCTTAGAAGCAGATATAGATATTGACAAAAATAAGATAAACATCTACGCCCCCTGACGGAAAAGCCATGCATCATTATAAAAAAGTGTTCTCAAAAAGTTTTGCGATGTGAGCGGTATTGGTCCACGGAAAAATTTTCTCAATCCAGTTTTCAGGAGCTCAGATTTTGCTGCAAATATATTAGAAGCAGAAATAAACACATACGCCCCCTTGTGGCAGAACCATTCTTTACCAAATATTAGAAGTTATATGCAAAGCATTTTCCATCAGAAGCTGTATCCGCTGCAGGAATAATTTTTCAAATCGGAGTTTTAGAAGTAGAGATATCGGAGAAAACGCAATTTACCTTTTACCTTTACTCCCCTAACCCTAGCGGAAAGTCTATGAATTATTTGAAAATTTTGGAATTATATGAAAAACATTTGGCACTGGAAACACTATCATAGCGATAACGAAGGAATTTTTCAAATCGGTCTCTTAGAAGCAGAGATGTTGACAAAAATAAGATATATATCTAGGCCACTGGCGGAGAAACCATGCATTATTTTAAGAAGAAAATATTCCGAAAAGGTTTATCGACGTGAGTGGTATAAGGCCACGAACGATTTTTTTCAATTGAGATTTTAGAAGCTCAGATTTTGCTACAAATGCAACAGAAGCAGAAATTCTCGACCCCTAGGTGGCCAAACCATTTTTAACAAAAATTAGAAATTATATTCAAAAGATTTCCCATCAGGAGCTGTCTCCGCTGCAGAAAGATATTTTCAAATCGGAGTTTTAGAAGCAGAAATATCAGGGAAAAATGCAATTTAATATTACGCCCTCTAGCGAAAAACCTATGCGTAACTTGAAAAAGTGACTATACCTAAAATAGTCTTCGACATGGTGGAATCGAAAGACAAAAGATTTTTTTTCAGTCGGACCTTTAGAAGCAAATATATGGAATAAAATGTATTTTGAATTTGATATCATCTGCATTTACGCCCTCTAGCGGCAAAATTGTGCATTGTGAAAAAAAAAAAAATAATAAAGGATCACCATTCGCATATTCCAAGCTTCCAAACGCAAAAAAATTTCAAATCGGACTATTAGTTGCAGAGATATGGTGTCCACAGAGACGGACAGACAAACCGATAACATAAGCACGATCATTTTTACAAAAGACGTACTAAAAAATTATCAACAGGAAGGACAGTTGTGAGAGAAAGCTGTAACATGTACCAGAGATACCAATATTCACAACAGAGACTAATCAAGAAATAGTAAAAAGAAGGATGAAAAATGCATGGCACTTTTTGAACAGCGTAAGGAATTATGACAGAGTTGCCCAATAATAAATATGAAATTTCCTCTGGAAGGAAACAATAGATAAGTTTGTGCAACTGATAAAAGATATACAAATTCTTGTACATAATATTTTCCCGATATACAGATTTTCATACGACCAGAGGCGTAACTAAGCTTTTTTGCCGCCATCTGTCTTTCTATCGTATATGTCATTATCATCATCATCACTGCCAACAACTATCAATCTATTGCTGGATGAATGTCTCCAGAAATTCCTTCCACAACGGTGTGTCTTGAGCCAGTCTTCTCCATGTCACTCCGGCATGCTTTCGAATTCCATTCACCCACCTACCACATAATCTTCTGAGTTTTTTTCTGACCCTGGTAGAAAAAAACTCAGAAGCCCATTGACATTTCAGGGAACTATTAAATCAGTAACATACACGTGTGTGTGTGTGTGTGTGTGTGTGTGTGTGTTACTATTATATTAAATTAGTAATAATATATGGCAGTGTATGTTTTACATACAAATATGTTTGTACAGCTTTTCGCAACTGCTGCGGAGTTCGGGCTTTAGGTACCACATCAAACGGACCGATCTGGCTGGCAGTTCTGGTTCGCAGACACAGTAATGATCGAATAGCTAGCTTTCAGAGATTCTTCGACAATGTGAACGGGCCGCCGCGGTGGCGCAGTGGTCTTGATGGCCTCTGATCATTCGTCCGAACGGGGTCCGGGTCTTCGAATCCCGTGAGGCATGGATGTTGTGTTTGTCTTACGGCACTGGCTCTCTCCCTTCCCTGGAACCAGTGTCCCAAAATTAGGGACGGGTGACTGCTTATAGCCCATTGAGTTGCTCACGGTGGTCGTTAAACCTCCAATCAAAAAAAAAAAATTTTTCAATGTGAACGGCAACCGTATCTTCCAGCATACTAAGGAAAATGGCTTCGTTGTTGTCAACAAAGACCGTGGTTCTTCTTTAGTTAAACGGAATTTTTTTTTTTTGATTGGAGGTTTAACGGCCACCGTGAGCAACTCAATGGGCTATAAGCAGTCGCCCGTCCCTAATCTAGGGTCACTGGCTCCAGGGAAGGGAGAGAGCCAGTGCCGTAAGACAAACACAACATCCATGCCTCACCGGGATTCGAACCCGGACCCCGTTCGGACGAATGATCAGAGGCCATCGCTTAGACCACTGCGCCACCGGGGCGGCTTAAACGGAACCATAGAACCGTGCCTTCATTTCTCAATGTGAGCAACCAACATCGCCTGAACTTTTTGCGGAAGAAATTGGAATTTTACGTGTAACAGAATTTGGTGTAGAAGTTTCAGTTCCAATTTTAATCAGACTGCGAGCATTGATTTTTGCGTCCTGTCTTCAGCTGCGCTCGGGGCAGCCGCCCTATCTGCCCCTCTCTAGTTACGCCTCTGTATACGACAGTTTATTATTATTTTTTTTATTTTTATTGGAGGTTTAACGACCACCGTGAGCAACTCAATGGGCTATGAGCAGTCGCCCGTCCCTAATTTAGGGTCACTGGTTCCAAGGAAGGGAGAGAGCTAGTACCATAAGACAAACACAACATCCATGCCTCACCGGGATTCGAACCCGGACCCCTTTCAGACGAATGATCAGAGGCCATCGCTTAGACCACTGCGACACCGGGGGCGGCTACGACAGTTTAGGAAGTAGTGTTGTGGGAAAGTGGGAGAAAAAAAAATGAGCAGAGAAGTGTTCATTTCTTCCTTACACTTCGAACAACCGAAGAGCAAACGAACAGAAGTTGCAAGCGAGACGAAATAACTGCAAGGAAACATCAGTGGTATTCTGGAATGAAAAATACGCTAAAAATGAAGATGCTGGAGTAAGAGGTGTTCTGTTGTTTTTGTCGTTTCTTTCATTGGACACTATGCTTATTTTACTACAGCATGCTAAAGGGTGACGAAAGTTTGGCGTAACCACTCACCTCATGGTGGCTCACGGTTAATAGAAGATAACATCTGCCCAACTCGCATCTGAAAAATTTTTGACATCATCGCCCTAACAATTAAATCATGAATCCAAACTGAAGCTAGTACGGAGAAAGTGCTGGAAAAAATTTCCACCTAAACAGTGTCTAAAATTTACAATTTCTAGCTAAAGTTTATGCAAAAGCACATTTACATTAAATGCTGAACAAATTAAGAGTCAAGTGAATATTTTACTTTAGCAGGGATTTCTTAAAAACACCTAGTGTACAAAAAAATGGGGAAGAATAGGGGGAAAATATTATATCTAATTTTAAAAGTAAATTCAGTTGCCGTGGCATTTTTTTTTCGCATAATTTTTAATGAAAAGAAAGAAAACAGATCATGTACTAACATCTCAGAATGAAGTTCTTTATACTGAACAGAGGAATATTTCAGTGACATGACATTCGGAAATTTAACGTAAAAACTGAATGCAAAAATGTCAAAATTTTAAGGCATATACTTGGAACAAGTAATTGAGGTCATTTTGAGGCGTTTGATGTTTAAGGCATACACAGCAAAAAAAAAATCATAATAATAGCAAAAGGGTTTTTTCTAAAGATAAATCTAGATATTTTCTGATAGGAAACTGTTTATTTAAGAGATCTTAATTAAAGGAAACATCCTTCAGGGACAGGGTTCGGGCGAGCATTGATCACGAAGAAATTAATACATAGTACAGTGACGTCATGAAGTGACTTCCGAAAGTACAGCATGGACACAACCTGGCCGTTTACTGATCTGAAGTGATCGCTCGCATCGCAGTTAGAGCTGTGGGTGCCTTTCGTAAACCAGTCAGTCCTCCCACTATGCTGTCCTCTGGTGTTAGTCATTGTTGATGCCTATGAATGGCTTCTTGCAACCACTACTGCTAGCACTGGCTGACTATCGTGTAGTTGCACTCTGCAATATCTCGTACGGTTTACACCCTTAAACCCACAGGGAGGGTTTAGACGCAACTTACCTAAGTCCCATGGAGCTTTTGTGCTGTGTAACAAGAACTAAGTTACATGAAATGGAACCTGTAGGCTTACAATAAGACATAGGGTAGACAGTGGGAGAGCCAGATCGAAATAGCAAGTTGACATAGGCGGAGTGTCAGATTATGACGCCACAACGAGCACTTCCTTTTTTTTTTAACGACCACCGTGAACAACTCAATGGGCTATAAGCAGACAAACACAATATCCATGCCTCACCGGGATTCAAACCCGGACCTTTTCACGGACGAATTCGGTCATAAGCCAGAGCTTAGACCGACCCCCAACGAGCACTTCCAAAGAAAAAGAACACAGGAAGAGGAAGGAACAGACGACAATATTTGTAGCGGGGGATCCAACACTCCGGGGACGACGGCTTAATGCGCACATCCGACGCACGGCGGATATTTAGTGGTTTAGACCAACACAACTATACCTGGGAACGAATCCACAACCATCAGGTCAGAAGACGGCTGCTCTAACCACTAGGCCATCCGCGGTCCGTTTTATAGTTGGGATCGGTATTCTCTGTTGCATACGGCTGATTAACCAGCGCTTCTCATGAATTCCGATTATCCATCCACTCTCAAACACAAGCTGGAGATCTATGCTGACTGACATGCACGTTGCCTTCCCATTCCTCACGTGACGCCGCTACGACAGGCTCTGTTCTGTAGTATTGTTCACGGTTTCACTGATGGCCCATTTGTGGAGCATTAATCGAAGTAGCAATATGCCCTGCCTTATAACGTCAATCTCATTCGTCTGTTTAGTCTGAAAACCGAATTGTTAATCGTTTGCATACCACATGCGTAACGCCCAACTGTTTGTTTGCACCACTGCAAGGTGAATGTCAATGTCAATGTTGTGGAGTGTATAACTGCAGTTTGTGGTAAGATACATGCAGGAATAGAAGGAGGAACCTAACAGATAACCCACCTAAAACAAAGATTACAGTTCTCACAGGATTTTTTTTTGTCCTAGATATACAGAGAAACTCAGCATACCCATGTCTCATTAAGGACAGCAGCCATACAACAGACACTCAACTAACAAAATAAAATCAGCTGACAGTATTTTGACAAAGTGAGATTTGCTCTTTTCAGCGCAATAACATCATTGAGAACTAGAAAGGGAATGATTTAAAAACAAAAGTCATATAGTCGTCAATGAACATTTATGTCTCATTTACAGGAACTGTATTTCTCATACAAACAAAAAAGGAAAATCAGAAAAAAATATGGATGCACAATCTGATCTCGAGATACTCTTATAAAAATTTAATGATCCACACATGACCCCCTTGAAAATTCAACTCACAAGAAGTGAAATAAAAACGAATATCTGAGAAAAGTTTCCCTGGCAGAGTACAAACTATGTACCACCAGGTTTCATAGCATACTTTTACATTACATAAACAAGCAATGCTTAACTGTGCTACTCTGAAATATTTGATGTAATGACCACAAAACAGGCTTGTCCACAACACTTAGCTAAATGGGCTATGGTTGTTTTTCAATTATTTTTTACCATGAAGTTTGAAAAACACTGGCATAAGGTTACGGATACTAATCAGAAGTCAACAGTGATGGCAAGGACCCTTACACCAGAATAATATAGAGATTCTGAAATTTGGAAGGCAACAATGATATTAAATAATTTTATTCAATACACCTGATATTAAACCTAAGCCTAATATGTTCAAAAAGTGAAAATATATGGTACTTTTTCTCTAAAGATTGGAGTACATATCTCACGCTATGTTTTTCTGTTCTCCACGTTATGTTTTCGACATAACAAGGACAATAGATAAGTTAGTAAAATCATGCTATGCACTGATTATGATACGCTTTTCAACATACCAGAAATCATTACTTAAGTTATGAGGATAATGTCTGTGGAATAAATCTCGCTCCTGTGCCCTGACCTTTGACCCTATTTCGATGATATTAAACAGAACCGGTTCAGTATACCTCAGGTACAACATGATAAAGTTTTGTCGCAATCGAAGCATTTTTACGTAAGTTATGACGCATAAGGGCGATGAAATGGATCCCGCTTTTTGTCCTAACCTTTGACCCCATTTCGCTCATTTTCAATACGATTCGTCCTCAGTTGTCCCCTACCACATACTAAAATTACATCGAAATCGAACCATTTTTACGCGAGTTATCATGCTGACAGACAAACGGACAAAGCTGAAGCATATACGCTTCTTCAACGACTACGGTTGAAAAGCGTAAAAAGGATGGTATGAGATACATAATTTTCAATAAATGCTTGTGCTCAAAAAAAAACATTTTTTACATTAAAAATTAGCAAACTGGTTCTCAAAGCACACACAAAATATTTTAATAACAGGAAAGTAACACATTCAGACCTTAACATAAACATGTTTATAATCTTTTCAATTTATGAAAATTGGCTTTCATTGGACCAGCCGTTTTCTATAAAATCAAAATAGTAATAATAAATAAATAAATAAATGCATAACCTCACTACCTCCCCCAAACAATAGATTCATAAGTGTTTCAATCCGATAATTCAAAATTTACTTGCCCTTAATTCACAGAGTATACTGCAATTGAGCCACATGAAAAGTTCCAAAAAATTATACATTACACACACACATGCACACAATCATTATCAATCCACATAAATATATATATAATCATATTAAAATGTTAAAATCCACACACACACACACACATATATATATATATATATCATCATCATCATCATTGTCAACCATTATCAATCCACTGCTGGACGAAGGTCTCCCCAAGTTTCCTCCACAACGGTCTGTCTTGTGCCAGTCTCCTCCATGTCACCCCTGCATACTTTCGAATTTCATCCACCCATCTCCCATGTGGTCTTCTTCTGGGTCTTTTCCTGTTCCTTGGAATCCAATCTAAAATTTCGGCTGTCCATCGATGATCTGTCCTTCTGGCAGTATGTCCAGATCATTGCCATTTCAGGGATTTAACTCTGATCATGATGTCTTCCACTCTTGTCATTTTTCCGATCCACGAGTTCCTCTTCTTATCTCTCCTGCTTACACGAAGCATGCACCTCTCCATGCTGCTTTGAGTTGTCTGCAGTCTTTGTATATCTCTTTTAGTTAAGGTCCACGTCTCTGCACCATACGTAAGCACTAGAAGGATGCATTGATCAAACACTTTTCTTTTAAGACATAATGGCATATTGCTCTTGAAAATTATGCTGTTTCTTCCAAAAGCTCTCCAGGCAAGTTTTGTACGCCGATTAATTTCTTCCTCAATGTGACCCTCACTTGATGTTTGCTGTCCAAGATAAACACACGTGTCTGTTATCTCCAGCTTTTCTCCATCAATCGATAAATCTTCATTTCTTGTAAAGCATTGAACATCACTTTTGTCTTCTGAAAGTTCATTTTTAATCCCACTTCTTTGCTCTTGTCAGCAAGTTCCTGGATCATACTCTGCAGCTTTGATGGGGTAGTTGCAAAAATGACTACGTTGTCAGCAAAACGAAGGTGGGTTAGATAATCTCCATTAATCTTTATCCCTTTGTTTTCCCAGCTCAGCGACTGAAAAACACCTTCCAATGTGGCATTAAAGAGCTTCGGAGATATGGTGTCACCTTGTCTCACTCCCTTTCCAATTTTTATGTGTGTTGTATTTTCAAACAGCCGAATCTTTGCACTTGCATTTTCATAGATGTTATTAATAATATTAATGTATGCATCTTCAATACCGCAGGTTTTCAGAGCCATTGTAACTGCTGATGGTTTCACCGAATCAAAGGCTTTTTCATAATCGATAAAAGCCATGCACAATGGAAGTTCATATTCCCTCGCTCTTTCAATTAGTTCTCTCAGTACGTGGATATGATCTATTGTGCTGTAGCCACTCCTGAATCCAGCTTGTTCTCTCGGTTGAGCCATGTCCAGTGTTACCTTCAAGCGGTGTGAAAGAACTTTAGTGAAGATTTTATAAACTACTGATAGGAGGCTGATAGGTCTGTAGTTTCCGAGATCCTCAATGTCACCTTTCTTATGTAGCAAGATCATTGTAGCGGTGTTCCAATCCTCAGGAATCTTTCCTTCATTAAGGCATCGAGTGAAAATTTGGGCGAGTACTGTTTCGATTTCTCCACTTGCTTCTTGTATGATGTCTACAGTAATTCCATCTTCTCCTGGAGCTTTTCCCCGCTTCATGTTCTTGATTGCATGTGCAACTTCTGCTGGAAGGACTGGAGGAACTCTGGTACTGGTATCTTTCATGATGTCTGGAGTGCATGTATCATCCCTTTCATATAATTTGGAGTAGAAATCTTTCACTCTTGTCAAAATTTCGCCTCTATTTCTTGTTACAGAAACATCTTCTTTTCTCAGTGCCATAATCTGTTTTCTTCCCTTACTGAGATGTCCCTTTGCTATCTTTAGGCTTTGGTTGTTTTCAATTGCTTTCCTCACTAGTTCACAGTTGAATTTTCTTACGTCTTCAGTGATACTTTTTCTTACTGTCTTGCATAGCTCTATATATTCCACTTTGGAAGTCACATCTTCTTTAGTTGTCCTCATCTCTCTTCTTTTTGCATCAACATTTTCGTTTTTCCTGATAATTTGTTTACATGCAACTTGTTCTTAGACCCAGCTAATTTTGTTGCTGTTTCCATAAGAGCTTTGGTTACTTTTCTGTTAACTTCAGAGATGTCCACTTCTTCCGATGTTAGGCCTTCTAAAGCAGAGAACCTGTTCTTCAGTTCCAACTTGAAGGTATTATGGTGTTTTTTAAGGTTGGTTATGTCAATAGATTTTGTTTGTCTTATGAGCTTGCCACGTTCAAGTTTAGTGTTGAGGTGCATCTTACATCTCACCAATCTATGGTCACTACCTGTGTTGAACTTGTTTAGCACACTGCAGTCTTCTATGACGAATTTTTTGTTACACATAATAAAATCAATTTCACTTGTCGTCCCATTTGGATGTCTCCATATCCATTTCCTGTGTGGCTTTTTCTTGAAGAAGGAGTTCAAGATGAAAAACCCTTCTGCCTCTGCAAACTCAACGAGAGTATTTCCACGCTGGTTTCTGTTGCCGTGACCGAATTTACCTACTGAAGTTTCATTCTGTTGCCGTTGCCCTATTTTTGCATTGAAATCTCCCATAATTATTTTCAAGTGCTGCTTACCTTTATTATTTAGATGACAAATTTCCCTCATAAAATTCTTCAATTTCTTCTTCAGGATGACTTGTGGTGGGTGCATAAGTTTGAATAATCTGAGCCTGGTATCTTTTCGAGAGTTGGATAACAAGTCGTGCAGCTCTGTCAGAGGAACTTTCAACTTCTACAACTTTATCCTTCAGTTTCTTGTTTATTATAAATCCAACACCACTAGTTCTGCCAGTATCTGTCCCACGATAGTAGAAGAGATGTCCACTTTTCAGTTCGATGAGATCTTCTCCTTTTCTCCTTACCTCACTTAGCCCCACGATGTCCCACTTGATCCTTTGTAGTTCCTCTTCAAATTCAAGAAGCCTTGAATCAGAAGATAGGAAGCGTCCGTTGTACGTAGCCAAGGTCAGCATCAGATGGCAGCCTAGTCCGGTCCTCCGGGGATTCTTAGCACCCTCTGCCTTCATGTCGCACTGGCCGCTGCCTTGGCCAGGTACATTCCAGCTGCCGGAGACTGAGGGCCAAGATTTAAGTTGTGGAATCATTTTGGAGGGGTTTGGCCATAACTCACCACGCTGGCCAAGCGGGTTGGTGAGTGTGGGATAGAATTTCCTCTAATCCCGATGGTATAGTTATACCGCTATCGGCGACGTCAGAGTCCCTTTAGTGGGAACAGGATGTACCACGAGAAGGCGGGGTTGACATTTGTCAAGGAGAGGCTGTGATGTTACGCATCACCTGACCTTACATCCCTATATATATATATATATATAAATCATATTTGATATACTGTACATATACACTCATCGTCAAAAAAACAGTTGCACCCAGAAGAACGTGTTGGATTGCAATGCTATTCGGGAGGGAGGTAAAGGTTATCAGGAACAATAAATGATTAAACATTGAGGCTGATATGGGTAATATTTATTGAGCTACACGCCAATAAGTAGTGTCTCTCAGTATGGCGTCAGGCCGTCATGTGTGCTCACAGAGCATGCCAGACGTCTCGGCATGGAGTTGTACAGGTTCCTAATGGTGTCCTGCGATAAGCCATACCGTGAACCTTGAATCTTCTCAGCAGTTCCTGCAGATTGTTCGATATGGGTAGAGTGTGGATAGCGCGTCCAATAGCGCCCCCACACATTTTCAATGCGCCTCGAAGGCAAGCTCTCGAGACAGCATGCGAACGAGCGTTGTCCTGTTGGAAAATCGCACCGGAGTGAGCGTTCAGAAAAGGTAGGGCCACTGCTTACAGGACTTCATTAGCGGAACGTTGAGCTGTCAAAGTGCCTGTAATGAACACCAAATGTGATCTGGCATCGTAGGCAATTGCAACCCACACCATGACTTCTGAACGTGTGTGACGCTCGACAAGAAACCGTTCATCTTGGCGCTGACCACCGTGCCTCCACACAAGGATTCGGTGGTCATCTCCTCCAAGACAATAGCGGAACTCGTCGCAGAAGATCACGCGCTGCAGTTCTGCGTGGCTCCATGACAGTCTGGCATGGCATCATTGCAGTCTTAGGCGATGATGCACTGGTGTTTTTTTTTTTTATTGGAGGTTTAAAGACCACCGTGAGCAACTCAATGGGCTATAAGCAGTCGCCCGTCCCTAATTTAGGGTCACTAGTTCCAGGGAAGGGAGAGAGCCAGTGCCGTAAGACAAACACAACATCCATGCCCGACCGGGATTCGAACCCGGACCCCTTACGGACGAATGACCAGAGGCCAGCGCCTTAGACCACTGCGCCACCGAGGCGGCAATGATGCACTGGTGTTAATGGCAGTCGTCGTAAGTCTGTGTGCATGTAATCCTACGTCGTGCAGCCATCTGCCAATGGTGCTGACACTAATTAGACGATGCATGGAGCACTGCTCGCTGAATATCTGCAGTCGGGGCTGACTCTGTACATGTCGGACAACCCGTCGATCCTCTCTCTCCGTGGTTCGTCTAGGGTCTCGCAGACCCTTCCTATCGCTGCTGCGTGCCTTGTTCTATCCACTGCCACAAACAGCATGCTATGGTGATATCCGTATGACCAGTATGGCGCGCAATATGGCGATAAGACCATCTCGCTTCCCAGAGCCCGATGATGCGGACCCTCTCGAACTGCAACTGATCGAATTGCTGCCGAACTTTTCTCGGAGGCATACTTCACTTGCAAAGGATGCAACCAACACAAGTTAGAATGGCAAGCACGCGCTACGGGACGACCTTATATCGCCGGTCAGGCACAGCGCTAGGACCCCTCCTTGCTTGCGTCACATGCGTGGCCGAGCGTGATACTTGTATCATTTGCATGTCTCACGATGTCAAACCTACCCACCAAGTTTCATTCCGGTCGGTTGCTTTCTTCTGGGTGCAACTATTTTTTTTTTTTTTGACGATGAGTGTATAATCATTATTAAAATGGAGACGTTTGATACGGCAACAGTAAGTAAATTATAATTCCATCAGTTAAACATTTATCTGGCGGATTGTCTTTCTTTGAGGAGTTAGCCACCGAATCTCAGAAAACAGCTTAATGATATGTATATATGTATTATCAACCGACATCAAATTCTACCAAAGTTTCTTCCAACAACTCTATGTGTCTTGAGCCATTCTCTTCTGTGTCACTCTGGCACGTTTTCGAATATCATTTACCCACCTCCTACAAGATCTTCTTCTGGGTCTTTTTTTGTCTCTTGGTATTCAGTCTAATACTTCAGTTGTCAAATGGCAGTCAGTTCTTCCACCCTTACTTGATATCTGATGCCCAGGGTAAACATAGGTAATAGTCACTTCTAAATTTTGCTCCATCAACCTCTAAATCTTCAATTCTTGTAAAAACATTGTTAAATTCACTTTCAAAATCCCACTCCTTTAGTCTTGTCAGCAAGTTTCTGGATCATACTCTGCAGCTCAGGAGGTACTCGCAAAAATTACTGTTTTCAAACAAATGAGAAGGTGATTTAACAATCTCCATCATTATTCCTTAGTTTTCTCAGTTCAATTATTTAAAGACGTTCTGCACATTGCAAAATTGAAGAGCCTGGGAGTTATGGTGACACTTTTTCTCACTCCTTTTCCAATTTTTATACATGATATATACATACAGTTTTTTTGTTTATCCCCAAATTAGGGGATAAAAACCCATGGGCGTATGCTGTGACAAACAGTAGTACATGTGGGATCATCATCAGAGTGATTCACTGAGAAGTCAAAATATCTCAGTGCAGTGGGTTTGATGCACTTGTACAAACACCTACAAACTTTCCACTCAATTTTTGGTGGGGGTGGTTGTAATTCCCCATAACCACTGCATCCATACATATATCCTCTAAAGCACAAATTTGCACATACTATCAAACACAGACAAAGCTACATACTTTCAAAGTTCTGGCAAAAGCAATACTTCTTCTTTATCCCTGACTTCATGAAAAAGATCAAGTAAAAGTGTACACAACTTTATTTATACTTATTTTTCATTCACCCCAACCCCCACTCCCCTTTTCTTGCAAAATTTCAAGTCACTGTAACAAAATGAGCAACAAATACTTTCAACTAAACCTAAACAAACACACCAAAATCTGTCCACAGATTTATGACATAGGTAAACATTTGTGTTGAGTGAAATAGTTGCCAGACGCGTGCATTTAATTCCTCATGATGCTTATGCATCACTAAAAGTTCATTATCATTATGAATCAGAAATGTATCTAAACCAGTGAGGCACACCAAATTTTCTCAAGGAATGGGATGAGGGGGGGGGCAACAAGTAATCCACAAGACAAGAAAATGAAAAAATACATAAATTAATACTTTTAACCTCTATACATATACACTGACGGAAAAAAAATCCCAACACCACAAAAAATAGTTGTAGAGGAATGAAATGGCGGCAATACATTTGTATAGATAACATATTTAATCGATTAAGGTTTCAAGATCACAGCTTATTGTAAGCGCGAGAAGAGCCATTTTAAATGTGAAATGCTGGTAGATTAATAACCGGTGTAACCGCCAGAATGTTAAATGCAAGCACGCAAACGTTCATGCATTGTGTCGTACAGGTGCTGGATGTCAGTTTGCGGGATGCAGTTCCATGCCTGTTGCACTTGGTCGGTCAATACAGGGGACGGTTAATGCTGATTGGGGGTGACGCTGGAGTTGTCGTCCAATGATGTCCCATACGTGCTCGATTGGTGAAAGATCTGGTGATCTAGCAGGCCACGGCAACATGTCGACACTCTGTAGAGCATGTTGGGTTACAAAAGCGGTATGCGATCGAGCGTTATCCTGTTGGAAAACACCCCCTGAAATGCTGTTCATGAATGGCAGCACAACAGGTTGAATCATCCAGACCGACGTACAACTGTGCCGTCAAGGTGCGTGGGATAACCACGAGAGTGCTCCTGCTGTCATAGGAAATTGCTCCCCAGACCATAACTCCAGGTGTAAGTCCAGTGTGTCTCGGCCGCAGACAGATTGGTTGCAGGCGCTCACCTGGCCTCCTTCTAATCAACACAAGACCATCACTGGCACCCAGGCAGAACCGGCTTTCATCAGAAAACACAACAGATCTCCACTCCGTCCTCCAATGAGCTTTAGCTTGACACCACTGACGTCGCAAACGGCAGTGGTTTGGAGTAAGTGGAATGCACGCTACAGGGCGTCTGGCTCGGAGCTGTCCTTCAAGTAACCGATTTGTAACAGTTCGTTGTGTCACTGTCGTGGACACTGCAGCTCGAATTGCTGCCGCAGACGCGGTACGATGCGCCACGGCCATACGCCGTACACGGCGGTCTTCTCTCTCAGTAGTGCCACGCGGCCGGCCGGAACTCCGTCTTCTTGAGGCAGTACCTTCCCTTGACCACCGCTGCCAACAATCATGCACAGTGGCTACATTCCTGCCAAGTCGTTCTGCAATATTGCGGAAAGAAAATCCACCTTCTCGTAGCCCTATTACACGACCTCGTTCAAACTCCGTGAGCTGTTGATAATGGCTTCTTTGTCTTCTTAAAGGCATTCTTGACTAACATCAACACACTACGTCGAATCTCAACGATAACTAACGCTCACGAACGTTACAGCGCGTATTTACAGCAAACCTGCTTTGCATGTTCCGAGGGGCCCTACTAGCGCCACACGTATGCGCCGAGCGCGAAATTTGCATAGACGTTATCTTACAGATGTACTCTCACCGCCTACCAACTGTCGTTTATCTAACACAACCCCTTCTTGGTGTTGGGATTTTTTTTTCCGTCAGTGTATATAGCAGTTTTGACATCAAGATCAAGGCATAATTCCTGAAATGGCAATGGGCTGGACATTTTGCTAAAACTGACTGCTATTGGACAACTGAAACACTAGACTGGTTTCCAAAAGACAAGAATAGGCCCAGAAGAAGACCATGCAGAAGATAGCTGGTTGAAACTCAAAAGCATGTCGGAGTGATATTACGCTTCGTTAAAGTATGCGGAACCCACTTACCAATCTTCTGGATCTTCCACAAGGCGTACAGCGTCTACGCTGTACCGCAGAAGATAGCTGGTTGAAACTCAAAAGCATGTCGGAGTGATGTGGAGATTTACTTAAGACAGAAAGCTGTGGAAGAGACTCGGGGAGACCTTCATCCAGCAGTTGGTTGATAATGATGATGACAGCAGTGGAACAGTCTTTGGGAGACCATGATATTATATTAGGGGTATGCAAAATTTCCGCCGTCCCCGCTAACGGGCCGGCGACCCGTGCTGTCAATTTGTACATGAAGCCAAGCATGGCAGCCGATAAAGTTCATTTGCGGCACTGTTTGTTATTCACGTTTAATTTAGGGAAAAGTGCGAGTGAAGCATACGGTTCAATAATATGCCAGGCGTATGGCGAAACGGTTATGGGTGAGCGGACGTGTCGAGAATGGTTTGCCATGTTTAAGAAAGGTGATCTAGACTTGAAAGAGAAGCCACGTGCAGGCAGACCGCAGGAACTCACAGACGAGGAGCTGAAAAAGCTGTTGCAAGAGGATGACACACAATCGACCACGCAACTGGCGAAACGTTTGAAAGTGGCTCAATCGACGGCGGTACAGCGTAGACGCTGTACGCCTTGTGGAAGATCCAGAAGATTGGTAAGTGGGTTCCGCATACTTTAACGAAGCGTAATATTGGTCAACGATTGGGCATCTGCATGTCGTTGCTGAAGAGGTTTCGAGGAAGAATTTCTTGTGGAAGGCTGTCACCGGGGATGAAAAATGGTTCTATTGCGACAACCCCGTTCGCAAGTGATCCTGGGTCGAACCAGGCCAGCCATCAACATCAACTGCAAAACAGGATCTCCACGGGTAAAAGGTGCTGTTGTGTGTGTGGTGGGATATGTATGGAGTGCTGTACTTCGAAGTGTTGAAACCGGGCGAAACAATCACTGCACAACGATATAGCGAACAGTTGATGAAACTGAATGCCGCAATCGAGCAAAAGGGACCATGGATAGGTAAAGGACGCCGCCCAGTCATCCTGTTACACGATAATGCCAGAGCACATGTCGGTGCCACTACGAAATCAACCCTTGAACAGTTACACTGGAATGTTTTACCCCACCCGGCTTACTCCCCGGACATTGACCCTCAGACTTTCATCTGTTTCGTTTTATGCAACATGCCCTAGCCCAACAGCGGTTCACCACAGTTCCACAGGTGGAAAATTTCGTCACTGTGTTCTTCAGCTCAAAACCCGAGTTCTTCTATCACAGGGGTATTTCATTTGTTGCCTGAAAAATGGCAAAAGTTCAGTGATGCTAACGGCCAATATTTCGTTGAATAAATGTGTATTGGTTTCCTGATTGTTCCTGTCTCCTTTCTCCTTAAAACGGCAGAAACTTTTGCATAACCCTAATAATACATACATACACACTATATTATCAAAAGTATTCGGACACCACAATGTTTTGGGACAAATGGCTTTATCATCGCAATTAGTAGTTAGTCGGTCCACCTTTTGCTTGCATGACAGCGGCAACAGATCGAGGCATACAACCAAGCAATTCCCGGTAGGTCTCAACAGGAATGGTTCGCCATTCGTTCTGCAAAGGGGTCATCCATAAAGTACGTCCGAGATTCCAGGGGAGGGTGGGTTACTGACAACTGGACCAAATGTGACATGGGGGAAGCGGGAGGTTCAGTAATACGGACGTCCAGCGGCAAAAATATAGTAAATGGCATTTCTTCGTTTTGTTTTCTCTTTTTAGCACGTCTTTTGTAAAAAAAGATCGTGCTTATGTTACCGGTTTGCCCGTCCGTCCGACCGTCTGTACCTACGATATCTCTGCAACTATTAGTCTGATTTGAAAAATTATTTTTGCATTGGGAAGCTTGAAATATGCGAATGATGATCCTTCATTTGTTTTTGTTTGTTTTTTTTTTTTTTTTTTTTTTTTTTTACGATGTACAATTTCGCCGCTAGCAAGTTCCTGGATCATTCTAAACTCTCTTAACAGCGATCGACAGACACCCCAGTCAGCCCTGAAAGAGATCTAATGGACACCCTTCCTTGGATTTTACATAATTCCTTCGGTACTTCTGCAAGATGAATACGGCAGGGACAAAAAATATTCGTTGCTAAAGGCATTACGGGCTGGATTACAGTGGTATGTTTAGATGAAAATTTAGTTCTACATGAGGCTAGCTGAATCTTCCATTTATGTTTCAATCACACACAAGGGCTGTGGGGTAGTCGATACGGCCTGGAATTTTGCCCATGGAGGGTGGTGTTTCTTGATTTACGGCGTGAGACCAACTAACTGTGCAGTTATGCTTTATTATCTAATGTTTTTGTGTTTTCTTTTCATTCCTAAAGCATACCCTAATCTCCCAGCTTGCTATTTGTAAGGCCTATTTCACACCAGATGTCAGACACTGCTTTCTTAAAATCCTCTACACCATGAATTATTTATTTAATTATTATATTCAGTTTTATTCAACAGTCAGCAATGAAAAAAAGCACAGCAACATTTTCTTTATTGTGCATAAGCTTAATATATTTAATTTGCTTTTGTACAAATGCAATGGCCCAAAAAATGTTATTCAACAGTCAGCAATGAAAACAGCAAAGCAACATTTTCTTAGTGATGCATAAGCTTCATATATTTACTTTGCTTTTGTACAAATGCAACGGCCCAAGAAATGTTATTCAACAGTCAGCAATGAAAAAAGAAAAGCAGCGTTTTCTTTATTGTGCATAAGCTTCATATATTTACTTTGCTTTTGTGCAAATGCAATGACCAATGACCCAAGAAATGTTATTCAACAGTCAGCAATGAAAAAAGAAAAGCAGCGTTTTCTTTATTGTACATAAGCTTCATATATTTACTTTGCTTTTGTACAAATGCAATGACCAATGACCCAAGAAATGTTTTTCAACAGTCAGCAATGAAAACAGCAAAGCAACATTTTCTTAGTGGTGCATACGCTTCATATATTTACTTTGCTTTTGTACAAATGCAACGGCCCAAGAAATGTTATTCAACAGTCAGCAATGAAAAAAGAAAAGCAGCGTTTTCTTTATTGTGCATAAGCTTCATATATTTACTTTGCTTTTGTACAAATGCAACGGCCCAAGAAATGTTATTCAACAGTCAGCAATGAAAAAAGAAAAGCAGCGTTTTCTTTATTGTGCATAAGCTTCATATATTTACTTTGCTTTTGTACAAATGCAACGGCCCAAGAAATGTTATTCAACAGTCAGCAATGAAAAAGAAAAGCAGCGTTTTCTTTATTGTGCATAAGCTTCATATATTTACTTTGCTTTTGTACAAATGCAACAGCCCAAGAAATGTTATTCAACAGTCAGCAATGAAAAAGAAAAGCAGCGTTTTCTTTATTGTGCATAAGCTTCATATATTTACTTTGCTTTTGTACAAATGCAACGGCCCAAGAAATGTTATTCAACAGTCAGCAATGAAAAAAGAAAAGCAGCGTTTTCTTTATTGTGCATAAGCTTCATATATTTACTTTGCTTTTGTACAAATGCAACGGCCCAAGAAATGTTATTCAACAGTCAGCAATGAAAACAGCAAAGCAGCATTTTCTTTATTGTGCATAAGCTTCATATATTTACTTTGCTTTTGTACAAATGCAACGGCCCAAGAAATGTTATTCAACAGTCAGCAATGAAGAAAGAAAAGCAAAGCATCGTTTTCTTTATTGTGCATAAGCTTCATATATTTACTTTGCTTTTGTACAAATGCAACAGCCCAAGAAATGTTATTCAACAGTCAGCAATGAAAAAAGAAAAGCAGCGTTTTCTTTATTGTGCATAAGCTTCATATATTTACTTTGCTTTTGTACAAATGCAATGGCCCAAGAAATGTTATTCAACAGTCAGCAATGAAAAAAGCGCAGCAACATTTTCTTCATTGTGCATAAGCTTCATATATTTACTTTGCTTTTGTACAAATGCAACGGCCCAAGAAATGTTAACTTAGGCTTCACCTCTGAACAATGACCACCTCTCAGCAACGGTAACTTTCTCCTGCTCCAAATATCAACCACTATTTGGAGGTTTCACTGTATAATCAAATCAACAATATTTCTTAAGTTCAAAACAATATTAATTATTAAAAGAAAAATATATGCATACAGGTTGAAGAAAATTTGACTTGCTCATTTTATGGAAAGTTTGCGATTTGCATGCTTTAGGTGCAATAAGACTTTTTTCCTTTTTTAGAATTATTTGGATAAAAAATTTGATTTCATTTTGGCTTTCTACACATTTTAACACACATGAATGTATGTATTTTTTAAATGAATGTTGGCATAAATCAACACTGACGTGCACACAGGTTACAAAAAACTTAATGTTTGAAATAAGTAAGTTAAATTTTATATTCCTTATAAGACGTACAGAAAAAAAGTGATCATAACAAAAATATTAAAATTATAAAACCATGTGCAAAAAGAGTTTTTTTTTTTTATAATTTAGCGGTTGTCGGAATAAGGTATTTTAAAAGAGCATTTTATTTCCTTAATTGGATTTCATTTTATTTCCTTAAAAGGACAATGAGTCACCCCCCACCCCATGTGTGCACCACATATGTAAACTTACATTCATATGAAACATTTGGGTAGTAAAAATCTGATGAAATGACTGCCTTCACCCCAAAGCATTCGGATAGAAAAGCATAAACTGGCATTCTTGTATGCACATTCTGAGTGAACCACATTAAGGGATGCAAGTAAATTGTTTTTCATTTTTCTACTGATGTAAACAATAGTGCATAACTATCCTGATGCTGTATACCTGAATGCATGTTGACATGAATTAAGCCAAAAGTTACAGTCAGTTAAAAGCATGTACATGAACAGGCACAACCTAATTTGTCAAAGTTCAAATATTACAAGTATATTCATATGCAACTTTTAGTGAGAAAAGTATCCACCTGTATACATTGTTTAAAAGAGAGTCTCCAATATTTCATCATTCGACAAATGTGATAATGACACTTTCTCACAAAAGTGATATCAACTTTGATTTAAGCCAATAAAAAAAATTAAAAATCTGAGTTATTACAAAAATATTTCTTAATCAAACCATTTTCATCTATCACCATTTATTAGTATATAAAATCAAAATACATAATCAGGACATAAATCCAGTACTGCAGGTTAAAATAGTGCATATTATATTTTTAAAATTACTTCAGTGATTTTTAATATACATGCTGAAAGCATAAAACAAAATGAAACACATTGCTAAAAATTTTATGTAAAAGCTACATTTTGATTTCGAAACAGTACTTTTTGACATCAAAAGGCACAACCTATCCAAGCTAAACTGTTTTTAGAAAAGTGAGGTACTGTTTAACATTTTTTTTTTATTTAAGAAGTGGTGGGGAGGAGGGATTAAAAATCACAGGAAGAGAAAGCCACATGAAAAATAATTAAATTAGATAGAAGAGATATTTTTTTTATAAACATCTAGTAAAAAAATTTAATTCTTCAATTAATTTTTGCAGTTATTTAGAATGACACATGCTTGTTTCAGTATTAATGTTACAGACTAATCCAATCCAAAATCCATTTTAGACACATTTGTGAAAAGGTAATGACTCTGAGGAATAAAAAAAATAGCACCTTGAAAAACATTTTTTCCAGTTATTGAAGACAGAAATACCAGTTCAGCTCTGTTCTTATTCACTTTAAGAAGATCTTCAACCATTATTTCGGTATTGAAACCATTAAGAACAAATCTTTCATTTAAAGTAAAAACATAATCATAGATGTTAATGAAGAATAAATCTTCAAAAACACATGAAAGGTTCCTGTACCATGGAAATGCAATTTTCAAGTTTTTACATGAGATAGCTACATGGCTTGAAGTTAAAATACATCCCAAAAATTGTGAAAAAACATTACTTACACAAAATTCAGAAGTCTGTAAGCCACAAGCAAACAATACTTTGAAATCTGTTATATATTGAGGAATAAGTAGATTTCCAAATAAATTCTCAAGTTCCAAGTAAATTTTCAAAATCTCAGAGTTTTTTTAAAAAAGGGAATAGAAAAGCCATGTAAAACTTCTTACAGTATTAAATGTACATGAAATAATATATACCTTACAATCAAACATACAAGTGAATGCTTCTATAGTGATATGCAGATGATTTCATCAAGTTCAGATGTTATCCATAGCAGCTGCTTTCTCTTATTTGGCACCAAATTCTTGAAACTGGTAATTTGTTTTTCTGCACAAAATCTAGAGTAGAAGTTATTTTGGGGAAACATGTACAGTGTGTAACTTCACTGATTTCCGGCACTTCATCTTGCAGTAAATTTTAAACATAAAATTTCGAAATTGGTTAATTACCTAATCAGTCTTTCTCAGAATACAAAATACATGGTTTTACGTGCATCTAGGAAAACTGAAAAAGCTCTTATCAAAACTTTATCCAATCCTCTAGTGAAATGTTTACCTTCTGCATAGCTAAGGGGTAAAGAAAGATTAAAATAACTGAATTTGAAAATAATTACAGAAGGGCTTTACAACATCTGGCAATATTTTTCTATATTTCTTTTTCTTTTTGTATAATGTAGGATAGACTGAAGCAATTTCAGCAGAGCTAACTGCATGCAAATCTTCCTTTCATCATTCAAGAATATTTTTTTTAAGTAACACAGCATGAAGTATAGTAGACAGGTTGCATTCCAAAGTTGCATCAAGTCCAGGTACAGATAGAAAAGAGAGGCCTAAGGAGTCTACCATCTCTTCCTTGAAAGTTTACAGAGTTAAATTTTCAGGTACCTTACTGAATGCAGTCTTTATTACACTCATACTTGTATCAATGATTTTAATCTTGATAGTTCTCTTCCAGGCAATAAACAGGCTCTTCATCAGTAAAAAATGATGTGCATTCTTTATTTCCCCACATCAGTTTATAAAAAATTAATTTCTCTAAATTTAATCTACATTTTTATGACCTCCTTGTAAGGCCCTTCATCAAAACCACAAGAAGTTTCTTAGTTTTGTGAAGCCAGCAGTCTCCAGTGTGGAGGACTTACATTTAAATGTCACTCCAATTTCAACATTAAAAAATAAAATTTTGTGATTATGTTTACCGACTAAATAATATATCTGAAGTTGATTGTTTTTTGCTTGTTAGAATTAGAAACTTCGAAAATTTGCAATTAAAATAAAAAAAAATCCTATGATAGTTTTTGATTAGTAATTGAATTAAGAAACTAGGAAGCCGATTCTCAACATGAGCTTTATTCAAAGAATTAGAAGAGAGTATGGGTCAGATACTTGGCAAGCAATCAAGAAAGTTCAACATGCTACATTGAAGATGGAAACATCGATAGCTAAAATCAAATTCCTTAAAAATTTGAAGGTAAATAACTTTATTCCAAATTCATTTAGACTTAGAAAACCTTTTAAAGATTTACTTTCAGCCAACTTTGTAAGAACAATAGAGAAAAAAACGTTAAAACGAAGTACTGAAGCAAAATATAAAAACGTTGCTTATTATCAGAAAGTAAAAATAGAAAATGAAATGAAATTTTCAGAAATCTTAAGTGATACAGTAAAGGCAGAATTGGAGGACTGGCTAAAAACCAGAATAAAAAACAAAAATAAAAAATGTGTTCAAAAGCTGAACCTTTTTAAAAAAAAGAATTTTTTTAAGAAAAACTATTCCAATAAAAACAAAGAAACAGCAGTTCTTAATCATGTAAAGGACAACACTGCTATTGGAGTTAGCCAAGTATTGTTACAAGTGATAAATAAAGGAAGTAATTTCAATCTATCCAAGGAAAAAATAAATACAGAAAAATTGGTAATTGAATTGGAAAGCATCTGCAGCACTTTAGAAAAAGAAGACCAAATTAAAGCAGACCTCCTCAGAAAAGATTACCACAATAGCTTTACAAAATTCCTGAAGCAAGTAAGGAAACCTCAAAAACATTTTGAGAACAGTCAATTAAAAGCTCTTAAAGATTTCAGAAAAAATTAAAATGTAGTTGCTGTGAAAACAGACAAAAGTAAGTTGATTACTATTATGGATAAAAAAGATTATCAAGAAAAGATGGAAGAAGAACTAAAAAAGCAAATGTATGAAGAAGTAAAAGAAAACCCATTACCAGATTTGATTAAAAAAGTCTCGCAGCTTATTTCACTTCACAAAAAGAGAAACCGGCTTCCAGAAAACTATAAACAGTTCTCAAAATTACAGTTCAGATTACCTCAAATATATGGAATAGTCAAACTGCATAAAGAACACCAACCAATCAGACCAATAATTGACTCAAAAAACTCAATTCTTTCAAACCTAAACTACTTTTTAAAGTCGCACTTTCAGAATCTTTTAAAAGAGCCACCAAACTTGATTAAAAATTCAATGTAGCTAAAAGAAAAATTAGAACTTCTTTCTAAATTAGATTCTCCTATTATGGGTAGTTTAGACATAGTGTCTGTCTATGTATACTCACATCAATATAGATCAACTTAGACTTTATAGTGGATAAAATAGTTTTTCACAACAAAGATAGAAACATATTAGTTGGAATTTTTGAAATGCTTACCTTCCTTCTCTTTGTAGAACAACTACTTTCCAATTTTAGAGAAAAAATTCATTCAAAAATCTGGTCTAGCTATGGACTTCCCACTCTATCCCCTCTTACCTAACTATTATGTGAGAAAACTAGAAGAAAAGATACTAGTACAACCCACGTGCTTCTGCCTATATAGTAGATACAAGGATGAAATCTTATTTATCATGGATAGCTCAGAAATTGTTCCAGAAAGAATTCTGGACTCATTCAGTAAATTGGATAATTCCCTTGGGTTCACTATTGAACTTCAAAGCGAAGGACAAATTAACTTCTTAGATATTACAATCTGTTATGAAGATGGAAAATTTGTCACTGGTTGGTATGGAGGACCAATGAATACTAATGGACTATTGGATTTCAATTCCTGTAGTCCAGTTTCTATTAAGAATGTGGTGGGTCAGTTTTTGAAAAAAATTAATAAAATAGTTTCTACAGCAGATAAGAAAGAAGCCCATGAAGAAGAACTTGGAGTCATACTTGCAGAAAATAACTGTCCTGGGGGAGAAATTGAGGGGCTTCTGAATTTTAATGGTGTAAAGAGCCCGCAAAAGCAACAAGTAAAGTTCACTAAAAAAATTTCTTATCACAGGGGTTTATTTCAGTCTTTAAAGAGAATTAGTGGGAAGTACGGTATTGGGCTGGCTCCAAGTTTGGAGAACAAAGTTAAAAAAAAATTCCCTAGGATAGTTCAAAGAGAAGAAGATATTTTAAAGGTGCAAGGTTTAGTCTATGAGGTAAAGAGCAGTTATGGACTGTCTTACATCTAGGTGAAACAGGTCGCAGACTAGAAACTCGTATAGCAGAGCATAAAGCTGCTATAAAAAATTGCTCCAACAAGAATGTTTTAGATAGGCATGTTAGAGAAACTAGTCACAGCATGGATTGGAATTCCCTTAAAAGCATTAGTTTTAAAGGCAATTTTCAAAAAAGAAAGCTAAAAAAAGGAATAGAGACTGAGAGAAATCAAAATTCCATCATCAATGACTGCAGAGGATTTTCCTTGCCTGGCATCTGGCAGGATTTGATGAAAAATGGCCGTGGCCGTCAGGGTTGACCGTAACTGTCTCAAAGTTAACCATAACCATGATAGTGACAGGAATAAGTGACAACAAAAACACAGCCTGAAGAAGGAGAAGAGTTTTCTCCTAAAATTTGCAATTAAAATAAACAAATTTCCTAGTAAAAATTCACATAATAGTAGTTTTTGATCGGTAATTCATTATTTTTATATTTGGTATAACAGCCATGTTTGGCAATGCAGTTCCATGTATGCATAGTGACAGCATGCAATGACAACATAGTTGTTTCATGATGGTAGATCATGAAGCTGAATACAACCAAAATGTACACTGAGTGTTCACAGAATTAAAACCATCTACCTAATACTAAGTGGGACTGGCTTTCCCCCAGAGAACAGCTGCCACCAATGGTGGCGTCAACTCCACAAGATGTATGTACAGTTGTATGCTGATCTGCAACCAAGCTATTTGTATCATTGTCCACAGTTTTGGTAAGAAGCAGAGTAGTGTGTCCAACTACCTCATCTGGCATTTCACAATATCCCACAGATGTTCAATTGGGTTGAGACTAGGCAAGTTTGGAGGCCATTCATTAAGTCTCATATCAGCACTGTGTTTGCCGAACCAGTAGTACATGAGACAAAACTGAAAGAACCCATTCTCTCTGGGTGGAGGTATTACACTGTGGGATGTTCATGGTTAGCAAATAATCTCTGGTGGTAGTCAGTGTCAATACACTGGTCCACATGCACCAGAGGTCCTAGTTCATGCCAGTTAAACATGGCCCACAACAGCCACCACCAGCCTAGATAGTCAATGCCATACATTAGGGATACATAGCTTCATGCTGCAAATGCCAAATGTGGACTCTACCATCTGCAGAATGCGATACATATTGTGATCCATCAGAACAGTGCACCTGCTTCCAATCTTCTATAGTACAATCCACATGCTGTTGGCACCCAGACAGTCACTCATGTCAATGGACTCATGCTAAGGGCAGATGGTGTACTGGGTTGATGGTCTCATAGCCCATCAGTGTCAGCATGCAATGAATAGACATGCGAGATATTGTTTCTGATTGACCCATATTGTATTGGATCATCATCTGCGAAACTACTGGGCTGATTGTCTTGTACAAAGCAATGCACCTGTTGTTCACCTCTGGAATCCACATTTTGCTGCCCTTTACAGTTGTGCTGCCAGTTGGTTCTTTCATCATTTTGGCACTCCAGGTACACTGTATGAACTGAGGCCCTCAAACAACTCACAAGTGTTTCCATTTCCAAAGGGATATAACAACCCTTCATACATCCACAATTTGGTCTTTTGTAAACTTGAATAAATTGTTGGTTTTACCCATCACATCTGTAACTTAGCTTTCAACTGGACCATCAACCTTTTGTTTTACACCTATTCAGCCTACAAGCCACACTCTTCTCCTTGTTACATCAGTATCGGGTGTAACATACTTTGCACAGGGGTGGCTGTAATTCAGCGATTACTTGGTGTTGTGTATGTACAACACTGACAGAACAAAATATCACTTTCTGAAAAATTTGTGATGGGAAAAGATTTTGCTGTAATCAGAAAAATCCTGTCTTTGAATATGTGTTTGTGGAAGAAAATATTTTGCCCTTACCCCGTTTATCTGAGAATCTGTGCTCTGGACCTGAGGTTTTTAATCTGGGTGACAGGGCACAACTAGGTTACACTGTACCAGTACATCCTATGCAAAATCATTCTAGTAGATTATAAATATTTTTGTAATTTTAATCTTACTGATAGGAGTTCCCAGATCTTTCCATAGCAAGCATAAAGCTGCACCTCTGCATTTCTTTCATAAATACTCAATCATCAGTATTGAACAACACTGAAATCAGCATCTGTATTTCAAAATTTCTATAAGTAGAGATTAGTGGTTCAGACTTGTCCTACTTACTAAGGTACTGCATATAAGCTTTTGCCAATTCACTCATTACTAACTGCCATAGCATCAAAACTTCAGAATTCTAATGAAGTCATAACCATATACAGTAAACAAAATGATGTTTACAAAGGTGGCAGAACTGGATCATGGATAAAGATAGCCTCAAATACACTGATGGCAGGAGAAGGTACTGTGGGATGCCACCCTGTTACTTTTACTGAAGATGGGTTGCAGCCCATCTCTGCTCTGTGTGTGTGTGTGTGTGTGTGTGTGTGGGTGGGTGGGTGGGTGCGCGCGCGTACACACACGCTCTTTTCCTTTCAAATTTATTTTGTACAGAACTCAAAGTGTTATTCAATTGATTACTAGGAAGACACAAAGCATTTGAAAATACCCATAACATCAAATGACAGATCAGCCAATTTTGCCTGGATTGTGTATCTGTACATTTAATAGGAAAAATTTAACAGGAAAACACTATTCTTGAAACAACCAACATTGATCCCACTTCTTTTACAGACAGGACTGCTGCACTGACTGATGGGTACATCTTTACTTTGCAGTTCCGAATAGAGAAAACCTTCAAGCAGTGTGAAATATATAAAAGGTTTATTTCTAACCTTAAGTAAAATCAAAGTTATGGTAACTGAAAACATGCAAGATTCTCATAAAAGCACATGATAAAAAGAAAGAAATTTAACAGAATGAAAAGAAAATTATAAAAGTTTAGTTCCTCAACTGACAGAAAGAGCAGGCAAGATTTTACTAAATTTTTTATCATTGATCTAATTATGCTGTGAACAGATGAAGTCATCCCTTCACTACAAAACTGATGATTAGAGGATCAATTATTTTCCCATTGGCTAGCTATAATAGGTTTCAAGGTGGTGTCTCAGAAACAAAAGGAAGCAAATGCATTCAAAATATGTTAATACTGGAAAATGCTGTTCTTTTCTAAAGGAAAAAAGCAATTGAGTGGGTTTTTGAAAAAAATAAAAATGAAGACCTAAAATTCTTCTTTGCAGTATCAACAGTGAAATATATTTCTGCCATCAAAATATGCATTATTATCTTTCTTCTTTAAATAACCTTACAGAAGAAAATCTATGTATTTTTGAAAGCACTGCATAAGACAGGTCATTATTTTACTAAAAGAAAAATGTATTGAAAAAGGAATTGTGGCAGGCCAGCAAACAGCTGGAAGGATGGGATCAACAGCTCCTGAACAGAAGATTTCTAATGGATCTTACATAAAGTTCTTAAAACTATGGCACCAGGACTTGTGATGGCCACAAGCTATTGAAATAACCATGTGTCAGAAGCATGTATGTTTTGAATACTGATATTGAATCCTCAATAACAAGGGATGATCAAGAAGTATCACTCATAAACCAAACTGAGAGGGACATAGGTTCAATGAACATGTTGATATGTGTGTGGCCATATAATTTACAGCTCACTCCTCAGCCTCAATTATCCAAGATCTACTACTGAATTAAAAACATTTTTTGTGTTGAATTAAATCATTACCAAGGATATTCAGTACTATGCATGTATTAAATTTTGCACAAAATTTTGAAAATTAGCCATCTAAACCTACATACCTGGTAATAATTGCATTCAGAGATTGCATAATTGGCCTCTGCAAATTTTGTAGTTCCAGTGTTTAAATAAAAAGAAATAAATGTCAAAATAATTAATACAATGGAAATTATATCATGCTTATTTCCTAAGCACACAGTATCTCAAAAAGACTTATTTTTTACATAAAAATATGCTCCCAACATGGGCTAGTTCCTGGCATGTTTGGCTACTGTCCTGCTCAATAACAACTTTCAGGGCTTCTGTGTTAAGGCTGACAGGACGACCACTCTATGACATCTCTTGAAGGGATTCACTTCTATCTCTTAACTTTCATAACTGATTTCGAGTTGTGCATTTCCTTCATAGCATCTGCCCCAAGTGCTAAGCAAATGCGATGAGTTGTTTTTGCAGCAGATGAACTAAGTTTAAATGCGTATAACAAACACCAACGAATAATCCTCCACTGATATCACCATTGCAATTGTATGTCTTCCCACTAACAAATTGCTTACTCGTCTGATTCATATGTGCAGGGCATCTTGGGATTTCAGCTGACAATATACTGGGAGTGGAACGCTGTCTACAAGGTGTTTGTTTTGCTCCCTCGAAAAATGGCAAATACTTTTGTAGTTACCTGATATATTTAGTTTAGTTTTCTGATCTGGGGTGTGTTCCACCCCATCTCACCATAAGCATACCTGTTTTCAGATTTGTCAACTTATTGTGAGGAGTTAATTATGGCTTCTTACATAAATAAAATGAGTATATATGACCCTGGTTTTGAGGACTGAGTTTGGAGAATTCTTGAAGAAACTCAACCCAGTGGGCATGATAACAGTGAATGATCCAGATTTTGTTTTAGGTTTCTCTTTCATACCAAAGAAAAATAAAGCTGTGCTTTCGATTTCTTCCATGCACTACAACATCTTGAGAGCATAAAACCCAAGACAATAGGATTTTATAACATGACTAAAGGAGGTATGAATGCTCTAAACAAAATATTTACGGTACACTGAACAAGTCAATGTACACGAAGGTGGTCCATATTTATTTTCTTCAGCCTCTTAAATATTTCCCTAAACACTTCATATGTGATATTTTCATCATTCTCACAAAACCCCAGACAAAATAGGTTTGACTACATAAAATTATTGGGACATGAACTATTAGCATCAGAAATGAAGAGATGTTCATTAAATCCTACAAGCACCTAAGAAAAAGACCCTAGACAAGCAAGTAAGGTGTTCACTGTGCTCAAGAATGATTGCTAAATTAATGCGTGTGGAGTTTATGAGCTGCCTGTATGTTCATCATGCTCAACAACTGTTAGTGATGACTGCAGAACTGAAGGGCTGTAATTTCCCCCTTAACATATTTTTGTTTTGTTTACTGTTGTTTTATATTTAGTTTAGACATCTTTATGTCATGGAATATAGCTTAATAGTAATTTTGTACTTTGCTTAAATCAGAAAAAAACATACGATGTACATTTTTGTTGAAAAAATCTCATAGCATTTATATATATATTCATTTCATGAATATGCTTAAAATGTTGTTTAACATATGAATATATTGATACATAGTGTGAAATTCACAGGAAACTTTCTTGTTTCAATTTGTTCAATTTTTTGAATGCACACGAAAATTAATTTTGGGATGTTATATACCCCACCTCACTAATTACGTCTGAATAAATTAATAAAACTATGTCATCAGTTAAGGGTTAAGTAAAATATAATTTTTGTGGATATTCTTTCAGTACTTCCCAGTTCTCACACATAACTCTGGAATTAATTGAATTTAAATGGTTACACACACACAAAAGAAATTAATCAGGATGGTGTTTTGCTTTCTTTCTTTCTTCCTTTCTTTTTTTTTTTTTTTTTTGTGACGAGTTTCCCCACCTTTAAAAAATATTCTAATTTTAACGCCATGATTTTTTAACTAATTTTGAAAAACAATTCATTATGAATGCGAAAAAAAAAAGTTTGTCTTCCTGGAAAATATTTGAAAATGTAAGTTCTACATGATTTGTTTTGTCTGAATTATTTTTCTATATTTCAGTCTTGCATATGTATATAGTTTTAATTTCATTTGGGTTTTAGTCACTAGACATGGTTAAAAACCACAACCATTCTGCCATTTTAGGTATTTGTACTTTTTTTTTTTATTATTGGGGTTTAACAACTACCATGAACAACTCAGTGAGCTAAAAGCAGTCACCTGTCTCTAATTTAGGGTTACTGGTTTCAGGGAAGGAAAGAGCTAGTGCTGTAAGACATACACAACATCCATGCCTCACTGGGATTCAAACCCGGACCCATGTCAGACGAATGACCAGAAGCCAACACTTAGACCCCAGCGCCACTGAGGCGGCGTATATACAGTATGTGGTGTATTACATTTTCTTCAATGACTACTGTTTAAATAGTGTTTTTTAACTAATATTGTAGCCTACTGCACAGTATACCCATTCATGAAATATATTAAAGATAATTTTACCCCAAAAATTTTAAATACGTGACTGTCAGACATCACTGTTTACCACAAGCAACTCAAATTGAAATATCCAGAAGAGAAGACAAGTGATGGACCACCATCCTAACAAACTACATTCCCAAAGTAGGGAAATGAGGCAAAGGACATCCTAAAAAGAAGGTGGGGAGATGAACTGTCAAAATTTGTGCAAAAAAATTGGTTAACCATAGCCAAGAATAGAGAAGAATGGAAAGAACTGGAGGAGGCTTTCATCCAGTAGTGAACTGAGAATGGCTGAAAAGAAGTAGAAGACATGGCTATGAGCTACCTTACCCAACAATTTTTAAATACATGATTATGATCTCCCATTATGCATGACTTTTATTGATTATGAAAAGGCTTTTGATTCTGTGAAACCAGCAGCAGTTACAATGACTTTGAAATCCTGGAATATTGAAGATGCTTACATTAGCATTATTAATGACATCTATGAAAATGCAAGTGCAAAGGTCTGGCTATTTGATGATACAGCACCAATAAAAATTGGAAAGGGGAGTGAGACAAGGTGACACCATATCTCCCAAACTCTTCAATGCACATTGCAAAGTGTCTTTCAATCACTGAACTGGGAAAACAAGAGGGTAAAGATTAATGGAGATTATTTAACTCACCTTCCTTTTGCTGATGTAATCATTTTTGCAACTACCCCTTCAGAACTACAGAGTATGATCCAGGAACTTGCTGACAAGAGTAAAGAGGTGGGAATAAAAATGAACTTCTGGAAGACAAAAGTGATGTACAATGCTTTTACAAGAAATGAAAATTTATCATTTGATGGAAAAAAGCTTGAGGTAACCAATACCTACATTCACCTTGGACAACAGATATCAAGCAAAGGTCACATTGATGAGGAAATTAATCGGCGTATAAAACTTGGCTGAAGAGCTTTTGGAAGAAACAATACAATTTTCAAGAGCAATATGCCATTATGTATTAAAAGAAAAGTGTTTAACCAATGCATCCTTCCAGTTCTTATATATGGAGCAGAGACATAGGCTTTGACTAAAAAAGACATTCAAGAGCTGCAGACAACTGAAATCATGGAGAGATGCATGCTTGGTGTAACCGGGAAAGATAAAATGAGGAACTCATGGATAAGGAAAATGACAAGAGTGGAAGACATCATGATCAGAATAAAATCCCTGAAATGACAATGGGCTGGACATGTTGCCAGAAAAACGGACCACCGATGGACAACTGAAATTCTACACTGGATTCCATGGGACAGAAAAAGACCGAGAAGGAGACCACATGGAAGAGGGATGGATGAAATTCGAAAACATGCCAGAGTAACATGGAAGAGAGTGGCTCAAGACAAACAGTTGTGGAAGAAACTTGGGGAGAGCTTCATCCAGCAGTGGATTGATAATGTTTGACAATGATGATGGCCGCCCCGGTGGCGCAGTGGTCTAAGCGATGGCCTCTGTTTATTCGTCCGAACAGGGTTCGGGTTCGAATCCCGGTGAGGCATGGATGTTGTGTTTGTCTTAGGGCACTGGCTCTCTCCCTTCCCTAGAACCAGTGACCCTAAATTAGGGACGGGCGACTGCTTATAGCCCATTGAGTTGCTCACGGTGGTCGTTAAACCTCCAATCAAAAAAAAAAAATTATTATGAGAATAAATGCTATAAAAGAATTTTAGCAACACACTAAGTTGGGTTGGCAGCACTAAAAAACACCACCACACATGCATGCCTTTTATTTCCTTTTCTAAATTTTAGTTACAGAAGTTGTTACGCAAACCCACAGAAATAGATTTAGGACCTATTCAACCAGAAAATGACAATCTGAGATATTAATGTTGCTGGCTATTTTCTAAATTCAAAAATTTAGTAAATTACAGTCAATATTAAGTAAATTATGAAGCAATACAATGCTATGTACTCCAAAAGAAAAAGCTATCTTGATCAGATGCTTTGTTACTAATTGCATTGTTGCTATTCATTTATTTTACTTACTCAGTTTGGCACACAGAATAAAGATGCTCACTTTGTATTAACTAAACTAATGCAATTTGCACACACAAAATTAAAAAATTGCGACTGTTTCTATAAACTACTTTGCTGAATACGAATTTTATTGAGGTATTCAGATTCTGTTAAAAACATAATGTTACCTTCGAATCTTATAAAGTAAAACATTGTCCTTTTTTTCGTTTTTTTAGGGAGCAAGAGAGCATACGTGTGTGTTACAGCTCTTGATAATTTGTCATTATGTTTTCTTTCCACATACACATTGCAATTTGTGTTGGAAATAAGTCTTAAATTTCCCAATAATTAATTCTAGTTGAGTAGGGCCCTGATTTAATTGAAATCCTTGTCCTGGATCTCAGGGTGTCCTGCCAGGTTATTTTGTTTGTTTTCCAAAAACTTTTATAACTCTATGCGGTTTTAAGAACGTGTTTTTATGAAAAATATGCATGCATATCATGCAAATGGACAAAAACGTACATCTGGAAACAAATATAAATCCAAACTTTGCACGAAATTCATATGCACGTACTTTTTATTTATCACTCGAGACTTAAATTATATTTATAAGCATTTAGAAGAAGAAGAAGAAAAAAGGAATGAATCAACTCTCTAGGTGCAGCACCCATTTCATTAGTGAACCAACATATTTCAAATTACACATGTTGAAAAAATCGATGGAACCATTTTTTTCTTAAAAATGTTATTCGTTTCTTCCCTAAGTGAGTGAAAATGCATATCAATAAACAGAAAACGAACGAACGAAGAGCATAAAAAACACAACTGCCCTCTCAGGAGCATGCAGAAAAGGTGTTTCAGTGCATGCTGGGGCTATTCTCAAACTTTAAGAACTGTTGAACATCTCAGAAATAAAAGAGCTTACCCATTTTCACCATGAGAGATAAATTATCTTCCTGTACCAAATATTCAAACACTTATTTGATGAATAACACGCCCAATTTAACCATACTAACGTTCCTGGTAAAGATGAATTCAAGAGCAGCAACTCGAAAAACCACGCACCCAAGCCTCTTCCTTATCCGCGGCTACAGATACACAGCGACTCCTTCCAACATCACTTTTAGATTCCAAACATCCATAGTGGGCGTCCATTGACTTAACGTATGGGTGAAGAACAGACGCGCCAAAATATAAAGTCACTCTTTAACGTCGCTGTCCTAAGTTTCAAAGATGCAGAACTAAACTGGGCTCACTTTCCATATTTTAAGCCATAAATGTTGAAGTGTGCGCTGAGCACCCTTCCGGGGATATCACTCTAAATGAAAGATATAACTAATACAGTGAAAGTTGTTTTTTAGTTGATAGTTTAAATATTCTTTGAACTCGTGTTTTTAAACTGTATATTTCTATGCAGATGGAGCCACCGCTTAGAGGTATGCTCATAAAGAAAGCGGTTTTATTCTAGTATTCAAACTTGAAAAACTGTGCTAAAATACTAAATTCACTTATTAAAAAAGAAACAAACATATTACTTCAAACATAAACTTTAACGACGATATGGTAATGTAATCCGTAAGAGCAAATCTATAATTTACGGAAACCACCAACCACTAAAAGAAGGAAAAACATATACATAAGCCCCCTATCACACACACACACAAGAACACGAATCGATTTAAAAACAAAACGAAATAATTTTTCTATGAAAACAAATTGTCTTTACGGCTGAGGTACAGGCACACATTTTGAAATTGGAAACTTTTAAAAAACAATGACCTAATGATCATGTACTTTAATGATGATGATCGCTCGTAGATGGAGCTACTTATTGGTTAGTTCGAATGTATGAATGATTTGACAAGTAAAACATTTTTGTTACAGTACTTTTATTTCCAAAATAATTGGAAACTCATAGTTTGACACACGTAGAACTTTTACATTTCTTTTACCTTCCTAATAATTTAATGACACACTTTTTTCTTTGCCGTGAAACAGTTATTTTTGTTGTTCTTATATAATAACCAAATTCTTTGCACTGAGTCCGATACATTTTTTGTCACTGTTTGATTTAGACATACCGGGATTTACTGTGGGACAAATATTAACCCATAGCCTAATTTTGGAGGTAATCCCAAGAGCCCAACTATTTCTCACAATTATTTTTTGGCGACACCTGAAATCATTAAGAAGTCAAAATACGTTAATAATTATAATGCTACTTGTATCACCTTCTATTGCGCTTAATCCCGAACGATTGATATATAAAAAGCAAATGAAAATAATTTAAGACCGTATATTGCACTAAGCTTATATACGTTTCTTGGTGTCAAAGATAATTTGCGAAACAATAGCAATGTGATTCTTATTATTAAACATTAGAACTCTGTAAAATAAATAAAGATCCAACTAACAGAGTTTTTATAGAAGCCTACTGTATTTTTTGGTAGCAGTAAATAAATAATATGCATAATAGAGATTAGGAAGAAGTCCGCTAGAGCACAGGCTTAATGTGAATCCAGGCGCTGACTGGGCCGCCCTATTCCGGGCCGGTATAATTAACTCAAAAATAAAAACCCGGTACAAATATACTCGTACTTTACTGTTCTTTTAGAAGAAAAACACGTTATGCTAAAACGGCAAACTTTGTTTATCCCTTTGACGGCTTCGGGAAAAAATAAAAACAAGTAACAAATGTTCTGTTGAGCTAAACACTGTTTCCGATACAGTCCTTTCTCGCCTTTCAAATTTAAGCTCGTCCCTTTCGGCTGATGTGTTGTTCTTCCTCACTCCGCTAATTGTAGTTGCAGTTCAAATATGAATAGTCCGGGATAGAAAATCGAAATTCGTTGTGTGTCTTAATGCATCTAGGTTTATCAACGGTAAAGTATTTGAGTTACTGCTCTTAGTTGCTGCATATATGGTTTTTTTTTTTCTTGTTTTTGTTTTTTAACGAAATCTGCATCTGATTTACTAATTTTGGGGCCTTAAGTTACACGAATTCTTGACTCAAGCTGTGAAAAGTGTGTTCAACTACAGTACCTTTTCCATTTGAAAGTAATTAAGTAAAAATTAATTTTCACATTCTTTAATTTCTCAAACTTTATAAATTTACACTGAAATTCTTTTACAATGAATTTCAGTGTAAAAATTTTTCACAATGTTTTCAGAAGACTTTTTCGTAATTATTTTATTAATGATAGGTAAGTCGTGAAAAAGAGAAATTAATTTTTGGCACATTTGGATTTCCGTTATCACTAAAATCGAAGAAACTGTTACAAATTCTGATTTCAGTTATCGCAATAGAATTCATCAGAATGGAGTAAAATCTTTGACAGTTTCTGTCAAAGAATGTACCTTGTCTGCTGCTTCTCAGCAACGGTAGTGATTTTGTTCTTACATTAAATTGTATTAGGGATCCGTGTTCCAGGAAAATGGGTAAAATGTTAATCATTGCCTCAATAAAAAAAAGTTCCGTCTTTTTTTTTTTTTTTTTTTAAGAATGGGGTACCATCATTATTTTTTCCAAAAATAGGCTACACAAAATCAGCTTCCAGGGTTTTTTATGGATCGCCAGCTCGCCACTGTATGAATCCAGACCCGTAACTGGTAGGAAGGAGAGTCGGTTGGCGCTCCACCCGCCTTTTATTTTTTATTTTTTATTTTTTTTTTCGCCCTTTAGGGCCGTAGCTAGGTCCCAACCGGAACCAGGTAAGTGGTTGAAGAGTCACATGGAAGGACATAATTTCTCCATGCCAAAAAGTAAAAACAATGAAATAAAATAAATATATGAAAAAAATAGAGAAAGAAAAACTGAACTCTCTTAAAATATAAAAAAATAAATCCCATTCTTTGAATTTGCTTGATGGTAGTTTAGTTCCAGGCTCATTGTCGTAGGCAAAACAACTCCCAACTAAAATAGCAAAACTATTCAGTGTTTTAGTTTAATTTTCTGGTCGTTTCCAGTGGACCCACGAAATGTCATCGAAGAGTCACTAATTAGTGACTCTTTCTGCTCCTTTTCTTTAGCTGCCATTTTTTTCTCCGCTTTTACTCGTTCATTCTGTTTCGTTGGTGGTTGCAGATAGGCTCCCTTTACCGTGATCAAAAAGGCAAATCCCCTCCACACCCACTCAAAAACTAAGAAACCTCAAATTCTCCCGAACAAACCCCTTTTCTCCCTCAAAAAGTATCATAAAACTACTTGTACGTACAGCAAAGCAATGAACAAGAAAAAAGTTGAACGCTCTTTCTTACACTCGCACAAAGATTTCTCTCCAGCATTACTTTAGAGATACATTTATCTAAAACCTCGTCACTAAACTTCTTTGTAGGTATTTAACTACAACAAAGTTTTTAAGCAGCATTTCATAGACCCTTACTCAGTGGCAAAAATGTTTTAGTCTTAAGCACAATTACGATTCCACCTTCGCGTCTTCTTTTTCTTCTTCTTGTTCTCTTCTTTTTTTTTTTTTTTTTTTTTTTTTTTTGAGGTTAATGTTCTTCCAAATTTTAAATTTCTCCTAAAAAAGACATTTCTCTGTTCTCTAACCCTTAACACCAACAAATCTAGTGCCCATGTGACAAAGAAATATTGCCACAGCTGTTCCTATTGATTCACATCGAGGTCATTACTTTTGAGTTTATTCATCGTTCGTCCTGTAGCATCTCAAATTTGCATTTTTTAAAACAAAAGTGCAATACGTTAATAAATAAAGTATTTATGCTTATAATGAAATACAAAACTCGTTTTCATATGTCATCGGTTGGAGAATTTTCCGCGCGTAGCCTCACTTCCCCTAATCCGTTTCCCCTGATTTCCGTTTGCCCTAATCACATTTACCCCAATCGCGTTTCCCCGAAATCGCTTTTACCCGAATTCCCATTTTCCCTAATTTCGTTTGCCCTAATCTCGTTTCCCCTAAATCTCGTTTCCCCTGATTCCCGTTTACCCTAAACACGTTTACCCCAATCGCGTTTCCCCGAAATCGCTTTTACTCGAATTCCGATTTCCCCTAATTTCGTTTGCCCTGATCTCGTTTCCCCTAAATCTCGTTTCCCTAATCACGTTTGCCCTAAACACGTTTGCCCATATCAAGTGTTCCCTAATTCGTGTTTGCGTTATTTCGCGTTTGCCTAATTTTTTTTTTTTTTTTTTTTTTTTTTTGTTAACCGAAATATAACGGTGGGTCTTGATATCTCAAGAAAATTATTCTTTCCCTTCCTGTTGATGATGTCGACCACCATGCCAGCAAAAGTGTAAAGAAGTGCACGTGGTTATCTATATATTAATTCTATAAGGTTTTTTTACTGTAAGACCAGTTGTGAGAGAACGGCTGAACGTAAAGATATGGTTGAGGTATCAAAATAAAGGTCTTACCACGTAGATGTGCCAGTTGTTACCACGTAGATGTGCCAGTCGTTACCACGTAGATGTGCCAGTCGAAGAGAAAAATGAGATTGGGGCAACGGTTCGGGCGTTGTGGGGCGGCGAAATTCCCATGTAAAGCCTATGGGAGAAGCGTGCAGTTGAGATCCGATCGCCTGCGGTTGAGTCACGCGCTGTTGAAGGCGGCGGTATGGAGGGACTCAGATAGTCCAAAGTCAGAAGTCTCTCTTCTCAGCGAACCGTTGTGCGAAACAACGCTAGCAGGAATTTGTTTGAAAGTTCTTATAGGAACAGCGAACACTCGAAGACCTGATTGCGTTGTGCCATTGGACTGTGTGATGTAGACATACAATTTAATATTCATTCGATCCAGTTTATTCACGTAGGTAAGCAGTTTCCCATTATGTAAAGATGTAAATAATTCTTTCATATGAGTTTATTATTTAAAAAAAAAAAACTATTCGTCGATTCCGACGGGTTTCGTCTAGCGGGTTCGAATCCCAGTGAGGCATGGATGTTGTGTTTGTCTTACGGCACTGGCTCTCTCCCTTCCGCGATACCAATTACCCTAAATTAAAGACGGGCGACTGCTTATAGCCCATTTAGTTGCTCACGGTGGTCGTTAAATCTTCACTCACAAAAAAAAAAAAAAAAAAAAAAAAAATCACGAAACTGGGCTGTTGTCTTTACTGAGTGGTTGAATGAATTTGTCAATCAAGTAAAGTTTACATTTGTTGTTTCATATAAGTTAAATTATTTACAAAAAAAAAAAAAAACTTACCGACGATTCCGACGGGTTTCGTCTAGTTACCATTATTCGGACAGTCCGTAACGCAGCCATTGCAATCGTCACCTCCCCCCCTCAGATAAAGTACTACATCACGCTAAACTTTTATTAGAGCAAGAAATGGTATTGTAATGCATTCGCTCGAATTCTGAACGCAGAAGGCCCACTTTTTAACAGTACTTAGCGTACCAGACCCCCCTCCGTACGAGACTAAATATGAGCCGAGGAAATGCCTTTTGCTAATTCAGTTCCACCTTAATAGTAGAGGTCAGTCTGTCCCGCTTGTATGTTTTCCCACTTACCATCATCATTGATTCGGCGTAGGATAACTGGTCACAAAAATTTTAAGGGGCCGTATAAAAACTGCGTTTTCGACCGCTTCGTGGCCACGTCCCCAGAGGTTGGTTATCTCTATCACATACACTGCAGAGCGATTGAATTAGAGACAGCTGGCGTTATGCAAATGTGGCGCTGTGGGCGGCCCTGTAAACGGAAACGACATGACGTATGCAGCGATCCGACAATATAAGGACTAATGCGACGGGAATCAGTAAGAGTCTGACGCAGTATGGGTAAGACGCAGGATCTAAGCGCATTCGATCGTGGGAAAATTCTCGGGGCCCGACGAATGGGTCACTCCATCTCTGAAGTCATGCAGGCACTGGAATTTTCACAAGCCACTGTGTCACGGGTGCACCGTGAATACATCGAATCCGGTAAAACCATCCCTGCAAGGGCCAACTGCCGTGGACAACAGCGTGTGGATGAGCGGGGTCATCGTCGGCTAGCTCGCATTGTAGCAGCGGACAGACGGGCCACAGTGCAAGAAATAACTCGGCAATTTAACGCTGGTGCACAAAAACGTGTAAGCAGCGACACCATCCAGAACCATCTCCTCGCTATGGGGTACAGAAGCCGTCGTCCCACGAGGGTACCGCTGCTGACCGCACATCACAGGGTGCAAAGATTAGCATGGGCGCGGGAACATCGCCACTGGAGCCTACACATGTGAGAAAATGTTGCCTGCACTGATAAGTCGAGATTCACGTTGGTACATGCGGATGGAAGGATACGAGTACGGCGCAAACCACATGAAGCGATGGATCCTTCTTGCCAGCAGGGTACTCTTCAAGCTGGTGGGGGTGGCATTCTCGTCTGGGGACTGTTTACGTGGACTGAAATGGGACCCCTGGTACGTGTGACATCGTCCCTCACAGGTCAACATTACTGGGATATCCTGGACAACCAGCATTTGCTCCCGTTTGTGCGTCTTCAACATCTCACTGGGGACCTCATCCTGCAACAAGACAATGCACCGTGCCATCGCTCCCGAATTGTATCCGAATGGTTTGATGAACACTCCACCGACGTGACCTCGCTTCCTTGGCCAGCTAGGTCACCTGACCTCAATCCCATCGAGCACATCTGGGATGCCATCGAGAGAGATGTTCGAGGCTTTGAACCCCCCCCTCCCCTCAATCAAATCTTCGTGAACTGTGGGAGCTTGTTCAGGGGTCGTGGATCCGTATGGCTTCCCAACGCTTCCGGTGTCTTGTCGAGTCCATGCCGACGAGACGAATCGCCGCCGTCATCAGGGCGAAAGGTGGTGCTACACGTTACTAGACAGGTATTTCTAATTCAATTACTCTTCAGTGTAAAGTTTCCGTAATGTAGCATTTTCTTAACTGCGATATTTAATGTAATTCTTTATGAAAAAATTTCATAATCTGCAACTCAACAGAAGAATTTCCCAGTTTAAAAACTACAGCTCAATATATTCTCTGCAAACGCAGGAAGTATGTCCGGGGGGGGGGGGTTATACCAATAATATAAAATATAAAAAAATTTCTGGTTTATCTGAGGACACGTGCAAACGCCGGAGACCCATCGGTCGAGGGGGGAGATTAATACCGAAAAAATGAAACGTGAAGAGCTAGTTTGTAGCCCAATGGGAAGATTTTCGGCCTTTACACACTACAAGTCAACAAATTATCTGCGGGCATGTGCTAACGCAGGCAACCTAGAGTGGGGGGGCGCTTAATACCAAAATTATAATATATAAAGAATTTGCTGCCCAATTGGGAGAATTTCGGCGTTTACACAGCTCAACAAATTCTCTCCGAGCATGTGATAACGCAAGAAATCTGTCGGGGGGTGCAGCCCCGACAGGTTTCCTGCCATTGCACGTGCCCTCAGATAATTCGTTGAGTTGAAGTTTATAAACGCTGAAAATCTCCCGATCGGAACATAAATTATTTATATTTTATGATTTCGGCATTACCCCCAACCCCCTCCGACAGTTTTCCTGCGTTAGCATATGCCGGCAGAATGTTTCTCGCAGGGACAGTTGTACGTCGCTTTATCGAGAACCGGCAGTTCAGACAATCAATTTAGTTTTATAACGACTGTTATATATGTGCATTATGAATTATTTCCAAAAAATAAAATAAGAATTATGTACTTAAATGTATGTAAAAATTAATTGTAATTTTCTTTTACGTGAAAAACTAACTGCCGACCATTTTAATCTTCCGGCCAATTTCCTCCATCGGTTGCTATGAAATTCAACTAGCCGCCCCGGTGGCGCAGTGGTCTAAGGCGCTGGCCTCTGATCATTCGTCCGTAAGGGGTCCGGGTTCGAATCCCGGTCAGGCATGGATGTTGTGTTTGTCTTACGCCACTGGCTCTCTCCCTTCCCTGGAACCAGTGACCCTAAATTAGGGACGGGCGACTGCTTATAGCCCATTGAGTTGCTCACGGTGGTCGTTAAACCTCTAATCAAAAAAAAAAAAAAAAAAAAAAAAGAAATTCAACTACAGTTCTTATGGATGGATCTGATTACACGTGTTATCATAGCCCTGTTTTTCAGTGATATCTTCACCGCGAGCGGTGCCGTGGCCACAATTAGCATATATATATATATATATATATGTAACAATTGCCCCATCCAAGAAAGAAGCTGTACTGTGTCCATAATCGTACATGACAAAACCTTTTTTTTTTTTTTTACCGGTAAAGCGGACTTGTGTAAATTGACAGAGAGGAAGCTGACTTCTTGGATTATTCAAAAGCGTCAACTGAACTAGTGCTTTACAGATTTTTTTTTTTTTTTTTTTTTTTTTTTATATGAGACTTGTGTTTTATGAAAACTTTAATTTGCGGAAAAGAGAAAATGTTGTTGCTAAAGATATTTATTTCATGTAAAAATGAATAAAAATTGAAAAATATTCCCCTACAAGGCGCGGCAAATGCCCTTGGCGTGCCCCTGTTTGGATAGAGAACTTTTGGAAAAAAAAAAAAAATACGCCGCCCCGGTGGCGCAGTGGTCTAAGGCGCTGGCCTCTGATCATTCGTCCGTAAGGGGTCCGGGTTCAAATCCCGGTCAGGCATGGATGTTGTGTTTGTCTTATGGCACTGGCTCTCTCCCTTCCCTGGAACTAGTGACCCTAAAATAGGGACGGGCGACTGCTTATAGCCCATTGAGTTGCTCACGGTGGTCGTTAAACCACCAATAAAAAAAAAAAAAAAAACAATACAATTTTCAAGAGCAATATGCCATTATGTATCAAAAAGAAAAGTGTTTAATCAATTCATTCTTCCAGTGATTACGTACGGAGCCAAGACGTGGACCTTAACTAAAAAAGACATACAAAGACTGCAGATAACTGAAAGCAGCATGGAGAGATGCATGCTTGGTGTAACTAGGAGGGGCGAGAAGAGAAACTCATGGGTAAAGAAAATGAGAAGAGTGGAGGGTATCATGATCAGAGTGAAATCCCTAAAAAGGCAATCGGATGGACATATTGCCAGAGGAACTGACCGCACCGATGGACAACCGAAATTCTAGACTGTATTCCAAGGGACAGAAAAAGACCCAGAAGACCACAAGGGAGATGGGTGGATGAAATTCGAAAGCATGCAGGACTGATATGGAAGAGACTGGGTCAAGACACACCGTTGTGGAAGAAACTTCGTGAGATCTTCATCCAGCAGTGGATTGATAATGGTTGATGATGATGATTAAATATACATATATTTTCCTGAATTTGACGATAAAAGAAACGTTTTATTTCGCTTAACGAGAATCAGGACAAACATGAATTAGGGAAAACGCGAATCAAGGCAAAGGAGAATTAGAGCAAACCTGATACAGGAAACGTTTCTTGGGGAAACTTTGAAACGGACAAACATGTTTAGGGTAAACTTGAATTAGGGGAAACTTTGAAACGGACAAGCATGTTTAGGGTAAACTTGAATTAGGGGAAACTTACAAACGGACAAACATGTTTAGGGTAAACTTGAATTAGGGGAAACGAGATTTAGGGCAAATGAAATTAGGGGAAATGGGAATATGGGTAAAAGCGATTTCGGGGATATGCGATTGGGGTAAACGTGTTTAGGGCAAACGGGAATTAGGGCAAACGAAAGTAGGGGAAATCGGAATTCGGGTAAAAGCGATTTCGGGGAAATGCGATTGGGGTAAACGTGTTTAGGGCAAACGTGAATTCGCGGAAACGAGATTTCGGGGAAACGAGATTATGGGAAACGAGATTAGGGCAAACGAAATTAGGGGAAATCGGAATTCGGGTAAAAGCGATTTCGGGGAAATGCGATTGGGGTAAACGTGTTTAGGGCAAACGTGAATTAGGGGAAACGAGACTTATGGGAAACGAGATTTAGGGGAAACGAGATTATGGGAAACGAGATTTAGGGGAAACCAGATTAGGGCAAACGAAATTAGGGGAAATGGGAATTCGGGTAAAAGCGATTTCAAGGAAACGCAAATGGGGTAAATGTGTTTAGGGCGAACGGGAATTAGGAGAAACAGATTAGGAGAAACGGGTGTTCACCGAATTTTCAGCAACATCCATTTTCCCTGGGAGGAACTTCCTTGCCTCGAGGAGGGCTGAACCTCCTTCTGCTTCCTTCTAGGTACAACCCTGTTGCCCGTCCTAGCGATTATATGTACAGTATACAGTATATAATTATAAAACATATAATTTTTTGCTCGGTCTAAATCATCTGCCGCCTCTCCCAACTTCTTTGTCTGGCTAAGCGAGTGTGTGGAACTCAGTCGCTCGGCTGATCTGGCGTTAGATACAATGAAAAGGATTTTCTTTAATTATGAATTAAGATCATTATTGATCATTGAAACTTCGTGACAGCTGACTACGAAATTTATTTTAAGAAAATGCGTTTTCCCTCAGTAGTGAGTGATCGTAATTTCTTAATCAATCACTTACAAATCAGTAGACGAAGAGCCCGTGCTGATCCTTCTCCCCCACAAGGCAAATAAGCCTTCTGGAAAATCCATTCGTTATAAACATATAAACACACTGACTTTAATTTTCGTGGTTTATGAAAAGTACTTTGGTATAAGCATACATTTCATCATAAGCATACTTTATCTGATTTATTTCGGTCCCCGGCGAGTCATCTAATTTCATATTTCGTCCAGCGCCTGTTCGTACAATGGCGTGATCCGTCTGACTGACATTTTTTTTACTACCCTCGTGATAAAAATGCTACCATTGCTGCAGTCCTATTCATCATTAAACTAAAACTTTATTTTGTTTTAGGAAGTGAATAACATACTAATTTTCTCACTTTTTTATCATGTTTCTGGAAATAATTTACAGATCCCCAGAATTTACATATCAATCAAATTCTTCTGCAATCAAATTCTTCTGAACTAAATGGTTCTGCAAACCATTTAGTTCAGTAAATATTCAAATAAAATTTATAATCTTCTAATTTTATGAACTTATGGTTAAATTAATAATGTCATCGTTCCGCCATTACGAACGCTTGCAAAATATATAAGTTATTCATCATTATTGTCAACCTTTATCAATCCACTGCTTGATGAAGGTCTCCCCAAGTTTTTTTCACAACGGTCTGTTTTGAGCCAGTCTCCTCCATGTCACTCCTGCATGCTTTCGAATTTCATCCATCCATCTTCCAAGTGGTCTTCTGCGTATTTTCCTATCTCTTGAAATCCAGTCTAAAATTTCGGTGGTCCGTTCTTCTGGCCACATATCCAGCTCATTATCATTTCAGGGATTTTACTCTGATCATAATGTCTTCCACTCTTGTCAATTTCCTTATCATCGAGCCCTCAAGTTTCTTCCACAATGGTCTGTCTTGAGCCAGTCCATGTCACTCCCGCATGCTCTCGAATTTCATCCATCCACTTTCCACGTATTCTTCTTCTGGGTCTTTTCCTATTTCTTGGAATCCAGTCTAGTATTTCAGTTGTTAAACGGTGGTCAGTTCTTCTAGAATATGTTCAACCCCATCACCATTTCAGGGACTTTACCATGACCATGATGTCATCAACTGCTTAATCGATGAGACAATTTCGTTTCTTTCTTAGAAACACCAAGAATGCATATCACCATCCATTTTTGAGTTCTCGCAGCCTCTGTATGTCTTTTTCAGCTAAGGTCCGTGTCTTGATCATAAGTAAGTACTTTTCTTTTAAGCCATATTGGTAAAATGTTCTTGAAAAGTGTACTGTTTCTCCCGAAGGACCTCCTGCTTAGTTTTATCAATTTCTTCTCCGATATGACCCTCATCTGTTGTAATGAAGATGTATGCATCCGTTGCATATAAATTTCCTCTAAATCTTCAGTTCTTGTAGAAGCACTTCATACCAACTTCGGTTTCTGTCGTTTCATCTTTAATATTGCTTTTTTTTACCCCTCGTCAGCAAGTTCCTGCATCGTACTCCGTATGAAGTTACTTGCAAAAATGATTATGTCGTCAGCAAAACGAAAGTGGGTAAAATAATATCTACCAAAATGTTATTCTCTTGGCTCTTTTGAGTTCAGTGATTGAAAAACATTCTGCAATGTGACATTGAAAAGCTTGAGAGATATATATCTTAATCCATTTTCAATTTTTATAAGTGCTGTGTTCTCCAACCAGAGGCGTAACTACGGCGGGGCAGGTAGGGGTTGCCCCAGGTGCAGTTTAAAAGACGGCGCAAAACGCATTGTGCTTACAATCTGATTAAAATTGGAATTGAAACTTTTGCACCAGTTTCTGATACAGTTTTTTGCGCCATAATTTGTAATTTGCCCATTTACAGACATTGCTTATAGGTATACTGTAATACGTATATCTCGCCAGTTTTGGTAGTTTTCTCCTTTCTTCCTCAAAATGCTCAGGGATGTTAGTTGCATACATTCAGAAATGGAGGCGCGCTTGTACATACATTGCAAGAAAAGGATGTCGTTCACATTATTGAATATTTTTTGGGAGCTATTCTATCATTACTGCGACTGCGAGCCACGACAAATTGCATTTGAATCGTTCGGTGTCTTACGGAAGGTCCGAACTAGTTAAGAAATGCTGAACAAGCAGTCAAAGTTGGATTTTTATTTTATTTATTTATTTATTTATTTACTTATTTATTTATTTATTTACTTATTTATTTACTTATTTATTTATTTATTTACTTATTTCTTTCTTTCTTTATTTATTTATTTATTTGCTCAGGAATTTAACGATCACCGAGAGCAATTCATTCAGTGGTCTGTAAGCAGCCTCCTGTCTCTAATTTATGACCATTTGCTCCAATAAAGAGAGAGAGAGAGCTATGCCATAGGATATACACGTCATCCATGCCTCATTCGGGATTTGAATCCGGACCCACGCATGGTTAGAGGTCAGTTACTCCTATGCCTCCAAATATATCACGTTGTATAGAAAGTATCCGGAAATTACAGAAGCATATATTTCAAGCTTAAAAAGTCGAACAAAGCACTTTACCTAATCGTCCAGGTGATCTCTATTGGAACTAATGACCTTGTTCCACTGATCTACGAGTTGAAAAATCCCATTGCGATAGAAGTCTGGTAAGCGGGAGTTGAAGAAGTCATCCATGCAGCGTTTCACATCATCGACATTCGCAAAGTTTTTCTCAGTGAGAAAATTCGACAAAGACCGGAAGAGGTGAAAGTCGGACAGGGGAAGGTCTGGGGAATAAGGGGGGTTGCGACAATATTTCCCATTCCAGCTCGTGCAATTTTTCTGGGGCAGTAAAGCGATATGTGTCCTGGTGAAAATCAACTTCATGGCGATTAATCAACTGTGGGCGCTTTTCTTGCAGTGCAGCATGGAGACGGTCGAACTGTTGAATGTAAACATCCACTGTGATGGTATTGTTCCGCGGTAAGAGTTCATAGTGAACTATACCGCTACAGTCCACCAGCAACTCAGCATCACCTTCCGTCCATGAAGGGGTTTCTTAGTGACCTTCTGTGGGGGTTGTCCCTGCTTGTCCACCCTCTTTGTTGCGTAACATTCCTGTATGTGACAGACTTTTCGTCACCCGTGACTAAACGATGTGAAAAGCCCTCCCGTTCTCCTCTTTAACGCAGAGCGACAGCAATGAAGTAGCGTTTCATCCGATTCTGGTCAGACAAAGCATTTGCACATTTTACACGAATATCCCAACTTCCGAAGTCGGGTGTTTATCGTCGTATGGGAGATCTTCAGTTCCTCTGCCAGTTCCTGTAGTGTTGCGCCAGGCTTGGTCGATAGCACGTGTTGCAGTGTATCAACCTTACTGGGTCTGCCAATTCTGGGCGCATCAGACAGATCCCGTACACCAATGTCAAATTGCCTGTACCAGTCATACCAAGTACTGTATCCGATAACCGTCATCAAACGCGTTTCGCAGTTTTCCAAGAGCTTTCGTAACTTTCACGCCATTAAAATATTCATTAAAATATTCATGGATATTCATCGCACTCACGCCTTCCTTCGAAATTGCGATGGCGTCGTTGCCACGTGCAACTAATCTTCACCACAACATCGTACATTCTTTCCTTAGAGTCTATTCTTTTGCGCACAGCACCCTGGGATGTTTACGTCACCTCAGGCACGCAGCATCTTGCATTATACAATACATACGATTTTTTCATGAAACTTTCTTTCTTTACAACCTGATCTCTTTCTCTCTCTCTCTCTCTCTCTCTCTCTCTCTCTCTCTATATATATATATATATATATATATATATATATATATATACACACAAAAATAATGCAAACCTCGAAGCAAAAAAAAATTTGTTTTGTTTTAATTAGGAGAAAAAAACAGAAAATAAGTCCCAGAACAAAAGAGAGAAAAACAAAACAAACCCCGAATGCCCGAACCAAACGAGCTCCGGAGTAAGCAAAAAACAAAAACAAAAGAAGATAGGGAGAGCATATAAATTGCTGATTCTCTTATGGCTTCGTCAAGGGCAAGCATGAAGAAAATCACTCACTTATCTACGAAGACCATAAAAGTGTGGGTTTCTGCTAATGTAGTTTGCTATAGGGACTAATTAAATTTAAGGTTAAATTCAACAGTTGTTAAAAGGAACGAACTCAAAATCAGCAAACTAAACCACATTACCCGACCTCACACAAATAACCTAGAAAATTGTAGCCAACAACACTTTGAGAATGAGGACAAACGCCCCAAATTATACAAACCAAGAGAAGACATTAATTACTGAAAAATTGAGGAGCCTAGCATTTCTAATGAAAAGGTACAGAAACATTAATCCTCAACCTATGAAATTTTGAAAAAATATATATATTTAAAATAATACACAAGCAATTGTACATTGGTATTATTGCATTGTGGCAAATATGGGAGAGATTGAGTCATTTCTCAAAGTGTTGTTGGCTAGAATTCTCTAGGTTATTTGTGTGAGGTCGGGCAATGTGGTTTAGTTTGCTGATTTTGGGTTCGTCCCTTTCAACATCTGTCTGTTGAATTTAACCTTAAATTTAATTAGTCCCTATAGCAAACTAAATTAGCAGAAACCCACACTTTTATGGTCTCCGTAGATAAATGAGTGATTTTCTTCATGCTTGCCCTTGACGAAGCCATAAGAGAATCAGTCATTGATCTGCTCTCCCTAAGTTTTTTGTTTTTGTTTTTTGCTTACTCCGGAGCTCGTTTGCTTCGGGCGTTCGAGGTTTGTCTTGTTTTTCTCAGTTTTGTTCTCGGACTTATTTTGTGTTTTTTCCCCCGAATTTAAAAAAAAATCTTGCTTAGGGTTTTGCATTATTTTTGTATTTTGCTTTGAACTTTCTTACATGCAGCTTTGGCTCTTTAGGATTTCAAAGTTGTTTTTCGTTTGGTGCCTCTTGTTGTTTTTTATTTCCCATTCCAGCTCGTGCAATTTTTTCTGGGGCCGAGAAATTACAAAAAAAAAAAAAACCAGACCTTACCTTCGTTCAAAATGTCCATACAACATAAATTTTTTTATGTTGTAAGACATTTTGAACGAAGGTAAGGTCATTTTCTTGTTGTTGGTTTTTTTTTGTAATTTCTTAGTATTTACAATTTTTACTGTGTTGAGCCTGAGCCTCGGGGATATAGTGATCCATGTGGCTCAGCTATGCTGATATTTTGCTTGTGCTTTTAAAAAAAGTTTTAGATGTACAGGGACTCAGTCATGATTTGCTGCGTATAGCGCAATCAAGCGAGGACCCAGAATTCATACTACACATTACATTTTTTCATTCCTCATTTTTCACAGTCCAGCGATTTTCAATTTCTTGTATATATATATATGCAAAATATTATATGTATATACAGTATATTTTATGAAATACTATTTGCTCATACGATAAAACATGTAAAAATAGCAAGAATGTTTTCCATTTGAAATTCTGTTCAGCTGTCTTGTATAAAATGCAGGTTGGATTACAAGAAGACTGCGTACAATACAACTAGCTTTGCCCCGTTCTCACTAATTTTCGCCAACTTCATCTCATGCCAGGGTGAGTCATAAGTTCGTAGCGTTTCCCGGTACGCCGTCGAACAATTGGGACATGCGCAGTAAGGTGGAATGTGTCCCACACTTGATTCGGTGTTGTTCTCCACTGCTCAGACAGGTAGGCATACGCCGGGTCCAACATTTACGTGACGCTCATACGAGACGAGAATGTCGGAGGAGAAACTTGTTGTTCGTGTGCTCCTACGCCATTACTGGAAAAAAGGGTTGAACGCGATAGCTGCCGCAAAGGAAATTTGTAGTGTAGAAGGTGAGGGGACAGTGCACCCTGCAACAGCAAAAAATAGTTCCAACGTTTCCGGTCCGGAGACACACGGCTCGTTGACAAATCGAGGTGTGGGAAACCAGTCACTACTAACACCGAAGCTCTGCATCTAGCTGCTGAATATCACCCAGGAACCAGCACCCGACGATTAGCATAGGAGGTTCATGCATCACAAACCACCATCGTTTGTCACCTACACCAGCTTGGTTTTCACTGCAGACGCCCGCGAATGGTTCCCCATGAGCTGACCCCGAAGCAAACTGAGGAGCGTGCCACTCTGTGTCGAGAATTGCTGCAAAATCCACGTGAAGACCGGTTTTGGAGAGAATCGTAACGAATTATGAGAAGTGGGTCTTCCTACGTTATCATGACACCGGAAACCAATGGCTGCGCCAGGGGATGAGGCTCAAGCAGTGGCTCAAAGAGGGTGTTTTGAAGTGAAGATAATGTTGTATGCAAGGTGGAATTTCGAGGGTCCTGTTCACTGGGAGCCTGTGCTACATGGTCGGGCCGTCGATGGGGAACCTGTATGCCAACCAGCTGCAACACGTATACGACGTTCCACGCCAGCGCCACCCCGCAATGGTGAACCGAAAGAAGGTCCTCCTGCAATTCGACAACGCCCCATGGCATAGGTCACGGATTGTCCGCCAGGAAATTCAGGATTTGGATGGCGTCGAAATCGTAGCACACCCAGCCTATGGTCCGGATCTTTACCCTTCAGATTTCCACCTGTTTCTTTCCATGGCGGACTTCTTAGCCGACAGACAGTTCCATTCCTTGGAGGCTGTGAAAGATGGCATCACCAAGCTTTTTGCATCCAAGCCAGCCGCCTGGTACCGCAACGGTACTTCATCTTTGGTTGAACGTTGGTGAAGGACCATAGACTCTGACGGACTGCATTTTGCCGAATAGCCATGTGTGGTCACCATGTGGTACCGGCCTGAAATTTGTGCCCCAAAACGCTACGAACTTATGTCACTCACTCTGGTATTTATAATAGTTTCTGTCAGTAATCCATTTTGTAGCTACTCAAACGCAAAAGTGGAGAGGTGAAAAATTGCAAAAGAATGCTACTAAATAATGTTACTAAATTCCTGGTGTCAGAAGGATTTTAACAGTTCGGATACAATATTTTGTAATAATACTGCAAAGTAAGTAAAGGGTGATATTGTAAAATAAATAAAGTAAAATAAGTAATATTGTAAAATAAGTAATCATGTAGGTAACAGGCAGAGTGTGTATGCGTCGGATGGAGTCAGTACCGATTCTAAAAACAAAGGTATATGAATAAAACAAGAAGTCATTCTGTGATCATTGCCTTTTCTTTCTTATTTTTAGTACGTCTTTTGTAAAAAAAAAAAGATCGTGCTTATGTTATCGGTTTGTCCGTCCGTCTGTAGACACCTTATCTCTGTAACTATTAGTTCGATTTGAAAAATTCTTTTTGCATTGGGAAGCTTGAAATATGCGAATGATGATACTTTATGTCGTTTTCTTTACGATGTACAATGCCGCCGCTAGAGGGCGTAAATGTAGATGATATCGAATTTAAATACATTTTATTCCATATATTTGCTTCTGAGCGTCCGATTGAAATTTGTTTTTATCTTTCCATTCCATTTATGTCGAAGAGTATTTTAAGTGCGGTTACTTTTTCAAGTTATGCATAGATTTTCCGCTAGGGGCGTAAAAGTAAATTACGTTTTACTCGATATTTCTTCTTCCAAAACTCCGATAGGAAAACTTTTTCCTTCAGCGGATATAGCTCCTGATCGAAAATCTTTTGCATATAATTTCTAATTTTCGGTAAAGAATGCTTTGGCCACCAGGGGGCGTAAGTGTTAATTTTTGCTTCTGATATATTTGCTATAAAATCTGAGCTTCTAAAATCTCGATTGAAAAAATTATTTCGAGGGCCGATCCCACTCACGTCGATAAACCTTTTCAGAACATTTTCTTCTTAAAATGTATCATGTTTTCTCCGCCAGGGGCCATAGATATACATATACGCCCCCTGGCGGAGAAACTATTTGAAACCATCTATAGTTTCAAATGGTTTCAAATAGATTTTTTGTTCATCTATTTGAAACCATCTATTTTTTTATCTTATTTTTTGTCAATATTTCTGCTTCTATAGTCATATTTGAAAAATTCTTTCTTTATTGGATAGAGTTTCCGGTGTGACATGTTTTTCATATAATTTCAAGTAATGTATAGACTTTCCGCTAGGAGGCGTAAATGTAAATTGCCCCCCCCCCCCCCCCCCCCGATATCTCTGCATCTAACCCCCCGATTTGAAAAATTCTTTCTACACCGGATACAGCTCCTGATGGGAAATCCTTTACATGTAATTTCTAATTTTTAGTAAAAAATGGTTTGGCCACCAGGGGGCGTAAGTCTTCATTTCCGCTCCTGATGTCTTTGCAGCAAAATCTGAGCTTCTAAAATCTCGATTGAAAAAAATTGTTCGTGGGTCAATACTACTCATGTCGACAAACCTTTTCAGAATATTTTCTTCTTAAAATAATACATGGTTTCTACGCCAGGAGGTGTTGATGTATATATTATTTTTATCAATGTTTCTACTTCTAGGAGACCAATTTGAAAAATTCCTTCTTTGTTGGATAGTGTTTCCGATGCGAAATGTTTTTCATATAAATTCAAAATTTTCAGGTAAATCATAGACTTTCCTCCTACAGGCGCAAAGCGTAAAAAGTGTTTTTTCCCCGATATTTCTGCTTGTAAAACTCCGAATTGAAAAATTATTTCTGTATCGTATACAGCTCCTGATGGAAAATGTTTTTCATACAATTTCTAATATTTGGTAAAGAATGGTTTGGCCACCAGGGCGCATAAGTGTTAATTTCTGCTTTTGATCCATTTGCAGCAAAATCTGAGCTCCTGAAAACTTTACTATACTTTTTTTCTCTTGGACCGATACCGTTCACATCGATAAACCCTTTGAGAATACTTTCTTCCTAAAATAATGCATAGTTTTTCCGCCAGGGCGCGTAGATACATATCTCATATTTCTCATATCTCGGCTGCTAAATGTCCGATTTGAAAAATTATTTCTTTGTTGGAGAGCGTTTCCGGTGCGAAATGTTTCTCATATAAATTCAAATTTTTCTTAAAGCACAAGTCTGCGATCAGAGAGCGTATAAGTACACGATTCCGTTGTTGGCAATATCTGAGGGATTAAAAACCCGATTGAAAAACTTCTTTCTTCGGTCAGATACTACTGTTTTTCAGAACGGTTCCATTGACTTTGAATAGCTTTGATAAATATAATTTGCGTCAGAACGGATTCAAAAGACATGCTCATTACACCCGAAAATTCGGTGTCATCTTTCCTGTTGTTTTTTTAACACGTCCTTTGTAATAAAAGATCATGCTTATGTTATCGGTCTGTCCGTGCGTCTGTAGACACCAGCGGCGGCGGAACCGCCCGGGCCACCAGGGCCCGGACCCGGTCAATAATTTTAGCCAAGAATGTGCAATTTTTTGTTGTGATATGCCTTAGAAAGTTCCTCTAGGTAAGTGGTCAGGTGGTCCTAATCCTTAACAGAGCTTCTTAGGCATTGTTTTTCTCCTATTTGTTCCGGGCAGCGGGAAGGGAGGGGGTTGCACCACGATTCGAAATTTCGGGCACGGTCAACGAACTTCACTTTCCGCCGCCGCTGGTAGACACGATATCTCGGCAACTATTTGTCAGATTTAAAAAATTCCTTTTGCATTGGGAAGATTGAAATATACGAATGATGATCCTTTATTTCGCTTTTTTTTTTTTTTTTTTACAATGTACAATTTCGCCGCTAGAGAGCTTAAATGCAGATGATGTCAAATTCAGAAATACATTTTATTCCACATTTACATTCATCGATTGAAAAAATTATTTTATCTTTCGATTCCACTTATGTCGAAGAGTATTTTAGGAATAATTACTTTTCCAAATTAGGCATAGATTTTCCGCTAGGGGGCGTAAAAGTAAATTACGTTTTCTTCCTATATTTCTTCTTCTAAAACCCCGATTTGAAAAATGTTTTCTTTAGGGGATAGGCCCTACGGCTTCTGACGGAAAATCTTTTGCATATAATTTCTAATTTTTGGTAAAGAATACTTTGGCCACCAGGGGGCGTAAGCGTTAATTTTTGCCTCTCATTTCTTTGCCATAAAATCTGAGCTTCTAAAATCTCGATTGAAAAAATTCTTTCGTGGACCGATGCCTCTCAGGTCGATAAACCTGTTCGGAATATTTTCTTTTTAAAATATTTCATGATTTCTCCTCCAGGTATAATTTATTTTTGTCAGTATCTCTGCTTCTAATCTAATGGTCCGATTTGGAAAAAAATTTCTTTATTAGATAGAGTTTTCGGTGTGACATGTTTTTAATATAATTTCAAAAATTTTAAGTAATTCATAGACTTCCCGCTAGGGGGCGTAAAGATAAATTGTGTTTCCCCTTTTATCTCTGCTCCTAAATCTCCGATTTGAAAAATTCCTTCAGCACCGGATATAGCTCCTGATGGGAAATACTTTGCACATAATTTCAAATTTTTGCAAAAAATGGTTTGGGCACCAGAGGCGTAAGTCTTAATTACCGCTTCTGATGTATTTGCAGCAAAATATGAGCTTCTAAAATCTCCATTGAAAAAAACGTCGTTGTGGACCGATTCTACTCACGTCGACAAACCTTTTAGGAACATTTTCTTCTTAAAATAATGCATGGTTTCTGCGCCAGGAGGCGTAGATGTATATCTTATTTTTGCCAATATCTCTACTTCTAGCACTCCGATTTGAACAAATTCTTCTTTGTTGGATAGTGTTTCCGATGCGAAATGTTTTTCATATAAATTCAAAATTTTCAAGTAAATCATAGACTTTCCGCCTACAGGCGCAAAGGTAAAAAGTGTTTTTTCCCCGATATTTCTGCTTCTAAAACTCCGATTTGAAAAATTCTTCCTGTATCGCATACAACACCTGATGGAAAATATTTTTCATATAATTTCTAATGTTTGGTAAAGAATGGTTTGGCCACCAGTGTTAATTTCTGTTTCTGATGTATAAATCTGGGCTCCTGAAAACTGGACTGATTTTTTTTCTCTTGGACCGATACCGCTCATATCGAAAAACCTTTTGAGAATACTTTCTTCCTAAAATAATGCATGATTTTCCCAGGGGGCGTAAAGTCACATCTTATTTTTGTCGATATCTCTGTTTCGAAGAGTCCGATTTGAAAAATTCTTTCTGTGTTGGAGAGCGTTTCCGGTGCGAAATCTTTTTCATATAAATTCATATTTTTCTTAACACACAAGTCTGCAACCAGAGGGCGTAAGCTCGCGATTTCGTTTACAGCAATATCTGAGGGATGAAAAACCGGATTGAAAATATTTTTCCTTCCGTCAGATACTATTGTTTTCCATATCAGTTCCATTGACTTTGAATAGCTTTGATAAATTTAATTTGCGTCAGAACGGATCCAAACGACGTGCTAATTACACCCGAAAATTCGGTGTCATCTTTCTCGTTGTCACTTTTTTATTCGATTTGAGGTTTAATGACCACCGTTAAGCAACTCAGTGGGCTAGAAGCAATCGCCTGTCCCTAATTTAGGGCCACTGGTTCCAGGGAAGGGTGAGAGTCAGCGCCGTAAGACAAACAGAGCATCCATGCCTCACCGGGATTCCAACGCGGACCCATCTCGGACGAATGATCAGGAGGCCATCACTTAGGCCACTGCGCCACGGGGGGGGGGGGGGGGGCATCTTTCTTGCCATTAGCTAAAAATTTCAAAAGACCAAAACCCAAACAGGAGCGGGCCCAGCAGGGGGCGATTGGGGCGATCGACCCCCCCCTCCCTAAACCCTAACGAAGTTTTTACGTTTAAAGTGGCGAAGATCGTAAATGATTAACTTTGCATATTTTGTTTTCAGTTTTTCTAAAAAAAGAAATTAACATTTAAACTTAGTACCTAGGATTTAAAATGCTTATTACATTGATTTAGGTTCAGTAAAAAAAGAAAGAGAAGTGAATAGAATAGAGGGAGGGAGAGAGAGAGAGAGAGAGAGAACAGGGACAGCGGGGTAAAAAACATGGGGATATTCTTTGTTAGTTCTTTGCTATTGTCATATTGTGTTGCATCTGTAACGTCTTGAAACAGGGTAAGGCAGAGCTTGGTACTGAAATCAGAGTAGGTGGGAGAAACTGTGAATAACAATCTGATCTACGTACGTATCTTAATTGGGTCATACAGAAAATTCATAAAAATGTCCCCACCCTTTCCTCCCTGATGGACTTCTTTCTTTTTTCTTATTTTTCCTGCTCCCTCACGCCTCACGGACGCTTTCTGTTGTTCCACCCACTCCGAAGTCAATCTCCGCTTGGGTGGGGTGGGTTGGGAGGGAGGCAGCGTGGCTAATACGGGGTATTTTTCGGCATCTCCTGCTACTAACATTATATATATATATACTAACATTATATCAACAAAAACAAAACATTTCATAATGGCTTCTGCTCCCCTTTTTGCACTCGAAAAACCGCCCCCACCCCTAGAGTAAACTTCTGGATCCGCCCCTGAACCCAAAGGTCTACTGAAAACATTGTTGGAGTGCTATCATCCTCCCTTTCAATGCTATCATTAATCAGGGTTTGAAACAGACAAAACTTCCACTTTTATTTTTTTATTCTGCTTAGTAGCACTAAGGGATTTTTTTCTTTCTTGTGATTAGGTGTTAGAACAAGCAGACAAAACTATTTTTTCTATACTACAAGTCATCCAAAGACAAGGAAGATAGCTCCCCGGTGGCGCACTGGTCTAAGCATTGGCTTCTGACCATTCGTCCGAGTTGGGTCCGGTTCCGAATCCCGATGAGGCATGGATGCTGTGTTTGTCTTACGTTACTGGCTCTCTCCCTTCCCTGGAACCAGTGACCCTAAATCAGGGACAGGCGACTGCTTATATCCCATTTTGCTCACGGTGGTCGTTAAACCTTCAATAAAAAAAATTCCCGTGAGGTATGGATGCTGGGTTGGTCTTTTCGCACTGACTGTCTCCCTTCCATGGAACTAGTGATCCTAAGTTAGGGGAGGGCGACTACTAGCCCATTACAGTTTTTAAGCCTTGTTGCGAAAAGAAAAAATACCAATTAAATTTTTTGTGAATCTACTCTATATTCCCGCCATTGTTTTCCTTTCTTTCAAAGCAATGCTGGGTCACTTTTTACCGCTGCGTACGACATCAATCGTTTTAACTTACCACACAAAAAGTGTCTGCTGTTTAAAGTAATGCATGAAGCACCAAAAACAGTGAGGGTGGTCAAAGGAAGGAAAGCACATATTTTTTTTTTTTTACACGGCTGTTAAATTTTGATACGCATTCGGCACAGTTAAGTTTCGGAATATCTTGGCAGTGTTTTATCTGGTTTACTGCTGCATCCGTAGGCCACCAGGCAAATTTTCTCTGGCATTTTTAGCAAAGAAGTTTCTGTTCAGTTTTGGCACAAAACAACACAAACAAAAAGAAACACACACACACACTCAATAAACTCGCTGGCACTACGATGACGTTCATTTCCGTACCGTAGAAAGCACAAATGAGTAACTGAGGGTTAAGCAATATGGCGTCCAGGCAACTCAGCAGGCTTCACTGGTGAGAACGTATGCTCCCTGCTTTTATTCATTCCTCCCTCACCTAAGAGCAGGGCCGGCCCTAGGCGTGGGCGACGTGGGCACAAGCCCATGTCGGCGGTCATATGGAGGGCGGCTGGCCGGTATTTCAGTGGGGAAGGAAATACGTTTTTTTTTACTTTCATTTTCGAAGGACTTTGAATTATTTGTTTTAACCTAATTGCTAATGAAATCCAGATTGCTAATATAATAAAAAGAGAAGCTAAATAAAAATGTGTACACTGCAAAATTCAGGTAACTCCTGAATCCCTCCTTTTCTTTAGATACCTTCGTACATACAGTGCTATCTTAATGGGTTGGTCTCGAGCCTCGCATAAATCAAGGGACTCCAACTTAATGTCGAAAAGAAAAAAGAAATTTCCTAAAACTTAAAAGTGTAAAATCAGTATTTGGGAATTTTCCATATAAGTTAGTTTGACACCCCCCCCCCCCTCCCAGGCTCTATGAAGGAAACATACCCCGTCGTCATTTCTGATATACATTCCATAGTCGTTTTTCAATATTTCACGTTTCTGTTGCCTGTTCTGAAAGTTTTTGGAAGTATTTTTTCCTGATGTGTATTCTTACAGTATTCTCCCTCGAAAGACAAACTGGCAATTGGAGCAGGTTTTCATTGAATTTTTGGAAGATAATTCCATAAATAATGCAATCACTATGTGGACTGCGTGCCTCAAGAAAAGTGTGTAAGGGGGAGGGGATATGTGTGTGACAAAACATCTCAATTTCTAAAGGCGGCCAGACCTCCACCTTTCACACACATGAACACGGGCCGACCCTACCTAAGAGTAATGAAAGGTACGGAACAGCTAACTCCGACAACAATGAAAGGTACGGAACAGCTAACTCCGACAACAATGAAAGGTACGGAACAGCTATCTCCGACAACAATTAAAGGTACGGAACAGCTATCTCCGACAACAATTAAAGGTACGGAACAGCTATCAACACGGCAACAATGGAAGGTACGAAACAGCTATCTCCGGAACGAAAAGTAGTCCCTAGCGTTTATTTCGAAATGTAACAGAATCATTGCTCAGAAACTGTTTTTGTTTGCTCAGAAGTTTATCTGGAAAAACTGCTTTATGAAACGAAGTTTCCAAAGCGTCAGAGTGTTTTTAAAAATAAATTTGATATGAGAAGTAAATAGTAACGCTGTACTAGTGATCCGATTTATTGGCATAGAAAATAAACACATAAGCGTTTCCAAGCTTTCGCACATCAACCAGATGGCTTTTTCAAGGAAGTTAGACAGAAACTGCAAACTGAAAAATAGAACGCTTAACAATTTGAACGCGGGAACTTGACAATAAATAGATGCGACGTTATATTCATTTAAAGATACGAGGCATCACGTTGGTTGCACGCGGGATCCTGGTAGAGAAAAGGTGTTACTTGAAGAATTGGTTCCAAATTCGTGGCAACTCGAGCGAGACACAATCATTGCAAGCATCGCTGTTGGTAATGATCTCCAAGGTTTCCCGAATGGCTGTACATTTAGGGGTAGAGTAGCTAGCTAATTTCTTTATATCATCCCACATGGGAGTAGCTGACTTGAATTCTACTTCTCTGGATAGTGCCGTGGCTACTTTACCGTATTTTGTGTCCCTTTTATGTTCGTTGACTCTGATTACAAACGAACGCTTGGTCATTCCAATGTAGTATCGTTTAGAGCCGTTCGGATACTGTAGGGGGATCGCATAAACGCCTGCTTCGCAGGAGAGAGGTGGTTTTTCACTATTTCTCTTTAGTATAGTATGTAAAGATGCAGGGGACCTTATGCCGACGCCGTAGTTCATCTTCTTGAGGGCGTTTTTGAGTTTGTAAGACACACTTGGAATGTAGGGAATTGAGCCTATATAACGTAGCTGCGGCGCAGGAAGACCGGAATGTTTGGCTCTGGCTTTTTGGATAAAGCTACGTATCTGATTCAATGAATATCCTGCATCAGTGGCTAGCTTGATGACGCTTTCAATTTCGTGTTGTCTAGAATGGGTATCAGAAGAAACGGCGAAGGCTCTTTGAATTCGAGAACGGAAGATAGCTGCTTTGTATTCTGCGGGACAGAAAGAGCTGCGGAGCATCAGGTTGGGGACGGACGTGGGTTTATAGTAGACTTGTGTGCCGAGGCGGTTGTCAGACGATTTCCTCAATAAAACATCCAGATAAGGTAAAGCGTTGTTGCTTTCTAGCTCCATCGTGAAATTGATCGTAGGATGTATATCATTGATTTTATCAAGGAAAATTGGAAGAGTCTCTTTTCCGTGGGGCCATACAAAAAATACGTCGTCAGCATAACGCAGCCAAGTGGTAGGCCGTGGGGTAATGCTGGAGAATATATTCCGCTCAATTGGGTGAAGTATTGCTTCTGCAAGGATGGGTGAAAGTGAGGATCCCATCGGAGCGCCATTATTCTGTTTATATACTTGTCCTTGGAAACAGTAGAAGCTAGTATTAGAGACCAAGTCTATTAATTTGAAGATGCTGAGGCATGCCTCCTGCGTATAAAATGTTGAATTAGATATGGCATCCTTTAATGTTCTGATGGCTTTTGGAACGGGAATTGATGGGTAAAGGGAAACCACGTCGAAGCTGCCGATAATGTCGCTTGGCAGGACAGTGAGTTTCTTGACTTTCGTTATAAAATCCACAGTGGAATTTATTACTAAGTCCGATTCAGGAAGAAAACTACGTAGGAATTTGGAAAGTGCTTTCTCTAAATGGTACGTTGGTGCAGACTTCCTGGATACGATGGGTCTCAGTGGGTTTCCTGGCTTATGGTGCTTAAGTCTTCCGAACAGCTTTGGGATCTGAGGTCCTGGTGGTAATCTGGCGGCTTTCCTAAGATCGTCTGGAATAGCGGGTAACCGGGCTGCTCTTTGCACCTGCGCAATCCAAGAAGCTATAGAACCAGAGTCAGTGATGAAATCTTCAATTTTATCACTGATTATAACGAGTTCTGCTTACAGTTTCTAGAGGAGAAAGTGATGTCGGAACTCACCAAGTTTCCAAGCCTTTACGTGAGGTATGTCGATGACATTTTGTTATTTTGGACGTATAGCATAGAAGACCTGCACTCGTTTACTTCTTACATGTCATCGCAATTCCTCTCCATAAACTTCACTTTGAAGTGCGAAAAGGAAAGCAGTTTGTCTTTCCTGGACTTCACTTTAAAAAGAAATCCACTTACAAGTTTTTGCAGTATTCGGTTTATCGAAAACCCACGGCTACTAATGGTATCATCCCCACAAATTGGCTCCTTTTGAATAGAGCGATTACTCATTCTTCAAATAATAAATTTAGAAGACTGGAAATCAAACGAATTTGTGATATAGCCAGATCTCATGGGTACAGTGACTCACTTGTACACAGTGTCTTCCGCAAGATTAGGAATGGGCGTGACACCTCCTTGAGTAGAGAATCTTCACGAATCAGGTAGGTTGGGTCCGTTAAATATGTCCAAAGGATGGTGAACATTTTGAACAATGTGTGTAAACCATATGGGTAACAGACATGGTATTTATCGTATTCCAGTCAAAGCGTCCAACCCAGGAGATGTGGACCAAGATTACATAGGTTCTACCTCCCGCACATTGAACACCCGAATCAACGAACATATGTACAGTGTCCGTGTTGGAGGTATGACAACTACACTCGCTAAATTGGTTTACTCGGAAACACACTTTCCCATCTGGAAGAAAGCGACGATCCTCGTTACCCCAGGTAAAAGGTCACATTTAACTTTTGCCGAAAATTTATTCATTATTTGGAGGGAACATTTATGTTGCAACGACTATGTTTCACATGTTGTACCGAGACCTTGGATATTCTTGTTTTCGGATAATGCTTTTCATAATTTGACAGGTCAACTTGATACAGTTTAATCATTAATCGGTATTTTAATCGTGTGTTTTGTCAGTTTGCTCCTATTCCACACTAGGTGGCATTTTGTAATTACGCCATATACAACATTATATATAATGCTCGGGGCTAGCCCATCTTTCTCTTTTTTAATGTATCTGAGGATGGATCCCGGTGTGGGTGTCCGAAAGGTCTTATGGTTTTAACCTTTTACTTTTGTGTTTTAATAAATCCTATCTGGGTGTTCCAGTGTGGACCCCGGAGTGTACCGTGCACAGTCGGCATTTTTCATTATTGTACAAGTTCTGCACTAGTTCTTCATTATTACCCAGCTTCCGCCTCCAGCCAAACACTATAACCACATACATAATATTATGTAGGTCCTCCTCTCGTTGCCAAAATAGGTCTCACCCAATGAGGAATAGATTCAACGAAATGTTGGTAGGTGTCTCTTGATATTTGGTACAATGACTGCAACAGAAGGCCCGCAGTTTCTGTAAATTAGTGGCTTGGGTGTTGCTGCTCGTACCTGTTTCTCCAACTCAAAACACAAATGCTCGATAGGATTCATGTCCGGCGAATTTGAGGGCCATAGCAATAAATTGAGTTCCTTTTCATGTGCTTGAAATCATTTCTGAACCTACTTCGCAATGTGGCATTGAGCATAATCTTGTTAAAAACCACCATCTCCGCCAGGAAATACAGTTCCCATAAAGGGGTATACTTGGTCAACCACGATGTTCAAGTACGTGACATCTGTCAGAGTTCATTCTACAGGTATAATGGGTCCAAATGTTTCCCCAGAAAATATTGCCCAGACCATCACACTCCCTCCAGCGGCCTGGATCGATCCCGCAGTGCATTCAGGTTTGTTTGTTTGTTTGATTGGAGGTTTAACGACCACCGTGAGCAACTCAATGGGATATAAGCAGTCCCCAGTCCCTAATTTAGGATCACTGGTTCCAGGGAAGGGAGAGAGCCAGAGCCAGTGCCGTACGAGAAACACAACATCCATGCCTCACCGGGATTCGAACCCGGACCCCTTTCAGAAGAATCATCAGAAGTCATCGATTAGAGCACTGCGCCACCTGGACGGCGCTGAATGCGTTCCAGGAAGCCTTCTCTCCTGAATGGAGATAAGGCTTCCTTGGGTAAACGTCGCACACGAACTCATCCGTCGACATAGTGTAACAGAAGACGGAATTCGTTTGACCATGAGACCCTTTCAGTTTTCTATGGTGCGATGTCGATGGTTATGTGCCCTCAGCAAGCGTTGAACACAGTGAACGGCTGTGAGCATAGGCATGCAAATGTGTCTGGGGCTTCGGGTACCTATATCTAAGAGCGTTCGATGAACTGTGTTTTCGGACACATTGGGATCTTCACCACAATTGAAATTATGGGTAATGTCAGCTACAGTAGCCTCCTGTTGCTGCAGATAAGACGGGATAGCTTACGCTGACCTCTGGCGTCAATAAGGCTTGGCTTGCCCACTCCTTGTCGACGGCTTAAAGTATCACCTGTTTCTGACCATCTTTGATAGGTACAAGGAGCATCCTGAAAGTAATGCATCCTCCTTAATAACTTTTGAAATTTTAGAGGGATTTTAATGAAACTGCACTGACGTGTATTATGATATGTTACCAATGTGGGAACAAATTTTTTCAGAATCGGAAATAAAGATCATGAATGACAGAGCAAAGCAGCGAGCCGTAATTGAATTCCTGGAAAAAGAGGGGTGTGAGGCTCCAGAAATCCACAGAAGACTCCTGGCGGTGTATGGAGCTGCCACAATCGATATCAGTAATGTCCAAAGATGGATGAAGAGGTTTCAAGAGGGAAAAAGTTAAGTGTCGGACAAACAACAACGGAGTGGAAGGCCCGCAACTACAGTGACAGATGCCAACAGGCAACGAGTGAAAGACCACATCACAGCTGATCATCGTATATAACGATACAATGCTCACTATGTGCGGACATTGAAGAAACTAAAGGAAGTTATCAGAAGGAAAAGACGTGACATTTCACTTCATAGCGTTGTTTTACACCATGATAACGCACGTTCCCACACCCCAATAGAGACTTCACAGGCAAAATGGGGTGGACGGTGATGTCTCAACCTCCCTACAGTCCTGATTTGGCTCCCTCAGCCTTTTTCCTGTTTTCCCCTTTGAAAACCACCCTTCGTGGGGAACGTTTCGACGATGTGGCAGACGCAAGGGTGGATTGGCCCACCGGGACACCGGGAACCCCTTCCGTAAATTTTGCCTCTTTCTTTCTTACTTTCTTGGACCCCTTCCGTAAATTTTTAAATAAATCTTTCTTTCTTACTCGTAAATCTTTCTTTCTTACTTTCTTGGACCCCTTCCGTAAATCTTCCTCTTTCTTTCTTACCTTCAGTGGACCCCTTCCGTAAATTTTGCCTCTTTCTTTCTTACTTTCTTAAAAATGCTTTCAGTACAGTTGTTTTAAACACACAACTGAACCACAACACTTTTTTAACGAAATACACATAATGTAATTATAACAAGCGGAGAAAAAAAAACTTCAATTTTGAATTAGAGAAAAAAATCCCCTCACCAGGCAACTGCTAGAATCCCAACTACAATAGATGGGCCATATGTGTTTGCGAACTTCTGGGTTCACTAGTAGCTGAGGAACGAGAATATATGTACCGTATGTTGCGGGAGGGCTGGGGGGGGGGGGTGTACAAGATGTTCTATATATTCCCTAAGGAAGGGGAGGGGTATTTTATTTTACTCCCGTTGGTTGTAGGAGGCATTAGTGCTGTGCTCATAAGAGTTGAGTTCGAGTTCAATTTTAAGAGCCCGAGCCTGAAGTATGTCAGCCCTAGCCCTCCGAGCCCGAATTTTATATTGCAAAATAGAGCCCGGGGCAGAACGAGCACGAAAACTATGATTAATCTGTTTAGGCATTAAAAAAAATCTCCTCTTCCAAACTTCCACTTCTTCTTCCCCGTGCACTTAACCGATGTCTTTCTCAACTGCGGAGTGAGTTCTTGACCATTTATTTCATCCTGAAATGTTTCGAGGGGCCAGGCATCAGGGAAAACCGGGAGGCACAACAATCTACGTATATTAACAGCATGGGGTGGGGCTGAACAGGGCTAAATTTTTTTCACTACTTTAGTCAAAGTAGTGAAAATACTCACCCGTGTTTGATAAAGTTTCAGAACAATGCTAGATAATGGTCATTATGGGATGTACTATCCACTATATGACAACACAGAATTCAGAGTGAAAGCTAATAATATCAAGAACTTATTTTGAAATAACTGTAAGATTATTTGCATGGGTGTTCATATACAATCCCTTTCCCTCGAAATGTTCTACCTACGCAGCCTATGCTCCTTGTGATAACCGACAAATGCTGCAGATGAAGTATAACGAAGTGAATTTCTCCGTCATTTTTATCCGCGCCGGGGTTCGAACCCGGGTCCACTCATTCCGGAATAAGTTGCTCTACCAATTAAGCTACGCGGACGTTTTATTCTGATTCCTATCTGCCTTTATGTCGTGTGCGTCCTTCTGGCAGGTACGTCACATCTCCTGGTACGTTACAGAAGGCATTTACGGAGATATCATTTCAACATGAAGTTGCAAAATGTTTTGTTTACGTTATTTAGTAAGGTGTCTTTACAATACATAACCGCAGCATAAAAGCACATTTTGTAATTGAAACACATACGAATATATGATCACTAAATGAAGAATCTGTTCGCCACGATATTTTAAAATTTTTAAATTTCTAAGTGTGATTGTCCACAATAGAAAAATTACAAAAATTTCAGAACAAATAGAAAATTTTACAGTGTAAAGTTCTGTATTTTTTTTTCATTTATTTAAATTTAAAAATCATGTGTTATGCGAAAGGATTTTTTGGTACAACTCCAACATAAATTCTGTCTCTCTTAAATATTTGATGGAATTTCAGCCCACTTCGTTGAAAATTTAAGAACTGAAAGCTCAAATGTATGAAAATCAAGATTATTTTACGATCTGTCAAACATGAAAAAGCTATATAAGCAATTTTTTTTAATTTAATGTTCTTACTTCAGCGTTCATAAGAAAAAATTATAAACAAATATAAATATTGAGTGTGTCCAAAATTACAAGCTTCTCCAGCGCAATTACATACATAACTAACTAAACTAATGATTTAAACCTGGTTATTCGCTTTTTCTGCGTCGATTAAGTAAGTTTGCCACGACATTTAAATATCTTGAAATTTCTAACTGTGATTGTCCACAACAGAAAAATTGCAGTACAATTTTTCTGCAGTAAAATCTTGGCATGGGCCGCTGAAAAATTTTCCGCAACACTCATTTCAATTTAAGGATGACGGGTGTACTTTTTTACCCGCCTTCCTCAGTACTATGCTTGCCACTGTTTCCAAAGCAACTGTACTTTTTTTTTGTTTCTTAAATAAAAAAAGTGATTTTCAGTTGTGATACAAGAGTATCGCAGAACTACAACTGAACGGGCCCATTTGCAAAAAAATCCCTGGCCCTTTTGCGACCGCCAATCCGCTCTGGGACAGACGTTAAGAATTTTTCCGAAATAGATTTTACCAATGGGTTCAAAGATGGCGAAAATGTATAGAAAGTGATGGACAATACTTTGAATAGGCTAATATTATTAACAATGTGTCCAAGTATTTTGGCACCAAGTTTCACATTTTTGCTGCTACAAATAAAGATATTATGAGGGACGAGGCATTACTTTCAGGATGCCCTTTGTACTAATTACTACATAGCGTGAGCAGCCTACCAGAGTCACCGTTTCGGAGATGCTGCATCTCACCAAGACGTCTTGCCATAACGATCTGGCCTCTGTCGAAATCAGAAAAATCCTTTTCTTTTCCCATGTTGAGACGAAACGAAATACTGACTGAGAAAGCTCCGACCCTAGTATTATACAGTGGTGTGCAAAAGTATTTCATCACCTGCAAAAACCATGCATTTTTAAGTTTGACTCTTTTTTTAACTAACTAATTTTCATACTTATTTTATCGTTTGTATGTCATTACAGATATGAAATTTAATGCAGATTTTTAAAATATCGGAGTTTTTCCTGTAGCTACTTCTGTTCTTAAGATATGACATAAAATATGGGGTTTGACAAACTCATCGAAATGCACGTTAGCTGCGTATCAGTTGTTACAGCCTGTCAGACATTCTTTTACCTGATTGGCTGTTTCCTAATGCTATCCAAATCTTACTCCAACTTTTATAAGGGTTGACGCAGAGCTACTAGAGCATTGCCCTGATCCACTAGAGCATTGTAGTGGTCACTTCTTGTTGTTGTTAGTGTATAATTTGTGTACATTCTCAATTATGGTTAAAACTGGGGAATTATCCACAGCGGACAGAGTAAAAATAGTTGTTGTGCATGATTTGAAGAGAGATATTCTTCAAGGAAAATCGCTAAAAGAGTGGGCTGTGAGCAATCTACAGTTATTAGGTTACTGATAAAAGTAACACACTGGTGATATTAAAAACATGCGTCGCAGTGGAAGGCCCAGATTCACTAAGGGCAGAATGCTCATAAAACTGAGCTTGTCAGACAAGAGGCTCAATTCACCTGAATTGCTTCAGAGATGGTCTGAAGTGACTGATGTTACTGTTAGTACATCTACTGTTTGTTTGTTGTTGTTGTTTTTTATTGGAGGTTTAACGACACCACCGTGAGCAACTCAATTGGCTATAGCAACCCAGCAGTCGCCTGTCCCTAATTTATTGTCACTGGTTCCAGGGAAGGGAGAGAACCAGTGCCTTTAAACAAACACAACATCCATGCCTCACCGGGATTCGAACCTGGACCCCTTGCAGACGAATGATCAGAGGCCATCGCTTAGACCACTGCGCCACCGGGGCGGCATCTACTGTTAGAAGGAGGCTGCTTCCCTGTGGCTTACGTGGCTTCAAACGCAGGCGTAAACCACTGTTAACTGCAAATGAAAGACAGCGTAGACTTCGGTGGGCATAACATCATGTCTCATGGACAACCAAGCAATTGGATAATGTTCTTTTCAGTTATGAACCAGAATTTTACCTTAATGAGAACCAGAGTAGTAGTAAGGAAATTCTAGTATGAAGAATTCCATCCAAGTTGCTTAGTGACTACTATTAAGCATCCGGTGAAGGTCATGGTTTGGTGCTGCAAGTGAGCACATGGCGTTGGGAACCTCCATATTGTCGATGGTACGGTAAATGCCCAGAAATGCATCTGGATATTAGAAAACAAGATGCTATCATCATCCAGAAGACTTTACGACGGCCAGTGGTGGATCACCGCACAGGCGCATGAAGCCCGCGCTTGGGGCCTCAGAATCACAGGGGCTTCAAAAAACCAAAAGGAAGACGTGAGTCTCATTTTTTTGTTTCTAATGTTTTGTTAATTGGTAAAAATATAAAACAATAATAATGATAATATAGACACATTCTCCGTGTTCTGTGACGCAATTTTCATAGAGGGAAACTGTTTCACGCTACGAAAGAAACTGCGTTCAGCGTCTTATTACTCCTGGCCGTGGCCGTTGCCTCTAGCGCCCGTGTTTTGTAAGTGAAATATTCATTAGAATTTAAGAACATTCCAAACATCGGGAAGGCTAAAAGTAGAATGTCCGCTATTTCCAGGACCAGTGTTTCAAGGTCACACAGGATGTCCCCTGTGTGTAAACAATTGCGTTCTCCTGAGTTTTAGCTCTATAATAAAAAGGAATGGGTTGGCCAACGACGAATCCTTGAATTGTTCCCTTCTGCTCTAACCAGTCCTGAAGCAAAACCCCAAATTCGATCCACAGTTCAGAGGGAAGAGATCGTTTGTATAATATATTTCTTTTAATATCGGATCAAATATTGGATGTATTGCAGCTAGAATCAAATATTCATTATGCCTGTTACCTGCAAAGTAAGTCTGTTTGTTTTTTTTCCAATAGAATTTTATATGTTTTAATAAACTTGATACAAAATTTCCCCATCAATCACAGCGGGCCTTGTAAACGCTTTGTTCCAACATATGAAAGTACTGTACCTGGGTCAATCACGTGATACCAAGAGCTCAGTGGCGCATTCCGGATTTCTTTATGGGGTATCCCAAAATATTGAAGATGTAAATAAAAATACCCCAAAGAAAATTTGTACCAAACTAATGCGAACAAATGAAAATATATTCGACATATTAATGTCCATTTCCAATTATTGTAAAATATATATTTAAAAATTTAAACAAATATCTTAAAAAATAAACACACCCATAACAAAGTGATACCTCATGTATGTGGGCCCGGGTTTCTGGGCCACACCTCTGATTGCGCCACTGCAAGAGTTCACATTTCCAAATCTTCATCTAATTCCCGATCATGGGAGTCTCATAGAAGTTCCAGAATCTCTATATACTGTATAAAACAAAATAGGAAAATGTGAGTGTTTCCGTAAGCGAATTGTTCGACCGCATCTAAATAACCTAGAGATCTGAAAATTAGTATGCTGATAGGTCTTAACGTCCGTATACCTAGAAAAGTCCAAAAACCAAAAAAATCACAATGGCGACTTTGGAACATTCTGCGATAGAACCTTTTACGAATTGTTCGACCACTTCCAAATGAACCAGAGATCTGAAAATTGGCATGCTGAGAAGCCTTAAGGTCCGGATACCTAAAAAGTCCGGAAACAAATAAATAAATAAAAAAAATCGGCTTTGGAATATTGTCTGCTTGAATTTTTCCAGCACTTCTACAACTACATAAAGTCTGAAAACCACAAAATTCAAAAGAGAGCCTTAGCTTTACTGTTTAAAATGCTGATAGGTTTAAAATACATACAATTATGCCAGAAACTTTGAAATTTTGATTTAAAATTAAGAGGCGCCAGAACCTGCTCCGTTTTACGTCAAACCATATGCATTGACGTCACAACCCCGTTCTGAATCGTGAAACAGTTACGGATCTTAAATTGCTTTAATAGTTTTTAACTACTTTTCTCTTTCTTTAATTTTATGTTCAAAAATGATTTTATTAATTTACCTTCCGGAGAACGGGCATAACTGCTAATATGTCACGGTCGTCCGAAAGTAATGGAACTGTTTTTTTAAGTGGGGCAGAAGTGTAATGCAGTAAATTTACTGACACTAACACACTTCCGAAGTATTCTCCCTCTACCTGAATACACCAGTCCCACCTTTCCATCCACTTCCGCCAGGTGTGTTCGGAGCCCTTCCTAGACAAGTAGTTAAGGATACCTATCAAAGCATTCTTCAGTTCAACATTTGATGCAAACCGACCACCACGAAGTTGTTTTTATTTAACTTCAGGAAATAGGTGGAAGTCACACGGCGCCAAGTCCTGTGAATACGGACAGCGCATTATCATTTCGATGAGCAGATCTTGGATAAGCAAAGCACGACGTGCAGAGGCATTATCTTGAAGCAAAATCTAACCAGTCTGTACCTACCGTGGTTCCCCGAAAATAAGACCGGGTCTTATATTAATTTTTGCTCCAAAAGACGCAGTAGGGCTTATTTTCAGGGGATGTCTTATTTTTTCCTGCACTACCATTTTTTTTCATCTACATTTATTCATTTATTCATGTACAAAAATCTACATTTATTCAAATACAGTTCTGTCATCTTCTTCTGGAACATCGTCATAACTTACCAAACCCCGAATTCCGGGGAATTTCTGGCGACTCCATTTCCTGTAGAACCATTGACCCCAATCTCTCATGTCCAGCAATAAAGCTCTCCTTAAATGAGCACTTCTTGTCCATGTAGCCTGATCGTAGTGCATTGGCAATACAGCTGTCAGTGATTTTGTCCCATGAATTCTTCACCCAAGTCACGACCTCTTGCAATCTAGGCTTCACAAAGTTTCCACGCTGATTTCTCTCCATTCTATTTTCAATGCAGTCATTGATTTCCATGTCCAAATGGTCCTTGAATGGCTTGTTTATTGCAAAATCAAGAGTCTGGAGATAGGCAGTCATTCCTGCGGGAATCATTATTTGATATATTCTTCTCTCTGCAAGAAAGTTCTTCATGTCTTTAGCGCGGTGAGTGCTGGCTGAATCCCAGACTAGCAGACCTCTTTGGCCACCTCGCAAAACAAGTGGCAGCATTAAATCGACCCATTTCCTTATAATTGTTTGTATGCACCAGGCTTTTTCGGTTGCAAGAACATAAATGCCTGGAACACGTTCAATCTTATCTTTCTTGCCCTTAGTGATGATTAGAGGTGCGTCTTATTTTCCATCCAGACGAGTTGCCAAAAACACAAGTAACACGTGCACTTTCGTAACCAGTGGAGGGAATGTAGATTGACGAGGTACCCCTCTGATCAAATGTCGTTTGAGATCTTTGGCCCATAAACACTGCAGTTTCATCCATAGCAATCATGTTGGAAAAAAAAGTCGATGCCATCAACAAAGGACTTGAATGCAAGTGTACGTTTAATAACTTCATATCTTTCAGCTTGAACAGTGTTGTCGATCTTCTGAGAAACAGTTCATATCGCTGAAGGAAGCCATCCAGCCAGTGTTGTGAGGCTTTGAATTCTTCTGGGGATATTTCTAACTGTGGTGCCATTGCAAGGGCAAATGCTTGAATATCAGTCCTGCGCACAACCAAAGTCTTTGCTCTGCTGTCAGCAACACATTCACAGATGATGTCTTCCAGCTCAGGAAATTATGGTTGCCGACCTGATCCACACTTGCGCTTCTTAGCATTTCCCTCGTCCACCTGTTGACTGAGGTTATCGTACTCTGCTCGCCATTTTCGGACCATTCGGAGATCCAACTTCTTCTCTTTGCAGAAAGCCGTAAGATTCTTGCCCCGGGGGTCCTCCACGACTCCTTTCTTGTACCCGACGGAATAGCACTTTCTTTTTGCACTCATCCTGTCTGGGGGTCAAAATATTATTCCCTTTAAATCTACCATTAAATCAAGTGTTAATTGTTAATCGACACAGGGGTGGCAACACAAATGATGAAAGTTAAGAATGTACGTTTGGCCCCAAAATATTAACTATCTGATTTTTAAAGAATTCTTTCAGTCACCGTTGCCAACACAACAACTTGGACAGGGACGAACCCCTTTCGTAATCCATTGAAGGCGGTTAAAACACTTCTTACTTTTTCTTTGAGTTCGCATGTGCCCCCCCCCCATTTCTAAAAACACACACCGCCTGTTGAATAACTTTTCCGCCAAAGATACCGTTCACCGGTAAAGTTTCCCACGTCGGATTTCCTTTTCCTTTTTTGAAAAAAAGCCATATCCTCGGCTGAGTTTAAAGTCAATCGGCCTTCTTTCTTACTCTGGATATTCTAGGCAAATTACACTCATAAACAGAGTATCCTCCAGTGATTTCGGCACTCGCTTGAGTTTTTAACAGTGATAGGCTGGCTGACTACGGTACTACGTATCGTAACTGGGGCTTATTTTCGGGGTAGGGCTTATATTACGAGCATCCGGAAAGATTATGCTAAGGCTTATTTTCCGATTAGGTCCTACTTTTGGGGAAATACGGTATTCTGGGCGATTTGGGGTTGTTGTTGTTTTTTTTTTTTCTTTAAAGGTCCTTTAAAACTTTCAGAATAACAGGCACCAGTAACAGTTTTTCTTTGTGGAAACAGCATGGTCATACACAATTCCCTTTATAACGAAGAAAATCAGGTGCATGCCCTTCTCTGCACTTGCTTGAACCTCCGTTTTCTTGGATCGCTGACTCTGTGGGCGTTTCCATTGGGTACTCTGTTATTTTGTTTCTGGATCGAAATGGTGAAAAATGTTTTCACCACATGTGGCGACTCGATCCAAAAAGTGTGGCTACCTTCGTCGCTGACACTTTCGTTGGCGACAAGTGATAACGCGATTTGCCTTGTGTTCATCCGTGAGCACGTGGGGTATCCACTTTGCATCGACTTTTCAGTACCCCAACCGGTTTCTCGCAATGTCGTCAACGGATATCTGAATCACATTAGCAACCTCCTCAAAGGTCATTTAGCGGTCATCGCTCAGGAGTTCTTCGATCTCGATGGTATTGACATTAACCTCCGTAGTCGATGTCGAAGGCCTACCGGAGCCTGGCGCATCTTCCAGACACTTCAATATTCACAAATTTCTTCTGCCACTCAAAAAACTCTTGCACGGGACAAAACATCTTCCTTGCAGGCTATTTTACTCATTTCGTGCGTTTCTGTGGCGGTTTTACTCAACCGCATGCAAAATTTTATAGCCGCTTTTTGCTCCAAATTTAAATTCATACCGGGTTTCAGAAACATGTCTGAACTCTACGCCATCTACTAAAGGAATGAACTGGCGGAGCTCTGAGACGATGTGTCGTGTCGTCACTTAACTGATCTTGCAGGTGTCCTGACACAGGCAGCTGCATTTTTCTGCGTGGGTTTGTTTTGGCGCTATTTTTAACAATTGTTATTTCTTCGAGCAAGCCAAAGAAATTTATTATATGGAACGAACAATAGAAAAACGAATCTTGATAGCGAAAACATACACTTTTTGGATATCAAGATTAATGAAATAGTTGTCGAACGGTTTGTGACAAAGATCTACGACAAAAGAAGAGACTTCGAGTTTAGCATCATTTGTTATACTCACTGGAAATCAAACATCTCAAATAATGTACATAGCAATATAATAATTTCCCAGTTTTGGTGTATCTGTAGAATCTGCAGTGAATTGTCTTCTATTAATAGGAACCTCAGGGGGTTATTTAAACAACTGTTGGCAAATTGTTTTTCTTTTTATTTCGTACAAATACTTCAAACAGCTGATTTTGAAATTTAATTCCAAGACTTGCGGTTTACATATTAAAGGCACTCTTAATCCTTGACCAGACAAATTTAAACTATTAGACAATTCTAGGTGTCGTTTGATGGTCATTAAGCGCTGAAGTATTTGACTAACACCAACATACACCGATGAGCTATTACATTATGACCACCTACCTAATAAGCTGTAGGACCCCCTTTAGCCCACAAAAGAGCGCGCGCGGTCTCTCGCGAGGCATCGATTCGATGAGGTGGCGATAGGTATCCAGGAGTATCTAGTACCATAATGTCAACAGCAGGCCCTTCCAGTTCCGGTATATTTCGGGGTGGTGGTGATTTAGCGCGAACCCACTTTTCCAAGTCGAACCACAAATGTTCGAATGGGTTCGTGTTAGGTGAATTTCGAGGCCAAGGCATATTCAGAAAGTCAGCAGCATGTTCCTCGAACTACTCGTCGACGATTCTGGCAGTGTGGCATAACGTATTATCCTGTCGGTAGTGGCCATCACCAGCAGGGAACACATTTTCCATGAATGAGTGAACTTGGTCCGCAAAGATGCTCAGATACCTGACAGATGCCAGGGTTTGTGCTATTGGGATAATAGGGCCTAAAGTGCCCCAAGAAAACAACGTCCACGGCATAACAGCACCGCCTCCGGCCTGTTTCCGCTCAACAGTGCATCCAGGTGCCATGGCCTCCGTTGGTAATCGGCGTATCCGCGATCGGATGTCTACGTGATGCACCAGGAATCTTGATTCGTCAGACCAGGCCACTTTCTTCCAATTATCCAGGGTCCAACCTCGATGATCTTGGGCCCATTTCATGCGTTGTTGTCGATGACGTACAGTGAGCATGGGGACCCTGCTGGGTCTTCGGCTACGCAGGCTCATGCGCAGAAGGCTGCGATGAACTGTGTGCTGTGACACATTGCCCTGATCACTACTGTTGTAGCTGTGGATGATTTGTGTTAGAAATTCTAAGTAGGTTCGCGCGTTGATTTCAAATGACGGATTCAACAAACGAAAGAGAATTCTTGAACTCACAGAACGAATGGTTGAAAGCATAAAGAGTACTAACCACCTTTAAATAGACAATCCTTTATCTTTAATGAAATGAATATATTCACATCACATCACTGAAATACCGAAACATCTAAGAGCACTATAGAGATTTTATATCACAAGCTATCCAATTTTATATTGGTTTTTGGAACAACATCACAAACGCAGTACGTCACACATAACTTCATCTTTTGCTTTCGCTTTTGGTTCTCACGGGAACAGCTTTTCTCTTCTCAGGTCGAAGGTCAGGCACGCACTTCACGGCTTCTTGCGTTGGAGTGAGAATGAGAGTTTTCTTTTTTTTTTTACAAATAATTTCGCTTAACGCAGCAACACCATCTATTGTTTTGTGTGTGTGTGTGTGTGTGTGTGTGTGTAACTTTGAACGGACACATAGCACTCTTTCCAACAATTTGTAGCACTGTGGCCCTGCGGTCGCTGTGAACAATGCGCGGCAGTCTCCGCTCCCCTCTAGCATCAATGAGATACGGACGACACACGGCTTGACGACGGTTCGCCGTCTGGCCATCTGTGCACCACTTTTGATATGTACTCACTACATCGGCACTTGAACAACCCACAAGCCGCAACGTTTCCGGGATTGTAGTTCCGAGGCGCCGAGCCATCGCAATTTGTCCTTTATCAAACTCCAATAAAGCGGCAGCTTTTCCAATTCTGACTCCGAACACCCTACTAACCTAAAGGCGGTCCTCGGTTTGTATATACGTGTACTGTTCTGTGAACTTTACATGCGCCACCGTTGGGTCTCCAGGCGCGCTGATTTTTCTAGGCTGGGGTGGTCATAATGGAATGGCTCATTGGTATAGTTTGCACGCAGCAATCCCATGACATTCCTTCTAGGTCTTGATCTCTATATTTTGCTGTTTGTGTTAACAATGACCGTTTGCTTCACCTTTCACCTTTGGAGCACAGGTACGTGTATGTTGGTGTTGTTCACCAAGTCGTCTTTGGGACGTCGTTTTTGCATTTCCTGTGAGTCTCGTGGCTTCGAGAACGCATTCAGCGAGGCTTTCGGATTAGGCCAGCTTATTTTGCTGATACAGAAAAGCCATTTCGCTTAACCAGCGTTCTCCATGGTTGGGATTCGTTGCATATTATTTAAGCCTCAGCATGTCGTCTACTTTTGTTGCATTTTCCTATGTTATTTTACGGCTTGTGTATAGTACGAGTTTGAAACTTGACGATACATTACTTATGTGGATTTCAGGGTTGTTTATGCCATTTTTTGGTATACAACTCATATGGATTATACACTCATTGTCATAAAATTCCGCGCACCAAGAAGGAGGCGTTGGATTGAAATGAGATTTTAGTTGTGAGATGGTACATACCAAGGACAGAAGTGATTACAATATCACAGCAGCAGGACGATTTCCCGCGGACATACGGTACACATTCCGGTCAACGTTAGTACCGCCTCGTGCTTGGATACATGTGGTGATACGGTCCGGCATGGAGTCATAGAGACACCGTATGTTATCCTTGGGACAGAATGGCCTACACTTCTTGCAACTGACACTCTAAATAACGAACACTGGTACATGCAGAAAGCTGGCGTCCCATCTCGACCCACACGTGCTCGATGGGCGAGAGATCAAACGATCTGGCAGGCCACGGAAGCGTCAAAGCATGACGTAGACAGTCCTGGGAAGCCCGAGCCGTGTACGGACAAGCGTTATGTTGTTGGAAAATGGCTCCGGGTCACCCCGCCAGGAAAGGTAGCACATGAAGCAGCAGGATATCTTGTACGTAGCACTGGGGTGTCAACGTCCTCGGATCAATGCGAGGAAGTACGGCTGTCATACGCGATGGCTCCCCAGATCATCACGGCGGCAGTTCGGGACGTGTGCCGCTGTACAGTGAGGTTGGAATTGTAGCGATCATCTGCGGTCCTCCACACTCTGACACGATAATCATTCGTTCCCATTCAGAAGCAGGATTCGTGGCTGAACACTATACGTCACCAGTCCGTAGCATTCCACGTTGCTCGCTGCTGACACCACTGCAATCGACGCCGACGATGGTCAAGTGTTAATGGCAGAAAACGTAAGGGCATTCGAGAGTGCAGATTCGCCTCCGCCAAGCATCTGGAAATGGTTCTGGTGGACACAGGAGTCCCTTGTACAACCGCCACATGTATCTGTATATTGGAGAAGGACGTAGTTGCGCCTGTGCGTGACGCTCTCACGATCCCACGGTCCACTCTGCTGGTGGTGTGACTGGGTCGTCCAGAGCCAGACCACCGTGTCTGGGTGCCTTCCCGTGTCCATTGCTTCCAACACCATCGCACCGTACTGTCCAACCGGCCCAAATGGCGGCCGATTCGGGTCACCAGCCACCCTGCCTCTCTCATCTCGACGATACGGCCTCGTTCAAACTCCGTCAGTTGCCCGTATGCACATCTACGGCGGCTTTTCGGCATGTCTATCGCTCAGGAATCTCACTTGGTTCTTACCGCGCAGTTCGGTACGCATGTGGAGTCCCCTGCGCGACGAGTTTTAAGCCCCAAGGATTTCAATTGCCGGTTTTGGACGCTCGGGCATGATGAATCGCACGAAACTTTAATTATTCGCATGTCTGCCCTCTCCGTAGCTATTCGCCGAGTTTCGCTATAATGGCACGGCTTTTACTTGGTGGGCGGATTTTTATGACAATGAGTGCACACAGTATACGTATACTGAGTGCATACACTAAAGAGCAATTGAATTAGAGATACCTGTCTAGTAACGTGTAGCACCATCTTTCACCCTGATGACGGCGGCTATTCGTCTCGGCTTGGATTCGACAAGACACCGGAAGCGTTTGGAAGCCATACGGATCCTCGACCCCTGAACAAGCTCCCACAGTTCACGAAGATTTGATGAAGGGGGTCAGAGCCTCGAACACCTCTCTCGATGGCATCCCAGATGTGTTCGATGGGATTGAGGTCAGGTGATCTAGTTGGCCAAGGAAGCGAGGTCACGTCGATGACTCCACTAACGTGACCTCGCTTCATTGGCCAGCTAGTCATCCAACCATTCGGATACAATTCGGGAGTGATGGCACGGTGCATTGTCTTGTTGCAGGACGAGGTCCCCAGTGGGATGTTGAAGACGCACAAACGGGAGCAAATGGTCGTCCAGGATGTCCCGGTAACGTTGACCTGTGAGGGACGATGTCACACGTACCAGGGGTCCCATTTCAGTCCACGTAAACAGTCCCCAGACGAGAATGCCACCCCCACCAGCTTGAAGAGTGCCCTGCTGGCAAGAAGGATCCATTGCTTCATGTGGTTTGCGCCGTACTCGTATCCTGCCATCCGCATGTACCAACGTGAATCTCGACTCATCAGTCCAGACAACATTTTTCCACATGTCTAGGGCCCAGTGGCGATGTTCCCGCGCCCATGCTAATCTTTGCACCCTGTGATGTGCGGTCAGCAGCGGTACCCTCGTGGGACGATGGCTTCTGTACTCCATAGCGAGGAGATGGTTCTGGATGGTGTGGCTGCTTACACGTTTTTGTGCACCAGCGTTAAATTGCCGAGTGGTTTCTTGCACTGTGGCCCGTCTATCCGCTGTTACAATGCGAGCTAGCTGACGATGACCCCGCTCATCCACACGCTGTTGTCCATGGCAGTTGGCCCTTGCAGGGATGGTTTTACCAGATTCGATGTACTCACGGTGCACCCGTGACACATTGGCTCGTGAAAATTCCAGTGCCTCCACGACTTCTGAGATGGAGTGACCCATTCGTCGGGCCCCGATAATTTGCCCACGATCAAAATGCGCTTAGATCCTTCGTCTTACCCATACTGCGTCCGACTCTTACTGATTCCCGTCGCATCACTCCTTATATTGTCGGATCGCTGCGTACGTAATGTCGTTTCCGTTTACAGGGCCGCTCACAGCGCCACATTTGCATAACGCCAGCTGTCTCTAATTCAATTGCTCTTCAGTGCATATAGATAGAAGAAAACAAATTTTTTTAAGACGATAATGTTTTACACAGATAACATACAGCTCAAATGAAGTTAACGATTCTTATTCATAAGTACCAAAATAATCATTCTTTCCAAACAATGCAGAGTAAGAGGATACGAGAAATAGTGGGCCATTTCTCGAGTGGTCCATCGAGAAATATCCCGGTGTGCAGGTGGGCCAATCCGCCCCTGTCTAGGGGCGGATTGGGTGCCGAAACCAGGCCGGGAATTTTAGTCTTGTGGGCCACTACCGAAACACACATACCCTCAGGGCAACACCTAAAGAAATTCCTTCATGAAAATAAATCTTATCTCCTGGATGAAATGGAACTGTTGAAATACGCATTGTAAAACTGATTCAATCGTGAACAAATTTTAGCAGCAGTTCAAGGGTGAAAGAATTTTAAAAATCCATTTACGACTGAATGCAGCATATAAAATCATGCTCAAAACGATGTATTTTACTAAATAATTATATTTATTTGGTCACTTATCGTCTACTACGCAACAGTATTTGTACGACCTAATTGTAAAGACGCATTTTTAAAGTCTATACCCATCATTTTGATCCATGCACCAGTACGGGTAAATCGCTTGCTTTTTTTTTTTCCTTTTCTTTTAAAGATAAATGTGGATTGGTCACGGATTTCGGAACATGTCTGCTGAAGAATGGCTTTCTGCTCTATGTCTGCAGTTGTATAAGGGTGTGCGGATGATGGACCATCAAAATTGTAACTAGTGCTTCTTTCAAGATTACAATAGGAGTTTAGGGCCTACCAATATTTCTTTGGCTACAATTTCAACGACTTACGTTTAACTGAAATTAGTATATCATATGTAGATATAGATTGGAATGCCAACTTAAAAAAAAAAAAGTTTTATGCAGATAAACAGATAATACAAAGTATAAAGCTCAAATAACGATTCTGGTTCATAAAAAATAATTGACATCAGATATTTATTTCGTTCCCAAATGTTTACGTCCTCAAATAACTGTCTTTGCACGATTTAAAGAACTATCATCTAATACACCACCATTTGCAAGATTAAAATATATTTATTATTTACACTTAAAAACAGTATGTACAGATAAAAGCTTCGAAAACTAAGTTGGCTATTTTTTTTTATTTTTTTTTTTTTTTTTGAGATCTTTCGGCTCCCCCCGGGAACCATTGTCAAGCCTAAGAGTGCCACCCGAGTGGAGCGCGCAATGCATCATTACAAGCAGAAGAGACACGTCATACATCCGTTACCATAGATACAATTATAAACAGCATACCTCTGTACAACAGGAGTTAAGTAAAGCATGTGAGCAACTAATTAATAATTTTAAAGACAGTACAGCATGGGGAACAAAATAGTAATTCACAGACTAGGAGGTTTTAAAGTCTTAATATATTGCCGCCAAGTTAGTGGCATATTGCTGGGTAATTCCTCATTGCAGCATAAGTCATTAAAGCACATAATAAACATTGCTTCAGTGAACAAAGTGTTCATTTTATTTTTAGTGGAACTAAATGTTGAACATCCGTCCAACATGGTGTATATTGTCCAGTTGACACTGGACGAGCAAGTGCTGTAGTAGTTGCTCCCGTTCGAACATCATATTCGTGTTCCGACGTTCGAACCCCCAATGTCTGTAATGTGGAATCGATGTAAACCACTGTTTGATCAGTAGGTTGATTAGGCTGTAGGGGTATATAATATATACCGTATTTTTGCTCTTTGCTTACTTGATCACGATCTTGTCTGATAGTTGAAAAAATGTTCGAAGTCCGTATTCCAAAGGATAGTTGATGTTTATTGCAGATTCGATTTAGGAAATAAGTCACATTTGGGTTGTAATCTAATGAGCCAACGAATCGTTTATTAACATGTTCGCGTCGTAAACTTGTAAATGCTAATCGTTGTATTGATTGAATCAAGTTATGAACGCAGTACTCCGGATAGCCAAATTTCATAGCAATTGAGGTAATATAATCAAGTTCCGCTTGCCTCAAACACAAAGACGCAGAATGGGTGAAAGCTCGTCTTATGTATGAGCGTAAAGCAGCAAATTTAAACCCATTAGGGTGATTAGAAGAAAATGGAATGAGATTTGGGATGTGCGAAGGTTTCCTATAAACTGAGTATAGAAGAAAATGGAATGAGATTTGGGAGGTGCGAAAGTTTCCTATAAACTATTGTCAGCTGGGATTCTGCATAGCCTAAAGTCTAAGAACGGCAATGAACATTGATCCTCGAGTTCAATAGTAAAATTGATAGTTGGGTAGACTGAGAATAAATCGTTTTCGAAGCTTTTATCTGTACATACTGTTTTTAAGTGTAAATAATAAATATACACTGACGGAAAAAAAAATCCCAACACCAAGAAGGGGTTGTGTTAGATAAACGACAGTTGGTAGGCGGTGAGAGTACATCTGTAAGATGACGTCTATGCAAATTTCGCGCTCGGCGCATACGTGTAGCGCTAGTAGCGCCCCGCGGAACATGCAAAGCAGGTTTGCTGTAAATACGCGCTGTAACGTTCGTGAGCGTTAGTTATCGTTGAGATTCGACGTAGTGTGTTGATGTTAGTCAAGAATACCTTTAAAAAGACGAAGAAGCCATTAACAACAGCTCACGGAGTTTGAACGAGGTCGTGTAATAGGGCTACGAGAAGGTGGATTTTCTTTCCGCAATATTGCAGAACGACTTGGCAGGAATGTAGCCACTGTGCATGATTGTTGGCAGCGGTGGTCAAGGGAAGGTACTACCTCAAGAAGACCGGGTTCCGGCCGGCCGCGTGGCACTACTGAGAGAGAAGACCACCGTGTACGGCGTATGGCCGTGGCGCATCGTACCGCGTCTGCGGCAGCAATTCGAGCTGCAGTGTCCACCACAGTGACACAACGAACTGTTACAAATCGGTTACTTGAAGGACAGCTCCGAGCCAGACACCCTGTAGCGTGCATTCCACTTACTCCAAACCACTGCCGTTTGCGACGTCAGTGGTGTCAAGCTAAAGCTCATTGGAGGACGGAGTGGAGATCTGTTGTGTTTTCTGATGAAAGCCGGTTCTGCCTGGGTGCCAGTGATGGTCTTGTGTTGGTTAGAAGGAGGCCAGGTGAGCGCCTGCAACCAACCTGTCTGCGGCCGAGACACACTCCACCTACACCTGGAGTTATGGTCTGGGGAGCAATTTCCTATGACAGCAGGAGCACTCTCGTGGTTATCCCACGCACCCTGGCGGCACAGTTGTACGTCGGTCTGGTGATTCAACCTGTTGTGCTGCCATTCATGAACAGCATTCCAGGGGTGTTTTCCAGCAGGATAACGCTCGCCCGCATACCGCTGTTGTAACCCCCAACATGCTCTACAGAGTGTCAACGTGTTGCCGTGGCCTGCTAGATCACCAGATCTGTCACCAATCGAGCACGTATGGGACATCATTGGACGACAACTCCAGCGTCACCGCCAAACAGCATTAACCGTCCCTGTATTGACCGACCAAGTGCAACAGGCATGGAGCTCCATCCCACAAACTGACATCCAGCACCTGTACGACCCAATGCATGAACGTTTGCGTGCTTGCATTCAACATTCTGGCGGTTACACCGGTTATTAATGTACCAGCATTTCACATTTAAAATGGCTCTTCTCGTGCTTACATTAAGCTGTGATCTTGAAACCTTAATGGATTAAATATGTTACCTATACAAATGTATTGCCGCCATTTCATTCCTCTACAACTATTTTTTCGTTGTGTTGGGATTTTTTTTTTCCATCAGTGTATTTTAATCTTGCAAATGGTGGTGTATTAGATGAGAGTTCTTTAAATCGTGCGAAGGCAGTTATTTGAGGATGTAAACCAAAATAATTATTCGTTCTTTCCAAACAAGCCAGACAAAGAGGATTCAAGAAAGTGGGCCATTTCTCAAGTCCACCGGGAAATATCCCGGCGGGCCAATCCGCCGCTGCTGGGACCCGAGGAAGTCATCAAGTGCACGTTGAACCTCGTTGTCTGTCGTGAACTGTTTCCGGGACAGGAAGTGATCCAGGCGACGAAACAGATGATAGTCTGTCAGAGACAAGTCCAGGTAATAGGTAGGATGAGGCAGTGCACCACAAGCGTTGTCCTGGAGCAGAAGAACGCCATGTCTGTTGACCAAAGCCGGTTGTTTTTGCAGCAATTTTCAGTGCATCTGGTGTAATTCAGCGCAATAACGTTCTGCAGTGATGGTTTGGCCTCATGCAAGAAACTCCGATGAATTATTCCGGCTGTGGACCACCAGACAAAGAGCATCATCTTCTTCTTGTGTAGGGGTGGCTTAGGATGCAATCCAGCAGGTTGTGCCTTTCTTAACCATTGTGCAGATCATTTGCGATTATAATAAAGGACCCACTTCTCGTCGCTGGTTACGATTCGATGCAGTAGAGGTTCCTGTTTATTCCTGGCAAGCAGCAACGTGCAGACTTCCAAACGCCTAGTCTTGTTGGTAATTATCAACTCATGCGGCAGCCACATGTCCAGCTTTTTGACCTTATACAGCGCAACCAGAAGCAGAACAACTGCCGTGTGTGGACACCTACTTCTGCTGCTAACCTTACGACACGTTTTTCGGGGGTCCCTTTCAACCACACGTAACAAAACATCGTCAGAAACAGCAACAGGTCGGTAATCACGTGCTTCGTTTTGCAGGTCTGTATCTCCGCTTCGAAAGTTCACAAAGCATCGCCGAATAGTTCGTTCGTTGGCTGTATCAGTGGCGTAGCCAGAAATTTCTTAAGGGAGGGGGGGCTCCGTGGGTTTGGTTCATTGGTGAAAGCCTCGTACACACGTATATATCGCTTATGCCAATAATCCGTGGAATATTCCTCTAGCCGTGATTTGGTGATTGTGGATGTGTGCGGAGGCTACAATCAGCATTAAAAATGCCTATCATGTTTAAATGAAGAATTATTTCTTCGGAGAAATTCGTTTCTCAAATATATCGTTAAATATGCACGAAATTCGCACATGTTACAGGCAAAGTACTACAGCATCAATGGATGAGTGGCGCTGACATAGCCAAAGTACTACAGCATCAGCATGAGTTGCGCTGACATCGCTTTATTCAAATTAACAACAGCATAAAACTGATTGTTTTTCAGTGATTCGACAATTCACGTGCATAGACTGAAGAACGGATTTCGTGATAGAGATTGTGTTGTAATGACTTCGAGACGTCATTTGCCAGTCGAATTACGCTATAGAGCTATAAGCAGACTCGAAGCAGGTCAGAGTCAGGTGAACGTGACTGAATGACTGAACGTGAGTCGTTTTCTGGTCCAAAGGCTGTGGAACCGCTTCCAAACCACAGAATCATCTTCCCGCAGGTACAGCCAAGGCAGCAGGCCTAGGGTAACAACTCCCTCACAAGACCGATATTTGTAGTTATCTGCGCGGCGGAACAGGACAGCTACGCTGACCCGTCTTCGATCTGTGCTTGTTGCAACTACCGAGAGGTCGGCATCAGCTTCTACGGTATGCAGAGGGCTACACTAAGGAGGTCTGTATGCTAGGCTGCTCGTAAAGTGCGTGCCCCTAACCTTCCGCCACAGGAGGGAAATTTTTAATTGGGTGTGCATACATGTGAATTGGAGTTCAAATCAATGGTGAATGGGGATCTGTACTGTTCACGGACGAGTCGAGCCATGCTTTACAGAATGAATTTGCATCTGGAGAGAGCCAGGCACCAGATATCATCCCTCTGATATCCGTGAAAGAGACACGCGTATGGTAGAGGCAATGTGTTTGTATGGGGAGGCATCTCTTCAGGCGGACGTACTGACCTCAGCTTGCTGCCATGTGGCAACTTGAATGCTCGGGGGCATAGAGATGATATGCTGGACCCTTTTGTTCGGCCATATGTAGGTTCAATTGGGGACTCATTTCTACTGCAAGCCGATAATCCTCATCGACGCACAGCGCAGTTGAAACAACAATACCTTGAAAAGGAGACTATTGTCCGTATGGAGTGGCCAGCACGCTCTCCTCACCTTAACCCAATCGAGCATGTGTGGGACTTTCTAGGTGCGTTGCTGCCCTCAACTTCCTCCCTGAACCCTGCAGGCGCTTCAAACTGCTTTGCTACGGATCTCATAAACACCATTATTAAAAACATGGAACATCGCTCTCTGGTCCATATTTCTGGTCGGGGTGACCACACTCCATATTTAAACACTTTTTAATTTAACATTTGGAATACTGATTTATGTCGTTTTCTCTTTTTATAGGAAATACAAAATGTAAAGGCTTTATATGCAATGTTTTTGAGATTTTGTGTGACATATGGCACAATGAAGATTTTCACCAAATTTCATTCAATTTGGTTGCATATTTTTTGAGTTATAACAATTTTTTCAATTTGTTTCTTCATTTATGGAAACCAGTATATTTCCCTGTCTTTCCTGTACTTTCAATTTAGACGGACGATTTGATTTTATCTCATAGGCCTGAATCGATTCCTTAAGTTACAAATACTAGGCACTCACATTAACCTATCCATGGATAGTGTAAGACCGAAATCACGATTCGGAAACCGGCGGCTCCGAAGCCACGTACCGATTTTGGCACAAAAAACTGCAACTCTCACTTTTTCTGATGAAAATATATCTTGTTAATAAGTATTCTTACAAAATATGAATAACCTTTCAAATGAAAACCAACTAAAGGGAAAAAATGTGAACTATTGTCCCTTAAAAAATTAAATGTGATTTCGCCGACTTTGTAGGTACGTTTTATTAATTTACTAAAGTCATCACAGAAAAACTTTAGTTTTGTTACTACTTTTACGTACACTACTAAGTTGAGATTTTTGCGTCTTACTTCTTTCAGTGCTTTATAAAATATGATTACTTTGAAAAAATGTACAAAAAAAAAATCGTAGTTTTTTCCCTCTCAAGTAAAATTTAAAATAAACAAAAAATCTTGTTTCAATATATTCTTTACGATAACGTATGTAATAGTTCAAAGGTGTTTCTGAGCAAAATGTCGCATTCTGGAAAAGGTGCATTCGAAAATACCTCCTAACTCTTAACATGAAGCAGAGAAGGCATCTGCTTTCGGGCCCCGGAAACTTAGAGAGCCTTTAGTATTACGACGAGGTTCAAATTGTTTATAAGTTTCATAACATTTTTATTTCTTAACCTCGATTTGAAGATTTCTAAAAAAAAGGAAAGAAAAAAGAGGACGTCAATGTTACAATAGAAGCCTGAAATACCGCATGTCGTCCACCACAGCTTTGCATTCAGAGTTTTCTCCGGTGGTGGGGGGTAATTGCAGATTTTGAGGGGCTGAAATTAGTTGACTGATTATATACATATAATCATAATTTTTTTATTTATATAAACATTAATACGTAAGGTCAGGTGATGCGCAACATCACAGCCTCTCCTTCACAAATGTCAACTCCGCCTTCTCGTGTTGCATCCTGTTCCCACTAAAGGGGCTCTGACGAACGCCAATAGCGGTATAACTATACCATCGAGATTAGAGGAAATGCTATTCCACACTCACCAACCAGCTTGGCCAGCGTGGTGAGTTATGGCCAAACCCCTCCAAAATGATTCCACAACTTAGATCTTGGCCCTCAGTCTCCGGCAGCTGGAATGTACCTGGCCAAGGCAGCGGCCATTGCGACATGAAGTCACAGGGTGCTAAGAATCCCCGGAGGACCGGACTAGGCTGCCATCTGATGCTGACCTTGGCTACGTATAACGGACGCTCCCTATCTTCTGATTCAAGGCTTCTTGAATTGGAAGAGGAACTACAAAGGATCAAGTGGGACATCGTCGGGCTAAGTGAGTAAGAAGAAAAGGAGAAGATATGATTGAACTGAAAAGTAGATATCTCTTCTACTATCGTGGGACAGATACTGGCAGAACTAGTGGTGTTGGATTTATAATAAACAAGAAACTGAAGGATAAAGTTGTAGAAGTTGAAAGTTCCTCTGACAGAGCTGCACAACTTGTTATCCAACTCTAGAGAAGATACCAGGCTCAGATTATTCAAGCTTATGCGCCGACTACAAGTCCTCCCGAAGAAGAGATTGACGAATTTTATGAGCAAAATTCGTCATCTAAATAATAAAGGCAAGCAGCGCTTGAAGATCATAATGGGAGATTTCAATACGAAAATAGGGCAACGGCAACAGGATGAAACTTCAGTAGGTAAATTCAGTCACAGCAACAGAAACCAGCGTGGAAATACTCTCGTAGAGTTTGCAGAGGCAGAAGAGTTTTTCATCATGAACTCCTTTTTCAAGAAAAAGCCGCAAAGGAAATGGACATGGAGGCATCCCAATGGATGGACAAGTGAAATTGATTTTATTACGTGTAACAAAAAATTTGTCATGGGAGACTGCAGTGAGCTGAACAAGTTCAACACAGGTAGTGACCATAGAATGGTAAGATGTAAAATGCACCTCAATGCTAAACTCGAACGTAGCAAGCTCATAAGACAAACAAAATGTATTGACATAACCAACCTTAAAAAACACCATAATACGTTCAAGTTGGAACTGAAGAACAGTTTCTCTGCTTTAGAAGGCCTAACATCGGAAGAAGTGGATATTTCTGAAGTTAACAGAAAAGTAACCAAAGCTCTTATGGAAACAGCAACAAAATTAGCTGGGTCTAAGAACAAGTTGCATGTAAACAAATTATCAGGAAAAACCAAAATGTTGATGCAAAAAAGAAGAGAGATGAGGACAACTAAAGAAGATGTGACTTCCAAAGTGGAATATATAGAACTATGCAAGACAGTACGAAAAAGTATCACTGAAGACGTAAGAAAATTTAACTGTGAACTAGTGAAGAAAGCAACTGAAAACAACCAAAGCCTAAAGATAGCAAAGGGACTTCTCATTAACTGAAGAAAACATATTATGGCACTGAGAAAAGAAGATGGTTCTGTAACAAGAAATAGAGGCGACATTTTAACAAGAGTGAAAGATCTCTACTCCAAATTATATGAAAGGGATGATACATGTACTCCAGACATCATGAAAGGTACCAGTACCAGAGTTCCTCCAGTCCTCCCAGCAGAAATTTCACATGCAATCAACAACATGAAGCGGGAAAAGCTCCAGGAGAAGATGGAATTACTGTAGACATCATACAAGAAGCAAAGGGAGAAATTGAAACAGTACTCACCCAAGCTTTCACTCGATGCCTTAATGAAGGGAAGATTCCTGAGGATTGGAACATTGCTACAATGATCCTGCTACAAAAAAAGGTGACATTGAGGATTTCAGGAACTACAGACCTATCAGCCTCCTATCAGTGGTTTATAAAATCTTTACTAAAGTACTTTCACACTGCTTGAAGGTAACACTGGACATGGCTCAACCGAGAGAACAAGCTGGATTCAGGAAGGCTACAGCACTATAGATCATATCCACCTACTGAAAAAACTAATTGAAAGAGCGAGGGAATATGAACTTCCATTGTGCATGGTTTTTATCGATTATGAAAAGGCCTTTGATTCAATGAAACCATCAGCAGTTACAATGGCTTTGAAATCCTGCGGTATTGAAGATGCATACATTAATATTATTAACAACATCTATGAAAATGCAAGTGCAAAGATTCGGCCGTTTGAGAATACAACACACATAAAAGTTGGAAAGGGAGTGAGGCAAAGTGACACCATATCTCCCAAGCTCTTTAATGTTACATTGAAAAATGTCTTTCAATCACTGAACTGGGAAAACAAAAGGATAAATATTAATGGAGATTATATAACTCACCTTCGACAACTCAAAGAAGCATGGAGAGGTGCATGCTTGGTGTAACCAGGAGAGATAAGAAGAGGAACTCGTGGATCCGAAAAATGACAAGAGTGGAAGCCATCATGATCAGAGTAAAATCCCTGAAATGGCAATGGGCTGGACATACTGCCAGAAGAACAGACCATCGATGGACAGTCGAAATTTTAGATTGGATTCCAAGGGACAGGAAAAGACCCAGAAGAAGACCACATGGGAGATGGGTGGATGGAATTCGAAAGAATGCGGGAGTAAAATGGAGGAGACGGGCACAAGACAGACCGTTGTGAAAGAGGCTTGGAGAGACCTTCGTCCAGCAGTGGATAGATAATGGTTGACAATGGTGATGATGATGATATATATACATTTTAATAGAGTATTAAAATTTTCTTATGCTCGGGTAGCGTAAGTGCGAATTCCAAGAAATCTACACATACAAGTGATTTAAATTGTAAAAATGTTATACCTTTAATTTAATTCAGTAATGCACCACGGATTTCACCATGGGGTGATGTAAAATACTGAGGATGCTAGTAATGTAACGCGGCGCTGGAGAACCGCCCCCCCCAAAAAAAACCCCTTTAGGAGTGGTAAAAATCCTCGCCTTACTACAAGTGTGTTTTTGATTATCAAGGAATCATTACAGTGTTACCTGAAAACGTATGGTGTAAACCATTCCCCTGCCATTTGGTTTCAGCCCCTTTAGATTAGCTAGCACATAGTAGTAAAAATAGAAACAAGAAAAAGATACTAATAACCGTCTGCATGCCGTTTTCAGGTGCCTCGTTTTTTTTTTTTTTGTTATTTTTTTTTATCACAAAGTGTAAACCACCCACCGCCAGAGAAAAAAACCCCTTTATTATGGGAACAATTTCTAATAATTTGCTATTGTTAAAAATTAGGTAGCAAATATTTTGTTGTATTGGAGCACTAACGTCGCGTTAGCTACACTGAGGCTTAATCTTATACATGGAAAGTCGGCATCGAGAAGACTGAAATAAAGCTGAATGCCAGCTTCCAAAATATGATGTATTGCTTTACAAACATCGCTCCTATGTGGAATTAAGTTGTTATTGTGGAAGTTGTCCGAGTTGTCAGTGCTTGAAAAAATGCCCCTTCGGAGAGGACTGTTTAGTGTTTTATTGAAGGGTGGTAGAAATTTCAAATTGAAGTCCATGTGGATGCTTTGACGTAGGATTACGTCTAACTCCACGGATAGTATGGGGCGACTTACAGCCGACCGCCTGTGACAAAAATAGGTCCCAATTCAAATCATTATAGCATTAAAAATACGGGCCGCACACTAATCATGTTAGCATATCCGTAAACAGCATGGAGTCCAATTCGTGTACTGCGCAATACATCGTGCGCGTGACTCTCCTTTCGCTCCCTGTGAACGGGGAAGATGATGCAATATTTCTATGTGTGCTGCTGCCTTTGACTCAATCTACCTCGGAAACCGTGAGTGCAATATGACTGTGCGTGGTATCGTTTTAAAGTTCTCGACGAGATCTATTCAGATATATAAAGAACATATCGCAGTGGTTTAAACTAAAATTTTAAAAAATTGTTTTCGTGTGAACGGGTTAACATTTTCGAAAATGCTGCGGAATTCGCAGAATGAACGCAAACAAAAGTGGAGAAAATCAAAACGAGGTGCAAGAGCAAGTGATGAGGAATGTAAGAAGTCCAAGAAGACTGCAGCCCAACGAACTAGAAAGTATCGAGAACGCCTGAAAGTAACCGCCGCCAAACAAAAATCCAACACACCGATCGAACCCGTACCCGACCCATCTTAAACTCTGTTACCAGCATTATTTGTACAAATTATGTGAGCTGCTTTTCATATCATAGACTTGTGTTTGCTGTAACAAATGAAATAAAGACTTTGATTCCATATTCGACTAGCTCACTTCAACTCTCCGATCTGCAAGTCGTAGTCCTACGTTCCAAACTGACGGCTCAATCAGAACTGAGCCTACCTGTATTATGTTTTAATAATTATAATATTTTCCCTTATTTTCTGAAGTTTTTTTTTTTTTTAATTAATTTCTCAAAATCTTCAGCTATAAACGACCACAATCAGACTAAATATAAGTGGAGATCGCCCGGTTTTTCGGGAGGATAAGCACACCACAATCAGACTAAATATAAGGGGGCGTTCATGGTTTTGAGGGAGGCTTAAGCACCCCGAGAAGATGCCTGAATACATCACTGTCCACCCATCTCTCTCATACTTACCTTCTTTAATAACTGATATATAGGTTGGTTTGTATAGATCGCACATACTGTTAAAAATCATAGTTTATTATGATTTTCAAGATGCATTACCTGTTGTATATTTATATTTAATAGTGTTTCAGTTATAGTTTTAGACAAACTTGGGAAAACAACAATATTTCATTAGATCTTAGGATCAGTTCTTTCTTCCCCTCCCAAGGTTCAGCTGCTTTAAATTAACGTGGAACACATTTAAACAGTGCATCGTGTGTAATATTACTATTATTTGTTTGTGTGATAGCATTTTGTTTGTTGGCGCTGGTAAAAATGTAGACGAGGTACACATTGGTATAATATATATATTTTCAATGCAATACCACAATGGGGGAATATACAGAATAAATTACACTCCAAACACATGAGCTGCACCATTATTAATGGTAAAATCAATGTAAAACTATTAAAAAAATGGTCATTGTTTTAAGGATTATGTATTGTTTTAAGGATTATAATTTTTGTTTTAAGGATTATAATGTATTGTTTTAAGGATTATAATTTTGTCCATAATCTGTCCATTCTGGTATAATTTTGTCCATAATAATAAAAATTCATGATAGTAAAAAAACTTGCTCTTTTTAATTAATGTGTTGTGTGTTTTTTTAGAAGCACACAAATCTATGGACTCTGCATTAATGTGATTAATCTTTGACTAATAGAGAAGTAAAATTTCAAAAATATGTTCTTTGAGAAATGCATCATTGTAATCTAGGGCCTTTACATTGTCACTAAAAACTGCAATTTCCTAGTGAGTACTTTTGCATGCGATTTTTTTTAAATTGGAACAACTTTTCCTTACACACTATGCTAAAACTAATGGGTCTTTCCGTGGATTCTAAGCTGCCACATTTGTGGGAAGACCATGGCAAAATGACCTGAGAATACTGGTTCTTTGTATACTGGGGGGGGGGGGGGTTAACAATGAGCTATAGTCTTCGTAGAAATCATCGACTTATCCACAGGTGGCGGGAGAAATTCCTTAACAAAATATTCACCAGTAATGCTCACTTACTGCAATGACTTCTTTGCTAATGCTGTAAATACCATGATAGCAAGCTGTATTAAATTTTAGAAAATCACTGTTAGTCGTCAAAAACAGGGACGTGCCATGCAGGGGTTCAACGGGTGCTAAGCCATCACCCCCTAATAGCTTAACAGGCCCGCGCACCGATTTGTGACGTCACTGGAGTAGTCCGTAGTCGCGGAGAGTAGCATTACGGCGATGTGCGAACGAACGCGTCTTTACGTACACCAACTAATCAGGTCGTGCGTTCTTTTAGAGTTTCACTGCATTTAAATAAGAACTTGTGTGTTAGTTTTTAAATAACTGCAGAGTTAACAAGTTTGTTTAATAATCTTTTAAAATACAGAAGAAAAAGAAATTACAGCGTAAAATTTAGCTTAGCTATAATTTCGACTTGAAAGGGTAAGCAAGACAGATTCGTCAACTTAATGAAAGCATCACTGTCATTTCACTGGAAGTGATAAACCATTCCTATAATCAAAATTATAAACTGTTGTCGTAGTTTTACTTGAAGGTATAGTGTCTTTATAGTTAGCCGAACGATTCCTGTACTTGTGAACAAATCGTTCTTGCACTTGAAAGATTAGTTTGAATGTCCATTACGAAGTATCGCCGTCGTTTCAAAAGATGTCGATTGACTAATTTAAGGAATCAGATTTTTCATTCATTGCAAACTTATGACTATGAAAATTTTAGTAATGAAATAATTCCTTTAGTGAAAATGTATTTTATATGCAATCCGTGATCACTAATATATTAAGAAAAGGTCAAGAAAAACTGAATTTTTTTCTGTGTTTTTTAATTATTACCAAATGCTCAATAAAACACGTTTTAACATACATACAGTAAATTGCTGCTTGATTCACTGATTGCATGAAATAAATTAAGATTTCAAGAAAATTATGCAATTGCTACATTATTAAACGTACAATAATGACATGACAAGTTTTCCTAATTTTAGTACCATCTAGTTACGTGTTTGGACAACTTCATTTTGATAAGCAAATATAAAGTTTATGATTTTTGTTTTCCAAAGCACTATTTCAAAAAAGTTACCTTGTCAAAGTTCAACACATCTGTATTAAGTATATTAGTAGCATTAAGCAAAACTATTTGGATCCACAATATAAGTATTTCTTTTTATCTGGAAAAATACAAGTAACTTATTGGCAGAAATTTCCTGAAATTTGATTTTCAAGAAGTATTCAGGAAAATTGCCAATGTACAAATAATTATGGTTGTGTAGTTCTTTATGTGTCACAAACACAATTTGATTATGTGTCCGTTAGCTGTTCCTTGAAGAATTTCAAAGACACGTTTCTAAGAAAATCTGAAATTTGTTCCCATAATTTCTTAAAGTATTTTTTCAGATAATTATTATATTTTTTCAGAACCTGACAAATGCACGTGCAGTTATTGTACTGAATAAATCTAAGCGATTGTTTTGGTACTATAGGATGTATTTTAAAAGATGTACATGTTCCATTATAAATTGACTAACTTGATGTACCATTTTCTCAGAAACTATAAAAAGCAATGGTATAAAATTTTGCACAAATGTTTTGTCATTGCTAAAGCTATTGAAAAAGATTGTTTTTTTCCTTTTTTTATTACTTTGGTTTCAAAATAAATTCTATGAAGGATTGAAGAAGTTTTTCCCCATACAAAAATTGACACCCACCCTCACGTTTGGAAGCACACTTTCCAGTAGTTATCGGATAATATGAGATATATTAGTTCCAGTTATTATTGCTGTAGCTTGTGAAGACAGTGCAGGAAGTCTGGAAACAGATAAGTCTAGATAAATGAATAAAAAGTTGATCTCTCATTTTAAGCAAATGTTTTCAAAAAAAAAAAAAAAAAAGAAGAAGAAGAAGCGAGTATATATTTCTACTTGTATTTTAAAAATCTTGCTTGTTTAGAACATAGTTTCCACAATATGTGGATTCATGTCGATCCACGTACTTTTTTTCTCTTAAAAATAACAATATCCAAGGCTTAAAAATACCATGCCAGAGATTCCCAGAGCATGTAAATCATTCGTCTGGGCCGGTAAATAAAACATCTAATTGCCTGTGCATGGAAACTAAATTTTAAAATAAAAAAGTTTGTAATAAAATTTCCTACTACACAAGAAAAAAAGACAGTCATCACATGTCGTGTTTCATGTCATTGTTAATTAATGGAAGTTGTATTATTGTTACGAAGTACCAAGGAAAGAGTAATATCACATCTTTAATTATGTTATGCTCTACGCCCAGAAATCGGAAACCTAGTTTTGCTCCAAATTTTGTTTATAATCAACAACAGTATGCATGCCTCTGATGTAACTGGCCTCTCATGTTTAGTGACAAAGGGAGAAAACTTTAACAAAAGAAACATGGCATAATCACTAAATTTCCGAAACACCAGTTTCATCATCGTACCATTTCATACCAATTTTAGCATCAGCATCTTAAAAATTGATATACATACGTTTGTGCATTGAACATTTGTAATACAGACCCTTAAAATGGAAGTGCAAACATGTTAAAACAGTTCATATTTTTAACTTAAAAAAAAATAGGGTTCTGATTTGTTATCTTAAAAGATACATTTTCCTGCGCATCCAGCTTTTACTACCTGGGCAAGTAAATAATTTCTTGCCCAGGTAGTACTAATATATGTCACCTAATTTTTAAGAAATTGAATGGTTCTGATAAATCCCCATCCTACCACAGATAGAGCATACACACTGCTCACACGAGAGTTCTTCAATGTGTTGGTTTGTAGAAAAATGCTTCAAAATCTTTAAACGGACATTTTAAAGGCAAACTTACTCCTGAACTATGTGTGCACTTCTGTTTTTGTGCATTCATATCTAATTTTTGATGTCTATACTTGATTCAGTGTTTGTGTTCCTTTAGTAATAAATATTAAAAATGATAATTCAATGCAACTCTCCATGTCTGCAAACACAAAAGATGTATTTCACATGGCAACAAGGCCTTAGCATTTATATAAAGGACATAGGCATGTTAGATGTGTACATGACATACATATATTTCGTATAGGATATAAGTATTTTACAAGCACTTGTGCCCAGAAATAGGGACCCCAAAAAGTTAATCTGGCGCTGCCTAAACACTTAAATAACTAAGTACGAATGTATCAACATATTACTCTTGGGATCACCTAAAAATTTCGGCTGTCCTCGATGGTCTGTCCTTCTGGCAGTATGTCCAGCCCATTGCCATTTCAGGGATTTAACTCTGATCATGATGTCTTCCACTCTTGTCATTTTTCGGATCCACTAGTTGCAAAAATGACTATGTCATCAGCAAAACGAAGGTGGGTTAGATAATCTCCATTAATCTTTATCCCTTTGTTTTCCCAGTTCAGTGATTCAAAGACATTTTTCAATTGGCATTAAAGAGCTTCGGAGATATGGTGTCACCTTGTCTCACTCCTTTTCCAATTTTTATGTGTGTTGTATTTTCAAACAGCCGAATCTTTGCACTTGCATTTTCATAGATGTTTTTAATAATATTAATGTACGCATTTTCAATACCGCGGGGTTTCAGAGCCATTGCAACTCCTGATGGTTTCACCGAATCAAAGGCTTTTTCATAATCGATAAAAGCCATGCACAATGGAAGTTCATATTCCCTCGCTCTTTCAATTAGTTCTCTCAGTACATGGATATGATCTATTCTGCTGTAGCCACTCCTGAATCCAGCTTGTTCTCTCGGTTGAACCATGTCCAGTGTCACCTTCAAGCGGTGTGAAAGAACTTTAGTGAAGATTTTATAAACCACCGATAGGAAGCTGATAGGTCTGTAGTTCCTGAGATCCTCAATGTCACCTTTTTTATGTAGCAAAACCATTGTAGCGTTGTTCCAATCCTCAGGAATCTTCCCTTCATTAAGGCATCGAGTAAAAATTTGGGCGGGTACTGTTTCGATTTCTCCGCTTGCTTCTTGTATGATGCGTGCAGTAATTCTATCTTCTCCTGGAGCTTTTCCCGTCATGTTCTTGATTGCATGTGCAACTTCTGCTGGGAAAACTGGAAGAACTCTGGTACTGGAACCTTTCATGATGTCTGGAGTACATGTATCACCCCAGTCATATAATGGAGTAGAAATCTTTCACTCTTGTCAAAATTTCGCCTCTATTTCTTGTTACAGAACCATCTTCTTTTCTCAGTGCCATAATTTGTTTTCTTCCCTTACTGAGATGTCCCTTTGCTATCTTTAGGCTTTGGTTGTTTTCAATTGCTTTCCTCACTAGTTCACAGTTGAATTTCCTTACGTCTTCAGTGATACTTTTTCGTACTGTCTTGCATAGCTCTATATATTCCACTTTGGAAGTCACATCTTCTTTAGTTGTCCTCATCTCTCTTCTTTTTTGCATCAACATTTTGGTTTTTCCTGATAATTTGTTCACATGCAACTTGTTCTTAGACCCAGCTAATTTTGTTGCTGTTTCCATAAGAGCTTTGGTTACTTTTCTGTTAACTTCAAAAATATCCACTTCTTCCGATGTTAGGCCTTCTAAAGCAGAGAATCTGTTCTTCAGTTCCAACTTGAAGGTATTATGGTATTTTTTAAGGTTGGTTATGTCAATACATTTTGTTTGTCTTATGTTTGTTTGTTTGTTTGTTTGTTTGTTTTTAGATTTAACGACCACCGTGAGCAACTCAATGGGCTATAAGCAGTCACCCGTCCCTAATTTAGGGTCACTGGTTCCAGGGAAGGGAGAGAGCCAGTGCCGTAAGACAAACACAACATCCATGCCTGACCGGGAACACCCCGTCCGTACGAATGATCAGAAGCCATCGCTTAGACCACTGCGCCACCGGGGCGGCGTTTGTCTTATGAGCTTGCCACGTTCGAATTTAGTGTTGAGATGCATCTTACATCTTACCAATCTATGGTCACTACCTGTGTTGAACTTGTTTAGCACACTGCAGTCTTCTATGACGAATTTTTTGTTACACATAATAAAATCAATTTCACTTGTCGTCCCATTTGGATGTCTCCATGTCCATTTCCTGTGTGGCTTTTTCTTGAAAAAGGAGTTCATGATGAAAAACCCTTCTGCCTCTGCAAACTCTACGAGCGTATTTCCTCGCTGGTTTCTATTGCCGTGACCGAATTTACCTACTGAAGTTTCATTCTGTTGCCGTTGCCCTATTTTTGCATTGAAATCTCCCATATATATCTTCAAGTGCTGCTTACCTTTATTATTTAGATGAGGAATTTCCTCATAATATTCTTCAATTTCTTCTTCAGGATGACTTGCGTTGGGTGCATAAGTTTGAATAATCTGAGCCTGATATCTTCTCGCGAGTTGGATAACGAGTCGTACAGCTCTGTCAGAGGAACTTTCAACTTTTACAACTTTATCCTTCAGTTTCTTGTTTATTATAAATCCAACACCACTAGTTCTGCCAGTTTCTGTCCCACGATAGTAGAAGAGATGTCCACTTTTCAGTTCAATGAAATCTTCTCCTTTTCTCCTTACCTCACTTAGCCCGATGATGTCCCACTTGATCCATTGTAGTTCCTCTTCCAATTCAAGAAGCCTTGAATCAGAAGATAATGAGCGTCGATTATACGTAGCCAAGGTCAGGATCATATGGCAGCCTAGTCCGGTCCTCCGGGATTCTTAGCACCCTCTGCCTTCATGTCTCACTGACCGCTGCCTTGGCTAGGTACATTCCAGCTGCCGGAGACTGATGGTCAAGATTTAAGTTGTGGAGTCATTTTGGAGGGGTTTGGCCATAACTCACCACACTGGCCAAGCGGGTTGGTGAGTGTGGGATAGCATTTCCTCTAATCCCGATGGTATAGTTATACCGCTATTGGCGGTCGCCTGTCTTCTTCTTCTTCTTGATTGGAGGTTTAACGACCACCGTGAGCAACTCAATGGGCTATAAGCAGTCGCCCGTCCCTAATTTAGGGTCACTGGTTCCAGGGAAGGGAGAGAGCCAGTGCCGTAAGACAAACACAACATCCATGCCTGACGGGATTCGAACCCGGACCTCTTGCGGACGAATGATTAGAGGCCAACGCCTTAGACCACTGCGCCACCGGGGCGGCTGGCGGTCGTCAGAGCCCCTTTAATGGGAACAGGATGCACCACGAGAAGGCGGGGTTGACATTTGTCAAGGAGAGGCTGTGATGTTACGCATCACCTGACCTTATATGCCTTCTCTAGATATCATCATTGTCAACCATTATCAATCCACTGCTGGACGAAGGTCTCCCCAAGTTTCCTCCACAACGGTCTGTCTTGTGCCAGTCTCCTCCATGTCACTCCCGCATACTTTCGAATTTCATCCACCCATCTTTCATGTGGTCTTCTTCTGGGTCTTTTCCTGTCCCTTGGAATCCGATCTAAAATTTCGGCTGTCCTCGATGATCTGTCTTTCTGGCAGTATGTCCAGCCCATTGCCATTTCAGGGATTTAACTCTGATCATGATGTCTTCCACTCTTGTCATTTTTCGGATCCACTAGTTGCAAAAATGGCTATGTCATCAGCAAAACGAAGGTGGGTTAGATAATCTCCATTAATCTTTATCCCTTTGTTTTCGCAGTTCAGTGATTCAAAGACATTTCCAATGTGGCATTAAAGAGCTTCGGAGATATGGTGTCACCTTGTCTCACTCCTTTTCCAATTTTTATGTGTTTTGTATTTTCAAACAGCCGAATCTTTGCACTTGCATTTTCATAGATGTTATTAATAATATTAATGTACGCATTTTCAATACCGCAGGATTTCAGAGCCATTGCAACTGCTGATGGTTTCACCCAATCAAAGGCTTTTTCATAATCGATAAAAGCCATGCACAATGGAAGTTCATATTCCCTCGCTCTTTCAATTAGTTTTCTCAGTACATGGATATGATCTATTCTGCTGTAGCCACTCCTGAATCCAGCTTGTTCTCTCGGTTGAACCATGTCCAGTGTCACCTTCAAGCGATGTGAAAGAACTTTAGTGAAAATTTTATAAACCACCGATAGGAGGCTGATAGGTCTGTAGTTCCTGAGATCCTCAATGTCACCTTTTTTATGTAGCAAGATCATTGTAGCGTTGTTCCAATCCTCAGGAATCTTCCCTTCATTAAGGCATCGAGTAAAAATTTGGGCGGGTACTGTTTCGATTTCTCCGCTTGCTTCTTGTATGATGCGTGCAGTAATTCTATCTTCTCCTGGAGCTTTTCCCCGCTTCATGTTCTTGATTGCCTGTGCAACTTCTGCTGGGAAAACTGGAAGAACTCTGGTACTGGAACCTTCCATGATGTCTGGAGTACATGTATAATCCCGGTCATATAATTTGGAGTAGAAATCTTTCACTCTTGTCAAAATTTCGCCTCTATTTCTTGTTACAGAACCATCTTCTTTTCTCAGTTCCATAATCTGATTTCTTCTCTTACTGAGATGTCCCTTTGCTATCTTTAGGCTTTGGTTGTTTTCAATTGCTTTCCTTACTAGTTCACAGTGGAATTTCCTTATGTCTTCAGTGATACTTTTTCGTACTGTCTTGTATAGCTCTGTATATTCCACTTTGGAAGTCACATCTTCTTTAGTTGTCCTCATCTCTCTTCTTTTTTGCATCAACATTTTGGTTTTTCCTGATAATTTGTTCACATGCAACTTGTTCTTAGACCCAGCTAATTTTGTTGCTGTTTCAATAAGAGCTTTGGTTACTTTTCTGTTAACTTCAGAAATATCCACTTCTTCCGATGTTAGGCCTTCTAAAGCAGAGAATCTGTTCTTCAGTTCCAACTTGAAGGTATTATGGTGTTTTTTAAGGTTGGTTATGTCAATACATTTTGTTTGTCTTATGAGCTTGCTACGTTCGAGTTTAGTGTTGAGGTGCATCTTACATCTCACCAATCTATGGTCACTACCTGTGTTGAACTTGTTTAGCACACTGCAGTCTTCTATGACGATTTTTTTGTTACACATAATAAAATCAATTTATCAATTTCACTTGTCGTCCCATTTAGATGTCTCCATGTCCATTTCCTGTGTGACTTTTTTTTTTTTTTTTTGATTGGAGGTTCAGCGACCACCGTGAGCAACTCAATGGGCTATAAACAGTCGCCGTCCCTAATTTAGGGTCACTGGTTCCAGGGAATGGAGAGAGAGCCAGTGCCGTAAGACAAACACAACATCCATGCCTGACCGGGATTCGAACCCGGACCCCTTACGGACGAATGATCAGAGGCCAGCGCCTTAGACCACTGCGCCACCGGGGCGACAGGCTTTTTCTTGAAAAAGGAGTTCAAGATGAAAAAACCCTTCTGCCTCTGTGAACTCTACGAGGCCGCCCCGGTGGCGCAGTGGTCTAAGCGATGGCCTCTGATCATTCGTCCGAAAGGGTTCGAATCCCGGCGAGGCATGGTTGTTGTGTTTGTCTTACGGCACTGGCTCTCTCCCTTGCCTGGAACCAGTGACTCTAAATTAGGGACGGGCGACTGCTTATAGCCCATTGAGTTGCTCACGGTGGTCGTTAAACCTCCAATAAAAAAAAAAATAACTCTACGAGAGTATTTCCACCCTGGTCGCCGTGACCGAACAGAAACCAGCGTGGAAATACTCTTGTAGAGTTTCCAGAGGCAGAAGGGTTTTTCATCTTGAACTCTTTTTTCAAGAAAAAGACACATAGGAAATGGACACATCCAAACGGAACGACAAGTGAAATTGATTTTATTATGTGTAACAAAAAATTCGTCATAGAAGACTGCAGTGTGCTAAACATTTTTGTCTCTAGATATATATGTATTTAATAGGTGACACACAGAAAATAAGGTACAAGAGGAAAAATACTATTATCCTTTGTACAACTGCATTTTAATTTTTGTTACCGGCAAAACACAGTGTTCGGAAATTTTTTCCAATGCTTTGTTTTATAAATAATCAACTTTTAATTAGTCGCTGAGCTTTTAGCGTAATTCACAATGATGTGTTTATATGTCCAATACTGTAATATTAGAAACATATGTTTACAGTTTAAATAATATTTTTTTTTTTTTTTTTTTTTAACTACAGTGATGATAGTTTAGTTCATTCTCATTCCCTTTACTGTAGTGTTTTACAGTTATAGTGTTTTCCTTGACTTTTAAACTGATTATTTAGGATTTCCCGTGGAGAAGTAGCTTCTGAGAACCCCACTACCAACCCGCTGCTACAGCATGATACGTCATCATCTCCAGCTGCGTCTTCAGGGGAGCCAGCTCTAAGGATCAGCCCGCCGCCCCGGTGGCGCAGTGGTGTAAGGCGTTGGCCTATGATCATTCGTCCGAAGGGGTCCGGGTTCGAATCCCGGTGAGTCATGGATGTTGTGTTTGTCTTACGGCACTGGCTCTCTCCCTTCCCTGGAACCAGTGACCCTAAATTAGGGACGGGCGACTGCTTATAGCCCATTGAGTTGCTCACGGTGGTCGTTAAACCTCCAATCAAAAAAAAAAAAAAAAAAAAAAAAAAGGATCAGCCCTTCTCTTCTATAGCCCTGCGATGGAACAGCTCCATGCACTGTGCCTTAATGGCTATACCTTTCGAAGCGGAGTAACCGTGCCCATGGTTACTGAGCAGACAGAAACACACGGAAACGCAGGAACAGGAGGGGCGTGTGTAGAATGCATGGCTTGAAACTTGTTTACTATTTTCGTGGGTGGCAGAGTGGTTGAGAGCAAAGCCACATTCGGATTATTAATGCCGCTTCAGCTGTGTGTTGTTGTTCAAGTTAACTTCATAATCCTATACTTATAACGAAGTCACTGGGAGAAGGTTAACTGATTTTTGTTTTGATATTAAAGAAATAATTCTGTTCAACAACACAATGTCTGTACAACCTGGCCCAGTTCGACCACCTCGAGCGTCCAAATCACCGAAAGAATCGGTAACTATTCGTTGTCAGTTTTTGATTTTATGAATAAATTTTCCGAAACAGTTGCCAGTAAAGAATTTATGACCAAGATCGGAATAAAAAACTTCTGGAGGTTTAGGGCGGGTTTCCGCAGTTTTGCTGTGTTGCATTTCATCTTGAGTTTTTCGTTTGCTTGGTTGTTTAACGACCACCATGAGGCATAGCCGCCGACTATAAGGGGGCAAGGTCAGCCTTGCCCCTCCAATAATTTTATTGGAGGAGCAGTGCCCACCCAATATTTTTTTTCCTGTTTGATTAAATAATCGCTTTAGCCTCACAAGGTTGACCAAGCTCCACTTCATGAGGCCAAAGCGATTTTTTTTTCAAAAAAATTAATAAACAAAGACTTTTCTCCATGTTCAGCATTGCTTATTGGATAAGAAACTGGATTGCCAGCAGGCATTGTGTTTGACATGTTCTCTTAATAAATGGTAAACAGTGGCATGTCTTGGGTTAGGTATCTTGGGTCTGAGAACTGGGCTAACTCACCCCCTTCCAATCAGTAAGAGACATTACTTGTTACATAAAGTTGAATAAATTGGACATTGTGTTTAGTGAGGTGTACACACAGACACAGTACTGTTTTTTTTTTTTTTAATTGCAAAGTTTTATTTTTAACTGTTAAGTAATAGAAGTAACTTAAACTACTGCATGCTATTGCTAACATTATACCAAATAATTATGAGGATTAGGATTTGAATACTTTATTTGGGCATGAACTCCATTCTTCTTTCCTTTTGTGTGAACTTGAGTGCTACATTTTCATAAAAAGTTTCTTCCGAGTAGTTTTCTGTATTTAAAAAGAATGTTTTTCTCTTATTGACAAATCAGCCAATTTGTTCGAATGTACATGTCCTTGTGTGGTTTTAAGTTATATCTTGATTCTTTTTAATGCAGAAAAACTTCTTTCGGCAGTTGCAGTTGTTAATGGAAGCTTTAATAAAAATAATATTTGTACACCTCACTAAACACAATGTCCAATTTATTCAACTTTATGTAACAAGTAATGTCTCTTACTGATTGGTTTTTCTATTCATAAAGAGAATAAACATCTTCAGTTTATTTTTTAGTTGAGCTGTATCAAAATTTGAAGCATACAGTTCTGACAGTAGATGTTCAGGGAAGCTTTCACAAAATTTATCAAAACAGTTCGAACCCAACAAAGTCATGAATTTAAGATATAATATCACTGATTTTAATTCATTGACACTTCACAGAAACTGAAACAACTCTTGCGAAACACGTGCTGCTACAGGTGGAAGCATGCGAGTGACTGAGGAAGTCGAAGTCTTCTCTTTTCTGAGCGAACTGTTGTCCAAAGCATTGGTCCATTCGCCTCCATGCGCTCATTCATGTTGTCATGGAAACACTAGCTGGCGATCATATGGAAGATCTTCGAATCAGAACAGGGAAGACTAGAAGAGCTGCTTACGTTATGCGGTTGGCTTTTTCGCCAGCAAAGCAAATCAGCACAGGTTTTTTTTCGCAGTGAAAGCATTGACATATCTTAATACCGTTGATAATTGGCTTTTATTTTTGCGTTCTCTGGGCTTCCCAGCTGGCCTCGAATATATGCCACTGATGGTAAATGTTTAGAACAATTATCAAAAATAAAATAAAAATGCAGAAACATATATGATCTCTAGCGACTTTATTTATTTTCGTGTATTTATTTTTTGCATTTCCTGTTGTTCCTTGTTTGAGTAACCCAGCTAATTTTTCACATTTTTTTTATAAACGTTAAGAAATAAAATCTCTGGATATTTTTATAAAATCACCAGCTAAATTTTATTTTTGAAAACATTAATATTCAACACAACAATATTTCAGTTTCCTTGTTCATTTGCTGATAAGCAATTACGTTTTAAAATATACGTCAAATCTTTCTTGTAATCCCCCTTTTTTATTTTCCTTCTGAAAATGGAAGAGAGAAAATAAAGCATCACTCCTCACAAGTCTCTCCCCCCTCCAATAATTTAAAGTTGGCGTCCCTGGATACAGGCACCACCTGCACAAAAATTTAGGAAATTGGTTCCAGGGAAAGGAGAAAGCCAGTGCCCATGCAGGACCGTAGCAAGCTTTTCTTATCTGAGAGGGCAATACTTGGAAGTGTGCCCTTTCGAGTTCCACTCAAATAATGAGTGATTTTTACTTTCTTGCACACCGCCATCATTATTTGTTTATTTCTCCGTGTAATGGTTCTGATTGTTCAAAAATTGTATTTCAGATTTTTGACATAATTTTATGAAAAATGTAAAAACTAGGTAAAAGCTTTAGAAAAGCCAGCATAACCCCTGACTAGTCACATAGTAAAAGGTAATGGCAGGAATGTTATCTTTGTTTCAATCAAATATTTACCTGGGTATCATCGTGATCCAGTCTGAAAAAGCTTTCTGTTGTGAGTGTTACTTGGATTTGAAAAAGTCATAGATTTCTCAAATTGCCCAGAATCAGTATTTTATCAATGTGAATTCAAATACCACAATTGTTTCTCATTGAAACATAATCTTTCTCCTCTGGCATTTGCCTACTGACTTCATAGTAATAAAATTCTTTTACTAAATAGTCTTTCTTCAGATTTACTAAATGGTCTTTCTTCAGGTATACTTTTACAAGGCTTGTGGTCTGCAGTTGACAAAATTCCTTTATTACAAAGTGCCTTAGGTTTTCTTGCAATTTAATTACTCCAAATTCTTTTGCATGACCAGCTTTTGGGTAATATTATTAATATATATTTTTCACTTTTAGCATTTTTGAATTTTTCTTTCAGTTGCTGAAGTACTTTTAATTCTTTCTTATCGCACTCACTTTCATTATGCTTTACTTCAATTTGCCCTGTATTGAAAATGATTCTTTGTAAGGTCATTTTATTTTTTCAATTTATTCTTTTCAATACTTCTCAGAGCTTTGCATTTTCTTTTTGCATTCTCTAAAAGAACAAATTCATGGTCAACAAATTCAGAATCTTCACATTCTGTAGTTCTAGGACCTGCAGTTACATCCTCAGCAGCATACTATTTTTGTTTGGATTTTCTTTACCTAACTGAACTCAGCAAGTTGTACACATTTTCATATGTGATTCAATGCTGTAATTTAATGAATGCATCCACTCTGTTGTATTTCTCAATTTTCTTTAACCCAGTGGTTCTCTTTCTTGTTAAGTGCCAATGCCAACTTTTACACTTTCAATTAAAAAGAAACAAGCAAACAAGCAAGGAAAACTACATCTATGATAATATAGATGCAAATTAGTACTCGCCAGATGGCTATTAACTGACAACTTTGTGATTAAATTTATTTCAGTGATTGCCAATTTGGCCATTTGTAATTTTTAGTGCCAACTTACAAATTATAATAATTCAGAAGTAAAAGATGTGAAACCAGCCCTAACTAAGGATGGGCAAAAAACTGCGATGTTTTTGAACATCGAAGTTTTGTCACCAATCAGTGTTTAAACCTTGATGTTGCAGAAGCTGATACATTGAGGTTTCATGACCGATATTTGAAACTGGTAAAGAATATTTTCTATGTAAAGTAAATGAACTTCTTTTTGTTGCATTCTTGTATAGAGGAAGGGAATGTAATATTTTCATGTCGTGAATTGGATGTTTGGTCGCCGACGTTTCGTCGGCAAAATCGAGTTCTTTTCCTCGGTACTACAGGAACCGATACATCGAAAAAATATCGAGATTTCCACTGATCCATTGAGCATTTTAACAAATATTATTGGTTACTCGATTTAGATTGGTGAGTAATTACCGTTATATTGAGCACAGATTTTACCCACCGATGTGCCCATTTACTGCTGCAGATGGAAAAATATGAAATCTTTGGCTTATGATAAAAAATATTAAAACATCGAGGTTTTCACGGATACATAAAAAATTTCCACCGATACTGTGGATATTTTGGGAATGAGTAATCCCAAGGGGGAAAAAGATTTACAAAATGGTTTTTACTTTGCACAGTGAGTGGCTTCTTATATGTTCAGATAAAGTAATCCATGTAAATAATAGCAGTTGCATTACAGTTTCTATTAATCCCCCCACCTCTTTTTTTTATGCTGGAGACTCCTTTTTGGCCACTAAGATTTGCCAACTTACTAGCCGTTTTTGTTTTGTTTTAGTGACTAACGTTTTTGGACTTGCCGGACAGTGGCCACTTAGCTAAAATTCCAGTCTGCAGCTATATATGATAACATTACTTATAGCTTAATGTTGTCAAACTCCAAATAAATTTATGTTAAAGGCAAAAAGAATCTTAATTGGTGTGTATTGTTTGGTTTGATATACGATTTCAAATAGCACATTAACAAATTTTTCAGTTTTTTACTTGGTTGCCAAAGAGATACCACATTGAAATTTAGAATTAATATTCTGTAAATCTGTACCAAAAATTCTGGGTTTTTTTTTGAAAATTAAAAAAAAAAAATCACTTTTGAGAAATTTAAAAAATAAAAATCTAATAAAGGCCCATTTTGTAAGCCTGAAAATGACGCTTTACCCATGTATGTAGCTTTCATAGATCTCTAGAAAATGGCATTTAACATGGACAGTGGTTTTTGAGCACTTTCGTCACTTTTGAAATTTCCAAAACTCAAAAATGGGCAGTTGAAATTAAAAAAAAAAAAATGCCATTTATTATATCTCTGAGTGAGGTACAACTACACCAAAAATAAATTAAATCCATCTCAAAAATGACCTATTCATTGGTTGATTTTACATAGAATGATAGATTTTTCTTATAGGGATTTTTGTGTATCTGTTAGATGGAAAGGGCCGAAAAGTACTATTAAAATAAGACTATTTTTGTATAAAAGATGTATGATAAAATTGGAATTTGAATTTTTTAATGGATGCACATTTCCCCCCTTAGCGATGTGTTATCGTGTAAACAGTTTTAAAATATTTTTCAAGTATAATTTTTGGGAAATATTGGTAGTAACTTAGTCTTACCAGTATTCTTGTGAAATTGTTATTGAAAATTTACTGTGACAAGGAATTTTAAGCTCTCAAAATTTTTAAGATTTTTTAAGTGAAAAATGAAATTTTTATCTTTAATAAAACTGAACCTTTACAGAAGAGCAAAAAATTGAAGGGCTTAAACAAATAGTCTGCATTGGAAGATGGCACTATCTTCATATTTGAAGACGGAAATTTTACATTCTAAGTTTTCTGGTGTTTTGTTGATCATTAGGGTGCAGATTTTTATGACCTAAAAATATGCAAGCATATATGACCTTAAAGTCATTTAAATATGACCAATTGAACTGAAAATATGACCATACATTTTATGAAGTTATCACCCAATTTTTAAAACTCAGTGCTTATACACATATAGATTATGGTTGTTAGCTAAAAGGTTTATTCTTCATCACTTCTACATACTTTGATGACTTCTATTTAATTGAACAATTAGAACTAATCAGTGCAAAAGTGCTAGAGTTGACGGAATCAAATGAACATTTTGGGAGTAAAATAATAGGAATACCTGGATTAGTTTTCGTCTATCATAGAATTGCATTGGATGATTACGTGCATCTTCAGGTTATCAAACTCAAAATTCCTTCTGTTGCTCGTCAGTATGTTCCTGTACCTAGAGAAACTGCGCTCGACATCACAAGAGGTTACAGGGGCAAATTTGAATAACGCCAACTCATCTAGAAAAAAAACTGGCTTGAAGTCATCAAATTTTGCTTCACTTCCACAAAGAATGTCACTTATTTTGTGAAGTATTGAATAAACCCGTATTAGATTGCAACACTCTTTGCAGTTTGTCACTAACTTTTTCAGCTACTTTCATCTTTGCTTGCCTTAAATCACCCACAGTTTGTTTCACAATTTCCAGTTCCTCCCTAAGTTTCATTCTTACAGTTTCAAGACGAGTGATTGCACTAGATATTCCACTGAAGTTACATTTTATGTATATGCCAAGTTTCAAGCCAAGGTATCAGAAAAGGAATCTTGCACAATTTTAATGGAAGAAGAATCACAACAGTCAAATTCTTTAATTGTCCTATCTAAGGAATCATAATTTGTGTGCAATAATTCAAAGCCACATCCAGCCAGGTCCCCCACAGCGTTAGGACAGGTTGGAGAGGAAGTGCCAAAGTAGGAGCAATTTCTTTGAACTTTTGCACGCAAAGCGGAACTTCTATGAACATTTTTTTACCATTTGAAATTAGCTTATTTACATCAGGATAGTTGCTTTGAATCTCTACGGCCACTCTGTGTAAACCATAATATGCAAGGCATGTGATATGGACCATTTTTGGATAAAGTAGTTTAAGTCCCTTTGCTGACTTAGTCATGTATGGAGCGGTATCTGTTAAAAACAAGACGATGTTTTCTCTTTGTACACAATCTGGCCTGAGTAATTTCATTGAATCATCGAGGAGTATGGCAATAGTGGAATTGTGTACTTTTTGCAGATTTTCGCATGTTAGAAGAAATACTTCATCAGGCTTGTCACATTTCAGAGTGCCGATAATAACATAGTCTATGTATCTTCCATCTACATCACTTGTTTCATCTATTGAAACCCATATCTTATTGTTGGCAACAGCAGGTCTAATCTTACCTAAACCATCTTCATAGCAGGCGAAGATATAGTTTTTCCTAAGAGTTGATTCATTTGGAATCGGATGACTGGTGTACTTCTCCAAAAATTCTCTGACGCAACCACTACTTAATTTCCTTAAGGGAATATTCGAAGTAAATATAATTTTACAGAGGTCCTTACAATATTCTGACAGTGTATTTGATGAACCTGCAGTTGAAGATGTCTCGAAAAGGAGACGCTGGCTGTTCTCAGCGGAGGAAAATCTTGCTAAACACACCTCTGATGTTTTGCGGTAACACAGTGCTGTTGAACATTAAAACGCTTTTGATCCGATACCCTGACTTAACACAATTTACAAAAGAAAATAAGAAAATATCACCATCACTAATGAAAATTCGCTCCCCAAACTCTTGAACAAAACACCGTAATTTCACGTTCATCGAACACCCGCTTTTGGATACGTTGAGATCAAACTGAAGTTGAGACGAGAGTTTTACTTTTAGCTTGGGTACAGTAAACCAAAAATAAAATAGAATTAAGCTCTGGTTTACAAGTACTCGTGAAGACACCATCACGCTGGCCCGTTTCAGTGGTTGGCAAGATGCCAATAATAGTAATCCAAACGAGGCTAAGTAAAACAGTATTCAGGAAAATTTTCCCACGGAAAAGTCAGGCCGTTCGAAATGCTTTGGTTACGAGTCGCTGAGTCCTTATGACGTCATTTCGCATTCGCATAGCCAACGATTGGCTAACATATGACCAAATATGCTGTTTATTATGAAATTAGTCAAAAATATGACCTAACATTTTCAAAAGATCAAAATATGACTTTCTAGGATAAAATATGACATGTCATAGAAATCTGCACCCTATTGATAACTATTGGGTTTTATTGCCTTACAATTATTATGGTGTTCTGGAAATAAAAGAATGTTCCAAACAATAATACATAATACAGTTTTATCGCATTTTAAGGACAAATTCATGAGCTCATCTTTGGTCCTCCAATACTCCTTGTTCATCATAATTACTATCAATATTACCAGTTCTCTTGTGCTTGTAATTTCCTTCAATAGGCCTTTAAAATTTTTGCTGAAATTATTCACTATATTTTCTTCTGATATTATTAAAATGTGCCCATCTTTGTCACTACTTAATTCAAAATCCCTGGGTAACAGACTTTTCATATATTGCCATTCATACATTGAATAAGACTGCAAAATACTTTTACAGCAATTATAGGGGCATGTCTTCCAAAATATTTCCCCACTCTACACGTGTGTTCCCTCTTGCATCTCTAGCACATTTCTTTACATTTCAACAAGACATCCTATAATTCTTGTTAGTCTGTGACAGCTTGAATATTTCCTAGACTTTTCCTTTCCTCGACAGCTTTACCAGCTTCTGCTGTTCACTAAAGAATTCTCACTTTCATCTTCTAACAGACTGCCATACCACATGCTAACCTGGCAGCTTAATGACCCATCTTTCATATGTGTTCTAACCAGTCTCAATGATTTCAGTCACTGAAGCTGCAGCTTTGTTATAACCTTCATTAATTCTTTTCTGGAAATCTATCTAGCCTTATCACTTCCGGAAACCCTTTTACATTTCTTTGTCTATCAACAGTGAAGCATCTTAATATCTTTGTCAGTTCCTTTATTGGGCATTGGATGTATCTTTAAAAGTGAGGGCTATGGAATCTAATCACTACTTATTTCAAAATCTCGTAAAACAAGTGTCTTTAGTCAGATCTCTTAGAAACCTTTGCACTATGATGTAATTGATTATATTTCTTCTGTTTGTAGCTTTTCACCCATTAAGTTAATTCTTTAATGCTTAAACATATCTCAACATAGTGATTCAGAGCTCATTGCCTAAACATTTGTCAGTGAGTCTTTTTCCATTCATTGTTTGCCATGAATTTCTCTACAAATTAACTCACTATACCTACAAGACCCTAGTTGTTATTACCAATTCTGCAAAATCACAAGAACAATCTTTTGACTTTGTCTGATTTTAACACCCAAATCTTCAAGAAGGGAGCCACATAGAGAAAGTCACACACAGAATTTTTTGGGAAAGTTTGAAACTGGCAAGGCCTGTTAACTGTCATCCTACCCTTTGTAGAACACTGGGTGTTAGGTCTTGCTGCTGTTTTCACACATCTTCCATGATGTTCAGCACGTGCGTATCCCGTTAGAGTCCCTGTCACCTTTCTGTAGAGAATGTTTGAAATTAATTTAAAAACAAATAATTTCACATTTATTTTTAAATTCATGTTTGGCAAATTTAAAAATCTGTATTCTATTAATAATATGAGCTTGAAGTTTTCACACATTAAATACTATTTCAGTGCATTTTACGTAAAATTTGTGTTCTGCATGTAATTCGTTTTCCATATTTCTGCATATGTCTTATAAATGAACTGGAAATATGCACACAGTATAAAAATGATTCTTTTCTCATTAATTAAAATTTATTGTCACGAATTTTGAGATTTTTTAAAATAAGGTACATTTTTTAGACAACAGAAAAATTCAACTTCAGGCCTGCTAGATATATTTGTTGTTGACAGGAGAGATATATTTTGTTGTTGACCTGTGTGCAGTATTTGTATGCATAGAGCATCTATCACCAACAGTTATAAGGTTCTTAATTTATTAATAATACATTTGTAAATAGCATCACTGTAAGAGGTAACAAGTTTTCAGTTGAATAGGGCTGGTGTTTCCACTGTCAAACTGACTTTTTTTTGTTTAAATATGTGACATGTAACTGTGTTCTTATGCTGTACACTGCCCCTGTACTAGAAATTTCAAACCAACAAACATGTAAAGAGCATCAAGGGACACTCTTCCAGATGTAAATATTGTAAATCAAAGATTTTGTGAACTTAACACAAAGATTTTCTTTGTAATCTTCCATTAATTTTACATCATAAATTTTTTGATATTGATAATTGATGTTTTCTTATCAATGATTCAGAGCAAGCAAATAATTAATTTTTTTGCTTGTACCAGTTGACTTGATATAGATAGATAGATATGGTAACCCTGTGTTACAGCAGATCATCAAGCTTCCTTCTGCTGTGTGATAACAGTTGCCCAAATCCAAACTGCCTCGATATTAACTTGTTAAGCTTCTCTGAGATATCATTATCATAATCTGACACATGTACACTGTTCAAACAACACACACGTACAAATCTTGGCAATGAACTTTATCTCTTTCTACACATACTAAAATTTCCTGCCTCTACCATATTGTTTATGCATTCATCAGTGGCCGATTTTGCGTCTTCAATCTATCTTGCTCTAGTTGTACTTCTCAGTCTGTGGCCTAGTACCAGGGCCATATGGTACTTTTGTAAGGGCCGGGCCAAAATTTTATTGCAGGTCTCTGAGAGCAAAAATTCATTGCATCATCTAGAAACACACACACACACACACACACACACACACACACACTTTAATAGCGTGGTTACATGAAAAAATGTCCACCATAAAGTCATCCCCCATGAAAATTATAAAGAAAAAAATATCTTAAAGATGTATTTGCTTTTAGTTTAAGAAAAAAGACCAAAAAAATAGGAACATCAGAGACAGGGTTAAAAGTGTTGAAATCTACTTTCTTTTTCGGGAAAAAGGTGGTTATATTGGGATCTTGTAAAAACGTTGTTACAAAATTATAAAAAGATAGCTTCAACTAATCTGTATATATAACTTTAACTAATCTGTATAGTGAATAAGAAGGATCAGCTTTGGCATTGTAGGGATTGGATGGATGAATCACCACTGCTCGATTATTGAAGAAACAGATGTACATATTTACATGGATTTATTATCTACACATTCACGAATTACAACAGCACACGAGATCCCACTTCGAGCAGCTTTGATGACTTGACAGTAGAGGCTAGTGTTGCCAGGCAGCTCGAAGGGGAGAGTAATTCTGCGCCTGCATTGTGGCGCCCTCTCACGACACTGAGAGGAGACATAGTGTGATATGCCACAGAGTATGCCCCCAGTGAGGAACGAACGATAAAATTTTACAATGAATGTATATGTGTGCACAGTATAAAATAACAATGGTACAAGCTGTGATATATATATACAATATGATTAGAGTTTTTGTGTGTGTGTCCACATGTTTCATGACTGTAACTAGTCTTTTAGGAAAATGGACTTGTCGTCCGGATCTGGTGGTCATTGGACGGACAAGTTTCTCCATAGCCTTACCTGTTGTTGGATGAACATTGGTAGCAGTTGCTACTGGTTTCGATGGAAACCTTAGTCTTATGACCATTTAGTTCGATTAAGACAGTTTTCTCATTTCTCTCAAGAACCTTATGTGGTCCTGTATATGGTTGAGATAATGATGGGCGAGTTGCGTCAACTCTAAGAAACACATGGGAACAGTTATGTAAGGATGGATGCCCAAAAATATTTGTGTCACCATGAGCAGATGTTGCGGATGGTTTCATTTTGTCCGTATAATCACGAAAATAAGAAACAAAGTTTCATCTGGGGGGTGGATATTTCACACTGGAGCACATGTCTGCAGGTAGTCGCAGAGAAGTGCCATAGACGAGTTCAGCACAAGATGCTTGTATGTCGGGTTTCACAGCAGAGTGAATGCCAAGAAGAACTCTAGGCAGTGCTTCAGTCTATTTGATTTGTTCATGAGCTGTTATGGAAGCTTTGAGATGCCTGTAGAACCGTTCTATCAACGCATTAGCACTTGGGTGATAGGCGGTGGTTCGAATCTGATTAGTTCCAAGCATGTCAGTAAGCTGTCTGATTAGGGATGATTTGAATTGTCTCCCTTGGTCCGTTGTGATGGTTGATGGACATCCAAAGCGAGAAATCCAGGAATGAAATAAGGCACAACAAACTGTGTGAGCAGTGATGTCAGATATGGGAACTATCTTTCTCAGGCCATCGAGAATATCGATCAATGATGGTGAGGCAGTAACGCTTTCCATCAGACAGTGGTAATGGACCAATGATGTCTATGTGAATGTGTGAAAAACGTGCGTCGGACATGGCAAAAGTTCCCAAGGGAGCCTTTGTATGGCGCTGGACTTTGGAGCGTTGACAGGCCTGACAGCTTCGAACCCATTCCTTGATCATCCTGTTCATATTCGCCCACACATAACGAGAGCTAATGAGTTTCGTTGTGCTTGCGATACCAGGATGTGAAAGGCCATGGAAATGGTCGAAGAGACATCTTCGAAAGGCATGTGGAACAAATGGACGAGGAGTTCCAGTTGATATGTCACAATACAGTTCTGTGTCTGTAAGCGGACAGGGTTGCTGTTGTAACTGGAGTGAAGAATTCTTTTGAATAATATCTTGAATCTCACTATCTGTTGATTGAAGTCTGGCAAACTCTTGGAAATTGAGTGAAGTGGCAGTAGTAATAGAATCAATCTCAAATGCATGAGAGAGAATCAGCAACTGTGTTACTTGTGCCAGAGAAGTGTCTTATGTCCGTAGCAAATTGTGAAATGAAATCCAAGAGTTGTAGTTGTCTCGGACTACACTTGTTAGGTTTCTGTTTAAGTGCATAAATGAGAGGCTTCTGATCTGTAAAAATGACAAACTCGCGACCTTCAAGCATATGCCTGAAATGTTTGATTGCTGTGTAGATTGCCAGTAACTCTCAATCATATGCTGACCATTTACGTTGACTGGCACTTAGTTTGACTGACATGAAAGCTATGGGTTGGCAACCTTTTTCTACAAACTGCATTAAGGAACCTCCCAATGCTACTTCTGATGCATCAACAAAGATACTCAAGTTAGCACCAAGTATCGGATGGTGTGGCAGAGTGGCTTGAGCTAGTGCTTCTTTGGCATCAGTGAAAGATTTCTCAACGGTATCAGACCACTGTAGAGTGTCCTTTGGCTGACCAGATGTAACATGACAAGATTTCTTTTTATTCTTGCGTCCTTCAAGAAGTTTCACTAACGGTGCAAGGATGTCAGCTGCTCTGGGAATGAAGTGTCTGTAGAAGTTGAATAGACCGAGAAATCGTCTAAGTTGAGTTATACCCGTGGAAAGTCTCTGATGACTTTGATGCGATCTGGAAGTGGTTCAATGCCAGCTTCTGAAACCTTGAATCCCAAGAATTCAATGGAGGGAACTCCAAAGAGACATTTGGAAGGTTTCAAACTAAGACCATACTGATGGAAGTGTTCGAACAATGTTCTCAAATGTGCCAAGTGTTCTTCCGGTGAATTTGATGCCACCAGGATATCATCCACGAAGGCGTATACAAAGGGCAGACCACGAATAACTTCATCTATGAAGCGTTGAAAAGTAGGCATTGCATAGTCTAAACTGCATTCGAGTGCTTTCAAACAAACCAAATGATGTGGTGATTGCTGTTTTATGTATGTCAGCAGGATTAAATGGGAATCTGGTGATAAGTCTTGACAAGATCTATAAGTGAAAATATTTTCTTTCTATGTAGATCAGAAGTTAAATCCAAAATCTTGGGTACTTCATGTCGATCCTTAACTGTTTGTGCATTTAGTGCATGATAGTCTCCGACTGGCCTCCAATCGGTGCAGTTTTTCTTTGGAACCATGTGAAGTGGTGATGCATAATTGCTCTTTGATGGGCAAATGTGTCCAAGATCTAACATGTGCTCAAATTCTGTTTTAGAAATGCAAAGTTGGTCTGGAACCAATCTTCGTGGTTTTGCTGTTACTGGTGGACCAGTGGTCTCTATATGATGTAGAACACTATGTTTGACTGGTTGATCATGGCGAGGTGGTTCTGTTATACTTGGAAATTTGCATAGCAATTTATGATAAATGCTATCACCTGTTACCAGATTTACTGAATGAATTTTGGCTCGCAGCAACTTCCCATGAGAAATTAGTTTGGTTTTTGTGTCTACTAGACATTTCCTTCATAGATCAGGAACTAAACCAAAATGGTAAAGAAAATCAGCACCAATTATTGCAGTGTAAATATTACCTACTAGAAATGGCCACTTAAATATTCGACAGAGATTGAAATCAGAGTGAGTAGCTTTTGGGCATACACCCTTATCTCCAAAGCATTAGCAGCAGATAATGTCACCATAGGCTTCTTTTGCCTGTGCAAGGAGGAAATAGGCAAAATAGAAACGTCGGAACCAGTATGTACTAGGAAACTAGTGTTTGAGGTTTTGTTTCCAACAAAAAGACTACAAGATTTGGTTGGCAAAGTTCATGTCACCTCTACGCATTGCTTTACTCGTTTTTAAAAAAATTGGATGGTTGTTTGCATTTTTGAGCCTTGTCTCCATATTGGTTGTGATACCAGCAAATGCTCTCATCCTGAGCTCTTGATACGCTATGAGTGCAATGCCTAGTGCCACAGTTGCGATTTGGACTACGACTATGAACTAAATCATCGATTCGTTTGTTCAATCTTTTGATTTCCTCAAAGTAGTCGTGTTTCTACATCGCTATTTATAAGTGATGGGGAAGAAACTGCACTAACTCGTGGTGGAGCTACTTCTAAAACACGGTCAGCTATTTCTGCTGCCTTTTCTAGAGCTAGGGGAGTTATTCTGCCAATATGGTTTGGACAGAAGTGGGTAGATGCTGCATAAAAAGTTTCAACATGAGCTCATCAGGAATTTTGTAAGCTTCGGCTTGCCTTTTCATTACCCGAAGTAATTCACTGGGCTTCCTACTGTGGGAAGTTTACGAATTCCTTGCTGCGATTATTCACCTGGGCGTTTGATCAATTCAGTTTTGATGTGTTGATATGGATCAGTAGCATCAGGAACGGAAATCAAATCGTGAACTATTGAGGCATCTTCAGGTGAAAGGTGTGATACAATGTAGTTATATTTAGTAACACTTTCTGTCACAGGTTTTGGAACACCTAATGCAAATGTTGCTTCACCCATTACAAACCACAGAGAAGGGTAGGAAAAATTATACTGCGGAATTCTAACAGCTGATATTTCAGACATGATAACTCTGATTCAACGATCTCCCAAAAATTGTTGTAATTTTTACGTGGCTAGCGAATCCGCGCCGGGGGATCGTCACGTTCCCGTAGGCCGGTAAGCCTAACGTGGCTCCTGCATTGCTTTCCATGTCGTAACCCTTGCTGTGTAGTTATAAAAAAATCACATGCACTTACACATCACGTCCGGGTCACCAATGTGGGGATTTGATGGATGAATCACCACTGCTCGATTATTGAAGAAACAGATGTACATATTTACATGGATTTATTATCTACACATTCACGAATTACAACAACACACGAGATCCCACTTCGAGCAGCTTCGATGACTTGACAGAAGAGGCTAGTGTTGCCAGCCAGCTCGAAGGGGAGAGTAATTCTGTGCCTGCATTGTGGCGCCCTCTCATGACACTGAGAGGAGACATAGTGCGATATGTCACAGCATATTCAAAGAGGGCCAAGGCTTCCCTCAAAAATAAATTAATATAAAGTATTTTTTCCTTGCTACATGTTTTAGTGATTGATTTTTTATGCAAGATGGAGTAACTGTCAAATTAGCAACTTTTTGAAGTTTTACACATTTTATATTTTCAGTACAGTTTTTAAAGTTACTAAACAATTGTCCTACAAATACAGTAGACTGTCCCCAAAAAAGTGAAAGTTTAAAAATGTAAACTCCCCCCCCCCAAAGAAGTTTCCTTTTATTGAAATAATACCTCTTGCAAAATTACAGCTCATTTGCAGAATATTTAGGGGTTTCCCAATGACGTTATTTCTATTCCAGAACTCTTAACGCCCGCAAAACTAGTTACGTTAAGAATCACAAATAAAACTCCAGTAAACATTTTTTTTTAAAAACAAGAATGAATTTTTCCAATAAATTTACATGTGAAATAAAACTAAAGTAATTTTTTTAGAATCCCCTACTTACTCAGCCTACCCATAGTCAAACAAACTGCAACTAATTTGGGGAATTCCCTAATCTATCAACTGAAAGGAAATGAGCCTGGGTAGGGAAATCTCCTCTTCAATGAGAGAAGAGGAATCCCCTTTCCAATTAAAAGGGGATTCCCCAAAACTTGCTTTCACTTTTTCAGTCATCAGTCTGAAGCAAAGTTGTGAGCTTGTAATGCAACTACTACTTCATTTAAAAGTTTTTCAAAAAAGGGATGTAAGGAGTGAAGACATGGTTTGGTTAGTAGGCCATCCTTCTAACACAATATCAGGTGCACATCTTTCATCATGTAGGGATGTGATGAAAAACTTGATCTATCGCCACTTGTCACAGAAGCTCACTATTGTAGAAAGTTCACAAGTGATCAATCAAATTGTGCCATTTTGGGAGAAGTCATGACTACCTACCTATACAACCAAAACAACATATTATCAAGATAATCAAGAATTTGTATCGTGAACATACAAAGTTAAAACACCACAAATGGAGTAATGCTGGTAACCAGGTAAAGCAAAAACAATACAGTAAAACGCTGGAGAAGTTGTTTGACATTTCAGTCATGCCAATGCTGATGTACTAATTCGTAACGATGAAGACAGGGCCATTCTCAAATTGCAAAAACAATCACGGACTGGAAGTATTTCTTTAGTGGACATGAAGCTTCAAACAGAAGTCATTGCTCTTTCGACATTTATAAGTGAGTCACGGAAAAATTCTCATTGGCCGCCACCGGGAAATGAGTGGTGGCCAATGAGAATTTTTCTGTGACTCACTTATAATGTGGAAAGAACAATGACTTCTGTTTGATGTTCCCAGTCCAGGTCAAATGTCTGTATTATTACTTATTCGCTTTCTAAATATTTGTTCAGTTGCTGCCTACCATCTTTGGTGAATCCCCAGCATTGTGCGGTGCTCCAAGAAGCAATCTGTCAATTGGTTTGGCAGTCAGTGTATGTGAGTCTGGAGGAATTTGAGGCCGCTGTAGTGCAGTGGAAGCATATCCGGCGCGTAACTGAAAGGCCCTGGGTTCCCAGTGGCGGCCAATGAAATTTTTTCCGTGACTCACTTATAAACATGGAAAGAGCGATGACTTCTGTTTGATGTTCCCAGTCCACGTCAAATGTCTGGACATGAAGCTTGCTGCCCAAAAGAAGCGAGCAGCAAAACGTCAGAGTGAGCATGCAAAGAGACAACCAAGAGCATGCACAGAAAGTTTGCAGCAGAATTTGATAGCAGCATTGAAAAAAATGAAGATATGAAAGTTCTACTGATGAGGAACAAAATAAAAAAGATGACCAGAACCCTGACTATGACTGCTGCGACAGCAACACACCACCTGCGCATTCTTCCAAGAAACGTAAAATCCTTATAGCTCCTAAGGTGGCAGCTGTGCTGGACAGAACTAATGACAGTGTTCACAAGTCTGCAATAGTTGTAGCTTCAGTAGTAAATGAAGTTGGTTGTTCCACATCTTCTGCAATGCTTTAGAAAATTACTGCCCATAGACAACATGAGATCCATCGACAGGTAGCTGCAGAGAAAATTAAGGGAAACTATTGTGCCTCCAGATGTGTAGTGCACTGGGATGGTAAGCTTTTACCTGACATTATTGGTGGAGAAACTGCTAATATTGACCTATTTCCTGTTTGCTTACCATCCAGTGCACTATACATTTTTTTCTGCAGTGCTTTCAAAAAGTACTGTCCATAGACAGCGCCAGATCTGTCAACAGGAAACTGTTATGTGTAGTGCACTGGGTGGTAAGCTTTTACCGGACATTATTGGTGGAGAAACTGCTAATGTTGACGGATTGCCTGTTTTGACTTCATCTCTTGTTGATGGCACTATTAAGCTACTTGGAGTACCTAAGTTGGCATTGGGTACAGGCAAGGCATCAGCTGATGCTGTTCTTGAACAGTTGGGATCATGGCAGAGTGACACATTTGCAATTGGCATGTGTTTGGACGCAACAGCTGCGAATACAGGAAAATTCAATGGAGCTTGTTCTTTTTTGGAGAGAGCTGTTGGAAGAAACCTATTGTGGCTAACTTGCAGACATCATATGCTTGAAGTAAAGTTGGCAGACACTTTTAATACTTGCCTTGGGCCATCAAGTGGACCTGATATTGAAATGTTTAAAAGATTTTGGGACAATTGGTCAAAACTTGAACAGTATGAGCCAAAACTTCCACAAGTGCCTCTTGTTCCAGCAACAGATGCTGTGAAATCTTTCATTTCTGGGCAGTTGAAAATAAACTACCCACAGAATGACTATGATGAGTTTCTACATCGTGCCTCCTTAATGGTTGGCTTGAACTTGAACGAAAAGGTAAGAATTTGCAAGCCTGGTGCGCTTCATGGAGCATGCTAGGTGGCTAAGCAATCCATTCAATGAAAATTGAACTGTTATTTGATGGTAATGGAACAGAGTTACGTCTCACAGCACATGAACTACAAGGAATTCAACGATTCAACTGTTTGGTTCATCATCATCATTGTCAACCATTATCAATCCACTGCTGGACGAAGGTCTCCCCAAGTTTCCTCCACAACGGTCTGTCTTGTGCCAGTCTCCTCCATGTCACCCCTGCATACTTTCGAATTTCATCCACCCATCTCCCATGTGGTCTTCTTCTGGGTCTTTTCCTGTCCCTTGGAATCCAATCTAAAATTTCGGCTGTCCATCGATGATCTGTCCTTCTGGCAGTATGTCCAGCCCATTGCCATTTCAGGGATTTAACTCTGATCATGATGTCTTCCACTCCTGTCATTTTTCGGATCCACGAGTTCCTCTTCTTATCTCTCCTGGTTACACCAAGCATGCACCTCTCCAGGCTGCTTTGAGTTGTCTGCAGCCTTTGTATGTCTCTTTTAGTTAAGGTCCACGTCTCTGCACCATACGTAAGCACTGGAAGGATGCATTGATCAAACACTTTTCTTTTAAGACATAATGGCATATTGCTCTTGAAAATTATGCTGTTTCTTCCAAAAGCTCTCCAGGCAAGTTTTGTACGCCGATTAATTTCTTCATCAATGTGACCCTCACTTGATATCTGCTGTCCAAGATAAACGTACGTGTCTGTTATCTCCAGCTTTTCTCCATCAATCGATAAATCTTCATTTCTTGTAAAAGCATTGAACATCACTTTTGTCTTCTGAAAGTTCATTTTTAATCCCACTTCTTTACTCTTGTCAGCAAGTTCCTGGATCATACTCTGCAGCTCTGATGGGGTAGTTGCAAAAATGACTACGTCATCAGCAAAACGAAGGTGGGTTAGATACTCTCCATTAATCTTTATCCCCTTGTTTTCCCAGCTCAGTGACTGAAAAACACCCTCCAATGTGGCATTAAAGAGCTTCGGAGATATGGTGTCACCTTGTCTCACTCCCTTTCCAATTTTTATGTGTGTTGTATTTTCAAACAGCCTAATCTTTGCACTTGCATTTTCATAGATGTTATTAATAATATTAATGTATGCATCTTCAATACCACAGGTTTTCAGAGCCATTGTAACTGCTGATGGTTTCACCGAATCAAAGGCTTTTTCATAATCGATAAAAGCCATGCACAATGGAAGTTCATATTCCCTCGCTCTTCCCATTAGTTCTCTCAGCACATGGATATGATCTATTGTGCTGTAGCCACTCCTGAATCCAGCTTGTTCTCTCGGTTGAGCCATGTCCAGTGTTACCTTCAAGCGGTGTGAAAGAACTTTAGTGAAGATTTTATAAACTACTGATAGGAGGCTGATAGGTCTGTAGTTTCCGAGATCCTCCAATGTCACCTTTCTTATGTAGCAGGATCATTGTAGCGGTGTTCCAATCCTCAGGAATCTTTCCTTCATTAAGGCATCGAGTGAAAATTTGGGCGAGTACTGTTTCGATTTCTCCACTTGCTTCTTGTATGATGTCTACAGTAATTCCATCTTCTCCTGGAGCTTTTCCTCGCTTCATGTTCTTGATTGCATGTGCAACTTCTGCTGGAAGGACTGGAGGAACTCTAGTACTGGTATCTTTCATGATGTCTGGAGTGCATGTATCATCCCTTTCATATAATTTGGAGTAGAAATCTTTCACTCTTGTCAAAATTTCTGCCTCTATTTCTTGTTACACAACCATCTTCTTTTCTCAGTGCCATAATCTGTTTTCTTCCCTTACTGAGATGTCCCTTTGCTATCTTTAGGCTTTGGTTGTTTTCAATTGCTTTCCTCACTAGTTCACAGTTGAATTTTCTTACGTCTTCAGTGATACTTTTTCGTACTGTCTTGCATAGCTCTATATATTCCACTTTGGAAGTCACATCTTCTTTAGTTGTCCTCATCTCTTCTTTTTTGCATCAACATTTTCGTTTTTCCTGATAATTTATTTACATGCAACTTGTTCTTAGACCCAGCTAATTTTGTTGCTGTTTCCATAAGAGCTTTGGTTACTTTTCTGTTAACTTCAGAGATGTCCACTTCTTCCGATGTTAGGCCTTCTAAAGCAGAGAACCTGTTCTTCAGTTCCAACTTGAAGGTATTATGGTGTTTTTTGAGGTTGGTTATGTCAATAGATTTTGTTTGTCTTATGAGCTTGCCACGTTCAAGTTTAGTGTTGAGGTGCATCTTACATCTCACCAATCTATGGTCACTACCAGTGTTGAACTTGTTTAGCACACTGCAGTCTTCTATGACGAATTTTTTTGTTACACATAATAAAATCAATTTCACTTGTCGTCCCATTTGGATGTCTCCATGTCCATTTCCTGTGTGGCTTTTTCTTGAAGAAGGAGTTCATGATGAAAAACCCTTCTGCCTCTGCAAACTCAACGAGAGTATTTCCACGCTGGTTTCTGTTGCCGTGACCGAATTTACCTACTGAAGTTTCATTCTGTTGCCGTTGCCCTATTTTTGCATTGAAATCTCCCATAATTATTTTCAAGTGCTGCTTACCTTTATTATTTAGATGACAAATTTCCTCATAAAATTCTTCAATTTCTTCTTCAGGATGACTTGTGGTGGGTGCATAAGTTTGAATAATCTGAGCCTGGTATCTTTTCGAGAGTTGGATAACAAGCCGTGCAGCTGTGTCAGAGGAACTTTCAACTTCTACAACTTTATCCTTCAGTTTCTTGTTTATTATAAATCCAACACCACTAGTTCTGCCAGTATCTGTCCCACGATAGTAGAAGAGATGTCCACTTTTCAGTTCGATGAGATCTTCTCCTTTTCTCCTTACCTCACTTAGCCCCACGATGTCCCACTTGATCCTTTGTAGTTCCTCTTCCAATTCAAGAAGCCTTGAATCAGAAGATAGGGAGCGTCCATTGTACGTTGCCAAGGTCAGCATCAGATGGCAGCCTAGTCCGGTCCTCCGGGGATTCTTAGCACCCTCTGCCTTCATGTCGCACTGGCCGCTGCCTTGGCCAGGTACATTCCAGCTGCCGGAGACTGAGGGCCAAGATTTAAGTTGTGGAGTCATTTTGGAGGGGTTTGGCCATAACTCACCACGCTGGCCAAGCGGGTTGGTGAGTGTGGGATAGTATTTCCTCTAATCCCGATGGTATAGTTATACCGCTATTTGCGGTCGTCAGAGCCCCCTTTAGTAGGAACAGGATGCACCACGAGAAGGCGGGGTTGACATTTGTCAAGGAGAGGCTGTGATGTTACGCATCACCTGACCTTACATCCCTGGTTATCACTGGTTATCACTATAGTTATCACTGTTTGGTTATCACTGTGTATATACAATCATGGTTTACATACCGATCTGCAGCTGATGTACCAATCAATTACATTTTCTTAATTCAAAGGCTATCAGCCTACAATGATGAAGTTATTAGCAAGATTGGTCTCAAGATAATGGTTTAGCACTCATGGTATTTAAGTCCTGAGCTGACATCCATGTCTCTTTTCTCACACTTCCTGTCTTCAGATAAAAAAGAACAACTTATCCTGAACATGAAAGAACAACGAGGTCCACACATGATCAAGTCCCTTCTACAAAGTTTTGCTGACCTGGGCATTTCATGAATTTTATTTAAAACAACTGGCATTGATGATTCTTTTCTACAAACACCAATTGAAATCTGGGCAGAGATTGAATCATTTAAAGTTGCTGCAAACCTTGTGAAAAACATAAATTGTGTCAATGACTGTGCAGAGCGTGGTGTTGCCCTATTTCAGCAATTCAATGCAACAACAAAGGATGAAGTGCAAAGGCAATACTTACTGCAGGTTATGGATAAACATCGAAAAGAGTTCAAAATCCTGAAGCGTCAAGAGGTTTTTAAAATGAAAAAAATGTGTGGCATGAAATACGTATTGTACCAATGTACCTAGCACAATTGCATATTGTCCTTAACTGCAATGACAGTTGTTTAATGAAACTTTCGTACCCTTAAACTTTCTTTTCTCTTGCTGTCACCAGGTGGTCCAGTACATGGTCCAGTACATAGCTGTGTGCCATATATGTATAATTTTAGTTTAATTTTAGGCGGTGTAACAGCCTACAATATATTAGACAGTTGGAGGATCTCTAAATATTGTGCAAATGAGCTGAAATTTTGCAAGAGATATTATTTTAATAAAAGGAAACTTGGGGGGGGGGGGCAGCCTAATGTGGATGACATACTAATTGCATCTGATGTCAGGGAAGACATGTAAAGAAGCAGAAAAATGTTTGAAACTGTATTTGAAGTAAATGATCTTGTCAACTTAGCAAATTATTTGAGCATACAGTGGAAAGAAATAATGATGGCAGTTACATGCTTCATTCAAGTGCAAAAAAAAAAAAAAAAAAAAAAAAAAAAAAGGCTTTATATAAACAGATCTTGGTCACTCAGGTGGTACAAGAACACTTTAATTGGCATAAATTTCAGAAACTTGAAGTGGTAACACACACAGTGTCTGATGGTTGCATAGGATGTACCTTGGGCTCAGTTCATGCCTACCAATTGGCTAGTGAAAGTTGTAATAATGATGGAGCACTGGAGATGATTAATGACAATGAAAAAACAGCACTCTTAAGAAAATGGCGGTGCACAATTGGATGACAGGGTTATAAGGAAGGCAGGACACACTTAAAGAAGTGCCAAGATGCCTGGTCAACTGATTTCAACTTCCATACAAGAAGCCAAATGACACATCCATGAGGCCTTACAGCAGTCTTGTATCGTGAGTATCAATGACCTTTTCATAAGTGAGTATCACTCACACAGTGGTTTATTCTGTGCTGATAGAACATTTAAGCCAAATAAGCAAACTGGTGACTTGGGTATTGTACACACCAAGTATAACACAGAAGAAATCATGCAATAAGACATGTCTCAGAAAGCTTGAAAATTACATCGTCCTGGAACTGGAATCGAACACACATCTCCCAATTTATGTTCGAGTATGTTACTCTTACACCACCCAGAACAAGGAACCTCCAAGCAACTGAGGATGTGTTTTGGGACTCAGATGAAACGTTCTGCATTGTGCTAATCGAATAATATATGATTCTTCATCTTAGTGACACTCGAGCAGAAAGTGAATCTCCATTCACACATGATGGAGCATTTCATCTGAGTTCCAAAACACATCCTCAGTTGCTTGGAGGTTCCTTGTTCTGTGTGGTGTAAGAGTAACGCACTCGAACATAAATCAGGAGATGCGGATTTGATTCCCATTCCAGGATGATGTAATTTTCAAGTTTTCTGAGGCATGTCTATGTGCATGATTTATTTGGCATCCATCATATCTATTTTATTATCAACAGATGGAATTCTGCTACAAAATTTCATGGAGTAACCTTGGAGGGTATTGTTACAATAGCAGAGTGCTCACAAGATTTATCTGCTTAAATGAAAGTTAGGTGAAATTTTGCGCACCAAGGCAATGACATCAGTCATGGTTTTGGGTTGAACCCGGTACTTCTGTGGTGTTTTTACCTTGTGTAGATTTGCACGATTGTGAACTGATTGTTGGTGTGGACATTTGTGGCGTGACTTTTTGTAAGACGTATGACGAGAACATCACCATGACGTCGGAGTGGTACAAATCATTTCTATAAGAGCATATCTCTGCATGGGCACTGCAACATCATGCCCTTGCACACACAGTTTCGCAATGCCTGGATTATGTTCAGCTGTTCATTTAACAGAATGGTCGTGTGGTGCTACCCTACCCACCATATTCTTTGGATTGAACCCTTGTGATTTCATCTGTTTTGTCCTTTTGAAAAGGGAGATATATGGTAATTGCTGCAACAACAAACAAAATTTGGATCTCCAAATCACAGATATTTTACACAGACACTCATAACGGTGTTCGTGTAATAGTGTTGATGCTTTTAATTTCATACTTGTAATGGTGTTCATGTTTAATGACACTCATACTTTAAATGGTGTTCATGAACTAGTTTAGTAATATATTATTGATAATGAAGAAAACTATTAATTTACCTTCAAATATTGTGATCATTGCTTTGCTATTGCAGAAAATTCTTCACTTACATCCGGAGTAACCTAATATGGTGAAGAGACACTAAAGAAAAGTTACGCATTTATTTCTGCAGTCATTGGAAAACACAAACAAGAAGAAACATTCATAGATATACTGTAAAGTGTACTGTACATTTCAAATATATATACTGTTACTGTACATTTCCAATATATACTGTTACTGTACATTTCCAATATGTACTGTTACTGTACATTTCCAATATATGAGGGGTGTCCGATAAGTATCTGGATTTTTATTCCTATCAATTGCGGGAGAGAAATAAAAAATACAGGATGCATAAATATGATACTCACATATCTAATACAGCGGTACGGACAGTCAAAGTCACTTTTTCGCGTATTCTCTGTTCAGCACAATGCATTTCCTCCACAGATCAGCAAGTCGATTCATCCCGATTAGCAAGTCGATTCATTTTTAAAAAATTAAAAAAAAATTTAGTTACTTATATTGATACACGCACTCTGAATTATTTATGTTTCCGTAGTGCGTGTATCAATATAAGTAACTAAAATTCTTAAAAAACTTTTTTAACTTCAAGACTTTTAATGGCAGCTGGACTTGAACCTTGTGAAGAACTTTTTGAGGACACAGATTAAATCTCCCGTCGACCTTGACATGGGGAGGATATAATGTTGCAGGGTCTTTTTTTGTAAATTTATGTATTATCCACAGTGTGAATACGATAAAATATTCCTTCTATTAACCCCTTAGTCTTTCATAGAACTGATATTATAAGTTAAAACAGTACGTCTCTCGGAAAAAAATGCAAGTCATCCATCGAATTAGTGACATGTATGGGACATTAAGAACACTAAGAAGCAAGACTCAAGGTAAATAAACATCTTTATTTGAACCAAATAACAACATAGCAGTAATAAGAAATAACAAACTGTGTAAGGCTCCTCTAACGAAGGCTTGAGAAACGTGATGAACAGAATAATTTAACAGTTTATGTCATAGCATTAAAATGATGGCAGATATTCGTACAAACCATTGCCAAGAAACCAGTATGAAAAATTAAGAGTTAGACTTCGACGATTCCAGCTCACTGAATGGGATATAGTTGCAAAATTAATTGAAGTGTCTTGCTGTGTATGCATGGAATGAACAAGTGTGGCATACTTTGGAATATACAAGGACAGTTCCTCACATTCATCAGAGGGAATGAACACTGGTCACGTGATCGCACCTTCACACACTCTTTGGAGGAAGAGAACTCCAACTCCGTAGTGAGTGTGCTTATGTGTAAAAAAATCGATAGCCATCTTTCCCTACTTAGTGTTGTGTATGTGCATGTTATATTTAAAAACAGCAGTTTTATTTTGTGATTATTTGTTTAATGATTATGTTTATCTAATTATATATTTTAGAAAGGTAAATGGAATGTTTTCCGTACATTCATTTAATTAAAAACATTCCTGAGATCCATTAAGGCAGGCACTAATTTGAAACTTTACTTGCTACCAAGTATTTTTTGTGACCGATACAATCAAATAATTGCAAAGCATATTTTATGTGGTACAAAATTGATAAACTAAATGACTTGGAAAATTTTCTGAGTGTGCTAATATGACTTTTTATACCCACAAAAAGATGTTTAAAATAAGAGTAATATGTTGTTGTTCTAACTTCAGTTGTAAAAGAGTTATTATTTTTAAAATCTTCATGGTTCTACTTACTACAGCAAAACCTTATTGATGAAATCAGTTAATTCACTTTAATTCAAAATAAATAAAATTCCCAAATTTGAAACTTTTTTTCATGCTGGTTAATTTGAAATTTTAATTTTTAATTTAAAATTGGATTCTACCCCAGCAGCATCTTAAAATTTGAAGTATTTGAACATTCTTTGCATAATTTCCGTTAATTTTATGAAACAAAGTGATGCTTTTTGCACTGTTCATGGAAAGAATCTGAGAGGTCTAGGCCTTTTTTTTGGCAGCTCTGTTTATGTGCTAATCCATCCCAGTCAAGTTAAATTTCTGATTTTCTGCGTGCCCAGCTTGCAAAGAATACATTACTGGTGGTGCTGGCATTAGCCTCTATTCTAAGTGGTGCTGATGAAAGGTTTGCTAAAATCATGGACGAACTTCAAGATTTTGTAGTGTTCAAAGTGAATAAAATCATTGAAACAAAAGCCAACTCAGTTGTATTTTAAGAAACAAACTGAGGATTAGACTTTTACATGCTTGTATACCCGAATTATTGTTTACCTGCTCATATTTTTATGTAACGTTCGTTAAATTACATAGTAGGTGTTTAAGCAAATGAAAAAATATTAATAAATGTGAAGAATATATCCTATCAATCAAACAAAGGAGATATCAGTTTGAAAATACTATTTTTCTGTGTTGACAAATCGTTGTCTCAAATGATCCCTTGAGGTATTGCCATAAAAAGGTAACGTGAAAACAAACTAGTTTTACAATCCTTAATTACAGGAAGTCAGTTTTGTCATATTTTGTTTTTCTGTTTTGATAAATGCATTGATTATGTCTTTTTTTTTTTCTGTAGCAAAGTGGACTGTTGATGTCAGTGATAAGGACATTGTCAGCAAGGCAAGTCTTAAAAAATCAGTTTTTGCTTAATTATAAAAAAAGAAACATATTTTAGATATAAATAAATATCTTAATTAACAGAATTTAAAGCCAAGTATGCCCTAAAACATAATTGAATACGTGGCACTCTGGGAAGAATTTCCGTATTTTTTTACATTTTGTCAGAACATATTTTTAGATGACATGCATGTGGTTTTACTGTGTAAAGTTACTGTACTACCACTTCAGTATTAAAGACTACATGAGGAGATGACTAAGTCTGGAAGTAGGGCTGGTTATTCTTTGTTCTATGATAAAAAAATAAAAACTCAGAATGTAGCTGAGGTATCAGGTAAATGAATGTACTGCCAAAGAGGTAGAAACCTTAGGTTTGTGTGACACAGACATAGAAAATGATTGAGGTTAAAAAACAACAACAAAAAGTAGTTTTTAGCAGTTTTTCACATTGATGCTGCTTTGAATAGAGTATTGTTTCATAAACTGTGTGAAGTTTCCAGAACCAGGGATATAATGCATATATATTTTCACTCTTAAGTTTGTGCAGTCACAAACCTGAAAAAGCTACAAAGATCATTTTACTCACTGAAGTAATTTTTTGTCATCAAGCTTTGGTGTATTCAAAGGAGCATCACCAACTTTTTATTCACATTTCCTGAATACCTCCCTCATTTTACTCAAGCTAATCTCCCATATCAGCTTCAGTTTCCTCGAATTGTCTGCCCCTCCTACCACTACCCTCTCCCCCACAGACCTTAGGTAGAAAGTCCCCAAATCAGGATCATGATATTTATTACTGATGAGCTTTTTAGCCATTATGCAGTATAGTGACAGCAATATATTAATGAGAACATAACAAATTAAGTAGCACATCCTTAATTAGGTTTGTTTGCAAGTGCTCTTTACTATGTAGTGCTCCATTTCACCATTGACATAACTTCCTGCATGAATTTCTGCTTAACAGCTTCATATGGCTACAAAGCTGCTCTGGTCATAGGCTGATAAACAGACTTGGGTCTGGAGAGCAGAAGTAGACACTGGATTTTGCCATTCCTGTTGCACAAATTTTTGCTACTTGGATGATATGGAGCATTGATGAGATGGTTAGTGCATTCACAAGCTCTAGAAGCACATTTTGCTGCTACACTTGGAATTTCATAATTTTCTGGCATAGCCTTATTGTGGTACTGATGCTTTTAAAATGGTGTTCAAAAACTAATGTTACTGTGTAACACTGGTGAACACGATTTTTTGGCACATGGAACAATGAAGGCGTGTTTCTAACAACTTTTCACACTGATTTCAAATACACAATCAATCAGAATTTTTCGTTAATCTACAGTTTTTCTGTGATGAAGCTTTTTATTAATAAATATGGGGTATTCAATGTCAAGTGATCCAATATTTTTAACACTTTTGAACCTTACTCTCTTGGATTTTTTGAATTTCAGCTTACCTAATGCACCTCCAGAGATATAAAAAGTCCAAATTTTTAGATTTTCTAGTTGCAGTAGCTTTTAAGTTAAGGCCCTCTGAATTCTAAACAAATAAAACAAAACATCATCATTAACAAAAAAAAAAAACAAAAGTGTAATTTTCAGCTGACATGCAATTACAAAATAAATGCTTACTCAAGCTAGAAATGAGATAGAGATAGGGCTGAGGTGAAAACTGTTTTGTAGTTTATTTTATATGTAAAATGACTAGTTTTGGACAGTTTCAAATTTCAAGGTCATGCATAAAATTTTTGACCTCAAATTTCTCAAAAACCTAATTAAAAAAAAATCACCCATAGAGTTATATATTTTTAGCATCATTTGTGGAAAGTTTCATCATAGGATCACAGTGGGATCATGTTTTTCTCAATTTAAAAAATATATGTATAAGGAAAAACCATCCAGAGTTCCTTTGGATGAGGACCACTATTTTTTTTTTTTTTTTAAGTTCAGAACACTGCTATTTATAGTAGCATGCTGAAATAGCATAAATAAATTAACTCTTAGAGTGGGTGAGGGATGGGCTGGGTGTGAGGTAGGTAGCTTAGAAAAATATGAAAAAAATTCTTAACATAAAAGCTAATTTATTGAAATTTATAACTAATCGATACCTTTCTGCAAGTCAGCATTGTCACCATCCCTTCTTCCATGTTAACAACTTCAAGAATCCCTTGGAAGATAATTCTCAAGAGCTGTGATTGCTGTGCCCTTCTCTTCCTTGCAAAGGTAGCAGGTGCATGCAGTGGGACATCTGGGTACCTTCAGGGTCAGGATTTGGCAGACAGGCACTTCGAGTTTGTCTTTGAACTCCCATGGGTATGTAAAGGATTGAGCCAAGATCTTCAGGGTGCAGGAACTTCACTTCCAACATTTCAGTTGTCTCATTTTTGGCACAAACTACACCAAGCCACTATTGATTGTCATACTCACATATTACTTATCCTTTCACTTCTGCTAGTGTGAGCTTCTGTTTCAAACCTTCTCTTGACAAAGAAAACTTGTATGATTGCTCACTTTTTGAAAATGCCTTTGTCAGTATCACTTTATCTGGCATAGGGAGGAAGGAAATTGTGGAACTTCTGGGTGCCTGGTATTGGTTTTGTAACCTGAAATCACTCTGCAAGCACTTTCTGTTCTTCTTTATGTTGTTCGTTATTAAAAAAAGAACTCCATGGTGCCAATGCTGGGCTGACTCCACACAAACAGGTGTCATAATTCACTCTTCATAGGGTCCTTGGAGTCTTCCTTTGCTGCAAGTCATTTCATGGTTTCACTTAGACCATCACATACTCCTTTACCATGGACTGTTGTGTAGAACTTCTGCTCAGCTTTGATTCCAAACTAAATTTCATTGTGGCATATGTTTGAGAAGTTTCTTCTGTTTTTAAACTGTGCAACAGAACTATCAATTAATAATCTAAAGCAACTTATGGGAATTTACTAGGAAATTTTTACATTAATAGCAAATTTTCGGAGAAAACTCTTCTCCTTCTTCAGGCTGACTTGTTGTCACTTTTTACTGGACACTATCACGGTTACGGTTTACCTTAACGGTTACGGTTAACCTTGACGGTTTAGGTTATTTTTCAACAAATCCTGCCAGATGTTAGGCAGGGAAAATCCTTTGCAGTCATTGATGATGGAATTTTGTTTTTTCTCAATCTCTATTCCTTCTTTCAGTTTTCTTTTTTGGAAATTGCTTTGGAAACTGATTACTTTAAGGGAATTCCAATCCATGCTGTGCCCAGTTTCTCTAACATGCCTATCTAATCCAGTCTTGTTGGAGCAATTTTTTATAGCTGCTTTATGCTCAGCTCATAAAAATTGCTCCAACAAGACTGGATTAGATAGGCATGTTAGAGAAACTGGGCACAGCATGGATTGAATTCCCTTTAAAGTAATCAGTTTCCAAAGCAATTTCCAAAAGAAAACTGAAAGAAGGAATAGAGATTGAGAAAAAACAAAATTCCATCATCAATGACTGCAAAGGATTTTCCTGCCTAACATCTGGCAGGATTTGTTGAAAAATAACCTAAACCGTCAAGGTTAACCGTAACCGTCAAGGTAAACCGTAACCGTGATAGTGTCCAGTAAAAAGTGACAACAAGTCAGCCTGAAGAAGGAGAAGAGTTTTCTCCGAAAATTTGCTATTAATGTAAAAATTTCCTAGTAAATTCCCATAAGTTGCTTTAGATTATTAATTCAATTAAACTAGGAAGCCATTTCTCAACATGAGCTTTATTCAAAGAATTAGAACTATCAAGATATCAAAATTTTTTTCAAACCTGGTATCACTTTAATGAAGTCTACACAGTACACATTCATTCTAGGAGAACCAACACACAACTGAGTGCTGGCTGTTGAATCCTCACCCTGCAAGTTGCGAGCTGTGCAGGTTTCATCATGAAATACTCAGACCTACAACTTGGTGTTGGTCAGTGTCTTGATTGTACAGACATGACTACAGTCTGCTGAGTCATACAGGAACCATACTGTCATATTTTGTTGTTTTTCTAAGCTACCCCCAGAATTAACTTATTTTATAATAGCACTGTTCTGAACTAAAAAAAAAAAAAAAATAGTTGTCCTTGTCCCGAAAAATTGAAATTGTGAATAAAAATTACAATTTTCCTTTCACATCTGGATAGTTTTTCTTTTGCATATATTTTTGAAAAATTGACAAAAACACGATCCTGCTCTGATTCTGTGATGAAATTTTCCTCAAATGATGCTAAAATATATGTCTATGTGTGAATATTTTACATTTTCTTTTTTAAATTCGGTTTTTGAGAAATTTAAGGTTAAAAATTTTATGGCACAACCTTGCAATTCAAAATTGTCCAAAACTAGCCATGTTATATATCACATGAAAGCTTGTAAAATAAGCTACAAAATGGTTTTCACCTCAGCTTTCTATCTCATTTCTAGCTTGAGTAATACAGTAATTTATTTTGTAATTGCATGTCAGCTGAAAAGTGCATTTTTTTCAGATTTCAGAGGACCATAACTTAATAACTGCTGCAGATATAAATTTAAAAATTTGGATTTCATACTATCTCTAGGGGTGCATTAGGCAAGCTAAATTTGAAAAAAATCCAAGAGGGTAAGGTTTTTTCATTGATCATTTGACATGGAAAGACCCTGTATTAAAAAATTTGACGTATTTTGTCACAACCAATTGTGACAAAATACGTCAAATTAATTTTTCCCCAGTTATATATATATATATATAACTCCAATTGGGACGAACAGTGAAATTGATTTTATTATGTGTAACAAAAAAATTCGTCATCGAAGACTGCAGTGTGCTGAACAAGTTCAACACAGGTAGTGACCATAGATTGGTGAGATGTAAGATGCACCTCAACACTAAACTGGAACGTGGCAAGCTCATAAGACAAACAAAATGTATTGACATAACCAACCTTAAAAAACACCATAATACTTTCAAGTTGGAACTGAAGAACAGATTCTCTGCTTTAGAAGGCCTAACATCGGAAGAAGTGGATATTTCGGAAGTTAACAGAAAAGTAACCAAAGCTCTTATGGAAACAGCAACAAAAATAGCTGGGTCTAAGAACAAGTTGCATGTAAACAAATTATCAGGAAAAACCAAAATGTTGATGCAAAAAAGAAGAGAGATGAGGACAACTAAAGAAGATATGACTTCCAAAGTGGAATACATAGAGCTATGCAAGACAGTAAGAAAAAGTATCACTGAAGACGTAAGGAAATTCAACTGTGAGCTAGTGAGGAAAGCAATTGAAAACAACCAAAGCCTTAAGATAGCAAAGGGACATCTCAGTAAGGGAAGAAAACAGATTATGGCTCTGAAAAAGAAGATGGTTCTATAACAAGAAATAGAGGCGAAATTTTGACAAGAGTGAAAGATTTCTACTCCAAATTATATGAAAGGGATGATACATGTACTCCAGACATCATGAAAGGTACCAGAGTTCTTCCAGTCCTCCCACACAGAAGTTGCTCATGCAATCAAGAACATGAAGTGGGGGAAAGCTCCAGGAGAAGATGGAATTACTATAGACATCATACAAGAAGCAAGTGGAGAAATTGAAACAGTACTCGCCCAAATTTTCACTCGATGCCTTAATGAAGGGAAGATTCCTGAGGATTGGAACAATGCTACAATGATCCTGCTACATAAAAAAGGTGACATTGAGGATCTCAGGAACTACAGACCTATCAGCCTCCTATCAGTGGTTTGTAAAATCTTCACTAAAGTTCTTTTCACACCGCTTGAAGGTAACACTGGACATGGCTCAACCGAGAGAACAAGCTGGATTCAGGAGTGGCTACAGCACTATAGATCATATCCACGTACTGAGAGAACTAATTGAAAGAGCGAGGGAATATGAACTTCCATTGTGCATGGCTTTTATCGATTATGAAAAAGCCTTTGATTCGGTGAAACCATCAGCAGTTACCACGGCTCTGAAATCCTGCGGTATTGAAGATGCATACATTAATATTATTAATAACATCTATGAAAATGCAAGTGCAAAGATTCGGCTGTTTGAAAATACAACACACATAAAAATTGGAAAGGGAGTGAGACAAGGTGACACCATATCTCCGAAGCTCTTTAATGCCACATTGGAAAATGTCTTTCAATCACTGAACTGGGAAAACAAAGGGATAAAGATTAATGGAGATTATCTAACCCACCTTCGTTTTGCTGATGACGTAGTCATTTTTGCAACTACCCCATCAGAGCTGCAGAGTATGATCCAGGAACTTGCTGACAAGAGTAAAGAAGTGGGATTAAAAATGAACTTTCAGAAGACAAAAGTGATGTTCAATGCTTTTACAAGAAATGAAGATTTATCGATTGATGGAGAAAACTGGAGATAACAGATACGTATGTTTATCTTGGACAGCAGATATCAAGTGAGGGTCACATTGATGAAGAAATTAATCGGCGTACAAAACTTGCCTGGAGAGCTTTTGGAAGAAACAGCATAATTTTCAAGAGCAATATGCCATTATGTCTTAAAAGAAAAGTGTTTGATCAATGCATCCTTCCAGTGCTTACGTATGGTGCAGAGACGTGGACCTTAACTAAAAGAGACATACAAAGGCTGCAGACAACTCAAAGAAGCATGGAGAGGTGCATGCTTGGTATAACCAGGAGAGATAAGAAGAGGAACTCGTGGATCCGAAAAAGGACGAGAGTGGAAGACATCATGATCAGAGTTAAATCCCTGAAATGGCAATGGGCTGGACATACTGCCAGAAGGACAGACCATAGATGGACAGCCGAAATTTTAGATTGGATTCCAAGGGACAGGAAAAGACCCAGAAAAAGACCACATGGGAGATGGGTGGATGAAATTCGTAAATATGCAGGAGTGACATGGAGGAGACTGGCACAAGACAGACCGTTGTGGAGGAAACTTGGGGAGACCTTCGTCCAGCAGTGGATTGATAATGGTTGACAATGATGATGATGATGATATATATATATATATATATATTTTAGTACATACAAGCAGGTGGCAAACAGACCGACTGACAAGGCAGGCAGCTGACAGACAAGTTATGCAGCATGTCCGGACATAAACATGCCACTGATCTGAGCAACCTATCCCAGTAATGAGCTAACATTCACTGTGTACACACTGACAGAGTTTGAGTTCACTTTTGTATAGTGATTAGATAACTGTTGGAATGATTTAGTGAGATCTTTGGACTGGCTCACGGAGCGGCCACAGGGTTGCACTGGTTTACCAGAAAGATGATCAAACTTGATCATTTGGGGGAAATAAAAGTCTTAACAGGGTTTCCGTTAGTGAACCTGTGGGAGGATCATTGCTGATGTTGTAATCTCACAATTATGCATGCTCCTCAGTCCCAAGCTGAGAAAGAAAATTGTCTTGCCCCTCTCACAAAGGGAAGACCACCTTGAACAATACCTATTTTCAAAGGGGTCCAGTTCTGGGGATACCTGCTCCCCTTAGCAAAAATGCCTCTGACTGAGGCGCTATGTTTAATGTGAGAACCTCGTTCTCTGTCCTCCCAAAAACCTCTTGGAGCATGTGTGTGTGTGTGTGGGGTGGGGGGTGGTGGTGGTGGGGAGGCACTCTGTCCTGCTTGTTGAAATAAACTCTGTGAAAAACCTTCGCACTCTTCTCCCTAAAAGAGAAAAGATAGCTTGCTCCTGTAGTAACTTTGCTCATCTTTCGTCCTCTCTGGTGGGGGAACTGCGAATCAAAAGAAACGAGTATAACTCTGAGCAGTGGATCACTCAGCTCACAGGTCGATGAAGAACGCAGCCAGCTGTGAGACTTGGTGTAAATTCAGGACACATTGAGCACTGACTTTTTGAAAGCACATTGCGGCCTCAGTTCCTACCTGATGCCTCGCGTGTCTGAGATTCAGATGAGACTGGTGGGCAATCTTAGAGATGTGTTTGTCTCCCGGGAGCACTCTGCTGCCAACAATGGCACACTTGACAGCAACAAGGGCCTCTATGATTCTTGGAAACTCACACAATTTTAAGCTTCAGTATAAATTAGTGTCCAGCTAGTTCTGTGTGACATTGACCAAAAGACCCCAACTCACTAGGTTTTGTTCCAGAATCCTTAGGTGGAATTACCAACTGGAACCGTCAGCTGTGGGCTAATCCCTGACACTGGTGTGCTTTCATGATTAAAATGACACAAAGCAATACTTTTACAGACCCTAGTGTGGGATGTGGTGGTCCTACCACAATTGGGAAAGATGGTCCACAATGGAAATGATATAGAAATGGCAGGTGGTGTATGAGAAAGAGCTCTTGGCTGAGTGAGTGTAAGATTGGTGTATAAGGAATACTAGAGGAATTAATGGAAAGATGAATGATGTGATTGAAGAAATGAATAACAATAGATTGGATGTTCTGTGTGTAAGGGAAACTAAAAAGAAGGAAATTGGTATAAAAGAAGTGAATAGAACCTTGAGTGTGTGGTCTGGAGTTTTGGATAATGTGAAAGGACAGGCTGGCATAGGTGTGATTGTAAGTGAAAAGATTATGAACTTGATTCACTATAGCTGTATAAGTCTTAGAATTCTTTGGATTTGTTTGAAAGTGAAACTTCATAGAATAGTAATTGTCATAGTGTATGCTCCTTGTGACTCGGAACCTTCTGATAGGAAGGAATATTTCTGGAATGAGCTGGCTGTTTTGAGCCTGTTTGGTGCTCAAGAGAAAGTTATAATAGCATGGGATTTTAATGCTGGAGTAGGTGTGTAGAATGCAATTTCTGATAAAGTTCTGGGTATGTTTAGTGATCCTTGTGTGAATGATAATGGCAAAAGATTAATTGAACTCTGCATTGAGAATGGTTTGTGTGTATCTAATACGTTTTTCAACCACAAGTATATCCACACATACACATGGGAAAATCATACTCTGGAACAAAAGAGTAATATATTTTGTTGTTTACAATCAGTGTCTGAAACACTTAGTTGTTGGCACTCGTGTGATGAGAGGTGTCGATGTTGGCTGTGATCATTATTTGGTAGTGTCACCAGTGAAACTGAATGTTGGTTGGAGGTAAAGGAATGCCTAGGATGTTAAGAATAGAGGTTGAAAGGCTCCTTGAAGATCATCAGTGTTACTCTAATTTACTTAGAGAATGACTGAAGGAGCTGAAGTCATGTGAGAGGAATGTAGAAAAGAAGTAGGAATGTTTTAAGAACTGTGTTGCCACTTCCACTGGAGAGGTCTGTGACACCACAATAGTGGGTAACATTAGAAGTGATGCTTGGTAGAATAGTGAACTTGAAGAAGAGAAAGAGGGAAGCATATTTGGGGATGTTGCAAGGTAGAGTTTCTGAGGATGAATATTGATGTAAGAAGCACAAGGTAGCTAAGCTGGTTTGCCAGAGTTAGGCAAAAGATATGAAAGAAAAGGTAGAAAGGCATGAATTGAGTTTTTGGAAAGATAGGTGGTCTTTCTGGAAGTACATGAGACTCAGGAAAAATAGGGGAAACAAAGTTGTAAGTTGTGTGAAGAATAGGAGTGGGGAAACGATATGGGAACCTGATGAGTTAAGTGAAAGATGGGGTGAATACTTCAGTGAGTTATTGGATCAAGAAAGCAAAGGTGATTCTGAGGCAGAAGCAGATGATATCACAGTGAAGGATGGAAGCACAGGAAAGATCTCAAGAGAAGAGGTATGTAAAGCTCTAAAATCTCTTCAGAATGGTAAGGTTCTCGGTGTTGATGGCATAACTACCAAGATGTTGAAATATGGTGGTGACTCTGTAATTGACTGGTTAACTGAAATTTGCCAGTTGTGCTGGGAGTTAGGAATGGTCCCTTGGGATTGGAAGGATGCTATCATTGTTCCCTTGTATAAGGGAAAAAGTGATCAGACTGACTGCAAGAACTATCGTGGTATTAACCTACTGAGTGTACCAGGGAAAGTGTTTGTTAAGGTCGTTATTGAAAAAATACGAGGTCTTACTGCAGAGAAAGTGTGAGATATTCAGAGTGGTTTTTATGCCTGTGGCTGCACTAACCAAAAATTTGCATTATGCATGATGATCGACAAGTATCTGGCTGTTGGTAAGAAAGTTTTTTCTGCCTTCATAGACTTGGAGAAAGCTTACAACCGAGTAAATAGGACACTTTTGTGGAAGGTATTGAATGAATATGGTGTTACTGGGAATCTACTTAATAGTGTAAAAGCCATGTATGCTGGCAGTAGAACTTGTGTACGAGTGAATGGTGTTTTATCAAAATGGTTTTCTGTTGGTGCAGGAGTAGGGCAAGGTTGTGTAATGTCACCATGGCTGTTTAATATATTTTTGGATGCTTGCATGCCTGATGCCAAAATAGATAATACTGGTTCATGTCTTGGTGATATCTGTGTGTGCAGATTGCTATATGCTGATGACACTGTCCTGTTGGCAGAGAGCAGAAGTGAGTTGCAGAGTATGTTGTTCCAGATGTATGAAGTTTGCATGAAATTCAAAGTGAGTATAAATCAAGGTTAATAGACAGTAAGGTTTGCTCATCCACCTCCCTCACAGCGGAAGTGCCGGTCCCTTATGTAGTGACGTCAGTTTACCGGACGACACAGCCATCAGGACGGGTAGACTGTTGATGCAATTGAAGCACTCGTGAGAGAAATGTCAACAACTTAATTCAAATACCCTTTGAATCTGAAAGCTTGCAACCAAGATGTAATGCAAAAGCACATCTTTAATATACGCAGTTAAAACGCACATCCATGTGAATATTTTATTTAGAGTAAACCGAGAATTTGAAGAAACTTATTATGCATTTCTTTCATTTTTTTTTTCAAATCTGTTTAATCTAAATATCTAAATAGGATATTGACATGGCACTAAGGAAAAGTGTAGGGACAGTGATCATACCTTTTAATTTATTTATATGCAACTGTAATATTGTCTTTAAATAAATTCAATAGAAGGAAAAAAAAAACTTATAAGATTATGCTGCTAGAATCTCATGAAGAAATCCTTTTATGCGGAACAAATAAAAACTTGAGTAGCATTCCACGAACTTGCTTAATTATAAAGTTGGAATATAATTTCACTAAATGCTCTGTTATTAATTGTAACAAATTGCTGAATAGAAAAGTTAATCTTTGCAATTTTTGTTTTATTTTGTTTCTTTAAAAGAGAACTTTAAGAATCGGGACATTTACTAACGTCAAAATCGTAAAATACTGGTTGTTTCCAGGGATTAACAAGTCGTCTTGCCGTGAATACCAGTACGTACCTACACGGTCCCATAACTTCATCTGTTTCAATATTATAGCACATTTTGCTGGTCATTTCATCTATAGAAATTACACATGCTCTTTCAGCTTCAGTCATTTGCATTCCATGGCTCTGCGTCAGTTTTAAAGTTGTGACTTGAATTCCAGGTGAACATTTAATTGTAGCTATCCATCAGCGCAATGTTGACAAAGCAGGAAGAGGAATATTAACTTTATTTCTCAAGTAGTGATATACTTTCCTGGAAACGGTTCTTAATGTTATGGCAGCTGCAATATCAGTAGAATTCCAAACAATCCGTTTTTGGCCTAACAAAACCCTTATCTGTCCTGGAGTAAACACTAGAAAGCAAATTTTTTATGCACATTTCTCTGTCTTTTTTCTCATCTTTCCGTAACCTTCGCAACTCTAATAATTCTTTCTGCATTTGATTATGTTTTACTTTAAGGACTTTTGCATGTAAAGTTAGACTATGGTTTGAAGAGCTCAAAGATAATATTTGTTTCTTCAGCTTTTCATTTTCCTTCATCAAAAGATCATTTTCCTTCAATAGAATTTCATTTTCTGTTTTCAGGTCTTTCGTACATTCAATTTCAGTATTTTCATCATCAGCACTCCACATGTCTTCCAAAATTTCCTCTTTATTATCGCAGTTTATCAAATCACGAATAAGATCAGTTCTTTTCCTTTTCTTTTGTCTGTTCTTTCTCTCTGAATTAGAATTAACATTAAAGTTTCCCGGTAGGTTTAAACTTGGTACAGCAGTGTCCTTCAGCATTTTGCGGATAGGCAAACCTAGAAGTTCATTCCTTAAATCACGTTCGAGGTTTTTCTCAAAATGTTCCGAACAAATAGCTAATAGTTCGTTGAAACTGTCAGCTCGTTTGCATTTCAATTTCCATGTTTTACGCAAACCTTCATTTTTCGGAAACCTATGGTGATGAATGCCATTCCTTCTGGTTTTCAAATAATAATTTAGACACGTTGCTATCGCACATGAACCAGGCATGTTCAGTGTTTAATGTATAACCAAGAAAAAAGAAATTGTTTGCTACAAATACGGAGCTTCAAATTCTTGGAAATGAGATACAATGTTTAATAGCTTTCAGACCCTGAACCAGAAAAACGGGAGCAAGCAGCCTTAGGCGGCAGGGTGTGGAGTGGTCCGGTACTGTGACATCATGAAGGTGATCCCTGAGACAGTGACCTGCGGAAGTATTGGATAAGCATAACCTTGGAGTCTACTAACCTTGGTTTAAATAAGGGAAAAACCAAGGTTATGGTTTTTGAGCAAGAAACAGGTAGTAGTGAATGTAATATAAGTCTAAATGCCACAGTGATTGACCAGGTGAATGCGTTTGTGTATTTAGGAAGCATGTTTGACAGAGAGAACAAATTGGATGGTGAAATTAGTAGGCGAGTGAATTCTTCATTGAAAGCCATTCCTGCTTTGGGAGGTTTTCACAAGAATGATGGGTTCTCAAGAGAATCCTGCATGGCTGTGTATGAAAGTGTAATTGTTCCTACTCTGGTAGTGAAACCTGGGTACTACAGAAGAAACATAGGAGTTGTTTATGTGCTGAAGAAGTGCAGCACCTTACTTATGGGGGGGGGGGGCAAGACACGTTCTGATCTTGTGAGGAATGAAGATGTGTTGCAGTTGTGTAATGTGAAGCAAAATGTTGTTAGCCAGGTGGAGACTAATATGCTCCCGTGGTTTGGCCATGTTAAAGGAATGAGTGATGAAATGTTTACTAAGAAAATCTTTTTAGCTCAAGTGGCAGGAAGGAAAGGCAGAGGAAGGCCAAGGAAGTCATGGGAGGATCAGATTCAGGAGTGTCTGCACGAGAAAAAGGTTATGAGTATGAAGTATAGAAGATCTTGTGTATGGCGTGTGATGGATGATGGATGTCAGTGAAGCTCGTATGTTAAGATCGCTGTAAATGGAGAAGTTTGATATAGCAACAGTAAGTAAAAATTATCTGTTAGTTTGTATTTCTTTGTGGAGCTAACCTCGGAATCTCAGAGAACAGCTTAGTGATATGTATGTATGATAATGTTGAGTTACACTAAAACAAGTCCGCATCTAATATATACACTATTGTTCTTATGCTACCAGAATTTATTTTTTTTCTATGCAACATATTGAATCATGTAGTTAAAAACACAAATTTCATGAAATTTTAAAATCTTTAAAAACTTCTATACAGTTAAAAGTCAGTGTACAAAATATTACATCATGATTCCAAAAACAGTATTATATATCTCGAAAGGCGCCTTGCTCAGAGTCCGTTGAAGAAAAACTTTGAAGCTTTTTGAGTGTCCTACCCCATCATCAGAAAAGGCTAAACTGCATGCTGCTGCCGTCTGCCAGAAAGGAAAACACAGTGTGGTCTGTCATATGTTTGCCTACGGGGTTCTCCTGACATGCTGAAGGAAACGGGTAACTTACATCCGTGCATCTTTATTCTTGTTCTAGTTCTGTGCTGCCATCTATGAGCACAGTCTAATTGGAAAAAGAATAGAAAATTCACAAGTAACATAACAAAAATAGAAGATTATAATCTGCCAATTTTATTCATAGATGGCAGCACAGATCTGGAACAAGAATAAGAATGCAGATGACGTAAGTTACCAGTTTCCTTCAGCATGTCGGGAGAACCCCGTAGGCAAACGTATGACAGACCACACTGTGTTTTCTTTTCTGGCAGATGGCAGCAACATGCAGTTTAGCCTTTTCTGACGATACACTCATCATCAGAAAAGGCTAAACCGCTAAGCTTCAAAGTTTTTCTTCAACGGATTCTCAGGAAGGCACCTTTCGGGATATATAGAACTGTTTTCGGAATCATGATGTAATATTTTGTACATAGACTTTTAGCTGTATATAAGTTTTTAAGGATTTTAAAATTTCTTGGGACTTGTGCTTTTAACAACATGCTTCAACATGTCCCAATGAATTTTTTTGTTTTGTTCTGGAAGCATAAGAATGATAGTGTATATTCTAGTTGCACATTATGGTATTAACCAAATCGTGCCATTATACATGAAACATATATAGTATCTGAAACAATCATTTGATGTTTCTGAATATTTCTGTTTCACACGTTATGTTCTGTGAAAGCTCGACCGGCTGATACATAACGTCCGATGGTGAAAATTATTTATGTGTCAATTGACCATTATAGTTTAAAAATACATATTAAGCATATTAATGCTTACCACTTGAGAACTACCCCGCTTTCCTTTGTTTTCAGTAGAAGCCACGATTCTTCTGATTCATCGTCCTTATCAAAGCAAAGTTAGGCTTATCGTGATTAGGTCTGTTGCACAAGAATACCGGTACATGCTTAGTTCTGTTGTCTTTTGTAAAAACGTTGAGACGAACGTTAGGGTGATAGATATTTGAAGGTGGCGAAAGATATATGGAATTCGTACACTATTGAATGGGAGCTAACGAAATGGAATGACTTGAACACAAAGGATAGTGAACGGGCTTCGAATTTAACATGAAAAGAATGCTTACAGAAGTTAAAAACCTGTATTGAAAGATGATGAAATAAAATAGAATGAAGTCGTCAGAATAAAATTCATGCGAAAGAATAAAAGATTGGTACCACACCGTCGTTGTCCTATCGCACCATCGACATGCCCGACGCATTTCAGCACACATATATCATGGCCATCCTCAAGGTTTTTGACTCTGCAATGAACTCCAAGGTCTGTCCCATTGTTCCACTGTAGCCAACCTTACTTCGTCAGTTATCATTTGTGTCACGTATATTGGATGTTCCGCCATCCGGTGTTCGTCTAGTTCTTAATCTATGTTGGCAAATTTTTTATTGCTTAGCACGGATAGATTGATGTTTTTTGTGCTTGATTACATTCTTTCATGCACTGGATAAATCGACGGGAGTATTTGAATTTCAATTATTCTCCTTGGTCTTTTCAATTAATACAGCCTCGGTTGTGAGAATATTTCTATGGGTGTTAACAGTTTTATGTTGTCCCAATCGGGGACAGCATTATTATCTTGGCAATATTGAATGAGCGATGTTCGTGTTTCGTTCTTTGTCCAGTTACTAAGATGTTCCCTCAGTTGAGATTTTATACTTCGTTTTGTGCTACCAATGTATATTGATTTGTTGTGTGAGGAATCATTGTTGTTGAATATTGGAATTTGATACACACCAGCTTTATTTAGTATACTGATATTGTCTGTATTTCTCTGTATACTGATATTGTCAGTATTTCTCTGTGGGTGCAATTATTCCTACTATATTTGGCAAATTAAAAATACATAAAGACAACACCCCTATAAGACCTATAGTGTCAAACAACTATCACCAACTATTCATATTGAAAGGGCACTATATCACTTCATTAATGAATATTATAAAGAACACACATTCACTGTTAAAAACTCAGCAGAAGTTATCAACGCTATCAAGGAATATAAAGGAAATGCTGAATTCAAAATGGTTAGTCTCAATATTGTGTCGTTTCCCAATACACCCACGAAAATTGCCATTCAATTGATTGAAGAAAAACTGCTACGTAACTTGCCACAGTGTGGAATTACCAGTATCATTTCTTCACTGAATTTTATTAATGATAATAATTTCTTTTTCTTCAGTAAAACCATCTACAAGCAACTGTCAGGTGTCCCAATGGGGTCACCTCCTCTCTGGCCTTTTTGTGGAGGTAATTCTACAAGACACCGAGCATAAACTTCTCAATGGGAACTACTGTGATATAAAAAAAACCCATCCTATTCATTCGATATGTTGACGATATCCTTTTCTTTTGGAGCCATACCAAACAAGAACTTGAAGATTTCACATCATACTCAAGTTTTTATCCAACCATTAAATTGACAACCGAATGGGAAAATAATAGCCAATTACTGTTCCTCGACATTTTGCTAATCAACAACAATAGACAAATTGAATATCAGGTGTATCGTAAGCCTTCATATGTGCCTAATATTATACCATTTCAATCCAATCATCCATGGAAATATAAGATGGCAGCCTTTAGATATTTCATTAGAAGAGTCATCACAATGTCATCTAACCAGCAAGTAACAAATAAAGAAATTAAATGGATTAGAGACCTCGCCATAAATTTTGGATATAATAGCAATATAATCGACCACATATACCATTAGTTCATTAATGACAGAAAGAAACCAAACCAGCCAATTAGCGACCAAAAAAGTTTTGTGGAAAACTTCCTTATTGTCCACCAATATCTGGAATTATTAAAAAGGAATATAATAAGGCCAATCTACTTATTGCTGATACAGTCACTGATAATAGCAGAACACTTCAGAGAAATACTGACAATATCAGGATACTAAATAAAGCTGGTGTGTATCAAATTCCAATATTCAACAACAATGATTCCTCACTCAACAAATCAATATACATTGGTAGCACAAAACAAAGTATAAAATCTTGATTGAGGGAACATCTTGATAACTGGACAAAGAATGAAACACGAATGTTGCTCATTCAATATTGCCAAGATAATAATGCTGTCCCCAATTGGGACAACATAAAACTGTTAACATCTCATAACACCCATAGAAATATTCTCACAGCCAAGGCTGTATTAATTGAAAAAGACCAAAGAGAATAATTGCAATTCAAATACTCCCATCAAATTATCCAGTGCATGGAAGAATGTAATCAAGCATGAAAAACATCAATCCATTCGTGCTAAGCAATAAAAAATTTACCAACATAGATTAAGAACTAGACGAACACCAGATGGCGGGACCTCCAATGTACGTGACACAAATTATAACTGACGAAGTAAGGTTGGCTACAGTGGAACAATGGGACAGACCTTGGAGTTCACTGCAGAGTCAACGACCTTGAGGATAGCCACGATATATGTATGCCGAAACGCATTGGGAATGTCGACGGTGCAATAGGATATTGCCGGTGTGGTACCAATCCTTTTTTCTTTCACATGAATTTTATTGTGACGACTTCATTCTATTTTATTTCATCATCTTTCAATACAGGTTTTTAACTTTTGTAAGTGTTTTTTAACTTCTGTAAGCATTCTTTTAATGATGAATTCGAAGCCTGTTCGCTATCCTTTGTGTTCAAGTCATTCTATTTCATTAGCGCCCATTCAACAGTGTACAAATTCCATATATCTATCACCACCTTCAAATATCTATCACCCTAACATTCATCTCAACGTTTTCACGAAAGACGATGGAACTAAGCATGTACCGGTATTCTTCTGCAACAGACCTAACCACGATAAGCCTAACTTTGCTTTGATAAGGACGATGAACCAGAAGAATCGTGGCTTCTACTGAAAACAAAGGAAAGTGGGGTAGTTCTCAAGTGGTAAGCATTAATACGCTTAATATGTATTTTTTAACTATAATGGTCAATTGACACATAAATAATTTTCACCGTCGGACGTTACATATCAGCCGGTCAAACTTTCACAGAACATAACGTGTGAAACAGAAATATTCAGAAACATCAAATGATTGTTTCGGATACTAATAGTGTATATATTGGACGTGGACTTGTTTTAGTGTATCTCAACATTATCTATCTGCAAAATGGTTTTGCAGTAGAGATTTGCAGGACAGACAGAATATTGATGACGAAGAAACGGATATATACTCTTTTTGGGGAAATTTGCAGGAGTGACCTAGGAATTATCACACCAACAATGTGTAACGTCAAAAAAGTTTCGTATGTTTTCACGTATTTGTATGAATTTTCAATATATGACAAATTGTGTGATATGTAATTATAATGGTGTGTTTCACGTTGGAAGTATTTCAATACTCAACAACATATTACAAAGGGTGAGTTGAAAGTTTTGCAATATTTGAAATACTTTGCCTTCATACATACCTTTATGATGAAAGCTGACTAGCATTCAAAGGCCATTGTGTTGCAACGTCTGTAGCCATCTGTCTGCCAGTTCTTTGTTTCCGCGGCGGTACCAGTTCTTGTTTTTCGAGAGGAAAAACTCCTTCACTCCAACTGCCACCTTCTCCTGGTTGTTGAAGTGCCGCCCACGAAGGAAGTGGACCATGGACCGGGACAAGTAATAATCCCACGGGGCAAGGTCTGGGCTGCATGCTGGGTGTGGCATCAGTTCGATGCCCTCAAGTTCCTGGAGTTTTGCCCAGGTCGTTCGCGCGGTATGAGGCCAAGTGTTGTCCTGCTGTAGGAGAGTGCTCTTTCTGTTCACCAATACTAGGTACTTCTCCTCCAAAACGACATGCATCCGCTCCAGCTGTTCGGAGTAGAAGTTGGCGTTAATGGTCCGACCGTCTGGAACATATTTGTAATGGATTGAAATTCCACCAGATGCAGAGCATCACCTTGTGCTTGAAGTGCCCACATTTGGCAACAGGTTCAGGTAGCTTGCCCAGGCTCAACCACTGCATTTGTGTGTTAGGATTATGGAAATAGACCCACTTTTCATCACACATAACAATTCTCTTGATGAAATGTACATCACATGTATTCATTTAATCCCAAATGCGATATAGCATATGGTGAAATATTACGTGGCTATTGACATTAAAGCACAACTGCCATCACGAGCAGTAACAATACTGTTCTTCATTTATATTATTGTACAAAGGTCAGGTGATGCGTAACATCACAGCCGCCCCTTGACAAATGTCAACCCCGCCTTCTTGTGGTACATCCTGTTCTCACTAAAGGGGCTCTGACAACCGCCAATAGCGGTATAACTATACCATCGGGATTAGAGGAAATGCTATCCCACACTCACCAACCCGCTTGGCCAGCGTAGTGAGTTATGGCCAAACCCCTCCAAAATGACTCCACAACTTAAATCTTGGCCGTCAGTCCCCGGCACCTGGAATGTACCTGGCCAAGGCAGCTGCCAGTGCGACATGAAGGCAGAGGGTGCTAAGAATCCCCGGAGGACCGGACTAGGCTGCCATCTGATGCTGACCTTGTCTACGTATAATGGACGCTCCCTATCTTCTGATTCAATGCTTCTTGAATTGGAAGAGGAACTACAAAGGATCAAGCGGGACATCGTCGGGCTAAGTGAGGTAAGGAGAAAAGGAGAAGATCTCATTGAACTGAAAAGTGGACATCTCTTCTACTATCGTGGGACTGATACTGGCAGAACTAGTGGTGTTGGATTTATAATAAACAAGAAACTGAAGGATAAAGTTGTAGAAGTTGAAGTTCCTCTGACAGAGCTGCACGACTCGTTATCCAACTCTTGAGAAGATTCCAGGCTCAGATTATTCAAACTTATGCACCCACCACAAGTCATCCTGAAGAAGAAATTGAAGAATTTTATGAGGAAATTCGTCATCTAAATAATAAAGGTAAGTTGCACTTGAAGTAATTATGGGAGATTTCAATGCAAAAATAGGGCAATGGCAACATAATGAAACTTCAGTAGGTAAATTTGGTCACTGCAGCAGAAACCAGCGTGGAAATACTCTCGTAGAGTTTGCAGAGGAAATACTCTCGTAGAGTTTGCAGAGGCAGAAGAGTAGAGTTTGCAGAGGCAGGTTTTTCACAATGAACTCCTTTTTCAAGAAAAAGCCACACAGGAAATGGACATCGAGACATCCAAATGGGAGGACAAGTGAAATTGATTGTATTATGTGTAACAAAAAAATTCGTCGTAGAAGACTGCAGTGTGCTAAACAAGTTCAACACAGGTAGTGACCATAGATTGGTGAGATGTAAGATGCACCTCAACACTAAACTCGAATGTGGCAAGCTCATAAGACAAACAAAATGTATTGACATAACCAACCTTAAGAAACACCATAATGCCTTCAAGTTGGAACTGAAGAACAGATTCTCTGCTTTAGAAGGCCTAACATCGGAAGAAGTGGATATTTCTGAAGTTAACAGAAAAGTAACCAAAGCTCTTATGGAAACAGCAACAAAATTAGCTGGGTCTAAGAACAAGTTGTATGTGAACAAATTATCAGGAAAAATAAAAATGTTGATGAAAAAAAGAAGAGAGATGAGGACAACTAAAGAAGATGTGACTTCCAAAGTGGAATATATAGAGCTATACAAGACAGTACAAAAAAGTATCACTGAAGACATAAGGAAATTCCACTGTGAACTAGTAAGGAAAGCAATTGAAAACAACCAAAGCCTAAAGATAGCAAAGGGACATCTCAGTAAGGGAAGAAAACAGATTATAGCACAGAGAAAAGAAGATGGTTCTGTAACAAGAAATAGAGGCGAAATTTTGACAAGAGTGAAATATTTTTACTCCAAATTATATGAAAGGGATGATGTACTCCAGACATTATGAAAGGTACCAGTACCAGAGTTCTTCCAGTCCTCCCAGCAGAAGTCGCACATGCAATCAAGAACATTAAGCGGGGGAAAGCTCCAGGAGAAGATGGAATTACTGTAGACATCATACAAGAAGCAAGTGGAGAAATCGAAACAGTACTCGCCCAAATTTTCACTCGATGCCTTAATGAAGGGAAGATTCCTGAGGATTTGAACAACGGTACAATGATCTTGCTGCATAAAAAAGGTGACATTGAGGATCTCAGGAACTACAGACCTATCAGCCTCCTATCAGTGGTTTATAAAACCTTCACTAAAGTTCTTTCACACCGCTTGAAGGTGACACTGGACATGGCTCAACCGAGAGAACAAGCTGGATTCAGGAGTGGCTACAGCACAATAGATCATATCCACATACTGAGAGAACTAATTGAAAGAGCGAGGGAATATGAACTTCCATTCTGCATGGCTTTTATCGATTATGAAAAAGCCTTTGATTCGGTGAAACCATCAGCAGTTACAATGGCTCTGAAATCCTGCGGTATTGAAGATGCGTACATTAATATTATTAATAACATCTATAAAAATGCAAGTGCAAAGATTCGGCTGTTTGAAAATACAACACACGTGAAAAATTAGAAAAGGAGTAAGACAAGGTGACACCATATCTCCGAAGCTCTTTAATGCCACATTGGAAAATTTCTTTGAATCACTGAACTGGGAAAACAAAGGGATAAAGATTAATGGAGATTATCTAACCCACCTTCGTTTTGCTGATGACATAGTCATTTTTACAACTACACCATCAGAGCTGCAGAGTATGATCCAGGAACTTGCTGACAAGAGTAAAGAAGTGGGATTAAAAATGAACTTTCAGAAGACAAAAGTGATGTTCAATGCTTTTACAAGAAATGAAGATTTATGGATTGATGGAGTAAAGCTGGAGATAACAGACACGTACGTTTATCTTGGACAGCAGATATCAAGTGAGGGTCACATTGATGAAGAAATTAATCGGTGTACAAAACTTGCCTGGAGAGCTTTTGGAAGAAACAGCATAATTTTCAAGAGCAATATGCCATTATGTCTTAAAAGAAAAGTGTTTGATCAATGCATCCTTCCAGTGCTTACGTATGGTGGAGAGACGTGGACCTTAACTAAAAGAGACATACAAAGGCTGCAGACAACTCAAAGCAGCATGGAGAGGTGCATGCTTGGAGAGATAAGAAGAGGAACTCGTGGATCCGAAAAATGACAAGAGTGGAAGACATCATGATCAGAGTTAAATCCCTGAAATGGCAATGGGCTGGACATACTGCCAGAAGGACAGACCATTGATCGACAGCCGAAATTTTAGATTGGATTCCAAGGGACAGGAAAAGACCCAGAGGAAGACCACATGGAAGATGGGTGGATGAAATTCGAAAGTATGCGGGAGTGACATGGAGGAGACGGGCACAAGGCAGACCGTTGTGGAGGAAACTTGGGGAGACCTTCGTCCAGCAGTGGATTGATAATGGTTGACAATGATGATGATGATGATGATATGCAGGATGAATCAGTTAGGTTCAAATAATGACATAAAATACACTGAAGTGCCAGAAAAACTGGTACAGACGAGCTTATGCAAAATACATAGCAACGTCACCTACGCGCGTACTTGGTTGTGTTTGCCAGTGTGTATATAAAGCGATAGATATCCTTGCCAGCTGTCAGAGCTGTTTTTGGCATGAGAATGATGGGTAATAACGATTTAAGCGATTTTCAATGCGGTTTCATAGTTGGCGCTCGTGAGATGGGCCGTAGTATTTCGGAGGTAGAAACAAAGTTTGGATTTTCACGGACGACCATTGCAAGGGTGTACCGTGAGTACAAGAATTTCAGCAAAACCTCCAACCTACGATACCAGTGTGACCGTAAAAAGACATTGGATGAACGTGACCATCGCCGGCTGTCAAGATTCGTTTCATGTGATAGGCATGCAACACTCTCGCAGGTATCATCGGAATTCATTGCTGGAGTCTCAACAAGTATCAGCGTCCGGACTGTGCAACGTACCCTGTATGATATGGGCTTTGGGAGCCGACGCCCAACTCGAGTCCCCTTGATGGGTGCATGACACAGAGCCATGCGCCTCGCTTGCGCATGGCAACACCACCACTGGACACTTGATGACTGGAAACAAGTAGCCTGGTCTGACGAGTAGCGTTTCCAACTGTATCGGGCAGATGGAAGGATTCGTGTGTGGCGTAAACTCCATGACGCCATGGATCCCGCCTGTCAACAGGGAACTGTACCGGCTGGTGGGGGTCCGTAATGGTATGGAGTGCGTTTAACTGGACTTCACTGTGACCCCTGGTATGTCTACAAACGTCTGTGACCGGCCAACGCTATGTGCATCCTCTCTGACGAAGTACACCCGTTCATGTCCTGCATTCATGCTGATGGGTTGGGCCTGTTCCAACAGGACAATGCACCTCCACTCAAGTGTCGGGACGCCACATTATGGTTAGAGGAGCATTCATCTTAGTTTGGGGTGTTACCATTCCCACCAAAGTCCCCAAATCTGAACGTGATAGAACACATTCGGGATGCCATGCAACGTGCTATCGAACACAGGAATCCGAGACCTAGGAATACACCCAAATTGTGGAACGCTCTGCAGGAAGTATGGTGTGCATTGCCTACATCATATTTCCAGAAGCTAGTGGAGTCCATGCCCCGTCGTATTTCTGCAGTCCTGCGCTCCCGTGGGGGACCTACCAAGTATTAGACTGGTGTACCAGTTTTTCTGGCACCAGTGTATATATAGAATGAACATTAATGGTAAAAAGACTCACCTTACTCACAGCAAATTTGGCCCATTACATATGCAGGTATATTCTGCCAATGTGGTAAAGTACTTGCACAACAGAACGGACAACAACATATTTAAACTAAATCCAAATTAGTCTAGCTGATAATATCCGAGTGCTGGTTGTCGGATTTGCTTCTACAGCTTGGCGCACTACCTCCAAATCCATGGTTCACGGCCTACCTGACCTTGTCTGATTGTTGAGGTTTCTGTCAGAGTGAAATTTCTAGAACCATCTGGTTGCTGTGCTGTGGTCCATGGAACCTTCCCCTTTCGCATGACAAATGTTTCATTTTGCTTGAGCAGCATTATGGTTGAGTTCAAACTCGTAAAGCAAAAGTTCCCTAATTAGCTCATTGTGGCTGTTCATCTTTTAGGCATCCCAACCACAGACAGAACGACGACATGCAATGATGTTCACAGCAATGACTACCACTTTATATCACTTTCAACTGGCTGCAGTGCACGACTTGAAATAGTTTAAACATGTGACAGCCGCCCCGGTGGCGCAGTGGTCTAAGGCGCTGGCCTCTGATCATTCGTCCGTAAGGGGTCCGGGGTCTAATCCCGGTCAGGCATGGATGTTGTGTTTGTCTTACGGCACTGGCTCTCTCCCTTCCCTGGAACCAGTGACCCTAAATTAGGGACGGGCGACTGCTTATAGCCCATTGAGTTGCTCACGGTGGTCGTTAAACCTCCAATTAAAAAAAAAACAAAAAAACGTGACATACCTGCTGCAGAACATGCGTTTATGCAAATATTGCAAAACTTTCGACTAGCCCTCTGTACAATAATTGTGGGCCAACGCAGCTTTTTTGGTGACTCGAATGCTGAACGGCGTCGACAGTCTTGGGCAGAGTGAAATTTAATACACAAGAAATACAATTACTTAGGCAATTTAAAAAGAAAAAGATAAAACTTGTTAAAAATGAAATACAACTACAGTTTCTTGAAAATTGTCATGACTTTGGTGTGATGCCAAAATATCTGAGAATCAAATTAAAACCGATAAATAAAAATGACTGTAATATATTTAAAAAATGTGAACAAAAAAGATTATACAAACAGATAAAATTAAAGAAAAATCTTATTTATGCCTTAAATTGAAATATGAATTATACACAGTCGAATCACTTTATTATGACCACCTCCTACTTTTGAATTCAACAGCACATAGCCAATGAAAGCAGGCACGCGTCGTAAGCTTGCTTGGAGGGTATATAAGGTATGCTGTAGGCATTCTGAAAACATATCACTCGTTGCTGTCATGGATAAAAATAGCGATTTATCAGATTTGCAAAAAGGGATGATTATCGGCTTTCAGGCCAAGGGTGGCAGTATTTCTGAAACAGCGCAGTTTGTGAACTGTTCACGTGCTGCTATGGTTAAAGTGTATCGTGATTGGAGAAATGGCACCATTGCGAAAAAACAATATGGAACCTCCGGAGCACCACGTGCCATTGATGTGAGAGGTGAACATCGGCTGTGAAGTTGCATGAGGGTTGATGGACACGCTACAGTGGAGCACCTCACTGGCCAAATGAACCAGGGAGCTATTGGATGTGTGTCTAAAACAGTGGTGGCTTTTCAGGTGAAGTAGGTGAAGTGCCTCTTCACCTATTTTACTTAAAATAAAGTTTTATTCAGTAATTTGTATAATATATTCTTTTTGTCTCTATTGTGTTACAAAATACTCAACATTTTGATTAGATATCAATTCACATAGCGCGTTCAATACGGAAAGCAAGTCCTCACACGCAAAACAGTGCAAGTGAAGAGCCGAAATGAAAACCCTTGGAAGTCTGCAGCTTTCGACCGAGTTGCTATGGTAACCGTGACGTGAACCTCCCCTATCTGGTGCGCAAGTGAAGTGTTTTAGCTTTCCGCGCCGAAGCTCTGCAGATGAAATCGTGTCCTTCGAAGGAGATCACAGTGAAACGGGACGGTTTACCCAGGGTATCTTGCAATCCACTAGGGCTTTTTTCTTGCAGTGTTTTGATACATGCTTTCTGAAAGGAATTTGCTTTTTTGGGCTTTGTGATTATTTGTCAAAAAGTTTAGCTGTTACTGTAGTTTTGTGTACAGTTTAACAGTTAGTGATAGTTTTAATTAAAGTATGTATCCTGTGAACGACATTGTTTGTAATTTATTACAAACTCCATTTAATCGGTGGAAACATGAAGATAAAAGAGACATTTTACTTCAAGGACAACCGACGGATTCACTGACAATTGTTGCCAAAAAAGAAATCAAGAAGAGCCGTAAATCTTACAATATTAATTTTAAAAATTGTTGGTTTACTGAATATAAATGGCCTTGTAGTACTTCTGTGTTACAAAAATTATTTTGTTGGCCCTGCTTACTTTTTAGTAATAAACATTTGGCGTGGAATAAAGACGGATTCTCAGATTTATATATAACACGCTCACTTCATAAACATGGTGATTCTAGCGAACACCTGAAATGCGAGTTAATGCTAAGGAATTTTGAAAAAAATCAGAACACCATTGCTGATGCCCTGAGGGAGAATGCTAGGCTTTCAAAAATGCATTTCAACGAAAACGTTCGTTTAAATAGACTTTTCCTGCAGACAGTGATTGATGCAGTATTATATTTGAGCAAAGAAGGACTGGCATTCCGTGGCCATGACGAAAGCATGGACTCGATAAATCGTGGAAATTTCAAGGAATTACTTTCATTGTTGATGTCAAGAAGTCCTTTAGAAATTCAAAATCAATACGAAAAGATAGAAAATGTCTTCACAGGTGACTCAAAAACTATTCAAAATTAATTAATTGAATATATTTCTGGATATATAAACGATCATGCTAAAAATGAAATAAATGAAATTCAATGCTTTTCTATTCAAGTAGATGACACCACAGACATAAATCAGACCTCAGTGCTCTTTAATAATAAGATTTGTTGATTCGGAAGGTGTATTGGCTGAGCGATTTTTGGGTTTCCACGACGTGAGTGGAGATTGAACGTCAGAAGCTTTATACAAAATGCTAGACAAAATTTTGAAACAATTCAATTATCAACACAATTTAATCGGACAATGTTACGATGGGGCAAGTGTAATGTCTGGACACTTGAATGGGCTCCAGAAAAAAATCAAGGATAAAGCTTCTCAAGCTGTTTTTGTTCATTGCTTAGCACATCGTTTGAACCTTGTATTACAGCAGAGTTTTTCTAAAATTTCAAAGTGTCATATATTTTATGCAAGCCTCACTGGAATTCCTTCGTTTTTTCACCATGCAGTGAAGCAATCTTATACACTCACATCTACAACCGCAGGACGCATACCAACCATAGCAGAAACTCGATGGTCCTCCACTTCGAAATTAGTAAGTGTAATTGTTGAAGATTGGGATAAATTGAAGGAAGTATTCGAATTTCTGACAAATAGTGAGCAATCAGACAAAAAATCAATTCAACTTGCCTAGGGGTTTTTAAACGATATGAACACTTTTGAATTTACATTTTTGGCAATAGTATTCAAGGAAATTTTTGGCCCCACTGATCTATTATTCGAAATTTTGCAGAAAAAATCACTAGACATAAACTACTGTGTAACTCAAAATTAAAAAAAAACTCGTGAAATTTTGAGTCATAAAAGGAACGATGAAGTATTTGAAACACTGTTTGGAAAAGCTAGCAAAATCACAGAAATAAACAGATCTAAACAGGAATATGCTGCTCTTACACAAGAAACAATTTTTCAAAATTATAAACAATTGTATTTTGAAATTTTAGACCACATTCTTATGGAAATGGATTTAAGATTTCAAGACTGTGAAAAACTTCAATTTGTTTGTTTTGCTGACACAACCAAATTCGAACAATTTAATTCAAGCTTTCCCTCTCACGCTTTTGAAAATCTACAACATTTTTATGGAAAAATATTAACTAAACTCCAGCGCCTTAAAAATGAACTGAGACTTGTATATGCCAACAAAAAATTAAGGAATATATCGACTGAAGAACTTCTTTGAGTGCTTCATGAAGATAAAGACATTTTTACAGAAGCTTATAAATTGGTTGCCCTCATTTTAACCATTCCATCTACAAGTGTGTCAGTGGAAAGAAGTTTTTCTTGCCTTAAAAGAATACAAAGTTACTCAAGAAACACTATTTGTCAAGATAGACTTGCTTCTTTGGCAAATATTTCTATTCAGAAAGATATTTTATTGATGCTCACGAAGAAACAACCATTCTATGACGACATAATCGATAAATTTGCAGCTTTAAAAGAAAGAAGAATGGATCTAATATTCAAAAAAATAGGTCAGTACTCATATAGTGATTTTCATTGAAGACAGTTGATATCTTTTCATATCGCTCTTGTAGCTCTTCACCTATTTTTCCAACCACGAGCCGCCACTGGTCTAAAATGACAGTTCTGCAAAACCTGCTGCATATGGGGCTCCGATGCAGACAGTTGGTCACTGCACCTATGCTAACGAAGGTGCATCGGCAGAAAAGGCTGACATTTGCACGGCAGTATTGAAATTGGACCTCCGCTGATTGGCAAAGGATTGCCTTCTTTGATAAGTCACGTTTGTTGCTTCATCGAACGGATGAATGTTGGCATGTAAGGCGAGAAACATCTGAGAACAAACACTCTTCAATCGTTGCTGGAAGAACACAAGCTGGTGGGTGTAGCGTTATGGTATGGAGAATGTTTTTGTGGCATTCCCTGGGTCCACTCTATACCTGTGGCATTCTGAATCCATCCTTGCAGACTACATACACCCATACATGCTGATTGTCTTCCATGGGGCGGATGGGATCTTCCAGCATGACATTGCGACATGCCACAGAGCTAGAAATGTCCAAGAGTGGTTGGAAGAGCACAATGAAGACTTCCAAGTACTTCCTTGGCCCCCTGATTCCCCAGACTTAAACTCAGTTGAGCATCCATGGGACCACCTCAGGCGTGTTGTTCGCTCTATGGATCCTCCACCACGCACCCTCCAGCAGCTGTCAGATGCACTGCAGTCAGCATGGCTCCACATACCTGTGAACACCTTCCAGCACATTGAGTCACTCACATCCCTTCTAGCCGCTGTCCGCGCTGCACACGGAGGTTACTCTGGATATTAGCTGGTGGTCACAATAATGTGACTCAACCGTGTATAATATATGGCAAAATATACATACAATATTTAAAAAGGAAAAAGATCATGGTGTATTGAAAAGTATTGAACTCAAAGTTAAAAATATTTTTGAAATATCAGATATTGAAAAAGAAAAATCAAGGGAAACTAATATGAAGAATTTTCAATTTACTTCCGATATTGGAGGTTATTTTTTAACGTGCATTAATGCATTTGCATTTTTGAACTTCCCTTTTTGTTGGTAAAGTTCGATTAACACTTACCGCACGTGGGGCTTGGCGTTCAATTCTTATTTCCGTTATGTGGATGCGGCATGGGGTTTTTTCATTTAGTTGCGGGTCCACTTCATTTTTTTTTTCCGTTGGTATTTAACTGGCCTCGTCACTAAATGAGTTTTTTTCAATTTTAACAACACGTAAAAAATTGGCAGAAAAAAGAAGAAAAAACAGCACTTATTCAATACTGTCTGGCTAACCAAAAATATCCTAAATTCGAAAATATACAAATCATTAAAAGCTGTAAATCCGAAAAACACCTCAGAATAGCAGAATCGGTAATGATTGAAAAAAATAGGGCAAAAGTTTGCAACCATAATGACCCTAATATATTGTGAAACAGCTGGAGAAATTTAATTAAAATTGAGCAAAAAAACGAAAAAGTTCGAAAAATGAGATCAGTGACCAACAAGAGATGGCACCACAACGCCCAAGAAGAAGCGATAGCCGATAACAGAAGCAGCCCGCGAGAACCACCGAAATGCCCAGCTGACACGGTCCGTGCTAGTCGGAGCAAAATGTCCCCTAGATGACGGTAATGGATTATTACCGAAAGTACTTGGGTTATGAAAAATTATTGAAGTAAATGAGGAGGCGGCAAAGGAAAAAACTCATTTAGTGACGAGGCCAGTTAAATACCAATGGAAAAAAAAAAAAAGAAGTGGACCCGCAACTAAATGAAAAACTCCCATGTCGCATCCACATAACAGAAATAAGAATTGAAAGCCAAGCCCCACGTGCGGTAAGTGTTAATCGAACTTTACCAACAAAAAGGGAAGTTCAAAAATGCAAATAATATGAAGAAGTTAAATAATTTAATTGATAACATAAAAGACAAAGAAGAGAGGCCTCATGTGATTTAATGACGTATAGAAATTTGTCAAATGTGAATTTAACTGAGATACAAAAATCAGCTCTTCCAAGGGGAGGTAAATATGCATATCCTAGAAATCTTCCTAATACTGAAGAGTACATTCCAAAATTAGAAAAAATGGTTAAAAATGCACCCAGTAATGAGAGTGGCGAATTAAAAATTGACTTACATCACATCATGTTAAAAGAATATAATACTAAAAAGAACACTATTTATGAAATTAAAAAGTTGAAGTATGAAAAAGAACAACTTCTTGATATCAAGAATAATCTAGAATTCAAAATACGTGAAGCATATAATAATAAGCAAATTGCTATTTTAAACTACGCAGATTATAAAGAAACAAGTTAGTAAAATTATGGAATGCATTGATTATGATATGCTTTCCAACATACCAGAAATTATTACTCAAGTTATGAGGATAATGGCTGTGGAATAAATCTCGTTCCTGTGTCCCCCCATTTCGTTGATATTCAACAAAACCGGTTCACTATACCTCCGAAACAACATGATAACGTTTTGTCGCAATCGAAACATTTTTAGGTAAGTTATGATGCTATGATGGGCAAGGGCAATGAAATGGTTCCCACTCCAGTGTCCTGACCTTTGACCCCATTTCGCCCATTTTCAATAGGGTTCGTTCCCAGTGGCTCCCTACCAAATACTAAAATTGCATCGAAATCGAACCATTTTTATGCAAGTTATGACGCATAAGTGAAATGGAATAAATCCCGCTCTTATGCCCTGCCTGATCTTTGACCCCATTTGCCCATTTTCAATAGGGTTCGTGCCCAGTGGTTCCCTACCACATACTAAAATTTCATCGAAATCGAACCGTATTTACGCATGTTATGACGCATAAGGCAATGAAATGGATCCCGCTTTTATGTCCTGACCTTTGACCCCATTCCGCACATTTTCAATAGGTTTCGTTCCCAGGTGGTTCCTTACCACATACCAAAATTTCATCGAAATCGAACCATTTTTACGCAAGTTATGACGCATAAGGGCAATGGAATAAATCCCGCTCTTATGCCCTGCCTGACCTTTGACCCCAATTTGCCAATTTTCAATAGGGTTCGTGCCCAGGTAGTTCCCTACCACATACTAAAATTTCATCGAAATCGAACCATTTTTACGCAAGTTATGATGCATAAAGGCAATGAAATGGATCCCGCTCCTATGTCCTGACCTTTGATCCCATTCCGCCCATTTTCAACAGGGTTCGTTCCCAGGGGGTTCCTTACCACATACTTAAATTTCATTGAAATCGAACCATTTTTACGCAAGTTATGATGCATAAAGGCAATAGAATGGATCCCGCTCCTATGTCCTGACCTTTGACCCCATTTCATTTATTTTCAATAGGGTTCGTTCCCAGGTGGTCACCTACCACATACTAAAATTTCATTGACCCACATACTTCTGCTTATATAGCAGATACATGGATGACATCTTATTTATAATAGATAGCTCAGAAATTATTCCAGAAAGAATTCTAGACTCATTCAATGAATTAGATGATTCCCTTAAGTTCACTATTGAACTTCAAAAAGAAAGAAGAATAAACTTCTTAGATATTACTATCTATTATGAAGATGAAAAATTCCTCACTAGTTGGTATAAAAAACCAATGAATACTAAAAGACTACTGGATTTCAATTCGTATCACCCAGTTTCTATTAAGAAAAATGTAGCAAGTCAGTTTTTAGAAAAAATTAATAAAATAGTTTCTACTGCAGATAAAAAAGAAGTCCAAAAAGAAGAGCTTAAAGTCATACTTGCAGAGAATAACTATCCTAAAGAAGAAATTGAGAAGCTTCTGAATTTTAATGGTACAAAGAACCCACGAAAGCAACAAGTAAAATTCACTAGAAAAATTTCTTATCACAAAGGTTTATTTGAGGCTTTAAAGAGAATTAGTAAAAAATACAATATTAGGCTACAATTTACTTCCGATATTGGAGGTTACTTATTTAACGTGCATTAATGCATTTGCATTTTTGAACTTCACTTTTAGTTGGTAAAGTTCGATGAACACTTACCGCACGTGGGGCTTGGCTTTCAATTCATATTTCCGTTACGTGGATGCGGCACGGGATTTTTCATTTGGCCACGGGTCCGCTTCTTCTTTTTTTTTTTCTCCGTTGGAATTTATTTTGTCTCATCACCAAATGAGTTTTTCCTTTGCTGCATCCTCATTTACTTCAATATTTATTCATACCCGAGTACTTTCAGTAAAATTCCTTTACCGTCTTCGAGGGGACGTTTTGCTCCGACTAGCACGGACCGTGTCAGCTGGGCATTTCGGTGGTTCTCGCGGGCTGCTTCTGTCATCGGCTATCGCTTCTTCTTGGGCGTTGTGGCGCCATCTCTTGTTGGTCAGTGATCTCACTTTTCGAACTTTTTCATTTTTTTGCTCAATTCTAATTAAATTCTTCCAGCTGTTTCTCAAATTATTAGGGTCATTATGGTTGCAAACTTTTGTCCTATTTTTTTCAATCATTACCGACTCTGCTATTCTGAGGTGTTTTTCGGATTTACAGCTTTTAATGATTTTTATATTTTCGAATTTTGGATATTTTTGGTTATCTAGACAGTATTGGATAAGTGCTGTTTTTTCTTCTTTTTTTTTTTTTTTTTTTTTCTGCCAGTTTTTTACGTGTTGTTTTAATCTGTGTTTAAGCACAGATTAAACACAGATTAAAACAACACGTAAAAAACTGGCAGAAAAAGAAGAAAAAACAGCACTTATCCAATACTGTCTAGATAACCAAAAATATCCAAAATTCGAAAATATAAAAATCATTAAAAGCTGTAAATCCGAAAACACCTCAGAATAGCAGAGTCGGTAATGATTGAAAAAAATAGGACAAAAGTTTGCAACCATAATGACCCTAATAATTTGAGAAACAGCTGGAAGAATTTAATTAGAATTGAGCAAAAAAATGAAAAAGTTCGAAAAGTGAGATCACTGACCAACAAGAGATGGCGCCACAACGCCCAAGAAGAAGCGATAGCCGATGACAGAAGCAGCCCGCGAGAACCACCGAAATGCCCAGCTGACACGGTCCGTGCTAGTCGGAGCAAAACGTCCCCTCGAAGACGGTAAAGGAATTTTACTGAAAGTACTCGGGTATGAATAAATATTGAAGTAAATGAGGATGCAGCAAAGGAAAAACTCATTTGGTGATGAGACAAAATAAATTCCAACGGAGAAAAAAAAAAAAGAAGAAGCGGACCCGTGGCCAAATGAAAAAATCCCGTGCCGCATCCACGTAACGGAAATATGAATTGAAAGCCAAGCCCCACGTGCGGTAAGTGTTCATCGAACTTTACCAACTAAAAGTGAAGTTCAAAAATGCAAATATTAGGCTAGCTCCAAGTTTAGAGAACAAAGTTAAAAAATTTTTCCCTAAAATAGTTCAAAGAGAAGAAGATATTTTAAAAATGCAAGGAGTAGTTTATGAAGTAAATTGTAGTTGTGGACTATCTTACATAGGTGAAACAGGTCGCAGACTAGAAACTCGTATAGCTGAGCATAAAGCAGCTATAAAAAATTGCTCCAACAAGACTGGATTAGATAGGCATGTTAGAGAAACTGGGCACAGCATGGATTGGAATTCCCTTAAAGTAATCAGTTTCCAAAGCAATTTCCAAAAAAGAAAACTGAAAGAAGGAATAGAGATTGAGAAAAAACAAAATTCCATCATCAATGACTGCAAAGGATTTTCCCTGCCTAACATCTGGCAGGATTTGTTGAAAAATAACCTAAACCGTCAAGGTTAACCGTAACCGTCAAAGTAAACCGTAACCGTGATAGTGACAAGGAAAAAGTGAAAACAACAAGACAGCCTGAAGAAGGAGAAGAGTTTTCTCCGAAAATTTGCTATTAAAGAAAAAATTTCCTAGTAAAATCCCATAAGTTGCTTTAGATTATTAATTCAATTAAACTAGGAAGCCATTTCTCAACATGAGCTTTATTCAAAGAATTTCATTGAAATCGAACCATACTTACGCAAGTTATGACACATAAGGGCAATTGTATGGATCCCGCTCTTATGGCGTGACCTTTGACTCCACTTCACCCATTTTCAATAGGGTTCGTCCCCTGGTGGTCCCCTACCACATACTAAAATTTTATCGAAATCGAACCATTTTTACGTGAGTTATCGTGCCGACAGACAGACGGATAATTTTTTACGCTTCTTCAACCTACGGTTGGAAAGCGTAAAAAATGGATAATGCAATAAAAGAGAATTGTGAAATTGTAAAATATGATCTAACAGATTGACAAATAGCTTTTTTGTCAAAAGTAAGGAATTAGAGCTCATTACCAGATGAAATAAAAAATTGTTATCCACCAAGTGGAGTAACACTTCCTGGATTACTACCCAAAATAAAGACTCGCAAAGAAGAAAACCCATTCAGAATTATAGTAACAAAATCAAAAGCTCCTTTCTTCAACTTAGAGAAGAATATGTATAATTTTCTTTCAAAGCAATGTATTAGTAACAAATATAATATCAAGAACAGTATGGAACTTATCGAACAAATAAAGAATATCAAGAACAGCACTGAAGGAGTTTTTATGGCTAGTATAGCTGTGGTCTCACTGTATCCAAACACACCAATTCCTGAAGCCATAGATACTATAATTCAAAAATTAAAAAGAACAAAATAACTACAGATGAATCAAAATGAAGAAATTAGAAGTATATTGACATATATGTATGTCTAAAAACAACTTCTTTGCGTATGATGGTAAGATATATAGGCAAATAAGTGGAGTCCCAATGGGATCCTCACTATCAAGTCTGTTTGCTCAAGTTATTCGGGAAGACATCGAAGATAGAATAATTGAAAAATTAACCAATATTATATACTTGTTATGTGGATGACATCCTATTAAATCCCATATGCAGGAAGATGAATTAAAAATAATGGCTTCAAAAGTAATGACGAATTAAAAGTAACTGTATCCAACTTGAGTAATTGTGGGCGGTCGTAGTGAGCGATGGGTTTGACTCCTCGGGGCGCTCCGTGGTAACAAAGGCACACACAACAGCAACTAGGGCCTCTGTGAATCTTGGAGAGGTGCCAGCTAGTTCTGTGTGACATTGGCGAAAGGATCCCAAATCACTGGGTTTTGTTCCAGAATCCTTAGGTTGAAAGACCAACTGAAACTGTCAGCTGTGGGCTAGTCCCTCACACTGATGTACTTACCTGATTAAAAAGACAAAAAGAAATCAATACCCAGACTCAAGTGTGGGATACGGTGGACACACTTGAGCAGGATGGTCTACCACGGAATCGACCTGAACGTTCTAAATGGCATATGAGAAAGAGATCTCGGCTGAGTGAATGTAAGATTGGTGTATAGAATACTAGAGGTATAAATGGCAAGATGAATGAGGTGATTGAGGAGATGAATAAGTATAGATTGGATGTGCTGTGTGTAAGTGAAACCAAAAAGAAGGAAATTGGGATAGAAGAAGTGAAGGCCACGGTGAGTGTGTGGCCTGGAGTATCGGATATTGTGAGAGGACAGGCTGGTGTAGGTGTGATTTTAAGTGAAAAGATGAAGAACAAACTGATTCACTATAGTTGCATAAGTGAGAGAATTCTCTGGATTCATTTGAAAGTGAAACTTCAGGTAATTGTAATTGTTGCAGTGTATGCTCTTTGTGACTCAGAACCTTCTGAAAAGAAGGAAGATTTCTGGAATGAGCTAAAATCTGTTTTGAGCCAGTTTGGTGCTAAAGAAAATGTTGTAATAGCAGGGGATTTCAATGCTAGAGTAGGTGTGTAGAATGCAATTTCTGACAATGTTCTGGGTAAGTTAAATGATCCTTGTGTGAATGACAATGGTGAAAGATTAATTGAACTCTGCATTGAGAATGGTTCGTGTGCATCTAATACATTTTTCAACCACAAGTATATCGCCACATACATACATACATACATATCACTAAGCTGTTCTCTGAGATTCAGAGGTTAGCTCCAAAAAGAAATACAAACTTCCAGATATTTTTACTTATTGTTGTCGTATCAAACTTCGCCATTTACAGCAATCTTGACATACAACTCGTGCTTCACTGATATCCTTTACACGCCGTACACAAGATCTTTTATACTTCATACTCAAAATCTTTTTCTCATGCAGACACTCCTGAATCGGATCCACCCATGTCTTCCTTGGCCTTCCTCTGCCTTTCCTTCCTGCCACTTGGGCTGAAAATATTTTCTTAGTAAGCATTTCATCACTCATTCTTTAAACATGGCCAAACCACCGAAGCATATTGGTCTCCACCTTGCTAACGACATTTTGCTTTACATCACACAACTGCAATACATCTTCATTCCTCACACAATCATATCGTGTCTTGCCACAAACCCCACATAAGTAATGCATTTCTCCAGCACACAGACGACTCCTATGTTTCTTCTGCAGTACCCAAGTTTCACTGCCATACATCAGAGTAGGAACAATTACTGTTTCATACACAGCCATGCGGGACTCTCTAGAGAACCCATCATTCCTGTGAAAACCTCCCAGAGCAGCTATGACTTTCAAAGAAGAATTCACTCGCCTACTGATTTCACCACCCAACTTGTTCTCTCTGTCAAACATGCTTCCTAAACACACAAACTCACTCACCTGGTCAATCACAGTGCCATTCATACTTACATTACATTCAGTGCTACCCATTCCTCTCTCAAACACCATAACTTTGGTTTTACCCTTATTTATACCTAGTTTGAATTTCATGCAAACTTCGTGCATCCGAGTCAACATACTCTGCAACTCACTTTTGCTCTCTGCCAACAGGACAGTGTCATCAGCATACAGCAATCTGCGCACACGGATATCACCAAGACATAAACCACTATTATCTTTTTTGGCCTCACGCATGCATGCGTCCATAAATATATTAAACAGCCATGATGACATTACACAACCTTGTCTAACTCCTGCAACAATGGAAAACCATTTTGATAAAACACCATTCACTCGTACACAAGCTCTACTACCAGCATACATGGCTTTTACACTATTAAGTAGATTCCCAGTAACACCATATTCATTCAATACCTTCCACAAAAGTGTCCTATTCACTCTGTCGTAAGCTTTCTCTAAATCTATGAAGGCAGTAAAAACTTTCTTCCCAACAGCCAGATACTTTTCCATCATCATGCATAATGCAAAAATCTGGTTAGTGCAGCCTTTACCAGGCATAAAACCACTCTGAACATACCACACTTTCTCTGATGTAAGACCCCGTACTTTTTCAATAACAACCTTACCAAACACTTTCCCTGGCACACTCAGTAGGCTAATACCACGATAGTTCTTGCATTCAGTCTGATCACCCTTTCCCTTATACAAGGGAACAATGATAGCATCCTTCCAATCCCGAGGGACCATCCTAACTCCCAGCACAACTGGCAAATTTCAGTTAACCAGTCAATTATAGAGTCACCACCATACTTCAACATCTCTGCAGTTATGCCATCAACTCCTGGAGCCTTACCATTCTGAAGAGATTTTAGAGCTTTACACACTTCTTCTCTTGAGATCCCTCCTGTGCTTTCATCCCTCATTGTGATATCATCTGCATCTGTCTCAGAATCATATTTGCTCTCCTGATCTAATAACTCACAGAAGTATTTGCCCCATCTGTCACTTAAGTCATTGGGGTCTCATATCATTTCCCCAATCTCATTCTTCACACAACTTACAACTTTGTTTCCCCTATTTTTCCTGAGTCTCATGTACTTCCAGAAGGACTTTCTATCTTTCCAAAAAGCCAGTTCATGCTTTTCCACTTTCTCTTTCCTACCTTTTGCCTTACTGTGGCGAACCAACTTAGCAGCTTCACGCTTCTTACAGCGATATTCATCCACAGAGACTCTACCTTGCAACATCCCCAAATAGGCTTCCTTCTTTTTCTTTACTGCCTCATCAATCTCACAATTCCACCAAGCATCACCTCTGTTGTTACCCACTATTGTGGTGCCACAGACCTCTTTAGCAGCAGTGACAACACAGTTCTTAAAACATTCCCACTTCTTTTCTACATCCCTCTCACCAGACTTCAGATCCTTCAGTCGTTCTCTGAGTAAGTCAGAATACCGCTGATGAACTTCAAGGAGCCTATCAACCTTTATTCTTTCTATCCTGGGTCTCTTCCTATTCCTTTTCCTCCAACCAACATTAAGTTTCACTCATGACACTACCAAGTAATGATCAGAACCAACATCTGCACCTCTCATCACATGGGTGTCAACAACTAAGTGTTTCAAACGCTGATCGTAAACAACAAAATCTATCACACTCTTTTGACCAAGAGTACGATTTACCCAAGTATATGTGTGTATATACTTGTGGTTGAAAAATGTGTTAGATACACCCAAATCATTCTCAATGCAGAGTTCAATTAATCTTTCAACATTATCATTCACACAAGGATCATTAAACTTACCCAGGACATTGTTAGAAATTGCATTCTGCACACCTACTCTAGCATTGAAATCCCCTGCTATTATAACTTTTTCTTTAGCACCAAACTGGCTGAAAACAGCTTTTAGCTCATTCCAGAAATCTTCTTTCTTATCATAAGGTTCCGAGTCACAAGGAGCATACACTACAACAATTACAATTCTTTGAAGTTTCACTTTCAAACAAATCCAGAGAATTATCTCACTTATGCAACTATAGTGAATCAAGTTGTTCTTCATCTTTTCACTTAAAATCACACCTACACCAGCCTGTCCTCTCATATTATCCAATACTCCAGACCACACACTCACCGTGCCATTCACTTCTTCTACCCCAATTTCCTTATTTTTGGTTTCACTTACACACAGCACATCCAGTCTATACTTATTCATCTCCTCAATCACCTCCCTCATCTTGCCATTTATACCTCTAGTATTCCATATACCAATCTTACATTCACTCAGCCGAGATCTCTTTCTCATACGCCATTTAGAAAATCCAGGTCGATTCCATGGTGGACCGTCCTTCTCAAGTGTGGTAGGTCCACCATATCCCATACTTGAGTCATTCTTAATATTTCTTTTTGTCTTTTTAATCAGGTAAGTACATCAGTGTGGGGGATTAGCCAACAGCTGAGGGTTCCAGTTGGTCATTCAACCTAAGGATTCTGGAACAAAACCCAGTGAGTTGGGGTCTTTTTGCCAATGTCACACAGGACTAGCTTGCACGTCTCCAAGATTCACAGAGGCCCTAGTTGCTGTTGTGTGTGCCATTGTTACCACGGAGCGCCCCGAGGAGTCAAACTTATCGCTCACTACGACCGCCCGCATATCCACACATATACTTGGGAAAATCGTATTCTTGGTCAAAAGAGTGCGATAGATTTTGTTTTCTACGATCAGTGTCTGAAACACTTAGTTGTTGACACCTGTGTGATGAGAGGTGCGGATGTTGGTTCTGATCATTACTTGGTAGTGTCACGAGTGAAACTGAATGTTGGTTGGAGTAAAAGGAATAGGAATAGGCCCAGGATAGAAAGAATAAAGGTTGAAAGGCTCCTTCAAGATCATCAGCGTTATTCAGACTTACTCAGAGAACGACTGAAGAAGCTGAAATCTTGTGAGAGGGATGTAGAAAAGAAGTGGTAATGTTTTAAGAAGTGTGTTGTCACTGCTGCTAAAGAGGTCTGTGGCACCACAACAGTGGGTAACAATAGAGGTGATGCTTGGTGGAATAGTGAGATTGAAGAGGCAGTAAAGAGAAAGAAGGAGGCTTATTTGGGGGTTTTGCAAGGTAGAGTTTCTGTGGATGAATATCACTGTAAGAAGCGTGAAGCTGCTAAGCTGGTTCGCCAGAGTAAGGCAAAAGTTAGGAAGGAGAAGCTGGAAAGGCATGAATTGGCCTTTTGGAAAGATAGGGAGACTTTCTAGAAGTACATGAGACTCAGGAAAAATAGGGGAAACACAGTTGTAAGTTGTGTGAAGAATAGGGTTGGGGAAATGATATGGGAGCCCAATGAGTTAAGTGAAAGATGGGGGGAATACTTCTGTGAGTTATTAAATTAGAAAAGCAAAGATGATTCTGAGTCAGACTTAGAAGATGTCACATCTGAGTCTGGAGGGATCTCAAGAGAAGTGTGTAAAGCTCTAAAATCTCTTCAGAATGTTAAGGCTCCAGGAGTTGATGGCATAACTGCCGAGATGTTGAAATATGGTGGTGACTCTGTAATTGACTGGTTAACTGAAATTTGTCAGTTGTGCTGGTAGTTAGGAGTGGACCCTCAGAATCAGAAGGATGCTATTTATTGTTTCCTCGTATAAGGGAAAAGGTGATCAGACTGAATGCAAGAACTATAGTGGTATTAGCCTACTGAGTGTGCCAGGGAAAACGTTTGGTAAGGTTGTTATTGTAAAAAGTATGGGGTGTTACATCAGAGAAAGTGTGGGATGTTCAGAGTGGTTTTATGCCTGGTAAAGGCTGCACTAACCAAATTTTTGCATTACACATGATGATTGAAAAGTATCTGGCTGTTGGGAAGAAAGTTTTTACTGCCTTCATAGATTTAGAGAAAGCTTATGCTGAGTAAACAGGACACTTTTGTGGAAGGTATTGAATGAATATGCTTTTACTGGGAATCTACTTAATAGTGTAAGAGCCATGTATGCTTGTAGTAGAGCTTGTGTACGAGTGAATGATGGTGTTTTATAAAAATGGTTTTCTATTGGTGCAGGAGTCAGACAGGGTTGTGTAATGTCACCATGGCTGTTTAATATATTTATGGATGCGTGCATACATGCATGATGCCAAAATAGATAATAGGGGATTGAAGAGGCAGTGATATCCATTTGTGCAGATTGCTGTATGCTGATGGCACTGTCCTATTGGCAGAGAGCAAAAGAGAGTTGCAGCGTTTGTTGTCCCGTATCTCCCTTATTTTTACTCAGTATGAATTGCCTGAAATTCATACTGAGTAGAAATAAGGGAAAAACCAAAGTTATGGTCTTTGAGAGAGGAATGGGTAGCACTGAATGTAATGCAAGTATAAATGGCACAGTGATTGACCAGGTGAGTGAGTTTGTGTATTTAGGAAGCATGTTTGACAGAAAGAACAAATTGGATGGTGAAATCGGTAGGCGAGTGAATTCTTCTTTGAAAGTCATAGCTGCTCTGGGAGGTTTTCACAGGATTGATTTGTTCTCTAGAGAGTCCCGCATGACTGTGTATGAAAGTGTAATTGTTCCTACTCTGATATATGATAGTGAAACCTGGGTACTACAGAAAAATCATAGAAGTTGTTTGTGTGCTGGAGAAATGCGTTACTTACGGGGGGTTTGTGGCAAGACACGGTCTGATTGTGTGAGGAATGAAGATGTGTTGCAGTTGTGTGATGTGAAGGAAAATGTTGTTAGCTAGGTGGAGATTAATATGCTTCGGTGGTTTGGCCATGTTGAAAGAATGAGTGATGAGATGCTTTCTACATGGAAGGCCAAGGAAGACATGGGTGGATCAGATTCAGGAGTGTCTGCAGGAGAAAAAGATTGAGTATGAAGTATAGAAGATCTTGTGTACGGCATGTAATGGATATCAGTGAAGCCCGAGTTGTATGTCAAAATCGCTGTAAATGGAGAAGTTTGACAGGACAACAATAAGTAAAAATATCTGGTGGTTTGTTTTTCGTTTTGGAGCTAACCTCTGAATCTCGGAGAACTGCTTGGTGATATGTATGTATGTATGTATGTATGTATGTATGTATGTATGTATGTATGTATGTATGTATGTATGTATGTATGTATGTATGTATGTATTCAACTATAACACTGACAGATATAAAAAACAGTAAAAATCAACCAACAATTGGCTTTTTCATTTTAAAATTTTTCCGTTTCCTGCATTTAGCGTTAGATGATGTGGCCATACTACTCTTTTGTAACCTCCGTATTTTGATATATCTAGTTCTAGCTGAGTCAAAAAAAAAAAAAAAAAGGGTGGGCGTTCACACTTACCGTTGTTAGATGACAGAGAGAACAATTGGATGGATATAATGTAAATATAATAATAAAGAATAGATTGAGGTAAAACCAACTTATATACCTAATATAATACCAGCTAATTCAAACCATTCTAGGAAATACAAAATAGCTGCATTCAGATCATATATCCACAGAGCAATCACACATTCATCGAGTAAGAGAAAATTTGATAAAGAGATGAAATGAATTTAAACATTGGCAGCCAAAAATGAATATAGCTTACAGATGATCAAATCACTTACGCAAGAAATACAACAAAATGTCAATAAGCAACATAAAAATGAGAAACAATTAAAATATTGTGGAAAAATTCCATACCATCTAGCAATATCTAACATTTTAAAGAGAGAGTGTAGACGGGCAGGACTTGCAATTGCTGATACAGTACAAGATACAGCAAGATATTTAACTAATCAAGGGAACAAAACCTCAATCCTTGACAGGGCAGGAGTATACGAGCTGCCTATCACAATGGAAAATAACCAACAAACAAAAGCATATATAGGCAGTACAAAATGAAGGATTAAGACCAGAATGGCCAAACATTTAAAAGACTGGGACCTAGAACGTAGGAGAACAGCACTCATACAATATTGTTGCGATCATGAATCCACACCTAAATGGGAAGACATAAAAATTGTAAGTTTCCATCAAAACCACAGACAGATTTTGATTGCAGAGGCAGTAACTATTGAACAAACTAAAAATTATAACTGCAGTAATAATACACCTTACGAACCATCATATGCATGGAAACATCTCATTCATCAGTATAAATGTTACAGTCAAAAACATAGAAGAAAATCAAAGCAAGATCAAAGCAGAGATGATTACCAAGGTGCGAGGAGAAATGCGCAAATTCAGAGACAAGACAACATCACAGATGATGAAATGACAGAGAGCCAAATAACGATCCAACGCAGAGCATGCACAGACAGCGCAAATGAAACTATGCAGGCTCAAAGTAACGGCAGCAATGTGAATGACGACTTGGCAAAGTGTCAAAAGACTGGCTGCAGTGCCAGCAGCAGCAACAACAGTTGAGCAAAACCTAAAAACCAATGTGAAGCGCTACCGATGATGACCCAGATTTATGAGAACGAAATGCATCTAGCTGATACAGTGACCATGCAGCTTCTGAATATGATTTTTATATCTCATATGTATAAAAATATTTAAACTTACTTGTGCTTTTATCCTCCACCAGCTTATTTTCTGCTTTTGTTCATCTGTAAGAAGAATCACGACAAGCTTTTCGTCACGTTTTTTCATCCCATTTCCATTGACAATTCAAGTTTTACCAAACAACAATATGAAGTTTTAGTACCTCTATCTATTCTTCATTTATATATTTACATGATTTATGGACAGCACAAATGTGTGGACCTATCGTCTAACTACGAGTGGGAACTGAACGCCCACCCTCTTTTTTTTTTTTTTTTTTTTTTTGACTCAGCTAAAACCAGATATATTGAGGTATGGAGGTTACAAAAGAGTAGTATGGCCACATCATCTAATGCTAAATACGGGAAACAGAAAAATTTAAGATGAAAAAGCCAATTGTTGGTTTCTTTTCACTGTTTTTATATCTACTTTTTACCGCGTAAATAAGGTGTATATAGATATTGCAAAGCAGCAATATAATGCACTTAATATGTATTATAAAACTGACTTTGGAAATTGAGCATGATAATTCCATTCCTTTTTTGGATGCATTAATTATGAAAGCAAAAGTTCTTTAAGTATGTAAAAAGCCATCATATGTCTCAATTTTAATACCGTACAAATCTTTTAATCTTGCAACTCATAAGAATAATGCAATTTACGATTTAATAAAATGAGCCTTTACACACACTTGCAATAAGAAGTTTCATGAAGAAGGAATTTCCTGGATTGAAAATATCTCAAAAATACAGTATATGGATAGCCAAACAAGTTAATCAATATTTAATTAAAAAATATAAAAAGTCCATCCATATCCATGGGGTGAAGAAGAATGATAAGAAGGAACTGCAATACATCGGCTCATTTCCCTATGAAGGAAACGTCAATCAAAAATTAATAACACTGTTAAAAAAATTAAAAAAGACTTAGGACAAACAGTTACAACTATAACCGATTCAAAATAACACCAAACAAAAAACATCAATTTTAGAACAAGCATGTATACGGAATCTCGATTACACAAGAACCAGAATCATCTTGAAAAAAGATGTACTATGGAAGTACAAAAAATGGATTAAAAAGCAATTAAATCAACGCATTACAAATTGAGGAAAAAAAGAAGACTGCATTCATACAATATTGTATGGAACGTAATACAAGTCTCCAATTTGAAGACATAGCAATAATTTGCAAACATAATAATGAGTGGGAATTATGGAATTCGGAAGCTGTTACTATTGAGAAACATAAAAAATGGCCTGTAATAACCAGGAACCACATAACTTACCTGAAATGTGGTGAGCTGTAATTGAAAAAGAATAAAAAATTTGTAAGTAACATAACCAAAATAGTAGATTATAATCTGCTGTGTTCATAGATGGCAGCATAGAACTAGAACAAGAATAAAGATGCACATGACGTAAGTTACCTATTTCCTTCATCATGTCAGGAGAACCCCTTTGGCAAACATATGACAGACCACACTGTGTTTTCTTTTCTGGCAGATGGCAGCAACATGCAGTTTAGCCATTTCTGATGATGGGTGTAGGACACCCAAAAAGCTTCAAAGTTTTTCTTCAATGGATTCTCGGCAAGGCCCCTTTCAGGATATGTAGTATTGGTTTTGGAATCATGATGTAATATTTTGTACATAGACTTTTAGATCTATATACATTTTTAAGGATTTTAAAATTCACAGAACTTGCAATTTTAATGATATGCTTCAATATGTCGTATTGATCTTTTTTTTTTTTCTGGAAGCATAAAGATAATAGTGTATATATTGGACGTGGACTTGTAGTGTATCTCAACAGTATTGATGTGTGCAAAATGTGTTTTGCTGTAGAGATTTACAGGACAGACAAAATATTGATCGCGAAGAAACGGATATGTACTCTTTTTGGGAAAATTTGCAGGCGAGACCTAAGAATTATTACACCAACAATGTGTAACATTATGAAAGTTTCAAGAGGTACATTTTTATGTATTTGTATGAATTCTTAATATATGACAAATTATGTGATATAATTAGAATGGTGTGCTTCACGTTGGAAGTATTTCAATACTCAACAACATATTATAATAATGGCTGGGCACTAGGAAAATTTATGCAAGTACTTAGGTCTGAATGTGTTACAAAATAGCACTGTATTATATTTTGAGATCAAGGCGTTCCATCCCTTGAGTTTGAATCTTACACTGCTGTATGCTGTTTGACTCTTTTTGAACCAAACAAGATAATTTTGCAAGGTTTTACTAAACGTGGAACGGAAGTTGAGTTGAAAGAAAGAGAATGTAAATAAACAATAATGCATTTGAATTCCTGTATGTCTTATTGAAACTCACAGATATTGTGTTTCTGAAATTTTGCACTTAATTTGATTTCACATGGCTGTTAAATAAACCTATAATGTGATTTTTTACCAGCCAAAGTAATAAGCAGAGAGATGATGAGAAATCTAAATTAGAGAAGAACTATAAGCACAGTGATCAAAGACTGCATGATCTTGTTACAGGTTTGTTCCTTTGTATTCTTACTCTATCTTTGAACTGCTCTTGATGTTTATCAATACATTTGATAATCAGTGTGTGAATTTTATGTGTAGCATGCCTTTTTTTTTTCTGTTCGTCTTTCTTTTTTTTAAATAAGATGATCACTTAGTACATTCTTGTAATATCAGGATCCTCAGAGATTAATACTTTAAAGAAAAATGTAACAAATCTATTGTTGTTGTTTTTTTCATTAGAATTTTATTATTTTGGTAAACATTTCTGAGAACAGTAGAATTTCTTCATCAAACTTTCAAATCCACATCTCCACTGCCTCCACAAAAGTTACAACAGCAGGACTTGTTGTTTCCATAGTTGCACTTGTTGTTTTGCACCTGGAACCATTGTCACCGTTGATGATTTTCTCATTTTGAGTAATTTAATTTATATGATAACTTACTAATATTTATGATACATACTTTGATGATGACTGAAAATTTTGGTTGAACTATCGTTCTAACTCCATAGATTTCATCTGCCAGAGATAACACTCCACATCACCATGGCTAGCAGCAGCAGAATCAGATCATGTTGTTTCATCCTTCTGCATATGGCACTTTTGAACAACAATGTGGCTCATAAGGCTACTATGCAGACCAGCTTCTGTTTTTTCCTTTCCAGTCATTCTATCTGCTCAGGTGGTGCTTTAAAATATTTTATTGAGAGCTTTGGCCTTTGAAACATGGTGTATTAGATGGTGCAAGCAGCAGAGCCTTTGAAACATGGTGTATTAGATGGTGCAAGCAGCAGAGCCTTTGAAACATGGTGTATTAGATGGTGCAAGCAGCAGAGCCTTTGAAATATGGTGTATTAGATGGTGCAAGCAGCAGAAAATACCTCTGACAAGATGCAGTGCAGGCTGTGACACCAAACTGACTCCTATCTATGGTTTAGGGTGCTTCAAGTGTAGGAAGACTTATGTGTCAGGGAAGGATGATAGTTTTATTAGGTATACATTTAATTGCTGATCTACATTCTGCCAAATGAGTTTTTAGTAAGCAGCAATAAAGCAAGAATAAATCTTCTCAAATTCATGGCAGTCATATGAGCATATTATTTTGGAGTTAAAAAGTTCTGTGAACTGGTCTCATGTAGCTATCTTTTCAGAAAGTTTGAAATTGTGTTAATAGGGCACTTCTTTGGCCTAAAATATTGTATGAGGTTTCTGTAGTCAACCAATTTCTACAATGTACCAAAGCTTACACCTACCATCAGTTTTAAAATAGCATTGCATGTTTTTTCTCTTTGATATTTATGCATGTAATTTCTATGTTAACTTTTTGTTGAGTTTTAAGGTGTTCCGATAAAACTTCTGTTGTCATAGTTATTGTTTCACACCTGTATACCACTGCAGTGTTCAGCCATATTTTTAATATAAACAACTTTAAAAAAAAAGATAAAAAAAAAATGCTTATTCACAACATTACACTCTCTGTTCATTGCAAGATTTTCTATCTTAACATATACTAAGTTAGCTTTGAATTAGGAGCACATACCTTTAAAAATGTGTTGGCTGACCTTCCTGTGCGTGCAATCACAGCTCACAAATGCCTAGGAGCAGATTCTGCAAGTTGTTAAACATCCTCCATGCGTAACTTGATCCATGCCCACTGCAACAGCTCCACCAGTTCATCCTCATTCTGAGTAGGAGGATCAGCAGTTCTCACACCCCATTGTAACATATCCCACAAATGTTCAGTAGGGTTATATAGCCAGGGGAGTTTGGGGGCCAAAGCAATGTGGCAAATTTGTCCTGCTGAAAGATGGCACCATTGTCTGGGTAAACCTCCAGCAGATATGGTTGGAGATGGTTGGCTAACAAGTCTCTGTAGTGTTAACCACTCAGTGTTTGTGGGATAATAAGGGACCTAGGGCTTGCCAAGAAAAAGCTCCCCAGATGAGAACGCCACCTCCACCAGTGTGTTGAACCCCAACTGTGCAATCAGGGTTAGGGCTTTATGCTGTTTACGCCATATTCTTCCATCTGTTGAGGGTCCATTGCTGACATTCCTTGGCCCATGTAAGGCATTGTTTGCTATGATTGGGTGTCATCATAGGTACCCTCATTGGTCTCCTGCTGTGAAACCCCATGCGAAGTGAGGTACGGCACATGGTGCACGTGGAAATAGGTTGAACTGCACTGCTGTTGCACTGGTGGGTGAGATGGATGACTGTTGCACGTTGTTGCTGAGGTACCAGTTGTGACACCTGACACTCACTTCTAGGATCAATCACGTGTGGCCACTGGTGTAAAAGAGCCTTAGCGTGGCTTAGCAATCCCAAGGCACTATTTCTCTAAGATTAGCGGCACTAAGGCACTTTTTGTGGTTAGTTGGGAAGAAAAGCAGTGCAAGGAATTTTTTTAGATGATCATATAAAAGGAACACTGATTTATATGAAACACCACAACTAAGTAAATTCTAGTTCCATCAGTTAAATCTTTACTTGGCAGATGATCTTTCTTTGAGGAGCTAACTTCTGAATCCCAGAGAACAGCTTAATGATATGTGCATGATTTATATGAAAGCATACTCATACCTTTATAGAATGTCCGTATTGCAAGGACGAGACTAAACTGTCAGATCATGTATTAAGGTGTGATCTGACTGCTAGGAACACAGAAAAGTTAAACATGCATGTAGACAGAACCACAAGTGCCAGCTATGATGGCTTAGGCTTCTCACTATCTGTCTGGGTGGTCCTAGGTTTGAGTCCCTGGTGAGACATTGATGATGTGCTTGTCTTACCGCACTACTTTTTCCCTTCTCTGGAGCCAGTGGCTCTAAATTAGGGATGAACGACTGCTATGGCCCTTAGAGTTCCTTACAGTGGTCATCAAATTAAGCAATTTTAATAAACGTTGATAAAAATAATTAGTAATAAAACTTGAATAAAAATTCTAACTAATGAAAACATCAAATCAAATTTTAAATTGCTTCTGAAAATTTTAAGGGCTTCCTTTCTGCTGTTGTTTCACGTAACCCATTCACTGCTAAGGTACCTTTTTTTCTTAGAACTACATCACTGCGCATAGATGACCAGTTGGAGCCGTTCTGCTGGATGTCTGTGCAGGGTTAATTCAGTCCTGGTACACCTTTGATACGGTAGCACAGGATCAGCCAACAAGTGTGGCTGTTTCCAAAATACTGGCGCCTGCCCTCTGGGCCCCAGCTATCTGGTCTTGGCCAGATTGGCTTAAGTTGCGGTGTTTCCCCATTACTTGCAAATGTTTACCAATTATGTACAGAAAATAGATGTGCACAATTTATAGTAGCCACATGTGACGTTGATATCACGTGGTGCTTCCTTATCTCTGAATATGTAAAACAGAGAATGTTCTAATGCAAAGCTGCTTTCTCAATATTATTAGCCAATTTCATATCATTCATACAGCTTTTGGTCTATGGCCTGGCTCAACAGATTGTAGCACCTGTCTGAGAAAACTTTCATCTTCCATGTGATCCAGTTCAATTTCAATGTCTGCATTACTGAATCCCCGTTTTACCAATTAATCCTTGTTAATTTTTGTTTGATATTCCTTTCACAGGCACACAGTTTTCCTAAAATTCCTAAAATCTGTAACTATTTATTTGCATTCTAAATTATTCCTAAATAATGCTGGAATGAAAATGTTCTGTGGATCTGTCCCACCCCGCGACAAGAAATTCCGCCTTTTCCCTTTGGTTCAGCTTTTTCTGAAAATTCTGTTGGCAGCTTCATTTCCGTGCTTCTGGGTGACAGAAACGAGATTAATTTTTCCTGAATGTGTAGGTCGGGGAAGGTAGAGACTATCAGCTGCCAATGACAAACACCTACACCAGTGCAGACATTAGCTAATCAAGAGGTTGGGGTTTGTCTGTTCAGCACATGATTTAGCAGGGTCTCTAAAGCTCTTGCTTTAGTTTTTCACACGAAGGTTGCATAGAATTTGACTTATATGATGATATGGTGAGAACTATTATTGTGCTGAGAACCATTATTGCTCAGTTTTTTGGTGAACAAAAAATTGTAATTCAGGAACCCCTCACCAAATCCCATTTATTTGGATCTTTCTTCTAAAATCTGGCAACATTTCCAACACCCCACCTTCAAATTGTAGTTCTGGCAACCAACCAGCCCATTCAGTCGATCGCGGGTGATCAAGGTCGTAGGACAACTGAAAGCTACCGCTATACGCACCTTTTACCATACGTGACTCTATGTGTTTTGTTGTTTTATATGTTTACACCTTTTATATGCCTTTATTTTATTTTATTTTATTTTTCATTTTCTCTGAAAAGAGTGGTTTCTTACATATAGTGATTAGAATGTACTGTAGTTACAAGCTCACTGAAGCTGCAAGAGACCATGTAAGGGGACTGCAATCAGTACTGTCAGCTAAAAGTTTAACTGATGAGGAAAAGAGTGCACAAAACTGAATAGCAGAAAAGCTGCTTTATAACCAGACAAAAACTAGACTTATCCTAGGTTTCTACATCTATGTTATGCCAATGCTTAAAGCTTATATTAAACTTTTTGAGAGTGCAGCACCACTTATTCATAAATTGCACAACAAACAAAAAGAGCTCTTAATAACATTTTTAGGCTGCTTTATTAAACCAGAAGTTCTTCAAAAGCTGAATAATTCTTCAAAGAAAATGAAACACCTAGATGTTGGTAAAACAAAAAAAAAAAAAAAACATCTTCTGATCAAACCAATGTTTATTGGAGAAATGGCAAAACAAATTATTCTGCTAGCACCCAAGTCACAAATGCACGTAATTAACCACTTCAATGAGCTTGAAATCAAGACATATGTCAACTGTTCTGAAGCACGTCAAATGAAGATGCCAAGATCCAATGCAATGGATTGATTGCAGTGGATCTTCATTTGAAGTGGAAGATCCACTGCAATCAATCCATTTTTATTGCAGTTTTGGCCAAAGATCCTTTGTCCAGACATGATTCTTTGAGTTTAATGCGCTTAAAAAGTTTGCCTAAGTATGTGAAAAATGTCATAAAAAAGTGAAGAAATAGAATTATGTGACAAAGAAGTTCATACTTTCATAAATGATCCTGTTATCAGGAATCTCAAAGAAAGAGAGACAGATCTCAAAGAAGGAGGTATCTGGAGTTATTGAGAAAATATAGATTACTCTGCAGAGTATATTTTTTCTACTAATATGTTTTCGTGTGCCGAAAGTGTAGCTTAGGTTTAGTATTATGAATGACATCATCACCCTTGAAACCAGTAACATGAATGTTTCTACTTTTTCTTTTATTCAAGCAGTGAAGTATGAACTTTTCTTACAACAGAAGTCTCCTATCAAACTCTTTAAGAAGGACAAGTTTTTAAGAGAGGAGGTTGACAGAGAACTCTGTAAAAATTTAAGAGCATCAGCAGGATTGTGCAAAGAGGAACAATCAAAGAATTTAAATGTGAAAGAAAAGAAAAAGAAACAACTGCAAATTAAAGCAAGAAAAGGCATTTACTAAGAAAACTGCCAAAAAAGTGTCTGGAAATGATGCTGAACATCAGACTCCAGCATTTCAGTGTTCTAAAAAAAAAACTTCCAGCAATAAAGCCTCATCTTCAACTATTTAAGATTCAGTTGTCCTAAAAAAAAAACAAAAACAAAAAAAAACCCAGTCAATAATGAGGCATCATCCTCAAAAATCTAAATTCCAGCAGAATCAGAAGAACAGAATCTGATAAACATTGATTTTCCAAAAAAGGAGGACAACAGACTTCTAGAATTAAGTAGTACAGAATTACAGTCAAAGCAAAAATGTAAAAGAGCTAGTAACGAAAGAAGTGGAGTATTCCCACTGTAAAGAGTATGTTTGAAAAGGTGATGCAAAAGGAAAATTGAGTGTTTTTGAATCCTAAATACATGCTGGTCACATACACACAACTATATATATGGTTAAATACATACAACTATACAGTATATTCTATACACACATTAGTACATACATGTATGTTCTTATTCAACTGTTTTTTTAGTTTGAAATAGCATCGCATATATTTTCCTCTGTTTTACATGTCGGGCATTTTTATCCCTGATAATTTGAAAGATCCTAACATTTGTATGGCATTAATTTTTTTATTTTATGCCTGAAAACAATGTGTGTGTGATGTGTTTTATTATATGTACATTTTAGACTAACAACTTCTGCCTATGGTGTTAAAAATTTGGTTTTTCAAAGCTGTGACAGATGCACCATTAAGCTCTTACTTTTTTTTCAAGATGTGTTACACATCCCCCACCCATGGTGCCCAGTTGGTCACTAAAAGAGACTTTTAGAATTTCTGCAGAAATAGTCCAATGTCATATTAATATCTGATATCTATATTATGTTCATGTAACACTCTATTTAAACTTATTCCTTCTTCTGTATCTGATGATGGGTTCTAGGGAAACCCGAAAGTTCTTATATTTGTATATACAATAAAATCTTTAAATTCAGCCAACGAATTTAAATTTTTATTGTGAGTGACTCTTGTTATTAAGATCGTGCATTGAAGGCAACTACCTCAATTACTTTGGACAGAATTTCTGGTTATAGGACTTTTGGTGTCAGGAGGAAGATGCTGATCAAGGTTATGATAGTATTCAAGTTTAAATTAAGTAAGGAAACAGTGAAATGTGAGTCACTGAAGATACATGGGGGTAGGGGGAACCAACTTATGCAAACCTGGTTTGGTGCTGGGGGTGGCTTCCGTGGTAACGGGAGTGCATCAACACACATGCTTCTTATTTATGGGTTCAGAAGGCTAAGCTTTATATTCATGTGAGGGGTGGGGTGGGTTGGGGGTGTTGCTTAAACAGTTTGTTTCCTAGAAAGTCTTCTTGGGGAAGGGAGGAATTAGAGTGTGATTCTTGGTAGGCTAGTCACTGGAAAATTTAAAGATAAATATCTGTGACCTTGACCCGTATTTTTTACCAATCAATATTCTGCTAATACATGTGCTGCAGCTGCAATAATTGCCAACCAAGTTACTCATCAGCTGCTGTATTCTCATTGCTTGTGGTTTGCAATATTGATTTGACAAAAAAAAAAAAATGTTATGATGGTTATGCAAAATTTAAAAAATATATAACAACAATGTTTTTGTAAGTTTTCCATTCTGTTTTCGTCCTTGAGCTGATTAAGAAACTTAACAATTCAATTGCTACATGGAAAAACAAAATTTCAGACATATGGCTCATGTAGGAATTGGATGGAATCCTCTTTAGTGAATGGTGTTCTGCAATGCTAGACATGCATTCTGCTAAGTGTAAATTGTGCAGTGACTGTTTCACCTTACCCAACAGTGTTTTTTTTTCCCCAGCCTAAATCCCATCATAATGGAAGAAAGCAGAAAGAACATTTCCTTACAAGGTTTTCTGGCCCTTCTGTTGTTGTTGTTTCATGTTCAGAAAGGAAAAACAAGTTAATTCATTTTGCCCTCATTAAATATTTAAATGGCAATAGTAAGAGCAGAAGATATGTGTGTATTAAAAATATTAAATGTAACACACACACACATTTTTCTTTCCAATCTTGTAATTAGACCTTAAATATTTTTAAGATTACGTTCAGTGATTCAAAATAGCTGCTAAGATGCAGCTAAAAGCAAAACAACAACAACAAAAATTATGTACACCATGCCCCACAGCTTTGCTCTACATTTTGATAAACTGAGAAGGGATGTATGGGAAAGCAACAACCCCTCACACTGGCATTTGATGAGACTAGAAACAGCCAAATGAAGAAACAAAAACAAAAAAAACAGTGAGATATTTATGTTAGCCAACCCGCTTGGCCAGCGTGGTGAGTTATGGCCAAACCCCTCCAAAATGACTCCACAACTTAAATCTTGGCCCTCAGTCTCCGGCAGCTGGAATGTACCTGGCCAAGGCAGCGGCCAGTGCGACATGAAGGCAGAGGGTGCTAAGAATCCCCGGAGGACCGGACTAGGCTGCCATCTGATGCTGACCTTGGCAACGTACAATGGACGCTCCTATCTTCTGATTCAAGGCTTCTTGAATTGGAAGAGGAACTACAAAGGATCAAGTGGGACATCGTGGGGCTAAGTGAGGTAAGGAGAAAAGGAGAAGATCTCATCGAACTGAAAAGTGGACATCTCTTCTACTATCGTGGGACAGATACTGGCAGAACTAGTGGTGTTGGATTTATAATAAACAAGAAACTGAAGGATAAAGTGGTAGAAGTTGAAAGTTCCTCTGACAGAGCTGCACGACTCGTTATCCAACTCTCTAGAAGATACCAGGCTCAGATTATTCAAACTTATGCACCCACCACAAGTCATCCTGAAGAAGAAATTGAAGAATTTTATGAGGAAATTTGTCATCTAAATAATAAAGGTAAGCAGCACTTGAAAATAATTATGGGAGATTTCAATGCAAAAATAGGGCAACGGCAACAGAATGAAACTTCAGTAGAGTAAATTCGGTCACGGCAACAGAAACCAGTGTGGAAATACTCTCGTTGAGTTTGCAGAGGCAGAAGGGTTTTTTTTATCTTGAACTCCTTCTTCAAGAAAAAGCCACACAGGAAATGGACATGGAGACATCCAAATGGGACGACAAGTGAAATTGATTTTATTATGTGTAACAAAAAATTCGTCATAGAAGACTGCAGTGTGCTAAACAAGTTCAACACAGGTAGTGACCATAGATTGGTGAGATGTAAGATGCACCTCAACACTAAACTTGAACGTGGCAGGCTCATAAGACAAACAAAATTTATTGACATAACCAACCTTAAAAAACACCATAATACCTTCAAGTTGGAACTGAAGAACAGGTTCTCTGCTTTAGAAGGCCTAACATCGGAAGAAGTGGACATCTCTGAAGTTAACAGAAAAGTAACCAAAGCTCTTATGGAAACAGCAACAAAATTAGCTGGGTCTAAGAACAAGTTGCATGTAAATAAATTATCAGGAAAAACGAAAATGTTGATGCAAAAAAGAAGAGAGATGAGGACAACTAAAAAAGATGTGACTTCCAAAGTGGAATATATAGAGCTATGCAAGACAGTACGAAAAAGTATCACTGAAGAAGTAAGAAAATTCAACTGTGAACTAGTGAGGAAAGCAATTGAAAACAACCAAAGCCTAAAGATAGCAAAGGGACATCTCAGTAAGGGAAGAAAACAGATTATGGCACTGAGAAAAGAAGATGGTTCTGTAACAAGAAATAGAGGCGAAATTTTGACAAGAGTGAAAGATTTCTACTCCAAATTATATGAAAGGGATGATACATGCACTCCAGACATCATGAAAGATACCAGTACCAGAGTTCCTCCAGTCCTTCCAGCAGAAGTTGCTCATGCAATCAAGAACGGGGAAAAAGCTCCAGGAGAAGATGGAATTACTGTAGACATCATACAAGAAGCAAGTGGAGAAATCGAAACAGTACTCGCCCAAATTTTCACTCGATGCCTTAATGAAGGAAAGATTCCTGAGGATTGGAACACCGCTACAATGATCCTGCTACATAAGAAAGGTGACATTGAGGATCTCGGAAACTACAGACCTATCAGCCTCCTATCAGTAGTTTATAAAATCTTCACTAAAGTTCTTTCACACCGCTTGAAGGTAACACTGGACATGGCTCAACCGAGAGAACAAGCTGGATTCAGGAGTGGCTACAGCACAATAGATCATATCCACGTGCTGAGAGAACTAATTGAAAGAGCGAGGGAATATGAACTTCCATTGTGCATGGCTTTTATCGATTATGAAAAAGCCTTTGATTCGGTGAAACCATCAGCAGTTACAATGGCTCTGAAAACCTGCGGTATTGAAGATGCATACATTAATATTATTAATAACATCTATGAAAATGCAAGTGCAAAGATTCGGCTGTTTGAAAATACAACACACATAAAAATTGGAAAGGGAGTGAGACAAGGTGACACCATATCTCCGAAGCTCTTTAATGCCACATTGGAGGGTGTTTTTCAGTCACTGAGCTGGGAAAACAAGGGGATAAAGATTAATGGAGATTATCTAACCCACCTTCGTTTTGCTGATGACGTAGTCATTTTTGCAACTACCCCATCAGAGCTGCAGAATATGATCCAGGAACTTGCTGACAAGAGTAAAGAAGTGGGATTAAAAATGAACTTTCAGAAGACAAAAGTGATGTTCAATGCTTTTACAAGAAATGAAGATTTATCGATTGATGGAGAAAAGCTGGAGATAACAGACACGTACGTTTATCTTGGACAGCAGATATCAAGTGAGGGTCACATTGATGAAGAAATTAATTGGCGTACAAAACTTGCCTGGAGAGCTTTTGGAAGAAACAGCATAATTTTCAAGAGCAATATGCCATTATGTCTTAAAAGAAAAGTGTTTGATCAATGCATCCTTCCAGTGCTTACGTATGGTGCAGAGACGTGGACCTTAACTAAAAGAAACGTACAAAGGCTGCAGACAACTCAAAGAAGCATGGAGAGGTGCATACTTGGTGGAACCAGGAGAGATAAGAAGAGGAACTCGTGGATCCGAAAAATGACAAGAGTGGAAGACATCATGATCAGAGTTAAATCCCTGAAATGGCAATGGGCCGGACATACTGCCAGAAGGACAGATCATCGATGGACAGCCGAAATTTTAGATTGGATTCCAAGGGACAAGAAAAGACCCAGAAGAAGACCACATGGGAGATGGGTGGATGAAATTCGAAAGTATGCAGGGGTGACATGGAGGAGACTGGCACAAGACAGACCGTTGTGGAGGAAACTTGGGGAGACCTTCGTCCAGCAGTGGATTGATAATGGTTGACAATGATGATGATGATGATGATTGGTTTTGGAAAGGAAAAAAAAAAAAAGAAGAAAGATAGTTTGTGCTGGCATGTATAATATCAAATTGTGTAATATATTGACTATCTCCACAGTAGTGCATAAACTGAATGAATTCGTAAAAAATGAAACTGGGCATAAAATGATGGATAGTTAGTTTTTTTTGTTTTTTTGCACATTGTGCAGTATATCTTAGATTTGAAAAAAATTTGTTTTCATATCTTGATGAGTTTGACACTGATTTGTATGCATTTTGAAAACCAGGGTTGCACAACAGGAGGACTTTGGACTTTTAAGGAAATGGATAAGATTAGTCCTGTTGGCAAAGAGTTTGGTAGTGTCGCGAGTGAAACTTAATGTTAGTTGGAGGAAAAGGAATAGGAAGAGACCCAGGATAGAAAGAATAAAGGTTGATAGGCTCCTTGAAGATCATCAGCGGTATTCTGACTTACTCAGAGAACGACTGAAGGATCTGAAGTCTGGTAAGAGGGATGTAGAAAAGAAGTGGGAATGTTTTAAGAACTGTGTTGTCACTGCTGCTAAAGAGGTCTGTGGCACCAGAATTGTGGGTAACAATAGAGGTGATGCTTGGTGGAATAGTGAGATTGAAGAGGCAGTAAAGAGAAAGAAGGAAGCCTATTTGGGGATGTTGCAAGGTAGAGTCTCTGTGGATGAATATCGCTATAAGAAGCGTGAAGCTGCTAAGCTGGTTCGCCACAGTAAGGCAAAAGATAGGAAGGAGAAAGTGGAAAGGCATGAACTGGCTTTTTGGAAAGATAGGAAGTCCTTTTGGAAGTACATGAGACTCAGGAAAAATAGAGGAAACAAGGTTGTAAGTTGTGTGAAGAATGAGATTGGGGAAATGTTATGGGAGCCCAATGAGTTAAGTGAGAGATGGGGTGAATACTTCTGTGAGTTATTAGATCAGGAAAGCAAAGATGATTCTGAGACAGACTCAGATGATGTCACAATGAGGGATGAAAGCACAGGAGGGATCTCGAGAGAAGAAGTGTGTAAAGCTCTAAAATCTCTTCAGAATGGTAAGGCTCCAGGAGTAGATGGCATAACTGCAGAGATGTTGAAATATGGTGGTGACTCTTTAATTGACTGGATAACTGAATTTTGCCAGTTGTGCTGGGAGTTAGGAATGGTCCCCGGGATTGGAAGGATGCTATCATTGTTCCCTTGTATAAGGGAAAAGGTGATCAGACTGAATGCAAGAACTATCGTGGTATTAGCCTACTGAGTGTGCCAGGGAAAGTGTTTGGTAAGGTTGTTATTGAAAAAGTACGGGGTCTTACATCATTGAAAGTGTGGGATGTTCAGAGTGGTTTTTATGCCTGGTAAAGGCTGCACTAACCAGATTTTTGCATTACGCACGATGATTGAAAGGTATCTGGCTGTTGGGAAGAAAGTTTTTACTGCCTTCATAGATTTAGAGAAAGCTTATGACCGAGTGAATAGGACACTTTTGTGAAAGGTATTGAATGAATATGGTGTTACTGGGAATCTACTTAATAGTGTAAAAGCCATGTATGCTGGTAGTAGAGCTTGTGTACGAGTGAATGGTGTTTTATCAAAATGGTTTTCCATTGTTGCAGGAGTTAGACAAGGTTGTTTAATGTCACCATGGCTGTTTAATATATTTATGGATGCATGCATGCGTGATGCCAAAATAGATAATAGCTGTTTATGTCTCGGTGATATCCGTGTGTGCAGATTGCTGTATGCTGATGACACTGTCCTGTTGGCAGAGAGCAAAAGTGAGTTGCAGAGTATGTTGACTCGAATGCACGAAGTTTGCGTGAAATTCAAACTGAGTATAAATAGGAGAAAAACCAAAGTTATGGTGTTTGAGAGAGGAACAGGTAGCACTGAATGTAATGTAAGTATAAATGGCACTGTGATTGACCAGGTGAGTGAGTTTGTGTATTTAGGAAGCATGTTTGACAGAGAGAACAAGTTGGATGGTGAAATCAGTAGGCGAGTGAATTCTTCTTTGAAAGTCATAGCTGCTCTGGGAGGTTTTCCCAGGAATGATGGGTTCTCTAGAGAGTCCCGCATGGCTGTGTTTGAAAGTGTAATTGTTCCTACTCTGATGTATGGTAGTGAAACCTGGGTACTGCAGAAGAAACATAGGAGTCGTTTGTGTTCTGGAGAAATGCGTTACTTACGCGGGGTTTGTGGCAAGACACGATATGATTGTGTGAGGAATGAAGATGTATTGCAGTTGTGTGATGTGAAGCAAAATGCATGCAAATAGGAGAAAAACCAAAGTTATGGTGTTTGAGAGAGGAACAGGTAGCACTGAATGTAATGTAAGTATAAATGGCACTGTGATTGACCAGGTGAGTGAGTTTGTGTATTTAGGAAGCATGTTTGACAGAGAGAACAAGTTGGATGGTGAAATCAGTAGGCGAGTGAATTCTTCTTTGAAAGTCATAGCTGCTCTGGGAGGTTTTCCCAGGAATGATGGGTTCTCTAGAGAGTCCCGCATGGCTGTGTTTGAAAGTGTAATTGTTCCTACTCTGATGTATGGTAGTGAAACCTGGGTACTGCAGAAGAAACATAGGAGTCGTTTGTGTTCTGGAGAAATGCGTTACTTACGCGGGGTTTGTGGCAAGACACGATATGATTGTGTGAGGAATGAAGATGTATTGCAGTTGTGTGATGTGAAGCAAAATGTTGTTAGCAAGGTGGAGACCAATATGCTTCGGTGGTTTGGCCATGTTGAAAGAATGAGTGATGAAATGCTTACTAAGAAAATCTTCTCAGCCCAAGTGGCAGGAAGGAAAGGCAGAGGAAGGCCATGGAAGACATGGGTGGATCAGATTATGGAGTGTCTGCATAAGAAAAAGATTATGAGTATGAAGTATAAAAGATCTTGTGTACGGTGTGTAATGGATATTAGTGAAGCACGAGTTGTATGTCAAAATCGCTGTAAATTGAGAAGTTTGATACGACAACAGTAAGTAAAAATATCTGGTAGTTTGTATTTCTTTTTGGAGCTAACCTCTGAATCTCAGAGAACAGCTTAGTGATATGTATGTATGTATGATAAGATTGGTGGCATTCTAACACAGTTTATGATAAAGCATGTTAGCAGTGGGTGGCTGACTATAGGATTTTTAAACAGCTACCAAATTTGAAAGAGTATTTTCTGAAATTTTTGTTCAACCAGAAGTCTTTTGATGGCAGCATAGACAATACTGAGAGATATGAAAAGATCAAGAACTCTTTGACAAGTCAAGTGTTGCCTTGCTATTAGTCTTTTGTAGTGCACATTTATCCAGTATTTGAGAAATATCTAACCCTACTTTAGTGCAAAGAACTTTTAATTCACATAATGTATTATGAGGTAAATTCTTTGTTTTAGCAAAGAATTTACTTCATAATACATTATGTAGCCTTATGTAGAAACTCATTAATGACAATGTCCTTCAAACAAAGTGAGGGAAGAGCTGAAAAAAAAAAGTGATGCAAGAAAATTGACCCACTTAAAAGTTTTGAAAGAAATTTAAATCAGTATGTCAACTAGTCATCTTGTGAGGGCACTAGATAAAAATAAAAGAAGAAAGTTATCATCAGTAGTGCTCATTGGGGAGAGGTATCTATTCAATCTCAGTAATGTGAAACTGATGGGTACTGCTTAGTTAAACATTCAGCTTATTTAATGTGTTTTGAACTTTACTGCTGTAATGCAGTCACAAAATATATTATACTTTCTAACATATTTCTTTCAGGTATTTTAATTTCAAACTGTCCTGTTAAAAATTTCATCTGTAGTTTTCAGGTTTCACATAAGAGGACCCTGGCCTTTATTTCATCGTGAAAAAATATCACTTCAAAGATTGCTGGCTTCTGAACACAGATTCTTTAGGAAGTAAAGTTTCATTAAGCCTGGGAAAAAATGCAGAGCTATTTGAAACTGTTTTGTACTGTAAACATAGCTAATGATTTTCAAGCTGCAAAAAAATAGTCAGAGATAAAGAAACATACCAGTATGGAATCCTCTACTCCTCTACTTTTGAAGTTTTACTAAAGTAAACACTTGTAGCAGTGGATACTTCACATTCTCTGAGTGATATACCTATGTTATATTCATTTTACAAGCAGGTTTTATTCAGTGTAGACGAGGGGAAGGGTATCCCTGTTTCAATGAATGTGGGTTGGGAAGAACTTCATAGATTTCTCTTTAAAAATTGCTATCATAATAAATAGAATGTTAATCAGGGTAACACATAAAACTCTTAAACCCAGTGTCCTGCTGAAGTTGAACTGGCATTGGACTTTTCTGGCATTTTCTGCAAGCCTTGTTTTCACAAAATTCTTCAAAATTGTTATAATTATTAATTTATATATATGAATTAATACACTTAAAGAGACTAACATTCATTAATCACTCTGAAGTTTTCTGGAAATCTGTTTACATGCTTTCTAATGTTGGTGGCATGTTTCACCAGATTTTCATGTGCCAGCATTCTCACTCAGGTCATGTGCTCATAGACACTATGCATTTCCTCTGGGTTCTCTCTTCTGACCTTCCTTTTCTCTGTGCATGCTCAGCCCCTCATTTTGCATTTTCTTCCTTATTTTATTATTATTTTTTTATAATTATAGTTCATCGATTTTTTAATGTGATTTTTCCACTTGTTTGGCTGAATTCTGTTTTTTTCATTTTGGTTACAATTTTTGTTTCTAGTCTTCTTAATGAGCACTGATTGCACTAGTCTAATTTCCTGTTCTACTTGGTGTTGTGTTACATGTTATAAATTTTCAAAAATTTGGTATTTGGATTAAAATTGCATTTTTATTTATGGTTCTGGTTTTCTGTGTTGATTTGGTTTTTTTTTTTAGGTAGGTTTTGCTGCTTCTGTTGCATATTGATTTTTTAGTTCCTTGTTGATTTACAGTTGAAATGGCATATATGCCATATTTATCTAAGGTACTTTTTATTGTTGTTTTTATGTATTTTTGTTAATAAGCATTGAAAGATATTTGCAGTTTTCAGCAAAAATACTTGCAGTAGTGTGAAGAAGGGAACAAAGAACCATTCTCAGTAGAGGAAAGAACAGATAAGATTTGTTAAAAGATTGTTTTTCAGTATTTATTTTAATCATGTGAAAGAAAAGAAAAAGAATGCTTGAGCCTTTGAAGTTTTTTATTGTAAAAGGAATTTAAATGAAACTTTTTTGAAATCTGAACTTTAAATATTAGCTTTTCAAGTTCCTTAGAACATATCAAGAGATGTACCATGTAGATAAGACATTCTCAGACACAGCATACTTTATTGGAATTTTTAAAATACATTGAAATCATCTGTTCACTTTGAGAGTTGTCCAGAATCATAACAGTGGTAACATCATATAGTAAAACATTTGTATGGAAAAATGAAATTTTAATGTTAATCATTATTTAACTGTAGGGACACTGTTAGTTTTATACAAATTCTCAAGTTCTATATATTTTTATGATACTTCAATGCATTTTTTCATTGTGCACAAATTTGAATGAGTAACATGATTAAGATTTTGAATAAGAAATTTGTATGTACATAGTTTCTTTTTTCTTTCAGAGTACAAAGATGACCTCACAACTATCATGCAGAAGTCCAGTAAAATATCAGTGAGAATAATGAGTTAGTTCACTTTATTTTTTTCTTTAATGTGCTGTGGAAAATCTAATTTCCATTGTACATGCATACCATTAAGCTGCTCTCTGAGATTCAGATGTTAGCTCCTCAAGTAAAGATCATTTGCCAAGTAAACGTTTCACTGATGGAACTAGATTTTACTTACTGTTGGTGTATCAAATTCCTCCATTTACAACAATCTTGGCACACAGCTCGAGCTTCATTGACATCCATCACATGTTGTACACAAGACCTTTTGTACTTCATATACATAATCTTTTTCTCAAGGAGACATTTCTGAATCTGGTCCTCCCATGATTACCTTGGCCTTCATGTACCTTTCTTTCTTGCCACTTGGGCTGAAAAAATTCTCTTGGTCAGCCGTCATCACTCATTCTTTCAACATGGCCAGACCACCTAAGAGTATTAGCATCCACCTTACTAACAACATTTTGCCTCACATTACACATCTGCAACACATCCTCATTCCTCACATGATCAGAGAGTGTCTTGCCACAAACCTTCCATAAGTAACGCATCTCCCCAGCACACAAACAGCTCCTATGTCTTTTCTTCAGTACCCAGGTTTCACTGCTATACATCAGTGTATGAACAGTTACACTTTCACATATAGCCATTCAGGGCTTCCTTGAGAATCCATCATTCCTGTGAAATCCTCCTAAAGCAGCTATGATTTTCAGAGAATTCACTTGCCTATTAATTTCACCATCTAATTTCTTCTCTCTGTGAAACATACTTCCTAAATATATGAACTCATTCACCTGGTCAATCTCTGTGCCATCGTATTAAACAGCCAGGGTGACTTATCTTTCATTCAGTGCTAACGGTTACTTGCTCAAAAACCATAACTTTGGTTTTTTCCTTATTTATACTTAGTTTGAATTTCATACAAACTTCGTACATCCGGGACAGCATACTCTGCAACTCACTTTTGCTCTCTGCCAACAGGACTGTATCATCAGCATACAGAAATCTGCACAGATAGATGTTACCGAGACATAAACCAGTATTATCCAGTTTGGCATCATGCATGCATCCATAAATGTATTAAACAGCCAGGGTGACATTACATGACCTTGTCTGACTCCTGAACCAATAGAAAACCATTTTGATAAAACACTGTTCACTTTTACACATGCTCTACTGCCAACATACATGGCTTTCCCACTATTAAGTACATTCCCTGTAATATCATATTTATTCAGTACCTTCCACAGAAGTATCCTATTTACTCTGTCATAAGCTTTCTCTAAACCTGTGAAGGTAGCAAACACTTTCTTACCAACAGACAGATGCTTCGCAATCATCGTGCGTAATGAAAAAAAAATGATTAGTGCAGCCTTTACCAGGCGTAAAACTGTTCTGTATATCCCTCACTTTTTCTGATGTAAGACCTTCATACCTTATCAATAATGACCTTTCCAAACACTTTCTGTGGCACACTTGGCAAACTGATACCATAATAGTTCTTGCATTCAGTCTGATCACCTTTTCCCCTTATACAAGGGAACAATGATAGCATCTTTCCAATCGTTAGGGACCATTCCTAACTCTGAACACAACTGGCAAATTTTAGTTAACCAGTCAATCACAGAGTCACTGCCATATCTTGACATCTTAGCAGTTATGCCATCTACTCTTGAAGCCATAGGCATAGCACTAGAAGGAGGGAGGGCACGTGCCCCCAAAACTTAAAAAGTCAAAAAAGTAATAACTGGTCATTAGCCTTTTAAATGTTATATAAAGTGTGACATACAGCCAAGGGAACATTGCTGCGCAATATCAAGCATTGTTATGACTGCTGTCCAGCAGTCATTCCATGCACAATAGCATGCAGTCATCTGATGTTGGTTTTCATCATCAGATAACTGCATGAGGTGCTTTGAAAGGCATATTTTATTTTTTTCATCGTCACTAGGGTGAATCAATGCAAGCCTCACACATCTCGTAGTTTTGAATGTATTAGGCATGTAAAAAAACCTAAGTTATGGCACTAATTGCAATTGAACAGGAGCATTTTCAGGGAAGCTATTTCTGAGAATCCCCCCCTCCATTTTTTTTCCATTACACCTCTGCCTTGCAACATCCCCAAATATGCTTCCTTCTTTCTCTTTACTGCTTCTTGAATCTCTCTGTTCCACCAAACATCACCTCTAAAGTTACCCATTGTTGCAGTACCACAGAACGCTTCAGCAGCAATGACAACACAGTTCTTGAAACATGCCCATTTCTTTTCTACATACCTCTCACACACCTTCAACTCATTCAGACATTCCCTGAGTAAGATTGATGCCTTTACCTGTTGCACCCTAAGGCATCACAGGTATTCGTGCAACTCGTTAAGTGTGATGAAGGAAATGTTAGGACAGCACAATACCCCCAAAACCACAGGCATGAACCCATGGACAAATGATGGAAGCCGGGTGGGAGTAGGCCATTTTGAAACCAACTGGGAGATTGACTCGCCATGTGAACACTTGGGCACACTGGCCTTCATTTCAATCAACAATTACAGGAACAAAACTAAAACTTTCATTTCATGATAACATTTTCAAAGTAGTATTTCATTTAACATTGTGAGTAGAAGGAACAATTAGTCTGGTACTGAAGTAAGAATACCTAAAATTTCGGTATATAAAATGCTTTTTGATGGTTTCTATACGAACAATGTGTCCTGAATCCGAATTTAATGAGTTTCACTCTGTATCTGTTGAGCATTTTGAATTATGACGTCATCAAATGACCGCCTTGTTAATACAGCATTTTACTGTTATATTACAATAATTCATTTAGTGCTATCGTGCTTGGTATCAAATTAAAGCTCTATTTATGTAGAAATTATATATGCATGTATTTTGATAAAATTACTTTTATAACATCATCAAAATGACTGCCTTCTAAATTCATCATTTTACTGTTTTATTACAATAATTCATGTAGTGCTATCATGTTTGGTATCAAATTAAAGCTCTATGTAGAAACTATGTATGCATGCATTTTCATAAAATTACTTTTATGATGTCATCAAAATGGCCATCTTGTAACAGCGGCAGAATTAGCAGTACTTAGCCTTACAAGCATTAACCTCGAGCAATAATTTGAAATAAACATGCAGAAATGTACATCCTTATTTGCAGCTCTCAGTAAATTGTAGTCTTATTTGACAGTCAGTAACCAGGTCTCATCACAGGGAGGTGGCTGCAGAGAGACCCACCTTACACATCCCAAACACCCTACCTTGATGGGTTATAGCAAAGCGAGTTTTGGGTACTATTCAATTAAGTTGTCGAATCATCACTATCATCTCCAGTCTCCATAATTGCTTTAGCATATGAATTTTCACATTCTTCACTTTCTGTGCATGTGCAAAATGGTGTACATCAGTGATTACTTATTTGGCATTTACGACATCTATTACAATTCCTTTCACTGTCACACTTGCAACTTATTACTTTTAAAAGTTCATTTGGTGCTACGGCAGTTCCTGTTGGTATAGCAATTGGTGAAAAAGATTTTGATTCGTGAATCTTTATCCAACCATAATCACTCCAGTTGACATCAGGAGGGCAATTTTTGGTTGTTGCTTGTTTCCAGACAAGTATCATGGCAAAAAAATGTGTAGAAACTTGTTCGTTTTGGAAAAATATACTGGCATTAAAATTGTCAGCTGCAATTTGAACGATACTTAAAGATGAAGCGATTGGAGCCACAGACCTTTCCATGACAGTATGTGATGCTGCAGATCCTTTCAAACGAAGGTACTCGTTATACGAACAACTGACTCCAAAATGATAGTCGTTCAATCATTTTTTGTGTCTCAATACATCGCTGATGCTCACTTGTAACTGAGTGTATCTGTTTTGTACTTGGCTAGTTAGAATGTCTCCTATCATAATACATGGTAACGATGGTGTCTGCAAAGGTTTTTCTCTAGTAACTTGGGTAAGAAGCTTCAAAATTGTTGGGCTAACTTCTCTAGCAGCTGCACAGTGGTCAATTCTAGTTTGGTATTCTTTTTTATTCACTGTAAGTCCTTGTGCTTTCATCTTGATCATGTTTGCTACTGCTTGAATGGAATATTGGTCATCATTTTCTTGAAGCTGCAGTAACTTTATTGCCGCCTTTCAAAATGTAATCAAGTTTTCATATGATAATAAACAAGGATTTCGTGCCACATAGACTACTCAGGGTAAGAAACTTGCTGTTGACGCACGATGTACAAACTTGCCGAATGGTTCCAGTTCTATGCAAACTTTAATAACTAAACACACACACACAAGTTAAAATCTATTTACATGGTTTAAAACAACATGAGTACTTTCGTGCTCGCTACGAGCATATCATCAGATGAAAGACAAGTTGGAGTTCCAGAAAACACATTTATGTATCGGTGCCGTTGCCAATCATTCACACTGAGGAAAGAAATACAAGAAAGTTCACTTGCTCTAACGTAATGTGAGCAAATAGAGGCCTATAGAGTTCTATTAATGATGGGCAGAGTCTGCTATGTAAGAGGTAGAAACAGGAATCGAGGACAGTAAAGTTTTCCAGGCCTGGGAAATATAGCTGGGTACTTCATCGTTGCAACAAGTGTCCACTCGATGCAAAATGTGCAGACTCTCTGTAAAGAGCACTGTTTCCCTCGTAGTAGAGGTAGAAAGAATGGAGACGTCTGTCCAAGATGGGTAATGTGTACCAGCTGAAGAAAGCCTGGCTAAAGCAGTCGATGAAGAGCCATTTTTTACGCTATATTGGTGTTCCTTAATTCTTGTTTGCAGTCTCCATAGGGTTGAGCCGATATATATATAAGGTCCTTGTCTTGAGGATCGACAGATTTCATAGAAATGGAATAGATGCCACATTTGTCCAACAATTCAACACGGTCCCGATCATTTTTAATCAGGGAATAAATGTTCGATGTTTTTAACCCAAAACCGACACCGTGACTGTGACAGATGTTCAATAAACTACCATTCACGTGAGGGACGTAAGTCATCGATCCAACATATTTGATATCCCTTCGTTCACGTGTCAGGGTAAAAAATGTTGAACTTTGGATTTTTCGGTAGATTCTATGGACATCTGAATGAGAAAATCTGTGCTGATAAGCAATGGTATATATCTTTTGAAGTTCCTGCTCACGGAAGGCTACAGAAGAGGAGTGGGTAAATGCTCTTCGAATAAGAAATTTCTTTCCTCAGTGTGAACGATTGGCAACAGCACCGATACATAAATGTGTTTTCTGGAACTCCAACTTGTCTTTCATCTGATGATGTGCTCATAGCGAGCACGAAAGTACTCATGTTGTTTTAAACCATGTAAATAGATTTTATCTTGTGTGTGTGTTTTTAGTTATTAAAGTTTGCATAGAACTGGAACCATTCGGCAAGTTTGTACATCGTGCGTTAACAGCAAGATTCTTACCCTGAGAAGTTTTCATATCCCTTACAGAATATTGTTAACAGTTTGCCATTAAATTCCATACTTAGCTTAGATATTAATAAGTTATGGTTTAGTATTGTACCACCCACACTGTTATATGACTTCTCAAGTTCCACAGATGACCAGATCTTTTCTTTATCTTGGAACACCATGTTAACAACTTGATCATAAGCCACATCTTCTTTTACTTCAGACGTTTCTTGCTGGACAAATAGTACATTCCCGGGACTCATGAATTTGTACATACAGTCCCTGTGGTATCTTCCATCTGCTGCATGTAAATCTGACAGTGCTCCTTGTAGACGAAGACTAACTTCATTTGACCATCCATCACTTCGCTTGGTGCACTTTTTGTTGATAGCATCTTTAAAGGTTTAGTGCCTGCAGCATCTGTACAGTCCTTCATACGACACTCACTAGCTGGATTCCATCTGCTAGGATTCTTGCTGTCCTTCTCGATTATGCAGTCTTTTGCACAAAATATACACAGTTTTTGGAAAGAAGAGCTGCCAGATTGGCTTCTACATATTCGTTTAGCAACTGGCACTGTACTCGTGGCACTACAATTTGAATGTTTCTTTATCTCCCGTCAATAAAAACTTTATTTGTATTCGAGGACACACAGTACTTGTGACATTTTAGTTTGAGGTTCTTATTGTTTTCAAATTTATTTTGAAGTTCAACATGTTTACTGTCACCATGTTTTTTACTCAATTCTATGATATACGAACGCAGGCTTCACCTGACGTAATAAGATGGGCTTCTCTAATGGTACACTTAAAAACACTCACCGTCTTCTTCCATCATTAACAAAACCGGAACGACCAAAGTACTTTAAGTTGAAGCACTTAATATTTGTTTTATTTTCTTAAACAACTGTTTCACCTTAGTATAATTCAAGCACAGCTCCGGGATTCCTGAAAATAGATGAAAAAATAATAAACAACATGGTACCTGTACTGTGAATATCTTAAACTGTTGTTATATGGTGGTCATTTTGATGACATAATAAATTAATTTTATTAAAAAATATGTATAGTTTCTATATAAATAAAGATTTAATTTGATACCAAACATGATAACACTACAGGAATTATTGTAATATAACGGTAAAATGATGAATTAACAAGGTGGTCATTTTGATGGTCATAATTCAAAACACTCAACAGATACAGATTGGACACATTGTTTGTATAGAAATCGTCGAAAAACATCTTATATACCGAAATTTTAGGTTACCTCAAAAAATGGCATTCTGGCACAAAAATGGGAGTTTGTTATCCTATAAACAGAGACAAATAAAATAAGTCTACAATATCACAAAAAGAAACAATGAAATGTATCAAAGTCCGATGAACCCTCCTGAAAAGTCAAATTAAAACAAGAACTCTTTCATTTCATGATAGCATTTTCAGTAGTATTTCATTTAACACTGTGAGTGAAAGGAAACATTATTTCATTAACAAAAATGGGAGACACTTTTCCCAAAAACTAAGACAAATTAAAAATAGCTCTTCAGTATCATTATGAAAACTATGACATCTAACAACGTTCGGGAATACTCCTGAAAAATCAATTAAAACAGATTAAAACAATTCAGGTAAACAAACCCAGAAAGTGAAACAACATCGTCCATTTAACTGGACAAACAAAATTTAATGTGAGCACTTTTACAAAATCCTTTTGTGTGTGAGCTATGAGAAAGGATCCAGTTTAGTTCCTCTCATTGGAGTTGCTAGAGCTCTCCTCCTCTGAGTCCTCCTGTTGGGGATCTTGATCTGTCGAAATGAACAGTTCACTCTCCCTATCTTCAGTGACTTTGACCAGGTCGATGAGGCCCTGCGTATGTTTCTGATCGGCCAGTATTGTTTTTATTGAAGTAATGTTATTTAAAGGTAAGAAACTCTTTCCTTTATCAATTGCGAAAAGACCCCAACTCACTGGGTTTTGTTCCAGAATCCTTAGGTTGAATGACCAACTGGAACCCTCAGCTGTGGGCTAATCCCCCACACTGATGTACTTACCTGATTAAAAAGACAGAAAGAAATATTAAGAATGACTCAAGTATAGGATATGGTGGACCTACCACACTTGAGAAGGACGGTCCACCACGGAATCGACCTGAACTTTCTAAACGGCGTATGAGAAAGCGATCTCGGCTGAGTGAATGTAAGATTGGTGTATGGAATACTAGAGGTATAAATGGCAAGATGAGTGAGGTGATTGAGGAGATGAATAAGTATAGACTGGATGTGCTGTGTGTAAGTGAAACCAAAAAGAAGGAAATTGGGGTAGAAGAAGTGAATGGCACGGTGAGTGTGTGGTCTGGAGTATTGGATAATATGAGAGGACAGGCTGGTGTAGGTGTGATTTTAAGTGAAAAGATAAAGAACAACTTGATTCACTATAGTTGCATAAGTGAGAGAATTCTCTGGATTCGTTTGAAAGTGAAACTTCAGAGAATTGTAATAGTTGTAGTGTATGCTCCTTGTGACTCGGAACCTTCTGATAAGAAAGAAGATTTCTGGAATGAGCTAAAATCTGTTTTGAGCCAGTTTGGTGCTAAAAAAAAAGTTATAATAGCAGGGGATTTCAATGCTAGAGTAGGTGTGCAGAATGCAATTTCTGACAATGTTCTGGGTAAGTTTAATTATCCTTGTGTGAATGATAATGTTGAAAGATTAATTGAACTCTGCATTGAGAATGATTTGTGTGTATCTAACACATTTTTCAACCACAAGTGTATACACACATATACTTGGGAAAATCGTACTCTTGGTCAAAAGAGTGTGATAGATTTTGTTGTTTATGATCAGCGTTTGAAACACCTAGTTGTTGACACCCGTGTCATGAGAGGTGCGGATGTTGGTTCTGATCATTACTTGGTAGTGTCACGAGTGAAACTTAATGTTGGTTGGAGGAAAAGGAATAGGAAGAGACCCAGGATAGAAAGAATAAAGGTTGATAGGCTCCTTGAAGATCATCAACGCTATTCTGACTTATTCAGAGAATGACTGAAGGATCTGAAATCTTGTGAGAGGGATGTAGAAAAGAAGTGGGAATGTTTTAAGAACTGTGTTGTCACTGCTGCTAAAGAGGTCTGTGGCACCACAATAGTGGGTAACAATAGAGGTGATGCTTGGTGGAATAGTGAGATTGATGAGTCAGTAAAGAAAAAGAAGGAAGCCTATTTGGGGATGTTGCAAGGTAGAGTCTCTGTGGATGAATATCGCTGTAAGAAGCGTGAAGCTGCTAAGCTGGTTCGCCACAGTAAGGCAAAAGATAGGAAAGAGAAAGTGGAAAAGCATGAACTGGCTTTTTGGAAAGATAGAAAGTCCTTCTGGAAGTACATGAGACTCAGGAAAAATAGGTTAAACAAAGTTGTAATTTGTGTGAAGAATGAGATTGGGGAAATGATATGGGAGCCCAATGAGTTAAGTGACAGATGGGGCGAATACTTCTGTGAGTTATTAGATCAGGAGAGCAAAAATGATTCTCAGACAGATGCAGATGATATCACAATGAGGGATGAAAGCACAGGAGGGATCTCAAGAGAAGAAGTGTGTAAAGCTCTAAAATCTCTTCAGAATGGTAAGGCTCCAGGAGTTGATGGCATAACTGCAGAGATGTTGAAGTATGGTGGTGACTCTATAATTGACTGGTTAACTGAAATTTGCCAGTTGTGCTGGGAGTTAGGAATGGTCCCTCGGGATTGGAAGGATGCTATCATTGTTCCCTTGTATAAGGGAAAAGGTGATCAGACTGAGTGCAAGAACTATCGTGGTATTCGCCTACTGAGTGTGCCAGGGAAAGTGTTTGGTAAGGTTGTTATTGAAAAAGTACGGGGTCTTACTTCAGAGAAAGTGTGGGATGTTCAGAGTGGTTTTATGCCTGGTAAAGGCTGCACTAACCAGATTTTTGCATTACGCAGGATGATTGAAAAGTATCTGGCTGTTGGGAAGAAAGTTTTTACTGCCTTCATAGATTTAGAGAAAGCTTACGACCGAGTGAATAGGACACTTTTGTGGAAGGTATTGAATGAATATGGTGTTACTGGGAATCTACTTAATAGTGTAAAAGCCATGTATGCTGGTAGTAGAGCTTGTGTACGAGTGAATGGTGTTTTATCAAAATGGGTTTCCATTGGTGCAGGAGTTAGACAAGGTTGTGTAATGTCACCATGGCTGTTTAATATATTTATGGATGCATGCATGCGTGAGGCCAAAATAGATAATAGTGGTTTATGTCTTGGTGATATCCGTGTGTGCAGATTGCTGTATGCTGATGACACTGTCCTGTTGGCAGAGAGCAAAAGTGAGTTGCAGAGTATGTTGACTCGGATGCACGAAGTTTGCATGAAATTCAAACTGAGTATAAATAAGGGAAAAACCAAAGTTATGGTGTTTGAGAGAGGAATGGGTAGCACTGAATGTAATGTAAGTATAAATGGCACTGTGATTGACCAGTGAGTTTGTATTTAGGAAGCATGTTTGACAGAGAACAAGTTGGATGGTGAAATCAGTAGGCGAGTGAATTCTTCTTTGAAAGTCATAGCTGCTCTGGGAGGTTTTCACAGGAATGATGGGTTCTCTAGAAAGTCCCACATGGCTGTGTATGAAACAGTAATTGTTCCTACTCTGATGTATGGCAGTGAAACCTGGGTACTGCAGAAGAAACATAGGAGTCGTTTGTGTGCTGGAGAAATGCGTTACTTACGTGGGGTTTGTGGCAAGACACGATCTGATTGTGTGAGGAATGAAGATGTATTGCAGTTGTGTGATGTAAAGCAAAATGTTGTTAGCAAGGTGGAGACCAATATGCTTCGATGGTTTGGCCATGTTGAAAGAATGAGTGATGAAATGCTTACTAAGAACATATTTTCAGCCCAAGTGGCAGGAAGGAAAGGCAGAGGAAGGCCAAGGAAGACATGGGTGGATCAGATTATGAAGTGTCTGCATGAGAAAAAGATTATGAGTATGAAGTATAAAAGATCTTGTGTACGGCGTGTAATGGATATCAGTGAAGCACGAGTTGTATGTCAAGATCGCTGTAAATGGCGAAGTTTGATATGACAACAATAAGTAAAAATATCTGGGCCGCCCCGGTGGCGCAGTGGTCTAAGGCGATGGCCTCTGATCATTCGTCCGAAAGAGGTTCGGGTTCGAATCCCGGTGAGGCATGAATGTTGTGTTTGTCTTACGGCACTGGCTTTCTCCCTTCCCTGGAACCAGTGACCCTAAATTAGAGATGGGCGAATGCTTATAGCCCATCGAGTTGCTCACGGTGTTCATTAAACCTCCAATCAAAAAAAAAAAAAAAAAAAAAATCTGGAAGTTTGTATTTCTTTTTGGAGCTAACCTCTGCATCTCAGAGAACAGCTTAGTGATATGTATGTATGTAAAGACAGAACGTTTCACATTTCCCTGTGTGGATATACACACACTTACAGTTGTTAATCGAAAATCTTTGATAGTATGCTGGAAATTGGCCATGTCCTGTTAGGATTTGGTTGAGGTGTTTATTTCCATATTACCTTTTAAATGAGACTCCCTCAAAGATTTTCCTTGTCCAAGCACCTGTTGAACCATTGTTCCAATGAGTTTGCCATATTCTTGACGATAGTTCCCTCAGTTCTGTTTCCAAACTGATGATTGAAGTTTTAATCTGGTTGTCTATTTTCTCTGTCTTAGTACCCTCCTTTGCCAGTTTGTCGGCATTTCCATTTCCCACCTGTCCGATGTGAGCTTTGATCCAGTGAAAGTAAAATGTCTTTGCCTGGGGATGTGAAATCAAATTCTTAATCTGTCTAACAAATGGATTAGGATTCTTAAACTTGGCTAGAGTCAAGAGAGCTTAGCTCTCTGTATAGATCTCCACTGGGTCACCCCTTTTTCAAGGTGAGAGGCCAAGAATAGACATCTTTAATAGAAAAGTTCAGCCTGAAAGACTGTTACATTGTTTGAAAGTCTATATGTTCTTTTTCACGCACTTGCACCATCAGAGTATGCATTAAACCCATCAGTGACTCTTTCATTCATTCTGAAACCATCAGTGTAGATCTTGTAACTCACTCCTGATGGAGTCCTTTTATCCCATCTAATGCAGATTTCTTCTGCCGGGTGGATGTTCCAGTCCTGTGTTACTAATTCTATGTACTGGTGGAAGAAACTCTTCCTGAAGGTGGATGTATTACCACCATTCTTCAGTAATGAAACTGTCACTTTTATCTCCACTACCAGGTCTAAAGGCTCACAACCCACCAGAATCTGCAAGGTTGCCATTGAAGTAGATCTGAAGAAGCAAGTGATCCCACCACTCTCTGAATCTGTAGGAGTTTATTGGGCATTTTTTGTGTGCCTGTCCACTGAGCTGCACAGGCATAAGTCTTTTTATTCCTCACTTGTAAACTTCCTTTTTCATCCTTGGATCCAAGTTGAAGCGATTATGTCTGTTTAAAATGATAACACTTCTCTTTATTTTTCTGCAGATGAGGTTTGTAATCAAGAATAACCCTCAAATAGCACAACTCCTTAGTTGTTTTAATCGTCACTCCCTGAAACTTACACTTCGGAGGCGTCTTCATGAAACTTCTTTTTGTTATTACAAGCATTCTCGTCTCTTCTGGAGCAAATTTAAGTCAGTAATCCTTACTCCAGTCTGTTAATTTGCCTAATGCTAGCTGGGCTTTTCTTTCTATAGTGTTTCTAATCTTTGCTGCAATTATAAGCACAAAATCATCAACATAGGCTTGCAGTTTTGTTCCTTCATCAAAGTTCAATTTGAGGACAGTACTTGCTGTTAAGTTCCCCGGGTACTGGCCCCACAGTAAAAAATAAGGGCGTCTTCCTCCCTCTTTCTACCTTGCTTCCGTGTCACTTTCTTATCGGACACTCTAGCCCAAATCTCGTAGCTTCCTATTTCTAAGGGTTGTTTAAGACCTGGGGTCAGACACTCCCTTCCTAAAGTTCTCTACATATGATCATTTGATCAATTTGCTGTTAAGTTCCACGACAATGGTCCAGAATTGGAACCTTGTAGACAACCTTTATGATAAGATCTTTTTATCTTTTGTTGCCTCTGTTCCACCATTATCTTCATCTCTGAGAGAAAACTAGAGATCATAGAAAAAGTGTTCCGTAGACAATCCCTTTCTCTTCAGTAATTTAACACTCCCAGCCATCAAACTTTGTTGAAAGCTCCTGAGACATCAAGAGAAATGATGCAAGTATGCATGCCCTTTAATTTATTCTTTATTATGTTATCTTTTAAGGGATTTATTGCCAATGTTGCACTTTTTCCTGGTAGAAAACCAAATTGATTGCCTGAAAGGGGTGCCCTTGATTGAAAAAAATGTATTAATCTGTTCGTGATCAGTTTATCTAGTACCTTGCTCCAGAAGTCTAATAGGCAAATAGGATGGTATGATGCTGGATCATTTCTAGAGAGAGAGATTTCCTATCTGAGGTTGAGAGACCCGAACCCACAGCGCTCTGCACCTTTTGTCAGGTGAAAAAGAAGAAGATAAGATATTTGGGAACAGATTTCCCAGATAGAACAGCTTGAAAGAAAAGTACAGAAATATTAGAGCAAAAGGAGTATACGGTTTCCCGTTAAGTAATGAAGTTGTAAGCTACCCTACATACTTACCTGCAACAAATCAATCAAAGCAAGTCATCCCGCAGTCAACGCCCAGCCGCAGGGAACTGGGGAAAGGACAGGGAAAAGGGGTGCCTAAAAAAAAAAAAAAAGAAAAGAACCACACAAGAAAAATCCAACAGATAAACACCCAGTTTTCTCACAAAACCATGTGTTTGCAAGGCACCTTAAACCACACATTTGTCGTTTGCTCAGTTCCCGTGTAGGAGTCTGCTTTTTTAAAAATCATAGTACCTTGTTTCTGGGCCAGTCTCATATATGTGGACTGTAATATTTCTTTTTGCAAAACAAGTTCGGCCCCTAAAAGAGCCCCCCCCCCTTTTTTTAACAAAATTTTTTCACACGTGTGAAGTATTTTTGCAAAACAGAGTACGGCCCTTAAAAGAGCCCTTTTTTTTTTAAAACAAAAAACAAAAATTCCTCTTATGTGAAGAATACCCTCTGAACACTAGTCTCAATTATTGTTATTTTTTGCTAAGGTAGCTGTGAATTGGGTTCATTTTTGGAACTTTATTCAAGATAGCTTTTGGCCTTTTATAACTGTCAGTTTCATTGACAGTATAGTTAATGGCCTCTCTGACTAGAGGATTAGGATGAATCTTAGCTTTTTCATAGTATCTTTTAGCTAAGTCATACATCGTGTAATGGATAGAATTAATATTTAGCATGCTTCGGATAGCATGGTTTGAAGTTCTTCCATCAAGTCCAACCATATAACGTAGGGTTTTATTTTGAAATGAGGTAATCTTATTTTTCAGCTGTTTGTTGCCGTTACCCCAGACAGGACAGGCATAAGTAATAACAGGGCTGATACAGGCTTTCCATATCAAAGTTTTGTTTTTCCTGCTAAGCCTTTTATTTTTTATTATTGGCTGGAGACTTCCTCTGATCTTAAGAGATTTGGTCAGAGTTTCTTTAATATGCTTGTTCCAGTTTAGGTTGTGGTCCATAAAAAGTCCTAAATATTTAACATCATTTACCCAAGGTATTTCTTTTTTATACATTTCTATTTCAAAGTCTGGATTGTGATTGCATTTAATCCTAGAAAATAGAATTGCTTGAGTTTTTTCAGTATTGATTTTGATTTTCCAATCTAAGAAATACTTCTCAAGTTTTTCAACATAATGTTGCAACATGAAAGTTGCTTGATTTTTATTTTTGGAAGAATAAGCGAGTGCAGTGTCATCAGCATAGAGAGCTGTAGTCAGAGTCCTGTTATTATAGTTGGGAAAGTCTGATGTAAAGATAGAGTACACCGTTGGCGCGAGTACACTGCCTTGCGGTACACCAGCTTCGATTTTTCTTAACGATTTTTTCCCCATTGATTTTTACACTGAATGTTCTGTTAGTGAGGTATGATTTGATTATATGTATAATCCAGGGTGGGAAATCATGTGCTATTAGCTTGTGGATAATTGCCTCATGTGGGCATTTATCGAATGCTTTTGCCACATCCAGAAATATGGCTGCTGTGTGTTCTTTTTTTATTATTCTTTCAGCACATTTTCAGTTATTCTAGAGAGTTGGTGCACCGTGGAGTGTTTATCTCTAAAACCTCCTTGAATAAATGGAATTACTGGGAATTCCTCACAGAATTGTTGCATTCTAATAAGAATTATTTTTTCAAAGATTTTTCCCATGGTTGGGAGCAACGAAATCGGTCTGTGATTTTCAGGAATTGCCGGGATTTTACCTGGCTTAGGTAATAATATTACCTCTGCTGTCTTCCAAACATCAGGGAAATAATGTAATTTAATGGCACAATTGTATATTTTAGTAAAGGTTTGCACATACTCTTCCGGTAATGTTTTCATAATTTTATTATTTATGCCATCATTGCCCGGTGCCTTTTTATTTTTAAGATTATTAATATGAAACCTAACTTCTCTTTCACTGATGGGTAGTGGTTTCTCAAAATCTGGGGGAACAAACAATTTTTTTTGGCCCTTGAAAGGTGTCTTGTTTTTTCTTATCTTTTCAGTTTCTGGCGTTCCGGACCTAAGAGAGGTCGTAGCACCTTTAATTTGAAGTTGCTGCCCGACTTTTGCATTTTTTGGATTCCGGACCCGAGAGAGGTGTATCCACTTTATTTAGAGGTTGCTGTCTATTGGATGTAAGAGAGGCCGTATCCACTTTATTTAGAGGTTGCTGTCTATCGGACGTAAGAGAGGCCATAGCATTTACTACTTTTGACTGCTGTTTTCTATGCCTTGTCCTTCTATTTTTTTAAAAAGAGCCTCTCTGTTTACTTTTAATTGGGGATGTTAACACAGGTTTTTTTTACTAGTAAGTTCTTCATAGAGTTGTGCACTTTGGGTGATGACTCTAGAATTTTCTACATCCTCCGCATGTTTAAAATAAGTATCCAGGGCCTTTTTCATTTTAATGGCTACATCAGTGTCAGGGATATCATTTATTTTAAACTGTTTTTCTAGAGAGTTTGCAAAAATTTCTGCTTTTTCTTCATCAGTTCTAACTACCGTCCCATCTTCTTTTGAAGGGGTGGATCATTTCTATCATGGCCTTCTTTATTAAATAGGATTAGCATTGCCAATTTGCAACACTTGGGGAAAATTCCTCTTTTTAATAATTCATTCATTAGGGCAATAAAGTACTGTCTATTTGCCCAATAAACTTTTTTATTATGCTAAGCTCCAAGTCATCCATTCCATGGACTTTTCCTTCATTCAACTCCTTAAAACATCTTCTATTTCCCCTTGGGTGAATGGTTTATCATTTTCCATATCTGGAGGATTTCGTATCTTTGCTGTATCTTTTGCTGTGTCATCTACTGGGAAATGATAGTACAACAACACCAGAGATTGTTCAAGTGTGTCTGTGATTGTGCCATCTTCACAATGAAGCGAGGACTGCAACAAATCTCACTCAGAGACCCCTTTGCTACTCTATGTGGTATTCCAAATGGTAAGCTGGGACAGAGCCTTTTGCACAATTCATCCCAAGAAGTTCATTTCGATTTAATCAACTCTTCGATAATAAGCTTCAATCTTCTTAAATTCCTTTCGGAAGATCTCCCTGTCTACAATGCTATGGCCCTTTGCATTTTCCTTCGAGCTCTTGTTGTATGTGCTCTCAAAAGACTCTAGTATTAATTCCACCAATGTGGACCTTTTTTCATGTTTCTCTTAAGTTTGCTTTCTTTGCAAATCTTTAAAATTTCATTTGCAGGAACTTAATATGTGCATTAATATCTTCTAGTTCCAATAGTTCTTGTACTTTCCTGTTTGTGAAAAATTTAGCAAGCTTTGTTTTAAGAGGAAGCCAATCTAAGTTTCTTGAAGAATATTTCTTTCTAGGGGTCTTTGACAGGACACAATCCCCCAGTGAAAATTTTAATGCAAGATGATTACTACCAGAGGAGTCGTCAACAACTGTCCAATTCGACATCAAATCCGAATTCATTGAGTGCTGTAGTGTGAGATCGATCCAATAATTTCCTCTCACTCCCTGGAAAGTTGGCACACTGTCCTGGGAATTAACCACTGACAAACCATTAGCTTAAAAAAAGACGAGTAGCTCCCTTCCTTTTGCATCTTTTCGGTTGCCCCGTAGGGGACTTTTAGCATTAAAGTCTCTAGTAATAATGATATCTTATCTATTGTCTGATTGGGATTCAAGTAAGTTTCAATCTCTACCAACACCGAAGACAGTTGAAAAGAGGGTTCACAGTAAGCATGGATCAAGTACATTGATTTTACTTTTTTTTTTTTTTTTTTTTTTTATTGGATGTTTAACAACCACCGTGAGCAACTCAATGGGCTATAAGCAGTCACCCGTCCCTAATTTAGGGCCACTGGTTCCAGGGAAGGGAGAGAGCCAGTTCCGTAAGACAAACACAACATCCATGCCTCACCAGGATTCGAACCCGGACCCCGTCCGTACGAATGATCAGAAGCCATCGCTTAGACCACTGCGCCACCGGGGCGGCTGATTTTACTTTAACAGGGATGTTAAGTGCAATGACTCTCTGGAAAGAACCCAGTTCCAAAACTGGAAATTGCTAGATTATCCAACACTAATGTGGATGCTAAAGGATTCTCTGTGTTAGATTGATAAGTTCTAATGTTCTTTTGAAAATCCACCACTTTGTTCTTATAATTATATGTATGTATATGTATATACATATATATTATATATATGGCTCCTGGAGCAAAAGAACCTTGGCCCTGTGCTCTCTTGCCAAAACCTGTACGTGCATTGAAACACTCTTTGCATGATGAGTATTAAACTGCAGTAGAATAAAATTTTCTTTAGGACTTGCACCCATAATTTATTCTGTTCTTCTGCAACACAATTTTTCTCTTTAAACAAGAATATTCTTTTTCTGAACTAGAGTGCTTCATATCCAAACTAAGTTTAAATTCTCATTGGCTTTATGGCAATTGGAACAATGTTCCTCTTTGGTGCATTTCCAATGTTTGTGCCATGTTTCACTACAATGGGCACAGCTCTCGAAAATGTCGCGACTCTTGGCCTTGAAGTGACTGAATCCATTGCAGCGAAAACACCTGGTTTCTCTCAGGTACTCTCTCAGGGAGTATACCATCCAATCCTGGTTGATCTTTCCTCTTTTAACTAATACCTTAAAGTCTTCTGGAGTGATATCAATCACACAGTGATTTTTATTATCCTTAGACTTTATTTTAAATTTCACTGTCAGCTTGTCTGGAGCTTTCAACTGATTCTGTTCTTTTAAACTCTTTTCAAGTTCTTGATGTGCCACATCTTTATCAATCCTATAAATAATCAATCTTGGTAATCTTTTTGCTGGTTTTCTTGCTCCAAGTTCCTACTTCAGTAGTGAATTTTCTTTTAAGGCATGTTCAAGTATGCCTATTTCTCCTTGTCCTCATTTAATTATTATTCCACCATTATTTATCATTTTTAAGTTCTTAATCCCTATTTTCAACTGTGAGGGATGAATATCTTTCTGTAGTTTCCTCTGTACCTCCTCAGAGGGCATGTATTTTTCTGTGGGATAGACTAGAAGCACATGCTTCTGTTGATATCTCTTGTTTGATCTTGAGGATGAGTTTTGTCTAACCACCTCTGCATAAGATCTAACTGGTGGCTGTTGTGTCATAAATTTAGAGTCTCTTTTCTCTAATTTGCCTTTCAGTCTACTTATTTTCCTCTCGCTCCATCCAATAGTCCATCCAATCCTGATTGATCTTTCATCTTTTAACTATTACCTTATAGTATTCTGGAGTGATATCAATCACCCAGTGATTTTTATTATCCTTACACTTTATTTTATTTTAAATTTCACTTCCAACTTGTCTGGAGCTTTTAACTGATTCTGTTCTTTTAAACTCTTTTCAAGTTCTTGATGTGCTACGTCTTTATCAATCCTATAAATAATCAATCTTGGTAATCTTTTTGCTGGTTTTCTTGCTCCGAGTTTCTCCTTCAGTAGTGAATTTTCTTTTAAGGCATGTTTAAGTATGCCTATTTCTCCTTGTCTGCATTCAATTATTATTCCACTATTATTATTTTTTTTTAAGTTTTTGATCCCTATTTTCAACTGTGAGGGATGAATATCTTTCTGCAGTTTCCTCTTTACCTCCTCACAGGGCATGTCTTTTTCTGTGGGATAGACTAGAAGCACATGCTTCTGTTGATATCTCTTGTTTGATCTTGAGGATGAATTTTGTCTAACCACCTCTGCATAAAATCTAACTGGTGGCTGTTGTGTCATAAATCTAGAGTCTCTTTTCTCTAATTTGCCTTTCAGTCTACTTGTCTCCAAAGACTGAGAGTCTAAGCATTCATGGATTTGGCCTACGATAGACCAAATCATGCCTTTGGTTACACTAGACATCCTATTACTCGGGTTGTCCAGGACTTTATCCATGTCTGAGAGCAAACTCCTCATTGAATTTGGACTTTCATCCATCTCATTAACTCCAATGTTCCTCATTGTGATGGGAAGGTGCCAAGGCACTTAAAAAGTTTTCTGCTTCACAATATCTAAGACTTCTCAATACTCAATCTATCAGCTGGATTTAGCCTGACCCTTTGGTCAGGGGAACTGGTACGGCAATGACGTACCCCACTGTGGTTGTCTTGGAGAGCTGGTTGAACCTGAACCTTGCCGTTAAAAGGGATGTGACTTAGATCCACTACAATCCTATTAAGGATAATATAAAGCAAAGTTTCACTAGGAAAAAAATGGGCAAGTGGAAAAACCACAGCCCAAAATCTCTATTACAGCTTCAAATCACTTTTGAGATCACAAAGCATGCTAGAAAAACTGGACCAGTTTCCAACCGGAATCGACAACCACCGGTCTTCCCTGCATAAATCAGAGGAATGCTGATGTTCTTCAAAGGACCTTTCAACCTTTATTCTTCTCATCACAGGCATCTTCCTATTCCTCCTCCTCCTCCAACCAACATTCAGCTTCACCCGCGACACTAACAGGAGATGATCAGAGCCAACATCTGCACCTCTCATCACATGGGTATCAACAACCAAGTGTTTCAGACGTTGATCATAAACAACAAAATCTATTACACTCAAATTTTGAAGATGTCAATCTGATTTTCGGCATAAATGTGACAAAGATGGTAAGTCAGATAATATCCGAAAACTTGAAAATTTTCATCGTCCTGGAGCGGGACACGAATCCGCGTCTCCCAGAAAACGCCCAGGTATGCTAACCACTACACCACCCAGAACGACCAAGTCCTGCTCCAGGACGATGAAAATTTTCAAGTTTTCGGATATTATCTGACTTACCATCCTTGTCACATTTACGCCACAAATCGGATTGACATCTTCAAAATTTGTATTATATGGCGTAATCCTGTATTTCTTTCATGATCTATTACACTCTTTAGTTCCAGGGTATGATTTTCCCAAGTGCATGTGTGGATATACCTGTCATTGAAAAACATATTAGATACCCATAATCCATTTTCAGTGCAGAATTTCATTAATCTTTCACCATTATCATCCACACCAGTATCATTAAACTTACCTAGAACATTATCAGAAATCTCATTCTGAACACCTTACCCCAGCATTGAAATCCCCCGCTATAAAAACTTTATCTTTAGCACCAAACTGGCTCAAAACAGCTTTTAGCTCATTCCAGAAATCTTCTTTCTTATCAGAAGGTTCCGAGTCACAAGGAGCATACACTGCAACAATTACTATTCTCTGAAGTTTCACTTTCAGCCGAATCCAAAGGATTCTCTCACTTATGCAGCTGTAATGAATCAAGTTGTTTTCCACCTTTTCGCTTAAAATCACACCCACACCAGCCTGTCCCCTCTCATAATCCAACGCTCCACACCACACACTCACCGTTCCACTCATTTCATATATCCCAATTTCTTTCTTTTTAGTTTCACTTATACACAGCAGTTCAATCTGTACTTATTCATTTCTTGAATCACCTCACTTATCTTTCCATTCATACCTCTACTCTAGTATTTCATACACCAATCTTACACTCACTCAGTCGAGATCCTTTTCTCGTATGACGTTTTTCAATTCCAGGTTGTTTCTGTGGTGGACCATCCTTCTTAAGTGTAATAGGTCCACCATATCGTCCTTTAAATTCTTTCTTTGGGTCATAAAAGTACATCAGTGTGAGTGATTAGCCCACAGCTAATGGTTCTAGTTGGTCATTCCACCTAAGGATTCTGGAACAAAACCCAGTGAGTTGGAGTCTTTTTGCCAGTGTCACCCAGAACTACTTGGTGGTGCCTCAGCAATTTAAACAGAAGTTTAATTTTCAAGAAACGCATACAGCGTATTAAATCCATTTATTTCTTATGGTGTAGTAATCACAGGCGAATCTCTGTGATTACTACACCATAAGAAATAAACGGATTTAATATGCTGTATGCGTTTCTTGAATATTCATATTGTGGTGTTATTAAAAATAACGTTAGAAGTTTAATTTTGTGTCAGCTTCCAAGATTCATTGCTTGTTCTGTTGTGTGCCATTGTTGCCCAGCAAAGTGCTTTAAGGAGACAAACCCATCTCTGACTAAGACCTCCCACCAGGGTGATTCCTATTGTAACAGTGGTTCCCATTGTAGCAAGTGTAATTGCAATTTTTTTTTTTAATTGGAATATTGTGCTGTATTGGTAAACTTTCAAAGAACTTAATATCTGACAATTATGACAACATGTAACCATTTGTTAAATGGTTACAGTTAATCACTTAGCATCATTCATTTGGTAAGAAACATTTAATAGCCAACCTTTGTGATAATTGATAATGGAGTATTAATTTTTTTTCCCAGGTACTTTTACAATTTTATTCTTATGACGTTTTGGTGATTATCTGGTTTTATTAGAAAAGCATTTACTTACTAATTTTTGTGTTCCACCAAATATGTTCTCAATTAGTGCTTTATCTCACAAATGTGTGAAAGTTTTATATAACATAAACATTGATGTATGAAACTTTAGGTGTATAGAAAATTATTCTAGTACTTTTTCAAAGTGCGGAGTAAAACTCATTTGAAATAATGGGCATATTCTGTTACAAATTACTCTAATGTATTCACATTATACTAGAGCCAGTTAAATTATGCAGCACAAAATCACAAATACTTTTACTTTAGACTCTGTCTCTTTCTGGCATCAGCCTTTACAGATATTGTTTTGCAGTACACAGCATGAATACACCAATTTCATCAGGAGTAAAAATATCCTGATTTTCAGTTTCAGGAACAGTGTTTCTCTCTTTGTGTTCTTTTCACTTTTAAGGATGTGCAAAAAATATCACAGAAATTTAAACCATGAAAAAAAAGGAGTTCTCTGCAATTCTTAAAAGGTTTGTGATGGATAGAAGTTTTTCATTAACATGGGTGAGAATCAAGCTTGAGGTTAAATGAGAGTGAAAAGAGGATAGAGTCCAAGGGAAAATAGAGATTCTGCTGTGTATTAAATAATTCATTTGGCAGAAATCAGTGGAGTTGAGCTAATTCAGGAAGTCAATAAGAATTGAAGGCAAAACTGGTGAGTGCTTGCTGGTGGTGCAAAGATCACAATGTTTACCGATCAAAAATTGAACTTAGTTCAAGATAAAAAATTTTGAGATTTAGATCAGTAATTAAGATGGGATTAAAGTTTTTGCTGCTGAATTTGAGGGACTAAAGTCAATAATAAGCAAAATTTTGGAAATTTAAATGCACAAATCTGTCTCTTTATCATATCCTAATGCTTACCAGAGCTGGGTATCTCAAGCTGAGTGCCCCTTTCTTATCATTTAGGTGCACAACTGTATTCCAACCCAACCTACTGAAAACTTAGTTTCTTCAGCAAAATTGTTTGTCCCCCACTTCTCCTGTCAAAGTACCACTATAGAAACAGTATGTAATATTCTTTAACTGAACATACCATTTGACCTTTGGACCTACTTCAGGACTTACTGAGATGTCCATTGACTGTTTTCAGGAGGTTATTATTAATGTTGATCCTACCACTGTGACAACATTGCATAGACACAATGTAAACATCTTTTACCAAGATCTGACTGTATAAGCTATCTGTAAAGGAAACATAGTTTAATTAATGTTGCATAATCAACTTTGTATAATAGCAGATAAAAAGAAAAAACTAAACAGACAAAAGAAATTGGATTCCATTCAAGATACGACATTCCTTATATCGATGGATGAAGATGTACACATCGCTGTCAACACTACAATAATTGAAACACAAAGCAAAAGCAATGAATTGATTAAATATGCAAATCTATTACAAATAAATTCTTAAATACAGGATAATCGATATAGAAGTTACTACAACAGCACTTTTAACAAAAATAAGTCATCACACATCCAAAAAAAAAATTGTGTGTGAGAGTGTATGGGTGTGAAAATAGATTTTTTTTTTTTTTTTTACCATTTCTCATCAAAACAAGAAGACCCAATTCCCACATTTGGTGAAACATGTCAAAGCTGTTGAAAACAGTGCAAAGGTATTTTAACTTCCTTCACTGTGGTCACTATAACTTTAATGAAAATTTACTCACTGGAAAAGGGTTTGCTGAATATTCACACCTGCCAAAAGACAAACAACTCTCTCAGATTATTTGAAGAAAAATATTTCTTCACTGGAAACAACTCTCTCAGATTATGATTTGAAGAAAAATATTTCTTCACTGGAAACAACTCTCTCAGATTATTTGAAGAAAAATATTTCTTCACTTAACTCACTGGAAAAGGGTTTGCTGAATATTCACGAGTTGTTTGTCTTTTGGCAGGTGTGAATATTCAGCAAACCCTTTTCCAGTGAGTAAATTTTCATTAAAGTTATAGTGACCACAGTGAAGGAAGTTAAAATACCTTTGCACTGTTTTCAACAGCTTTGACATGCTTCACCAAATGTGGGAATTGGGTCTTCTTGTTTTGATGAGAAATGGTAAAAAAAAAAAAAAAAGAAAAAACTATTTTCACACCCATACACTCTCACACACAATTTTTTGGATGTGTGATGACTTATTTTTGTTAAAAGTGCTGTTGTAGTAACTTCTATATCGATTATCCTGTATTTAAGAATTTATTTGTAATAGATTTGCATATTTAATCAATTCATTGCTTTTGCTTTGTGTTTCAATTATTGTAGTGTTGACAGAGATGTGTACATCTTCATCCATCGATATAAGGAATGTCGTATCTTGAATGGAATCCAATTTGGTGTTTGAATCAGACATCACCACCCAGTCATCTCCATTTCAATGAAACAGTTCATTTTTTTTCCAACTACCTTTCGTTCTTCCCATCCTCTTGAATATTTATCATTACTGCTTGAATTGATTATAAAAATCACACATTTTCGTTTTTAGCACGCTTTTTGTAAAAAAAGACCGTGCTTCTGTTATCGGTATGTCTGTCAGTACGTCCGTCCGTCTGTACCCACGATATCTCTGCAACTATTAGCCCGATTTGAAAAATTCTTTTTGCATTGGAAAGCTTGAAATATGCAAATGATGACCCTTCATTTCGTTGTTTTTTACAATGTACAATTTCGCCGGTAGAGGGCGTAAATGCAGATGATGCCGAATTCAAAAATATGTTTTATTCCACATATTTGCTTCTAAACATCTGATTGAAAAACATTTTTTATCTTTCGATTCCATTTATATCGAAGAGTATTTTAGATATAATTACTTTTTGAAATTATGCATAGATTTTCCGCTAGGGGGCGTAAAAGTAAATTACCTTTTCCTCGATAACTCTTCTTCTAAAACTCCGATTTGAAACTTTTTTTCTTCAGCGGATACATCTCCTGATCGAAAATCTTTTGCATATAATTTGAAATGTTTAATAAAGAATACTTTGGCCACCAGGGGCGTAAGAGTTAATTTTTGCTTCTGATGTATTTGCCTTAAAATCGGAGCTTCTAAAATATCGATTGAAAAAATTATTTCGTAGACTGATGCCACTCACATTGATGAACCTTTTCGGAATATTTTCTTCTTCAAATATTACACAGTTTCTCCGCCAGGAGGCGTAGATGTACATCTTATTTTTGTCAATATCTCTACTTCTAGGAGTCCGATTTGAAAAATTCCTTCTTTGTTGGATAGTGTTTTCCGTGTGACATGTTTTTCATGTAATTTCAAAATTTTCAAGTAATTCTAAGACTTCCTGCTAGGGGGCGTAGCGGTAAATTGCGTTTCCCTCTATATCTCTGTTTCTAAATCTCCGATTTGAAAAATTCTTTCTGCACCGCATATAGCTCCTGATGGGAAATCGTTTGCACATATTTTATAATTTTTGTAAGAAATGGTTTGGCCACCAGGTGACGTAAGTCTTAATTTCCGTTTCTGTTGTATTTGCAGCAAAATATGAGCTTCTAAAATCTCGATTGAAAAAAAGTCGTTTGTTGACCGATACCACTCTTCATGTCGACAAACCTCTTAGGAAAATTTTCTTCTTGAAAAAATGCATGGTTTCTACGCCAGGGGCGTAGATGTATATCTTATTTTAGTCAATATCTCTACTTCTAAGAGTACGATTTGAAAAATTCCTTCTTTGTTGGATAATGTTTCTGATGCGAAATGTTTTTCCTATAAATTCAAAATTTTCAAGTATATCATAGACTTTCTTCTAGGGGGCACAAAGGTAAATTGCGTTTTCTGCGTTATTTCTGCTCCTAAAGCTCCGATTTGAAAAATTCTTCCTGTATCGCATACAAGACCTGATGGAAAATATTTTTCACATAATTTCTAATGTTTGGTAAAGAATGGTTTAGCCACCAGGGGTCATAAGTTTTAATTTCTGCTTCTGAAGTATTTGTTGCAAAATCTGGGCTCCTGAAAACTCAATTAAAATTTTTTTCTTCGACTGATACCGCTTATATGGATACACCTTTTGAAAATACTTTCTTCCTAAAATAATGCATGGTTTTCCCACCAGGGGACATAAAGTCAGATCTTATTTTTGTCGATATCTCTGTTTCTAAGAGTTCGTAAGCTCACGATTCCGTTTACAGCAATATCTGACAGAGGGATTAAAAACCCGATTGAAAATCTTCTTTCTTTCGTCAGATCTATTGTTTTCCATACCGGTTCCATTGACTTTGAATGGCTTTGATAAATTTAATTTGCGTCAGAACGGATTCAAAAGACATGCTTATTACACCCGAAAATTCGGTGTCATCTTTCTTGTTTAAGATTATTTGGGAGGAAAGGGATAAGTAATGTATTTGAAAAATTTTTTTTACTGAAATGAGAACTCCTGCTCTTTGAACCTAGTCCATCAGTCCTATGTTGCTCTTAAGGTAACAAGCTTTTTCTCATCTACTCACCATGTGTGCACCAGGATAGTTGCTGGTTCTCTTCTTATTGTTTTTTTTTTTTTTATTGGGAAAGACAAACCTATGGAATGAGGGAGAAACTATGCACATAATCTGCAGCCACAACAGATAGCATGCAGCACTTGATCTGCCCATTTTAGAGTATGTAATATTTAGAATATAAGCAGGAAGTTATATGATATGAATTCTACTCTTCAAAAAGTGTCCAATCATATGTTGGATTTACACTGGCATTACTGCAACTGTAGACAGCACAGTCCTCCATTTTTCATGCATGATAGTTAACATTTACATGTTGATATAATCCTCACCTAATGTTTTATTTCATCCCATAATTATTATGTAGGGTTCAGGTCAGGATTCTAAGCCATCCAATCCAGTTTCAGCCTATTTATGTCCATGAAATAATCTGTAAAACCGATATAATGGCAAGGAGCAATATCATGCTGAAACAAATGTCAGTTTGTACCAAACCTGGTACATTGGAGAGAGTGTAGAATTGTCCAGAATGTTGTGGTATGATTCTTCATTAATTGTTTGTTGTACATCTGTCATGGGTTACAGAACATGCCTTTAGAAACAGCCCCTCACACAGCTTCCTCTGAACTTCATTGGTGATGTAATTCACTCCAGATGCAGTCATTCGTCAAACATTCACCACACCCATGTCCACCCAAGCAATCAGAGTATGGTATATATTGTGCAATTTCATTTGTCACTCCACAGAAATTATTACCTGTAATCTAGTGATCAGTCATGCTGTTTGTTCCTGCATGCTAATCAAGAAAGCTGACATTAATCTCATAGGCTGCCACTGTACCATAATAACCAATAATGTGTAAAAGTTCACCATAACTAACTTTCTGCTGCCCCCCCCCCAATAATGCAATAATGTACATTTTATTTTTGCTGTGATAATTTTTAATGAGGGCAAGGAGCTATACCATATCATCTCACACAGGTACTCATCTGGGATTTGGAAATTAAAGAGAGAGAGAGAGAGAGAGAGAGAGAGAGAGAGAGAGAGAGAGAGAGAGAGAGAGAGACAGACAGACAGACAGACAGAGTAACAAGAAAAGGGGCCATAAGGAGAAAACCAAAATTAAATGTAGACTGATGGAGAAGAACTGCAGGGTTACCTTTCAAAGAAAGAGTATTCCAGGAAATAAGAACAAAGGAACTTGAAGCTTCTTAAGAGTGTTCGAAGAAGAATGCCAAAGTACTGAAGCTGACAGTGAGCAAGATTCTAATACTAACCTTGGAAAGATGCCAATTTGACAAACCTGGTGGAGTAATAGTGAAATATAGCAAAGAATAAAGGAAAAGAAAAATCTAAGAAAATGTTGCTTATGGTACAGGACAAACAGGATGACGATTATGGGCAAAACACGTAACAATATTAACAAAGAAAGGTAACTTGATCACGCTAGTTACGTTAACTGAAAACTTTTACAAAAAGTTCGTAAGTTGGAAGCTTTCGACCTTATCTTAGGTCTTCATCACGCCAATGGAGGACCTTAGTAGAAAATTGAATTTCTTTGTATGGCGAGCATATTCATTTACTTCAATTGTTGAGAGGGTTTGGTTGATGCGAACCATGAAAATATCAAGCAAAGCAATATGAGTTGTGCAAAACAGCCAGGAAAGCAGCTGAAAAGCCCTTGACAACTACTAAGGCATAGTGCCTTAGAAGTGGAATTATGAAGAACTGGACAAAAGAGAGGGGGAAAAAGAAGACATTGGGAACTGTAAAAGCAAGAAGTAAAGCTCTATAGTATGTAACTCAGATCAAGCAAATGAAAAATGAGAATAGCATGGTGCTGATGAAAGACCAATACATAAAGATTAAATTGTATGATCATTGCAAAACACTGTTAAATGAGGAAAACCAAATAATAATTAGAGAAGAGGGACAGCTGAATGCAGAAGTAATTGTGAAAAAGTAACTAACTGGGGGGGTGTAAAAGTGTAAAAGATGCCTTAAAAAGCACGGAAAATGGAGGGTATATGGGCTGGGCAGTATGCCCATGGAAGAGTGGAAAACTGGTTGAAGAGAGTATTGTCATCTTGTGAGATTTAATGAGAAAAGGATATTTCTGCAAGAAGCTGCACCACATGAATCGATAAATAAATGTGCTGATACCTGTTAATAAATAAAAAGAGGATGTACAGGATTGCAACAACTACCAGGGCACAAATAAATTTTGTATACCACGAAGATAATGGGAAAAAATACTGGATAAGAGATTGAGACAAGTAAAAATTGCAAACCAGTTTGGATTTATGTCTGAAAAAAAGTGTAACATATGTATTATTTTTAAGATTTTTAAGACAACATATGGAGAAATACAGAGACAAAAAGGCACCCTTGGACATTGTAATGACCCTCACTTTTTTCTAGCTCTTACTCATCATAGTCCCGATCCAGCAGGAGCAGTCACATAATTTTGTCTTGGTTCTTTTCCCAAAGTAGAATCATGCAGTCAAAAAAAAAAAAAAAAAAAAAAAAAAAAAAATAATCAGGCCCTTTTTTTGAACACTAACAAAGACAAACAGTTTATTCCACTATAGCGATGTGGCTTAGAACTTCCCGGGCTAATAATGGAATGTTTCATGTGACTTCATTCCCATCAGTGCTATCGACACTTGACCCGAACTTTGTGTTTCCCGTGAACTGACACTGCAGCCATGCGATGCAATACCAATCGCTCTCAAAAAATAAATTGTCTCTGACTTCAACTTCCAGACCCAACCACTCTTTCCAAAACTCCCGGTCCCGTCTGTCTCACTTCTACTTCCAAAGTAAAAAAGAAAGTGTCCATTTTCTCTTAAAACTTCAGAAAATCTCTACTATCGAATTTCCGAGATAATCTCCCCTGCCTGGAGCTATCTGCAAACACCCTTAATCTTGTGTTTCACTCATTAACCTGCCCTCGAGATAATCCCATCACCACACAAGACAGGTACAATAAACTTCAAGTACTTACATATTAAACTGATTTAAGTTAAATGTTTTCACTAGAAAATATCTTAAGACAATTCTTAGTGATAAGTTTGCACCTTAAGGTTACCAGTTTAATGTTAAGATATGAGGTAATTACAAAAATAACATTTAAAACATTTATAGTCAAAAGCATCAATGCTTATGTGTAATAATCTCAAATTCTTTCAACACAATTAGTTAGGTGTAGTTTTTTCACAGAGATGTAAGTTCGACTGCATGTGGGAATTCTAACTGTACGTATTATTAATTACCGAATTATTTTTAAATATCTTTTTATATATAATAAATAACCTGATTAGTTATTTTTAGTTGTATGGGTTATTTTTTTTAACTTTTATACACTAACAAACTTTTATATGTTAAGATACGGGAAATAACAAACAAAGAAGAGAACATACCTGGGGCTCATGCACACTATCTTACTTAAGTTTGGTGTTCTAAAACAATCGATCCTGAAAGTTTTGTAATATGAATGTTATATATTGATGCAAACTGTTGAAATACATTGCCGAGTTAAATTTTAAGTGAAAAATTTAACCCAGATATGTTCTCTTCTTTGTTTGCTATTTTCCATATCTTAACACATAAAATTTTGTTAGTGTATATAAGTTAAATAAACTAACCCATAAGACTAAAAATAACTAATCAGGTTACTTAAACACTGTGGCCACTTTATTATGACCACCCCCTCAGTACTTCGTTGGGCCCCCTTTTGCCTTTAATACTGCGTCGATTCTTCATGGCATGGACTGCACGAGATGTTGATAGGTGGTTTGTGGAATCTGAGACCATGCTTGATGAATAGCACTTTCCAGGAGTGTGAGATTGCAGGGTTGTGGATCCAGCTGTCTGATGGCTCGTTCAACTTCATCCCACAAATTCTCAATGGGGTTGAGATCTGGAGATTGTGGGGGCCACCTAAGCAAAATAAACTCACCGGCATGTTTCTGAAACCAATCCATAGAATATGACGAGCACTATGGCAGGACTCATTATCTTGTTGAAAGTAGCCATCGCCATTGGGATAAATAATCCACATGGCAGGATGCACTTAGTCCGCAACAATGTTTAGATATGATGTGTCAGTCAAACATTGATCAACACAAAAAAAAGGGCTCAAAGCATGCCAGGAAAACATTCCCCAAACCATAACTTTGCCTCCACCAGCTTGAAGGGTTGTAGCAATGCATTTGGGGTCCATGCTTTCGTGCTGTTTCCGTCAAATTCTCACTCGGCCATCGGCATGGTGCAACTGAAAATGTGATTCATCGGACCACATAATTTGTTTCCAATTATCAACTGTCCAATCCTTGTGTTCCTGTGTGAACTGGAGACATTTTCTCTTGTTAACTGCAGACAGCAAAGGTGTTCGAACAGGTCTTCGGCTACCATATCCCATCCGATGCAGTGTATGACAAACAGTGCGTACAGAGATCATTTGAGGAGATCCTTCATTAAGATGGTCTGTAATTTGCTGCACTGTAGCCCTTCTGTTGTCTGTTACCAGTCTGGACACTCTCCGTTTTGCCCGAGCAGTCACTAGCCAACGACGACCACATGTTGTATGTAGAGACCCAGTTTTTTGGCTGACAGTCCAGTCTTTAAACACTTTAACAACAGCTGCCTGGAACATTTCACGAATGCGGCGGTTTCGGTGATACTCGGTCCATGGCTCCGAGCTCCTACAATCATCCCACGTTGAAAATCTGTCAAATCGCATTTTTTACCCATCTCGTCACCCAAAAATCACTTCTACTACTGTTGCAAGCACTAAGCTTTCCCTTTTTATACTAGCCTCACCCTCTGGCAGCAACAGCGTGCAGCCATAGCTCATTTGCTTAAAACTGTCAGGTGGTCATAATAAAGTGGCCACTCAGTGTATATATATATATATATATACACACTATACCGCAAATAGCGGTATAACTATACCATCGGGATCAGAGGAAATGTTATCCCACACTCACCAACCCGCTTGGCCAGCGTGGTGAGTTATGGCCAAACACCTCCAAAATGACTCTACAACTTAAATCTTGGCCCTCAGTCTCCGGCAGCTGGAATGTACCTGGCCAAGGCAGCGGCCAGTGCGACATGAAGGCAGAGGGTGCTAAGAATCCTCTCGGAGGACCGGACTAGGCTGCCATTTGATGCTGACCTTGGCAACGTACAACGGACGCTCCCTATCTTCTGATTCAAGGCTTCTTGAATTAGAAGAGGAACTACAAAGGATCAAGTGGGACATCGTCGGGCTGAGTGAGGTAAGGAGAAAAGGAGAAGATCTCATTGAACTGAAAAGTGGACATCTCTTCTATTATCGTGGGACAGATACTGGCAGAACTAGTGGTGTTGGATTTATAATAAACAAGAAACTGAAGGATAAAGTGGTAGAAGTTGAAAGTTCCTCTGACAGAGCTGCACGACTCGTTATCCAAGTATCGAGAAGATACCAGGCTCAGATTATTCAAACTTATGCACCCACCACAAATCATCCTGAAGAAGAAATTGAAGAATTTTATGAGGAAATTCGTCATCTAAATAATAAAGGTAAGCAGCACTTGAAGATAATTATGGGAGATTTCAATGCAAAAATAGGGCACCGGCAACAGAATGAAACTTCAGTAGGTAAATTCGGTCACGGCAACAGAAACCAGCGTGGAAATACTCTCGTTGAGTTTGCAGAGGCAGAAGGATTTTTCATCTTGAATTCCTTTTTCAAGAAAAAGCCACACAGGAAATGGACATGGAGACATCCAATTGGGACGACAAGTGAAATTGATTTTATTATGTGTAACAAAAAAATTCGTCATCGAAGACTGCAGTGTGCTAAACAAGTTCAACACAGGTAGTGACCATAGATTGGTGAGATGTAAGATGCACCTCAACACTAAACTGGAACGTGGCAAGCTCATAAGACAAACAAAATGTATTGACATAACCAACCTTAAAAACACCATAATACTTTCAAGTTGGAACTGAAGAACAGATTCTCTGCTTTAGAAGGCCTAACATCGGAAGAAGTGGATATTTCTGAAGTTAACAGAAAAGTAACCAAAGCTCTTATGGAAACAGCAACAAAATTAGCTGGGTCTAAGAACAAGTTGCATGTAAACAAATTATCAGGAAAAACCAAAATGTTGATGCAAAAAGAAGAGAGATGAGGACAACTAAAGAAGATGTGACTTCCAAAGTGGAATATATAGAGCTATGCAAGACAGCACGAAAAAGTATCACTGAAGACGTAAGGAAATTCAACTGTGAGCTAGTGAGGAAAGCAATTGAAAACAACCAAAGCCTAAAGATAGCAAAGGGACATCTCAGTAAGGGAAGAAAACAGATTATGGCTCTGAGAAAAGAAGATGGTTCTATAACAAGAAATAGAGGCAGAAATTTTGACAAGAGTGAAAGATTTCTACTCCAAACTATATGAAAGGGATGATATATGCACTCCAGACATCATGAAAGGTACCAGAGTTCTTCCAGTCCTCCCAGCAGAAGTTGCTCATGCAATCAAGAACATGAAGCGGGGGAAAGCTCCAGGAGAAGATGGAATTACTATAGACATCATACAAGAAGCAAGTGGAGAAATTGAAACAGTACTCGCCCAAATTTTTACTCGATGCCTTAATGAAGGGAAGATTCCTGAGGATTGGAACAATGCTACAATGATCCTGCTACATAAAAAAGGTGACATTGAGGATCTCAGGAACTACAGACCTATCAGCCTCCTATCAGTGGTTTATAAAATCTTCACTAAAGTTCTTTCACACCGCTTGAAGGTAACACTGGACATGGCTCAACCGAGAGAACAAGCTGGATTCAGGAGTGGCTACAGCACAATAGATCATATCCACGTACTGAGAGAACTAATTGAAAGAGCGTAGGAATATGAACTTCCATTGTGCATGGCTTTTATCGATTATGAAAAAGCCTTTGATTCGGTGAAACCATCAGCAGTTACCACGGCTCTGAAATCCTGCGGTATTGAAGATGCATACATTAATATTATTAATAACATCTATGAAAATGCAAGTGCAAAGATTCGGCTGTTTGAAAATACAACACACATAAAAATTGGAAAGGGAGTGAGACAAGGTGACACCATATCTCCGAAGCTCTTTAATGCCACATTGGAAAATGTCTTTCAATCACTGAACTGGGAAAACAAAGGGATAAAGATTAATGGAGATTATCTAACCCACCTTCGTTTTGCTTGATGACGTAGTCATTTTTGCAACTACCCCATCAGAGCTGCAGAGTATGATCCAGGAACTTGCTGACAAGAGTAAAGAAGTGATTAAAAATGAACTTTCAGAAGACAAAAGTGATGTTCAATGCTTTTACAAGAAATGAAGATTTATCGATTGATGGAGAAAAACTGGAGATAACAGATACGTACGTCTATCTTGGACAGCAGATATCAAGTGAGGGTCACATTGATGAAGAAATTAATCGGTGTACAAAACTTGCCTGGAGAGCTTTTGGAAGAAACAGCATAATTTTCAAGAGCAATATGCCATTATGTCTTAAAAGAAAAGTGTTTGATCAATGCATCCTTCCAGTGCTTACGTATGGTGCAGAGACGTGGACCTTAACTAAAAGAGACATACAAAGGCTGCAGACAACTCAAAGAAGCATGGAGAGGTGCATGCTTGGTATAACCAGGAGAGATAAGAAGAGGAACTCGTGGATCCGAAAAATGACGAGAGTGGAAGACATCATGATCAGAGTTAAATCCCTGAAATGGCAATGGGCTGGACATACTGCCAGAAGGACAGACCATAGATGGACAGCCGAGATTTTAGATTGGATTCCAAGGGACAGGAAAAGACCCAGAAAAAGACCACATGGGAGATGGGTGGATGAAATTCGTAAATATGCGGGAGTGACATGGAGGAGACTGGCACAAGACAGACCGTTGTGGAGGAAACTTGGGGAGACCTTCGTCCAGCAGTGGATTGATAATGGTTGACAATGATGATGATGATGATGACACACACTGAGAATTCAAACTTATGCACCCACCACAAGTCATCCTGAAGAAGAAATTGAAGAATTTTATGAGGAAATTCGTCATCTAAATAATAAAGGTAAGCAGCACTTGAAGATAATTATGGGCGATTTCAATGCAAAAATAAGGCAACGGCAACAGAATGAAACTTCAGTAGGTAAATTCGGTCACGGCAACAGAAACCATCGTGGAAATACTCTCGTTGAGTTTGCAGAGGCAGAAGGGTTTTTCATCTTGAACTCCTTTTTCAAGAAAAAGCCCCACAGGAAATGAACATGAAGACATCCAAATGGGATGACAAGTGAAATTGATTTTATTATGTGTAACAAAAAATTCGTCATAGAAGACTGCAGTGTGCTGAACAAGTTCAACACAAGTAGTGACCATAGATTGGTGAGATGTAAGATGCACCTCAACACTAAATTCGAACGTGGCAAGCTCATAAGACAAACAAAACGTATTGACATAACCAACCTTAAAAAACACCATAATGCCTTCAAGTTAGAACTGAAGAACAGATTCTCTGCTTTAGAAGGCCTAACATCAGAAGAAGTGTATATTTCTGAAGTTAACAGAAAAGTAACCAAAGCTCTTATGGAAACAGCAACAAAATTAGCTGGGTCTAAGAACAAGTTGCATGTGAACAAACTATCAGGAAAAACCAAAATGTTGATGCAAAAAAGAAGAGAGACGAGGACAACTAAAGAAGATGTGACTTCCAAAATGGAATACATAGAGCTATGCAAGACAGTACGAAAAAAAGTATCACTGAAGACGTAAGGAAATTCAACTGTGAACTAGTGAGAAAAGCAATTGAAAACAACCAAAGCCTAAAGACAGCAAAGGGACATCTCAGTAAAGGAAGAAAACATATTATGGCACTGAGAAAAGAAGATGGTTCTATAACAAAAAATAGAGGTGAAATTTTGACAAGAGTGAAAGATTTCTACTCCAAGTTATATGAAAGGGATGATGCGTGTACTCCAGACATCATGAAAGGTACCAGAGTTCTTCCAGTCCTCCCAGCAGAAGTTGCACATGCAATCAAGAACATGAAGCGGGGAAAAGCTTCAGGAGAAGATGGAATTACTGTAGACATCATACAAGAAGCAAGTGGAGAAATCAAAACAGTACTTGCCCAAATTTTCACTCGATGCCTTAATGAAGAGAAGATTCCTGCGCATTGGAACAACGCTACAATGATCCTGCTACATAAAAAAGGTGACGTTGAGGATCTCAGGAACTACAGACCTATCAGCCTCCTATCAGTAGTTTATAAAATCTTCACTAAAGTTCTTTCACACCGTTTGAAGGTAACACTGGACATGGCTCAACAAAGAGAACAAGCTGGGTTCAGGAGTGGCTACAGCACAATAGATCATATCCACATACTGAGAGAACTAATTGAAAGAGCGAGGGAATATGAACTTCCATTGTGCATGGCTTTTATCGATTATGAAAAAGCCTTTGATTCGGTGAAACCATCAGCAGTTACAATGGCTCTGAAATCCTGCGGTATTGAAGATGCATACATTAATATTATTAATAACATCTATGAAAATGCAAGGGCAAAGATTTGGCTGTTTGAAAGTACAACACACATAAAAATTGGAAAGGGAGTGAGACAAGGTGACACCATATCTCCGAAGGTCTTTAACACCACATTGGAAAATGTCTTTGAATCACTGAACTGGGAAAACAAAGGGATAAAGATTAATGGAGATTATCTAACCCACCTTCGTTTTGCTGATGACATAGTCATTTTTTCAACTACCCCATCAAAGCTGCAGAGTATGATCCAGGAACTTGCTGACAAGAGTAAAGAAGTGGGATTAAAAATGAACTTTCAGAAGACAAAAGTGATGTTCAATGCTTTTACAAGAAATTAAGATTTATCGATTGATGGAGAAAAGCTGGAGATAACAGACACATACGTTTATCTTGGACAGCAGATATCAAGTGAGGGTCACATTGATAAAGAAATTAATTGGCGTACAAAACTTGCCTGGAGAGCTTTTGGAAGAAACAGCATAATTTTCAAGAGCAATATGCCATTATGTCTTAAAAGAAAAGTGTTTGATCAATGCATCCTTCCAGTGCTTATGTATGATGCAGAGACGTGGACCTTAATTAAAAGAGACATACAAAGGCTGCAGACAACTCAAAGAAGCATGGAGAGGTCCATGCTTGGTGTAACCAGAAGAGATAAGAAGAGGAACTCGTGGATCCGAAAAATGACAAGAGTGGAAGACATCATGATCAGAGTTAAATCCCTGAAATGGCAATGGGCTGGGCATACTGCCAGAAGGACAGACCATCGATGGACAGCCGAAATTTTAGATTGGATTCCAAGGGACAGGAAAAGACCCAGAAGAAGAACACATGGGAGATGGGTGGATGAAATTCGAAAGTATGCGGGAGTGACATGGAGGAGACTGGCAGAAGACAGACCGTTGTGGAGGAAACTTGGGGAGACCTTCGTCCAGCAGTGGATTGATGATGGTTGACAATGATGATAATGATGATGATATATACTATTTAGAAGAGACAGATGCAAAAAAGAAATCTTTAACTGGTACTAAAACAACTAAGAAATACTCAAAAACCAACAGGTATGAGTAAAAAGGAGATAAAGTAATAGCAACCTGAATGTACAAAGTGTCGAGAATGCTGAGCCTTGGCTTTATCAAGGACCAGCAAAACTCTGCATTTTCTCACTTCCACAAAGACCTAGTTGGAAATGGGTTTCTGCAAAGCCATAGATGCAAGTTTAAAGCCCACAAAAATATTTTTATAATTAACATAACTTCCTCAGAGTAGCATGAGGAATCATTTAGTTAAAGTTTTTGCATGCATCTATAACTTTCCTGGCCCAACCCACGCTCGTCATCTGCCACAAAAAACAGAAAAACGAATAGAAAATTCACAAGTTGTGAGAGTGTCTGATTTAGCCATCAGAATTATTCAGCTAAAAAAACACGTTGCCAAGCAACCTAGCCGCCTAAGAGAGATTTTAAACATGAATAACAGTACCAAAGTACTACAAAGTCTTATGCTTAGTGGTGAAAAAAGCTTTATCCAAAATGTCATAAAATAAAAAACAAAAGAATAAAAAATTTTTATAAGTAGATTCCTTAAAGTAAACAGGATCAAGGTACCCACAACTTTCTCAACAACTGACATCACAAGAAAAAAGTAATAATAAAAATAAAAAGATGCTTTGAAAAAAATATATGAAGTTAACAATTAGTTGCAATATATACAAACATTCCAGTAGTGCTTTAAGAGTATAAGCATGTAGATATTATGTTCCTACCAACAATGAAAAAACATCGTTGACACCAAGAACAATAAATCGGCTAACTACTCAAACAAAGTGCTCAAAATCACGCTAAAATTCCAAGTTAAGTGAAAGAAAAAAACTCAAAAAGTTAGTAATATTGCTTGCTCCTAATTCTTGATGCTAAAAAACTAAAATTTCCGCCAAGAATGTTCATTAATTAAACTTAGAATGAAGTAAGTACAAGAACAAAGATGAGAGCTTACCTTCTATGCCACACTTTCTGCTCAAGTGTCAAAAACATAGCCGAAGTCCCTTCTCTGCCGCTCCCAGAAGCAGGGGGTGGTGGGGGAGGTTCCCAACTTTTCTCCGCATAAAAGACCCTGCCCATTAAATTTCTACCAAGAGAATTATACAACTAAGAACAAGTCCTGCTTGTCCATTCCCACGCTCGTCACCTGCCACAAAAAACAGAAAAACGAATACAAAATTCACAAGTTGTGAGAGTGTCTGATTAAGCCATCAGAATTATTCAGCTAAAAAACACGTTGCCAAGCATCCTAGCCGCCTAAGAGAGATTTTAAACATGAATAACAGTACCAAAGTACTACAAAGTCTTATGCTTAGTGGTGAAAAAAGCTTTATCCAAAATGCCATAAAATAAAAAACAAAAGAATAAAATGTTTTTATAAGTAGATTCCTTAAAGTAAACAGGATCAAAGTACCCACAACTTTCTCAACAACTGACATCACAAGAAAAAAGTAATAATAAAAATAAAAAGATGCTTTGTAATAATAAAAATAAAAAGACGCACAGGTTGGGCCAGGAAAGTTATAGATGCATGCAAAAACTTTAACTAAATGATTCCTCATGCAACTCTGAGGAAGTTACGTTAATTATAAAAATCTTTTTGTGGGCTTTAAACTTGCATTTATGGCTTTGCAGAAACCCATTTCCAACCCGGTCTTTGTGGGAGTGAGAAAATGCAGAGTTTTGCTGGTCCTTGATAAAGCCAAGGCTCGCCATTCTTGACACTTTCTACATTCAGGTTGCTATTACTTTATCTCCTTTTTACTCATACCTGTTGGTTTTTGAGTATTTCTTAGTTGTTTTAGTACCAGATAAAGATTTTTTTTGCATCTGTCTCTTCTTAATAGTATGTGAATTCTGAATATTTATAACTGCTGCGTCACGCGTCATGATCTTCAGGTTTTTTAACAAATTTAGTTTGAAATTCTTAGGTAAAATTTTTTGTCTTTGACTCTGCTCTTGGGTATATATATATCATCATCATCATCATCATTGTCAACCATTATCAATCCACTGCTGGACGAAGGTCTCCCAAAGTTTCCTCCACAACGGTCTGTCTTGTGCCAGTCTCCTCCATGTCACCCCTGCATACTTTCGAATTTCATCCACCCATCTCCCATGTGGTCTTCTTCTGGGTCTTTTTCCTGTCCCTTGGAATCCAATCTAAAATTTCGGCTGTCCATCGATGATCTGTCCTTCTGGCAGTATGTCCAGCCCATTGCCATTTCAGGGATTTAACTCTGATCATGATGTCTTCCACTCTTGTCATTTTTCGGATCCACGTGTTCCTCTTCTTATCTCTCCTGCTTACACCAAGCATGGACCTCTCCATGCCTCTTTGAGTTGTCTGCAGCCTTTGTATGTCTCTTTTAGTTAAGGTCCACGTCTCTGCACCACACGTAAGCACTGGAAGGATGCATTAATCAAACACTCTTCTTTTAAGACATAATGGCATATTGCTCTTGAAAATTATGCTGTTTCTTCCAAAAGCTCTCCAGGCCAGTTTTGTACGCCGAATTAATTTCTTCATCAATGTTACCCTCACTTGATATCTGCTGTCCAAGATAAACGTGTCTGTTATCTCCAGCTGTTTCTCCATCAATCAATAAATGTTCATTTCTTGTAAAAGCATTGAACATCACTTTTGTCTTCTGAAAGTTCATTTTTAATCCCACTTCTTTACTCTTGTCAGCAAGTTCCTGGATCATACTCTGCAGCTCTGATGGGGTAGTTGCAAAAATGACTACGTCATCAGCAAAACGAAGGTGGGTTAGATAATCTCCATTAATCTTTATCCCCTTGTTTTCCCAGCTCAGCGACTGAAAAACACCTTCCAATGTGGCATTAAAGAACTTCGGAGATATGGTGTCACCTTGTCTCACTCCCTTTCCAATTTTTACGTGTGTTGTATTTTCAAACAGCCAAATCTTTGCACTTGCATTTTCATAGATGTTATTAATAATATTAATGTATGCATCTTCAATACCGCAGGTTTTCAGAGCCATTGTAACTGCTGATGGTTTCACCGAATCAAAGGTTTTTTCATAATCGATAAAAGCCATGCACAATGGAAGTTCATATTCCCTCGCTCTTTCAATTAGTTCTCTCAGCACGTGGATATGATCTATTGTGCTGTAGCCACTCCTGAATCCAGCTTGTTCTCTCGGTTGAGCCATGTCCAGTGTTACCTTCAAGCGGTGTGAAAGAACTTTAGTGAAGATTTTATAAACTACTGATAGGAGGCTGATAGGTCTGTAGTTTCCAAGATCCTCAATGTCACCTTTCTTATGTAGCAGGATCATTGTAGCGGTGTTCCAATCCTCAGGAATCTTTCCTTCATTAAGGCATCGAGTGAAAATTTGGGCGAGTACTGTTTCGATTTCTCCACTTGCTTCTTGTATGATGTCTACAGTAATTCCATCTTCTCCTGGAGCTTTTCCCCGCTTCATGTTCTTGATTGCATGTGCAACTTCTGCTGGAAGGACTGGAGGAACTCTGGTACTGGTATCTTTCATGATGTCTGGAGTGCATGTATCATCCCTTTCATGTAATTTGGAGTAGAAATCTTTCACTCTTGTCAAAATTTTGCCTCTATTTCTTGTTACAGAACCATCTTCTGTTCTCAGTGCCATAATCTGTTTTCTTCCCTTACTGAGATGTCCCTTTGCTATCTTTAGGCTTTGGTTGTTTTCAATTGCTTTCCTCACTAGTTCACAGTTGAATTTTCTTATGTCTTCAGTGATACTTTTTCTTACTGTCTTGCATAGCTCTATATATTCCACATTGGAAGTCACATCTTCTTTAGTTGTCCTCATCTCTCTTCTTTTTTGCATCAACATTTTCGTTTTTCCTGATAATTTATTTACATGCAACTTGTTCTTAGACCCAGCTAATTTTGTTGCTGTTTCCATAAGAGCTTTGGTTACTTTTCTGTTAACTTCAGAGATGTCCACTTCTTCCGATGTTAGGCCTTCTAAAGCAGAGAACCTGTTCTTCAGTTCCAACTTGAAGGTATTATGGTGTTTTTTAAGGTTGGTTATGTCAATACATTTTGTTTGTCTTATGAGCTTGCCACGTTCAAGTTTAGTGTTGAGGTGCATCTTACATCTCACCAATCTATGATCACTACCTGTGTTGAACTTGTTTAGCACACTGCAGTCTTCTATGACGAATTTTTTGTTACACATAATAAAATCAATTTCACTTGTCGTCCCATTTGGATGTCTCCATGTCCATTTCCTGTGTGGCTTTTTCTTGAAGAAGGAGTTCAAGATGAAAAACCCTTCTGCCTCTGCAAACTCAACTAGAGTATTTCCACACTGGTTTCTGTTGCCGTGACCGAATTTACCTACTGAAGTTTCATTCTGTTGCCGTTGCCCTATTTTTGCATTGAAATCTCCCATAATTATTTTCAAGTGCTGCTTACCTTTATTATTTAGATGACAAATTTCCTCATAAAATTCTTCAATTTCTTCTTCAGGATGACTTGTGGTGGGTGCATAAGTTTGAATAATCTGAGCCTGGTATCTTTTCGAGAGTTGGATAACAAGTCGTGCAGCTCTGTCAGAGGAACTTTCAACTTCTACAACTTTATCCTTCAGTTTCTTGTTTATTATAAATCCAACACCACTAGTTCTGCCAGTATCTGTCCCACGATAGTAGAAGAGATGTCCACTTTTCAGTTCGATGAGATCTTCTCCTTTTCTCCTTACCTCACTTAGCCGCACGATGTCCCACTTGATCCTTTGTAGTTCCTCTTCCAATTCAAGAAGCCTTGAATCAGAAGATAGGGAGCGTATATTGTACGTAGCCAAGGTCAGCATCAGATGGCAGCCTAGTCCGGTCCTCCGGGGATTCTTAGCACCCTCTGCCTTCATGTCGCACTGGCCGCTGCCTTGGCCAGGTACATTCCAGCTGCCGGAGACTGAGGGCCAAGATTTAAGTTGTGGAATCATTTTGGAGGGGTTTGGCCATAACTCACCACGCTGGCCAAGCGGGTTGGTGAGTGTGGGATAGCATTTCCTCTAATCCCGATGGTATAGTTATACCGCTATTGGCGGTCGTCAGAGCCCCTTTAGTGGGAACAGGATGCACCACGAGAAGGCGGGGTTGACATTTGTCAAGGAGAGGCTGTGATGTTACGCATCACCTGACCTTACATATATATATATATATATATATAAATAAATATATAAAAATAATTCGGTAATTAATAATATGTATAGTTAAAATTTCCGCTCACAGTTGAACTTATATCTCCTTGGAAAAACTGCACCTAACCAATTGTATTGAAAGAATTTGAGATTATTGCAGGTAAGCATTGATGCTTTTGATCATATATGTTTCAAACGTTATTCTTGTAATTATCTCATATCTAGCATTACATTTGTATTAAACCAATTGTAATTCGGCTAATCACGTGTATCTGACAGCATCTGCCTTAAACCTGCTGATTTCATCTGCTCTGCCCGAAAATGGCGCAAACAAAGAAATTAGAAATTCCATGTGGGAATGTACATAGGCATACATATTTGTAATTCTTTTTTTCTTTTTTTATGACCTGGGGGCTAGCAAATCTTACAGTCATGATATGTATGTACAGATCTGTAGAATGCCAAGGGAAATATATAATTATCTAAGAGGAAACATTATGTCAAGGAAGAAATGTGCAGTTGATAAAGGAAATGTACAGAGATTCCTGTACATATGTATGTCTGTGGTAGAATTAGGGCAGAAAGAAAAATTTGATGAGCGAATTGGAGTATACCAAGGATTAGCAATTAACTCCATTAATTTGTAATATTGTTTCTGATGTAGCAAGAGTGAGGGAAGTGGCACAGCGGATCATTATGTTATATGCAGATAAGTTAAAGAATGGCAGAAGAAAAATTTGAGAATATTTTTGGAAGAGACGAGTCTGAAAATAAGTAAGACCAAAACGAAAGTACATGTGCTGCAAAGAAAAAGTCAAAATTGAGATTCAGCGTGTTAATTTCTTGAAAGTTGTTGATCAAAAGGATGCACAAATGCAAATACATAGAACTAATATTGAAGAAAGATGGAAATACGAAGGTAGAAGTGAACAGCAGTGAGCAAGCAAGACAAAATAACTGGAGGAGAGCAACATGTGCATAGAGAGGCCCAAACATGCCAATGAGGCTGAAAAGTTAGGTTTTCAATGCTGGGACTTGGTCAATGAGGAGGTTTTTGGAAAAAAGTTAAATGTTGCTAAAATGAAGATGCTGAAGGAAATATGTGTGTGTGCGTGCTTTCTTGCTTGTTTGGTTGTTTAATGGAATTTCATAAAGTATTTATTTACCTTTTTATCACCAAAGTTTTAAGACTGTCCCAGAGGTCTTGTCTTTTCTAATGAAATTTATTCAAGGTGGAATAGTGGATTATTTTTCATTGTAGGGTTAAGGAATGTTATATAACTTAGTTTCATGAAAGAAAGTTTTTAGTAATGTAAAGCATTTAACTCATTGTTATGTGCTATGACCTTCATCAAACTTCCATTTCTCTTCACCACTGTCTCTGTGATAATGTTGTTGTGCTTTTATTTAAGATTAGTTTGCAGGTTGGTTTATGCTGTGCTTAACTAGAAAATCCTAAGTGCATAAAAGCACATAGTGAAAAATACGTGGCTAAGGAAATGAATCAATAACTACTATTTACAGTAGCAAAATACTGTTCTTCACGTGTTTATACTAGCAATTTTAAGCAGAAGTCAACAGGTTCCTGGTAATATTAATTAAAAGCAAACTACAAGCATCACAATCAAAATGACTTACCCCAACTTTGAAAAGTAGGCCTACATCCATTGTCGTTCGGCTTTCTCTGCTTATATCACAACGAACGGTAAAAACTTCCTCTGCTAGTGAATGTATATCAGCAGTCGAAAAGACATATATCACAACGGATGGTAAAAATGACCAATTGAGTAAAACTTGAATGAAATGGCACTAAACCGAGTACGAAATGGTGAAATTCAAATGAAATGAGAACATTAGAATTGATTGAAAAGTAAACCAACAAAGTTAAAAGTTGAAAATGACAAAACCACGGAACCTATCTACATTTTACCCATGCTACCAGCATCCATATATGTTTTGGCAAATATTATGCCTTCATCAGTGGAAGAGTTCACAAGTGCCTAGTCCTCCACAATTGACTCTGATGTAATATGACATGCCTGAATGAAAAGACAGTATGTTAACTTCTTCGCATAAGCTATGAACACCTATACCCTATCGCGCAGTTCTTGTATAGCGCCATCTCTGGGGATTTGGCCGACGTATTTGTCCTGCTGATCGACCAAGCCAAGCAAGTAGAGTTTATCTGACTTCTGTTTAATATTATGTTGATTTTCAGAATGTAACAGGTATCTCCATGCGTGTGGAATATCGATAGGTGAATTACTGTTACAACATTTCCCTTTATATTTTTCAATAATTAGAGCCTCAGAAGTGATAATTTGTTTATGAAATCGAAGTGATGTTAGAATTTTGACATTTTCCCAATCGGGTACGGCATTGTGTTCGATGCAATATTGAATGAGTGCTGTTTTGGGACTTTTCTTTTCCCAATCGTAAACATGTTCTTTTAATTGAGTAATAAGGCGTCTCTTTAGTACTACCTATGCACATAGAATCTTTGTGATTGGGATTCGTTATTATCAGGATACAATATACGCCCGATTTATCGAAGATTGACTTGTTGTCATTGTAAGTCAATAAGGCATCATCATCGGTGATAGTTTCAGCCAAAAATATTTGATGCTCTGCATATTCTCTCTTTAACAAATTGGTAATAGGTGGTAAAAAAGGAATTGATAAGTAAGCTTTATATTCACTTTTTTTATTATGCAAAATTTGAATGTTATTTTTGATATTGTTGTAAATGGAAGTAATCAATCTACCACTATAACCAAATGCTTCAGCAGTGTTCCTGATCCACTGCAACACAGCCTGTTCAGATTGTGAGGAAGAAGACTGCGTAATTGCTCTTTTGATATAGTAAGAGAAACAGCTGTTTTGTATTTCCAGGGATGCCAAGAATCGCATGAGATCAATGCTGGAACATAAGTTGGCTTTCTAGAAACACTATATTCAATAGAATCATTGTAGTGGAATAAACTCAAATCCAAAAAATTCCCTAGTTTGTTACCAATTTCTTCTTCTAATGTGGTCCTAATAAGTAGGATAAATGCTGTTAAATGCATTTATGAACTTATCAAGTTTCTCTCTAGAATGTTGCCTGAAGAGAAGAACATCATCTACATAGCATAGGTATAAACAAGGTGAGTCCAGGTTAGATTGTTGGAAGATAGTTTTTTCAATATGCTGTAATACTACTTCTGCCAACAAGCAGGAGAGTGCGGATCCCATGGGAGCTTCAAATGTTTGTTTATAAATTATCTCATCAGATGAAAAATAATTGCTGTTAGTAATATATTTCAAAGACGAGATAATGCTGTTCCTTTCTTTATCTTCAATTCCCTCTGTTGACAACTGCTGATTAATTAAATGAATTGCTTTATCTGTGGGGGTATTTGGGTAAAGTGCTACTACATCAAGGCTAAACATAGTAAAGGTGAAATCCTGAATAGCTTGAATTTTATCAATTAACTCTATAGAATTAGATACCTTGTAAGCATGGTTGTTATATAAAGGTTTTAGGAATTGATAAATAGCCCTTTCTAAATTGATAGTTGGAGCGACATTCTTGTTCACAAACTATTTAACTGGTTGATTTATTTTATGTGTTTTAATTTTGCCAAAGATATTCAGAGTACAAGCACCAATGGGTGGGTAGGCTTTACGTTTAATCTCAGTAGGCAGGTCACTGTGATTTTTAAAAGTAGCTACTTGCCTTATTATACCTTCAACAGGGTCTTTATTAGCTTTCACCACCTTTAAATCCTCTGTTGCTGTCTTCATTTTCTGTTGGTATTCTTCTTTATTCAAGATAACAAGTTGTTCGCATTTGTCAACCATGATGCATTTAATATTAGGGTTGTTCTTAAGTTCAAGTAACATCTTCCGTTCATAGCATTGAGTTGTTGGTCATTAATTTTACTGTAATTTCTCATCATTTTATATCTTACTGGATTTCTTTTACTAGCTGGTAACTCTTGTATAATGTTTTCAATTTGTGGAAGGATAATTTCTGGCTTTGGTTTATGCCTATTATATGCAAACTTGACTCCTCATTTCAAAGCTTTCACTTGTAGCTCAGAAAGTACATAGTTAGATTCATTAATGAACATATTGTTATGAATAGGTATTTTGTTGTTTTTATGACAATTTCTGTTCTTCTCCTCAAGTAGGTTTTCAAACTTTTTGAAAGTTTATCACGAAGTCATAAAATGAGACTATCAATAGTGGCATAAATTTTAATGAACTCTATATTTAGCCAATCCACCTGTAAACTCAGAGTCATGCACTTATTATACAATCTGTAAATCTGAATACTTAGTATGTTTAAGTTCTTTCTTTTGTCCTAATAATGGCATGAAGCCTTTTAACCTCACAAGTGTTGATAATGTTCTTGTCCTTAGAGTTCAATGGCTTGCTTTTAACTCTCAAAAAACAGGGTATAACATTATTGTTTTTACATAATGTCAAAAATTGCATGTGTTTCACTTCTTTACTCAGCTTGATACGACTCTTCTTAAAATTTATTATGAAGAGCTGATGGTTAACACTATGACAGTGGATTCCGATATCACTGTAATTGGGGCTTTTAAGAAGAGTCGTATCAAGCTGAGTAAAGAAGTGGAACAATGCAATTTTTGACATTATGTAAAAACAATAATGTTACATCCGTTTTTTGAGAGTTAAAAGCAAACTATTGAACTCTAAGGACAAGAACATTATCAACACTTGTGAGGTTAAAAGGCTTCATGCTATTATTAGGGACAAAAGGAAGAACTTAAACATACTAAGTATTCAGATTTACAGATTGTATTATAAGTGCATGACTCTGAATTTACAGGCGGATAGGCTAAATATAAGCTCATTAAAATTTATGCCACTATTGATAGTCTCATTTTACGGCTTCATGAAAACTTTCAAAAAGTTTGAAAACCTACTCATTGAGAAGAACAGAAATTGTCATAAAAACAACACAATACCTATTCATAACAATATGTTTATTAATGAATCTAACTATGTACTTTCTGAGCTACAAGTGAAGGCTTTGAAAAGAGGAGTCAAGGTTGCATATAATAGGCATAAACCAAAGCCAGAAATTATCCTTCCACAAATTGAAAACATTATACAGGAGTTACCAGCTAGTAAAAGAAATCCAGTAAGATATAAAATGATGAGAAATTACAGTAAAATTAATGACCAACAACTCAATGCTCCTATTAAATATGAACGGAAGACGTTACTTGAACTTAGGAACAACCCTAATATTAAATGCACCGTGGCTGACAAATGCGAACAACTTGTTATTTTGAATAAAGAAGACTACTAACAGAAAATGAAGACAGCTATAGAGGATTTAAAGGTGGTGAAAGTTAATAAAGACCCTGTCAAAGGTATAATAAGGCAAGTAGCTTCTTTTAAGAATCATAGTGACCTGCCTACTGAGATTAAATGTAAAGCCTACCCACCCATTGGTGCTTGTACTCTGAATATATTTGGCAAAATTAAAACACAAAATAAATCAACCAGTTAAATTGATTGTGAACAAGAATGTCGCTCCAACTATCAATTTAGAAAGGGCTATTTATCAATACCTAAAACATTTACATAACAACCATGTTTACAATGTATCTAATTCTATAGAGTTAATTGATAAAATTCAAGCTATTCAGGATTTCAACTTTACTATGTTTAGCCTTGATGTAGTAGGACTTTACCCGAATACCCCCACAGATGAAGCAATTCATTTAATTAATCAGCAGTTGTCAACAGAGGGAATTGAAGATAAAGAAAGGAACAGCATTATCTTGTCTTTGAAATATATTACTAACAGCAATTATTTTTCATTTGATGAGATAATTTATAAACAAACATTTGGAGCTCCCATGGGATCCCCACTCTCCTGCTTGTTGGCAGAAGTAGTATAACAGCATATTGAAAAAGCAATCTTCCAACAACCTAACCTGGACTCACCTTGTTTATACCTACGCTACGTAGATCATGTTTTTCTCTTCTGGCAACGCTCTAGAGAGAAACTTGATAATTTCATAAATGCATTTAACAGCATTTATCCTACTTATTAGGACCACATTAGAAGAAGAAATTGGTAACAAACTGAATTTTTTGGATTTGAGTTTATTCTGCTACAATGATTCTATTGAATATAGTGTTTCTAGAAAGCCAACTTATGTTCCAGCATTGATCCCATGCAATTCTTGGCATATCCTGGAAGTACAAAACAGCTGCTTTTTCTTACTATATCAAAAGAGCAATTACACATTCTTCTTCCTCGCAATCCGAACAGGCAGAGTTGCAGTGGATCAGGAATACTGCCGAAGCATTTGGTTATAGTGGTAGATTGATTACTTCCATTTACAACAATATCAAAAATAACGTTCAAATTTTGCATAATAAAAAAAGTGAATATAAAGCTTACTTATCAATTCCTTTTTTACCACCTATTACCAATTTGTTGAAGAGAGAATGTGCACAGCATGAAATATTTTTGGCTGAAACTATCACTGATAATGGTGCCTTATTGACTTACAATGACAACAAGTCAGTCTTCGATAAATCGGGCGTATATTTGTATCCCGATAATAACGAACCCCAATCACAAAGATTCTATGTACATAGGTAGTATTAAGAGATGCCTTATTACTCGATTAAAAGAACATGTATATGATTGGGAAAAGAAAAGTCCCAAAACAGCACTCATTCAATATTGCATCGAACACAATGCCGTACCCGATTGGGAAAATGTCAAAATTCTAACATCACTTCGATTTCATAAACAAATTATCACTTCTGAGGCTCTAATTATTGAAAAATATAAAGGGAAATGTTGTAACAGTAATTCACCTATCGATATTCCACACGCATGGAGATACCTGTTACATTCTGAAAATCAACATAATATTAAACAGAAGTCAGATAAACTCTACTTGCTTGGCTTGGTCGATCAGCAGGACAAATACGTCGGCCAAATCCCCAGAGATGGCGCTATACAAGAACTGCGCGATAGGGTATAGGTGTTCATAGCTTATGCGAAGAAGTTAACATACTGTCTTTTCATTCAGGCATGTCATATTACATCAGAGTCAATTGTGGAGGACTAGGCACTTGTGAACTCTTCCACTGATGAAGGCATAATATTTGCCAAAACATATATGGATGCTGGTAGCATGGGTAAAATGTAGATAGGTTCCGTGGTTTTGTCATTTTCAACTTTTAACTTTGTTGGTTTTACTTTTCAATCAATTCTAATGTTCTCATTTCATTTGAATTTCACCATTTCGTACTCAGTTTAGTGCCATTTCATTCAAGTTTTACTCAATTGGTCATTTTTACCATCCGTTGTGATATATGTCTTTTCGACTGCTGATATACATTCACTAGCAGAGGAAGTTTTTACCATTCGTTGTGATATAAGCAGAGAAAGCCGAACGACAATGGATGTAGGCCTACTTTTCAAAGTTGGGGTAAGTCCTTTTGATTGTGATGCTTGTAGTTTGCTTTTAATTAATATTACCAGGAACCTGTTGACTTCTGCTTAAAATTGCTAGTATAAACACGTGAAAAAAAGTATTTTGCTACTGTAAATAGTTGTTATTGATTCGTTATGCTGTGCTTGTTGGCCTTTTCTATTTGCTGTACCTTGTATGAAGCTTTATTAGTTTTTTATTTAGTCGAATGGTGTACAGGTTTATTGTATCACTGCTGTTACAGTTTTTTTTTTTTTTAATTTTTGTTTCATTCTGTCAGTGGCTCTGAATTTCTGTGATCCATTATCATTCAGAAAGGACCAACATTCAGGACAGTCACACCCATCAGCAACAATTGAGGCAGACAAAGTATACTTTTTGAATTATCACAAAAAAATTTATATCAAAGAATTTTTTTGAAAATTGGGCAATTAAATATGTTTTTAAAATTAAATAACAGATGTTAAGATAGTATTTTCATATAAACTTCAGCTCCTGTTGATGCTTGGAACCATAGGTTTTAAGTATCTCTTGATTGATATTTTGCTAGAATGACTAACAGAACCTTCCCAAGCAAGGCCGGTTCTGGGATGTTAGCCGCCTGCGTACCACAGATATTTGGCCGCCCATGCCAATGCCGATCGAGTACAAGTAAATATGCTATTAGATTCCTAACCTAACCCACAGCACGGGGTATGTTTTTTTCACTGTTCTTTATACACTCATGGACAATGAAATTTTTGCATCAAGAAGGAAGCATCGGATTGAACCAAAATTTTCTGAAAGTAATGATACAAATGAATGATACACATGATGGCAAAAAAGAGCTGCAGGACAATTACAAAGGGATCTGTGGCATGAAGTCCGGTCATCTTCGCAATAGCGCATCGCACCACCTCGTGCCGTGTGGTCCGGCATGGAAGTGAGTAGACGCCTGATTTTGTCCTACGGCAGACTGGCCCACACGTGCTGGACAGTGTGCTCCAAATCCCAGATAATGCTGCACTGCGGCAGCCGTCGTTTCAACTGGTTCCACACATGCTCGATAAGAGACATGCCCGAGGAGCAGGCAGACCACGGAAGTGTCTGGACATGAAGTAGGCAGTCCTGGGCAACCCGAGCTGTGTGTGGGCGGGCATTATCCTGCTGGTATAGTGCACCTGGAATCCCGGCCAGGAATGGGAGCACATGGGGCCATAGGATCTCATCCACATACCGCTGGCCCATCAATGATCCATGTACCACCACTAGAGCTGATCGGCAATCGTAGGCAATGGCTGTCCAGACCATAATGCCTGTAGTTGGGGAAGTCAGGCGCTTGATAGCGAGTTTGGGATTGTGCCAAGGACTTCCACACCCGGACATGATGATCATCTGTCCCCAAAACGAAGCAGCACTCATCGCTAAACACCACACACGTCTTTCTGGCCTGGCACCACTGCACACAGAGCCAGTGATGTTCCGGTATTAATGGTAGCACACTAAGGAGCACTGGGATTCTGCAAGGCTTCGGGAAGTGGTTTGTGGGCACACAGGAGCCGCTACATCTGTCTGTATAGTGGACCGGGCCCCCGTGGAATACGTTCGTGCCTGGCGCACGATCCGTCGATCCTCTCTACTGGGGGTCCTCCTGGTCCGTCCGGAGCCGCTCCGCCAAGTGGTAGTGCTGTCATGTGTTCATTGCTCTCAACACAGTCGGATGCTATGGTTAGAATGATCTACGTGGCGGGTTATACAGCGCGCCGACCACCTACGGATTTCAGCTCGATGATCAGGCCTCTCAAAGTCCGTGAGTTGCATAAATCGACGGCTCTGGCATCTATCCGGCATTCTTGACACTGTTCTCTTGCTTGCGTCGGCCAGTGCTTTTTGCTTTCATGGAGCATCGACTACACGCCAGTTTATGAGGCTGCCGGTTCGTGCTTGCAGTGCCACCACAGGATGTGTGGTCATACGCACTCGCACCAAACATAGATCACTTGCATACCAGCATGGACTCTAGCTATTTGCAAAGTTTCGTGGTTGTAGCATGTTTTCTTCTAAGTGCGGAAATTTCATTGTCTGTGAGTGTAGTTGGCAGGGTACAAGGGTACCCCATGCAGATATTCTATAATGATAACACAACACCGTATGCACTTTTTTTTTATCTGTATTCAAAACAAAACTGTGCAAAAATATCACAATCACACAGACATTGACACAGTGACACATACACATAAGTATTACCATAATTTAACAAAATGTATATATGTATGTATCCATGGAGTTAAAAGTGCACTTTTCTTGCTTTCTTACTTGCCAATTCGTCAATTGCATCTGCTAATTCCAAATTTTCACACAATTCGTTCTCTATAGCCAACAGTCCTAACTCACTAAACCTCTTTTGAGTTATTGACATTCTTAAATACGTCTTTACAAGTTTGAGTTTCGAAAAACATTACACTAACTGGTAATGTCAGAAGAATTCTCAAAGCTATAAACAGGTTAGGAAATGATGATATTAAGTTATTTTTTGTTATATTTGTTAAGTTTTTTAATAGGTCTGCTGCATCTGCAATTCCACTGCTCAAAACTCTATACGTTATCAGCTTGTAGAAGAGCTCAAAACCGTCAATATCCTTAAAACTTTTGCTTCCTTTTTTAATTAGAAGGGAAACATCTAAATCAAGCAAAATTTTTAAATTTCCTTTTCAGTCATTTCTCGAAATTCAGAAAGAAATGTAAATACATTATGACATTCCTGTAGATTTTCAAACCTTTCCTGAATGGAATTTAAGGTGGTATCAACAATCGTTAGATAAAATTGTATTCTGAACAATTCTTTTGGATTTGTGATAGATTCATCAGGACTCATAATCAGAAAGGCAAACTTTAGTCCTTCTCCTTACAACTGGAAATTCTGCCTCCACATTTACTTCTGCAGCTAAAGCTTCTGCATCCCTAATATATTTACTAAATGCCTTATCAGATCTGGCTGTACTTAGAAATTTAACAAGCTCACTCAAAACATTAAGAGATTCATTTATGTTGGATTGAGGGCACTGAAACATTTTACTTACAACATCAATTTTTGACAGAAAACTGTTCCATATAATGATTGAGGAGATGAACTTAAAAGACACAATCCGATCTAACAAACATTGAGCTGTATGTTTTGTTTTCATGTCTCTAGAATTGTCATCTATTAGATTATTTAAACTTTTCATGACCACACAATTGCAATCTCAGAGGTTGCACTGCTTTTATTCTACTCTCCCAGCTTGTATAACTTACAGATTTCAGTGTTAATATACTAATATTACACTTTAGTATATCCCACCTGTAAGGGGATGCAGAAAAAAATGTGTACAATTTTTTGATAATGTTAAAAAAATTAACTGTTTTAAATGTTACTGTACTTTTGTACTGTACTTTGGCAGCATCATTTATCATTAAATTCAATGAATGGGATGCACAAGGTACAAAAAAGGCTCTAGGATTTATACTCCTAATTTTCTTCCGCAAACAATTATGCTATTCACGCATATTTTTTCCACTATCGTACCACTGTCCACGCATATCTAGAATATCTAGTTCATAAACTTCTAAGAATTCACTAAGAAGATAATTACATACTTCCCCCGTAGTGTCTGAAACTGGATAAAACCTAACAAATATTTCTCTAACTGCAACATCAGAATTGCCAATATTTACAATTCTAACTGCGAAACCTGTCTGTTCAATGTGACTGGCATCTGGCGTGCAGTCGAGAATTACCGAAAAATATTTTGCTTTCTTTACAAATTCCTTGATTTTTGATTTTATGCCACTTACTAAAACAGATATGATTTCATTTTGAAAAGTGTGACCTAAATAATGAGGCATATGACTTTTAGTAGGTTGAGATTTTGTAATGTTAATTGACATGCTGTGAGACAACGGGGTCAAATTTTGCTAACATTTCTATAGCTTTTAAAAAGTTCCCAGTGTTTGCTTCATATAATTTATCATTTTCACTCCTGAAAGCTAAACACTACACTGCCAGAAACTGTACAATTGCAAAAATTCTCAAAATAATGGCTCACCATCGTCTTTTTTCAGATTCAAAGTACCGTTGTTGTTCTTTATCAATTGTACAACTGCTGCCGAGGCATGTTTCTAAATCATACCACTTTTTGCAGTTTTGCACGTATTCTACACAAGAAGTCTCCTTGGTTCTACACTCGCTTCATGCCGCGATAAACGAGTAGCTAAATGTCACCAATCTGAAAACCCCTGACAATCTGTTAGTTTGTTTTGTTATAAAGAAAACAACTTGCAACGAAAGCAAAACACACTATTGGATTTTGTAGAATAGGTTAAGCAAGCTTTTTGAACTTTTTCACCGTTAGGTAAAAGTTGCCAACACGCGTCTAGAGTAAAAGTTCTGAAAATGGTGGTTCCGCAAATGCACCACCGAAAGATACTGCTCCGGCCGTCATTAAAATTTGGCCGCCTGCCTGCATGCATGCACTGCACACCTGCCAGAACCGGCCCTGTTCCCAAGTTGCCTGTAGTTACATATTTTTAATTTCTCTCATCTTTCAATTCACTGTATAATGGTGTGGCTGTCACATTTCCATTTTCCAATAACACTGACATTTAATTTCAGATGGTGCTGCTTGACTTCAGTTGCACAAAATAGTAGGCTTGTGATGTCATTGACAGTAAATACCACTTGCAAAATTGGGCAACTTGACTCTGTGTGCTATTTTGAGCACAAAAAATGTTGTCTTCTTTCTTCCATTTTATTCTGTGGAGGAAGGTTTGGTGTAGACAGGCTTATTTTTACTTTAAAGAGACTTGTGTCTGAAAAAAATAGGAATTAAAAATGGAATTGAACATTTTCTATTATTGAGTAGAATTGCAATTGAGCTTAAGGCCATGTGCATAGGAGATGTGTGTGTGGGTGAGGGGTCAGTAATTCAGTTTTATCATGAACTTATATGCCTTCCTTATTATATACCTCTTTGTGTTGTGTTTCAATGGAAGCATCTAATAAATCATGCCAACATGAGTATCTGAATGCTTTTTGGAGAGTAATGTGTGTTTATGTGTCTAACAGAAAGGTGGAAGGATGGAAAATTCGTAAAGGTTGCGGTGAAATATTTTTTGTGAGTTCATATTTTTGCATTGTTTATATTTGCCTCTATAGAAGGGTTGCATGCAGTGGCAAAGTGCCAATGGAAGCAAGGGAAGCATTGCTTCCCTTTGGTTCATTAAAAATATGTAGCATTAAAGTAAAATAAAAATATGATACCAACATAATGCAGCAGGCATATTTTCAGTATCTTTTATTTTTAAGAAAGCAAATTCATATTTGTATTTTTACGAAAACAAGAACAAACGTCTCGTACGTAAGTTGCTCTTTGGAAGCAACGCAGATGATGCATCCGGCTGAACCTCAGTAACACGGCATGCCCACCCTCAGAGTGACCAGCCACAGCCAGTAATGCTACGCTAAGCATAGAGCGTGGGGAAGCATTCTCCCGAATGCTTCCATGGCGCCAAAGGCAGAACCACACAAGAGAGTTTTAAGGATAAAGCCACTAACTTGAGCATGCGCTCTTTCCAAACGTTCAGTCGAACTCAGCACTCAGAGGATTGCCGTAACAATAGTTTGAAGTTGCAATTTGTCAAAAGTTTTCTGTGATAGTGTAATTAGTGGATTCAGTTCCATTATAGGCTTATGGTTTGAACTTTCAGTAGTTTTATGTTGCACGTTCTTTAGCGGTGACATGTTATTATTTCATTAATGTAAAAGTAAGCGTTACTTTTATTAGTGCAGCTATTTGTTTCTGTGACTCTTATGAGGAATGTAAGTGAAGAATGTGGCATATCTACAGTACACGTACGGCCACGTGAACTCCCAAAACTCCAAAGACTGCATTCTAGAAATAATGCTTTCTCTGTCTTTTGGATCATTTTCATAATCATATAAAATCACATTTATAAATAAAAAAAATTCTCTATAAAAATCACATAAAATCACATTTATATAAATGTGATTTTATATGATAATTCATTATGTGATTTTATATATGAATCATATAAAATGACGTTTATAAATAAAAAAAATTCTCTATAAAAATCATATAAAATCACATTTATATAAATGTGATTTTATATGATAATTCATTATGTGATTTTATGTATGAATCATATAAAATCACATTTATAAATAAAAATTATCTCGCTCTCCCTCTCTCTAACAGCCTGAGCCCAAACCACAGTAAATATTCTACAGCCCGAGCTCAGCTCGTCTCAGCTCTGATTGAAGCAACCCCCAATTCTTTTCGCTGTGTGGGTAGACAAGTTTCTTTCCCTTTCAACATTTTCACTGAACATTTTTTTTATAAATCTTTGCATTTGAACTTCTACATAGACATTTCTTTTTGGTGGTACCGTGCATGGTCGTGTTTGGGGGTTGGGTCTTGTGATGCTTTCTGCCATGCCGTATTGTCAACGTAGCATATAAACCATGGGTCACTTGCTGATTTTAATTATTATAAGTTTTCATTCATATCACTTTTGCCATCTACTGTATTTATCACATATTAACTGCATTGCTTCCCTTATTTACAAAGTCACGCCTCGCCACTGGTTGCATGTATAATATGTGTTTGGTATTTAGTCACTCCACTTAAATTATTGTAGGCACTGTTGGTTTGTGTGTGATTCAATTTAAAAATTTACACCAGGCAGAGTGATTTTGTTTTCTCTACTATTTTTTGTAGCATGTAAAGAGAAAGTCCACAATGTCAAAGAAAAACTGATATTATGTAAAAAGCTTCTTCACTGTAAACGGGACGAGCTAAAGAAATTATGGCTTGAAGCAGTTGAGCACAAGCATGTTTTGCATATGCTAAGTGAAATGTAAGTGACTATTTGAAAAAAATTAGCTTAGAATTTTTCACAATTTTTGTACATCTGCACATTTTCAAGTTTCTATTGTTGTAATATACAAAGCTCTTTACTAGTATAAAAGAAAATACTTAAACTTCTAATATGTTTTTTTACAGGAATTTTTTATTTTAAATTGCAAATTTTTTAGAGAAGACTCTTCTCCTTCATCAGGCAGTCCCTTGTAAGACTAGCTCTAAATTTAGAGAACAAAGTCTAAAAAAATTCCAAAGATTATTAAAAGAGAATAAGATAATTTTAAAATGCAAGTAGTAGTCTATGTAGTAAAATGTAGTTGTGTGGACTAACTTAGGTTAGAGTTTGCAGACTAGAAACTCAAAGAGCAAAACATAAAGCAGCTGTAAAAAATTGCTCCAACAAGACATGTTTGATAGGCATGTTAGAGAAACTGGTCACAACATGGACTGGAATTCCCTTAAAGTCATCAGTTTCCAAAGCAACTTTCGAAAAAGAAAATTAAAAGAAGGAATAGGAATTGAGAAGAATCAGAATTCTATCATTTATGACTGCAGATGTTTCTGCAGTCATTGATGATGGAATTCAGTTCATCTGACAAGATTTGATGAAAACCTTCAAGGTTAACCATAACAGCCATAGTGACAGAGAAAGAGTGACAACAAGGGACTGCCTGAGGAACGAGAAGGGCCTTCTCCAAAAATCTGCAATTGAAAACAAAAAATTCCTAGAAAGAAACAATATTAGAAGTTTAATTAAATAGTACAAAAGATACTTGAACATGTGAATGTAATGTGAAACAGGGTGCTGTATCTATTCCAGTACCCTGATTTAATTGCCATTTTTGAAGGGTTCGGGCATAAACCTTTGTAATCAACATTTTTGTAAAAAAATGAGTTGCGTCTGAAAAACAGCTGAGGTGGTAATCTGAGCATTTTAGAATATTTATTCTACATTTATATCTACATATGGCACCACAGAAGAAGACCACATGGGAGATGGGTGGATGAAATTCGAAAGTATGCAGGGGTGACATGGAGGAGACTGGCACAAGACAGACCGTTGTGGAGGAAACTTGGGGAGACCTTCGTCCAGCAGTGGATTGATAATGGTTGACAATGATGATGATGATGATGATGGCACCACAATAAAGCTTTCAATTTATGGTAAGTGCAAACATTTATATTTTTTTACTACTTGTAATCTACATATTTCACAACAACAGAAGTGTTGGTTACCATGGTTTACACCCGAGTCTTTCGTTTCTATAATACTATTTTGTTGTAATTGCACTTGGTCAATGCTTTGCCTATCCTTACTTGGTTTTGTACATTCCTTGCATGGAAACCGTTTTCAGTAAAAAGATAAAAAGAAACAGTGATAGAGGTAAGATGGGCAAATGAGAAATGAAACTTAGAACTTATAGAAAGGGGAACTAAGGAATGGCTACATATAGTCACTCTTTGTTCATGATGTTATATACTTTTTAAAACTATTACAGTGTTGATGAATGAAAATACAGGGACAAATGAACAGTTACTGAAATCCTCCTAAAGCAGATGCAAGTGATGAACTCAAAAGGCACTAAGGATTGTTTAGTCCTCATGACTAAACAACCCTTAGTGCCTTTGAGGTGAAAGAAGCTGTTCTATCTCTGGCGAATGGTCAGGCAACAAGTTTTATTAAAATTAATCAAGAATTGTTATCAAACATTAATCAAGAATTAGTTATCTGCCAACTCTCCCGATTTTTGCATCTTTTCTCGATTTTCTGCTATTTTCTCCCTATTTTTGACACACACAAATGCGCACGCACATGCCATTTAGATGTTCTCTGAGATACAAAGGTCAGCTCCTACAAGAAAGAAAATCTGCCAGAAAAACATTTACCTAATGGAACTAGATTTTACTGTTGGTGTATCAGACATCTCCATTTACAGTGATCTTGGCACACAGCTTGAGCTTCACTGTCATCCATTATGTGTCACACACAAGACCTTTTGTACTTCAAACTCATAATCTTTTCTTAAGCAGACATTCTTGAATCTGGTTCTCTCACGATTTCCTTGCTTTTCCCAACCTTTCTTGCCACTTGGGCTGAAAAAATTCTCTTAGTCAGCACCTTATCTGTCATTCTTTCAACATGGCTAAACCACCTAAGAATATTAGTCACCACCTTACTAACAACATTTTGCCTCACATTACACATCTGCCACACATCTTCCATTCCTCTAATGATCAGAGCGTGTATAGCCTCAAATCCCCCGTAAGTAACACATCTCTCCAGCACAGAAATAACTCTTATGCCTTTTCTGCAGTACCCAGGTTTCACTGCCATACATCAGAGCAGAAACAATTACACTTTCATATACAGACATTCAGGACTTTCTTGATAACCCATCATTTATGTGAAATTCTCCTCAAGCGGCTATGACTTTCAAAGAAGAATTCACTCACCTACTAATTTCACCATCTAATTTGTTCTCTCTGTCAAACATGCTTCCTAAATATACAAACTCTATATTTTGAGGTTACTCACCTTTATTCCCTAAATCTTTTGGGAGGTTTTCATCTCTACATATTTCCAACACAAATTTTTCTTATTTACATTGTGGTTCAAGGCCGAAAAAAAAAAAAAAAAAAAAAAAACTTTTTTCAACTCACGCAAACTTTACTCCCTCCCTTCTTTTCCCTATGCCCAAATTCAGATTCAAAATAATCTACCACAAATATACACAATTGAACTCTCTAAAACACATTAATCTAATTAAAACTTCAATCAATAAAGACCTATTTACACATTTCCTAAAACATCAAAGTTAAAAAGCTGTAACCCAAAATTATTTACAATTTCACATCAATGCCCAATTAAAATAAACCCAAATACCTGACACAACCACTATATTCAACAATCACGGATCTCTCTCCCCTCAGAAACAAGCATAACAACCAAGCACTTTCAGCCTCTGCCCAAAAGACGATGCCGTGTGAGCACTGGAACATTCACTACATTTCGTGGATGGTGACAGGTGGTACATCTGTTGCGTCCGCTCCTTGAGAATGGCCTGGGCAGAGGTTGAAAGTGCTTCATTGTTATGCTTGTTTCTGAGGGGAGAGAGTTGTTGAATATAGTGGTTGTGTCAGGTATTTGGGTTTATTTTAATTGGGCACTGATGTTCAATTGTAAATAATTTTGGGTTACACCTTTTTAACTTTGACGTTTTAGGAAATGTGTAAATAGGTTTTTATTGATTGAAGTTTTAATTAGATTAATGTGTTTTAGGGAGTTCAATTGTGTATATTTGGGGTAGATTATTTTGAATCTGAATTTGGACATAGGGAAAAGAAGGGAAGGGAGTGAAGTTTGCGTGAGTTGAAAAAAAAAAAAAATATATATATATATATATATATTGCGGCCTTGAACCACGATGTAAATAAGAAAAATACGTGTTGAAAATATTTAGAGACAAACACCTCCTTAAAAGATTTAGGGAATAAAGGTTAGTAACCTCAAAATATAGATTGTCTAAATAGCATGTGAATAATTAAGCAGCTAGATGACATTTGCAATGCTGTATGAATATATGATATACAAACTCGTTCACCTGGTCAATCTCTGTACCATTTTAGACTTATCTTGCATTCAGTACTAACAGTTCCTCATTCAAAAACCATAACTTTGTTTTTTTCCTTATTTATACTCAGTTTGAATTTCTTATTCATACTCAGTTTGAGAATGGTTTGTGTGTATCTAATATCTTTTTCAACCACAAGTATATCCAAACATATACTTGGGAAAATCGTAGTCTTGGTCAAAGGAATGTCATAGATTTCGTTGTTTATGATCAGCCCCTGAAATACTTAGCTGTTGACACTGTGTGATGAGAGGTGCAGATGTTGGCTCTGATCATTACTTGGTAGTGTCATAAGTGAAACTGAATGTTGGTTGGAGGAACAGGAATAGTTAGTGGCCTAGGATGGAAAGAATAAAGGTTGAAAGGTTCCTTGAAGACAATCAACATTGCTCTAACTTACTCAGAGAACGACTGAAGGAGATGAAGTCATGTGAGAGGGATGTAGAAAAGAAGTGGGAATGTTCTAAGAACTGTGTTGTCATTGCTGCTGAAGAGGTCTGTGGCACCACAATAGTAGGTAACAATGGAGGTGATGCTTGGTGGAATAGTGAGATTGAAGAGACTGTAAAGAGAAAGAAGGAAGCCTATTTGGGGATGTTGCAAGATAGAGTTTCTGTGGATGAATATCACTGTAAGAAGCGTGAAACAGCTAAGCTGGTTTGCCAGAGTAAGGCAAAAGATAGGAAGGAGAAGATGGAAAGGCATGAATTGGCTTTTTGGAAAGACAGATTTTGCAGAACTACACAAGACTCAAGAAAAATATGGGAAACAAAGTTGTAAGTTGTGTGATAAATAGGATCGGCAAAATGATATGGGAGCCCAATGAGTTAAGTGAAATATGGGGTGCATATTTCTGTAAGTTATTAGATGAAGAAAGCAAATTGATTCTGAGGCAGAAGCAGATGACGCCACAATGAAGGATGGAAGCACAAGAGGGATCTCAAGAGAAGAGGTGTGTAAAGTTCTAAAATCTCTTCAGAATGGCAAGACTATGGTAGTTGATGGCATAACCGCTAAGATGTTGAAATATGGTGGTGACTTTGTAGTTGACTGGTTAACTGAAATTTGCCAGTTGTGCTGGGAGTTAGGAATGGTCCCTCAGGATTGGAAGGATGCTATCGTCGTTCCCTTGTATAAGGGAAAAGGTGATCAGACTGAATGCAAGAACTTCCGTGGTATTGGCCTACTGAGTGTGCCATGGAAAGTGTTTGGTAAGGTCATTATTGAAAAAGTACGAAGTCTTACATAAGTGAAAGTATGGGATGTTCAGAGTGGTTTTATGCCTGGTAAAGGCTGCACTAACCAAATTTTTGTCTTGTGCATGATGATTAAAAAGTATCTGGCTTTTGGTAAGGAAGTTTTTGCTGTCTTCGTAGATTTAGAGAAAGCTTATGATCGAGTAAATAGAACACTTTTGTGGAAGGTATTTGATAAATATGGTGTTACTGAGAATCTACTTAATAGTGTAAAAGCCATGTATGCTGGCAGTAGAGCTTTTGTACGAGTGAATGGTGTGTTATAAAAATGGTTCTCTATTGGTTCAGAAGTAAGACAAGGTTGTGTAATGTCAGCATGGCTGTTTAATATATTTATGGATGCGTGCATGTGTGATGCCAAGATGGACAATACCGGTTTATGTCTTGGTAATATCCGTGTATGCAGATTGCTGTATGATGGTGACACTGTCCTGCTGGCAGAGAGCAAACGTGAGTTGCAGAGTATGTTGTCTCGAATGTAAGAAGTTTGCATGAAATTCAAACAGTATAAATGAGGGAAAAACCAATATTATGGTTTTTGAGCAAGGAGCTGTTAGTACTGAATGTAATATAAGTGTAAATGGCACAGTGATTGACCAGGTGAATGAGTTTGTGTATTTAGGAAGCATGTTTGACAGAGAGAACAAATTGGATGGTGAAATTAGTAGGTGAGGGAATTCTTCATTGGAAATCATTGCTGCTTTGGCAGGGTTTCACAGGAATGATGGGCTCTCAAGTGAGTCCCGCATGGCTGTGTATGGAAGTGTAATTGTTCCTACTCTGATGTATGGCAGTGAAACCTGGGGACTACAAAAGAGACATAGGAGTCGTTTGTGTGCCGGAGAAATGCATTACTTACTGGGGCTTTGCAGCAAGACATGTTCTGATCGTGTGAGGAATGAAGATGTGTTGCAGTTGTGTGATGTGAAGCAAAATGTTAGCAAGGTGAAGACTAATATGCTTTAGTAGTTTGGCCATATTAAAAGAATGAGTGAAGAGTTGCTTACTAAGAAAATTTGTTTAGCCCAAGTGTCAGGAAGGAAAGGCAGAGGAAGGCCAAGCAAGTCATGGGAGGATCATATTCAGGAGTGTCTGCTTGAGAAACACATTATGAGCATGAAGTATAGAAGGTCTTGTGTATTTCATATGATGGATGTCAGTGATGCCCAAGTTGTATGTCAAGATCGCTACAAATGGAGAAGTTTGATATGGCAACAGCAAGTAAATAATCAATTAAAATTTTTTTGGTAATTTGTATTTCTTTGTGGAGCTATCCTCTGAATCTTAGAGAACAGCTTAGTGATAAATTGAATTTCATACAAGCTTCGTACATCCGGGACAACATACTCCGCAACTCATTCTTACTCTCTGCCAACAGGACTGTGTCATCAGCATACAGCAAACCACACAGAAAGATATTACGAAGACAAAAACCAGTATTATCTATTTCGGCACCACGCATGTATGCATCCTCCGATTTTTTATGTCATTTGCAATATCACCAAGTTATTGTACACTAATGACATTACATACATATCACTAAGCTGTTTTCTGAGATTCAGAGGTTAGCTCCAAAAAGAAATACAAACTTCCAGATATTTTTACTTATTGTTGTCATATCAAACTTCTCCATTTACAGCGATCTTGACATACAACTCGTGCTTCACTAATATCCATTACACGCCGTACACAAGATCTTTTATACTTCATACTCATAATCTTTTTCTCATGCAGACGCTCCTGAATCTGATCCACCCATGTCTTCCTTGGCCTTCCTCTACCTTTCCTTCCTGCCACTTGGGCTGAAAATATTTTCTTCGTAAGCATTTCATCACCCATTCTTTCAACATGGTCAAACCACCGAAGCATATTGGTCTCCACCTTGCTAACAGTATTTAGCTTCACATCACGCAACTGCAATACATCTTCATTTCTCACACAATCATATCATGTCTTGCCACAAACCCCACGTACGTAACGCATTTCTCCAGGACACAAACGACTCCTATGTTTCTTCTGCAGTACCCAGGTTTCACTACCATACATCAGAGTAGGAACAATTACACTTTCAAACACAGCCATGCAGGACTCTCTAGAGAACCCATCATTCCTGTGAAAACCTCCCAGAGTAGCTATGACTTTCAAAGAAGAATTCACTCGCCTACTGATTTCACCATCCAACTTGTTCTCTCTGTCAAACATGCTTCCTAAATACACAAACTCACTGGTCAATCACACTGCCATTTATACTTACATTACATTCAGTGCTACCCATTCCTCTCTCAAACACCATAACTTTGGTTTTTCCCTTATTTATACTCAGTTTGAATTTCATGCAAACTTCGTGCATCCGAGTCAACATACTCTGCAACTCACTTTTGCTCTCTGCCAACAGGACAGTGTCATCAGCATACAGCAATCTGCACACACGGATATCACCAAGACATAAACCACTAATATCTATTTTGGCCTCACGCATGCATGCATCCATAAATATATTAAACAGCCATGGTGACATTACACAACCTTGTCTAACTCCTGCACCAATGGAAAAACATTTTGATAAAACACCATTCACTTGTACAGAAGCTCTACTACCAGCATACATGGCTTTTACACTATTTAGTAGCTTCCCAGTAACACCATATTCATTCAATACCTTCCACAAAAGTGTCCTATTCACTCGGTCGTAAGCTTTCTCTAAATCTATGAAGGCAGTAAAAACTTTCTTCCCAACAGCCAGATACTTTTCAATCATCCTGCGTAATGCAAAAATCTGGTTAGTGCAGCCTTTACCAGGCATAAAACCACTCTGAACATCCCACACTTTCTCTGATGTAAGACCCCGTACTTTTTCAATAACAACCTTACCAAACACTTTCCCTGGCACACTCAGTAGGCTAATACCACGATAGTTCTTGTATTCAGTCTGATCACCTTTTCCCTTATACAAGGGAACAATGATAGAATCCTTCCAATCTGGAGGGACCATTCTTAACTCCCAGCACAACTGGCAAATTTCAGTTAACCAGTCAATTATAGAGTCACCACCATATTTCAACATCTCGGCAGTTATGCCATCAATTTCTGGAGCCTTACCATTCTGAAGAGATTTTAGAGCTTTATACACTTCTTCTCTTGAGATCCCTCCTGTGCTTTCATCCCTCATTGTGACATCATCTGCATCTGTCTCAGAATCATCTTTCCTTTCCTGATCTAATAACTCACAGAAGTATTCACCCCATCTGTCACTTCAATCATTGGGCTCCCATATCATTTCCCCAATCTCATTCTTCACATAACTTACAACTTTGTTTCCCCTATTTTCCCTGAGTCTCATGTACTTCCAGAAGGACTTCCTATCCTTCCAAAAAGCCAGTTCATGCCTTTCCACTTTCTCCTTCCTATCTTTTGCCTTACTGTGGTGAACCAGCTTAGCAGCTTCACGCTTCTTACAGCGATATTCATCCGCAGAGACTCTACCTTGCAACATCCCCAAATAGGCTTCCTTCTTTCTCTTTACTGCCTCTTCAATCTCACTATTCCACCAAGCATCACCTCTATTGTTAACCACTATTGTGGTGCCACAGACCTCTTTAGCAGCAGTGACAACACAGTTCTTAAAACATTCCCACTTCTTTTCTACATCCCTCTCACCAGACTTCAGATCCTTCAGTCGTTCTCTGAGTAAGTCAGAATACTGCTGATAAACTTCAAGGAGCCTATCAACCTTTATTCTTTCTATCCTGGGTCTCTTCCTATTCCTTTTCCTCCAGCCAACATTAAGTTTCACTCGTGACACTACCAAGTAAGGATCAGAACTAACATCCGCACCTCTCATCACACGGGTGTCAACAACTAAGTGTTTCAAACGCTGATCGTAGACAACAAAATCTATCACACTCTTTTGACCAAGAGTACGATTTTCCCAAGTATATGTGTGTATATACTTGTGGTTGAAAAACGTATTAGATACACACAAATCATTCTCAATGCAGAGTTCAATTAATCTTTCACCATTATCATTCACACAAGGATAATTAAACTTACCCAGAACATTGTCAGAAATTGCATTCTGCACACCTACTCTAGCATTGAAATCCCCTGCTATTATAACTTTTTCTTTAGCACCAAACTGGCTCAAAACAGCTTTTAGCTCTTTCCAGAAATCTTCCTTCTTATCAGAAGGTTCCGAGTCACAAGGAGCATACACTACAACAATTACAATTCTCTGAAGTTTCACTTTCAAACGAATCCAGAGAATTCTCTCACTTACGCAACTATAGTGAATCAAGTTGTTCTTCATCTTTTCACTTAAAATCACACCCACACCAGCCTGTCCTCTCATATTATCCAATACTCCAGACCACACACTCACCGTTCCATTCACTTCTTCTACCCCAATTTCTTTCTTTTTGGTTTCACTTACACACAGCACATCCAGTCTATACTTATTCATCTCCTCAATCACCTCACTCATCTTGCCATTTATACCTCTAGTATTCCATACACCAATCTTACATTCACTCAGCCGAGATCTCTTTCTCATACGCCGTTTAGAAAGTCCAGGTCGATTCCGTGGCGGACTGTCCTTCTCAAGTGTGTTTAGGTCCACCATATCCCACACTTGAGTCATTCTTAATATTTCTTTTTGTCTTTTTGATCAGGTAAGTACATCAGTGTGGGGGATTAGCCCACAGCTGAGGGTTCCAGTTGGTCATTCAACCTAAGGATTCTGGAACAAAACCCAGTGAGTTGGGATATTTTCGACAAAGCTAGCACAATCCACAATTCCCTTTCAGAAATCGTTTGTGGAATGGCAGATTTTATGATTTTATTTTTGCACTGCTTATGTCAAACCAAATGATCTGCTTAACTGAATTTCACGTGACATTCTTTTGAATTTCTGACACAACGTGACTATCAAAGTGCACTATTTCCTTTCAGAAATCAATGCTTGTGCAGGTTTTTTTGAAAAAGAAAAATTTATGTGAAAATGAAAGATTGCCAAACAGAATTTGTACCAACCAAAATTGAAACCAATGTCTGGTAACTATGATCTCCTGATTACAGGAAAATGAACAGTGCTTTAAAGTTAGATTGGTTCTTACCCACTTTATTAGATCAACTGTAGTATATTTTCAAAGTATCAGATCCAAAATATTATACACTAAGACCTTCACCTGTGAAATACAAGTTTCTTGTGAACAAATAAATCTACCAAAATAAGCCAGAGGATTAAACATATACACACCTAGTGCTTGCAAATACCAGCATCATCACCGAGCAATGCTCCCTACTATTGGTTCATTGTACACTAAATGAGCCATTAAATTATGGCCTAATAAGCTGTAGGACCCCATGTTGCCCGCAAAACAGCGGCCACTCGGTGAGGCATCAATTCTATGAGGTGGCAATAAGTGTCCTGGGGTATCTGGTACCATAATGTCAGCAGCAGGTCTTCCAGTTCCTGTACATTTCGGGGTGGTGATTCAGCGCGAACCTGCTTTTCCAAGTCGAATCACAAATGTTTAATTGGGTTCACATCAAGTGAATTTGGAGGCCAGGGCATTAACAGAAAGTCACCAGCATGTTCCTCAAACCACTTCTTGACGATTCTGGCAGTGTGGCATGGCATATTATTCCATTGGTAATGGCCATCATCAGCAGGGAACACAGTTGGCATGAATAGGCAAATTTGGTTTGCAACGATGTTCAGATACCTGACAGCTGTGAAGGATTGTGCTTTTGGGATAATGGGCCCTAAAGTGTCCCAAGAAAACATCACTCACAGACAGCATAACACCACCCCTGCCGGCCTGTTTCCGCCCAACAGTGCATCCAGGTACCATAGCCTCCGTTGGTGATCAGTGTATCTGCACTCGGCCATCTATGTGATGCATCAGAAATCTTGATTCGTCGGACCAGGCACTTTCCTCCAATCATCCATTAACAATCTCGATGATCTTGGGCCCATTTCACTCGTTGTTGGCAATGACGTGCAGTGAGCATGAAGAACTGGCTGGGTCTTCGGCTACGCAGGTCCATGCGCAAGGGGCTGCGTTAAAATGTGTGCTATTACATTGCCCTGATCACCACTGTTGTAGCTGTAGGTGATTTGTTGCACTGTGGCCCTGTGGTCACTGTGAACAATGCGCGACAGTCTCTGTTCCCCTCTGGCACCAATAAGTGCGCATGGCACATGGCTGGACGATGGTTCATCATTTGGCCATCTGTGCAGCACCTTTGATATGTACTCACTGCAGCGGCACGTGAGCAACCCACAAGCTGTGCCATCTGAGATCATATATCCGAGGCGTTGTGCTGTCACAATTTGTCCTTTATCAAACTCCGATGAATTGGCAGCTTTTCCCGTTCTGACTCTGAACACTACTAACTGAAAGCCAGTCCTTGGGTTTCTTATATACTGCTCTGTGCCATCATTCGGTCTCTAGGCATGCTCATTTCTCTAAGCTGGGGGTGGTCATAAAGAAACAAACAAACAAACAAACTATTACCAGCTATTTTTTTATTCTTTATTAAAAAGGATTTCTTTTGTTCCTGTTCATTGATTTTGTCCTATGCTACAATAGGGTGCCTACCAGGTCCAGGAAGTCATGTAAAGGTCACAAAATGAGGAAAAGCTCATGGTTCTGGTGGGAATAAGTATCTTCAGTGGTTTTCTCCATTTTGAATGTTTATGAAAAAGTTTGACTTTTTTAAAATTTTGTTTCTGAATTATATTCCTTGTTTCTAATATTTTTCCTCATTTAAAATTTTTTCATTGTGTTCCTCATTTTAAATTTTTTTGGTAGTAGTGCAAAATAGTGCCTTCTTGCTTTCATAAAATTTTTTTCTAATGAAGTGCATGTTTTCCTATTCTTAACATCTCTTCAAATTCAATCAACAGACAGGCCATTTTTGAACAATCTCCATTTTTCTTAAGTGAAATTAAATTTCAAAATCAGTACTTAATCTGTATGTGATGGAATCTGCACCATTTCTGTGACCCATATAATAGTTTTCATGGTACAGGGTTCAACAGCAGTATCAATTTTTAAATTGAATTTCACTTAATAATCTAAAGCAACCTTTATGGGAATTTTACTAGGAAATGTTTTCATTAATAGCAAATTTTCGGAGAAATCTCTTCTCCTTCTTCAGGCTGTCTTGTTGTTGTCACTTTTTACTTCTCACTATCACGGTTACGGTTTACCTTGACGGTTACGGTTAACCTTGATGGTTTAGGTTATTTTTCAACTAATCCTGCCAGATGTTAGGCAGGGAAAATCCTTTGCAGTCATTGATGATGGAATTTTGATTTTTCTCAATCTCTATTCCTTCTTTCAGTTTTCTTTTTGGAAATTGCTTTGGAAACTGATTACTTTAAGGGAATTCCAATCCATGCTGTGCCCAGTTTCTCTAACATGCCTATCTAATCCAGTCTTGTTGGAGCAATTTTTTTTAGCTGCTTTATGCCCAGCTATACGAGTTTCTAGTCTGCGACCTGTTTCACCTATGTAAGGTAGTCCACAACTACAATTTACTTCATAAACTACTCCTTGCATTTTTAAAATATCTTCTTCTCTTTGAACTATTTCAGGGAAAAAATTTTTAACTTTGTTCTCTAAACTTGGAGCTAGCCTAATATTGTATTTCTTACTAATTCTCTTTAAAGACTCAAATAAACCTTTGTGATAAGAAATTTTTCTAGAGAATTTTACTTGTTGCTTTTGTGGGTTCTTCGTACCATTAAAATTCAGAAGCTTCTCAATTTCTTCTTTAGGATAGTTTTACTCTGCAAGTATGACTTTAAGCTCTTCTTTATGGGCTTCTTTTTTATCTGCAGTAGAAACTAATTTATTAATTTTTTCTAAAAACTGACTTGCTACATTTTTCTTAATAGAAACTGGATGATAGGAATTGAAATCCAGTAGTCTTTTAGTATTCATTGGTTTTTTATACCAACTAGATTTAAAGATTTACTTTCAGCCAACTTCGTAAGAAAAATAGAGCAAAAAACGTTAAAAAGAAGTATTGAAGCAAAATATAAAAATGTTGCTTATTATAAAAAAGTAAAAGTAGAAAATGAAAAGAAAATTTCTGGAATCTTAAGGGATACAGTAAAAGCAGAATTGGATGACTGGCTAAAAATTGGAGTAAGAAACAAAAATAAGAAATTTGTTAAAAAGCTGAACCTTAAAGAAGAGAAATTTTTGAAGAAAAACTATTCCCGTAAAAACAAAAAAACTGCAGTTCTTAGTCATGTAAAGGACAACACTGCTACTGGAGTTAGCCAAGAATTATTACAAGTGATAAATAAAGGAAGTAATTTCAATCTATCCAAAGAAAAAATAAATCCAGAAAAATTGGTAATTGAATTGGAAAGCATCTGCAGCACTTTAGAAAAAGAGGACCAAATTAAAGCAGACCTCCTCAGAAAAGATTACTACAATAGCCTTACAAAATTCCAGAAGCAAGTAAGAAAACCTCAAAAAAAATTTGATAATAGTCAATTAAAAGCTCTTAAAGATTTCAGAAAAAATGAAAGTGTAGTTGCTGTGAAAACAGACAAAAGTAAGTTGATTACTATTATGGATAAGAAAGATTATCTAGAAAAGATGGAAGAAGAACTAAAAAAACCCTATGTATGAAGAAGTAAAAGAAAACCCACTACCAGATTTGATTAAAAAAGTCTCTAAGCTTATTTCACTTCAAAAAAAGAAAATCCAGCTTCCAGAAAACTATAAACAATTCTCAAAATTACTGTTCAGATTACCTCAAATATATGGAATAGTCAAACTGCATAAAGAACACCAACCAATTAGACCAATAATAGACTCAAAAAACTCTATTCTTTCAAATCTAAACTATTTTTTAAAGTCACACCTTCAGAATCTTTTAAAAGAGCCACCTAACTTGATTAAAAACTCAATGCAGCTAAAAGAAAAACTAGAACTTCTTCCTAAATTAGATTCTCCTATTATGGGTAGTTTAGATATAGTGTCTATGTATACTCACATTAATATAGATCAACTTATAGACTTTATAGCGGAAGACTTGGCAGACCTAATAGTTTTTCACAACAAGGAAAAAAACATATTAGTAGGAATTTTTGAAATGCTTACTTTCTCTTTGCAGAACAACTACTTTCAATTTGGGAAAACATTTTTCATTCAAAAATCGGTGCTAGCTATGGGCTCCCCACTCTCCCCACTCTTAGCTAACTATTATGTGGGAAAACTAGAAGAAAAGATACTAGTACAACCCACATACTTCTGCTTATATAGCAGATACATGGATGACATCTTATTTATAATAGATAGCTCAGAAATTGTTCCAGAAAGAATTCTAGACTCATTCAATGAATTAGATGATTCCCTTAAGTTCACTATTGAACTTCAAAAAGAAAGAAGAATAAACTTCTTAGATATTACTATCTATTATGAAGATGAAAAATTCCTCACTAGTTGGTATAAAAAACCAATGAATACTAAAAGACTACTGGATTTCAATTCCTATCATCCAGTTTCTATTAAGAAAAATGTAGCAAGTCAGTTTTTAGAAAAAATTAATAAATTAGTTTCTACTGCAGATAAAAAAGAAGCCCATAAAGGAGAGCTTAAAGTCATACTTGCAGAGTAAAACTATCCTAAAGAAGAAATTGAGAAGCTTCTGAATTTTAATGGTACGAAGAACCCACAAAAGCAACAAGTAAAATTCTCTAGAAAAATTTCTTATCACAAAGGTTTATTTGAGTCTTTAAAGAGAATTAGTAAGAAATACAATATTAGGCTAGCTCCAAGTTTAGAGAACAAAGTTAAAAATTTTTTCCCTGAAATAGTTCAAAGAGAAGAAGATATTTAAAACAATGCAAGGAGTAGTTTATGAAGTACATTGTAGTTGTGGACTATAGGTGAAACAAGTCGCAGACTAGAAACTCGTATAGCTGAGCATAAAGCAGCTAAAAAAAATTGCTCCAACAAGACTGGATTAGATAGGTATGTTAGAGAAACTGGGCACAGCATGGATTGGAATTCCCTTAAAGTAATCAGTTTCCAAAGCAATTTCCAAAAAGAAAACTGAAAGAAGGAATAGAGATTGAGAAAAATCAAAATTCCATCATCAATGACTGCAAAGGATTTTCCCTGCCTAACATCTGGCAGGATTAGTTGAAAAATAACCTAAACCGTCAAGGTTAACCGTAACCGTCAAGGTAAACCGTAACCGTGATAGTGACAAGTAAAAAGTGACAACAACAAGACAGCCTGAAGAAGGAGAAGAGTTTTCTCCGAAAATTTGCTATTAATGAAAAAAATTTCCTAGTAAAATTCCCATAAAAGTTGCTTTAGATTATTAATTCAATTAAACTAGGAAGCCATTTCTCAACATGAGCTTTATTCATTGAATTTCACTTTAAATCCTAGTTTTTCCATTCCTTAATCCCTCTTTTGTTATATGGATAAACAGAGTAAGCATTTTTCTTTCTTTAAAGCCAAGTTAAAGTTAAAAAAAAAAAAGAAGTACTAACTGGGAATTTTACAGAGAAAACAACTTTATGGGTAACAAAATATGGAGAGTTCTAATTTTGAATTTTTCTTTTCAACATATACATACTCTAAGCTGTTCTCTGAGATTCAGAGGTTAGCTCCACAAAGAAATGCAAACTACCAGATGATTTTTAACTGATTATTTACTTACTGTTGCCATATAAAACTTCTCCATTTACGGTGACCTTGGCATACAACTCGGGCTTCACTGACATCCATCGCACAACATACACCAGATCTTTTATACTTCATAGTCATTATCTTTTTCTCATGCAGACACTCCAGAATCTGACCCTCCCATGACTTGCTTGGGTTCCTCTGCATTTTCTTCCTGACACTTGGGCTAAAAATTTTTTCTCAGTAAGCATCTTATCACTCATTCTTTCAACATGTCCAAACCAGCTAAGAATATTAGTCTCCACCTTGCTAACAACATTTTGCTTCACATTACACAACTGCAACACATCTTCATTCCTCACACGATCAGAACGTGTCTTGCCACAATCCCCCCATAAGTAACGCATTTCTCCAGCACACAAACGACTCCTGTGTTTCTTCTGCAGTACCCAGGTTTCACTGCCATACATCAGAGTAGGAACAATTACACTCCTCATACACAGCCATGTGGGACTCACTTGAGAACCCATCATTCCTGTGAAAACCTCCCAGAGCAGCTATGACTTTCAATAAAGAATTCATTCTTAGTGAGAGATTGGTTTGCCACCTTGGGGCACTCCATGGGAACAATGGCACACATAACAGCAACAAGGGACTGTGAATCTTGGAGAGGTGCCAGCTAGTTTTGTGTGATATTGGCAAAAAGACCCCAACTCACTGGGTTTTGTTCGAGAATCCTTAGCTTGAATGACCAACTGGAAATGTCAGCTATGGGCTAATCCCCCACACTGATGTTCTTACCTGATTAAAAGTCACAAAGAAATATGAAAAATGACTCAAGTGTGGGATATGGCGGATCTACTACACTTAAGAAGGACGGTCAATCACAGAATCGACCTGGACTTTCCAAACAGCGTATGAGAAAGAAATCTCGGCTAAGTGAGTGTAAGATTGGTGTATGGAATACTAGAAGTATAAATAGCAAGATGAATGAGGTGATTGAAGAGATGAATAAGTATAGACTAGATGTGCTGCGTGTAAGTGAAACCAAAAAGAAGGGAATTGGGAGAGAAGTGAATGGAACGGCGAGTGTGTGGTCTGGAACATTGGAAAATGTGAGAGGACAGGCTTTTAAGTGAAAAGATGAAGAACAACTTGATTCACTATAGCTACATAAGTAAGAGAATTCTTCGTTTGAAAGTGAAACTTCAGAGAATAGTAATTGTTGTAGTGTATGCTCCTTGTGACTCGGAACCTTCTGATAGGATGGAAGATTTCTGGAATGAGCTAAAAGCTGTTTTGAGCCAGTTTGGTGCTAAAGAGAAAGTTATAATAGCAGGAGATTTCAATGCTAGAGTAGGTGTGCAGAATGCAATTTCTGACAATGTTCTGGTTAAGTTTAATGATCCCTGTGTGAATGATAATGGTGAAAGATTAATTAAACTCTGCATTGAGAATGGTTTGTGTGTATGTAATACGTTTTTCAACCACAAGTACATCCACACATATACTTGGAAAAATCGTACTCTTGGTCAAAAGAGTGTGATAGATTTTGTTGTCTATGATCAGTGTCTGAAACACTTAGTTGTTGACATTCATGTAATGAGAGGTGCAGATGTTGGTTCTAATCATTACTTGGTAGTGTCACGAATGAAACTGAATGTTGGTTGGAGGAAAAGGAATAGGAAGAGGCCCAGGATGAGAAGAATAAAGGTGAAAAGGCTCCCTGAATAGCGTCAGCGTTATTCTGACTTACTCAGAGAACGACTGAAGGAGCTGAAATCTTGTGAGAGGGATGTAGAAAAGAAGTGGGAATGTTTTAGAACTGTGTTGTCACTGCTGTTGAAGAGGTCTGTTGAATCACAATAGTGGGTAACAATAGAAGTGATGCTTGATGGAATAGTCAGATCGAAGAGGCTGTAAAGAGAAAGAAGGAAGCCTATTTAGGTATGCTTCAAGGTAGAGTTTCTGTGGATGAATATCGCTGTAAGTAGCATGCAGTTGCTAAGCTGGTTCGCCACAGTAAGGCAAAAGATAGGAAGGAGAAAGTGGAAAGGCATGAACTGGCTTTTTGGAAGGATAGGAAGTCCTTCTGGAAGTACATGAGACTCAGGAAAAATAGGGGAAACAAAGTTGTAAGTTGTGTGAAGAATGAGATTGGCAAAATGATATGGGAGCCCAATGAGTTAAGTGACAGATGGGGTGAATATTTCTGTGAGTTATTAGATCAGGAAAGAAAAGTTGATTCTGAGGCAGAAGCAGATGATGTCACAGGGAAGGATGGAAGCATAGGTAAAGCTCTAAAATCTCTTCAGAATGGTAAGGCTCCAGGAGTTGATGGCCTAACTGCTGACTTGTTGAAATATGGTGGTGACCCTGTAATTGACTGGTTAACCGACATTTGCTAGTTGTGTTGGGGGGTTAGGAATGGTCCCTCAGGATTGGAAGGATGCTATCATTGTTCCCTTGTGTAAGGGAAAAGGTGATCAGACTGACTGCAAGAACTACCGTGGTATTAGCCTACTGTGTGTGCCAGGCAAAGTGTTTGGTAAGGTCGTTATTGAAAAAGTATGGGGTCTTACATCAAAGAAAGTGTGGGATGTTCAGAGTGGTTTTATGACCGGTAAAGGCTGCACTAGCCGAATTTTTGCATTATGCATAGCGATTGAAAAGTATGTGGCTATTGGTAAGAAAGTTTTTGCTTCCTTCATAGATTTAGAGAAAGCTTATGACCGAGTAAATAGGGCACTTTTGTGGAAGGTATTGAATGAATATGGTGTTTACTGGGAATCTACTTCACAGTGTAAAAGCCATGTATGCTGGCAGTAGAGCTTGTATGCGAGTAAATGGTGTTTTATCAAAATGGTTTGCTATTGGTGCAGGAGTTAGACAAGGTCGTGCAATTCACCATGGCTGTTTAATATATTTATGGGTGCATGATGCAAAAATAGATAATACTGGTTTATGTCTTGGTGATATCCATGTGTGCAGATTGCTGTATGCTGATGACACTGTCCTGTTGGCAGTGAGCAAAAGTGAGTTGCAGAGTATGTTTTCTCGGATGTACAAAGTTTGAATGAAATTCAAACTGAGTATAAATAAGGGAAAAACCAAAGTTATGGTTTTTGAGAGAGGAACTGGTAGTACTGAATGTAATATATGTCTAAATGGCACATTGATTGACCAGGTGAATGAGTTTGTGTATTTAGGAAGTAGTTTGACCGAGAGAACAAATTGGATGGTGAAATTAGTAGGCGAGTGAATTCTTCATTGAAGTTCATGGGTGCTTTGGGAGGTTTTCACAGGAGTAATGGGCTCTCAAGGGAGTAACTGCATGACTGTGTATGAAAGTGTAATTGTTCCTACTCTGATGTATGGCAGTGAATCCTGGGTACTGTAGAAGAAACATAGAAGTCGTTTGTGTGCTAGAGAAATGCGTTACTCATGGGGGTTTGTGGCAAGACACGTTCTGATTGTGTGAGGAATGAAGATGTGTTGCAGTTGTGTAATGTGAGGCAAAATGTTGTTAGCAAGGTGGAGACTAATATGCTTCAATGGTTTGGCCATGTTGAAAGAATGAGTGATGATGTGCTTACTAAGAAAATCTTTTTAGCCCAAGTGTCAGGAAGGAAAGGCAGAGGAAGGAGTGTCTGCACGAGAAAAAGATTATTAGTATGAAGTATAGGAAATCTTGTGTACGGCGTGTGATGGATGTCAGTGAAACCCGAGTTGTATGTCAAAATCGCTGTAAATGGAGAAGTTTGATACAGCAACAGTAAGTAAAATTTATCTGGTAGTTTGTATTTCTTTGTGGAGCTAACCTCTGAATATCAGAGAACAGTTGGTGATATGTATGTATGTATGTATGTATGTATGTATGTACGTACAGAGGGATCCATTTAAACCATTACCCTGAAAAAACCTTACATTTTTGCTAGGGATCGTGCAAGGAACTTCTTTTTTCAATAGAACTTCCTTTTTTTCTGGAAAATGAAAACTGCCAGTGTGAAGAAGAAGGTTAACCATAACTGTAACTCAGCTCGTGATTTGTTTGTTGTTGCGTTGTTATTTACTTGCGTGCATTCGGAAACATGCAGTACTCTGTTCCAGAGCGTGTTTTTTAGTGAAATCGAATTGGGTAACCAATTCTGTCATCAAAACGCAACGAGCATTTCGAAGAGAGAGTTTGGAGTTCGAAAAGTGCCAAGCAAGTCAACAATTCTATCGATGGCAAAAAAACTGGAGAAAACCAGTTCTCTTCTCAGCGGTAGCAGTAGACATCACCCTCCGATGCCCAAACGCGTGTGGACGATGTTCGGCAGCGTTTACTTCAATCTCCGACGAAATCGTTGCACAGATTAAGCCAACAGACAGGATATTCATACGGAACTTGTCAAAGGGCAGCAAAAAAGCGAATATTCGACCATTTAAAGTGCACGTAATCCATCAGCTGCAGGAACCGGACAAGGGAAAGGGAGTAAGTTACTGCAAATGGTTTCAAAATGTTCTTAATTTGCGATCTGTTATTCTCTCCATCACATGGTTTATGGATGAAGCCTTATTTCACATGTCAGGCTACGTGAATTCGCAAAACAGCAGATGCTGGGCTGCCGAAAACCCACACGTTATGTGTGAAACACCGATGCATTCACAAAAGGTTGGTGTATGGTGTGTGGTTTCGTCTACGAAAATTATTGGCCCCATTTTATTCTCTGAGACTGCCAACACTAACATTTATTGCCGCATAGTTAATGAATTTGTGGAACAACTTGATGACATTGAATTGACATGGGGCTACTTTCAGCAGGATGGCGCTACGTGTCACACATCGAAAGTCTCAATGGAACTCATAACCAGCTTCTTTGATGACAGATTATTTTCAAAAAACATATGGCTTTCCCGATCTCCGGACTTAACTTCCCCTGACTTTATTTTATGGGACTACTTAAAGGATAGAGTTTACAAAACCCATACAAAAACATTGGATGCATTGCGTGCAACAATCACGACTGAAATTGGCAATGTTATTGCTCCTACTCTACATGAGACATCACCGAATATGGTGCGGCGTGTTCAACTGTGTTTACAAGAAAATGGAGGACAATTCCACCATTTGCTTTGATAAAATGATTCTCCAATACCACATGTATAATTCTCAACTTATTGTATGATTTTGTTGTTATTTATAAAAAAGTTATAAGTAAATCACATGGTACTGGTTTAAATGGATCACCCTGTATGTATGTATGTATGTATGTATGTATGTATGTATGTATGTATGTATGTATGTGCGTGCGTGCGTGCGTGCATGCGTGCGTGGGTGCGTGCGACCATCCAATTTGTTCTCTATGTCAAACAGGACTGTATCATCAGCATACAGCAATCTGCACCCACGGATATCACCAAAACATAAACCAGTATTCTCCATCTTGGCATCACACATGCACACATCCATAAATATACTAAACAGCCATGGTGACATTACAGAACCTTGGCTGGCTCCTGCACCAACAGAGAACCATTTTGATAAAACACCATTCACTGTTACAGAAGCTCTACTGCCAGCATGCATGGCTTTTACACTATTAAGTAGATTTCCAGTAACATCATATTCATTCAGTACCTTCCACAAAAGTGTCCCATTTACTCGGTCGTAAGCTTTCTCTAAATCTATGAAGGCAGCAAAAACTTTCTTACCAATAACCAGATACTTTTCAATCATCATGCGTAATGCAAAAATTTGGTTAGTGCAGCTTTTACCAGTCATAAAACCACTTTGAACATCCCACACTTTCTCTGAAGTAAGACCCCGTACTTTTTCAATAATGGTCTTACTAAACACTTTCCCTGGCACACTCAGTAGGCTAATACCATGATAGTTCTTGCAGTCCATCTGATCACCTTTTCTCTTATACAAGGAAACAATGATAGCATCCTTCCAATCCTGAGGGACCATTCCTAACTCCCAGCACAACTGGCAAATTTCAGTTAACCAGTCAGTTACAGAGACACCCCATATTTCAACATCTCAACAGTTATGCTATCCACTCCCGGAGCCTTACCATTTGGAATATATTTTAGAGCTTTACACACCTCTTCTCCTGAGATCCCTCCTGTGCTTCCATCCTTTACTGTGACGTCATCTGCTTCTGCCTCAGAATCACCTTTGCTTTCTTCATCTAATAACTTACAGAAATATTCACCACACATTTCACTTACTCATTGGGCTCCCATGTTGTTTCCCCGATCCTATTTATCACACAACTTACAACTTTGTTTCCCATATTTTTCTTGAGTCTCATGTAGTTCCGCAAAGTCTGTCTTTCCAAAAAGCCAATTCATGCTTTTCCATCTTCTCCTTCCTATCTTTTGCTTTACTCTGGCGAACCAGTTTAGCAGCTTCATGATTTTTTACAGTGATATTCATCCACAGAAACTCTACCTTGCAACATCCCCAAATAGGTTTTTTCTTTCTCTTTACTTCCTCTTCAATCTCACTATTCCACCAAGCATCACCTCTATTGTTACCCATTATTGTGGTGCCACAGACTTTTTCAGCAGTAGTGACAACAAAGTTCTTAAAACATTCCCACTTCTTTTCTTCATCCCTCTCGCATGATTTCATCTTCTTCAGTCGTTCTCTGAGTAATATACTGATTTCATTGACCCGTTCCGCCAATCTGTCTTGGCTCCACGGGGACTTGTTGAGCACCTTGGATGTTATTTTGAAATGTTGCGACAATTATCCTGCCTTGAGACGCGGTTCGGACCCTGGCCACCCCAATGGCCCAGAGACCAGCCCGTGGTGACGTGCTGGCAGGCGACCTAGAATACCTTGTCTGGGTTCCCGCTCTGTCTGGCGGGATAGGTCGTTTCTTACTTTTTCGCTGACTGGAAGATTCCTTGCCCTCGAACTTTTTTGGGGAATAATTTCCCTTTATTTTCATTTTCAAACACCTACACACATGTATACACTGTCCTCATGCTTAGGACTTACAACATCAAGAGATAGCAAAATTTATGTACAGAATATTTACATTGGTGGTCTCTTTGTCTGCTTTCCCACAGACTTCTACCCTCATTCATCTTCCGATTCGCTTTCGGTGTGCACGTTCACCTCCTGCGTTTCGGTCCCCGTTTGATTGGGGAAGATGGTATGTTGCTGGAGGGTTAGCCTTTCTACGAAGGCTATTATCTCCCTCCTGTTAACGGAAGATTGGATGAGCAGATCCAATCTTCGCGTTCTTTGCACACCTGGGATCAGTGTGTTTCTCCATTCGGCGAAGCCACTGCATTCAAGTACGCAGTGTTCTATGCTTGCCGTTCTCTTTCCACAGGGACAAGTGCAGTTCCTGATGGCAAATCTGCCTAGGTATTCAGGGCTGATGCCATGGCCACTGAGTACTTGATTCAGGAACTTATTTGTCTGTGCTCGTTTGGTCGAGACTTTCGGAAACACTCTGTGTGTCTTCCGCCCTGTCTCTCCCGTGTCCCATCTGACCTGCCATTCGGTCATGGTCCGACGTGCTAATGCGGCGCGAGTACACCTTCGCGGCGTTCTGCATTGCACGTCGACCGTCTCTTTCAGCGTGGCTGCCTTCGCCAGCTGATCTGCCCTTTCGTTTCCTAGGGTTCCGACATGGCTTCGTACCCAGTGGAAACTAACTGCCCCATCTCCCTCTGCCCTCAAGAGGGTTTTGATCCTCTGGACGATGGGGTTTCTTCCCCTGAATCTACTCAGAGCCTGCAGTGCTGCCTCACTGTCCGAGTAGAGTTTTATTCTTTCTTCACTACGCCTGGGGAGTGCCCAGGTGAGTGCCATCTCTATCGCCAGAAGTTCTGCCTGGAAGACAGAAGCGTTCTGCGATAATTTCACGCTTCCTGCAGTGGCTTCGTTCCCGTCCGAGAACGCACAGAAGCCCTGCCCCCACTTGTCCCTTCAACTTTGAGCCGTCCGTGAACAGCTCATGCCCAACTCCCGTGGGTTTCTCCTTGTCCCACGGTGGGCAAATTTCCTCGGCAGGGTGGATCTGCCAGTCCACACTTTCCATCTCCATGTCGGAGGCTCGATGCGGCGCACCGAGAAGGTAGGCGTCCTCGCCTGACCTTAGGCAGTGCATTGCTGCCTCCCTTTCCACTACTAGGTCTGCCGGCTCGCACCCCCGCCAGCACTTGGAGTGCTAGGGTTGACGTTGTGCGAAAACAACCGGTTATCCCCAGTAGGGCCAACCTTTGGATTTGGTTTATCCCCTTCTTCATTCTGACTGTGGGATTCCACCATGCCCCACTTGCATACGTCAGAATTCTTTCAATTCCTCTCTGATAGATGGCCTTCTTGGTTTTGCCCGTTAACCTCATGCCATTCAATCTATTGAGAATCATCGTGCACCTTGTTCTAAGGTGCCTCAGGTGTGGCAGCCCTGATAGACTCTGATCCAGGACCACACCCAAGTATTTCATTTCACGCACCGCCTTGATAGTGCACCCTTGGAATCTGCACTGGGGTGGTGTTTTCATTACTCCTCTCTTAGCTATTGCTAGCAGAGTGGTCTTCTCAGGAGCGAAGCACAGTTTGCTTTCTCTGCTCCAATTTTCTAGCACATCGAAGGCCCTATGTGCTTCTCTTTCGATCACGTGTCTCCCTGAGGCGGAGACCACGAGAACGAAATCGTCCGCATAGGCTTGAATCTCCACTGCGGGCCCCAGGTCTAGGTTCAGTGCTGAATCAGCAACTATATTCCACCAGAGCGGCCCGGAGTTGGATCCTTGCGGACACCCTCTATGGGTACGAAACGCGAGGATTGCCCATTCCCCGCTTCGAACTCGACTCTTCTATCAGACAGGTAGCTGCTGATCAGTTTGAACAGGTTCCTTGGACAGCCAAGTTCTTTAAGTCTGGTTGAAACCATTGGCCACCAGACACTGTTGAATGCCCCCTCACGTCTAGTGAGATGAAGCAGGTATGGAGCCCCTCCGCTTTGTTCCTCTCTGCCCTCTCTCGGAGGCTGCGAATTGCCTGCGTTGCGCAACGCCCCGGAAGGAAACCAAATTGGTTCCTGTTTAGCTTTCCCTGCTCCATGAGGAAGCCAAGCGCTCTGTTCGTTATGAGCTTGTCCAGCACCTTGCTCCACGCGAGAGGAGGCAGATGGGCCTATAGGCTGCGGGGTCATTTTTGTTCTTTCCGGTCTTGTTGAAAAGAACTAGCACCGCTGTTTTCCACAAGTCTGGGAAGATTCCCCTCCCGAGGCATTCGTTTAGGGAGCGCCACAAAATACCCGGGATTTGCATAGTAGATTTCTCTGACTATGCTGAGGTCGAACCCATCCTTGCCTGGTGCTTTGCCCGTATTTAGACTGGAGAGGGCATTCTCCACTTCGTCTCTCGTGAAGGGGGGTCCTCACCAGTGTCCGGCGGGATCCGACTTTCTTCCCTTATTTCTTTTTGTTGAGGGGAGTCCCCTTCTCCCTCGTCTCCTTGGAAGTGGTAATCCAAGAGACTTTCTACGGTACTATCAAGAGTCTTTGATAGGCTACCGTCTGCCACTTTCTACCGCTGCTAGTTTTAGCGGTTCGGTTATGGATCCCCTCGAGATCTTATAGGGGATCCCGAAAGGGTCAGCCGGAGTTTGAAACTCACACAGTTTTCTCCAGTAGGAGATTTTCGAGAGATTCAGTTCTCTCCTGTATGCTGAACGAGCCTTTTTATGCACTTCTGTGCACTCCTGTCTTGCGGAGTAGCTTTTGCTCTTTGCAGAGCTTTCCTACTCCGCCTAGCTCTCGCCCTTAGAGCTTTTAGTTTCTCCGACCACCAGGGGTGGGGGTCCTTGGCTCCCCTTTTATTTCCCCTACTACTCTCGCATAGCGTTGTTATTTGACTGGTAAGTTCTTCAAAGAGGGAGTTGAGGTCCGACACTTCTGCGGCCTCTTCTTCCCCCCTACCTCCCAACAAGGTAGTTAACTTGGCTTTAAAAGCCCACCAGTCTAGATTCTTCATTAAGAATCTTTGCGCTTGGGTCGGATGGGCTTTTCCGATCCCAAAACGAAAGATAGCGCTAGGTGGTCACTGCAGCTCTCGTCGTCCAGTACTTGCCAATCCTGGACAAGGCTGCGCTTTGAGACTCTGACGAGAGTCACGTCGATCAAGAGGAGCCCCTCGCCCCTTGGAAGGTCGGGGTGCTCTCTGGATCGTTCAAGAAACTCAGGTCTGCCGCGTTGGCAAAGTCCACTAGTAGCTGGCCGCGTTCGTCCTCGTTCTGATTGCCCCAGAGAGGACTCTTCGCGTTGAAGTCGCCTGCTATTATTATCTCATGACTGGGGAATTCCCTAATAGAGCCATTAGCTCATTCAGCGTTTCTCTCAAATTGCCTGCCGGAGAACTGTATACGTTCACCATTAAAAATTTTGTATCACCACATTCCACGCCGAGGGCGACCACGTTCTCGGAGCATTTTATCTCGAGAACCGCTAGGGACGGGTCTTTCACGACCGTGGCCACCCTGGGCTTTGCCACCCTAGGGTGGTAGATCCGGTAGGAGTTAGGGAAGCCCACCACTCTTCCCCCTGTTCGAATGGTTCCTGCAATAGCAGAATATGAGCTTTTTGCTCAGTGGCTGTCACCAGGGCCTGTGTTGTTGCTGCCCGTGCGTGGTGCAGATTGATTTGAAGCACCTTAACGCCTCTCTTTGGTTTATTATCCATAATGAGTGCGTTCTTTTAGCAGAGCCAGTTCTCTGACAAGGCTTGGGCATTCCTTGTCTAGACTCGAGTGGCCTACATCCACTCGACGTCTGAATCTCTTGTTGTTTGCCAAGCAGTTAGTGCAGACCGGGCTATTGCTGCACTCTTGGCGCTTGTGCCCGGTTTCCCCACACCGGGCACATCTATCCTGCTCTTCGGTGCACCTTGACCTAAAGTGCCCGAACCCGTTACACCTGTAGCAACGGACCTCCCTCAGATATTCCCTTACTGAGTGGACGGTCCATCCCACTCCGAGTTTGCCTCGCTTCATTACTCTTTTGAAGGTCAGTGGGTCCGCCTCTGCTACCCAGTGGCGTTTCCCACCCTTCACCTTCAATGAGAACTTGAGCTGGAGGCTGCTCTCCTCCAACTCTGGGTTCTGTTCCGCGAGACATTGCTCGACCTCTTCCCTTGACAGGTTTCCGTCTATCCCGTAGACGATAAACCTTGGATTCCTCTTAGCTGGCAATCTGGACCGAAGGTTCTCCTTCGTCACTGCATTGCTCTTTAGCTCCGAATCCAGTTTCTCTATTTCTTTGGCGGAGGAGCATTCCACCATTACTCCTCCCCATTCACCTTTCTAACTCCCTTAACCCCAATCTGGAGTTTGGCCGGGGCAAATCTGTGTTTGCAGAACCGCCTTGACGTCTTCTGACGAGGGAGAACCCTTGTCTGTTGCGGGGTAAACGAGAAGCACGTGCCTCTTCTCGACCCTCTTGGGTGCCACCTTCTTGGCTACCTCCTTCTTCGCCGTTTTTTGCTTAGGGGCCGTATTCCCCTTGCCGGGCTTCGCTCGAGCCGCTTCGGCATATGTCTTTGGAGCCGCGCTAGCGTGCTCACTTCTTTCCTGGAGTCTCCCTTGGATGAGACTCATCTCTATCACTTGCTTGGTGCAAGCTGCTTGTAGCAGAGTTCGCTACTTTCCTTATCTTGGTTCTGGTGTTAACCAGAACCTTGTTTGAAGGATTCTCTAGAATCCTCTCCAACTCTTGGAAGAAGGAGTTGACTGCGCTTGCGAATTCCGACGGAATTTCTAAGTCGCAGTCTGCCTCAACGGGCTCACTTGGACCGGGGGTTGAAGCCCCCGCGTCCTCTGCCATCTCTCTACTCGGGTTGCTAACCGAGTGTAAGCCCTGGGACCTGTGTCCCTGGTCGGTCAGACTTAGTACGTTCGAAAGTCAGGTGCTCAGCGGTACCCTGGGGTTCTTTCCGCTGTAACCTGCACCTGACCCTGGTTGAGTGCGGGATTTGGCCTGATCCGTAGATCAGGGGACCGGCACGACGACGGCGTACCCGCTCGTGTGTCAGAGTTGCGCAGTTCTCTGAGTAAGTTAGAGCAATGTTGATTATCTTCAGGAGGCCTTTCAACCTTTATTCTTTCCATCCTGGGCCTCTTCCGATTCCTTTTCCTCCAAACAACATTCAGTTTCAGTTGTGACACTATCAAGTAATGATTGGAACCGACATTCTCATCACACAAGTGTCAACAAATAAATGTTTCAGACGCTGATAATAGACAACAAAACATATCACACTGTTTTCGACCAAGAATATGATTTTCCCAAGTATATGCGTGGATATACTGGTGGTTGAAAAACTTATTAGATGCACACAAACCATTCTCAATGCAGAGTTCAATTAATCTTTCACCATTATCATTCACACAAGGATCATTAAACTTATCCAGAACATTGTCAGAAATCACATTCTGCACACCTACTTTAGCACTGAAATACCCTGCTATCATAACTTTTTCTTGAGCACCAAACTGGCTCAAAACAGCTTTTAGCTCATTCCAGAAATCTTCCATCCTATCAGAAGGTTCCGAGTCACAAGGAGCATACACTACAACAATTACTATTCTCTGAAGTTTCACTTTCAAACGAAGAATTCTCTTACTTTTGCAGCTATAGTGAATCAAGTTGTTCTTCATCTTTTCACTTAAAATCACACCTACACCACCCTGTCCTTTCACATTATTCAATACTCCAGACCACACACTCGCCGTTCCATTCACTTCTCTCCCAATTTCCTTCTTTTTGGTTTAACTTACACACAGCACATCTTTAGTCTATACTTATTCATCTTTTCAATTACCTCATTCATCTTGCCATTTATACCTCTAGTGTTTCTAACAACAAGCTTACACTCACTCAGCCGAGATCTCTATCTCATTCTCCGTTTTCGATGTCCAAATTGTTTCTGTGGTTGACCTTCCTTCTCAAGTGTGGTAGGTCAACCATATCCCACACTTGAGCCTGTTTTTACAATTCTTTGTGTCTTTTTAATCAGGTAAGTACACCAGTATGGGGGATTAGCCCACAGCTGATGGTTTTAGTTGGTTATTCAACCTAAGGGTTCTGGAACAAAACCCAGTGGGTTGGGGTCTTTTCGCCAAAGTCACACAGAACGAGCTGTTTTCTTTTCAAATAGATGGAAAAATGATTTCACCTTTTGTTTCTTGATATAGTAAGGAGTGATTGAAGACTGGAAAAACAGGCATTTTAAGTGGAATTTAAATTAAAAAAATCAGCACTATGTCATTCATTTTGCCTTTGAAACAATTTAATGGGTCACATAAATGCTGCAAATTCTATCGTGGCTTAAATGCTGATTTGAAAATTTCATTTTGCTTTATAATAAAAGGCAAAAATGTTTACTAGATGTAAGCTGTCAAGACTAATGCTATCAATTTAGACCCTTCCTCAAATGCAGAGCAGCATGAGAGAGTTGTCAGCCAAGTTAAGAAATCCAAAACCCCATTTTGATCATAAATGACCAGTGACATGCAAGAAAAAAATGTTGATAACAAAATTATCGGTTGTTTGAGCCAGAAGTGCTTTGAAATTGCTCACAACCAAAGGCTTTTTTGTAAAAGTGTAATCATGCTCATCACTCTTGCTGAAATAGCATCAAGTCTCTTGCAGAGACTCCACCTACTACGCATTCTCTTTAGCTTATACGGAAATTTTCAGTCAACCTACGGATTACGGGAAGCATAGAATATTCTACGGAAATTGTAATCTCAGCGAAATGTTATTAAAAGCATCTGTGTGGGGTTTATATCAATAAGTAGAGATTCTAACATTCATTAAATGTTCTTGGAATTCCAAAAGCATATATTTAATAAATGTAAATTCAATATCGTGACATTTGTATGAAGTTTTTTTTTTTTTTTTTTATGGTTGTCTTAGAAGTTTCTGTGTTCACATGATTGTAGCAAAACTGAATGGGATGTTGTGTTTGCTTTGTTTTGTTTGTGCTACTAGATAACTGTTTACTGCTGGCTTCTTTCCTAGATGTCAACAGATATTTCTCGTGCTTTCAGTTTCAGATTGTAGTAGCAGCTACAGGGTGGCCCAAACAAAACTATACCCATTGTTGCCCAAGCCAAACTATACCCATAGTGGCCCAAACAAAACTATACCAAATGAACAAATCAAATAAGCACACGTTTTATTTAATGTTATAGTGTCCAAGACAGTTCCTATAGCAGGTGTTGGAAATGAGTACCCTCATTATTAAGGCACAGGTCGGTTCTTCACAGCATGTTTTGGAACACAGTTTGAAGTTGTTGTGCTGTGATCTTAGCAATTTCAACGGAGATGTTGGTTTGAAGCTCTTCAAGAGTTCTCAGGTTATTGGAATACACCTGACCCTTTACTGCACCCCACAAGTAAAAGTTACAGACAGACAGATCAGGGATCGAGCAGACCAAAGGTCATGACTCACAACACGGTCTTCCTCAAACACCTCAAAAATTGCATTCATTGAATGGTGGGCAGTATGAGCTGTAGCTCCATCATGATGAAAGTAATAATATGTCTTCTCCTCGTCGGTAAACTGATGACAAATGGGTTGAACATTTTTGCAATATATCGAGCTGAGTTTATGGTTTCGTGGAAAAAAATGATAATAATCCTACGTGCTGACACAGCACACCAAGTTTCTGTGCACGTAGAGGGGTCTCCACAAATTGATGTGGATTTTCTGTGCTCCAATATCGACGATTCTGGGAATTTACATATCCACTTAGGTGGAGCCATGCCTCATCACTCATGAAGTAGAGATTCATACTCACTTAGGTGGAGCCATGCCTCATCACTCATGAAGTAGAGATTCATACTCACTTAGGTAAAGCCATGCCTCATCACTCATGAAGTAGAGATTCATGTCCAGCACCCTAGATGCAATGCCTTCCTCTAACCACCGGCAGTATCGCACACGTGCAGGTTTATCTTGAGGTTGCAACTGATGCAATGCAGAAATTTTGTACGGTTTAGCACCCATATTGAGTTTCAATATTCACTGGCACGAAGAACGTGAAATTCCTGTTTGTTGAGATAATCGACGTGTAGATCTTTTAGGAAACTGTAAGATTCGCTCGCAAAGGTTCTCGATGTTCTCTGGAGTACGTACGCGCTTGGCATAATTTCTGGCAGCATTTGTCACTGAACCAGTTGCACGCCACTTTTTTACCAGATCATTGATTGCCACCTTCGTTGGTGGTCGAATTTTAAACCTTGTTTGAAACTCCTCTTGACACATTTTAAAGGACATATGCTTCACATATGCCTTGACGATGAAAATTCTTTGCTGCAAAGTCAGGACCATCTTCTCTGCTGCTGGGAAACTCCTCACAAGTAAACTGGTATGTGGATTGATGGATTGCCACCACCTGTAACCAAAAAAGTTATAATTAACAAGTAAACTGTTCTGTTAATACTGTAGATTGTCATTACCTGTAACCAAATAAGTTATCATTAAATTGGGTTACTATGGGTACAGGTTTGTTTGGGCCACCCTGTATATTTAGTTTTGGAGATATTAGTGTTATCATTGTTGAAACAATGAATTTGGGAAAAAGAAATTCGTCTTTTCCCATGAGACAAGAGGTAAAAAAGTGCAAGAGCAATAAAAACTTTAAAGATTTATATAGTATTAAATTTCCACGTCTTCAACCATCAAAAATTTCAGCCGATATGGTGTTTTGTACTTATTGTTCAAGGGACATAAATATAACCCGCTGAGGGCAAGATGATTGTCGTCGTCATGTGTTTTAAAAAACACACCAAGAATATGCTCAAGCAAAAGCGAAGGCAAAAGATGTTGCATCATTTTTCATCACTAAAGATGATGAAACCTTAAATGCCATAAAAGCTGAAAGTTTATTTGCTCTTTTTTTGATTGAACACAATCTGCCGATCATGCTAGACCGTTGTTTAAGGAAATGTTCCCAGATTCCAAGGTAGCACGAAATTATAGTAGCGGCCATATGAAAACTACAGCAATCATCACAAGTATGGCTCAAACAACTATGGAAGTGATTATTTCTTCCTTAAATTTGCCCTTTGAAGTTAGTACTGATGGAAGAAATGACAGTGATGACATGAAACTGTATCCACTGTTAATTACATTTTTTGAGAAGGTGAGTGAGAAAATAATTACTTCAGTTGTTTCTCTGTTGGTATGCAATGACAGCACTGGTGAAGGGATTTTTAAAGCTATAAGTGATGAATTTGCCAAAAAAAGGGTTGCAGTGGCATAATTGTATTGTATTTGGATCTGATAATGCCAGCTCAACATTTGGTAAATTCAAAAATGTTGCAGCATTTTGGAAAGCAACACCCCTCTCTCTCAAAAAAAAAAAAAAAAAAGAAAAAAGAAGAGTATATATATGTTCCGTTATCCTACAGATAGCCATAATGCCTTCACAGGTTGGAAGCAGTTCAAACAAGCTGAGGCGCTTAGTTATGTTACAGGATTTTCTTTGGAACATAACATACATCGGTTTTTTGAAGAAAAACTAAATCTGAACAAATGTTGGTGCCACTTGTTTTCCACAGAAAGTCTTCAATTTTTTCAACAGTGTTTAAGCAAAAATTTACTATTTTATGAATCTACACTTTTATTTTGCCTTTACTCACATTGTGTTTGTTACAGAGCATGTCATACAATTTTATTCATTACTACTGAAAAAAAACTACTGATTTTTCTAACGTTAACTACTGAAAAAAACAAGAAACTACAACTACTGATTTTATTAGCCTTTACTACTGAAATTTTTCTGGGAAGGTTGGAGTCTGCTGTTCATGAAAGGTCGCACAGTTTTTTTTTTTTTTTTTCGAAAGTGTAATCATGCCCATCACTCTTCCTGATATAACATCAAATCTCTTCATGAAAGTTTGGACTTATTTTATTTTATTGTAACTGTGACTGTTTTATATAAATTGTTTGATAATATCTAACATTTGTAAAATTTTGCTAAATTGCGTGTAAAAGCATCCCAATAACTTTTAACTCTGTTTGTATGTAGAAGATTCTCAAAAAATCTTATTTTTGACTTTCAGGGTTGGCAGCTATGATAGTGGAATAGCAGGTACTTATTGTTTATGAAGGATTATTGTAGTTTGCATGAGAAATTGGCATAGTTCCTAATGACTGGCACAATCAGTTGTGTGACCAGTTTACAAGAAAGGAAACAGGGAAAATTGTAACAACTACTATAGAGTATCAAATATTTTTAATTAGTGTGGATTTCAAGGTTCTTGCAAGCATATTAGATAGTTAGCTTTGGAAGTTGGTGGAAATGTCTCCTCAGTGGGTGAGTGAATGGTGGCAGAGACTAAATCATCTGAGTTTCACATGAATTTGAGTCCTGTATGGGACATGAATTGTTTTCTCTGTGATGGTGGTTTTGTCCCTTCCGTGTAACCCGTGGTGTCCTTAACTAGGGACAAGCAACTCCTTACAGCTTTTGATTCTCATGGAAATGTTAAATTTGAAGCAACAAAAAACAAAACAAAAAAACCCACTGAATTCTTGGATGTAATGAACACATCTTTTGAAATCCCCCCCCTCTTTTCTCCACACACACAGATTTTAAGAAAGTTGGAAATCAATTATGCCCCCTAACAGAAAATCCCAGCATTAATTAAAATATGCAATTTTCACTTTGTTATTTATTCATATCAATAAAACCAATCACCAAAAAAAAAAAAAAAAATAGCTAAATTTCTAGAAGTGGTAAACATTCAGAAGTGTAAATAGCAATTGGTCACTGTTAATTTATTCATAGTGAATAGAACCAATTACAAAAAGAATTTTGTCTACTGGATTCCTAGAAATGATAAAACATCTACAAGCATAAAAAGCAATTGGTGGAAGGGAAATTATGGAAAATTACAAATTCTACACAAAAGTTTCTTTTTATGGAAGATATTTGAAACAAAAGGAATTTTTCAAACCAACTGTATTAGAAACAGAGTTGTGGAGGAAAATAGTTTATATAAGCCCTACTGGGAAAATTCTGCATTATTTGAAGTGGCTAATATTTGCTTTCCTTACCATAGTGAGTCACACCACAAAACGAGGAATTTTCGGGGTCAAACTGTTAGAAACAAAGGTAAAGTTGCAAGTAGAAATGCACAATTACACCACCTAGCATCATAATTTATGTATTACAAAACATCAAAAATATATGCAAAATGTTCCCAAAATAAATGGTATATTATGCAAAAAGAATTTTTAGGTTGGACTTTGAGAAGCAGACATATTGTGAAATATAAAATGCATACTGTATATACATCCTAACAGAAAATTTGCATTAATTTGATGAATAAATATGCACAAAATGTTTCACATTTGGAGGTGCGATCAAAATAAAAAACAGTTTTCTGTTAGGTTTGTAGAGACATAGATGTGGCTGCAGACAGTAAACACAGAAATATGTATGCACATATGCTCCCTCATGACAGAATTGTGCAATACGAAAAACTATGAATTATATACAAATTATTCTTTGCTTGAATGCTATTTTTCACAATTTTTTTTCTCAAATTGGAGGTTTTAAAATAAGAGATATCGGGATGGGCTTAATTCTCGGCCCCTAACCACAAGCGATCATAGAACGTCGGCAAATGCTGTGTGTGATAATGGCTAATTGCATCACCATCCAACAGCTTTCCAGGCAACCGTAACTGCTCCCAGCTGTAGTGACCAAAGGGACAAAAGTTGATGGTGAAAGCAATGTTGTTCAAAAAGCAACATTTGAGGCACTGCCTCCTGTTTGCATTTCATCTGAAAAAAGTGCTGCTGAAGCCCAGCAAATGATCTGTGTTGCTTTGGGTGAGGCTGCTGCGTACTACAGTACATGTAAGAAGTGGTTCCAGCGGTTTAAGCAGGGAAATTTCGATCTCCATGATGCAGAACGTCCACGACAGCCACAGAAAGTTGACGATGAGGAACTGGAACAACTGTTGGACGCAAGATCTGACTGTCGCACACAGTCAGAGCTTGCCCAGGAACTCGGAGTAACATGGCAAGCCATTGCAAAGCACCTGCATAAGCTTCAATGGATTCACAAGGAGGGCTGTTGGGTGCCCCACCAACTCATAGCTGCGAACAAGTCTAGGCGCTACGATGTTGCTGTGTCCTTGCTCTCCAGATTCAAGAAGAATGATTTCCTCCACAAGATTTGGACCTGTGATGCAAAGTTGATCCTCTACGATAATCCTAAGCAGCGCAAATCGTGGGTTTATCCAGGTCAGCCTACCACCAGTACTGCCAAACCAAATATCCATGCCAGGAAGTTGTTGCTGTGCATCTGGTGGGATCAGCGTGGTGTCGTACACTATGAGTTGCTCAAAAACCTGGTGAAACAGTTAATGCTGAGCGTTATTGTCAGCAACTCATTCGTGTGAGTGGCGCAATGGTGGCATTGACCTGTGATGAGGCCATACACCGGAAGGGCAGAAGGTCGGTCCTGCTGCTTCAGGATAACGCACATCCTCACACTGCGAAAATGACTATAAATGCGATCACCGACCTGGGATGGGAGATTTTGTCCCATCCAGCATATTCTCCAGACTTCGCCCCATCGGATTATCACCTCTTTCGCTCCCTGCAACATCACCTGAGTGATACACACTTCAATTCTGTCGAGGAGGTCCACACAAGTATTGATGACTTTATCAACTCGAAACAGCCCTCTTTTTCCCGCAGTGGCGTTCGGCAGCTCCCTGACCGATGGCTCAAATGTATCCAACACGATGGGGATTATTTCCGTGATTAGGTACATATTCGATTTCCTATAATTTGCTGTCAATGTGTTATGCCTGTGGCCGAGAATTAAGTTGCACACCTAATACAAGGGCTGTTCCAAAAGTGCGTTGGCTGAGGTTCCTGTTCTGAGTCTGTGTCACTTGGAGGTTTTGTGTAGGCTTCTTTTTCGAAATAATGATCTTCACATGCTACACACCGTTTACAGCGGTCCACAAGCTTCTGAAACACGTATTGAAGTCCATTTTTTGAAAGTCACTTTAAGGCAGTAGATGTGGCAACCTTCACTTTTCCTACATACGTACATATCACTAAGCTGTTCTCTGATATTCAGAGGTTAGCTCCACAAAGAAATACAAACTACCAGATAATTTTTACTTACTGTTGCTGTATCAAACTTCTCCATTTACAGCGATTTTGACATACAACTCGGGCTTCACTCACATCCATCACACGACGTACACAAGATCCTCTGCATTTCATACTCATAATCTTTTTCTCATGCAGACACTCCTGAATCTGATCCTCTCATGACTTCCTCGGCCTTCCATTACCTTTCCTTCCTGCTACTTGGGCTAAAAAGATTTTCTTAGTAAGCATCTCATCATTCATTCTTTCAAAATGGCCAAACCAGCGAAGCATATTAGTCTCCACCTTGCTAACAACATTTTGCCTCACATTACACAACTGCAACACATCTTCATTCAGAACGATCAATCAGAACGCGTCTTGCCACCCCCTACCCGTAAGTAACACATTTCTTCAGCACACAAACGACTCCTGGTTTCACTGCCATACATCAGAGTAGGAACAATTAAACTTCCATACACAGCCATGCAGTACTTTCTTGAGAACCCATCACTCCTGTGAAAACCTCCCAAAGCAGCCATGACCATCAATGAAGAATTCACACGTCTACTAATTTCACCATCCAATTTGTTCTCTCTGTCAAACATGCTTCCTAAATACACAAACTCATTCACTTGGTCAATCACTGTGCCATTTAGACATATATTACATTCAGTACTACCATTTCCTCTCTCAAAAACCACAACTTTGGTTTTTCCCTTGAATCTCATGCAAACTTCATACATCTGAGACAACATACTCTGCAATTCACTTTTGCTCTCTGCCAACAAGACAGTGTCGTCAGCATACAGCAATCTGCACACACGGATATCACCAAGACATAAACCAGAATTATCTATTTTTGCATCACACATCCATAAATATATTAAACAGCCATGGTGACATTACACAACCTTGTCTGACTACTGCACCAATAGAGAACCATTTGGATAAAACAACATTCACTCGTACACAAGCTCTGCTGTCAGCATACATGGCTTTTACACTGTGAAGTAGATTCCCAGTAACACCATATTCATTCAATACCTTCCACAAAAGTGTCCCATATACTCGGTTGTAAGCTTTCTCTAAATCTATGAAGGCAGCAAAAACTTTCTTACCAACATCCAGATACTTTTCAATCATCATGCATAATGCAAAAATTTGGTTAGTGCAGCCTTTACCAGGCATAAAACCACTCTGAGCATCCCACACTTTCAATGATGTAAGACCCCGTACCTTTTTCAATAACAACCTTACCAAACACTTTCCCTGGCACACACAGTAGGCTAATACCTTGGTAGTTCTTGCAGTCAGTCTGATCACCTTTCCCCTTACACAAGGGAACAATGATAGCATCCTTCCAATCCTGAGGGACCATTCCTAACTCCCAGCACAACTGGCAAATTTCAGTTAACGTGTCAATTACGGAGTCACCACCATATTTCAATGGTTATGTCATTAACTCCCAGAGCCTCACCATTCTGAAGAGATTTTAGAGCTGCACACACCTCTTCTCTTGAGATCCCTCCCATGCTCCCATCCTCCACTGTGACATCTTCTGCCTCTGAACCACCTTGGCTTTCCTGATCTAATAACTCAGAGAAGTATTCACCCCATCTTTCACTTAACTCATTGGGCTCCCATATCATTTCCCAGATCCTATTCTTCACACAACTTACAACTTTGTTTCCCCAATTTTTCCTGATTCTCATGTACTTCCAGAAAGTCTTCCTATCTTTCCAAAAAGGCAATTCATGCTTTTCCACCTTCTCCATCGTATCTTTTGCCTTTTTCTGGTGAACCAGCCTAGCGGCTTCACACTGCTTACAGCGATATTCATCCACAGAAACTCTACCTTGCATACATACATATTACTAAACTGTTCTCTTAAATTCAGAGGTTAGCTCGAAAAAGAAATACAAACTACCAGATAGTTTTTACTTACTGTTGCCGTATCAAACTTCTCCATTTACAGCGATCTTGACATTCAACTCGAGCTTCACTGACATTCATTACATGCCGTACACAAGATCTTCTGTACTTCATACGCACAATTTGTTACTCATGCAGACACTCCTGAATCTGATCCTCCCATGACCTCCTTGGCATTCCTCTGCCTTTCCGTCCTCCCACTTGGGCTAAAAAGATTTTCTTAGTAAGCATCTCATCACTCATTCTTTCAACATGGCTAAACCACTGAAGCATATTAGTCTCCACCTTGCTAACAACAGTTTACTTCATCTTACACAACTGCAACACATCTTCATTCCTCACACAATCAGAACGTGTCTTGCCACAAACCACTCCATAAGTAATGCATTTCTCCAGCACACAAACGACTCCTATGTTTCTTCTGCAGTACTTAGGTTTCACTGCCATACATTAGTGTAGGAACAATTACACTCTCGTACACAGCCATGCGGGACTCTCTTGAAAACCCATCATTCCTGTGAAAATCTCCCAGAGCAGCCATGACTTTCAGTGAAGAATTCACTCGCATTCTCTCTGTCAAACATGCTCTCTAAATACACAAACTCACTCACCTGGTCAATCACTTTGCCATTTACACTTACATTACATTCAGTGCTACCATAACTTTGGTTTTCCCCTTATTTATACTCAGTTTGAATTTCATGCAAACTTCATACATCCGGGACAACATACTCTGCAACTCACTTTTGCTCTCTGCCAACAGGACAGTGTCATCAGCATACAGCAATCTGCACACACGGATATCACCAAAACATAAACCAGTATTATATATTTTGGCATCACACATGCACACATCCATAAATATATTAAACAGCCATGGTGACATTACACAACCTTCTCTAACTCCTGCACCAATAGAAAACCATTGTGATAAAACACCATTCACTCCCACACAGGCTCTACTGTCAACATACATGGCTTTTACACTGTTAAGTAGATTCCCAGTAACACCATATTCATTCATTCCTTCCAGAAATGTGTCCTATTTACTCGGACGTAAGCTTTTTCTAAATCTATGAAGGCAGCAAAAACTTTTTTACCATCAGCCAGATACTTTTCAATCATCATGTGTAATGAAAAAATTTGGTTAGTGTAGCCTTTACCAGGCATAAAACCACTCTGAACATCCCACACTTTCTCTGATGTAAGACCCCATACTTTTTCAATAACGACCTTACCAAACACTTTTCCTGGCACATTTAATAGGCTAATACCACAATCTTTCTCGCAGTCAGTCTGATCACCTTTTCCCTTATACAAGGGAGCAATGATAGCATCCCTCCAATCCTGAGGGACTATTTCTAATTCCCAGCACAACTGACAAATTTCAGTTAACCAATCAATTACAGAGTCACCACCATATTTTAACATCTTGGCAGTAATTCCATCAACTCCCGGAGCTTTACCATTCTGAAAATTTTTTGAGCTTTACACACTTCTTCTCTTGATATCCCTTCTGTGCTTTCATCCTTCACTGTGCCATCATCTGCATCTGTCTCAGAATCTCAGTCGTTTTTGCTTTCCTGAATTTTTGAGCTTTACACACTTCTTCTCTTGATATCCCTTCTGTGCTTTCATCCTTCACTGTGCCATCATCTGCATCTGTCTCAGAATCTCAATCGTCTTTGCTTTCCTGATCTAATAACTCGCAGAAATATTCAACCCATCTTTCACTTAACTCATTGGGCTCGCATATCATTTCCCCAACCCTATTCTTCACACAACTTAACACTTTGTTTCCCCTATTTTTCCTGAGTCCCACGTACTTCCAGAAAAACTTGCTATCTTTCCAAAAAGTCAATTCATGCCTTTCCACCATCTCCTTCCTATCTTTTGCTTTGCTCTCGCGAACCAGTTTAGCGGCTTAACGCTTCTTACAGCGATAGTCATCCAAAGAAACTACCTTGCAACATCCTCAAATAGACTTCCTTCTTTCTATTCCACCAAGCATCACCTCTATTATTACCCACTATACTTTCACTATTCCACCAAGCATCATCTCTATTGTTACCCACTATTGTGGTGTCACAGACCTCTTCAGCAGCAGTGACTACACAGTTCCTAAAACATTCCCACTTCTTTTCTACATCCCTCTCACAAAACTTCAGCTCCTTCAGTAGTTCTCTGAGTAAGTAAGAATAACGTTGATGATTTTCAAGGAGCCTTTCAACCTTTATTCTTTCCATCCTGGGCCTCTTCCTATTCCTTTTCCTCCAACCAACATTCAGTTTCACTCGTGACACTACCAAGTAATGATCAGAGCCAACATCTGCACCTCTCATTACACGAGCGTCAACAACTAAATGTTTCAGTTATTGATCATTGACAACAAAATCTTTCACACTCTTTTGACCAAGAGTACGATTTTCCCAAGTATATGTGTGGATATACTCGTGGTTGAAAAATGTATTAGATACATACAAATCATTCTGAATACACAGTTCAATTAATCTTTCACCATTTTTATTCACACAGGGATCATTAATCTTACCCAGAACATTGTCAGAAATTGCATTCTGCACACCTACTCTAGCATTGAAATCCCCTGCTATTATAACTTTCTCTTTAGCACCAAACTGGCTCTAAACAGCTTTTAGCTCATTCCAGAAATATTCCTTCCTGTCAGAGGGTTCAGAGTCACAAGGAGCATACACTACAACAATTATTATTCTCTGAAGTTTCACTTTCAAACGAAGAATTCTCTTACTTATGCAGCTATAGTGAATCAAGTTGTTCTTCATCTTTTCACTTAAAATCGCATCTTCACCCGCCTGTCCTCTCACATTATCCAATACTCCAGACCACACACTCACCGTTCCATTCACTTCTTCTATCCCTATTTCCTTTCTTTTGGTTTCACTTACACACAGCACATCCAATCTATACTTATTCATCTCCTTAATCACCTCATTCATCTCCTCAATCACCTCATTCATCTTGCCATTTATACCTCTAGTATTGCATGCACCAATCTTACACTCACTCAGCTGTGATCTCTTTCTCATGTTCCGTTTAGAAGGTCCAGGTTGATTCCATGGTGGACCGTCCTTCTCAAGTGTGATAGGTCCACCATATCCCACACTAGAGTCTGGATATTGATTTCTTTGTGTCTTTTTAATCAGGTAAGTACATCATTATGGGGGATTAGCCCACAGCTGACAATTCCAGTTGGTCATTCAACCTATGGATTCTGGAACAAAACCCAGTGAGTTGGAGTCTTTTTGCCAATGTCACACAGAACCAGCTGGCACCTCTCCAAGATTTACAGAGTCTGTAGTTGCTGTTGTGTGTGCCATTGTTACTGCAGAGCACCCCAAGAAGGCAAACCCATCTCTCACATAGATCGCCAAATTAAAATTTGTCTTAAATGCACATACCTTTCTTTGAGCTCTTTCTGATGTGTTGGAAAGGCCCAGAAATCACAGGGTGTGAAGTCTGGGCTGTATGGAGGATGTGATAGACGTTGGCCACCAATTTTCTCTAAAGCTTGCATCGCAATTTGGGTCACATGCAGCTTCGCATTATCTTTTAGGAAGAAATCATTCTTGATTAAGCAGTTACGATCTTTTCCTGCAGATTGCTTGACCTTCAGGTAAACTCACAAGATGTGAGCATAATATTGTGAATTATCAGTTTGTTTCTTGGGCACCTAATGCTGCAATACTATTCAGTGGGCATCAGAATACAAAATCACATCAATTTCTTTCAAAAAACACAAACTCGGAAATTTCATGGCGGGGTGGTGAGTCGGTGTGTTTCCATACTCTTGCCCAGTTATTTTGATTCTGCATCAAAATGTTGTGTCCGAGACTTGTTTACAGTGAGTATTCGATTCAGAAAGTTAGAAACTGTTTCCACTCTTTGAAGAAAAGTATGACACAGTTCAACATGGCATTATTTTTGTTCTTCAGAAAGATCACTCAGCACCCATCTTGCACAAACACGAGACATCTTCAGGTGCAACTTTACAATTTCGTGACATCTTGCTACACCAACATTCAATTGCAGTGCCAAATCATGAATCGACAAACGTCTGTCATCTTTCAATAATTTTTTGGCTTTCACAATGTTTTTGTTGGATGCCCATTTCGCAGGTTATCCTACATACTGTGTTTGCCGTCCTTGAAATGCTTTCACCACTTGAATACAGCTGACCTGCCCAACTCTTCTGCACCATATGCTTCTTGAATCATCTGAAACATTTCCTGGCCACTTTTGCATAACTTGAAACAAAATTCAATTGCAATTCTTTGTCTGGTAATTAGAGGTATATCATGCTCATCTGCCATTGTAATACAAACTTAATGTGAATTATTAAACCACATCCACAAAGAAAGGCCACACGTTGCTTTCTCTCAAACTAACACAGCACAGATGGGGAAACTCTTCCCCCACTGAAAACCTGCGACTCATTTTCATAGCAACAGCACAGTGCTGCTAGTCTACATATTTTCGGAATAGCCTACATACATTTACATCCTGTAGTGGAGAAAACATCCTGTTGCCCAAAGTGAAACGTGGAGTATCACGGAAAGACAATGTGAAAAAAATAAGAGTATCAGTAAGAAAGTTAGAGAGAAGAATGTTGGGAGTAACAAGAAGAGACAGAGTTAGAAATGCAATACAAGAGAAAGAATAGGAATAATAGATATTATAAAAATAATAAAACAATCAAAGTGGAGATGGGCTGGACATATTGGAAGACTAAAAGATGAAAGATGGACACAATTAATAACAGAATGACAACCGAGAGATGGAAAGAGATGAAGGGGGTGCCAGAGAACAATTTGAAGAGATGACCTTCAGAAATTTAGAGGTGCTAAATGGTGGACTGAGGCTAAGGATCAAGGAAGTTGGAAAAGTCTGGGGACGGCCTATGTCCTGCAGTGGGTGCCAACAGGCTAAGAAAAAGTAGAGAAAACTGCTTATTATTTGAAGAAGAAATTATATGTGAAATGGTCTTCATGGTAAAAGGTAGCTAAGGAGTAAAAAAAATGTTTCAGTTGGATTTTTAGGACCCCTGATATGGAACAAAATATATTTTGAATTCAATAACATCTGCATTTATACACCCTAGTGGCAAAGCAGCAGATTGGAAGACCACTCGGCGACAATTCTGGTGCCCAGTTGATCAGAAGCATAGGTTTGTGGCTAGTCCTCTGAGCTTGGCCTGTGTTTTAGTCACTCACAGATGAGGCTTGGGCAATGCTGATGCGAGGCTATTTTGTGTCCTAGGCAAAGCGAACTGCTTGCACTTGCACCCCCCTAAAAATGTGCCAACTTTAATTTTTAGAAACAGTTGTCTTTTAAAAAAAATGAAAATCACAACCTGAAACTGCTAAATTTATCTAAAATTGTGAGAATGAAAATACAACATTTTCCTATAGTGCATTTTTGGAACTCCAGAAAATATATCCCGAATGATTTCTGCTAAGCCATTCTTTGCCATTAGTGCATGCCTCTGAGTCTCAGTGTATCAGATAATTTATCAGGATACACCTGCATTGCCTGAAGAGCAAATCTGTGCAGTTGCATGGCCATTAATAAATACAGTCATATTCTGACCTGTACTTTTAGTAAGGTATCCTGAGCCTTAGCCAATGTGGTCATTGGTGTATTAGAGTGCAAAGGTCTCCTGTCTATAAGTGGTTGATATTTTGCAGAAGTGCAGGGTTTCAACTTAGCTGCATCTGCATGAATTAATTGCTCATGTGTTGTATCCATTATATTCCGGGCATTCATTATTTGATAGAATGGCCTTGATGAAGGTAAAATACTTCTTTCTTGCATTAGCAGAAGAAATCAAATGGCTGCAAAGAATCTTCAAAGAGGATGGGGATTTCGGGCAACATTAGTGGCATTGTAGGTTTGCTAGAGCCATAGTATCGTACAGTCTGTTTCAAAAGGAATAGCATACGACATGTATTTTTTAATGCATGTGATTATCTGTGGAGTGGATTCTGTAGTTTCAATGTCTATCAAATGCCATTTGTTTGTTTGTGCTACAAAGTATTGTAAAATTATTATTTTAAAAATCAGGTACTCAAAATTATATGTTTTAGGGTCCCTTTTTGTAAAAATTTCAAGAGTGGCTGGGCCATTTCAAAATAGAATTATTCAAGACCTTCCTTTCTATTCTGTAAGTGCACCTGAAGCTTCTGCGATTTAAAAAAAAAAAAAAAAAAAAAAAGGTCTGAATCTGACCATTAAAGGTTTTTTAATTTCCTTACTTTGAAAAATGGCAATGGATGCCATCTTGGATTATGCAAATTACCCAATAGTAAATAAGTGCTACTTGCCATATCTTAAATATATATACCCTACTTCACCACTATCTACAATAAATAAAACTCATGACAACAAGTTTGGGTTTTCAGTGTGGTTGCTGGGCTTTTATTTTTTATATTAGCTGCCAAAAGAAGCTCAAAAATCAGGCAAAATGAACACATTAAGAACTGAACCATCAAACAAAACTGCCTTTATCCAACATTGTATTGAAAATAAATGTTGGATAAAGGTTGGAAAAATGCTGAGTTTTGTAGAAATTATTTAATTATTTTGATTGCAAAGACAGTTATAATTGGGGGAAAAAAAAAACAACCTAGTGAAAACAACCCATGATTCTAGAAACATGAAATCAACAGATGGCACCATTGCAGTTGAACCAGAGCATAGTGGTGCAGAAATGATATGTGAAAAAGAAAAATGGGAGAGCAAGTTATCCAACGGGTAGTTTGAAACAACTTAGACCATACACTTACTCTCAGAAGATGTAATAAGTTTAATGGTGAATTCTATTGGAGACCTTATTTTTTACAAATTCTGAAGATACTGTGCCAAATACATCTTCAATTCATTTCTCTCTCTTCAATTAGTAGCCTTTTCCTTCTGTCAACAACAGATGCCAAGATAAAGAACTTTCAAAGTACTGCACCAAAAATAATTACAAGAAATCACACACAGAATTCAAAGCAGTTATGAAGTAATAATGTATAAAATAGAAAAGCAGAAAATCCTTACAAAATTCTCTAAGGAAGTCACTGAATGGAGAACTCAAAAAACATGAACAGATTTTCAAATGTCAGATATACAAAAATGCGTGTTCATGCTCTTATAAAATTATAGAAATAGCATTTTTTTTTTTAGAAATTATCGAAATAAAGTTCCTTTGTATTTTTGATTTTATCAATATTGTATAATTTTTATTAAATATAGAGTCGAAAACTGGTGTAATTATATTATGGCTTAGAGATATGCCTGTTGTAATTTCAATTGTATATTTCAGCGTATAAGTGGTTGTGCAATAATATATGCCCTTTTATTTATTTATTTATTATTACTACTGCAACTCATATTATTCTTATAGCGAAGGGCTAGTTGGAGTACCTGAAAAACTAGAAGCTTTCATGAGTAAGAAACATTATTTACATGCTACTCAACTACTTGTCTCATCAAGTAAGCTGCATTTTTTTCATGATGTAGTTATCTTTTTTGTACTTGCTTAGTGTTCTTTAAATTTTAAATGTGATTTGAGGTTATCACATTAATTAATGTGCTTTATTTGACAACAATTAGCAATTTAATTTTTGTTGGTAAAATATGCTGCATTATTTTGTGATTTACAAATTGAAAAGCATTTCAGTTAATTGTATGGTGTCTCCAACACATACATAAAAGAAGTTGATTGATCCTTTAATAATTCTCACAGAGTAATGCCACTGGATGGACACATACATTAAGAATGCTAAATTTTCATGGATTGCAGGGTTCTTGCCAGGGTTCCAGAATCAGGGGTGAAAATGTCCCCCAGGCTTTTTTTCTGGGGGTGATTTTGAAAAATCAGGGGTGAATTTTAAACAATCGTAAACTTAGAGAAAAATACTACATTATGGGGATAAAAAATGAACAAACAAAAATAATATAAATATTTTATACATATCTTCTAATTTTGTTATTAAATATTTCAGCAGCTTTGTGAAATGGAAAGCTTTCTAGTGTTGCATTTGTTGCTGATATTCGAATCAAATATTTTAAAGTTTATTCTTTCAGTCTGTTGCAAAATTTATCTTTTATTTGATTTTGTGTGCTAAAAAGAACACTCTACTAATGAAGAACTTATCGGCACAACCTAAGCAATTTCATACAACACTGTGCTTGGATACACATCTTTATACCTGCAGATGAAAAGTTCTGCAACATCTGCAAATTTAAAACTAACATAGCTATTTTTTAGCAGAATACATATATATGGATATTCACTCAACAGGCATTTCAAATCTTCAAAATCTTTGAAGTGGTCTAACAACTTCAAAACAAATTTGCATGACACCAATGGGGATATTTACTTCCCATCCCAAAAGCGTTTGAGCGAATTGGCTCCTTTCACAACAATGAATAATAAAATAAACATAGGGACCTTTACAATGTTGAAAACAAAAAATCACTTTGACACTGTATCATTTTCGTCGGTTTCAACTTCAAACCAGTCGTACATTTTGCGCCATTTCTCTTGAAAGTTAAGATTTTTAAAATTTAGTTGAAGGTACAGCAGGAACAGCCTCACTACATTTCTCAGGCAATATTTCACTGTTTAAAATCGTAGCACTCGATGATGAACTTGCAGAATCGTCAGTAGAATGCTTCCTCTTTCTAATGAGGAACTTTTCCATTGTGTGATAGTAAGAACAAATATCAGAGCTGCCAACTTTTCAAAATAAAAAACCGGGACATCAACGTGCATTCAGCGGCGCATATTTACACTTTATAAATAATAAAATTATATATTATAGGTTTCTCTATTTCTTTAATTACAGTTAATTATTTAATACAAATAAAGAAATATTTACAAAAAAATTAGTATTTAAGGATTAACAAACCTTGTTAATGAGTTTCATTTTTAGAGAGTCAGACACTATTTTTTTCAGTCACTAATTTTTCTCCCCACCATAACAGAAGTCTTATCACATAAGGCAAGACAGTTCATCCACGGAACACCAAGATACTGAAATTCTTCAGACACAAGTTTGGCAATATTTTCACCTGTTGAACTGGTTTCTAGGCATTGTAAAGAGTGCAGCATGCATCTCACTCACTTGCAATGATTATCAAAGTATGTTACCACAATTGCCCCCCCCCCCTTCAAAAAAAATTCCTAAATCAAGAAGATTGCTTGCAAAAATCAAGATTTACTATAAAATCAAGAAGATTTGAGATAGTACCAGAACTGTTAATTTATGATTATCTATTATTAGGGGAGAGCGGTAATGTATGGGATGTGCTAGCAGTATGTTTGATGATACTTGTATTCAATTATTTTTCTGTATCAGTCACTCATAGATGGAGTTCAGAAATTGTGATGATTTTCAAGGTTTTGAATTTTTTTAAAAAAATTGAATGATGCAATTTTAGAAATAATTTGATTTCGTTTAAGCAATGACAAGACAGTAACTTGTTTTTTTAATGCCCTTGGATGGCAATTTTATCCATCACGAATGCACGATAGCGCTATTTTAGATAAAGGATGAATAGTGTAACTTTGAGAATATGAATACTTTTGAACACCATGCATCAATTCTTACAAATTTTCAGCTTCTTCACTTTCGTTTTCAGGAAAAAGAATTATAATGGGAAAAATCTTTATCCCCCCCTCCCCACCCTTTCTTTGTCAAGCTGAAATGCAAACCTTATTTTGGGGGGGGGAGAATATTTAAGAATACAGGATACATGTTCAGAACATCGTTGGGGGGGGATACAATTACGGGAGAAATCTTTGCTACGTCCAATTTTCGTTTTCGGACAGTTTCCCTCCATTTTCAAGTTGAAATACAAATATTTATAAAATAAAATGATATTTAACAACAATGCTAGGCAGAGGAAACATCGCGTGAAAAATAAAATTACGATTATGAGAGAAATCTTCACTGCGTCTAACTTCCATTTTCGAAAGTTTTGAAAGACGAAACTTCCGTTTTCGAAAGTTTCCAGCGAAAAACATTCTCCTCCGCTACCAATTGCCTCGAAATTTCTGTTCAGTTATGCATCGGTCTCGAGGAAAACTCCAATTATGACGGAAAAGGAGAAATTTCTCGAAGCTGTTGCACGCTCATGCCTGAAGATTACAGGAAAATTTTTGCACCGTCGAATTTCCGTTTTCGGAAATTTTCCCTACATTTTCCAACTGAAATACAAATATTTTTGGAATAAAGGGATGTATAACAACAATACTGGACAGAGGCAACATCGCAGGAAAAAGGAATTACGATTATGGACATCTTTATTTCGTTTACTTCCGTTTTTGAAAGACGAAATACCGTCCTGATGCGTATTTTTACGTGTTGGTAAAATTTCGATGCGTAAACACACTTTTTGATGTGTACTAGACACGTAATTACGCATTTTGGCGAACTCTGCATGGTGCAGAATTAAAAATAAATTCGCACTTTGGCGCAATTAGCGCAGCTATTCCAACACTGAGGGAAAGCAAGTTTGGAAGGATTGGCGGGAGGGTGTGTGTGCGATTGTTCCCAGCTAGAAACACGAGATAACATAAGGTTCAATCGCTATGAGATCATAATAAAACAAAAGCAGGAGTTTTACACAAGCGACAATAACAACGATATCAAGTTCCATCAGTAAAAAAAAATTCACGAGCTATTTTGGCGAAAATCCGGAAGAAACTATCTTCCGACCATAAAACTACCCAAAACTCCGTAAAACTTTCGGGAAATCCGGAATACTTGGCAGGTATGCGGACGTCATTGCACCGATATCGGCTTTTCCGACATATTATGTAATATCACCTTGCCGTTCTTCACCCGATATCGGCTTTGCCAATGCATCCAATATCCTCTTGCCGTTCTTCACCCCATATCCGTCCGATATTGACTTTGCCGATGCATCCAATATCCTCTTGCCGTTCTTCACCCCATATCCGTCCGATATTGGCTTTGCCGATGTACCCAATATCTGAATTTCAAAGGCGCTTACTTAGAAACAGGACCATCAATAGTTTTCGCATTTGCGCGAAAAAAACTATAAATATATTCGCAAAATGCGATCACAGTTTAAACCGTGATTTTAACAAAAAAGGACACAAAATTCAGAACTTTTACGAAATACATTGAAATCCGCAATTCTTCCAACCTGTCCATAATTCGGTAATCATGTGGCCGAAACGGTAATGGTTGGCACCCTTAGCAGCGCATGGGCTTTCGTCTCTTTGCACTCTACGTGGATTATCATGTAATCTGTTTATTACATGACCGGAAGGGAAATACTGGGATTGTACCGTGACGACATGAAATCGGCACATGTGACGAACAATAGGATTGTGCCGTGACGTCGTGAAATCAGCACATGTGATCTGAAACGGCATCGCCTTCGTAGATTTTCCATGCTAATAGCTCACGATTGAAATCTTTCTGCGCGCGCGACTTTATTTTTCTTGCGTGAAACGTGCGTCTGCACACGCTATCGGGAACCCTGGATTGCATGGCACTGTGGCATTGGAAATAATGATAGACTATCAGTTTTTCTCAGCAGTATTATAGATTACTAACACTGTGAAAAATAGACTTGAAAATGAGAATTCTTCTCGGAAAATTTGGAAAACCATAGTCCCATGATCAGCTGTATGTGATCCGGAAATTTACAGTTATCTGCATACCTGTCATTAAACCTCTCTCTGAAATCTAGACATTAGCCCCACAAAGAAGAACTATCTATGAACATTTAATTACTATGACATTACATTTCAGTAGTGCTCATGTACCAAATATCTCTATTTGCAGTGATCTTCACATAATATTTTAAACTTCTCACATGTTCATCATATGCCGCCCCGGTGGCGCATGTGGTCTAAGGCGCTGGCCTCTGATCATTCGTCCGTAAGGGGTCCGGGTTCGAATCCCGGTGAGGCATGGATGTTGTGTTTGTCTTACGGCACTGGCTCTCTCCCTTCCCTGGAACCAGTGACCCTAAATTAGGGACGGGCGACTGCTTATAGCCCATTGAGTTGCTCACGGTGGTCGTTAAACCTCCAAAAAAAAAAAAAAAAAATGTTCATCATGCACCTAACACATGACCTTTTGTACTTTATAATCTTTTTCATACATTTCTGAATCCAATCCTACGAATTTAGACGAATTGGAAAAAAAAATAATAATAATTGGCGAATTGGGATAGAATAGAAATAATACATCAAAAACAAATTGGAAGAACATACCTTTCACCGTAGCGTCATTCGTTGAGCAATTGCGTTGTTCCAACCATGTCTTCGATATGACGGGATTCCCTCAAGTCATACACCACACTGAAATTCTATTCTCAACCTAGTATGTCACCAAACTTCACAAAAGTGAGTATGAAATAATCCACACAAGCAACAACTTAAAACACTAAAAATTCTCGAGTACGAAAATGGTCGAACTCTTGTCTTGTATGACGTAAGAACACAGCTGAAACATTACAACACTGCCTTAGAACGAAGTGGAAAAAGATACTAAATAACAAAAAAAAACAAAAAAACAAAAAAAAACCCTCCCGAAATGCCATATAACGGTGACCTAAGCATAAGAAATGATGCCCTTCCAATATTCTTTTCCTATGCATTACCATCTTCAGGAACAATGTTTGCTGTGTCCTTTGTGATCACACTCTGCCACTTTTGACTAAATCACAGTCTCATCTTTGTCAAAATCCTTAGACATCTTTATTTTGGGCTGTTGCCACTTCATGGTTTCGAAAAGTCAAAGCCCCGTGCGTCGATTGCTCCCGCCAACTCTCAGCTACCAGCACTTCCATCTTCAACCTTTCCCTTCTATTTAGCATACCCTCCTGTTCCTCTTTTACAAAAATTTTCCAGGGGAGTGGTAGGTCGATACCAGAATGTATATTACAGTTTTTTTTTATTACTATTGCCTCTGCACAATGGATCATATTTTCTGTTGGTTGTTGACACACTATATTTATTTAATCAAATAATGGTTTAGCTGCAGTTTTTAAGCAATATTGTGTTAGTGCTATCTTTTTCTTCTTTTTTGTTCCAGTCACTGATATGTTGCAAAAACGACTCAATCAACATTTCAGTGATTTTGTGTTAGACAGCACTAACACAATATTGCTTAAAAACTGCAGCTAAACCATTATTTGATGAAATAAATATAGTGTGTCAACAACCAACAGAAAATATGATCCGTTACACAGAGGCAATAGTAATAGAAAAAACCAAAAAACAACAACTGTAATATACATTCTGGTATCAACCTACCACTCCCTGGAAAATATTGATAAAAGAGGAACAGGAGGGTATGATAAATAGAAGGGAAAAGTTGAGGACGGAAGTACCGGGAGCGAACGACACACGAGGCTTTGATTTTTCGAAACCATGAAGTGGCAACAGCCCAAAATAATGATGTCAAGGATCTTGATGAAGAGGAGACTGCAGTTTAGTCGAAAGTGGCGGAGTGGGTGTGATCACAAAGGACACAGCAAACATTTTCCCTGAAGATGGTAATGCGTACATTACCGAAATGCATAGAATAATATCGGAAGGACATCATTCCTTATGCTTAGGTCACCGTTATTTGGTATTTCGGAAGGGTTTTTTGTGTGATATTTAGTATCCTTTTCCACTTCGTTCTAAGACAGTGTTGTAATGTTTCAGCTGTGTTTTTATGTCGTACACGACAAGAGTTCGACCATTTTCGTACTCGATAATGTTTATTACTTTAAGTTGTTGCTTGTGTGGGTTATTTCATATTCTCTTTTGTGAAGTTTGGTGACATACTAGGTTGAGAATATAATTTTAATGTGGTGTATGCCTTGAGGGAATCCCGTCATATCAAAGATGTGGTTGGAACAACGTAATCGCTCAATGAATGATGCTACGGTAAAAGGTATGTTCTTCCAATTTGTTTTTGATCTATTATTTTTTATTCTATCCCAATTCGTTTAAATTCGCCCCAATTCGTCTATTTTTTTTTTTTCCCAATTCTTCTAAATTTGTACCAATTCGTTTTTGCTGTATTATATTTCATTTTTGTAGGAACTACAGTATTTTTAAGGATTTTAGAGAAAAGTTTTTATATATTGAGATTTTAAAGTTATCAATGAGTTTTCTCCTTATGACATACACAGAGACCCAGAGACAACATGCAGAAAGTTTTATCACAAGCAGAGAACTATTTTATAAAGGACTCATGTTTTTTGTCAACAATTATTCTTTGGGGTGACTACCTAGTGAAACACCCTGTACCACATTTAGATTGCCAAATTGTGAAGAACTATGTTTTGGATGCTGAAATTCTGTGGGTGCTTTTCAAACAATTAAAAATCATCATGCTTATAAATGTAATGAAAACATTGGAAGACTTTTTCAAAAAATGCTTCCCAACAGTCCAGTCTTATTGCTCCAAAAGTTTACATGCAGTGAAAAGAGTGTGCATATTATGCAGTTTTGGGGATATGCTACGTATTTAAACGACGTGTTGTTTGGAAGTTCTAACCCAAAATAGTCATTATGTCCTGTTTAATGAGAGTTTAAATGAAACGCACTAGAAAAAACAACTGGATATCCATGTAAGATTTTGGAATGGAAACAATGTACAAACAAAATTTCTAACTGCAGTATTTATGGGCCATAGCACAGCTGAAAGTTTATTTGAAGTCTTGTAAGTGCTATTTTACCCTTAAAACTCTGTAAAGTATTGCACGTTTCAGTGGATGATCCAAGTGTTAATTGGAAGTTCTATAGAATGCTGCTGTACCATTCAAAGAAAGAACTGCAAAAAAATATGCTAAATATTGGAAGTTTGGGGGCTACGCATTCTGCACAATGCTTTTAAATTTGGGTACAAAGGCAGTGAATGAGAAATTGAAGATTTTTGGTTAGTCTGTACTACCTTTTTTAAAGACACTCCAGCTAGACAATAGGATTCCTTAAAATATTCTGAAAATGATTGCTTGCCCAAAAAATTTGTCCAACACAGATGGCTGGAAAATATTCCAAGTTACTGTGTTCTTAAAATATTTTCTGACATTTAGAAATGTCAATGCTGTAGAGAAGAGGGAGGTTACTGAACCTCCCTTTTCTCTACAGTATTGCAGCACATCATTTGCAGGTCATATGCTATTAGTAGTTATAAATTACATAATATTTGTTGTTAAAAGGCATCTGAAGATAACCTTTTACCAGTGAAGCTTCAGATATTCATTCATATGCATTTGCTAAGATTCTGCTGCCTTTTTTTTTTTTGCTGGATTATCAAACAGCCCATGAGAACTCAAAAAATCCATAAGCCCATGAGAACTCAGAAAAATCTTGAACCATATTTTACAGTGGTTTATTAAGCCTGATCTTTTAGCATCTGCAAATACTATGCAGAAACAGCTGAAGTTAAATGTCAAAGATGCAAAAAATAACATCCCCACAGAAATCTTGGTTTCATGGCAGAAAGGTCTGTAAAGTTGTTATTCACGTATAAAAAAACCACTGCTTGCCAAGTGTTTGAGATTCCAATTAATTGCAAACATTTTTTAATTAACCTTGCTGTAAAAATAATGGGAAAATCTCCAGTCCAGCCCAGTACCGTCAGGAATCTAGGCCCCATGAAAAATGGTTGGAAGTAAACAGTTCTACCTACAAACAATTGAGATCAGTGTTGCACTCATTAACAGAAATTATTCAACTTGAGGAGGTTGAATGTGGTGTTATTCTTATTGAATTTTCATCATATCTAAATGATATGTTTCCTCATCATTCCAAGTTTTTGGAATTTATTCCTAGGGTATCTAGGCTGGATGAGCAGTTTTTGGAAACAATGAATTTGAAGCAGTATCCAAATCTATGGAAAGTTACTTATATATTGCTCCTGCTGAGTCATGGGCAAACAACCATTGAAAGGGGATTTAGTATTAATAAAAAAAAAAAGAAGTAGAGAACATGAAGGAAAGATTGTGCATATCACAAAAGCTGATATGTGATTTTATTAATTCAGAATAAGGTGGTATCCAGAATTAAAAAAAAAACATGATGCAAACCTATGTTCCTAATGCTAGACAAAAATACTTAGTTTATTTAGATGATCAAGAGCAGTTGCAGTCAGTGGACAAAAAATGGAAAACAAATTGACTCCACTGAAGTGGAAAAGCTGAAAAATGAGTAAATGCTTGAAAATAGACACCAAAAAATTACTGAAATCTGCTGATGACTTTGCCCAGAAAGCAGAGGACCTTAATGATATTACTTAGGGAACTAAGTCCAACAGTTTATGTTGTACATCAAAAGAAAAACAAGAGAAATTGTTTGAACTAAATAAATTGATACCAGAACAATGACTGAACCTTGATTGCCTGTATCAAGCATCTAGTTTAGTAATATTGTATTCTGTATCTACTCATGTTAATAACCAGTTAGTGAGAACTATTTAATGGTTGCAACAAATTTACCACTTGTTTGTATAATGGTAGAAACTTTTCCTAACTAATTGACATTTTACCAATTTGTGGGAAACTCATATTGACAACAAAGTATCTGATTCTACTCCTGACATAACATTTTGAGACTTATTGAAGACTAGCAGTTGTGAAAAGTAAAAGGCTAACTATAACATTTCAAAATAGTACCTAATGTTATAATGTTTTAAAAGGCAGTTGAATACAGTATATAATAATGTAGTTGTCTACTACTATTTACATGGTGATTATTGTCATAATGAATACAACTATCAAGTAATTCTGCTACTGGTCATCACGTTTTGACTTGGCATTTTAGACCTCGAGTCCACGTATGAGGGAGCATTGTAAATAGCAATTAAGCAAAGATGTCGAATCAATCATGAAATCAGTAAAAGTTTCATACCTTCCTTATGAGTCCTGTTGTACTTCATGAGGTATTCCATCGGGTCCGTCGCTTCACGGAATGTACTTCATGGCCATTGAGTTTGCCATTAGTACTCACAAAGGTGATGAATTCCATTGTTGTTAAGTTTTATGTTAGTTTATTGTAATGGGTTATTCATTCGATATTTCTATCTGAATCCCCGTGTCTACTACTCACACTGGTGAAGAACTCCATCACTGTTTAATTTTTACATTAGGCTATTGTAATGGGTTACTCATTTGATATTTCCATCAGTATTCCTGTGTCATGAATGCACCAAATGGTCAAAGAATTTTAACTTTATAAAACCATGAAATTATTTAAAATGTAGTGAATTTAAGACATTGATTTACAATTCCCAAATTGCAGTTCTTGTCGGTCTATTGCATTCTAGTTTCGTCCTGTTACTCCACAGACATCCTCAGCGCAACTTTCAATCATTATCGACATTCGTCTTGGCATGGTTATCCCCTGTATACCATGTTCACCCCACATCGCAACTGACGCACGCAGCCAGTCTTCATTGATAAGGAGGGCATGGTCAGAAAAAACAACTATTGACGTTCGCAACAAAAACAACGATTGACGTAACTGCTAACCATGCTCTCCTTATCAAGTGAAGACTGGCTGCATATGTCAGTTGCAATGTGAAATGGATGGTATACAGGCGATAACCATGCCAAGATGAACGTTGATAATGATCGAAAGTTGCACTGAGGATGTCTGTGAAGTAACAGTACAAGACTAGTATGCTGTAGACCGACAAGAACTGCAATGTGGGAATTGTAAATCGATGTTTTAAGTTCACTACATTTTAAATGATTTTATGGTTTTATAAAGTTCAAATCCTTTGACCATTCAGGGTATCCATGATGGAAATATCGAATAAGTAACCCATTACAATAGCCTAATGTAAAAATTAAACAGTGATGGGGTTTCTTTATCTCAAAGACTACAGTCTTGTGACGATTGTATATAGATTAAGATAACACAATGTAGTTGTCACAAATGTTTATTTTTTTCAAGCCGACCACGGTTGTTTCGCTGGGTATTGACCTAGCTTCATCAGGACTGATCAGGATTAAGCTAGGTCAATACCCAGCGAAACCATGGTCGGCTTGAAAAAATAAACATTTGTGACAACTACGTTGCGATGGAGTTCTTCACAAGACACTGGAATACCACGATAGAAATATTGAATGCATAGCCCATTCATTACAATAGCCTAAAGTAAAATTATACAAAAATGGAATTCATCACCTTTGTGAATACTAATGACAACCTCAATGGCCATGAAGTACATTCCATGAAGCAATGGACCCAATGGAACATATCATGAAGTACCGCAGGGCTCATAAAAAAGGCATGAAAGAAATTTTTACTGATTTCATGATTGATTCAACATCTTTGCTTAATTGTTATTTACAATGTTCCCTCATACATGGACTTGAGGTCTAAAATGCTGCGTCAAAACATGATGAACAGTAGCAGAACTACTTGATAGTTGTATTCATTATGGTAGTTGAATATTCAAGATTAATTTATAACTTCCCTCTGACATCGAAGTGCCCACTATTCAGGTTACAGGAGAATCAAAAGTTTTTTTTTACTGGGTTTCATCGCTCTGCAAAGGAATGGAGCAGTTCCCCCAATATGCAAACTTGTAAATTAAAGGGGTAGATTTCTTCTACTGCAACCAGCTCACAGTTGGTGCTATATGTTGTCAGTTTCGTATAGGCATCACGGTAACCATATATCGATCTGAAATTGTCTCCATTAGATGAATAAGTAAATGGCTTGAAATGCTCCCAGTTTGCCATGATGTGGAGCATGATATTGTCTTGACATCCATAGATATTCCAGTGTTACCATGACTGATTTAGGAGATAGATGCAGTGAAACAGACATGAGCCATCTTCCAGCATTGGAACGGCACACTGGAGTGTCAATATACCATTGTATCTCTGAACCTCATACATTTTTTTACATGAATAGCACTATTTTTTAACATGAAGTGATATCTAAATGTTAACATTTGCCACAGGTATTGATTTTTAATTTAATGAAAATGGAACTGTAAATATTCATTACCAATTTTCTTGACTAATTCAATCTGCTAATTCGAAGCCTTATCAGCATGTAAAATTTGTGTTCAAACAGTTCATGTTCATAGACTTGCAATGTCATCTTACATCGTATCTGTAACTAATTTATCTGCACATTATGATCCTTTCTTGCATGGTGTTGAATCAAACTTTGCAAGCATTAGCAAGTTTTTCAGTTAGTTGGATTACGACTGTAAAGTTGCCAGTTTTTTCATATTATAATTTGGTGAAGAATGGTTTGTAGATCCATAACTGTTTTATGGTTTACAACAGGGTTGTGACATCAATGCATACAGTTATGATTCATCATGAGTCATTTGGTTAGTGTACATCATCATAATTCAGTTCATTCATAGTTCCAGTATAAGCTTAAAGTTTTTCTTGTAGTTTCTTAACTAGTAATACAACTAGTATCACTGATCATAAAAAGTCATTAAGCACAAATGTTGTGAAACACAAATGTACAAAGACAAATGTTCTGCCACATAGAGATGTTCATTACTACCGAATGTATTGTTCGTCTGTCCAGCTGAGCATTTCCTGTAAACACAATATAGAGAACAACAATAACACTACCGTATTGCAGGATTTGTGCATTACCTTGGGGGCTCTCTGTAAGTTAACCCGGTCTCCTTAACAGCACCCCTATTAATCTTTAAAGTTCAAATGTGGGAGTGAGTCTGTTGCATGTAGGATGAGTTTCCCCCTGGGTAGATGCTCTAAATTAAAATAAACTGTGCTATTGTTTACAGGACCCCACAGTATTATGTTTCTCTTTTATCATTCTCAGGTGTTAACTGTCTTATAACTTGATCAATATCATACTGATCCCATTCACCTGAAATACTAAAAGGTACTTGAATATTTCCCTATAATCTTCTGAAATAACTTCCTTATGGGAAATTGTAAGTAATGGGAATGAATTTACCCCGGTGACATATCTTCATTTAGTCTGCTTCTGAGAGATCCTTGGATTTTGTAACTAAATACTTTGGCAAATGCCTGCTGATGTCTATCTGACATATGAGAACTGTCTGTAATTCCACTAACAATGTCAGCTAAAAACAATCTTTGAACAAAAACCACCACTTGGAAAATTTGCATCTTCCTGTCCCTTGGAATCCAATCTAAAATTTCGATTGTCCATCGATGGTCTATTCTTCTGGCAGTATGTCCAGTCCATTGCCATTTCAGGGATTTAACTCTGATCATGATGTCTTCCACTCTTGTCATTTTTCGGATCCACGAGTTCCTCTTCTTATCTCTCCTGGTTACACCAAGCATGCACCTCTCCATGCTGCTTTGAGTTGTCTGCAGCCTTTGTATATCTCTTTTAGTTAAGATCCACGTATCTGCACCACATGTAAGCACTGGAAGGATGCATTGGTCAAACACTTTTCTTTTAAGACATAATGGCATATTGCTCTTGAAAATTATGCTGTTTCTTCCAAACGCTCTCCAGGCAAGTTTTATACGGCGATTAATTTCTTCATCAATGTGACCTTCACTTGATATTTGCTGTCCAAGATAAATGTAGGTATTAGTTATCTCCAGCCTTTTCCTCATCAATCGATAAATCTTCATTTCTTGTAAAAGCATTGAACATCATTTTTGTCTTCTCAAAGTTCATTTTTAATCCCACTTCTTTACTCTTGTCAGCAAGTTCTTAGATCATACTCTGCAGCTCTGATGGGGTAGTTGCAAAAATGACTACGTCATCAGCAAAACGAAGGTGAGTTAGATAATCTCCAATAAAAGGATGACTTTGCACAACTCGTCAAATGAAATGAGAAAACTCACCGTCTATGTATGATATTTAATTAAAATACGAAAGATATTTACAGTTAAAATACCCCACTAGTACTTTCGGGGTAACATTTACCTCATCATCAGGTGGAACAGAGGCAATGTAGTGCTCCTTTATATATTAGTGCAACAATGCATTATGGGTATAAGTCAAACGTCGCATGGGTCGTGACCGTTGCCATTATAACAGTGTGAAGAGTATAATTTTATAAGTTATTAGTTTAGCATATCAAAACAAGGATGCGTTATAAATACAAAGTTATGATCAATTTATATGCTCTTGGAATTTGTAAACATATTACTATAATTTAAAGTTCAGGTTTGTAATACGTTCTTTCCAAATTCTTGATATGTCCACAGGCAAGTAGTCATTGCAGCATTTATCCCCTAAAGCTGATGTACATACTTTCAACAAAATGCAGCGAATGTATATATGCTGGAGTGTCCAGTAATCTGATGTTTTCCCAGTCTGGTTGTAGAATGCCGTTTACCATATTCCTTGATAAAGCTGTGTTATTGCTGTTGGTTTGGATATCATATTTGTGTTTTATGATATCCGAAACAACACACAAATATGATATCCGAACCAACAGCAATAACACAGCTTTATAGAGGAATGTGGTAAACGGCATTCTACAACCAGACTGGGAAAACATCATCAGATTACTGGACACTCCAGCATATATACATTCGCTGCATTTTGTTGAAAGTATGTACATCGAAGGTTTAGGGGATAAATGCTGCAATGACTACTTGCCTGTGGACATATCAAGAATTTGGAAAGAACGTATTACAAACCTGAACTTTAAATTATAGTAATATATTTACAAATTCCAAGAACATATAAATTGATCATAACTTTGTATTTATAATGCATCCTTGTTTTGATATGCTAAACTAATAACTTGTGAAATTATACTCTTCACACTGTTATAATGGCAACGGTCACGACCCATGTGACGTTTGACTTATACCCATAATGCATTGTTGCACTAATATATAAAGGAGCACTACATTGCCTCTGTTCCACCTGATAATGAGGTAAATGTTACCCCGAAAGTACTAGTGGGGTATTTTAACTGTAAATATCTTTCGTATTTTAATTAAATATCGTACATAGATAATATCCATTAATCTTTATCCCTTTATTTTACCAGTTCAGTGATTGAAAGACATTTTCCAATGTGGCATTAAAGAGTTTGGGAGATATAGTGTCACCTTGTCTCACTCCCTTTCCAATCTTTATGGGTGCTGTATTCTCAAATAGCTGAATCTTTGCACTTGCATTTTCATAGATTTTATGAATAATATTAAATCTTCAATACCACAGGATTTCAAAGCCATTGTAACTGCTGATGGTTTCACTGAATCATAGGCCTTTTCATAGGCAATAAAAGCCATGCATAATGGAAGTTCATACTCCCTTGCTCTTTCAATTAGTTCTCTCAATACGTGGATATGATATATAGTGCTGTAGCCACTCCTGAATCCAGCTTGTTCTCTCGGTTGAGCCATGTCCATTGTCACCTTGAAGTGTTGTGAAATAACTTTAGTAAGATTTTATAAACCACTGATAGGAGGCTGATAGGTCCTGAGATCCTCAATGTCACCCTTTTTTATGTAGCAGGATCATTGTAGTAGAGATGAGTTTGGGCTCAATTTTAGGAGCCTGGGCCCGCCCGGGTCCAAAGGCCTAGAGCCTGGGCCCGGGCCTGCTTTCTGGGATTACATGTGTTTGCTGAGCCCAGGCCCGGATTCTTGGAAAATTGTGCTTATCAAGGCTTGCAGTTATGCATTATACACTGGCCAAAGATATGGCCCAAGCAAGGATTAGCTTAAAAATCATTAGTTTAAAAAGTTTAGTTCAGTTAATCCACTTCACAATATTAATATGTTTTTAGAAATACTACGCATAAAGCCAAATGTTCTAAAATGTGGATTTCATCATCATCATCATCATTGTCAACCATTATCAATCCACTGCTGGACGAAGGTCTCCCCAAGTTTCCTCCACAACGGTCTGTCTTGTGCCAGTCTCCTCCATGTCACCCCTGCATACTTTCGAATTTCATCCACCCATCTCCCATGTGGTCTTCTTCTGGGTCTTTTCCTGTCCCTTGGAATCCAATCTAAAATTTCGGCTGTCCATCGATGATCTGTCCTTCTGGCAGTATGTCCAGCCCATTGCCATTTCAGGGATTTAACTCTGATCATGATGTCTTCCACTCTTGTCATTTTTCGGATCCACGAGTTCCTCTTCTTATCTCTCCTGGTTACACCAAGTATGCACCTCTCCATGCTGCTTTGAGTTGTCTGCAGCCTTTGTATGTCTCTTTTAGTTAAGGTCCACGTCTCTGCACCATACGTAAGCGCTGGAAGGATGCATTGATCAAACACTTTTCTTTTAAGACATAATGGCATATTGCTCTTGAAAATTATGCTGTTTCTTCCAAAAGCTCTCCAGGCAAGTTTTGTACGCCGATTAATTTCTTCACCAATGTGACCCTCACTTGATATCTGCTGTCCAAGATAAACGTACGTTTCTGTTATCTCCAGCTTTTTTCCATCAATCGATAAATCTTCATTTCTTGTAAAAGCATTGAACATCACTTTTGTCTTCTGAAAGTTCATTTTTAATCCCACTTCTTTACTCTTGTCAGCAAGTTCCTGGATCATACTCTGCAGCTCTGATGGGCTAGTTGCAAAAATGACTACGTCATCAGCAAAACGAAGGTGGGTTAGATAATCTCCATTAATCTTTATCCCCTTGTTTTCCCAGCTCAGCGACTGAAAAACACCCTCCAATGTGGCATTAAAGAGCTTCGGAGATATGGTGTCACCTTGTCTCACTCCCTTTCCAATTTTTATGTGTGTTGTATTTTCAAACAGCCGAATCTTTGCACTTGCATTTTCATAGATGTTATTAATAATATTAATGTATGCATCTTCAATACCGCAGGTTTCAGAGCCATTGTAACTGCTGATGGTTTCACCGAATCAAAGGCTTTTTCATAATCGATAAAAGCCATGCACAATGGAAGTTCATATTCCCTCGCTCTTTCAATTAGTTCTCTCAGCACATGGATATGATCTATTGTGCTGTAGCCACTCCTGAATCCAGCTTGTTCTCTCGGTTGAGCCATGTCCAGTGTTACCTTCAAGCGGTGTGAAAGAACTTTAGTGAAGATTTTATAAACTACTGATAGGAGGCTGATAGGTCTGTAGTTTCCGAGATCCTCAATGTCACCTTTCTTATGTAGCAGGATCATTGTAGCGGTGTTCCAATCCTCAGGAATCTTTCCTTCATTAAGGCATCGAGTGAAAATCTGGGCGATTATTGTTTCGATTTCTCCACTTGCTTCTTGTATGATGTCTACAGTAATTCCATCTTCTCCTGGAGCTTTTCCCCGCTTCATGTTCTTGATTGCATGTGCAACTTCTGCTGGCAGGACTGGAGGAACTCTGGTACTGGTATCTTTCATGATGTCTGGAGTGCACGTATCATCCCTTTCATATAATTTGGAGTAGAAATCTTTCACTCTTGTCAAAATTTCGCCTCTATTTCTTGTTACAGAACGATCTTCTTTTCTCAGTGCCATAATCTGTTTTCTTCCCTTACTGAGATGTCCCTTTGCTATCTTTAGGCTTTGGTTGTTTTCAATTGCTTTCCTCACTAGTTCACAGTTGAATTTTCTTACGTCTTCAGTGATACTTTTTCGTACTGTCTTGCATAGCTCTATATATTTCACTTTGGAAGTCACATCTTCTTTAGTTGTCCTCATCTCTCTTTCTTTTTGCATCAACATTTTGGTTTTTCCTGATAATTTATTTACATGCAACTTGTTCTTAGACCCAGCTAATTTTGTTGCTGTTTCCATAAGAGCTTTGGTTACTTTTCTGTTAACTTCAGAGATGTCCACTTCTTCCGATGTTAGGCCTTCTAAAGCAGAGAACCTGTTCTTCAGTTCCAACTTGAAGGTATTACGGTGTTTTTTAAGGTTGGTTATGTCAATACATTTTGTTTGTCTTATGAGCTTGCCACGTTCAAGTTTAGTGTTGAGGTGCATCTTATATCTCACCAATCTATGGTCACTACCTGTGTTGAACTTGTTTAGCACACTGCAGTCTTCTATGACGAATTTTTTGTTACACAAAATAAAATCAATTTCACTTGTCGTCCCATTTGGATGTCTCCATGTCCATTTCCTGTGTGGCTTTTTCTTGAAGAAGGAGTTCAAGATGAAAAACCCTTCTGCCTCTGCAAACTCAACGAGAGTATTTCCACGCTGGTTTCTGTTGCCGTGACCGAATTTACCTACTGAAGTTTCATTCTGTTGCCGTTGCCCTATTTTTGCATTGAAATCTCCCATAATTATTTTCAAGTGCTGCTTACCTTTATTATTTAGATGACAAATTTCCCTCATAAAATTCTTCAATTTCTTCTTCAGGATGACTTGTGGTGGGTGCATAAGTTTGAATAATCTGAGCCTGGTATCTTTTCGAGAGTTGGATAACAAGCCGTGCAGCTCTGTCAGAGGAACTTTCAACTTCTACAACTTTATCCTTCAGTTTCTTGTTTATTATAAATCCAACACCACTAGTTCTGCCAGTATCTGTCCCATGATAGTAGAAGAGATGTCCACTTTTCAGTTCGATGAGATCTTCTCCTTTTCTCCTTACCTCACTTAGCCCCACGATGTCCCACTTGATCCTTTGTAGTTCCTCTTCCAATTCAAGAAGCCTTGAATCAGAAGATAAGGGAGCGTCCATTGTACGTTGCCAAGGTCAGCATCAAATGGCAGCCTAGTCCGGTCCTCCGGGGATTCTTAGCACCCTCTGCCTTCATGTCGCACTGGCCGCTGCCTTGGCCAGGTACATTCCAGCTGCCGGAGACTGAGGGCCAAGATTTAAGTCGTGGAGTCATTTTGGAGGGGTTTGGCCATAACTCACCACGCTGGCCAAGCGGGTTGGTGAGTGTGGGATAGAATTTCCTCTAATCCCGATGGTATAGTTATACCGCTATTGGCGGTCGTCAGAGCCCCTTTCGTGGGAACAGGATGCACCACGAGAAGGCAGGGTTGACATTTGTCAAGGAGAGGCTGTGATAATAAATAAATAATCAGCGTGCCCTTCGACCGTATCAGGGGAATTAGTAATTTTGGTAAAAGCTGAAGAAAAGAAAATCGTTTAGAAACAAAAAATTCCATTCGTTATTTCTTTTTGAGTTCTAAATTTACTTTTATTTTGAAAAAATTGCATTATAAACGTACAACTCTGTACAGACAGTTGCAAGTGTTTGAAATTTTGACTCTAGAAAACTAATCTTTGCAATTTAATTTACATATATGCTAATTGGTAATGGTAGTTTAGAGTGATGTAGTAGAATATAAAAAAAAGCATGTAGGAAAATTTCCAAAATTAAAAAAAAGAACGTAAAAGCATTCCAGACCAGATTATTCTGCATTTTGTAACATTAACAAAACTTTGCGCTTAATAGTATAATAATCATGATATAATGCCTCAACACTTTAACTTGATCTTCTTTTCTCTAAAACTCGACCTGCTGTACTAAAAACCAACGTCACCCCAAAAATCGCGGGTGAGGAAATTAAAGCAAATAAATAACAATACTTCTAACTGCACAATTTTGGAAATTAATACATCATTTTAAAGATAAGATTCTTGAATTTTAATAAAATACAAAAAATGGGAATGTGATTTTTTCCCAGTTTTTTGATACCAGACCTCCTTAAACTAATCCTTGCTTGGGCCATAGCTTTGGACAATGCAAGTCTTGCTAAGCAAAATTTGTCTTGCAATGGCAGCTAGCTTAGGAAATTGAAAATCCTTCCACCATGGTAACAAATCCACAATGAAATTCAAGACGTGTAATTCAACCGGGCTCAGAATTACATGTGTTGAATTAATTACAGTAATGAAATTCAAGACTTGTAATTCCGAGCCCGGGCTTTTCGGTAGTTAATGAATTCTGAGCCCGCCCGAACTCATCTCTACATTGTAGCATTGTTCTAATCCTCAGGAATCTTCCCTTCATTAAGGCATTGAGTGAAAACTTGGGCGAGTACTGTTTCAATTTCTCCACTTGCTTCTTGTATGATGTCTACTGTAATTCCATCTTCTTCTGGAGCTTTCTCCCACTTCATGTTCTTGATTGCATATGTAACTTCTGCTGAGAGGACTGGAAGAACTCTGGTACCTTTCATAATGTCTGGAGTACAAGTATCATCCCTTTCATATAGTTTTGAGTAGAAATCTTTCACTCTTGTCAAAATTTAACCTCTAGTCCTTGTTACAGAACCATCTTCTTTTCTCAGAGCCATAATCTATTTTTTTCCCTTACTCAGATGTCCCTTTGCTCTCTTTAGGCTTTGGTTGTTTTCAATTGCTTTCCTCACTAGTTCACAGTTGAATTTCCTTACATCTTCAGTGATACTTTTCCGTACCGTCTTGCATAGCTCTATATATTTCACTTTGGAAGTCACATCTCCTTTAGTTGTCCTCATCTCTCTTCTTTTTTGCATCAGAATTTTGGCTTTTCCCGATAATTTGTTCGTATGCAACTTGTTCTTAGTACCAGCTATTTTCGTTGCTGTTTCCATAAGAGCCTTGGTTAGTTTTCTATTAACTTCAGAGATGTCCACTTTTTCCAATGTTAGACATTCTAGAGCAGAGAATATGTTCCTCAGTTCCAATTTGAAGGTATTATGATGTTTTTTAAGGTTGGTCGTGTCAATACACTTTGTTTGTGTTATGAGCTTGCCATGCTGGAGTTTAGTGTTGAGGTGCATCTTACATATTACCATTCTATGGTCACTACCTGTGTTGAACTTGTTTAGCACACCGCAGTCTTCCATGGCAAATTTCTTGTTACACATAATAAAATCAGTTTCACTTGTCAATCCATTTGGATGTCTCCATGTCCATTTCCTTTGCGGCTTTTTCTTGAAAAAGGAGTTCATGATGAGAAACCCTTCTGCCTCTGCAAACTCTACGAGAGTATTTCCACACTGGTTTCTGTTGCTGTGACCGAATTTACCTACTGAAGTTTCATTCTGTTGTCGTTGCCCTATTTTTGCATTGAAATCTCCCATAATGATCTTCAAATGCTGCTTGCCTTTATTATTTAGATGACGAATTTCCTCATAAAATTCTTCAATTTCTTCTTCAGGATGACTTGTAGTGGGTGCATAAGCTTGAATAATCTGAGCCTGGTATCTTCTCGAGAGTTGGATAACAACTCGTGCAGCTCTGTCAGAGGAACTTTCAACTTCTACAACTTTATCCTTCAGTTTCTTGTTTATTATAAATCCTACACCACTAGTTCTGCCAGTATCTGTCCTGTGATAATAGAAGAGATGTCCACTTTTCAGTTAAATGAGATCTCCTTTTCTCCTTACCTCACTTAGCCCGACAATGTCCCACTTGATCCTTTGTAGTTCCTCTTCCAATTCAAGAAGCCTTGAATCAGAAGATAGGGAGCGTCTGTTATACGTAGCCAAGGTCAGCATCAGATGGCAGCCTAGTCCGGTCCTCCGGGGATTCTTAGCACCCTCTGCCTTTATGTCGCACTGGCCGCTGCCTTGGCCAGGTACATTCCAACTGCTGGAGACTGAGGGCCAAGATTTAAGTTCTGGAGTCATTTTGAAGGTGTTTGGCCATAACTCACCACGCTGGCCAAGCGGGTAGGTGAGTGTGGGATAGCATTTCCTCTAATCTCGATACGAAAAATCTACATTCATACCTTTGTGCCAACGGCCGCCATATTGGAACATGGTGGACAAAAAACAGTGGTTTTTTTTCAAATATCACATGAACGAGTGATCGTATCAAAAAAGTTTCAAATGAAAAATATTCCATATAAAATTCTCTAAAAAAAAAAAAAAACGTTATTACCAAAATTTTCCTAGAATCGTTTTGTGAAATCACATGGTGACTTCATGGCAGGCAGTTTCGTGAAATCATGAGTTGACATCGTTCTAGTGGCATAGCATGCTGTAAAATAAGGGCTTAATGAGAGCAGAACATTGAAATTATATATTTATTTAAACTGGAAATTAAAAAAAGTTACCAGTTAAACAATTACCAATTAAATCATACTTGATTCTAAGTATATTCTATGTCAGCATTGACTAGATGTAATGCTGGAAATATTAACTCTTTAGACATTTGTTTCATGAGCTAATTCGCTCTTCCGCACTCGAGTGCACCTGCACTGCGCTGTCTCCGAGTGTTATGAAGAATATGCATAGTCATATTTATATGGCCCATACGTAAAAATTACTTATGTATGCAAGCAAATGATTGACATTGACTAAATTGCCGAATTTTAATAATATTTACGAGAAGGAATATGGACATTACTTACATTGATAGTCCTAAAATATGCCAGTCACGGGGGGTGGAGAGTGGGGTGAAACCTCGAGTAACTGTTCACTAGTTGAATAGCGCAATGTATCAAAATTCTTGAGTTAATCCAGACCGGCTATATTAATACGACTATGCATATTCTTCATAAAACTCGGAGACAGCACGGTGCAGGTGCACTCGAGTGAGGGAGAGCGAATTAGCTCATGAAACAAATGTGCAAAGAGTTCATATTTGGAGCATTACATCTAGTCAATGCTGACATAGAGTATTTATTATAGCACATTATTTACTTATATACTTATATATAACTTAGGATTCTAAATATGTTAGTGCAAATATAAAAAAAATATTCTCCTATGTTTATTTGGCATGTAAGGCTATTTGAATGTTATCTTCATAATCATACTATAAACAACAAACCGTCTTCACACGATTTATAAAAGAGTTTTATAATGGAATAAAAACTTTAATGATAGTTAAAAATTTAAAAGCGTGAGACCTTTCGTGTCCTGCCAGCAGGCACCCATCCTCAGACGCAATGATCACATACAGTGGAAGAGGCAGCTTATAAATAGACACATGAATGAACAAATGACATACAATCAGTCATCATGAGGTATATTGCACATGTCCAGTCATTAACAGCAAAATCATAGTCATTAGCTAGTAGATACTATGTTGATAAATCTGTAAGCAGATATTTCCAAGGTCGAGGGATGTTTCTTGGCAATTCATCATTACAGCAAGTTTCAGATAATTTATCGATGTACAGGCTTTCAGTGAATAACAGCTGAGATTTTGTATGAGGAGCAGTTAGAATTTTAGAATCGTCCCAAATGGGAATCTAAGTCCCCTTGGTTAAAAGTTGGGATAAAGCAGTGGAAGTTGAACCAATACGATGGTCATATTGGTGTTCTTTGAGGCGGGTTTTAAGGGTCTGGGCAGTGCAACCGATGCAACATTTGTCTGTGAAATCCGGTGTTAATGGTTTAAGAGGAATGAGATATATTCCATGTCTCTGCAGGTCAGTAGGTCGGTCACTGTCTCTTTTAATAGATGAAAATAAGTTAGAAACCCTGATCCCAAAACTCAAATCATGGTGATGGCAAATAGTTTTTAAAGGTCTGACAATTGATGGAACAAAGGGAAAAGAACCAACAAACTTGCGAATGGGACGATTACCAATCAAGGTGGTAGACGCAGAGTGAAGGAATCTGCTAGTCAATCTGTCGATCAAAGATTTTGAGTAACCAAAAGACTCCACCAAATTACGAATGATATCCAATTCAGTCCTCCGAAGTTCATAGGTGGAGGAATGTGAAAAGGTACGACGAATTAAGAAATTGAAACCAGAGAGTTTATGAGACAAGGAGTGAGATGAAGTGGCGGTAATAATAATAGGACATGAACTAGGTTTTCTGAATACACTGAATGACAAAGAACAAAAGGAAGAGCGCTGAAGTTTAAAATCCAGAAACGGTAAGCAATTATCAACCTCCAACTCAACTGTAAACTTGATGGAGGGATATTTGGACGAAAGGCACTGTACAAAAGAGTAAAGATCCTCTTGAGAGGACGGCCAGAAAATAAGGATATCATCAACGTATCTGATCGGTCGGTCCCGATGGCATCCATTATGACATGCTCCGTCATCTCTCGCAGTCGTCTCTCGAGAATCTCTTAATCCTTTACAATCGTATTTGGTCGGAGCACAGTTTCCCGGTCTTGGCGAAAAGCAGTTGTTCTGCCTTTTCCCAAACCTGGCAAGGATCCCAAGTCTCCCTCTAGTTATCGTCCAATTGCTCTCACTAGCTGTCTGTGTAAAGTTCTTGAACGCATGGTTAATTCCCAGTTAGTTCATTTTTTAGAATTTCATCAAGTACTTTCACCATCACAAAGCGGCTTTCGCCGTCATCGTTCACCTCACGATCATCTCCTGCACCTTGAGACATCTGTGTGCGAGGCGTTCTTGCGTAGGCAGCACCTGGTTTCTGTATTTTTTGATATTGAAAAAGCTTATGATCGAGCGTGGCAGCATGGTATTATCCGTGACCTCCACGCATGCGGATTGCGAGGAAATCTTCCGACATTTATTTAAAATTTTCTTCGCAATCGGGTGTTCCAGGTGCGCCTGGGTACGACGCTATCGGCAACATTCCATCAAGAACAAGGTGTTCCTCAAGGTTGCATTTTATCTGTCACATTGTTCATCTTTCGCATTAATTGTCTCCTCACAAATCTTCCTCCTGCGGTTTCGGCTACTGTCTATGTTGATGACTTGCACATTTTCTGCTCGTTATCAAGCATGCATTTTATTGAAAGGCAGTTGCAGTCTGCAATTAATCAGATCTTTAAAACGGCGAATAGCAATGGTTTCGTTCTTTCTCCCGACAAGACAGCGTGTGTCCATTTCTGCCTTTATATGACCCAGAGCTGTTTTTAGACCGTGCAGATATACCAGTTTTGCCGAAGACCAAGTTCCTTGGTCTGACCGTCGACCGTGCGCTTACGTTCCGTGCGCACGTTCGGCGGCTCAAGATTTCCTGTCTGCGGGCTCTATCCATTCTTAAGATCCTTTCGAGAGTCTCGTGGGGCGCAGACAGGACGTCTTTGATTCGTATTTACCATTCCTTAATCCGGTCGAAACTGGATTATGGTTGTATCGTGTATGGCTCTGCTCGTCGTTCCGTTGTCCGGCCTTTGGACACTATTCACCATCAAGCACTGCGTCTTTGTTCGGGAGCATTTCGAACATCTCCGATTCCCAGCCTTTACGCTGACGCGAACGAACCATCGCTTGAATTACGCCGTCTGCAGCTGTCTATTCAATTCTACCTGAAACTTAAATATCTTCCAGGCCATCCTTTATTATACGATGCAGTTTTTCATCCCCAGCATGCTCGTTTATTCGGGAACCGGCCCTCGTGCATTTCAACCTTCGGTCTTCATATGGCGGCCGTAGCCCATGATGTAGGGCTTGACTTGTCACTTGTTGGAGAGACCAGGGGCTTTGGGGATCCGCCATGGCACCCACTCGGTGTCATGGTTGATACCACCTTTACATCTTTCAATAAATCCTCAACCCCTGCGTCAGTGTACCAGCAGCTCTTCGCTGAGCACCGTGACCTAAATTTTGATTACACTCCTATTTTTACTGATGGCTCCAAAATGCATGGAGTCGTTGGATCCGCGGCTGTCTTTGTAGATGACGTTTCAGTAGTGCGGATCCCAGCTGAGGCCACAGTGTTTTCAGCGGAGATGCATGCTGTGTATCTCGCTCTTCTCCATGTTCAGTCGAGTTCTCGTCATCGTGCTATGGTCTATATGGATTCCTTGAGTGTCTTGCAGTCTTTGTCATCTGCAGATTGCCGTGACCATCCTTTTCTCGTGAATGTGAGACAGTTACTTCGTCGTTTGCTCGGGGCCGGTTTTCAAGTTCAGTTTTGCTGGATTCCTGGGCATGTTGGAATCTCGGGTAACGAGTGTGCTGATGCGGCTGCTAGATCTGCTTCCTCTTTGGTCGTCACACCCTTGCCACTGTTTCACCGGGATTTCCGCTTTCTGGTACGCGACCATATTAAGCGAACGTGGCAAGGTCTGTGGGACCAACAGGTGGAAAATAAACTGCATCGTATTAAACCTAATCTTGAAGTCTGGAAATCATCATATCGTCGGAACCGTAGGGAGGAAGTGGGGCTTGCGCGTCTCCGCATTTGGGCATTGTCGTTTCACTCACCGCTTTTTGCTGTGTGGCGACACTGCGCCGATGTGTGAGACGTGCAACTGCCGACTCACTGTCACTCATCTTCTGTGTACCTGTGTTCGTTTTCGTGATGTACGTTTTCATTTCTTTCATTCTCATTTGTTGACCGAGGACGCCGCTACACTGCAGCGACTCCTCAATGACCACTGTGACTGTTGCCGTGTTTTCATTTTTTAAAGAAATTGACTATTTTAAACGTATCTAGATTTTAGCCTTATCATCATCCTCATTTCTCAGTTTTACTGAATCAGCTAGATTTTAATCATTGTATCATGTTTTTAGTACTGTTTGCTCCATTATCTTTTTTAGCCCTTCCATCGTTCTCATTTTTCAGTTTTACATGATCAGTCAGATTTTAAGCTTTTTACCACATTTTTAATACTATTTGTTTGTCTTGTTTCTGGCGCTCTTTGGCCAACCATGGCCCTTGCGCCATAAAAATCAAACAACCAACCAACCAACCAACCAACCAACGTATCTGAGAAACAAAAGAGGTTTAATTGGAAACGAACTAATTACCTCACCCTCCAATTCCTGCAATAAAATTTTGGCAAGAAGGCAGGAGAGGGGGATCCGATAGGAGCCCCCGAACACTGTCTGTAAATAACACAATCAAACTGAAAATAAGACCGTTTATATAATAATTGTAATGCTGACATCATGGCCTGAATTTCAGAAACAGAAACAGCTGCTTGAGATAGAAGTTTATCGTAAATGAGATTATGAACAGCCGGTACCGGAACATTGGGGAAAAGTGAAATAACTTTTCTTTTGGTTACTCAAAATCTTTGATCGACAGATTGACTAGCAGATTCCTTTGCTCTGCGTCTACCACCTTGATTGGTAATCGTCCCATTCGCAAGCTTGTTGGTTCTTTTCCCTTTGTTCCATCAATTGTCAGACCTTTAAAGACTATTTGCCATCACCATGATTTGAGTTTTAGGATCTGAGTTTCTAACTTATTTTCATCTATTAAAAGAGACCATGACCGACCTACTGACCAACAGAGACATGAAATATATCTTGTTCCTCTTAAATCTCTAACACCGGATTTCACCGACAAATGTTACATCGGTTCCACCGCCAGGACCCCTAAAACCCGCCTCAAAGAACTCCAATATGACCATCGTAATGGCTCAACTTCCACTGCTTTATCCTGACTTTTAACCAAGGGGACTTACATTCCCATTTGGGACGATTCTAAAATTCTAACTGCTCCTCATACAAAATCTCAGCTGTTATTCACTGAAAGCCTGTACATCGATAAATTATCTGAAACTTGCTGTGTAATGATGAATTGCCAAGAAACATCCCTCGACCTTGGAAATATCTGCTTACAGATTTATCAACATAGTATCTCTTAGCTAATGACTATGATTTTGCTGTTAATGACTGGACATGTGCAATATACCTCATGACAACTGATTGTACATCATTTGTTCATTCATGTGTTTATTTATAAGCTGCCTCTTCCACTGTATGTGTTCATTGTGTCTGAGGATGGGTGCCTTGTTGGCAAGACCCAAAAGGTCTCATGCTTTAAAATTTTTAACTATCATTAAAGTTTTTATTCCATTATAAAACTCTTTTATATATCGCGTGAAGATGGTTTGTCGTTTATAGTATGACATCTTAGCACGAGTTACCTCTGTTTTGTATCTTCATAATTGCTTTCACAGTCCACATTTTCTGTAATATTTGTACAATTTTTACCACTGCAATTTGTGCAAATCTCATTGCACAGAATTCCATACCTTCTGCATTTGCAGCTCCTGGAACATGGATCAACTGTGGAAGTCGTGCAAGTACACCTGATCAGTTTAAGTAAGGCTTCTGGAGCTGGTGACAGGTCTGTTGTTATAGGGTGGAGTTTTCCACCAACAAATTTCCATCCAAAGTTTGCTGGGTTAAGAATATCAATATTAAGTATTTTCCATGTTGTACATCGATAATGAACTCGAAGCAGGTGATACTTGGCTGCATTTTCAGTTGGTGGTAGACGACTTATTTCAAATTCGTTCTTTGCTACAGATATTTTCTTCAAAATATGTTGTGTAATGTAGGCAGCCTAATGAGCCTTTTTCAGGGTCCCCTCCATACATTGATACTAATACTTTCAAACCTCCAAAAACAACATCTTCTGTAAGGATATCTTCCTGACCAAAATTGCAGCCCCATTCATATAATGATTCTTCTGTACAGATTTTACGGAAAACTGCCAATTTAGCTTTTCCAAAGAGAGAGCTTGTTAAATCATAGCCTGTTAAGGCATGTGTAAAAAGCAGAATAGCACAGATTTTTTCACTGAGATGGGACTTCATGTCAATAACCTTATGTTTTTTACCACCAATTTTGAATGACTGCATGACAGTATTTTTCTTTGCATTGTGTAGAAGCATCATCAGAATATCTGTATCATCTTCCACAACCGTCACATCTTTTCTCTGAATGTTCTAAAGCTGTTTTGACTATCTATCAGCATCGGAATCTTCGAAGATGACATTATGGTTAACTTCCTAGCATATGTATACAATTTTGTTTGTTTTCTTTGTTCCCCAAAAATGATTCCTTTTTTGTTACTATTGGTCTATTTTTGTCAAAACAAAAATACACCAATAGCAACAAAAAAGAAATCAGGTGCTTTGTGCACCTTTCCTGTTCAATGTCTTTTGTGCTAGAGGCAGTGTACCCATCAAACACAACTGTAAATTTTATTGGCGTAAAAGTGGTGTACAAATGACAAGCAAGCTTTCACTACATACCATGTGGTTTCGTCGGGCTAGATTTTTTTTTTTATAGGTGCACATCTAGCCTGACGAAGCCACATGGTATGTGGTGAAAGCTCGCTTGTCATTTGTACACCACTTTTACACCAATAAAATTTGCGGATTTACTAACACAGTACCTACTTGTATCTTGGTGTATTCATGAAACCTTTTTTCTCATCACCTATTCCACAACTGTAACCTTGCCGTAGTGCTTTTCTATGTGGCGTTTGTAATTCTGAATGATGTCACCAAAAGTTCCAGTTGAAGGCCAACTTAAATGTTGAATAAGCGCTTCACCATCAAGGACATAATATGTTTCATTGCAGTTTCTGCTGAGGGTATCATTATTTGGTACCATGCCAACCAAATGGCTAGCCAGAACAGATTTGTCACTTTTTCTCATTCTCTCTTTCAGAGGATCAAACAAAGATGTAGGCCATGTGCAAAATTCATATTTGGAGTCATCACTAGCATTTTCAGGGTCTAGATTCAAGGATAAACAAACTAGCATTCTTTGAGTCATCAAGCGGGGATTCATATGAACTTCCTTCCCACAATCGCGGTACCTTTTCTTAGCACCTTCACAGTTACTGCTTGGGCATTTTCATTCAACTTCACTGAGACATTTTCCATCCAGTCCTGCTTGAATTTTCCAGCCAATGTGTTTTGCTTTGTCTGCAGTTACCTTACCTTCACTATCCATTTGACCATTTACTATGCTCCTTAGCTGAGGAAAGCTTGTTTCAAATGGGTTGTGCAGCTTTAGAAACTGTATTGCCTTCACAGTATGTTTCAAATCTTGTAATATTCTTGCAAAAGAAAGTTCCACATGTTTCTGTTCATCAAATCAGCAATTGTTTGTCAAAGTGTTTATTGCCAGGGTGACAGCACTGCAAGAAGGCTGACTTAGAATCCACGAAGCCCTTTGACTATCCGTCATTCCTCTTCCAAGTTTCATCCCAGATCAACTTTTTGCTGACTTCATAAGTGTCTGTTCAATGACCATGTCACTCAATATACCAGTCCATCATCTATCATATCGCTGTATCATGAAATATCCTTCATGGAACCTTGTGTATACTTTTGGATGAATGATTTTTAAATCTCTCATTTGCTGTCGATATACCTGTGCATATTTTGCATAGTTATTATGTCCAGAGCTTGCAAAAAAGGGCAACATATGTTTGATTGCTGTAAGATGTATTTTGAAAAATTCTGTGTTCTTTCTGCCTAAATGAATGTCTTTGCAATATCCATCATTTTCAAATACATTACCCATAATTTTGCAGTCTGACTTTGACTACTAAGTTCATTCTTTTTCTTAGTTGTAAATGAATTTATGGCACCTCTATTCATAGTGATTGTGGAATAACTTTTTTATGGGTCTTATAGAGGTTATTTTTCATGAAAGTTGGTTGTCAAATTTTCAACCTAAAGCCTAGTTCGTCATCAGGACTACGTCACTTCGTGAGGACGTAGTCCTGATGACGAACTAGGCTTTAGTTCGAAAATTTGACAACCAACTTTCATGAAAAGTAACCTCTATAAGACCCGTAAAAAGCTATTCCACAATTCTTTTCTTGTTCAGGTTTTCATTAAGAATTTTCAGGAAAGGTGATTTCATTGCAACATCAAATGTTATCTTTTTTTCAAGCATATCACCAAACAGCTGTACCAGTTCAATAACATTTTGTGGATTCATATCACTGGTTTCCATTTTGTCATCAGTTTCGTTTAGCATTTCGGTTGAAAACGATTCACAGTTCAGGTCATAATCCAAAACATCAGCCGTGATCAGTGCTTGAAGTGCAGCAGATACTGTCATGTGGCCTCGTAGTGCCTTTGAGTATGCTTTTCCTGACAATAGGTGTGCTACTGTGTTCTCTGCGTACACAAGCTGTAACTCCTCTTCCAGGCCAGAACCAGTCATTAATACTCCTACTGAGCCTAAGAAAGACATTATAGTGTGGAAGCCTCCTAAACAGATGACAATGTTAGCAAACTCGTGAGGTACAAAATTAACAACTTCCAGGGCTTTGATGTAAAGGCACCGTTAAAACTATTTTTAGTCGTTTTGCTTCAGCACAAACAAAAAATATAAAGTAGTATAAATACATCTGTAGTTTGTGGAATTCATGTCAATCATAGAAATAAAGTTAACTGATGATGGTCCTGTGTGATCTCCAGCTACAACACTTTGCATGTAACCAGACCATCCAGGACGAATGTTTTTCAATAATCTGCTTGTATTCCATAGAAGATCGATTAGGTTGTCACTGAAAGTACCAGTCACAACCTTTTTAAAACAAAAGTTTCTTAAACCTTTATTTCAGACTGATAAAACTGGAATGATATCTGTGCTCTAGCAACGATATAAGCGACTTTAACCCGTGATTGTAAACGCTGAACTTTTAATTCTTCTGTGGGCAGATTTTGTTTTCGTTTTGTGGAACACATTATTATTCCCATTCCATGAAATGCATCATGTCCATCTATAGTAGCAATGTTGTGATCAACATTATCTGCTACCCACTGACAAAAACTACAATATGCCCCTGACCCAATGGCCACCCAGAAGTCCTGGCTTAACACCTTGTGACTTTTTCCTGTGGGGGCACATAAAGGACAAGGTATTCATCCCTTCCCTTCCTGTTGATCTAGCGGAGCTGAACAGCGTATCACAGCCACTATCACTGCACTTGATTCAGATACCTTACCTTGCATTTGGGCGGAAATGGATTACTGGCTCGACGTGTGTCGTGTGACTAAGGGTGCACACATAGAACATCTGTGACTGTCTCTAAAAATACTTGAAACATTCCCCTACATTTCTGTTACAGGTAACATAAAATGTCTTACATTGTTCTTGTTTTATAGTGCTTTGAAATTATATACTTCTTTCTGAATCACCCTGTATATTAAGGCTTGGTTCACAGTACCTTTGGCTCAAGAGGCACCCAACCATGATATACAATTTTTAAAAAATCTTGTTGAGTATGAATCTGTGGATCTAGATACATCTCGTACCACAGTTCACAAATTCAAAAATCATTTATGGTGTTTTCCCCCAAAAACTTGTGCTTTGGTTTTTTTTGATGAAGGTTTAGCTGCTGAAACTAAAATAAAAAATGGTACAGAATCTAGTGAAAGATGGTACTCAAGAAAAGGGTGTCGAGCAAATCATACTAAAAAATGAGGATATTCATGGACTAATAGATAAGTCTATTGAGGACTTCATTTCAGAAGACAACAAACAATTTTTCGAAAGATTTAATATTCACACAGATTTCTTCAATAAAGATCCAGCTTCCGGCCTGAAAGTGAAGTGTATAAGAAAGTCTCGGTTATTGTGCACCAATTAAAGGTGGTAAATGACACAGCTGAAAGAGGGGTCAAGTTGGTAGAGGACTACAACAAAATACTAACAAAAAATGAAGACCAGAAACAATTTCTATTGCAAGTTGTCTATGACTACAGACATCAATATCCTGATGCAAAGAAGTTGACTGTAGCAAAAAAATGGAGTGAGATTGTCATTTGTTTTCCATTTGTTGATATTTTTGTCATTATCTGTACATAATCTATATTTATGTACAGATAATTTATTCAAGAAAATGACTTTGCCGTATGCAAAGCAGATAAAGTTGGTTGCCCAGTCATCATCGGTAAAGAAATATTTAACCCAAAAGTGCATTCATTTCTTACTTCTGCTATAACTGTATCCCTCTGCAGTCAGACACCACCAACTCACTCAAAAACTCAGTTGACAGATTACACTGGTCGGCAAATTTTTTTTTTTTCGAGCCCTGACACCATTCGTGCTGATTCTTATGTAAAACGACCTCCTGAAGCCGAATATGACCCCCATTTCCCCCCATCACCCACCGTTTTCGGGGGAGCCCCCCACCTAATTTTATCACTTTCCGATAATTTGGAGGGATGAAAAGGATTATTTCAGCCTTTACATTTCTTCTGAGGGGCTACAGAGGTGAAAAGTTATAAAACATGAACATCTGTAGCAAGGATGTAGATTTGGGGGGATTTGCCCCCCCAATCGTAAAGAAATCATTAAAAATGATCGATTTTTTATGATTTTTTTATCAATTTTTGGTAGTATGTTATGGACATGAATTTTATTTGGAGGGGTGAAAAGGATTATTTATTTTAGTTGTGAAGAATAATATATAAAAAGTAAAATACAAATGTAAAGTATAATAAATAAATAAGATAAGTACCTTCATTTGGTGCTTGCTTTCCTTTTGTACCCTGAGGTAGAAGTTTCTCGTATCAAACACCAGCAGTACTCTGCTAACATGCTCGTATTCCACTTCCCTGAAAAATCTCCTCTCGATCTTTTTGATGTCTTGATGGAATCGTTCCCCGTGTTCATCGGAAACTGCTCCTAAATTTTCAGGGAAGAAGTCCAGGTGTGAGTGCAGGAAATGCACTTTAAGAGACATGTTACACCCCATGGCCTTGTACGCTGACAGCAATTCCTCGACATGAGCAGCATAATCATCACTTTTGTTGTTACCCAAAAAGTTCTTACACACATTTTGGAATGCAAGCCAAGCTCTTTTTTCTTTTCGATTCAGGTGTTCAATAAACGTCGAATCTTTGAAAAGTTGTCTAATCTGGGGGCCCACGAAAACTCCTTCCTTGGTTTTAGTCTCACTAAGATGAGGAAATTTATTTTTCAAAAATTGAAATGTATCACCTGTCTTGTCCATTGCTTTCACAAACTGTTTGATCAATCCTTGTTTGATGTGCAAAGGCGGCAAGTAAATATTTTCCTTCGAGACCAGAGGATCATGAATGACATTTTTCTGACTGGGAGTAAAACTTTCTCGCAGAGGCCAGTTCCGTACGATGTAATGTTTGTCTCGTGCTCGGCTGTCCCATTCGCATAGGAAGCAGCAGTATTTTGTGAAGCCTGATTGCAGGCCTGCGAGTACAGCAACAACTTTTAAGTCAGCGCAAAGTGTCCAATTATAATAATGATAACAGATTTTATCAAGGATTCGGCTGATGTTTTCGTACGTCTCCTTCATATCCACAGAGTATGCAACCGGGACTGATGGTAACTCATTCCCATTGGCCAACAGGACAACTTTCAAGCTTGTCTTTGATGAGTCTATAAACAGTCGCCATTTGTCTGGGTCACATGTCATCTTCAGTTCTTTCATCAATGCATTTGAATTAGGGCAGAACACTAAGCCTTCATCTTCCGAAAAAAGTAATTGCAGGTTTGACTGTCTGGTCCTGTAAGAAGAGGTTTTTACGCCCTTTTCTAAGAGATTCCACTGCTGAAGTCGAGATCCAAGAAGTTGAGATTTAGTCCTAGGTAACTCCAAATCCCTGACGAATTCATTCAATTCCGACTGAGTAACAAGGTGAGGTTTTCGATGAGCTGAATCAGCAGAACACTCTTCATCATCGGTGGACGTATCATGTGATGGTCCAAGCTGTGGCTCAAAGTATGTCACATCCGTTTCTGGCTCTAGAGTATAGGTTTTTGGGGGCACTGGGATTGGCCATGATTCGTTGTGAGGAACTGGTCTTAGTTATGAAGGGATATTAGGATACTGAATTGTATGCTTACTTTTGTTGCTAGATAACCCGACGGTGGAAGTCATACAAAAGTAACAATCTGTGAGGTGACAGCGAGGTTCACACCAAACCATGGGCACAGCAAATGGCATTGATTTACAGGCACCTTTGAGCCATTTGGTCAAGCTACTGTAACAAGTAGTGCAGCAAACTGTGGGAGCCCAATTCTTGTCCTGATCGCCAACTTTGCAATCAAAGTAAAATTTATAAGCAGTTTTAAGAAGCGGAGAAAGGGGTTTTCGTTGCGCTTTAAAAGTCAATTCCCCGCAAACATAGCCGAATCTATCGGGATGATTTATACACTCGCGTATCATAATTAAACAGTAAATAAATGCTCTATATTAATCACAAATTACACTCACATACTGTAATTCACTTGGAAAAGGCCGGTGTAAACAAATTTCTACCGTTTGACACAATTTAAACAACTTGGAAACACAGAATCCCCGCCTAGAACACCGACAAGTAGATTCAACGATCGCTACAGATCAACTGAGGGAAGATAATGCTTACAGTGCAGGATTATCATGATAAGAGCAATGCAAGTTTGACCTTGTCAAAGCCCGTGCAAACCTGTGCACAATTCCCCGTGGGAACCTGTTCGTGCGAGGTATTGAGAGAGCCAGCGTGGTAGAGTGAATGTTCCGAACTGTTGCTATATATTTTTATTATTTGCGGGTTTTTCGGGAGAGGATGAGAGGGGCTGGAAGCTGGAATATGTAGCAAATAAGTGAAAAAATTGCCAAAAAACCCCGGAAAAATCAATCATTTGTAATGATTTCTTTACAATTGGGGGGGGGCAAATCCCCCAAACCTACCTCCTTGATACAGATGTTCATGTTTTATAACTTTTCACCTCTGTAGCCCCTCAGAAGAAATGTAAAGGCTGAAATAATCCTTTTCATCCCTCCAAGTTATCGGAAAGTGATGAAATTTGGGGGGGGGGCTCCCCCGAAAACGGTGGGTGAGGGGGAAAACGGGGATCATATTCGGATTCAGAAGGTCGTTTTACATAAGAATCAGCAGGAATGGTGTCAGGGCCGATTTTCATGCCGACCAGTGATTATCTAAGAAAGAAACTCTTCAATCCTTCCTTGGAGATATCTCACCCCCTCCTTACTTTAGAACTCCCAGGCTTTTCCTGCAAGTTAAACTGCGTAAAGCTGGTTACCCCATCAGACCTTTAGTTGAATATTCTTTTTCTCCAGCAGTAAACCTTGAAAAGAAATTGGTCCTCAAATGTAAATCCCTGGCAGCCAACCATCCTCATACTGTTGTCTCTACTTCAGACTTCATCCACAAACTTCCTAATTCCTTTTCTCCAAGTGTTAATCTATATACTCTTGATGTGGAATCTTTGTTCCCCTCTGTACCATATTTTGAGTCCTACATGTTCCTCATGAAGAAATTGATTCTCCATTTTGAACCACCCGGTACTCTTATAAAAGATCTTTATGATTGTTTCCACACTATTCATCAACACAGTTGTTTTGTTTTCAACAAAATTGTGTACAAGCAACAATCTGGTCTCCCCATGGGCTCACCTCTTTCCCCTCTTCTTGCAGAAATCTACATGCAACATATTGAAGTTTCCATCATTCCTCACCACCATTTTCAACCTTCCCTGTGGTTAAGATATGTAGATGACATTTTCATTAGCTGGCTACATACCGAGTCTGAACTACAGACACTGATCAACTCCATTACGGAAAAATTTCCTTCCATTAATCTCACTATATCTAAGGAAGTAAATAACAAAATTGATTTCCTGGATGTATCCATCTGCAGAAACTCTGATCTCTCCATCACTCGTTCCGTCTATCGTAAACCTTTTGTGGCCATTAACATAATTCCCTACAAATCTTTCACTCTGCATCTCTACAAGCTTGCAGCATTGAAGTCTTACATCCACAGGACTCATATCATTTGCAACAACCAACTTTATCTTCAAGAAGAATTCTCCAAAATTTCTACAATAACCCTCTCTCATGGTTTCCCTGCTCGTACAGTCAACTCCCTCTTAAAGAAATATGAAAACAATTCGAAAATTAAATGCTTCTTTCCTCAAAAGAAAAAAACCCTGGAATTCTCTGGTTCTGTTCTTTACCATCCTTCCTATGCTTATAAGTTACAGATTATTTTTAGAAGTTTTGGTTACCATCTTGCCATTAAATCCACCCCAAACATCTTGAAACTTCTACAAAGGGATAGGGACAAAGTTGAAAATCTGGACCTCCCAGGAGTGTACTGCATTCCTATCTCTTCTTCAACAAGTGATAACTTATACATTGGAAGCACATACAGGAGCATTAACCACAGAATTTTAGAACATAAAAAAGATGTTTTGGAAGCCAATCCTAATACAGCCTTGTCTATTTTGACAATGGAAGACACATCTGCAGTTCCCCGCTGGAACAAAGCAAAACGAATTGCTTCTTTTGACAATCGTTTTGCCCTCCATTACCGTGAAAGCCTGGAAATTATTTTCAACTCAATAACTTGCAATTCCGAATCTCCTCTCTACATTCCAATGATCTGGAAATCAATTCTGAGTTTTAGCAACAAAAATAGAAAAATTCTAATGTAGAATCTGGCAACAATCTTAGACCTCCATTGGCGTGATGAATACCTAAGAAAAGGTCGAAAGCTTCCAACTTACGAACTTTCTTGTAAAAGTTTTTTTCATGTAATGTAACTAGCGTGATCAAGTTACCTTTATTTGTAAGAATTGTATTAAGCTAACAGTGAGATAGTTTAAGAAGGGAAAAGAGCTTAAAGGGCCGGAAAACGAAAGCTGTCCCTATAAAAGCATGCCTGTCAGCACAAGTTATTATTGTACTATTGCAATAAAATTTTACAGATATTATTTTTTCCTGAAATAGAACAATTTTAAGGGGGGAGACTTAAAAATTACAGGAGCTGAACATTTTGGGCCACCCTAATATATCATCATCATCATCATTGTCAACCATTATCAATCCACTGCTGGACGAAGGTCTCCCCAAGTTTCCTCCACAACGGTCTGTCTTGTGCCAGTCTCCTCCATGTCACCCCTGCATACTTTCGAATTTCATCCACCCATCTCCCATGTGGTCTTCTTCTGGGTCTTTTCCTGTCCCTTGGAATCCAATCTAAAATTTCGGCTGTCCATCGATGATCTATCCTTCTGGCAGTATGTCCAGCCCATTGCCATTTCAGGGATTTAACTCTGATCATGATGTCTTCCACTCTTGTCATTTTTCGGATCCACGAGTTCCTCTTCTTATCTCTCCTGGTTACACGAAGCATGCACCTCTCCATGCTTCTTTGAGTTGTCTGCAGTCTTTGTATATCTCTTTTAGTTAAGGTCCACGTCTCTGCACCATACGTAAGCACTGGAAGGATGCATTGATCAAACACTTTTCTTTTTAAGACATAATGGCATATTGCTCTTGAAAATTATGCTGTTTCTTCCAAAAGCTCTCCAGGCAAGTTTTGTACGCCGATTAATTTCTTCATCAATGTGACCCTCACTTGATATCTGCTGTCCAAGATAAACGTACGTGTCTGTTATCTCCAGCTTTTCTCCATCAATCAATAAATCTTCATTTCTTGTAAAAGCATTGAACATCACTTTTGTCTTCTGAAAGTTCATTTTTAATCCCACATCTTTACTCTTGTCAGCAAGTTCCTGGATCATACTCTGCAGCTCTGATGGGGTAGTTGCAAAAATGACTATGTCATCAGCAAAACGAAGGTGGGTTAGATAATCTCCATTAATCTTTATCCCTTTGTTTTCCCAGCTCAGCGACTGAAAAACACCCTCCAATGTGGCATTAAAGAGCTTGGGAGATATGGTGTCACCTTGTCTCACTCCCTTTCCAATTTTTATGTGTGTTGTATTTTCAAACAGCCGAATCTTTGCACTTGCATTTTCATAGATGTTATTAATAATATTAATGTATGCATCTTCAATACCGCAGGTTTTCAGAGCCATTGTAACTGCTGATGGTTTCACCGAATCAAAGGCTTTTTCATAATCGATAAAAGCCATGCACAATGGAAGTTCATATTCCCTCGCTCTTTCAATTAGTTCTCTCAGTACGTGGATATGATCTATTGTGCTGTAGCCACTCCTGAATCCAGCTTGTTCTCTCGGTTGAGCCATGTCCAGTGTTACCTTCAAGCGGTGTGAAAGAACTTTAGTGAAGATTTTATAAACTACTGATAGGAGGCTGATAGGTCTGTAGTTTCCGAGATCCTCAATGTCACCTTTCTTATGTAGCAGGATCATTGTAGCGGTGTTCCAATCCTCAGGAATCTTTCCTTCATTAAGGCATCGAGTGAAAATTTGGGCGAGTACTGTTTCAATTTCTCCACTTGCTTCTTGTATGATGTCTACAGTAATTCCATCTTCTCCCTGGAGCTTTCCCCCGCTTCATGTTCTTGATTGCATGTGCAACTTCTGCTGGAAGGACTGGAGGAACTCTGGTACTGGTATCTTTCATGATGTCTGGAGTGCATGTATCATCCCTTTCATAAAATTTGGAGTAGAAATCTTTCACTCTTGTCAAAATTTCGCCTCTATTTCTTGTTACAGAACCATCTTCTTTTCTCAGTGCCATAATCTGTTTTCTTCCCTTACTGAGATGTCCCTTTGCTATCTTTAGGCTTTGGTTGTTTTCAATTGCTTTCCTCACTAGTTCACAGTTGAATTTTCTTACGTCTTCAGTGATACTTTTTCTTACTGTCTTGCATAGCTCTATATATTCCACTTTGGAAGTCACATCTTCTTTAGTTGTCCTCATCTCTCTTCTTTTTTGCATCAACATTTTTCGTTTTTCCTGATAATTTGTTTATGTGCAACTTGTTCTTAGACCCAGCTAATTTTGTTGCTGTTTCCATAATAGCTTTGGTTACTTTTCTGTTAACTTCAGAGATGTCCACTTCTTCCGATGTTAGGCCTTCTAAAGCAGAGAACCTGTTCTTCAGTTCCAACTTGAAGGTATTATGGTGTTTTTTAAGGTTGGTTATGTCAATAGATTTTGTTTGTCTTATGAGCTTGCCACGTTCAAGTTTGGTGTTGAGGTGCATCTTACATCTCACCAATCTATGGTCACTACCTGTGTTGAACTTGTTTAGCACACTGCAGTCTTCTATGACGAATTTTTTGTTACACATAATAAAATCAATTTCACTTGTCGTCCCATTTGGATGTCTCCATGTCCATTTCCTGTGTGGCTTTTTCTTGAAGAAGGAGTTCAAGATGAAAAACCCTTCTGCCTCTGCAAACTCAACGAGAGTATTTCCACGCTGGTTTCTGTTGCCGTGACCAAATTTACCTACTGAAGTTTCATTCTGTTGCCGTTGCCCTATTTTTGCATTGAAATCTCCCATAATTATTTTCAAGTGCTGCTTACCTTTATTATTTAGATGACAAATTTCCTCATAAAATTCTTCAATTTCTTCTTCAGGATGACTTGTGGTGGGTGCATAAGTTTGAATAATCTGAGCCTGGTATCTTTTGGAAAGTTGGATAACAAGTCGTGCAGCTCTGTCAGAGGAACTTTCAACTTCTACAACTTTATCCTTCAGTTTCTTGTTTATTATAAATCCAACACCACTAGTTCTGCCAGTATCTGTCCCACGATAGTAGAAGAGATGTCCACTTTTCAGTTCGATGAGATCTTCTCCTTTTCTCCTTACCTCACTTAGCCCCACGATGTCCCACTTGATCCTTTGTAGTTCCTCTTCCAATTCAAGAAGCCTTGAATCAGAAGATAGGGAGCGTCCGTTGTACGTAGCCAAGGTCAGCATCAGATGGCAGCCTAGTCCGGTCCTCCGGGGATTCTTAGCACCCTCTGCCTTCATGTCGCACTGGCCGCTGCCTTGGCCAGGTACATTCCAGCTGCCGGAGACTGAGGGCCAAGATTTAAGTTGTGGAATCATTTTGGAGGGTTTGGCCATAACTCACCACGCTGGCCAAGCGGGTTGGTGAGTGTGGGATAGAATTTCCTCTAATCCCGATGGTATAGTTATACCGCTATTGGCGGTCCTCAGAGCCCCTTTAGTGGGAACAGGATGTACCACGAGAAGGCGGGGTTGACATTTGTCAAGGAGAGGCTGTGATGTTACGCATCACCTGACCTTACATCCCCTAATATATATATATATATATATATATATATTCCTCTGACAGAGCTGCACGACTCGTTATCCAACTCTCGAGAATATTATTCAAACTTATGCACCCACCACAAATCATCCTGAAGTTTTTTTTCACCACAAGTCATCCTGAAGTTTTTTTCAAACAGGCTCAGATTATTCAAACTTATGCACCCACCACAAGTCATCCTGAAGAAGAAATTGAAGAATTTTATGAGGAAATTCGTCATCTAAATAATAAAGGTAAGCAGCACTTGAAGATAATTATGGGAGATTTCAATGCAAAATTAGGGCAACGGCAACAGAATGAAACTTCAGTAGGTAAATTCGGTCACGGCAACAGAAACCAGCGTGGAAATACTCTCGTAGAGTTTGCAGAGGCAAAAGGGTTTTTCATCTTGAACTCCTTTTTCAAGAAAAAGCCACACAGGAAATGGACATGGAGACATCCAAATGGGATGACAAGTGAAATTGATTTTATTATGTGTAACAAAAAATTCGTCATAGAAGACTGCAGTGTGCTAAACAAGTTCAACACAGTTAGTGACCATAGATTGGTGAGATGTAAGATGCACCTCAACACTAAACTCGAACGTGGCAAGCTCATAAGACAAACAAAATGTATTGACATAACCAACCTTAAAGAACACCATAATACCTTCAAGTTGGAACTGAAAAACAGATTCTGTGCTTTAGAAAACCTAACATCGGAAGAAGTTAATATTTCTGAAGTTAACAGAAAAGTAACCAAAGTTCTTATGGAAACAGCAACAAAATTAGCTGGGTCTAAGAACGAGTTGCATGTGAACAAATTATCAGGAAAAACCAAAATGGTGATGCAAAAAAGAAGAGAGCTGAGGACAACTAAAGAAGATGTGACTTCCAAAGTGGAATATATAGAGCTATGCAAGACAGTACGAAAAAGTATCACTTAAGACGTAAGGAAATTCAACTGTGAACTAGTAAGGAAAGCAATTGAAAACAACCTAAGCCTAAAGATAGCAAAGGGACATCTCAGTAAGGGAAGAAAACAGATTGTGGCACTGAGAAAAGAAGATGGTTCTGTAACAAGAAATAGAGGCAGAAATTTTGACAAGAGTGAAAGATTTCTACTCCAAATTATATGAAAGGGATGATACATGTACTCCCAATATCATGAAAGGTACCAGTACCAGAGTTCTTCCAGTCCTCCCAGCAGAAGTTGCACATGCAACTAAGAACATGAAGCAGGGAACAGCTTCAGGAGAAGATGGAATTACTGTAGACATCATACAAGAAGCAAGTGAAGAAATCGAAACAGTACTCGCCCAAATTTTCACTCAATGCCTTAATGAAGGGAAGATTCCTGAGGTTTGGAACAATGCTACAATGATCCTGCTTCATAAAAAAGGTGACATTGAGGATCTATAAACCACTGATAGGAGGCCTAACAGCCTCCTATCAGTGGTTTATAAAATCTTCACTAAAGTTCTTTCACACCGCTTGAAGGTAACACTGGACATGGCTCAACCGAGAGAACAAGCTGGATTCAGGAGTGGCTACAGCACAATAGATCATATCCATGTACTGAGAGAACTAATTGAAAGAGTGAGGAAATATGAACTTCCATTGTACATGGCTTTTATCGATTGTGAAAAAGCCTTTGATTCGGTGAAACCATCAGCAGTTACAATGGCTCTGAAATCCTGCAGTATTGAAGTTGTGTACATTAATATTATTAATAACATCTATGAAAATGCAAGTGCAAAGATTCGGCTGTTTGAAAATACAACACACATAAAAATTGGAAAAGGAGTGAGACAAGGTGACACCATATCTCTGAAGCTCTTTAATGAAACAATGGAAAATGTCTTTCAATCACTGAACTGGGAAAACAAAGGGATAAAAATTAATGGAGATTATCTAACCCACCTTCGTTTTGCAACTACCCCATCAGAGCTGAAGAGTATGATCCAGGAACTTGCTGACAAGAGTAAAGAAGTGGGATTAGAAATGAACTTTCAGAGGACAAAAGGGATGTTCAATGCTTTTACAAGAAATGAAGATTTATCGATTGATGGAGAAAAGCTGGAGATAACAAATACATACGTTTATCTTGGACAGCAGATATCAAGTGAGGGTCACATTGATGAAGAAATTAATCGGCGTACAAAACTTGCCTGAAGAGCTTTTGGAAGAAACAGCATAATTTTCAAGAGCAATATGCCATTATGTCTTAAAAGAAAAGTGTTTGATCAATGCATCCTTCCAGTGCTTACGTATGGTGCAGAGACGTGGACCTTAACTAAAAGAGACATACAAAGGCTGCAGACAACTCAAAGCAGCATGGAGAGGTGCATGCTTGGTGTAACCAGGAGAGATAAGAAGAGGAACTCGTGGATCCGAAAATTGACAAGAGTGGAAGACATCATGATCTGAGTTAAATCCCTGAAATGGCAATGGGCTGGACATACTGCCAGAAGGACAGACTATCGATGGACAGCCAAAATTTTAGATTGGATTCCAAGGGACAGGAAAAGACCCAGAAGCAGACCACATGGAAGATTGGATGAATGAAATTCGAAAGTATGCGTGAGTAACATGGAGGAGACTGGCACAAGACAGATCGTTGTGGAAGAAACTTGGGGAGAGCTTCGTCCAGCTGTGGATTAATAATGGTTGACAATGATGATGATGATGATGTGAACGAAACAAGTTGTTTCCGGAAAGTAATCAGTGTTGCGTCGCATTGCTGCTGTGGCAGTTTACGGGAAGCAGGAAGTTCAGGTCTAGGGTCCATATATCATGGATGGAGGCGACAAGTCAATCGAACTTTTCATTAACCTGCTCTTTGATAAATCCCAATCCACATAGTTTTAGTGAAATATTTTTGTTGTTGTTGTTGTTATAAAGGGTCCAAACTATATTTTTTATGGTGTGATTCAATGGAACAAACCAACACAATTATGTGACTGTTCTCGCTGAGTCACAGCTGTGTTTTGAAAGAGATAGAAAGAGCGAAGTTTATTACAGACTTCATTAATAACTTAGGAAAAATAATGTCTCTTTATGTGTTTTCTTTTTAATTGAAAATATTTTACTGGTTGTTTTTGGTATTATAGAAGTATATAACATTCTAAATGTGCTTCATGGTGATAGTATAATTGTATACTTTTACTCATTTACATTTCCTGATTAAATTAAAGAAAATTATTTTTTGGTAATGCATTGTTCTTTAGCCATATTTTGAAAACGTGTATTTTAAACTTGTAGTTGTAATATTAGATGTCATCAAGTTGAAGAATATGCATAGCTCTCTTTTCTTGCTGTGTGTCTTTTGTTATTTTGCAGACATATCTGTCTTTTTGGTGACTATTGAGGCTGATTTCTTAAAATTTTGACTTCATTTTACCTCATGATTAAAAACAGTACTTGATATTCATCAAAAGCCAGAAATGTGCATGACAGCAAAAGGCTCAGGGAGAGAAAAGGAAATTGGAATTCTTCTGCTGAATAATACCTCATATGAGGGTAGCTCAGAAAGTTTGTATTCATACACATAAAGGAAAGCTGTGCCATCATTATTCTTTTTTAGCACGTCTTTTGTAAAAAAAGATTGTGCTTATGTTATCGGTTTGTCCATCTGTTCCATCTGTGAACATAATATCTCTGTAACTATTAGTCAGATTTTAAAAATTCTTTTTGCATTGGGAAGCTTGACATATGCGAATGATGATCCTTCAATTCGGTTTTTTTTTTACAAAGTACAGTTTCACCACCAGAGGGCGTGAATACATTTTATTCCATATACAGTCAACTCTGGATATAGTGAACTCTGTTATAATGAGCATTCGGCTATAGTGAACCTAAGTCATTGGTCCCGATTCGCAACATCGGAAATGTACATTAAAATTTTTGTTTAGAGTGAACCCTCAACTTTGGTTATGGTGAACCTAAAAAATAAAACTTCAAAGAAAAGAATGTACTTGTAACATAACTTATTGTAACTTATAAGTTATGTTACTTATTAAATTGTAACTTATTTCAAAACAAACCTTCTTGTAAAAACTTGAAAGAATGTGTTGAGAACAGTATTGTAGGCCTACTACTCCTTAAGTGCATTGAAGGGCAAAGGTTCTTAAGATTGAAAACCTCAGCAACGTCAAGCTGGTGTTCCTGCCTGCCAACACCACATCAGTGATGCTTTATTTAATCCAAGCCTTGGAATCAAAGCAGAACACATCAATAAATGTTTTGAATGCTGTCTGTACCTTTTGGAAACAAAGTGTGGAGGAGTGTGTCAACTGTCACCGTACAAAATTGTTTCCGGAGGTCTGGTTTGGCCATTCAACGTGTGGCGTTCGAAGAGTAGGATGATGTGCCTCTCAAGGACCTGCTTCAGTATATCGGTGCGAATTCCACCAAAGCTGTAGATTTTATCGTTGCTGACTGTGAAGTTATAAGGAATGAAATCCCATAGGATGAAGCTATTGTTGAGGCTGTGAAAGGCAAAAACGAAGCTGAAGATGACGATAATGAAGAACTCGTTCCAACAGTGAAAGAGGGGTTGGAGGGTGTCAGGACCGTGCTAAAGTTCCTAAAATGTATGGAAAATGTAGAATCGAGTGTAGCAAAAGCACAGACTCTAGAAAAGGACATAGAGAAAATATTTATTAAAACTGTTTGCAGCAGGCAGGGACACATAACAGATAATTTTCATGTTAATTAAGGTATTGTAAAATTAATTTTGTTTACTTAATTTAATGAATATACACTACGTACATAAAATATTTTTTTGTAGATACACGTGTACATATTTTATTTTCTTGCTCACCATTCCACTCAATTCAGGTTAAGGAAAGACACTTCGGTTTTAGTGAACCTCAGACATAGTGAACGAAATATGCGAGTCCTCAGAGGTTCACTGTAAGAAGAGCTGACTCTATTTGCTTTTAAACGTCCGATTGGAGAAATTAGTTTATCTTTTGATTCCATTTATGTTGAAGAGTATTTTAGGTATAGTTACTTCTTCAAGTTACGCATAGATTTTCCGCTAGGGGACGTAAAAGTAAATGATGTTTTCCTCGATATCTCTTCTTCTAAAACTCCGATTTGAAATTTTTTTCTTCAGTGGATAGGCTCCCTGTGGAAAATCTTTCGCATATAATTTCTAATTTTTGGTGAAGAATACTTTGACCACTAGGGGGCATGAGTGTTAATTTTTGCTTCTGATGTATTCGTCTTAAAATCTGAGTTTTTAAAATCTTGATTGAAAAAATTCATTCGTGGACCGATGCCACTCACGTTCATAAACCTTTTCGGAATGTTTTCTTCTTAAAATATTGCATGGTTTCTCCGCCGGGGACGTAGATGTATATCTTATTTTTGTCAATGTCTCTGTCTCTAATGGTCCTATTTGAAAAATTCTTTCTTTATTGGATACAGTTTCCAGAGCAACATGTTAATTTAGTTTCAAAATTTGTAAGTAATTCATAGACTTTGCGAAGGGGGGGGGGGGGGGGGGTAAATTGTGTTTCCCACGATATCTGTGCTTCTAATAATCCGATTTAAAAAATTCTTTCTGCACAGGATACAGCTGCTGATGGGAAATCCTTACCATATAATTTCTAATTTTTGGCAAAAAATGGTTTGGCCACCAGGAGGCGTAAGTCTTAATTTCCGTTTCTGATGTATTCGCAGCAAAATCTGAGCTTCTGAAATCTCGAATGAAAAAATTCGTTTGTGGACCAGTACTACTAACGTCAACAAACCTTTTAGGAATATTTTCTTCTTAAAATAATGCATGGTTTCTACACCAGGGGGTGTAGATGTTTATCTTATTTTTATCAATATCTCTACTTCTAGGAGTCCGATATAAAAAATTCCTTCTTTGCCGGATAGCGTTTACGACGCGAAATGTTTTTCATATAAATTCAAAATTTTCAAGTAAATCATAGACTTTCCGCCAGGGGCGCGCAAAGGTAAATTGTGTTTCCCCCAATATTTCTGCTTGTAAAACTCCGATTTGAAATTTTTTTCCTGTATCGCATACAGCTCCTGATGGAAAATGTTTTTCATATAATTTCTAATATTTGGTAAAGAATGGTTTGGCCACCAGGGGGCATAAGCATTAATTTCTGCTTCTGGCGTATTTGCTGCAAAATTTGAGCTCCTGTAACTCGACTAAATTTTTTTCTTGGACCGATACCGCTCACATAAAAAACCTTTTGAGAATACTTTCTTCCTAAAATAAGGCATGGTTTCCTCACCAGGGGCATAAATGCATGTCTTATATTTGTCCATATCTCTGCTTCTAAGAGTCAGATTTGAAAAATTCTTTCTTTGTTGGAGAGCATTTCCCCTGCGACATGTTTCTCATATAAATTCAAATTTTTCTTTATGCACAAGTCTGCAACCAGAGGGCATAAGTTCACAATTCCATTTACAGTAATATCTGTGGGATTAAAAATCCAATTGTAAAACTTCTTTCTTCCATCAGATACTATTGTTTTCCATACCAGTTCCATTATCTTTGAATAGTTTTGATAAATTTGATTTGCGTCAGAACAGATTCATAAGATGTGCTCATTACACCTGAAAATTCGGTGTCATCTTTCTTGTTAATTTTTAAACATGGACCCTGGCCATTGCAGTGCACTTATTTTACTGATGCTCTAGTGCCTCGATCCTGTCTGGGGAAATTTATGATGTTTCAACCACATCAGAGTCAAAATCACATCATTTCAGACAGATGTGTTTCTTTAGCTTGGGGAAAAAATAAGTCACTAGGGGACAAGGTCTGGAGAATAGGGTTGGCAATAAAGCAACTGAAAACCTGCAATCTTTGTATGGTGCCTTGGCTTGTTGCGTTGTCTTGAAGGAGGAAATCACCTTTTTTGTCATTTTTCATGGGTCTTTTCTTTGATGGTTGCATGAAGTGAAGTTGGTTTTTGAGGATGATATAGTATGAACCAGTGACACTACTGCTGCTTACCAAGTAGTCAATCCTGATGATGCCTTCTGAATTCTAAAAAAATGATACCATCACCTTGCCAGCTGGCTGAGCAGCATCAAACTTCTTGGAAGGCATGTAATTAGACTTTTTTTTTTTTTTTTTTTTTTTTTTTTGGTGTTTGGTACAGTGCGATCCATGTTTCATCCATTATAGCAATCTGGGGCCAGAAGTTTATTGGATCTGCATAAAGCTTGTTCCAGTTGGTGAGGCACTTATCTGTCAACATTTGTGGGACTCATCACTCATTGGCCTTTTATCTTCAAAGGATTCATCAGGATAAAATCTACAGTACTGATTGAAATTCCTACAAACTCAATTATACACTGAACATTTTTCATCTGCCTTGCAGGACGAGGTCATGCATACTGTTTATACTTTTCTCAGAGAAAGATGTGGAAGGTTTCTCAGAACAATCTGTATCATCGCAGAATTCCCTGCCACAAGAGACAAGAAAGTTCTGTATTCCATTTGACCACTGTGGAATGGCAGGGTAATGTAGCATAAGGTTCCAACCTTATCCTACTATATCTGCACCGTATCATCATGAACTTCCTGTGGGGACACACCTTTCAAAAATGGCTATTTTATTATCATCCATAGTTCAGTTTTCTCCATTTTACAGTATCTAGAGTTTCCTGTGAAAAATTACCTGAAAAGAAAAATAATCTATAACATTGAAAACTGGTACAATGATGTACAAGAATATCTACTGCACAAAACATTCTGCATATTCACATTCATTAGAAGTAGGTTAGAACACAAACTTTTTAATGCTCCTTGTATGCCATAATCTGTGAGTAATGCCAAAAGTTTGTGTTTTTATGATTTGGTGATTGTAATCTCTTTGTCTATCTGTACATCAGTTGTGATGTTAATATAATATCAAAACTTATCTTCTCTTTATTCATATTTTGTTATGCAGTTTCTCTGTTAGAAGGAAGTCTAGAAGGTGTAGATGCCCTGAAAGATTTGAAGAGTGAGCTTTATGCAAAGAGGGAGGTAATGGTCATTTTGATACCCCCTGTTGTGCAATTCATTAAAAAAGTGACTGAAATCAATTTTGTATTCTATTGGGACTCTACCCATTTAGGTTGGAAGGTATATAATTTTAGATCAAACTGAAAGATGTGCTATCTTAGAACAGGACAGATCATCCCAGTGCCTCTTTGTTATGATCATTCCAGGGCAGCATTGTTAATCTAAATTAAATGAAATTAAACCAGAACCATTAAAGATCACAACCTGTTCAAGAGTGTTTTTGATAATTTATTTTTTCTGTTATAATAAGAATTTGATTAGTAAAAGATGCAGAAGGAGGTTTGAAGTGTCTCACATCAGAGGAATAAAGCAAAAGTACCGTAATTTTCATCATATTATCCACACCAGCATATAATTCACAGACTGCGAAATTCACAATTTTTTTCCTTTGTATAATCTGCAGACTGTGACATCCAGAAAAAAAAATTGCCGCATAATCTGCACATCAGAGTTGTATTAAAAATAAAATGTATCTGCGTACACAATCATTGAAACAGAAAACTTGCTGCAAACCCGCAAATCATACAATAACAATAGAATAATTTAAAGAAAAATTAATAAAATATATAATTATTAGAACATTACAGATTCCAGTGAGGACAAAATAAGTAGATTGCAACTGAACATGCAGCAATGTGTGTGAAATGGGCCTTTATGGCAAAATATTAAAATATTGGACTATGAACCTCATAAAAACAAGAGACTAATTAAAGAAAGTTTTTATACGCAGAAAAACAGTTTCATTAATGAACCTTCAAAATTTATAAATAGCATTTTCAACAACTTAATTAAAAAATAGTACACTTACAAAATACATAAGGAAAACTTTTAATTTAATTACTGGAAAATGCAAGAGGAACAAACCTCGCAATAAAGTATAAATTCTTTCTGTGTAAATGAAACTTTTGATACAGTTCTTATACTTTGAGAACAGGCTTTGATAAAATCTCGAGGCCAGAAACATCTGTAGAAACAATTACAAAAGAACTCAGAAGATGTGAAAAAAATTTAAAGTTCTTCAAGTTAAGATAGAATTAAATATATTAATCTGAGTAAAGATTAATATATTGAGTAAGTGTTTTAATTGCTGTAAATAACATTTTATTTTTTTTAATGTACAAGAAAAACTATCTGCAAAATCTGCTAATAATTTGGAAATTATTCATGTACTGCATACGTTTGTACGTCTACATTCTGCTACTCTGCCACACATCAGAGATGTTGAACCGGAAGTGGAATTTTTGACAGAAAAGTTGCTCACATAATGACCCAGGAGTGTGAAGAAGTAAGAAAAAAAATGATTTTACTAAATGAAGAAATTCATTTTTAAAGGTTACTTTTTCATATTTCTATCTCCAGACAGATAAAACTCAGTGGTGTGGCATCCATAGATCACACTGATTCAGCACCAGATCATTACATTACAAACCTTGCCAATGATGAAACACTGGTACCGAACAAGTCATATAAATACCATATGTATTCACCTATATGTCAAAAGTTTTTAGGGAAAAGCCTGCTTTCAGATTTTCCAATCTGTTACTTTTCAAAATTAGAAATTTGCTACTATAAAATCCTTCATACATAGAGCCAACATTATCTGCAGCAATCAAGCTTCCCTGAGCAAAAAATGCTAAAAAAAATCTTTGGATATTTTAATTTCTCATGGTTTTAAGTGCTTTTTTGCACATTATGAACTGGAAACAAAAATAAAAAGTATCCAACCAAGCAAAGAAAATCTACAGTTTACAGACACACCGTCCCTTTCCTTCCAAATTTTTTCTATATGCTAAGAAAAAATTTTGGTTACCACCTTGTAGTCATTTACGAAACGCATATAGCGTATGAAATCCGTTTATTTTCGTGGTGTAGTCAGCACAAATATTCGCCAAGCTTTCACACTCCACTGGGAGGCTTTTTCAAGGCAACGATAGACACAAAATGCAGAGAATTGGAACATGTTAAGAACGAAGATGATTTTTGAAAATAACGCGGGTGACATCACGAGCATATTACATGAATTTTTATCACGTAATTGTACAGAGCGCCGTGATGTGTTTCCATCTTTTTAAAGTTACCGCTTAAGGACAGAAATTAAATGAACCCCTTGACCTCTTAGGAATCTACTCTATCCCAATAAAAACTTCTTCTTGACATATTTTCTACATAAGAAGCACTCACTTGGCTTCCCTTACTATGTAAAATATTTCAACAGAACCATGTTGGAAGGACTAGACAAATTACCTTATTTTCACATCGGTATACACTGTGTTACTGTTAAAGCCTTAAAATTTATCTTTTCTTTAATAACTGCAATTTCAGACTCCTCAAATGTTCTCCCTGGTCTGCAAATCTGTTGTCGGTGTGACATGATTCAGATTCTGGAAAAGATTAATTTATGATTGATTCTGATTTAGATACCATCAATGATTCAGATTCTAGAAACCATCATCATGGAAGCAAGTTTAGAGATTCGACAACAACCTAAAAATTCCCTTCCCAAACCTTTTGTTGAAAAAGACTAGACATAAAATTTGAAAGCTGCCATATGGCATTCTTATTTTGTGAACATCAGTATGAATTTTGCACTTATTGTTGTACTTATGTATTGAAGCATATAGTAGTTTTTAAATGAAATGTAAATTCATAGTATTTTTTTGTAATTTTAATGCATTTTGATTACAGAGTGTATTTCATACTTTGTAGCATTTACATGATGTTCTTGTTGAAGAGCTTCACAAACAGCTGTATGTAAGGTCAACAAGCAGCATCCTTTCAAACTTCAAACGGCAGGGATCTGAGCGACGTTCAGACGGACTACCAAGCACTCCAAAGAAAAGTTCTTCTCGGTTAGATATGACCACTCCATCACCACAAAGTCATGCAAAGTTTGCCTTGGATTATAATAGTCAGTTTCTTATGCACATGTTTTTTAAATTAATGTTGGCATGCTTTTATTCAATTTTTGCACGTATTAGTGTGAAAGTTCAAACATTTCAAGCAGCATTTGAAACTCTTATTTTGATGTTGTTGCTTTCTTTATTTAAATTGTGTGTTATCCTGTTGATTTCACTAGTTAATTGAATTTAATCAACTTCACTACTTTTCAAGTTTACTCAAGTTATTTGCCTTATGTCATTATGTAGTGGAATAAATTGCTAATTTTGGTTTGGAATTCTTCCCCTGCCTTGCTTTCTTTCTTTTTTTCCCTTCCTAGGCATGCAAATACAGAAGGAACTTGATAATGCATATGCAGTGAACAAGATACAGGTGTTCTAGAAGCTGTTGATTTTAAAGCCTTCCTATGTTTTTTGAAAATTACAATAGTCATACCATATAATCATAAAATGCCCACAAAGAAGAATATTGTAAGTGCTAAAGCAATCACATCTGAATTTAATTCATTAATATATCTCTGGCCCCTGAGAATAAATTCCTAAGGAATCAATATTTCATCTCCATGTTTCGTGTACAATATTGAAAACGGCAAGCAGTTTTCAAGTGGTTCCCAGTATAACCACCTGACTAAGTCGTAAAAAGGAAAAATACTACTATGAAAAGTACCCTGATGTTCTAAGGTTAAAAACTACATGTCTCTGCTGAATACATACATACAATTTTAAATAAGTTTGTGCTGTTACAGTACCACACATTTAAATTCAAATTTGGCACATACTGTATTAAACTCCTTGAGTGCCTCAACACCAAATCTGAATAATTAATGACTTCGTGGCTTCCTCTAATTACTTTCAGTTCCGTAAATACTTAACGAGAATTATAGAGGATAAATTTATTAAGGTACTTTACCTCTCAAATTTTCGATCTATATACTAGATCATTGTCAGGAGTTCCTACATCTTATTACTTCCACAGGTCTGGTGACCAAGCATGGTTGATTTGCCATCCAGCATGGCTATTGATGTTGCCACCTTGTCTCTTGTAAATTTCCAGGGATTCCTCTAATTTCTGGATAATTGCGTGGAATTGATGCTTGATAACTTGTAAGGAGTCCCATTCCATTTTGTGGCCAGTTTATTGTATGTGCCTGTCTAATCCTGTTTTATTTGAAATGTTCCTTATTGCTGCTTTGTGTTCATTAATTCTGGTGGTTAACCTTCGTCCCATTTCTCATATGTATGGTAAACCACATGAACACTCAATTTTATAAATGACTCCTTCCTGGAGTAAAGCATTTTCTTCTCTCTGTTTTAGGGATGGTAAGTATTTTTTAATTTTGTTATTTAAACCTGGAGCCAACCTAATTTTATATTTATTGCTGATTTTCTCTGGTCTCTCAAACAGTCCCTTGTGGTGACTTTTCTTGTGAATAAATATAAATTTTCTCTTTATTTTTTACTGTAGTGCTGGTTCTATTTCTAGTAGAATTCTCCTCCAATAGTTCACACATTTCTTTTGAAGGATAATCATTTTCTAATAAGATTGATTTTAACTTATTTTTATGTTTTCCTTAGCTTCTAAAGATGAATTCAGCTTTTCAACTTTTTCATTAAATTGTAAAGCTACATTTTTCTTGATATATTTAGGGTGATTTAAAATTTTATCAGTTTTTGTAGGCTTCTTTTCTAACTCTGGTAAGATGTTTTCCTTCCCACTAGGTAATTGTCTAGGTAATTTAACTCATTTTCCTTTATCTTTTAATGTAAATTTCAGAGATTCATTTGGAATTAAAACCTAGAATTTTTGTTGAGAATTCACTCGAATCTTGATCAGTAATGAAAAGGATATCATCCATGTATCTAGTATACATGCAGAAAATATAAAGTTTCAATAGGAAGGCCATCTCTACTTTACTAACGTAATAATTTACTAGGAGAGGTGCTAATGAAGAGCCCATTGCTAGCCCACATCTTTGCTTATACACTGCTGGCCACCCAAAATGCAACACCAAGAAGGACACAAGATAGCAAAGCCAGATTTACTGGACACATAACAACAGATGCAACAGATGGGCCACTCGGTTGCCGATCAGCGACCAGACGTGTTCGATGGGCGACATATCGGGAGAACAGACGGGCCACGGCTGGAGTGACACCTGGTGGGCCATGAAGAATTGTTGCACGATGTGTGCCACGTGCGGGCGCGCATTGTCCTGTTGAAACATGACCACTGGCAGGTCCTGCAGGTAAGGGAGGACTACAAGCTTCAAAACGTCGGAGATGTAGCGGTGGCTGTTGAGTGAACTGGCGATGCGTACCAGAGAGGTGCGGGTGTCATATCCAATTGTGCCCCAAACCATAACGCCAGGCGACGGACCGGTATGGCGATGCACAAGGCAGGCATCATACAGGCTCTCGCCGCGGTGCTGCCACACGTGGATCTGACCATCGTGGTGTTGCAGGCAGAAGCGGAATTTGTCGGAGAAGACAATGTCATGCCATTGCGTGACATTGTCATGTGCGGCGTTCAACGGCCCACTGCCGCTGCACTCGCCGGTGGTGTAATGTCAATGGTAACCGGAGCTATGGCCGCCGTGCGACAAGTTCTCGCACCTGCAGACGATGTCGAACGGTACGTGCTGAGACAGGTTGTTGCGCAACACACCCTAATTCCTGCATTAACGTTCATGATGTGGCGGTGCAAGCTGTCAATGCCCACCGCACAACATGCCAGTCCTCTCGTTCGGTGGTGTGCCGCAGCTACGGCAATCGCTCACGTCGGTCCGTCCGTTCCTCCTGCACCCACCGAATCCATACTCGCCTCACTGTGGCTGGATGTCGTCCCACACGGGCACCGATGTCTCGGTACGATAAACTGCTGTCGTGATAAGCCACTGCTCGTCCTCTGTTGAACTCCGAAACGTGCTGGAATGACTGCCGTATTCTGCGACGAGGCATCAGGAAGCTACCCACGCACAGGTCCGGCAGCACAACACACTTCCACTACCTACACACCGCCTTCTGTGCACCCTTCTTATAGTGCTTCTCGATGGCGTGCCGGGCGCACCACATGATTTGCATATGCCCTGCAATGCTAATCATTTGCATGTCCTCTCGCGGGCGACGCATTCTGCGAATCTCAGGCCAATTGGATGCTTCGTTCTTGGTGTTGCATTTTGGGTTGTCAGCAGTGTAGAAGCAGCTTTGGAATCGAAAAAAAAAATGTTATTCAGAGCAAATACTGTATGTTCATAAATGCCTATTGTTTTTTCTTTATTACAATCATGGAATACTACTAGGTCAGATAGGTCATCTGCTATGTAATCTATGAGTTTGTCCAGGTTAATATTTGTATACATTGACACAACGTCCAAGCTAGCCATGGAAGCATTTTCTAATTTGGAAGTTCTTCTAGTTTTTGTAATGGCTTGTCAGTGTTCTTTATCAGTGCCTTAGGTTTAAGAAGCAACTTCGATAGATGAAACAGTAAGTAATAATACAGATTGGATAGAGCTGGATATTTTGTGTCAATAATAGGTCTGATAGGTTGCCCTTCTGAACGAAGTTTTAGTAAACAACTGCAGAGTACTATGGGATATTTTTGAATAATTTTTGAAGTTTTCACAAATCGTATTCTTCTTAAGTGAGTTGAGCAATTTCCTATAATTTGCAATTGTTGTTTCTAGCGGATTGCTATCCAATTTTTCATATATTGGTATACTTAGCTCTTCTTCCGTCTTTAGCAAATAATCTTCTTTTTCAATTAGGGTTATTTCCTTGCTTTTATATGCTCTAACTGCTGCTGTTTCTGTGGTATTGGTCTTATTAAAAGACATAACATTATTGAAGTTTACAGCACACACTCACAGACACTCACCCTGTGCATCTACAGATTCCAAGTCTCCCCTGCTCTTGTCGGAGCACATAAATGAACCTCCTTACTGGTTATGGTTAGTCGGCAGTTACAAATGACTTACTCCACATCTCCCTTCCTTTATAAATCAAGTTTTAAAGGGGGATGTACAGCTCTTCCACTTCTTGTAGCATATGAACTCTGCGGAATGTCCTTTGGAGCACCAGGAATGTCCTTTGGAACCTTGGAAACGTCCTCTGGAACACTAGAAATATCCATCAGAACACTAGGATTATCCTCTATAGGCCTGGAGTTTTCAGCTAAAGGGTGAGATGCTTCCCGTTTTGATGGAATTTCCAGTCTCCTGTCAATACAGTATAAAACCTTGAGGTTTCAGTTGTTCTTTCCACAGTGCCAGACACCCTTTTATCTGTTATCCAGACAATCTCTCTAGGATGGAGATCTTGGAGGTCACGAACTCCATGGGATCTATTAAAAGATTTCCTTTATGCATTTATCCTTTCCTCCACCCTCTATTGAAGCATAGTTTGATTCACCAGGGAAGGCTGGAGTTGGGAGTTAGCAACAGGTACAGTCATTTTAATTGTCCAATTTATCAAAAGTTCTGCTGCGATGTAACCATTGTGTAAAGGTGTAGCTCGGTATGAGATCAGTGCTAAATATGGATCAGATATTTTTTTATAAATCTGCTTTATAATTTTGACCATAGATCCATATGTGCGAGAGAACTTTGAAAATTCTGTGTTTTTCAGAGGCTCAAACTGAGGTCCATTGTCAGACTACGCAATCTCTGGCTCACCATGACTTGCAAAAATTGATTTACATCCTCTGATGATTTGGCATCCTCTGGACATCGCTTCTGTTGTAGTGAGTATGTCCAACTGTGCAATTTTAGGATATCGAAAATAATAATCCATTATTAGTAGATGCCAAGATTTTCCCAGTTTGAATAAGTCCATTTGAACCACTTCCCAGGGTCTCTTTGAGAATTTTGTAGGCATAAGTGGCTGATGCTGACTCTTGCAGACATGACTTAAATTTTTTCACCATTTCTTCTATAGGTTTGCTTATGTGAGGCCAGTGAACTGAATTCCTAGCACGTGCATGACATTCTTTAATACCCAAATGTCCATGTATTTGGTTTAATACCTTTCTTTGCTGAAAGTGGGATGTGATGATTTGGCATCCTCTGATCAGTAGCCCATTTTGTAGAGTTATTTCATATCTATGTTGCCAATAAGGTAGACAATCCAAATGCACTTTCTTATGTTCTGGCCAGCCATTGATCATATACTCAGATAGTTTTTTACATGCAGAGTCCTGTTGTTGTTCCTTCTGCAATTCTTGTAGTCTCTTAGATGTTGCAGATGAAACTGAGGTTACCATTCATACATATGAACTGATTTCACATTCGAAGTCGTCTGTACCTGGAATATGAGGTAGAGGATTATGAGATAGTGCATCTGCAGCTAGCAAATCCTTGCCAGGAGTGTGAAATATTGTAAATATTGTATACCTCATCATATGAAGATGTGATCTTTGAAGTTGAGGCAATAGATCATCTAGATTTTTCCTTGAGAATATAGGAATAAAAGGTTTATGGTCAGTTTCTAATTTGAATTGACTTCCTGTAAGGTAGTCATGAAATTTTTCGCATCCCCATACCAGAGCAAGAGCTTCCTTCTCGATCTGAGCATACCTTTTTTCTGTTGGTGTTAAAGTTCTTGAGACATAAGCAATAACATAACTGTCTCCTTTCTCATTTTCCTGCTTTAGTGTTGCTCCTAATCCATATGAAGAGGCATCAGCAGTGACTGCAGAAGTCATATTTGGATCAAATATCTTAAGAACTAGTTTTGTTGAAAGAAGTTTCTTCCACTTTTCAAATGCTTTTTGCTGTGGTTTGTTCCAGACAAACTCATTTTTATGACTGAGCATGAAAGTTAATGGAGCAAGAAGTGTGGCATAGTTTTCTATGAATCTAGTTAAATAGTTGCTCACACCCAAGAGTCGTTTGAGTTCCTTCTTATTGGAAGGTGGTTTCAAGTTCTGAATTGCAGCAACTTTATCATCATCTGGATAAATTCTGTTCATATCTAATATATGGCCAAGAAATTTAATTTTCATTACCGAAAACTTGCATTAGCTCTCATTGAGTGTGATTCCTGAATTCTTTAATTTCAGAAGTACTGTTTGAAGACGATGATCATGCTCTGTTTGGCCTCTGCCCCATACCAGAATGTCATCTGTATGGCACACAACACCATCAGTACCTTCTAAAATTTGACTCAATCTATGTTGAAAAGGTTCTGGTGCAGAAGAGATGCCAAGAAATAATCTCAAAAACCGGTACCTCTCAAATGGAGTTATAAATGTCAATCTGGAAGACTCCTCATCTATGGGAATCTTCAAAAAACCAGAATTAGCATCCAACTTGGTGAATATTTTTGTTCCCGCTAGATATGACAAATTCAACTTTAATTAGTGGATGGAACTCTCTCTGGACACATTTATTCAATTCCATGAGGTCAACATAAATTCTAACAATCCATCACGTTTTGGAACGACAACTACAATGTATTAGTGAACACCATTTAGTGCGCTCACTTATTGGTGTGATTACCCCTTGTGCATACATGTGCGTAATTTCTGCTTCAGTTTTCTTCAGCAATGGAATCAGAATCTTCCATGGTGAGGAAATAGCATGTGGTACTGAATCTGGCTTTAACTTAATTGTGTTGGCTGACTGAGTGTAAGATTGGTGTATGGAATACTAGAAATATAAATGGCAAGATAAATGAGGTGATTGAGGAGATGAATAAGTATAAATTGGATGTGCTGTGTGTAAATGAAACCAAATCGAAGGAAATTGGGATAGAAGAAGTGAATGGAACGGTGAGTGTGTGGTCTGGAGTATTGGATAAAGTGAGAGCCAGGCAGGTGTAGATGTGATTTTAAGTAAAAAGATGAAGAACAACTTGATTCACCATAGTTGCATAAGTGAGATAATTCTCTGGATTCGTTTGAAAGTGAAACTTCAAAGAATAGTAATTGTAGTAGTGTATGCTCCTTGTGAATCGGAACCTTCTGATAGGAAGGAATATTTCTGGAATGAGCTAAAATCTGTTTTGAGCCAGTTTGGTGCTAAAGAGAATGTTATAATAGCAGAGGATTTCAATGCTAAAGTAGGTGTGAAGAATACAATTTCTGACAATGTTCTGGGTAAGTTTAATGATCCTTGTGTGAATGATAATGGTAAAAGATTAATTGAACTCTTCATTGAGAATCAATTTCAATAAGTAGTTCTAATTCTGACTATTATATAGCTCTAATCATTCTACTATTCTCTTTTACGTGCGATATTTCAAGAGTAACTTGAATGGTTTGTGTGTATCTAATACATTTTTCAACCACAAGTATATCCATACATATACATGGGAAAATCATACTCTTGGTCAAAAGAGTGTGATAGATTTTGTTGTCTACGAACAGCATCTAAAACACTAAGTTGTTTACATTCGTGTGATGAGAGGTACGGATGTTGGTTCTGATCATTACTTGGTACTGTCACGAATGAAAATTAATGTTTGTTGGAGGAAAAGGAATAGGAAGAGGCCCAGGATGGAAAGAATAAAGGTTGACATGCTCACTGAAAATCAGCAGCATTATTCTGACGTACTCAGAGAACGATTGAAGCAACTGAAATCTTGTGAGAGGGATGTAGACAAGAAGTAGGAATGTTTTAAGAACTGTGTTGTCACTGCTGCTGTAGAGGTCTGTGGCACCACAATAGTGGGTAACAATAGTGGTGATGCTTGGTGGAATAGTGAAATTGAAGAGGCTGTAAAGAGAAAGAAGGAAGCCTATTTGGGGATGTTGTAAGGTAGAATTTCTGTGGATGAATATCGCTATAAGAAGAGTGAAGCCGCTAAGCTGGTTTGCCAGAGTAAGGCAAAAGATAGGACTTCAGGAGAAGGTGGAAAGGCATGAATTGGCTTTTTGGAAAGATAGGAAGTCTTTCTGGAAGTACATGAGACTCAGGAAAAATAGGAGAAACAAAGTGTTAAGTTGTGTGAAGAATAGGGTTGGGGAAATAATATGGGAGCCCAATGAGTTAAGTGAAAGATGGGGTGAATACTTCTATGAGTTATTAGATCACAAAAACAAAGATGATTCTGAGACAGATGCAGATGATGTCACAGTGAAGGGTGAAAGCACAGGAGGGATCTCAAGAGATGAGTGTGTAAAGCTCTAAAATTTCTTCAGAATGGTAAGGCTCTGGGTGTTGATGGCATAATTGCCAAGATGTTGAAATATGGTGGTGACTGTAATTAATTGGTTAACTGAAATTTGCCAGTTGTGCTGGGAGTTAGGAATCGTCCCTCAGGATTGGAAGTATTCTATCATTGTTCCCTTGTATAAGGAAAAAGGTGATCAGACTGACTGCAAGAACTATCATGGTATTAGCCAATTAAGTGTGCCAGGGAAAGTGTTGGGTAAGGTCGTTATTGAAAAAGTACGGGGTCTTACATCAGAGAAAGTGTGGTTGTTCAGAGTGGTTTAATGTCTGATAAAGGCTGCACTAACCAAATTTTTGCATTACGCATGAGGATTGAAAAGCATCTGGCTGTTGGTAAGAGCATTTTTGCTGCCTTCATAGATTTAGAGAAAGCTTACGACCGAGTAAATAGGACACTTTTATGGAAGGTATTGAATGAATATGGCGTTAATGGGAATTTACTTATTAGTGTAAAAGCCATGTATGCTGGCAGTACAGTTTGTGTATGAGTGAATGGTGTTTTATCAAAATGGTTTTCTGTTGGTGCAGTAGTCAGACAACGTTGTGTAATGTCACCATGGCTGTTTAATACATTTATGGATGTGTGCATGTGTGATGCCAAAATAGATTAAACTGGTTTATGTCTTGATAATTTCCATGTGTGCAGCAGATATGCTATTGACACTGTTCTGTTGGCAGAGAGCAAAAGTGAGTTGCAAAGTATGTTATCCCAGGTGTATGAAGTTTGCATGAAATTCAAACTGAGTATAAATAAGGAAAAAACCAAAGTTATGGTTTTTGAGAGAGGAACTGGTAGCACTGAATGTAATGTAAGTCTAAATGGCACAGTGATTGACTAGGTGAGTGAGTTCGTGTATTTAGGTAGCATGTTTGACAGAGAAAGCAAACTGGATGGTGAAATTAGTAGGCGAGTGAATTCATCGAAAGTCATGGCTGCTCTGGGAGGTTTTCACAGGAATGATGGTTTCTCAAGGGAGTCCCGCATGGCTGTGTACGAAAGTGTAATTGTTCCAACTCTGACGTATAGCAGTGAAACCTGGGTACTACAGAAGAATCATAGAAGTCGTTTGCGTGCTGGAGAAATGCGTTACTTACGGGGTGTTTGTGAGAAGACATGTTCTGATCATGTGAGGAATGAAGATGTGTTGCAGTTGTGCGATGTGAAGCAAAATGTTGTTAGCAAGGTGGAGAGCAATATGCTTCAGTGGTTTGGCCATGTTGAAAGAATGAGTGATGAGATGCTTATTAAGAAAATTTTTTTAACCCAAGTGGCAGGAAGGAAAGGCAGAGGAAAGCCAAGGAAATCATGGGAGGATCAGATTCAAGAGTGTCTGCATGAGAAAAAGATGAGATCCAGGTAGGTGTAGATGTGATTTTAAGTGAAAAGATGAAGGAAAATAATTATTCATTTTCCCATGATAATGCAGTGTTTGTTTCGGCAATAATTTGTGCCGAAGTCCATAGCAATAGATTTGATGAAAACCGAAGCAAAGGTGGAGGAGATGGCACAGATCTTGGACCTAGAAGCTCTTTTTTCATTGCAGTAATTTTACTCCAAGGAGAATCTGCTAAGAAAGAAAAAAATAATATATAAATAAAAGTATGCCATGAGGATATTAGTGTAGGGGACACAGTAAAAATGGAAGTTGAAATTTAAATACTCATAGTTCAGAGAAGTAACAGGATATCAAATTAAAAATTCTTGAGTTTTTCTGAGAACAAAGGAGTTTTATCAGATCAGAACATGGGAATGGAAAGTAGAAATTGGTGATATCCTGCTTTTTAAGCACTTGTGAAATTCATCAAGAGACCCAGCTTACTAGCATGGCATAGAGTTGTAGCCTGGGAGGCTTCATCTGTAACAGCATTGAAGGTGTGAGCCCTAACGGGCCCATATCTAAAATCTCCAATAGTAATGTAAATTATGGAAACAACAATAATATTCTGCAAGTAGGTGGGCAGAGTTTTTAAGGGTTGGTTTACAAATTAAAATTTGTCTTACCACCTTGCCCCAGAAGCATCTGTATCTTAACATTGGAAAACCCAATTTGCACAGAAATGGTCTCTTTCCACTCCAGCATCCCTCAGCTCTTGGGATAAAAATCTTGTACTCATCGCCCAAGAGTGTACTTTGAAAGGCATTTAATGAATAATTCTCAACACTCTGCAATGAATGTACCCTGCCTCCTCCATTTTCGTTTTCTGTGCATGTGTCATTTCTTTCACTGAATTTGTCATTCCTTTTTTGTTACACGATATGAAATATATATGTGAAGAATATTCAAAAAGTTGTTGACATGCATTTGTGGAACAAAAGCCATTGCTCTTAATTCAGTTAATCTTCTACCTTCCTTCAAAGCACTCCGCTCTAGCATCTGTGCAAAGTTGAAGACGTCAAGGCCCAATTTAGAATGCTTGTTGGCACTCTTGGGGAACACTCTGCAACTCTGAATGAATGTAGTTTGTGAAGTCTTGCACATTTGGAAAAGGGTGTCCAGCAAGTGCTTTTTTAATTTTTGGAAGCAACAAAAAATCAGGTTGTTAAAGTTCTTAGTAGAAGTTCAGTCTATACATACATATATTTGAACACTAAATTACGTGGGAGATAGGCAATGTATATTAGGACAAAGTCCTCTATAATACTGTTGCACACGTAGTATATGAGTTTAGAAAAGACAAGTTGACTTCAATGATAATGGAATATTTATAGTTGAACTTAAGAATATTTCTTTATGTACAGAATATATACATTTAAATGTTGGAAACTCACATAGGTTATATCCAGTGAGACATAAAAAACAGCAATGAAGCATATGGAGCAACACATATTGCGTTCACCTTACTCCGGTTTCAGTCCCTCTGGCTTGCAATTAATCATGCTTCTTGTCCAGTGTTGTACCACATCATTAAAGGTATTCCACATTCAAAGTTCAACACAAACACGAACATCAGCACAATTCTACAAGAAGGGGTGATGAGTTAAAATCATTTTGAGACCATTGTCAAGACTAGATTGCGTTGACACAGCCAGAATTTTAGCAGTTGAAACATTTTGCTGTTCTATGCCAAGCTATTATGAAGTATCAAGATTAAAAGATTTAAGAAGTCAACTAGTCCCTCCTCGCTCGTCTGGACATGTTTCAGGCTACACTGTGCCCATCTTCAGCGGTCGGTTGTAAGAGACATCCATTTGCTTTTATTGTACTGATAAAAATATACATTTGGAAGATGTATAGAAATTATAAAACCAATATTAACAGACCTAAAAGGGAAAATAACGTTGAGAACATCACAAAGTTTTGCGGACGTTTACCTTACATACCACACAGTTAAGCAGCATTTTGAAAAAGGAATGTAATAAAGTGAATATAAGATTCGCCAATATTGTAATCGATAACAACAAATTCCTTACCGCCGATTACAGTAATTATGCATAGAGCAGGTGTATACGGTATACCCACGAAGAATAAAGACACCGGTAATATTAATAATACCTACATAGGTAGTACTAAAAGACGACGAAAAACAAGAATGGAAGAACACAAGAGAAATTGGAAAAAGGGTGAGCAACGAACATCTCTTATTACATATTGCATAAATAATAATTCTATCCCCATGTGGGAAAATGCAAAAATATATACTACACATAACACACATAAAATGATATTGTATTCTGAGTCCGTTGTGATAGAAAAAACAAGAGGATTTAATTGCAATGAACAAGCCCCACTTGAATTGCCCTTTGCCTGGCGATACATAATAACAAAAGAAAAAGAAACTGAAGAAAAGTACATATAAACTAAATGTGTTGAAAATGTCTCATCCAACAATGATTAATAATGAAATTACAGGACAAGAACACCAGATGGTGCAACAATAGCAAAAGTCGTAAATCACATGATTAACCTGCGCACGGATACAGGACCAATGAGTGATGAGTCGACTGGTGACAAGGAGGTAATCAGTACAATAAAAGCATATGGATGTCTCTTACAACCGACCGCTGAAGATGGGCACAGTGTAGCTTGAAACATGTCCAGACGAGCGAGGAGGGACTAGTTCACTTTTTAAATCTTTTAATCTTGATACTTCATAATAGCTTGGCATAGAACAGCAAAATGTTTCAACTGCTAAAATTCTGGCTGCGTCAACGTAATCTAGTCTTGACAATGGTCTCAAAATGATTTTAACTCGTCACCCCCTTCTTGTAGAATTGTGCTGATGTTCGTGTTTGTGTTGAACTTTGAACGTGGAATACCTTTAATGATGTGGTACAACACTGGACAAGGAGCATGATTAATTGCAAGCCAGAGGGACTGAAACCGGAGTAAAGGTGAACGCAATATGTGTTGCTCCATATGCTTCATTGCTGTTTTTTATGTCTCACTGGATATAACCTATGTGAGTTTCCAACATTTAAATGTATATATTCTGTACATAAAGAAATATTCTTAAGTTCAACTATAAATATTCCATTATCATTGAAGTCAACTTGTCTTTTCTAAACTCATATACTACGTGTGCAACAGTATTATAGAGGACTTTGTCCTAATGTACATTGTTAAAGTTCTGGTGAACACGCAGGATGGGGTAGTTGTCTGATTTTTTCCTGCTCCAGATAGGCCATTACTTCCCAGTTTTTGTGACCACTGGCATTGTCTTAAAGATGGAGAACCTATGCCTATTGTTGGACACCTATTGTTGGACACTGCCTATTGTTGGACACTGCGTCTTCACCTCCTCAACCATTTTGGGCAAAACAATGTTAGAGTAAGTAATATTAGCCATTTATAATAGATTTTTCAGGTAAAATGTCCATTACTTGTTGGAGGATGTGGGGACACAACACATGTTTTCTGCAACCCAAATGCAGTTATTGATATTTCTGGGAGTTGTACAGTGAAATAAAACATCTCATCACCTGTGGCATTGTCTATTAATGATTTTGGGCCGATAGGTTCAAATATTGTGAGCATCTCCTTGCATTTTCTTGCTATTCAGTTAGTTTGTGGGGTATCCATTTGACATGGATTTTATGAAATTTTAAATGATGATGAATAACTGTTTCCCCACTGCCAAATAAATACATCAACATCTAAACTTATTACCTGAATGGTGATGTGTGGGTTTCCTTAATATTTAACGAACAGCAGCTGTGGTTTGCTCATTAATTTACTCCTTGGATCTTCCTGCATGAGGGAAGTCATTGAACTTTGAAGCTGGGTTGCCCTGCTCTGAGTTTGCGTGTCCATCTTGTAACTACCATTTCAATAGGCATGATTCCCGTATGCTTGATGTAAAAGGACATGGATTTTTCTCTACATTGCCCCCAAGCTGCATCTAGTCACAATGTAAGACCTTTCCACCACTTTAGTTGGCCCCATGTACAGCTCAGTGCACATCTTTCACTGACTGAAACTTTTGCGTAACCAGTGAAAAGTTAAATGATAACACAGCCTTTTTGTTTTTTAACAAGTGATGACAAGTTTAACAAGCTTTCAAAAAAATCTCAGCTCATTAACTATGGAAGAATGAGTGCAAATCTGCAGCTATATGTCAAGAACTTTTTGAATGCTCCTTGTATGTGTGTACACACACATGATCATCATCATAATTATCAACCATTATCAATCCACTGCTGGATGAAGATATCTCCAAGTTTCACCTACAGTATTCTGTCTTGAGCCAGTCTCTTCCATGTCACTCTGACATAGTTTCGAATTTCATTCACTTTTCTCCCACGTGGCCTTCTTGTTGGTCCTTTTCTGTCCCTGGTATACAGTCTAGTTATTCAGTTGCCCAGTGGTGATCAGTTCTTCTAACAGTATGTCCAGCTCATTGCCACTTGAGGGTCTTTACTTTTATGATGTCAACTCCTGTCATTTTCCTAATCCACAAATTCTCCTTCTTATCTTTCCTTGTTACACCAAGCATCCATGTCTCCATGCTTCTCTCAGTTGTCTGCAGCCTCTGTGTGTCACTTTTAGTTATGGTCTATGTGTGTGATCCATAAATAAGGAATGAAAGGGGGAATTGATTAAATACTTTCCCTTTAACACATTATATATTTTTACTTACATCATTTCCCTTCAACACATAAAAAGCAGATTGCTGTTGAAAATTGCAATGTTCTTCCAAATGCTCTCCTGCAAAGTTTTATATGCCTATTAATTTCTTCTTCGATATGGCCTTTGCTGGATGTCTGTTGTCCAAGGTAAATGTAGGCATAAGTTACCTATATTGATTTGCCCCCATCAACCCCTAAATTTTCAGTTCTTTTAGAAGCATTGTACATCAATTTTGTTTTCTGTAAGTTCATTTTTAAGTCCACTTCTTTACTCTTGTCAGCAAGATATATATATATCGAAAAGAATTGGAGAGACCTTCATTTAGCAGTGGCTTGTTAATAGTTGATGATAAGTGTGTGTGTGTGTGTGTGTGTGTGTGTGTGTGTGTGTGTGTGTGTGTGTGTGTGTAATGCACAGAATACAAAGAAACAATATATCTCCATAACAAACTTTTTTTTTTAGCCGTTTTTCACGTTCACTAAGGAGATGCAGCTAATGAACGCATTACTTTGCAAATCGTGTCCTAACAGTGTGGTGAGTTCCCCATGCAGGCATATTTCCAAATCCTACAGCCTGTAACAACAGCCAAAATTTTTAAAACCATAATTTAAAAAAAGAAATGAATATAGCAACTTACAAACTTTTTGTAAGAATACCCAAAGAAAAAGAACATAACAGAAATGCATTTCCTGTCTAGAAATCAGACATATATGATGCTTGGGTGTAATTTAAGGTTACTGTAAAATAATAGCAGAGGAACAAAAATTTTATATACAGTATCTGACGAAAAGAAGAGAAAAGAAATTTTGAAGAGATCTTCATTATTTGGGGCATGATGTTAGATTATTATCATTTTAATCATTAGAATCACAGTGCAGGTGTGGATGATTTACCTGCTTCATTCTGCATTTCATGGACTATGTGTTTTTGAAAGAGAATTCAAACATAAGAGATTTAATAAATAGCATTTCACACTACATCACTCTGTCAGTTCCCAACCCAGTATAAACTTTTGGAAAATATTCAGTTCGATGGCTGTGTAGGGTATTCTGTACCATGAAGCATGCACCATAATAGGATTTTCCTTTGTTGTTTTGCTTTTTAATTTGAAACAAGTGTTGGAAGCTGCACAAGAAAGTTTGTTTCAGCATTTATTCTTAGCAAATGAATTGTAAAACATGAAATTAGGATTTAAGTTCAGCCAAAGAGAAGGCAACAAACTTTTAAAACTGAGAAATAAGTGCAATGATTGTGTGCTTCGTCTGAAAGAATGGCCTCACAAGAAGGTCGAATATCTGCTTTGATTACTTAGTGGGTTCATAGTTTTTTGACTATGTCCCTACTTCTGAGAGATGTCCCTTATCCTCCTGAACCCCCTTTCTTCCATGTCCTGCCCACAATTGTGACCTAGCATTGTGAAGACTGTTACAATTTAAGAATTTCATATACATTTGATAAAGAAAATTCATGATGCTTTATACCTTAAAATAGCATAACTATACTAGTAATTTTAATTTATTGACACAAAATAGAAATAAAAGTTTTCAAGCTTTTGAATGTCAACCAGATGGCTTTTTCTACGAAGGTAGATGGCAAACCGTCAAACATGAAATATTTCATAGTTGTTATGAAATGTTTCATAGTTTGCTTTCTACCTTCCTTGAAAAGATATTTGTTTGATGTGCAAAAGCTTGGAAACTTTTATTTCTATTTTGTGCCAATATATTTGGATTACTAGTATAGTTGGTACACAGTTCCTCCTTATTAATTAGCTTTATATCAAATTTTATGTGTGCTATTATTTAAATGTGCATAAGCAAGATACATTACAAGTTCTTAAAATTATTTGAAGACCGAAACCTGTTGTTCTGTTAAAATTTTTGTTTTGTTCTGCATTCCGGATTTTATTATTTTTTTCCTCTTTAATGCTTTTAATGCCATGTTACTGAAGGTGTTTTTGGAGCATGTATTCCCAAAGAAATGGGCTTTGTTTTTTTTTTCTTTTTCCTGGAAGGATATGAAAATCTTGATCTGGTAATTTGATTTCTTTTTTTTTTTTTATGTTTTACTTATATGTTGTATTTTTTGCAATTAATCACACTCATTTCTTATTTTTAAATCTAATAATAATTCTTGGCAGAATCGCCTCCTAGTGCTGGTGACAGTAGTGTAAAGAATGATCAAGATTCACTATTTGAGGACATAACAAGTATAGATCCTGAGGAGAACAGTCAACATTATATTGCCATTCTTGTGGAATGTGTGGCTCTCCTGAATAGAGTACCGGAAACAGTTGAGGTTTGTATTTATGTACCTACTATATATAACAATTGCAACAAATAGATGCTGTATTTGCATTCCAGAATTGCAGCAAGTAAACCTTTGTTCAGTTTTTGACTGCAGTGATGCTGCCTTTTCTATATTAATGTTGAAATTTAATTGCAGTATTTGCTGTATTAATTTATATAATATCTGCATTTTTCTTTTCTTGTGCTTTCTGTTAAATGAATGTGTAATTCTCAAATAATTACAAGGATAAATGAAAAAAGTAGAGGTATTTACCAAAAACAAAGAGAAACTTACATAGCTGTTAAAGCATATTTTATAGTCTCTCTGCAGCTCCATACACTTTTTGTAATGACCCACAATCCCATCTGAGAAAAATATTTGTGGCTCACCTTGAAGATATGTTATGCACCATTTCTTTGACCTCTTCATCACTACCAAGCCACTGACTTCATCATGCTTCTTTAAGTGGATTGGAGAGATGAAAATCACTTGGTGCAAGTTCCACGCTGTAAGAAAGGTAGCTGTGGAAAAACCTCAAACTTGCGGTTTGAATTGTCCTTATGGTTATAGCCACTGTATGGGTCAAGCACTGTCCTGGTGTTTTGGACAAACAATCCTTTTGAGCACAACAATTTTTGACAACAATCCTGTCCTTTTAAGCATTTGCTGAATATGTTGCACTGTTAAACTGCTTGCCCATGTTTCTGATAGTTTTCCAAAATATGTCTTACATATCCCAAAACGAGGTTTGCAAGCACTACTACTCAAATGACTACCATCTGTGCATGATTAAAATGAGACTAAAAACCTTTAAAACCTTTAATGAATCTAGATAAAACCTTACATAAGACCTTTTGGATCATAAAATACGATCCATCATCAGGTGTTACAAGTGCTGGCAATACACAAAATATATATATACACAACAGGAACAGCCGTCAACATAATTGGCGTGATCGCTGGAAGGTGTCAACATAATCCGAAATTTGATTGGATATTGTAGTTGTTGGCGTCAAAGAGTTGTTTGTATGGAAATTCCTCCAGGAACAATGGTGGATAGAATCGGGAAGTGCCGATTTCCAAGGAAGCTGTATGTGTTCTGGTATGTTATCGTTATGCACCCTATCCTTGAAAGAATGAACGAAAATGCTTTCTGTGAACCTGAGGTGTGATCTGGACATTGAAACGTTCAGTACAGAAACATGGTCCCTAACTGGAACGTGGGAGCCCTGGTTGACTAAATGTGACATCCAGGGTTCGCCAGGGTGGGCCCAGTTGAAAAAACCCATAAAAAAAAAACCCCACCTTTTTTTAATCAAAATTAGATTCTATTTTTTTCTTCTACAATATTCCAAATTTAATCAGCACCCAATAAAATATTTTCTTTTACTATTAATAACAATAGGAATAATGACTAGATTCTCTTTCTTGCCTCCTCAAAGGTGATGGTTGACCAATTTTATTATTTAGCAACACAAAACAATCCTTTCAGATCAGCTAACAAAGCAACTGATCTGAAATAAGAAAATTATACAATAACCCTGAAAATAATAAATGGTTGCATATAAATAGCTTTCAACCTTTAAAGAATAACTATAGAATAGACCAACATTATCTATTCATACTACAGAAAAAATAAATAAATAAACAATATAACATACTTAGCTCCCAACTAAAATATTATCTTTAAATAAAATTTGCCTGAGATATTATTTGTGTGCGACAGGTAAACTGCAATGGTTTTTGACTATTAACAAAGATCGCCTAAAAATGAAACAATGGTACAGGTAATAAAGTACTTTTGCTTCGTGCTTTACTAGAACCTCAAAAGCAGTCTGAAGTTATCATAGTTTCATGACCCACACAATTTTCAAATATTTCAAACCTCTGAGTTTATCTGTAAAACAGCCACATATAAATAATGTAATCTCAGGGTTTTAGTCAGAAAAAAAATTACTAATTTACAAGAAATTTTGATCCAAAAAGGTATAAACTGAACAAGTTTTGTGGCTTTTTCTATCACAAACCTATTTCGTAAGTTATTTCAAACTAATTGAAACATAGAGAAAATTCTCTCAATAGAGGCAGATGAAGCTGGTGCTGAATGTAGACACACAAAGTTAAGAAATCCTGCAGTCAATTTTGAATTTGAACCCTTTTCAGACTCTTTTTGCCATGACTTGCCATCCTTTTATGGAAGAAAACTGGCTGATGACACTTTCTTTCATCATTGATGTTAGGTAACAGTCTGTATCATTAATTTTGAAAGCCATTACACCAGGCAAATACATGGTCGTATCAAAATAATATGACCACCTACCTGATAATGAGATGACAGCGGCGAGATGTCATGGTATGCACTCACTGAGGCCCTGGAAAATTGCCTGAGGCACATGTGCCCATTCAGACTGCAGCAGTACATAGAGGTGATGGAAATGATGTGGTTGTGGGTTGGCATGCCGAACTTGTCGATCCAAATAGTCACATAAGTGCTCTAGGGAATTGAGGTCGAACCATTTTGCCAGCCAAGGGAAAACGCAGACATCGCTTGTCGTGTTCCTGGAACCAGTCATGCACCACCTTAGCGACGTGACAGGGTGCATTGTACTTTAGATACCATCATCACCAGGGTAAATGTCCAATGGGAAGGGATGCATATGGTCTGCAAGAATGGACAGGTAGTCATTGGCGCTCAGGGACCCATCCAGTGGTACCAGTAGTCCCATGGCATACAAGGAAAACATCCCTCAGACATGAACACTGCTGCCACTAGCCTGTACTTGACCAACAAGCATGTCGGGGTGTTGGTTCTCGTGTGTCTGATGCCGTGTCCACCATCGGCCATCACTTCTGTGAAGTAGAAACCTCGACTCGTCGGTGAAGGCAACCTTTTTCCGCTGTCGAATGTTGGTAGTCTCATGCAAACTGTAGACATCATTGCCAGTGGCCCTGGGTTAACATGGGTGACTTGACGCAGCATTGGTTCCGGAGACCCATGCGTAACAGGGTTCACTCTACTGTTGTCTGGGACCTCAGCATTCATTTGTGTGGTCAATTGCTGCGCTGTTGCATGTAGATTGTCCTTTACAAGTTGACGGAGGTGACATTCTCCTCTGGGGTTGATGGCCTTTGGGGCTCCACAGTTATGATGTCAGGAGGTACTTGGTGTGCTGGTGGTAAAATCTTGGTGCACCCTTACTACAACACCTCTCGAACAGCCCCAAAGTCTGTTTCTGAGATGCTTCCATCCTTGGCGCAGTAACCAATGGTCATTCTTTTTTGAACATCCATCAGATCACTACATTTGCCCACTGTGCTCACATTATGCACTATGGCTCATCTGTCCTGGCCAGCCGCTTATATCTCCATGTGGTTGACCTTGTCACGTAAACTCTGTGACACACATGGGTGAGTACATGGTGATTCCGGGGGTGGTCATATTATTCGACTGTGTAATAAGGGGGAAATTTTGATATCCACTCTTCTGCAATACTCTCCTGTTCTTGGTTAAGTTTCTGACCTCTGTATTTTGGATACATGAGGTTTGCTAAAAAATGTTGTGCAATAATTGCTTCTTCAAACCTTTTTAAAATCTAGATGGTAAGGCTGCAGGATTTCTTCTTGTAGTAAATCCGGCTATATTTCAACAGCAACTGAAACAGATGTTTTGTTTCTCTCTGAAGTTTGTTCAGTGTGCTAGCTACAACAGATAACTGTTTTTCCAGATTCATTGCTTTACAGTAAATGCCCATTTTATCCAAGATTTTTGAAATAGATTAATCAAATTCCTCAATATGCTCTTAAGATATTTCTCTCTGTTTATGATAATTGGCCACAAATGTTTTAACACAATCAGGATGAAAGTTGTACCTTGTTTCATTGGGTAGTTGTGGCATTAAGCCAGGCTTTTCTTTGAACCATTGATGTGGTTGATGTAGGCCTATGTTACGAAAATATTTTTGCATCACTGCAATCTGCCTTAAAACAGTCTTTGGGGAAACATCTTTTTCTAATAAATTCAGCAGATGTGGTGAACATCCATATGTTATGAGAGTTGGATATCTTTCATTTATCATTTTGCTTTTTCTCTTAGTTACAACAGCAAAAACAGGTTTTCCAAAATTTTCTTCACACTTCTTTATGGCCGCCTCTAATTTAGAAGCACAATGTTTTGCTGTTTTCTTTTCTGATCCAGTATCAGCATACAGCAAAAAACTTTCTGTTCTGGTATGGACACTAATAGCTTGGGCTGGTTCATTCTTCACACTGCACCAACCATCTATGGTGAGAGTGAAACTGCCTAATTTTATTTTTCTAAAAGCTGAGATTCAGTTTCTTCTGCTGCAGTATCAAACAGTTTTCCACCAATGGCTTTTGCTGTGGGTGGTTGATGTCCAGGTCTCAGTGTTTTAATCATAATTTTAAACTGATCCAATTCTGCTGCATTGAATGGTATGTTAGCAGCATAAAAAAAAAATAGCCACCATTTTATCAGGAGATTCCTTTTAAAGGCCCTTTTGTGCTTTTAAGACATAATTTACTCATTGATTGTCGCTTCTTTATTTGTTTTTTTACAACAGTACTCGAAAAAGCCTGATAAAACCCGGAAAAGCCCAATGAAACCCGAAAAAACCCAAGTGGGCTGGGTTTTTTTTCAAAAAGCCCTGGTTTTTTCAAACCCTGGTGACATCGCGGTAGAATTTTCTTTCATTATTATGTCAAACTTATGTTCAGCCAACCTAGTCCTGAGAGTCCGAAAAGTAGATCCCATGTATACTTTTTCTGTTTCCGTGGGCAGCACAGGCTCCAAAGGTATCATTTATACCCCATGCTTATGTGTTAAGTCCACTGAATCACGATCGCTCTTGATGGAGGAGAGAAAGTTAATAGTTCTTTCCCCAAAATTAATGAGATGTCTTTAAGAGATCCTTTTTAGGGCAAACGTTGTCCTAGGATCATACACGACTGATCCTACAAATTTCTTTGATCTCTTATTGACTGGTTATAATGTAGAAAAGTTATTCCTCTGTAGTCTACCAAGCAGTCCATACACCATCTGTGCAGTATATCCATGTTCCTCAGCAATACCAACTATCTTGGCAATTTCTTGATGGCATAGGAGCTGGGTTGTCAGTGGGTAGACACGGGTCTCAAAAGAATAAAAAAATATTGGCCATCACCTGTCTTTTGAGATGCGCCTCTACCCACCCAGCTACTACGCCGTCAAGAAATTGGCAAGATAGTTGGTATTGCTGAGGAACATGGATATACTGCACAGATGGTGTATGGACTACCCATTTGTAAAAATTTTATGGTCCATACACTTATTGCCACACTATGTTACTATTCTGTGAATTTCAGCTGGCTGGACCCCTTCAGCCCAAAGGAACCTTATTATTATGGCTGGCTGTTCAACAGTCAACAGCAGTGCAATCAGAAAGCGGAGAAACTGCAATTAGGTGGTTTAGCTCTTTGCTATGTGGAAGAGAAATAATCATGACAACATGTGTTACATTCGAAAGTTAGTGGTCGCATACCACGGAGAAGATCAAAATTAAAAAAATGAGACAGTTTACAGTAATCAGTTTGATATTATGGGTTTTACAGAGGTAGTTGGTATATATTTTTGGTGATCGAATCTTTTAGTGGTGGTCAAAATTTTGAACTAGAATCTAGTTCATCATCAGGAGTACTTCACTTGAGTAGTTGTTGCCATTCAGTCGAGAGTGCCGAACCGCAATTATCGTTAAGCGTGATACTTCTTCTCCTAGCGGTTTTTATCCCTTCTTCAGGTTTCCTCTTTACTAAGTGTAATTGGAGGGCAATTACTTTTATTGAATCTGAATTAAAAATAAGTAAGATGACACTGAATTTTCGGTTGTAATATGAGAACATCTTTTGAATCCTTTGTAACACGAAAAAAATTATCATAGTTGTTCAAAGTCAGTGGAACCAGTTAGAAAAAAATCAGCTGGATTTGTACAATGGATAAAACATCCAGAAATAGGAACAGCTATTTACTTACACTAGCAGCTAAAAAATATGTTTCTAAAATAAAAAAATGGTACACAAAAAGTTTCTCGTAGGTGAAGGAAGGCATGGGAGACAAATTGATTTTCAAATTGAACATTTAAAAGAAGAAATATAGAAGGAAATATGATATAACTCTATGTCCCCCTAGCAGAAGAATTTCGCGTAATGGAAAAGTTGAGAATAGGCAAAAAGTATTCTTCATTGCAAGTCTTCTTTCCTTAGTATAGCTTTTGCTATACTAAGGAAAAAGAACTTTTCAAATGCATCTCTTGGGGACGGAGATAGCAAGAAAAACATATTGACCTTTGCACCTCTAGCAGGAAATCTGTGCATTATTTAAAGAGGATAATGTTCCACGAAAAAAAAAAAAATTCGATAGGGTTTTTAGAAGTGGATTTACAGCTTTGAACAGAAGTACACCAATACTACCTGGCAACGAAACTGTGAAACTACAAAACCCCTCAAATACAAACCCAAAGTGTTCCACAAGGTAAACAGTATCTCGTGTTAAAAGAATTTTGTAAATCACACATTTAAGATGCAGAGATACTGAGAAAAATAAATCAAACATTTGCCTCCCCCCTCACACACACTTAGCTGCGAAATTGGGCATTATTTTGTGAAGAAAATACACACAAGGCGTTTTCATAATTAAAAGGAACTGACTGAAAAAGATTTTTTTTTTCAATCAGGTATTTAGTACCGCAGATATTGCTGCAAACAGAAACATGAACTTATGCTCTCTAGTGGCACACTTGTGCATTAAAATTTTTGAAATTATATGACAAACATTTTGCATTGGCAATGCTTTCCAACAAAGAAAGTATTTTTCAAATCGTACACTTAGAAGCAGCGATATCAACAAAGATATGATATACATCTATGCCCCCTGGCAGAAAAGCTATGCACTATTTTAATTAGGAGACATATGCTCAAAAGGTTTTCCGAGATGAGCGTTATCAGTCCATGAAAGAATTTTTTTCAGTTGAGTTTTAAGATGCTCAGATTTTGCTGTAAATGCATCAGAAGTAGAAATAAAAACTTACGCCCTCTGGTGGCCAAACCATTCGTTACCAAAAATTAGAAATTATATGCAAAACATTTCCCATTAGCAGCTGTATTTGACACAAGGAGATTTTTTCACATCAGACTTTAAGAAGCAGAGATATCGGAGGAACACAATTTACCTTTATGCTCCCTAGTAGGAAATTATGCATTACTTGAAAAACAGATTGTATCGAATATAGTCTTCAGCATAAATGGCATTGAAATGAAAGAGAATGTTTTAAACTGGATATTTGGAAGCAAATATATAGAATTAAATGTATTTTGAATTCAATATTACCTGCATTTTCACCCTCTAACGGTGAAGTTATGCATCAGACAGAAAAAACAGAATGCAGGGATCATCATTCTCACACTTCATGCTTCACAATGCAAAAAAATTTTTTCGAATCGGATTATTAATTGCAGAAATATGGTGTCCGGAGACAGACAGATGGACAGACAAAGTAATAACATATGCATGATCTTTTTTTACAAAAGGCTTGTTACACATACATACACTGAAGTACCAGAAAAACTGGTACACCAGTCTAATACTTGGTGGGTCCTCCACGGGAGCGCAGGGCCGCAGAAACACGACTGGGCATGGACTCCACTAGCTTCTAGAAATATGCTGTAAGCAATGCACACCATACTACCTGCAGAGAGTTCCACAATTCGGGTGTATTCCGAGGTCTCTGATTCCTGTGTTCGATAGCTCGTTGCATGGCATCCCAAATGTGTTCTATCACGTTCAGATCTGGGGGCTTGGGTGGGAATGGCAACACCCCAAACTCAGATGAATGCTCCTCTAACCATAATGTGGCGTCCCGACACTTGTGTGCAGGTGCATTGTCCTGTTGGAACAGGCCCAACTCATCAGCATGAATGCAGGACATGAACAGGTGTACCTCATCAGAAAGGATGCACACATAGCGTTGGCCGGTCACAGACATTTGTAGATGTACCAGGGGTCCCAGTGAAGTCCAGTTAAACACACCCCATAACATTACGGACTACCCACCAGCTGGTACAGTTCCCTGTTGACAGGCGGGATCCATGGCTTATTGGGGTTTGCGCCACACACGAATCCTTCCATCTGCCCGATACAGTTGGAAACATGACTCTTCAGACCAGGCTACTTGTTTCCAGTCATCAAGTGTCCAGTGGCAGTGTTGCCATGCCCGAGCATGGTGCATAGCTCTGTGTCGTGCACCCATCAAGAGGACTCGAGTTGGGCGTTGGCTCCCAAAGCCCATATCGTTCGAGGTACGTTGCACAGTCTGGACGCTGATGCTTGTTGAGGCTCCAGCATTGAATTCCGATGATACCTGCGAGAGTGTTGCATGCCTGCCTATCTCGTGAAACGATTCTTGACAGCTGACGATGGCCACGTTCACCCAATGTCTTTTTACGGCCACATTGGTATCGTAGGTTGAAGGTTTTGCCGGAATTCTTGTAATCACGGTACACCCTTGCAATGGTCGTCTGTGAAAATCCGAACTTTGTTTCAATCTCCAAAATACTATGGCCCAACTCACGAGCCCCAACTATTACACCACGTTGAAAATCACTAAAATATTTATTACTTCTCATTCTCATGCCAAAAACAGCTCTGACAGCTGGCAAGGATGTCTATCGCTTTATAAGATCGTCTGTACCAATTTTTCTGGCACTTCAGTGTATATATCATCATCATCGTCAACCATTATCAATCCACTGCTGGACGAAGGTCTCTCCAAGCTTCTTCCACAACGGTCTGTCTTGTGCCAGTTTCCTCCATGTTACTTTTGCATACTTTCAAATTCCATCCACCCATCTCCCATGTGGTCTTCTTCTGGGTCTTTTCCTGTCCCTTGGAATCCAGTCTAAAATTTTAGCTGTCCATCGATGTTCGATTTTTCTGACAGTATGTCCAGCCCATTGCCATTCCAGGGATTTTGATCTGATCATGATGTCTTCCACTCTTGTCATTTTTCGGATCCACGAGTTCCTTTTCTTATCTCTCCTGGTTACAAAAAGCATGCACCTCTCCATGCCTCTTTGAGTTGTCTGCAGCCTTTGTATGCCTTTTTTAGTTAAGGTCCACGTTTCTGCACCATAGGTAAGCTCTGGAAGGATGCATTGATCAAACACTTTTCTTTTAAGACATAATGGCATATTGTTCTTAAAAATTATGCTGTTTCTTCCAAAAGCTCTCCAGGCAAGTTTTATATGCCAATTAATTTCTTCATCAATGTGACCCTCACTTGATATCTGCTGTCCAAGATAAACATATGTATCTGTTATCTCCAGCTTTTCTCCATCAATCGATAAATCTTCATTTCTTGTAAAAGCATTGTACATCACTTTTCTCTTCTGAAAGTTCATTTTTAATCCCACTTCTTGACTCCTGTCAGCAAGTTCCGGGATCATACTCTGCAGCTCTGATGGGGTAGTTGCAAAAATGATCATCAGCAAAACGAAGGTGAGTTAGATAATCTTAATTAAGCTTTATCCCTCTGTTTTCCCAGTTCAGTGATTGAAAGACAGTATCTAATGTGGCATTAAAGAGCTTGGGAGATATGGTGTCACCTTGTCTCACTCCCTTTCCAATTTTTATGTCTGTTGTATTTTCAAACAGCCGAATCTTTGCACTTGCATTTTCGTAGATGTTATTAATAATATTAATGTATGCATCTTCAATACCACAGGATTTCAAAGCCATTGTAACTGCTGATGATTTCACCGAATCAAAGGCCTTTTCATAATCGATAAAAGCCATGCACAATGGAAGATCATATTCCCTCGCTCTTTCAATTAGTTCTCTCAGTACGTGGATATGATCTATAGTGCTGTAACCACTCCTGAATCCAGCTTCTTCTCTCCATTGAGCTATGTCCAGTGTTACCTACAAGCGGTGTGAAATAACTTTAGTAAAGATTTTATAAACCACTGATAGGAGGCTGATAGGTCTGTAGTTCCTGAGATTCTCAATGTCACCTTTTTATGTAGCAGGATCATTGTAGCTTTGTTCCAATCCTCAGGAATCTTCCCTTCATTAAGGCATCGAGTGAAAACTTGGGTGAGTACTGATTCAATTTCTCCACTTGTTTCTTGTATGATGTCTACAGTAATTTCATCTTCTCCTGGAGCTTTTCTCCACTTCATGTTCTTGATTCCATGTGCAACTTCAGCTGGGAGGACTGGAAGAACTCTGGTCCTGATACCTTTCTTGATTCTTGACGTGTATCATCCCTTTCATATAATTTGGAGTAGAAATCTTTCAGTCTTGTCAAAATTTCGCCTCTATTTCTTGTTACAGAACCATCTTCTTTTCTCAGTGCCATAATCTGTTTTCTTCCCTTACTGAGATGTCCCTTTGATATCTTTAGGCTTTGGTTTTTTTCAATTGTTTTCCTCACTAGTTCACAGTTGAATTTCCTTACATCTTCAGTGATACCTTTTCGTACTGCCTTGCATATATTCCACTTTGGAAGTCACATCATCTTTAGTTGTCGTCATCTCTCTTCTTTTTTGCAGCAACATTTTGGTTTTTCCTGATAATTTGTTCACATGCAACTTGTTCTTAGACCCACCTAATTTTGTTGCTGTTTCCATAAGAGCTTTGGTTACTTTTCTGTTAACTTCAGAGATGTCCACTTCTGACTTTAGACCTTCTAGAATAGAGAATCTGTTTTTCAGTTCTAATTTGAAGGTATTATGATGCTTTTTAAGGTTGGTCATGTCAATACACTTTATTTACACTTTATTTGTTTTATGAGCTTGCCGTGTTCGAGTTTAGCATTGAGGTGCATCTTACCATTCTATGGTCACTACTTGTGTTGAACTTGTTCAGCACATTGCAGTCTTCCATGACAAATTTCTTGTTACACATAGTAAAATCAATTTCATTTGTCAATCCATTGGGTTGCCTCCATGTCCATTTCCTTTGCGGTTTTTTCTTGAAAAAGGAGTTCATGATGAAAAACCCTTCTGCCCCTGCAAACTCCAACGAGAGTATTTCCACGCTGGTTTCTGTTGCTGCAACCTAATTTACCTACTGCATTTACCTACTTCGGTAGGTAAATGCAGTTGCTGTTGCCCTATTTTTGCATTGAAATTTCCCATAATTATCTTCAAGTGCTGCTTGCCTTTATTATTTAGATGACGAATTTCCTCATAAAATTCTTCAATTTCTTCTTCAGGATGACTTGTGGTTGGTGCATAAGTTTGAATAATCTTAGCCTGGTATCTTCTTGAGAGTTGGATAACGAGTCGTGCAGCTCTGTCAGAGGAACTTTCAACTTCTACAACTTTATCCTTCAGTTTCTTGTTTATTATAAATACAACACCACAAGTTCTGCCAGTATCTGTCCCACGATCATAGAAGAAATGTCCACTTTTCAGTTCAATGAGATATCCTTTTCTCCTTACCTCACTTAGCCCGACGATGTCCCACTTGATCCTTTGTAGTTCCTCTTCCAATTTGAGAAGCCTTGAATCCAAAGATAGGGAGCATCCATTGTAAGTAGCCAGGGACAGCCTTAAATGGCAGCCTAGTCCGGTCCTCCGGTGATTCTTAGCACCCTCTGCCTTCATGTCGCACTGGCCGCTGCCTTGGCCAGGTACATTCCAGCTGCCGGAGACTGAGGGCCAAGATTTAAGTTGTGGAGTCATTTTGGGGGGTTTGGCCATAACTCACCATGCTGGCCTAGCCGGTTGGTGATATATATCATCATCATCATCAACCATTATCAATCCACTGCTGGACGAAGGTCTCCCCAAGTTTCCTCCACAACGGTCTGTCTTGTGCTAGTCTCCTCCACGTCACTCCTGCATACTTTCGAATTTCATCCACCCATCTCCCATGTGGTCTTCTTCTGGGTCTTTTCCTGTCCCTTGGAATCCAATCTAAAATTTCGGCTGTTCATCGATGGTCTGTCCTTCTGGCAGTATGTCCAGCCCATTGCCATTTCAGTGATTTACCTCTGATCACGATACCTTCCACTCTTGTCATTTTTCGTATCCACGAGTTCCTCTTCTTATCTCTCCTGGTTATACCAAGTATGCACCTCTCCATGCTGCTTTGAGTTGTCTGCAGCCTTTGCATGTCTCTTTTAGTTAAGGTCCACATCTCTGCGCCATTCGTAAGCACTGGAAGGATGCACTGATCAAACACTTTTCTTTTAAGACATAATGGCATATTGCTCTTGAAAATTATGCTGTTTCTTCCAAAAGCTCTTCAGGCAAGTTTTGTACGCCGATTAATTTCTTCATCAGTGTGACCCTCACTTGATATCTGCTGTCCAAGATAAACGTACGTGTCTGTTATCTCCAGCTTTTCTCCATCAATCGATAAATCTTCATTTCTTGTAAAAGCATTGAACATCACTTTTGTCTTCTGAAAGTTCATTTCTAATCCCACTTCTTTACTCTTGTCAGCAAGTTCCTGGATCATACTCTGCAGCTCTGATGGGGTAGTTGCAAAAATGACTACGTCATCAGCAAAACGAAGGTGGGTTAGATAATCTCCATTAATCTTTATCCCCTTGTTTTCCCAGCTCAGCGACTGAAAGACACCCTCCAATGTGGCATTAAAGAGCTTCGGAGATATGGTGTCACCTTTTCTCAGCCCCTTTCCAATTTTTATGTGTGTTTTATTTTCAAAAAGCCGAATCTTTACCCTTGCATTTTCATAGATGTTATTAATAATATTAATGTATGCATCTTCAATACCGCAGGATTTCAGAGCCTTTGTAACAGCTGATGGTTTCACCGGATCAAAGGCTTTTTCATAATCGATAAAAACCATGCACAATGGAAGTTCATATTTCCTCACTCTTTCAATTAGTTCTCTCAGTACATGGATATGATCTATTGTGCTGTAGCCACTCTTAAATCCAGCTTGTTCTCTCGGTTGAGCCATGTCTAGCGTTACCTTCAAGCGGTGTGAAAGAACTTTAGTGAAATTTTTTAAACCACTGATAGGGGGCTGATAGGTCTGTAGTTCCTGAGATCCTCAATGTCACCTTTTTTATGTAGCAGGATCATTGTAGCATTGTTCCAATCCTCTGGAATCTTCCCTTCATTAAGGCATCGAGTGAAAATTTGGGCGAGTACTGTTTCGATTTCTCCACTTGCTTCTTGTATGATGTCTACAGAAATTCCATCTTCTCCTGGAGCTTTTCCCCGCTTCATGTTCTTGATTGCACGTGCAACTTCTGCTGGGAGGACTGGAAGAACTGTGGTACTGGTACCTTTCATGATGTCTGGAGTACATGTATCATCCCTTTCATATAATTTGGAGTAGAAATCTTTCACTCTTGTCAACATTTCGCCTCTATTTCGTGTTACAGAACCATCTTCTTTTCTCAGTGCCATAATCTGTTTTCTTTCCTTACTGAGATGTCCCTTTGCTATCTTTAGGCTTTGTTTGTTTTCAATTGCTTTCCTCACTAGTTCACAGTTAAATTTCCATATGTCTTCCGTGATACTTTTTCGTATGTCTTGCATAGCTCTATATATTCCACTTTGGAAGTCACATCTTTTTTAGTTGTCCTCATCTCTCTTCTCTTTTGCATCAACATTTTGATTTTTCCTGATAATTTGTTCACATGCAACTTGTTCTTAGACCCAGCTGATTTTGTTGTTGTTTCCATAAGAGCTTTGGATACTTTTCTGTTAACTTCAGAAATATCCACTTCTTCCGATGTAAGGCCTTCTAAAGCAGATAATCTGTTCTTCAGTTCCAACTTGAAGGTATTATGGTGTTTTTTAAGGTTGGTTATGTCAATGCATTTTGTTTGTCTTATGAGCTTGCCACGTTCACGTTTAGTGTTGAGGTGCATCTTACATCTCACCAATCTATGGTCACTACCTGTTTTGAACTTGTTTAGCGCACTGCAGTCTTCTATGACGAATTTTTTGTTACACATAATAAAATCAATTTCACTTGTCGTCCCATTTGGATGTCTACATGTCCATTTCATGTGTGGCTTTTTCTTGTAAAAGGAGTTCAAGATGAAAAACCCTTCTGCCTCTGCAAACTCAACGAGAGTATTTCCACGCTGGTTTCTGTTGCCGTGACCGAATTTACCTACTGAAGTTTCATTTTGTTGCCGTTTCCCTATTTTTGCATTGAAATCTCCCATAATTATCTTCAAGTGCTGCTTACCTTTATTATTTAGATGATGAATTTCCTCATAAAATTCTTCAATTTCTTCTTCAAGATGACTTGTGGTCGGTGCATAAGTTAGAATAATCTGAGCTTGGTATCTTCTCGAGAGTTGGATAACGAGTTGTGCAGCACTGTCAGAGGAACTTTCAACTTCACAACTTTATCCTTCAGTTTCTTGTTTATTATAAATCCAACACCACTAGTTCTGCCAGTATCAGTCCCACGATAGCAGAAGAGATGCCCACTTTTCAGTTCAATGAGATCTTCTTCTTTTCTCCTTACCTCACTTAGCTCGAGGATGTCCCACTTGATCCTTTGTAGTTCCTCTTCCAATTCAAGAAGCCTTGAATCAGAATATAGGGAGCGTCCATTATACGTAGCCAAAGTCAGCATCAGATGGCAGCCTAGTCCAGTCCTCCGGGGATTCTTAGCACCCTCTGCCTTCATGTCGCACTGGCCGCTCGCTACGTTGGCCAGGTACATTCCAGTCGCCGGAGACTGATGGCCAAGATTTAAGTTGGGGAGTAATTTTGGAGGGGTTTGGCCATAACTCACCACGCTGGCCAAGCGGGTTGGTGAGTGTGGGATAGCATTACCCTCTAATCTCGATGGTATGGTCATACCGCTATTGGCGGTCGTCAGAGCCCCTTTAGTGGGAACAGAATGCACTACGAGAAGGCGGGGTTGACATTTGTCAAGGAGAGGTTGTGATGTTACGAATCACCTGACCTTACATCCCGGTGATATATATATATACACGTATATATATAACACACATAAAAATTGGAGATATATATATATACGTATATATATATATATATATATATATATATATATATATATATATATAAATAGAGGCAAAATTTTGACAAGAGTGAAAAATTTCTACTCCAAATTATATGAAAGGGATGATACATGTACTCCAGACATCATGAAAGGCACCAGTACCAGAGTTCTTCCAGTCCTCCCAGCAGAAGTTGCACATGCAATCAATAACATGAAGCGGGGAAAAGCTCCAGGGGAAGATGGAATTACTGTACACATCATAAAAAGAAACAGGTGCAGAAATTGAAACAGTACTCTCCCAAATTTTCACTCGAGGCTTAAATGAAGGAAAGATTCCTGAGGATTGGAACAACGCTACAATGATCTTGCTACATAAAAAAGGTGACATTGAGGATCTCAGGAACTACAGACCTATCAGCCTCCTATCAGTGGTTTATAAAATCTTCACTAAAGTTCTTTCACACAGCTTGAAGGTGACACTGGACATGGCTCAACGGAGAGAACATGCTGGATTCAGGAGTGGTTACAGCGCTATAGATCATATCCACGTACTGAGAAAACTAATTAAAAGAGAGAGGGAATATGAACTTCCATCGTTCATGGCTTTTATCGATTATGAAAAGGCCTTTGATTTGGTGAAATCATCAGCAGTTACAATGGCTTTAAAATCCTGTGGTATTGAAGATGCATACATTAATATTGTTAATAACATCTATGAAAATGCAAGTGCAAGGATTCGACTGTTTGAGAATATAACACACATAAAAATTGGAAAGGGAGTGAGACAAGGTGACACCATATCTCCCAAGCTCTTTAATGCCACATTGGAAAATGTCTTTCAATCACTGAACTGGGAAAACAAAGGGATAAAGGTTAAAGGAGATTATCTAACTCACCTTCGTTTTGCTGATGACGTAGTCATTTTTACAACTACCCCATCAGAGCTGCAGAGTATGATCCAGGAATTTGCTGACAAGATGGAAGAAGTAGGATTAAAAATGAACTTTCAGAAGGCAAATGTGATGGACAGTGCTTTTACAAATAATGAAGATTTATCGATTGATGGAGAAAAGCTGGAGATAACAGATACGTACGTTTATCTTGGACAGCAGATATCAAGTGAGGGTCACATTGATGAAGAAATTAATCAGCGTATAACACTTTCTTGGAGAGCTTTTGAAAGAAACAGCATAATTTGCAAGAGCAATATGCCATTATGTCTTAAAAGAAAAGGGTTTGATCAATGCATCCTTCCAGTGCTTACGTATGGTGCAGAGACGTCGATCTTAACTGAAAGAGGCATACAAAGGCTGCAGACAACTCAAGGAAGCATGGTGAGATGCATGCTTCTTGTAACCAGGAGAGATAAGAAGAGAAACTCGTGGATCCGAAAAATGACAAGAGTGGAAGACATCATGATCAGAGTAAAATCCCTGAAATGAGAATGAGCTGGACATTTTGCCAGAAGGATAGACCATCGATGGACAGCCAAAATTTTAGATTAGATTCCAAGGGACAAGAAAAGACCCAGAAGAAAACCACATGGGAGATGGGTGGATGATATTCGAAAGTATGCGGGAGTAACATTGAGGGGACTGGCACAAGACAGATCGTTGTGGAAGAAACTTGGAAAGTCCTTCGTCCAGCAGTGGATTTATAATGTTTGGCAATGGTGATGATGATATATCATCATCATCATCATTGTCAACCATTATCAATCCACTGCTGGACGAAGGTCTCCCCAAGTTTCCTCCACAACGGTCTGTCTTGTGCAGTCTCTTCCATGTCACTGCCGCATACTTTCGAATTTTATCCACACCCATCTTCCATGTGGTCTTCTTCTGGGTCTTTTCCTGTCCCTTGGAATCCAATCTAAAATTTCGGCTGTCCATCGATGGTCTGTTCTTCTGGCAGTATGTCCAGCCCATTGCCATTTCAGGGATTTAACTCTGATCATGATGTCCTCTACTCTTGTCATTTTTCGGATCCACGTGTTCCTCTTCTTATCTCTCCTGGTTACACCAAGCATGCACCTCTCCATGCTGCTTTGAGTTGTCTGCAGCCTTTGTATGTCTCTTTTAGCTAAGGTCCACGTCTCTGCACCATACGTAAGCACTGGAAGGATGCATTGATCAAACACTTTTCTTTTAAGACATAATGGCATATTGCTTTTGAAAATTATGCTGTTTCTTCCAAAAGCTCTCCAGGCAAGTTTTGTACGCCGATTAATTTCTTCACCAATGTGACCCTCACTTGATATCTGCTGTCCAAGATAAGCGTACGTGTCTGTTATCTCCAGCTTTTCTCCATCAATCGATAAATCTTCATTTCTTGTAAAAGCATTGTACATCACTTTTGTCTTCTGAAAGTTCATTTTTAATCCCACTTCTTTACTCTTGTCAGCAAGTTCCTGGATCATACTCTGCAGCTCTGATGGGGTAGTTGCAAAAATGACTATGTCATCAGCAAAACGAAGGTGGGTTAGATAATCTCCATTAATCTTTATCCCTTTGTTTTCCCAGTTCAGTGATTGAAAGACATTTTCCAATGTGGCATTAAAGAGCTTCGGAGATATGGTGTCACCTTGTCTCACTCCTTTTCCAATTTTTATGTGTCTTGTATTTTCAAATAGCCGAATCTTTGCACTTGCATTTTCATAGATGTTATTAATAATATTAATGTATGTATCTTCAATACCGCAGGATTTCAGAGCCATTGTAACTGCTGATGGTTTCACCGAATCAAAGGCTTTTTCATAATCGATAAAAGCCATGCACAATGGAAGTTCATATTCCCTCGCTCTTTCAATTAGTTCTCTCAGTACGTGGATATGATCTATTGTGCTGTAGCCACTCTTAAATCCAGCTTGTTCTCTCGGTTGAGCCATGTCTAGCGTTACCTTCAAGCGGTGTGAAAGAACTTTAGTGAAATTTTTTAAACCACTGATAGGGGGCTGATAGGTCTGTAGTTCCTGAGATCCTCAATGTCACCTTTTTTATGTAGCAGGATCATTGTAGCATTGTTCCAATCCTCTGGAATCTTCCCTTCATTAAGGCATCGAGTGAAAATTTGGGCGAGTACTGTTTCGATTTCTCCACTTGCTTCTTGTATGATGTCTACAGAAATTCCATCTTCTCCTGGAGCTTTTCCCCGCTTCATGTTCTTGATTGCACGTGCAACTTCTGCTGGGAGGACTGGAAGAACTGTGGTACTGGTACCTTTCATGATGTCTGGAGTACATGTATCATCCCTTTCATATAATTTGGAGTAGAAATCTTTCACTCTTGTCAACATTTCGCCTCTATTTCGTGTTACAGAACCATCTTCTTTTCTCAGTGCCATAATCTGTTTTCTTTCCTTACTGAGATGTCCCTTTGCTATCTTTAGGCTTTGTTTGTTTTCAATTGCTTTCCTCACTAGTTCACAGTTAAATTTCCATATGTCTTCCGTGATACTTTTTCGTATGTCTTGCATAGCTCTATATATTCCACTTTGGAAGTCACATCTTTTTTAGTTGTCCTCATCTCTCTTCTCTTTTGCATCAACATTTTGATTTTTCCTGATAATTTGTTCACATGCAACTTGTTCTTAGACCCAGCTGATTTTGTTGTTGTTTCCATAAGAGCTTTGGATACTTTTCTGTTAACTTCAGAAATATCCACTTCTTCCGATGTAAGGCCTTCTAAAGCAGATAATCTGTTCTTCAGTTCCAACTTGAAGGTATTATGGTGTTTTTTAAGGTTGGTTATGTCAATGCATTTTGTTTGTCTTATGAGCTTGCCACGTTCACGTTTAGTGTTGAGGTGCATCTTACATCTCACCAATCTATGGTCACTACCTGTTTTGAACTTGTTTAGCGCACTGCAGTCTTCTATGACGAATTTTTTGTTACACATAATAAAATCAATTTCACTTGTCGTCCCATTTGGATGTCTACATGTCCATTTCATGTGTGGCTTTTTCTTGTAAAAGGAGTTCAAGATGAAAAACCCTTCTGCCTCTGCAAACTCAACGAGAGTATTTCCACGCTGGTTTCTGTTGCCGTGACCGAATTTACCTACTGAAGTTTCATTTTGTTGCCGTTTCCCTATTTTTGCATTGAAATCTCCCATAATTATCTTCAAGTGCTGCTTACCTTTATTATTTAGATGATGAATTTCCTCATAAAATTCTTCAATTTCTTCTTCAAGATGACTTGTGGTCGGTGCATAAGTTAGAATAATCTGAGCTTGGTATCTTCTCGAGAGTTGGATAACGAGTTGTGCAGCACTGTCAGAGGAACTTTCAACTTCACAACTTTATCCTTCAGTTTCTTGTTTATTATAAATCCAACACCACTAGTTCTGCCAGTATCAGTCCCACGATAGCAGAAGAGATGCCCACTTTTCAGTTCAATGAGATCTTCTTCTTTTCTCCTTACCTCACTTAGCTCGAGGATGTCCCACTTGATCCTTTGTAGTTCCTCTTCCAATTCAAGAAGCCTTGAATCAGAATATAGGGAGCGTCCATTATACGTAGCCAAAGTCAGCATCAGATGGCAGCCTAGTCCAGTCCTCCGGGGATTCTTAGCACCCTCTGCCTTCATGTCGCACTGGCCGCTCGCTACGTTGGCCAGGTACATTCCAGTCGCCGGAGACTGATGGCCAAGATTTAAGTTGGGGAGTAATTTTGGAGGGGTTTGGCCATAACTCACCACGCTGGCCAAGCGGGTTGGTGAGTGTGGGATAGCATTACCCTCTAATCTCGATGGTATGGTCATACCGCTATTGGCGGTCGTCAGAGCCCCTTTAGTGGGAACAGAATGCACTACGAGAAGGCGGGGTTGACATTTGTCAAGGAGAGGTTGTGATGTTACGAATCACCTGACCTTACATCCCGGTGATATATATATATACACGTATATATATAACACACATAAAAATTGGAGATATATATATATACGTATATATATATATATATATATATATATATATATATAAATAGAGGCAAAATTTTGACAAGAGTGAAAAATTTCTACTCCAAATTATATGAAAGGGATGATACATGTACTCCAGACATCATGAAAGGCACCAGTACCAGAGTTCTTCCAGTCCTCCCAGCAGAAGTTGCACATGCAATCAATAACATGAAGCGGGGAAAAGCTCCAGGGGAAGATGGAATTACTGTACACATCATAAAAAGAAACAGGTGCAGAAATTGAAACAGTACTCTCCCAAATTTTCACTCGAGGCTTAAATGAAGGAAAGATTCCTGAGGATTGGAACAACGCTACAATGATCTTGCTACATAAAAAAGGTGACATTGAGGATCTCAGGAACTACAGACCTATCAGCCTCCTATCAGTGGTTTATAAAATCTTCACTAAAGTTCTTTCACACAGCTTGAAGGTGACACTGGACATGGCTCAACGGAGAGAACATGCTGGATTCAGGAGTGGTTACAGCGCTATAGATCATATCCACGTACTGAGAAAACTAATTAAAAGAGAGAGGGAATATGAACTTCCATCGTTCATGGCTTTTATCGATTATGAAAAGGCCTTTGATTTGGTGAAATCATCAGCAGTTACAATGGCTTTAAAATCCTGTGGTATTGAAGATGCATACATTAATATTGTTAATAACATCTATGAAAATGCAAGTGCAAGGATTCGACTGTTTGAGAATATAACACACATAAAAATTGGAAAGGGAGTGAGACAAGGTGACACCATATCTCCCAAGCTCTTTAATGCCACATTGGAAAATGTCTTTCAATCACTGAACTGGGAAAACAAAGGGATAAAGGTTAAAGGAGATTATCTAACTCACCTTCGTTTTGCTGATGACGTAGTCATTTTTACAACTACCCCATCAGAGCTGCAGAGTATGATCCAGGAATTTGCTGACAAGATGGAAGAAGTAGGATTAAAAATGAACTTTCAGAAGGCAAATGTGATGGACAGTGCTTTTACAAATAATGAAGATTTATCGATTGATGGAGAAAAGCTGGAGATAACAGATACGTACGTTTATCTTGGACAGCAGATATCAAGTGAGGGTCACATTGATGAAGAAATTAATCAGCGTATAACACTTTCTTGGAGAGCTTTTGAAAGAAACAGCATAATTTGCAAGAGCAATATGCCATTATGTCTTAAAAGAAAAGGGTTTGATCAATGCATCCTTCCAGTGCTTACGTATGGTGCAGAGACGTCGATCTTAACTGAAAGAGGCATACAAAGGCTGCAGACAACTCAAGGAAGCATGGTGAGATGCATGCTTCTTGTAACCAGGAGAGATAAGAAGAGAAACTCGTGGATCCGAAAAATGACAAGAGTGGAAGACATCATGATCAGAGTAAAATCCCTGAAATGAGAATGAGCTGGACATTTTGCCAGAAGGATAGACCATCGATGGACAGCCAAAATTTTAGATTAGATTCCAAGGGACAAGAAAAGACCCAGAAGAAAACCACATGGGAGATGGGTGGATGATATTCGAAAGTATGCGGGAGTAACATTGAGGGGACTGGCACAAGACAGATCGTTGTGGAAGAAACTTGGAAAGTCCTTCGTCCAGCAGTGGATTTATAATGTTTGGCAATGGTGATGATGATATATCATCATCATCATCATTGTCAACCATTATCAATCCACTGCTGGACGAAGGTCTCCCAAGTTTCCTCCACAACGGTCTGTCTTGTGCAGTCTCTTCCATGTCACTGCCGCATACTTTCGAATTTTATCCACACCCATCTTCCATGTGGTCTTCTTCTGGGTCTTTTCCTGTCCCTTGGAATCCAATCTAAAATTTCGGCTGTCCATCGATGGTCTGTTCTTCTGGCAGTATGTCCAGCCCATTGCCATTTCAGGGATTTAACTCTGATCATGATGTCCTCTACTCTTGTCATTTTTCGGATCCACGTGTTCCTCTTCTTATCTCTCCTGGTTACACCAAGCATGCACCTCTCCATGCTGCTTTGAGTTGTCTGCAGCCTTTGTATGTCTCTTTTAGCTAAGGTCCACGTCTCTGCACCATACGTAAGCACTGGAAGGATGCATTGATCAAACACTTTTCTTTTAAGACATAATGGCATATTGCTTTTGAAAATTATGCTGTTTCTTCCAAAAGCTCTCCAGGCAAGTTTTGTACGCCGATTAATTTCTTCACCAATGTGACCCTCACTTGATATCTGCTGTCCAAGATAAGCGTACGTGTCTGTTATCTCCAGCTTTTCTCCATCAATCGATAAATCTTCATTTCTTGTAAAAGCATTGTACATCACTTTTGTCTTCTGAAAGTTCATTTTTAATCCCACTTCTTTACTCTTGTCAGCAAGTTCCTGGATCATACTCTGCAGCTCTGATGGGGTAGTTGCAAAAATGACTATGTCATCAGCAAAACGAAGGTGGGTTAGATAATCTCCATTAATCTTTATCCCTTTGTTTTCCCAGTTCAGTGATTGAAAGACATTTTCCAATGTGGCATTAAAGAGCTTCGAGATATGGTGTCACCTTGTCTCACTCCTTTTCCAATTTTTATGTGTCTTGTATTTTCAAATAGCCGAATCTTTGCACTTGCATTTTCATAGATGTTATTAATAATATTAATGTATGTATCTTCAATACCGCAGGATTTCAGAGCCATTGTAACTGCTGATGGTTTCACCGAATCAAAGGCTTTTTCATAATCGATAAAGCCATGCACAATGGAAGTTCATATTCCCTCGCTCTTTCAATTAGTTCTCTCAGTACGTGGATATGATCTATTGTGCTGTAGCCACTCCTGAATCCAGCTTGTTCTCTCGGTTGAGCCATGTCCAGTGTCACCTTCAAGCAGTGTGTGAAAGAACTTTAGTGAAGATTTTATAAACCACTGATAGGAGGCTGATAGGTCTGTAGTTCCTGAGATCCTCAATGTCACCTTTTTTATGTAGCAAGATCATTGTAGCGTTGTTCCAATCCTCAGGAATTTTCCCTTCATTAAGGCATCGAGTGAAAATTTGGGCGAGTACTGTTTGGATTTCTCCACTTGCTTCTTGTATGATGTCTACAGTAATTCCATCTTCTCCTGGAGCTTTTCCTTGCTTCATGTTCTTGATTGCATGTGCAACTTCTGCTGGAAGGACTGGAAGAACTCTGGTACTGGTACCTTTCATGATGTCTGGAGTACATGTATCATCCCTTTCATATAATTTGGAGTAGAAATCTTTCACTCTTGTCAAAATTTCGCCTCTATTTCTTGTTACAGAACCTTCTTCTTTTCTCAGTGCCATAATCTGTTTTTCCCTTACTGAGATGTCCCTTTGCTATCTTTAGGGTTTGGTTGTTTTCAATTGCTTTCCTCACTAGTTCACAGTTGAATTTCCTTACGTCTTCAGTGATACTTTTTCGTACTGTCTTGCATAGCTCTATATATTCCACTTTGGAAGTCACATCTTCTTTAGTTGTCCTCATCACTCTTCTTTTTCACATCAACATTTTGGTTTTTCTTGATAATTCGTTCACATGCAATTTGTTCTTAGACCCAGCTAATTTTGTTGATGATTCCATAAGAGCTTTGGTTACTTTTCTGTTAACTTCAGAAATATCCACTTCTTCCGATGTTAGGGCTTCTAAAGCAGAGAATCTGTTCTTCAGTTCCAATTTGAAGGTATTATGGTGTATTTTAAGGTTGGTTATGTCAATACATTTTGTTTGTCTTATGAGCTTGCTACATTCGAGTTTAGTGTTGAGGTGCATCTTACATCTCACCAATCTATGGTCACTGCCTGTGTTGAACTTGTTTAGCACGCTGCAGTCTTCTATGACGAATTTTTTGTTACACATAATAAAATCAATTTCACTTGTCGTCCCATTTGGATGTCTCCATGTCCATTTCCTGTGTGGCTTTTTCTTGAAAAAGAGTTCAAGATGAAAAACCCTTCTGCCTCTGCGAACTGTATGAGAGTATTTCCACGCTGGTTTCTGTTGCTGTGACCGAATTCAGCTACTGAAGTTTCATTCTGTTGCCGTTTCCCTATTTTTGCATTGAAATCTCCCATAATTATCTTCAAGTGCTGCTTACCTTTATTATTTAGATGACGAATTATCTCATAAAATTCTTCAATTTCTTCTTCAGCATGACTTGTGGTGGGTGCATAAGTTTTAATGATCTGAGCCTGGTATCTTCTCGAGAGTTGGATAACGAGTCTTGCAGCTCTGTCAGAGGAACTTTCAACTTCTACAACTTTATCCTTCAGTTTCTTTTTATTATAAATCCAACACCACTAGTTCTGCCAGTATCTGTCCCACGATAGTAGAAGAGATGTCCACTTTTCAGTTCAATGAGATCTTTTCCTTTTTCTCCTTACCTCACTTAGCCCGACGATGTCCCCTTTGATTCTTTGTAGTTCCTCTTCCAATTCAAGAAGCCTTGAATCAGAATATAGGGAGCGTCCGTTATACGTTGCCAAGGTCAGCATCAGATGGCAGCCTAGTCCGGTCCTCCGGGGATTCTTAGCACCCTCTGCCTTCATGTCGCACTGGCCGCTGCCTTGGCCAGGTACATTCCAGCTGTCGGAGACTGACGGCCAAGATTTAAGTTGTGGAGTAATTTTGGAGGTTTGGCCATAACTCACCACGCTGGCCAAGCGGGTTGGTGAGTATGGGATAGCGTTTCCTCTAATCCCGATGGTATTGTTATACCGCTATTGGCGGTCGTCAGAGCCCCTTTAGTGGGAACAGGATGTACGACGAGAAGGCGGGGTTGACATTTGTCAAGGAGAGGCTGTGATGTTACGCATCACCTGACCTATATATATATATATATAAATTAGGGATGTAAGGTCAGGTGAGGGATGTAAGGGCAGGTGATGCGTAACATCACAGCCTCTCCTTGACAAATGTCAACCCCGCCTTCTCGTGGTGCATCCTGTTCCCACTAAAGGGCTCCAACGACCGCCAATAGCGGTATAACTATACCATTGGGATTAGAGGAAATGCTATCCCACACTCACCAACCCGCTTGGCCAGCGTGGTGAGTTATGGCCAAACCCCTCCAAAATGACTCCACGACTTAAATCTTGGCCCTCAGTCTCCGGCAGCTGGAATGTACCTGGCCAAGGCAGCAGCCAGTGCGACATGAAGGCAGAGGGTGCTAAGAATCCCCAGAGGACCGGACTAGGCTGCCATCTGATGCTGACCTTGGCTACGTATAAGGGACGCTCCCTATCTTCTGATTCAAGGCTTCTTGAATTGGAAGAGGAACTACAAAGGATCAAGTGGGACATCGTCGGTCTAAGTGAGGTAAGGAGCAAAGGAGATCTCATTGAATTGAAAAGTGGACATCTCTTCTACTATCGTGGCACTGATATTGGAAGAACTAGTGGTGTTGGATTTATAATAAACAAGAAACTGAAGGATAAAGTTGTGAAGTTGAAAGTTCCTCTGACAGAGCTGCACGACTCGTTATCCAACTCTCGAGAAGATACCAGGCTCAGATTATTCAAACTTATGCACCCACCACAAGTCATCCTGAATAAGAAATTGGAGAATTTTATAAGGAAATTCGTCATCTAAATAATAAAGGTAAGCAGCACTTAAAGATAATTATGGGAAATTTCAATGCAAAAATAGGGCAAGGGCAACAGAATGAAACTTCAGTAGGTAAATTTGGTCACGGCAACAGAAACCAGCGTGGAAATACTCTCGTAAAGTTTGCAGAGGCAGAAGGGTTTTTCATCTTGAACTCCTTTTTCAAGAAAAAGCCACACAGGAAATGGACATGGAGACATCCAAATGGGATGACAAGTGAAATTGATTTTCTTATGTGTACCAAAAATATCGTGATAGAAGACTGCAGTGTGCTAAACAAGTTCAACACAGGTAGTGACCATAGATTAATGAGAAGTGAGATGCACCTCAACACTAAACTTGAACGTAGCAAGCTCATAACACAAACAAAATGTATTGACATAACCATCTTTAAAAACACCGTAATACCTTCAAGTTGGAACTGAAGAACAGATTCTCTGCTTTAGAAGGCCTAACATCGGAAGAAGTGGATATTACTGAAGCTTACAGAAAAGTAACCAAAGCTCCCTTGGAAACAGTAACAAAATCAGCTGGGTCAAAGAACAAAGGTGCATGTGAACAAATTATTAGGAAAAACCAAAATGTTGATGCAAAAGAGTAGAGAGATGAGGACAACTAAAGATGTGACTTCTAAAGTGGAATATATAGAGCTATGCAAGACAGTACGAAAAAGTATCACTGATGACGTAAGGAAATTCAACTGTGAACTAGCAAGGAAAGCAGTTGAAAACAACCAAAGCCTAAAGATAGCAGAGGGACATCTCAGTAAGGGAAGAAAACAGATTATGGCACTGGGAAAAGAAGATGGCTCTGTAACAAGAAATAGAGGCGAAATTTTTACAAGAGTGAAAGATTTCTACTCCAAATTATATGAAAGGGATGATACATGTACTCCAGACATCATGAAAGGTACCAGTACCAGAGTGCTTCCAGTCCTCCCAGCAGAAGTTGCACATGCAATCAAGAACATGAAGTGGGGAAAAGCTCCAGGAGAAGATGGAATTACTGTAGACATCGTACAAGAAACAAGTGGAGAAATTGAAACAGTACTCACCCAAGTTATCACTCGATGCCTTAATGAAGGGAAGATTCCTGAGGATTGGAACAACGCTACAATGATCCTGTTACATAAAAAAGGTGACATTGAGGATCTCAGGAACTACAGACCTATCAGCCTCCTATCAGTGGTTTATAAAATCTTCACTAAAGTTCTTTCACACCGTTTGAAGGTAACACTGGACATGGCTCAACCGAGAGAACAAACTGGATTCAGGAGTGGTTACAGCACAATAGATCATATCCACGTACTGTGAGAACTGATTGAAAGAGCAAGGGAATATGAAATTCCATTGTGCGCTTTTATCGATTATGAAAAAGCCTTTGATTCGGTGAAACCATCAGCAGTTACAATGGCCCTGAAATTCTGCGGTATTGAAGATGCGTACATTAATATTATTAATAACATCTATGAAAATGCAAATGCAAAGATTCGGCTGTTTGAAAATACAACACACATAAAAATTGGAAAAGGAGTGAGACAAGGTGACACTGTATCTCCGTAGCTCTTTAATGCCACATTGGAAAATGTCTTTCAATCACTGAACTGGGAAAACAAAGGTATATAGATTAATGGAGATTATCTAACCCGGCTTTGTTTTGCTGATGACACAGTCATTTTTGCAACTACCCCATCAGAGCTGAAGAGTATGATCCAGGAACTTGCTGACAAGAGTAAAGAATTGGGATTAAAAATGAACTTTCAGAAGACAAAAGTGATGTTCAATGCTTTTACAAGAAATGAAGATTTATCGATTGATGGAGAAAAGCTGGAGATAACAGACACGTACATTTATCTTGGACAGCAGATATCAAGTGAGGGTCACATTGATGAAGAAATTAATTTGCGTACAAAACTTGCCTGCAGAGCTTTTGGAAGAAACAGCATAATTTTCAAGGGCAATATGCCCATTATGTCTTAAAAGAAAAGTGTTTGATCAATGCATCCTTCAAGTGCTTACGTATATCGGAGAGACGTGGACCTTAACTAAAAGAGACATACAATTGCTGCAGACAACTCAAAGAAGCATGGAGAGGTCCATGCTTGGTGTAACCAGGAGAGATAAGAAGAGGAACTCGTGGATCCGAAAAATGACAAGAGTTGAAGACATCATGATCAGAGTTAAATCCCTGAAATGGCAATGGGCTGGACATACTGCCAGAAGGACAGACCATCGATTGACAACCAAAATTTTAGATTGGATTCCAAGGGACAGGAAAAGACCCAGAAGAAGACCACATGGAAGATGGGTGGATGAAATTCGAAAGTATGTGGGAGTGACATGTAGGAGACTGGCACAAGACAGACCGTTGTGGAGGAAACTTGGGGAGACCTTCGTCCAGCAGTGGATTGATAATGGTTGACAATGATGATGATGATATATAAATTAATTGGCGTATAAAACTTGCCTGGAGAGCTTTTGGAAGAAACAGCACAATTTTCCATAGCAATATGCCATTATGTCGTAAAAGAAAAGTGTTTGATCAATGCATTCTTCCAGTGCTTACGTATGGTGCAGAGACGTGGACCTTAACTAAAAGAGTCCTACAAAGGCTGCAGACAACTCAAAGAAGCTTGGAGAGGTGCATGCTTTGTGTAACCAGGAGAGATAAGAGGAACTCGTGGATCCGAAAAATGACAAGAGTGGAAGACATCATGATCAGAGTGAAATCCCTGAAATGGCAATGGGCTGGTCATACTGCTAGAAGGACAGACCATCGATGGACAGTCGAAATTTTAAATTGGATTCCCAGGGACAGGAAAAGACCCAGAATAAGACCACATGGAGGATGAATGGATGAAATTCAAAAGTATAAGGGAGTAACATGGAGGAGACTGGCACAAGACAGACCGTTGTGAAAAAAACTTGGCGAGGCCTTCGTCCAGCAGTGGATTGATAATGGTTGACAATGATGATGATTATATATATAAATCTCACTGGAGTAGTTGTTGCACTTCATGATGTCTTGATGATGAACTAGGTTTTAGTTCGAAAATTTGACCACCAAAAATATATACAAATTGATTCTAGTAATGTACTCAATTATGCTAAAATTGATCTCTAAAGATAGCAACTTGAAGTGCCACGAGGTCATTAATTATGAGGTGACAGTTTAGACCTGGGAATCCTCCATTGGCAAATGGCCAGAAAAGTGGATATTGGCAGATTTCGATTACTTTGAAGGTAAAGGACAGCATTTTGAAACTGGTCAGAAATGTAACAGAATTGTGGAATTAAACTGCAAATTAATGAAATTTGGGCAAAAACAAAGCCATACGTGTAAGGTTATACATTGTAAAAAATTTCTCCTGGAAGTACAGACAAGTGTTTTTGTTGTTCTTAGGTCTTGTATTTTTTTTTTTTTTTGAACAGCAGAACTGTGGAAGGTTTTAAAATGTTTTTAGGGTTTTTAAAGCATTTTATTTCAGTTCAATTTTTTAATTAAAATAAACCAGAGGAAACTCATTTGAAGAGGTAAACCTTTTTTTTTTTACTTTGTTATAGCATTCAGAGCCAAAGCATATAAAAAAGCTTCAAAGAAGATTATATGAAATAACTGGCTGACATTAGTTTTTATTTTGATTTTAAAAGTTTACTGTTTTCACAGCCCGTATTTATGTTGTGCCATAGCAAACTGAAGCCCTTTGAGCACACAAGTCTGTTATAGTAATTTATGAGTGAATAAATGAGTGGGCATGTGATACTAATCTTTTATCCCCTTTCCGTTTTTTTTACATAGCTTCAATGAACAACAATGGGCTCCTTGGGAATTTGTAAATGAAGTTCATTATTAGAGTTAAAACCTGATAGTTGTACTCTATCTGACAGCTCAGCAATCAATAGTTACTTATAATATGATCAATATCTTGTACATTAGTGAATTTCTTTTAACATTTGTGCATTATTATGATCTGATTTCTTTGAATTATTTTAATTATAATTAATTAAAGATATTATGATCTGATTTCAGTGAATTATTTTAATTATAATGATATGTACATTTTGTTAGGTAATGAAAGAAAGATGCAGGCGTGAATTACTTGCTATAGTTCGACGGACAGCTCAACATGTTTCTGACAGCTCACAAAATGTTTCTTTTTCATATATTCCTCAACCAAATATTCTTGGAGTAATTCAAAACCCAGAACAACTGTATCTCCTGTCTGAACTGCTTGAACTAGTTTTTGAGCAGTTTCAGTGTGTTGCTCAAGGCCATCAGTGTGTTTTAAGCAATCTAAAAAGAGCCATGGTAAGGTATTTAAGATATTTTAGTATCATTTATTCAGTCTACTCCTGATATTAAAATTTATTTTTCTTTTATTTTTCTGATACGGTTGCTTATTATAAATGTAATGAAGCCTAGTTTTTAAATTATCATAAGATTTTGGACATTGCTTGCATCTACTGTAATATCAGAAATCATCAGTTACCTTTGAGCTTTCAGAAGTTTTAATGAATTTATGCTGAATTTTAATTCTAGTAATGTACTCAATTATGCTTAGCTTTGCCCTCAGTGCAAGCTTCAGAACTTGTAGACACGATTGTAAAGTTCTTGTTCATAGACATACTTGTTTTTAATTAGAAAAGGTTTGTGAAATGTACAGTTCTTGCACCATGAGAGATTGTTGGGGATAATACATGCATGTTATATGTCTGTCACATGCAGTTGGTTTTTATAGTGAGAACCAGTGGCGCACCGAGGAATTTGTGTTGGGGGGGGGAGGTGTCTAGATGTATATGTAGGTATCTATACGCACATGGTGTATATGTATATGCATACAATGTATATATATAGAGAGAGATATGTATACAATATGTATATATATAGTGCATAAGATAGACATATACATTAGATAGATAGATAAAAGAGTTGACGTATGTGGCTTTGGTGGTGGTGGTGGTGGTGATGGGGGGTAAGCCCCAAAGCCTCCCTTCCCCCTTGGGTGCGTCAGTGGTGAGAACGATTAGCAGTGAAACACGTTAGAGATGGGCTCAAGCCTGGGCTCATCTACGGAAACCGGGCTCAGGATTCATTAAGAGCCGAAAACCCCGGGCCCGGGTTTGGCATTACACATGTTGAATTTCATTACTGAATTCTTTATTATATATATATATATCCTTCATTGTTTATAAGTTACCTTCACAAAAAACTGTAGTTAAAAAATAATTCCCTGGATATTATTGTTATAAACTAGTCACCAAAAATTAAAGAATTTCTTGTGTTAAGTACACGGGTGGTGCCACTTCTAGATCTGTAGCTTGATTTCTTCAGCAATGATTTTTTTCATTTTTCTGATTTTTTTCGAAAGAAAATTAGCAGGCTTATTTAAAGATTTGGAAGATGAGTTTGAAATTCATTATCCTGATCCAGATGAAATTTTGTAAGTATGTGGAATTGCGCATGGGAGAAACACTTTGAAGCTGTGGATTTGTTACCGTGGTGGAAGAATTCTCAATTTCTTAAGCTGGCTACCATTGCGAGACATGTACTATGTGTACCAGCCAGTAGTTTTGCTAGCGAGAGAGTGTTTAGTGCAGCAGATCAAGTTTCATAGGAAAGAAGATCAAGGTTAAGCGCTGAAGCATTAGATGCGATTCTTTTTTGAGGAGTTTTTGAGAGGCTTAAACGGTAAGCAATTTTCACGATGAACTTGCTGAAAACTGCACACACGTAGAATAACATTGTAGTTTATTACACTTTTATGTGCAAAGCTTTGTTAATGTTACAAAATGCAGAATAATCTAGTCTGAAATTCTCATACTTCTTTTTTTTTTTCCCTTTTATTTTCTTGTTACATGCTTTTTTTATACTCTACTACATCACTGTAAACTATCTTTACCAGTTAGCATTCCAGAGTCACTATTTAAAACATGTGCAACTGTCTGTAAAGAGTTGTATGTTTTGTAATGCAATTTATTCAAAATAAAAGTAAATTTAGAAATCCAAAAGAAATAACGAATGGGATATTTTGTGTTTCTAAAAGATTTTCTTATCTTCAGCTTTTGGCAAAATCACTGATTCCCCTGGTATTGTCGAACGGCATGTGCATCGATTATTTATTTATTTTCTAGTCCACATTTTAGAACACTTGCTTTTATGCATACTGTTTTGAAGAACATATTAATATTATGAAGTGGATTAACTGAAGTAAATTAATGATTTTTAAACTCGATTGGGCCATAGCTTTGGCCTGTGCATAATGCAAGCCTTGCTAAGCAAAATTCTCTGAGAACCCAGACCCGGGCCTTAGCAAGCACATGAAATCAGGCTCTCCAGGCCTTAGCAAACACATGGAATCAGGCCCTTTACAAACACATGAAACCAGGATGGGCCCTGGTTCCTAAAATTGAGCCCAAACTCATCTCTAAAACACGTGACACACAAGAAATTATCATCATATCACACATAAGTTACATTAAAAAATTATAAGTGGTGGGGCATTTCGGTGACTTCTACCTTCATCACCCATGGAATGAACCATGTGGTATGAGCATCAGTTGTTGCCAGATTTCAAAATAGCTTTCCAAATGATACAGATGTGAAAAGGTGTATCTGTATTGCAGGTGTTAGTGGTAAGGTAAATTTCAATGCTTTCGCAGTACCTGTGGGCTTTTCGTTTGCTGAATGGAGTGACACATTTAACATTTTGCTAATTAGGAATCGCGGACATATTGCTGATAATTAAAATTGAAAGGGAGGTGGAAGGGTTGCCTTTCTTAACATCAGCAATATGTTCCATCAATCGCCAGTTGATGTTTGGCAAGTACTACCAATGCAGTAGTGGGTAATGCCTATGGAAGTGTTGACAGGGATAGAGTAGACACCTTGTAACTCTAGGGGTTTACTGAGATCTCTGTCTTTAAGGATGAGATTAAGAAGATGTGTAGATAGTTTAACTTCAATCCTACACAAAGAAATGAAAAAAAAATGACTCAAGTGTAAGATATGGTGGACCTACCACACTTGAGAAGGATGGTCCACCATGGAATAGACCTGGAATTTCTAAAAGGTTTGAGTGAGTGTAAGATTGGTGTATGGAATAGTAGAGGTATAAATGGCAAGATGAATGAGGTGATTGAAGAAATGAATAAGTATAAATTGGATGTGCTGTGTGTAAGTGAAACCAAAAAGAAGGAAATTGGGGTACTTACGCAGTATTTTCCTTTTTAAAACAGATTAACGTTTTAAAACTTATTTAAAAAAAACAAAAAAAAAAAACAAAAAAAAATTATAATAATTATAACAGCAAATTAATAAATTCATATATAAACCTAATTATCTAACTAGTCTTCACAACTTTCATCATTCTCCTTTCTAACTTTTACCAAGCCTGTCTGCTCTTAATCATTTCACCCCGCTTTTAAAAATCTTTAACTGATAGTTCTGTGCCTGGCGCTCTTTGGCCAAGCCTGGCCCTTGCGCCACAAAAATCAATTAACTAACTAACTAAGTAGAAGTGAGTGGCATGGTAAGTGTGTGGTCTGGTGTAGGTGTGATTTTAAGTGAAAAGATGAAGAACAACTTGATCCATTACAGCTGCATTAGTGAGAGAATTCTCTGGATACTTCTGAAAGTGAAACTTCAGAGAACAATAATTGTTGTAGTGTATGCTCCTTGTGACTCGGAACCTTCTGATACAAAGGAGGATTTCTGGAATGAGCTAAAAGCTGTTTTGAGCCAGTTTGGTGCTAAAGAGAAAGTTATAATAGCAGGGGATTTCAATGCTCGAAAAGGAGTGCAGAATGCCATTTCTGACAATGTTCTGGGTAAGTTTAAAGATCCTTGTGTAAATGATAATGGTGGAAACTTAATTGAACTTTGCATTGAGAATGGTTTGTGTGTATCTAATACGTTTTTCAACCACAAGTATATCCACACATATACTTGGGAAAATCGTACTCTTGGTCAGAAGAGTGTTATAGAAATACATAATATCTAAGGTATTATTACCTGATATTGGCAAAGTATTTAGCACGTTGTTGCTCCATGAGGCACTTGCTCCCAGCACAAGAGAGGTCATTGTTATGGGTTTTTTCGGTTAGTTAAAAAAAAAATTATTAAATGAAACAATTAGGTTATATTATTATCAGTTCTTATTCATTCCTTTGCAAAATCAAACGTTTTAAATTTACTATTAATTAAAAATTGTATTAGAAAAAGTTATACTCATCGGGTCAGGAGACGTCTCTCAAGAAGCACTTCGTCTCGTTCGTATGGCGAGCGCTTTCGACACAGCCGGTGTGTCATCGTCGGGCCTTCTACCTCTACATGAGGGTTTCCTCGCTTGTGTGTAACCGCTGGAGTTGCATGTCGTTAAACGAAGGGAAAGTTTTGCGGGTTGTATGTGTTAGGCGATTGCTTCTCATGTGTCGCCATCTATTGGATGAGTTGGTAGGTATATCAGTCGTAAGTACAATTTTTTTCTTTTTTTGTGTAGCTATTTTTGAGCTATTGTTATTTATTTGTAGAAGCAGGTGCATTATTTTTAGTCCTTTATTAAATGGTGTGACTTTTTGTAATGCTCGTATCATCCAGTTTCTATTAAGAAAAATGTAGCAAGTCAGTTTTTAGAAAAAATTAATAAAATAGTTTCTACTGCAGATTAAAAAGAAGCCCATAAAGAAGAGCTTAAAGTCATACTTGCAGAGAATAACTATCCTAAAGAAGAAATTGAGAAGCTTGTGAATTTTAATGGTACGAAGAACCCACAAAAGCAACAAGTAAAATTCACTAGAAAAATTTCTTATCACAAAGGTTTATTTGAGGCTTTAAAGAGAATTAGTAAAAAATACAATATTAGGCTAGCTCCAAGTTTAGAGAACAAAGTTAAAAAAATTTTTCCCTAAAATAGTTCAAAGAGAAGAAGATATTTTAAAAATACAAGGAGTAGTTTATGAAGTAAATTGTAGTTGTGGACTATCTTACATAGGTGAAACAGGTCGCAGACTAGAAACTCGTATAGCTGAGCATAAAGCAGCTATAAAAAATTGCTCCAACAAGACTGGATTAGATAGGCATGTTAGAGAAACTGGGTACAGCATGGATTGGAATTCCCTTAAAGTAATCAGTTTCCAAAGCAATTTCCAAAAAAGAAAACTGAAAGAAGGAATAGAGATTGAGAAAAATCAAAATTCCATCATCAATGACTGCAAAGGATTTTCCCTGCCTAACATCTGGCAGGATTTGTTGAAAAATAACCTAAACCGTCAAGGTTAACCGTAACCGTCAAGGTAAACCGTAACCGTGATAGTGACAAGAAAAAAGTGACAACAACAAGACAGCCTGAAGAAGGAGAAGAGTTTTCTCCGAAAATTTGCTATTAATGAAAAAAATTTCCTAGTAAAATTCCCATAAGTTGCTTTAGATTATTAGCTCTTTTTTTTTTTTTTTTTTAATGAATTTTTTCGCTTTTTATAAGTGACTTCCAGGCTGTATCTAGGTTGGTAGGGTCTTGTAAGTTGTATATTTTATCTTTTTTTTGTTCAATTATAACACTTTCAGAAGTCCTTAATTCTTTTTCGTTTGTGTGGGTGGCTAGTAATTTAATATTTTCAAAATCAGGATATTGTTTATGATTAATGCAGTGTTGAATCTTTTTCTTCTTTTGTTCCTTCTTTTTTATATGTTGATGTAATCTTTTTATTAATCTATTTTTTGTGCTACCAATGCAAGAGATGTGGTCTCCAGAACTCTGTTAAGCAATAGGAATTTCATACACGCCTGCTGATTGTAGTATATCATTGTTATATTTTTTCTTTATAACTAAGTCACCAATATTCTGAACAGAATGACCAAAAATAATGTTGTTTCTCTTCATTGATCTTAAATTTTTTTCACTTAGTCCTCTAATAAAAGGAAAAGAACCTGAAAATTTGTATTTCTTTCTTGGAATGTTTTTACTAGACTCCTTTAAATTCTTTTTGTATTCAAATATCAACCTTTTAACAGATTTTGTGTTTTGTGTCATACCCATATTGTTTGGTTGTGTTAATAATCCATTGGATTTCTTCTTCTCTGTACTTTCTATTTGAGGAATGTGTGAAGGCTCATTTTACCCAATTCCTAATACACTGCTGGACAATTGCTAAGGACGGATCATAAACGGCTATATATAGCGCATAAAAAAGTAAGTGTGTTTGGATGCCAAGTGAAATAAAATAATGTCAGAATGCCAGGACATTACAAGAAAGACAATTTATTGTGCTCTGCAATCCAGAAGGCTTTGGAACGTGTTCAAAGGACAAACAGGCCATTTTGTGCAGAATACGTAAACGCGAAAAAAATGCAATTACCGTCCGCAGCCGTTCTGGCGTAAGATGTCACTACAGGATATGGCCACCATGGAGGGCGATGCAAGATTCCAAACGTCATGTCATGCTTTGCACAACATTATCAAGCTGCTGTTGGGGTAATTTATCCCATTCCTCTGTCAGTGCACGGATGAGGGTGTCCTTGTTTATTGGAGGGCATTGGCGACCAGCAAGACTCCTCCCCAAAGCATCCCACACATTTTCAATGGGATTCAGATCTGGAAAACGTGCTGACCATACGAGGCGTTGAATACCCTCGCTCTCAAGACACTCCTGGACAGCAACTGTTCGATGACATGTTGCGTTGTCGTCCATGAAAATGAATCTATCACCGACAGCACCACGGAACATGCAAACATGAGGTAGCAGAAAATCATTAATGTATCGTTGGCCAGTCGTAGTCCCAGTTGGAAGCACATAGAGGGACGTACGGCCATTGATCATGATGCCAGCCCATACCATGACACTACATGTCGGATATCGGTCCCTTTCCTGTATGTTTGCTGGACAATATGCAGTACCACTATCACGCCAGATCAGTTGTCGTCGACAATCAGACGATAGACTGTATCTACTCTCATCTGAGAAGAGGACAGCAGACCAGTCGTTATCAGTCCAATTGCGATGTTGATGGCACCATTGCAAATGGGCGGTATGGTGACGTCTGGACAATGGGATGCACACAACAGGACGGCGGGTGTATAGTCCTCCTTCATGCAAACGTCTGGTGCAACAGTTTTTCGGGAGATCCGCTTGCCAGTAGCAGCTATAAACTGATTTGCTACCTCACTAGCTGTGCTGCGCCGGTGTCTTTTTGTTGATAGCACTATGTACCGATCTTCTGCAGGTGTCGTACTGCGAACACGATCTCCCCCGTGACGTTTGCTACACTCTCCATTTGTTTGAAATGATTTCCAAAGCCTTGAAACAACACTGTGGCTGACGTCGAACTCCCTGGCAACATCTGTTATTTTTCGCCCTTCTTCAATCTTGCCAATAATACAGCCACGCGTAAAATCATCTAGGTGATATCGGGAAGACATACTGAAAATTGCAAGTTCGTCAATTGATTCTTTCCCTTTCTACTTTGCGTTTGAGCAACAACGGTCAATACACGTCAATTCCTTTATATCTCTTATCAGCGCTATGACGTCACGAACAAGTTCGGCAATCCAAAATTTGCATACGCACAACACGTCTAACTGTATCCCGCACTTATGCTGATTTCCACATTTTCTTGCCTTCCATTTTATGGTTGCTATCGTTGCTATTCTCATCCGTCCTTAGCAATTGCCCGGCAGTGTACTATTGACTTTATGAATTTTTGGGTGTTCAGTTTGATATGGGATCATTATAGGTACATATGTTGGTTTTCTAAAAACTCTGTATTCAAAATTTAAGTCTTTTTACGCTTTCCAACCGTAGGTTGAAGAAGCGTATATGCCCCAGCTTTGTCCGTCCGTCCGTCTGTCCGCACGATAACTGGCGTAAAAATGGTTCGATTTCAATGAAATTTTAGTATGTGGTAAGGGACCACCGGGGACGAACCCTATTGAAAATGGGACAAATGGGGTCAAAGGTCACAACGTAGAAGCGGAATCATTCCATTGCCCTTATGTGTCATAACTTGCGTAAATATGGTTCGATTTCAATGAAAGTTTACTATGTGGTAGGGGACCACCTAGGGACGAACCCTATTGAAAATGGCACTAATGGGGTCAAAGGTCATGACGTAGGAGCGGGATCATTCCATTGCCCTTATGCGACATAACTTGCGTAAATATGGTTCGATTTCGATGAAATTTCAGTATGTAGTCGGGGACCACCTGGGGACGAACCCTATTGAAAATGGACAAAATGTGGTCTAAGGTCAGGACATAGGATTGCGATCCATTCCATTGCCCTTATCCCATATTATTAAGGTGGACGTCAAGTAATTTTGCTTCCTATACTTCCAATGGAAAACCTTTTGTAAACATTTCCTTCCCAATTAATGTGTTCCCAAGGATGAAAATTTAAACATCGATTAAAATAACTTCATATTAAAACTTGGAAAACTTAATATTTTCTAAAACATAACCATAATTATATCAAAAATCAATCACTTTACCTTTGGTGGTGTTGAAACCAGAGGAAAGATGGCGCGACCTGTACTTTGATGACGTTAGTGGACAAAAGTAATGTTGGATTGCATAATTACGGTTATGGTTTAGAAAATATTAAGTATTCCAAGTTATGAAATGAAGCTATTTTAATCGATGTTCAAATTTTCATCCTTGTGAACGCATTAATTGTCCAGAAAAAAGATGGCACGACCTGTATTTTCATGACGTCAGTTGACAAACAAATGTTGAATTGCATAAATATGGTTATATTTTAGAAAATATTAAGTATTGCAAGTTATAAAATGAAGATATTTGAATCAATGTTCAAATTTTTATCCTTGGGAACACATTAATTGTGAAGAAAATGTGTACAGAAGTTTTTTCATTGGAAGTATAGGAAGCAAAATTACTTGACGTCCACCTTAAAGTAGCAATTCTTATATGTATGTATGTACATTTTATTTTGAAAACGGCTCTAAGAATTTTGATGAAAGTCGTTAACCTACTGTTTTCTGTTACTAGAAATCGATTTAACTTGATCTCGACTTTAGGAGAATTCGTTTAGTGGGTTAAATAACTACCCCGAATTATAACGTTTTTAGTGATGGCAATGTTCCATTAATGTTACCAATGCTTAGAAATCTTATGACGTCATAATCTCGCATTTGAGAATGTTGGCCCGCGGTCACGCCATCTGTCTCATTACGTCACGCATTGTGTGTGGATCCTATTAAAGTTTTATGACGTCACACTTGCGGCAAGCAGATGGTCGCGATTCCCATCTGCCTCATTACGTCACGCGTTGTGTGCGTATGTCGGTCCGCAGGATAACTCGCGTAACAATCGTTCGATTTCGATGAAATTTTAGTATCTGGTAGGGGATCACCTGGGAAGGAACCCTATTTAAAGTGAACGAAATGGGGTCAAAGGTCAGTACATAGGAGCGGGATCCATTCCACTGCTTTTATGCGTCATAACTAACGTAAAACAGATTCGATTTCGATGAACTTTTAGTATGTGGTAGGGGACCACCTGGCGACAAACCTTATTAAAAATGGGAGAAATGGGGTCAAAGGTCAGGATATAGAAGCGGAATCACTTCCATCGCCATTATGCGTCATAACTTACGTAAAAATGCATCGATTTGGATGAAATGTTAGTATGTTATGTTGTAGGGACTTGCCTGGGGACGAATTCTATTGAAAATGGGCGAAATGGGGTCAAAGGTTAGGACACAGGAGCGGGATCTATTCCATAGCCTTTATGCATCATAACTTATGTAAAAATGCTTTGATTGCAACAAAATGTTATCATGTTATTTCGGAGGTATACCAAACCGGTTCTGTTGAATATCATCAAAATGGGATCAAAGGTCAGGGCACAGGACCGAGATTTATTTCACAGCCATTATTCTCATAACTTGAGTAATGATTTCTGGTATGTTGGAAAGCATATTATAATCAATGCATTGCATGATTTTACTAACTTGTTTTATTAGTTCAATAACTAAGAAGGAAATTTTTTCATCTTGTTCAAATTCCAAAGTTAATTCCACCTCGGGATAACAAGTAGTATATTTATTCTTCAATATTTCTAGTTCTTGTTTTAATTTAGACAAAATAAAAATGTCGTCAACGTACCTACAATAAATGACAGGTGGGTCTGGAAGTTTTTTAATAATTTTGTTTTCGATATCACACATGATTATTTCTGAAAATAAAGAAGATAATGGGGATCCATTGGGGATCCTACTTCTTGCCTATAGATTTTTTTGTCAAACTCAAAGTAATTGTTATTGGAAATATAGGTTAAAATATTAAACAACTCTTGTAATTGTACATTATTAAACTGAGATTTATTTTTTAATTCTTTAATGATAATGTCTATGGCTTTTGGTACAGGGGTACTCGGGAAAAGTGATTTAATGTCTAAACTTGCCATAAACATGCCAGATAATGTAACATTAATAGATTTTATTTACTCAATGAACTCTAAACTGTGTTTTAATCTGTATTCATTATTCATGAAAAAGGGGGCCAAAATTTTTTATAATTTCTTTTCTAGATTTATTAGTGGGGACTTTGATTTTGGAACGATAACTCTAAATGGTCTATCAGGTTTATGGGGTTTTTTTTTTCCAAAAATACTTGGAACTACTTGTACCTACTGGTGGATAGGCTCTGGTAATTTCTGAAGGTAGTGAACTATGATTTCTAATTTTAGACAAAAAGTTTATCTGAGAGTCAACGGGGTCTTTTTTAATTATCTTACATTTTAGTTCCTCAATAGCTGCATTCATTTTAATCATATATTCATTTTTATCCAGTATTATTAACTGATTTGATTTATCTGCTTCACAAATTACAATATTAGGGTCTAGTAGTTGTTGTCTTTCATATGTCATCTTTCCAATTTTAATTTCTTTTTTAGACTGCAGGTTATATTCATCCAATATATTTCTATATAACTTAAATCTTAAATTTGGTTTGTGTGAATATGGGACACTTTGAATGATGGTCTCTATTTTTGGAATACACCTTTCAGTTGGGGGAATAGTCTGCGGGTATGCAAATTTTTTACTCTTCTGTAATGCTGCCTGCTGTACTTCTGAGAGTTCGAGGTTAGAGTAATTTTGAAACGTAGGCAGAGAATTTTCATTAATTAATTTCTTGGTGGGAATATTTTTATCAATTAGTCTATTTAATTTATCAGAATGCCTTTTTCTGATGGTATGGGCATTATTTTCTAATATTGTAAAAGTCTGTTTTAAAATTTAGTCAATGACAGTATCAGTCCATTTTTTATTTAAATTTTTATATTTATTATTTTGTATCAGATACCATAATTTATAACAATTGTTGTCTAGTTTCTATACTGTCTTTCTTTTGGATACAATTTCAGTTCTTAATTGTTTAATTTCACATTGTTTCATTCTATTTGCGTCTTTGTTATTTAATGTGTACTTATTGAGTTGTAGATATTTTGGTATTAAATTTAAATCTCGACAATTTAACAAAACTTCCAACTAGATGCTAGTTTTTTTAAGGTGATTTCTTCTTTTTCTGAAGTTCTCTAATTCTTTTAACTCTTTAGGTTTTAACAGGTTTTGGCAATTCATGGTCATTTTTTCCTTTTTTCGTTCCTGACGTTCCGTCATATGTAAAGAATTACGAACTATGTAATTCATGAGACAAACATTAAGGGTTGTCTTATGTTATAAACGTGCTTTTAAACTAAAAATACATAATATCTAAGGTATTATTACCTGATATTGGCAAAGTATTTCGCACGTTGTTGCTTTTGTGTGGAGCACGTAGTTGCTCCACATAAAAGAACACTCGAAGTTTGGCTCCCACGAAGGTTGCTGATATCAACTTTTCAAGGTACGTGAACTTGTCTTCTGTGCCTATTCCAGCTGAAATTGATAAACTGCTTGCAAATAGACCCAAATTTTCTCATTTTGCCTACCACATATTATTTCACTACCACAAAGAGCGATCCAAAACACCGATCCCACACATCAACCGATTATTTGTGCAAAATTGGTTATCGCAATTTCCGAGGTTCAAACCCCAAGTCTCAAATACTCTTCTTCCTTTTTGAAGAAATTTAGAAATTTCACCCAGTGTAATAACCTAGCAGTTGGTAAATCAGACAAGGCAGGATGTCCTGTTTTCATCCATAAGAATTCTTTGGACAATAAAGCAGGGGTGCAGAATATGTCCGAACGCGCGAACAAGGTTCGGGGAAATTAAGGCGGCTCTGGGGAAAATTTTGCCCAGGGGTAAAATAATGGTAGTAATAATAAAACGAAAAATTGACTTATTAACAATGAATATAGCGTGAAAAATAGGATTAATTTACTTCACGGTAATCAGGTAATCATCAAATAAAGGTAACTTGATCACGCTAGTTACGTTAACTGAAAACTTTTACAAAAAGTTCGTAAGTTGGAAGCTTTCGACCTTATCTTAGGAAAAATTCAAATGTAGAATCTGGCAACAATCTTAGTCCTCCATTGGCGTGATGAAGACCTAAGATAAGGTCGAGAGCTTCCAACTTACGAACTTTTTGTAAAAGTTTTCAGTTAACGTAACTAGCGTGATCAAGTTACCTTTATTTGTTAATATTGTTACGTGTTTTGCCCATCATCGTCAGGTAATCATTTTGAAAAATGCGTCGTTATGAACAGGGCTCGACAAATCCTGGGCGCCAGGTCGCCCAGGCGCCTAACATTCGGGCCGTGGTGCCTAATTTTCGTCTTACTTGAAATTTCGTAATTTGCAGTAAATACTGTAATTTCTGTTGTGTAATCCATAGATTATGTATTAAAAATTTATAAATTTAAATTTATATACGCGGACACTGCTAAAGGAAAAAAAAGCCAAAAAAAAAAAAAAAAAAAAACGATGCAGCATTTAAAAAAGTCCGCAAGGTAATTGTCAGGAGAGGTGCTGTTATTGGGAAAGTACTGAAAATGCAGTAATAGAAAAAATGTAACGTAACAGCGAAATAAAAGACCACGAGGAGATTGTAAGAATATATATATCATCATCATCAACCATTATCAATCTACTGCTGGACGAAGGTCTCCCCAAGTTTCCTCCACAACGGTCTGTCTTGTGCCAGTCTCTTCCATGTCACTCCCGCATACTTTAGAATTTCATCCACCCATCTTCCAGGTGGTCTTCTTCTGGGTCTTTTCCTGTCCCTTGGAATCCAATCTAAAATTTCGGCTGTCCATCGATGGTCTGTTTACCTGGCAGTATGTCCAACCCATTGCCATTTCAGGGATTTAATTCTGATCATGATGTCTTCCACTCTTGTCATTTTTCGGATCCACGAGTTCCTCTTCTTATCTCTCCTGGTTACACCAAGCATGGACCTCTCCATGCTTCTTTGAGTTGTCTGCAGCCTTTGTATGTCTCTTTTAGTTAAGGTCCACGTCTCTGCACCATACGTAAGCACTGGAAGGATGCATTGATCATACACTTTTCTTTTAAGACATAATGGCATATTGCTCTTGAAAATTATGCTGTTTCTTCCAAAAGCTCTCCAGGCAAGTTTTGTACGCCGATTAATTTCTTCATCAATGTGACCCTCACTTGATATCTGCTGTCCAAGATAAATGTACGTGTCTGTTATCTCCAGCTTTTCTCCATCAATCGATAAATCTTCATTTCTTGTAAAAGCATTGAACATCACTTTTGTCTTCTGAAAGTTCATTTTTAATCCCACTTCTTTACTCTTGTCAGCAAGTTCCTGGATCATACTCTGCAGCTCTGATGGGGTAGTTGCAAATATGACTATGTCATCAGCAAATGGAAGGTGGGTTAGATAATCTCCATTAATCTTTATCCCTTTGTTTTCCCAGTTCAGTGATTGAAAGATATTTTCCAATGTAGCATTAAAGAGCTTCGGAGATACAGTGTCACCTTGTCTCACTCCTTTTCTAATTTTTATGTGTGTTGTATTTTCAAACAGCCGAATCTTTGCACTTGCATTTTCATGGATTTTATTAATAATATTAATGTACGCATCTTCAATACCGCAGGATTTCATAGCCATTGTAACTGCTGATGGTTTCACCAAATCAAAGGCTTTTTCATAATCGATAAAAGCCATGCACAATGGAAGTTCATATTCCCTCGCTCTTTCAATTAGTTCTCTCAGTACGTGGATATGATCTATTGTGCTGTAGCCATTCCTGAATCCAGCTTGTTCTCTCGGTTCAGTGTCACCTTCAAGCGGTGTGAAATAACTTTAGTGAAGATTTTATAAACCACTGATAGGAGGCTGATAGGTCTGTAGTTCCTGAGATCCTCAATGTCACCTTTTTATGTAGCAGGATCATTGTAGCATTGTTCCAATCCTCAGGAATCTTCCCTTCATTAAGGCATCGAGTGAAAACTTGGGTGAGTACTGATTCAATTTCTCCACTTGTTTCTTGTATGATGTTGTCTACAGTAATTCCATCTTCTCCTGGAGCTTTTCCCCACTTCATGTTCTTGATTGCATGTGCAACTTCTGCTGGGAGGACTGGAAGAACTATGTTACTGGTACCTTTCATGATGTCTGGTGTACATGTATCATCCCTTTCATATAATTTGGAGTAGAAATCTTTCACTCTTGTCAAAATTTGGCCTCTATTTCTTGTTACAGAACCATCTTCTTTTCTCAGTGCCATAATCTGTTTTCTTCCCTTACTGAGATGTCCCTTTGCTATCTTTAGGCTTTGGTTGTTTTCAATTGCTTTCCTTACTAGTTCACAGTTGAATTTCCTTACGTCTTCAGTGATACTTTTTCGTACTGTCTTGCATAGCTCTATATATTCCACTTTGGAAGTCACATCTTCTTTAGTTGTCCTCATCTCTCTTCTTTTTTGCATCAACATTTTGGTTTTTCCTGATAATTTGTTCACATGCAACTTGTTCTTATACCCAGCTAATTTTGTTGATGATTCCATAAGAGCTTTGGTTACTTTTCTGTTAACTTCAGAAATATCCACTTCTTCCGATGTTAGGCCTTCTAAAGCAGAGAATCTGTTCTTCAGTTCCAACTTTGAAGGTATTATGGTGTTTTCTAAGGTTGGTTATGTCAATACATTTTGTTTGTCTTATGAGCTTGCAACGTTCGAGTTTAGTGTTGAGGTGCATCTTACATCTCACCAATCTATGGTCACTACCTGTGTTGAACTTGTTTAGCACACTGCAGTCTTCTATGACGAATTTTTTTTTACACATAATAAAATCAATTTCACTTGTCATCCCATTTGGATGTCTCCATGTCCATTTCCTGTGTGGCTTTTTCTTGAAAAAGGAGTTCAAGATGAAAAACCCTTCTGCCTCTGCAAACTCTACAAGAGTATTTCCACGCTGGTTTCTGTTGCCGTGACCGAATTTACCTACTGAAGTTTCATTCTGTTGCCGTTGCCCTATTTTTGCATTGAAATCTCCCATAATTATCTTTAAGTGCTGCTTACCTTTATTATTTAGATGACGAATTTCCTCATAAAATTCTTCAATTTCTTCTTCAGGATGACTTGTGGTGTGTGCATAAGTTTGAATAATCTGAGCCTGGTATCTTCTGGAGAGTTGGATAACAAGTCGTGCAGCTCTGTCAGAGGAACTTTCAACTTCTACAACTTTATCCTTCAGTTTCTTGTTTATTATAAATCCAACACCACTAGTTCTGCCAGTATCAGTCCCACGATAGCAGAAGAGATGTCCACTTTTCAGTTCAATGAGATCTTCTCCTTTTCTCCTTACCTCACTTATCCTGACGATGTCCCACTTTATCCTTTGTAGTTCCTCTTCCAATTCAAGAAGCCTTGAATCAGAAGATAGGGAGCGTCCATTGTAAGTAGCCAAGGTCAGCATCAGATGGCAGCCTAGTCCGGTCCTCCGGGGATTCTTAGCACCCTCTGCCTTCATGTCGCACTGGCCGCTGCCTTGGCCAGGTACATTCCAGCTGCCGGAGACTGAGGGCCAAGATTTAAGTTGTGGAATCATTTTGGAAGGGGTTTGGCCATAACTCACCACGCTGGCCAAGCGGGTTGGTGAGTGTGGGATAGAATTTCCTCTAATCCCGATGGTATAGTTATACCGCTAGTGGTGGTCGTCAGAGCCCCTTTAGTGGGAACAGGATGCACCACGAGAAGGCGGGGTTGACATTTGTCAAGGAGAAACTGTGATATATATTTATACTTTGGAAGCATTTTGCCAGAAAATTTGACGTTAGGAAGGCGTTGTTACTATTTGCGCATGCGGAAGCCTATGTGGTGTGAGAATCTGCTACTCTCGGGAATCCCGCAAAGCTATTCCGTCGCATGTAACTTTTCTGCGAATCGCATTGCCTAGTTTTGGTGCGCTAATTGTGTTAGTTAATTCTTTTTTACTTTCAGTATTCAGTTAAAACGTATCCAGAAATAAGACAATGCTATGGACTGTCCGCAATTTCAACGGAATTTTTTAGTGTAACTAATGAACTACAGTAATGCTGCAACAGCTAGCGATTTTAGTTCTTTATTTACTTAAAAGTAGCACAGAAGTACTTCAAAATGGCAGTTACTTTTTCAATAAGACAATAATTTCTTTCTTACACCTTTGGATTTCTGAGGCGGTCCTGTGAATTGCAGTTTTCTGTCGGAAATTACTATTCACGATTAACATGATAGGTTCGGATTATACGACTGGCGTACATGCCAATTATTACGGAATGTCTAGTTTCTATGGATTTTGTTGTCTGACTACAGAATTCACGCTCAAAACTACAGATTTTACGAATTTTCATTTTGTTAAAAAAAAAAAAAAAAATGGGGGGGGGGGTGTCATTTTCCGTCTGGGGACAGTATTTTGTTTCAAAGCTTTCAAAAACAGTAGTTAAATGGAGTAAAAAGAATTTGCCCTAATCGTAATTTTGTTCTCCCGATTATGCGTTTGTGTCTAGTATTCTTGTTAAATATCATTTTATGGCATATATGCTCGTATTTCAGCTTGAAACTGTAGCAAGGCAAGAATTTGTGGAAACGGATTAGACGCCGCGAAAATTGCCTCCTATTCTTCAGGCTTCTTCCTCGAATTCGAGAAATTCTCTCTTTTTCATTACGTTGGCCACTCAGAAGATCGATGCACAAGTAAACAGAATTTGAAGGGGAGGGGGGATTCCGTCTTTACGAAACTTTAGAAAACGGAAAGCTGACTGAGTTCATATTTTTTCCGTAATCATAATTTCTTTTTTCTTTTTTCTCGCGATGTTACTTTTGTTCAGTATTTTTAAGTATCATTTCACTGCATAATTTTTTGAATTTAAGGCTTGAAAATAGGAGAAAAATTTCCAAAACCGAATGTCGGACGGATTTCCCGTAATCGACCCCGCCCCGCGATGTTCCCACTCTCCAGCGCTGTTAAATCTTGCTATAGGAAGAAGAAAATTCCCGAAAACGGAAGTGACGAAAATTTTAAAAAATTGATGCATGGTGTTCAAAAGTATTAATATTACCAAAGTTTACACAATTTATCTAAAATAGTTGAAGCTTTGATATGCACTCATGGTCCTCAGACTGATGGTTTTTATCAGAGGGCATAAAAAACAAGAAAAGAAAAGTGACAATGAAGAAGTAGGGAGAGAATGATATCTGCACAAAGAAAAATTAAGCAGTGGTGCTGTGAAGTTACAGAGTCAATAAAAGACAAACTGACAGTAGTACGCATTCTTGCTGTCTGTTTTGATTTTTCACCAGTTAAAATATTCAGATTTTTTCCCCCATTCTTTGGTCTCATCTTCTTAAACTGCTATTTTAGGGGCAGTATGATCATGTGGTAAGTGGAGGTTCGTGCACTGCGCTTTCACTTGCTTGGATTTCCTGTCTGTCAAGCATCGTGGAATCCTTAACGCATCTTACTGATTTTTACTGATGGAAGTTTCGAATCTCGCTGATGAAAAAACTTTGTGTTTCACACGTGCTAAGTTTGTTTTATCAGAGTCCTTGTTTGTTGTAATGTTTTGTTGAGGCACATATTTGTTTTTTACAAAGAGATGGATTATTTCATAAAATAATCCATGTATGCCATAGTTATTAGTAACAAGGCTGTTGGCAGGTATGGACTGTTTTTTTTTTTAAATATCATGTTCTGAGACATGCTGCTGCAGATTATGCGAGGGAAAAAAATTGCTTTTCTCAGAATTTCACGATCTACAGATCATATGCCGCAACGGATTATACATGGTATTTTTTTCTTCACAGACTTTGGATTATACCCTTGTGGATCTCACAAACAAAAAAAATTTTCCGAATTTTATGGTTTACAGATTATACGAAGAAAAAAAATGGCACTTTAAATTAATATGTAAAAAATATGACTTCCGCAAATAGTATTTTAATAAAATCGAAATCTGAAATTTTTGAGATCGTCTACTGAAAGAATATAAAAAGAAAATTATGAAGCAAATTGGAACTTTATTTTGCAATAAGTGGTTTGGGTATGAGAAAAAAAAATGGCAACAAATATGGTTTACCACTTTTCATTCCAGCATCATAACAAAACATGTGTTCATGCGTTATTGACTTTGTTTCACCTGGCGCCTAAATTTTGGAGCTGGCTCCTAGATCTTGAACATATTTGTCGAGCCCTGGTTATGAATACAAGAGGTTATGAGGGCTGTGACGTACTGCGAACTGCCGCATCAAATGACTGTTTCAGATACTATATATGTTCTACGTATAATGGCACGATTCGGTTACCATAATGTGCAACTAATAAAAAAGGGCAATTTTTTTCGTGGAAAAAAAACCAAAGCTAGTTATTCATTGGAATAAATATTAGTTTTTTTTTTTTTTTTTGGTTTTTAAGTAATAGGCTTTAAGGATAGTTTTTGATCATCGACATGTACTCTAATAATCGTCTAAACTTGTATGAAAATCCACTACAGTTTTGGGGGAAATTTCAGACAAAAAAAGGGGGGTTCTGGGAAAATATTGGACCCTGGACATTTTCTGCACCCCTGCAATAAAGTAGCTGAGTTCCTGGAAAAAAAAAAAAAAAACAATTGCATAAGACTCAATGCAGACAACACTGAAAAACTATGCAAAGCTGTTGCCAAGCTTTCTAAAAAATCTTCTCTGAAATATTTCTCAGGAGACATCCCCCTTCCCCCAGCTTATTATCATTCTCCCAGGTTGTTTATACAGATCAAGCTACATAAAGTTAGACATCCTATTAGGCCCTTAATTGAAATTACTATTTCTCCAGCAGTCAATCTTGAAAGGCAATTGGTCAAATGTTGCAATGTTCTGACAAAAAATCATCCTTAGTTGTGTCGACCAAGGAGTTCATCCAGAAACTCCCTTCATCCATCAATCCTCAAGATCTATTGTACACCTTTGACATGGATTCATTATTTCCTTCAGTTCCATTCTTTGAAGCCTACATGCTCATTGTCAAAAAACTAATTGAGCACCAAGAACTTCCTGGGGAACTCATCAAAGATCTTTATGGCTGTTTTGTTTCATTGGAAACATATTCCTCTTTTGTATACAATGGTATCTACTACCAACAAAAACAAGGTGTACCAATGGGCTCTCCTCTTTCCCCATTACTTGCTGAAATTTATTTGCAGAATATTGAATTGAAAAACTAATCATTGCCACATCCCTCTTAAAACCTGTCATTTGGTTATGGTATGTTGATGACATCTTCATCATTTGGCCACATCAGAAACACTCACTAATAGAACTCATGTCCTCCATAACTTCCAAATTCCCTCATATAAAATTCTCGTCTCAAGAGCAGATCAACAACAACTTAGTTTTCTGGATGTTAACATCAATCAAGACTTTTCACTTGGTCTCTCTGTTTACAGGAAACCTTCTGCCACCCACAATATCATCTCTTACCATTCTTGCACCTTTGAAAAATATAAATTGGCTGCTATAAAGTCTTACATACACAGAGCTAATCTTATTTGCAACAGCCCTTCTGCTCTACAAAAAGAATATCAGAACATCAACAACATTGGCAAATTGCATGGCTTTCCACCCCTCTTAGTACATAGACTAATTAAGAAATTTGAGTCACAGAATAGAACTACTAGTTTACTGCCTGAACCTCCCACCGCTCCTCAGTTTGTTGGCACTTTGCTCTTTAGCCTGTCCTTCACTCATAAAGTTTGCTCTATTTTCAAATCTTTTGGCTACAGGATTGCAGTTAAACCACCTCCACATCTTCTTAATCTCATCCTTAAAGACAGAGATCCCAATAAACGCCTAGAGTTACAAGGTGTCTACTCTATCCCTGTCAACACTTCTACAGGCGTTACCCACTGCATTGGTAGTACTTACCACAGTGTCAACCAGTGATTGATGGAACATATTGCTGATGGTAAGAGTGGCAACCTTTCCACCCCTCTTTCAATTTTAACTATCAGTGATACGTCCACTGTTCCCGATTGGCAAAATGTTAAACATATCGCTCCATTCAGCAATCGGAAACCCCTCAGGTGTCGCAAAAGCATCAAAATCTACCTTACCCCTAACAAGTGCAATACAGATGCACCTTTTCACATCCCTATCATTTGGAAAGCTATTTTGAAATCTGGCAACAACTGATGCTTATACCACATGGTTCATTCCACATGTTTTTTTCCACGTGTTTCATTCCATGGCTGATGAAGGTAAAAGTCACTACTGAAATGTCCCACCACTTATAATTGCTTAACGTAACTTATGCGTGATGTGATGATATTGAGAATTCTTCTAATTTAAAGCAGTTGGTTTTGATGTGAGTCAATAATGTTACTCAACTCAATAGACTATGAAAATAATATTTTTGCAGCATGTTTAGCGATATTTTTTGGACTTGTAAAAGTGTCAAATTATGCATGTTACTTAAGAAAATGATTTTTAAAAATTAAGAGAGTGAAACGAACATGACCAAACAATACAGTGTAATAATCATACGTGAGATTCTTCCGCAAGTTCCACTTTTTTCGTTGTCACTTGGGTTTTTGTTGAGATTGATGCAAACTGAAGAGAAAGTTTATGGAGATTAGTTATGTATTAAGGGAGGGTGTCGTTTTCCATTCTGGGACAGTATTATATCTTTCAAAACTTTGAAAAATGGAAGTTAAATGAAATGAGGATTTCTCCTGTAATCGTGATTTTTTTCTCACAATGTTTCTTCTGCCAAGTACTGTTGTTAAATATCATTTTGTACCATGAATATTTGTATTTCAGCTTGAAAATGAAGAAAAAAATTCCGAAAACGGAAATCGGACAGAGCAAAGATTTCTTCTAGAATCGTAACATTTTTCGTGCTGTTTCCACTATCTTGTGTTGGTGTTAAGTGTTATTTCCCCTATCCCCATAAAGTTTTGCATTTGAGCTTGATAAAGGGGAAGGTGGGAATCTTCTGCAAACAAAAGTGACAAAGTTTTAGTAAGAATTGATACATTGTGCTCAAAGGCATTCATCCTCTCCAAGTTACACCAATGATCTAAAATAGTAAAAGCTTGGATATTTTGCATCAATGGTACTCAGGCTGAGAGTTCTTTCAGTGAGATGGATAAAATTATTGTTCTCTGAGGGCAACAACAAAAAACATTTAATTTTGTTTTAAATTGAAATTTTATATTGTGAATTCAGCGATATGCTCATGTTTAATATTTACATAAGTGAATCACAGTGAACAATTTTGTCTTGTTTATGTTTTATTGTGTTCATATTTTTTCACCTATCATTTTGAATTTTCAGCCAGTTGAAAAGTTCAGCTTCTTTTGTTCTTTATCATTCTCATGTATGAATAATGAAACTTTCATTGCATTTATAATGAAAAAAATCAAGTGTGTATTTTCTTGTCAAACATTTGGAGGGGGGGGGGGGTAATCTGTCAATTTTTTGTGAAAAGGACATCAGGTGGTGACTATTCTGCTTGCTTCTCTGTGTATCTAAGGGCTGTGTCCAGTGCCATAGTTCTTTCCACATTAGTGTTTTTTTCTTCTTTTCTTTTTTTTTTTTAAACAGGCATTTTCTTTTTCACCAGACTCAAAATTCTTCTCATATCGAGCTGTTCCAATGATTATTTCATATGTAACTTCTTTATCACGGGCAAACAAATTGTTTATGCATTTTTATTTATTGCCTTCTCATACCCCAGTAATTGTGGAAGTAGCGTCTGAACTCTTCTCCATCCTTTCATGCATTTTCAGTGTTATTTTCATTAATGCCATCATGTTCTTCATCACTAATTATGATTTTGGAAAGTCACAAGTTTGAAATGTGAACATGAATTTGCTAACAAGTCGATCACACTGTTAATAGTAATTTTTTCTGAAGATCTGTATTTACTTTCTTTTTTTATCTGGCATTCTGTTACTCCTTGAAACCGTGGCTGAAAACATTCAGAGGGTAAAACACTGTGTTTATGGTCCCCACTACACAAATCTTCTTTAGAATATTGTTTAATATATTTATAGGATAATACTTTTAGTGATTCAGGTTTATAGTTTGTTGACCATTCCCATGACCATATACACTGCTGGCCACCCAAAATGCAACACCAAGAAGGAAGCATCCGATTGGCCTGAAATTTGCAGCATGCATCGCCCGCGAGAGGACATGCAAACGCTTAGCATTGCAGGGCATACGCAAATCATGTGCGCCCAGCACGCCACCGAGATACACTATAAGAAGGATGCACAGAAGGCGGGCTGTAAGTAGTGGAAGTGTGTTGTGCTGCCAGACCTCTGCGTGGGAACCTTTCTGATGCCTCGTCACAGAATACGGCAGTCATTCCAGCACGTTTCGGAGTTCAACAGAGGACGAATAGTGGCTTATCGCGACAGCGGATTATCGTACTGAGACATCGGTGCCCGTGTGGGACGACATCCAGCCACAGTGCGGCAAGTATGGATTCGGTTGGTAGGACGGACCGACATGAGCGATTGCCGCAGCTGTGGCACACCACTGAATGAGAGGACCGGCATGTTGTGCGGCGGGCATTGACGGCTCGCACCACCACATCACGAACGTTAGCACAGGAATTAGGGTGTGTTGCACAACAACCTGTGTCAGCATGTACCGTTCGACGTCTTCTGCAGGAGCGTGGACTTGTCGCACGGCGGCCATTGCTCTGATTACCACTGATGTTACACCACCGGTGAGTGTGGCGCCAGTTGGCCATTGAACGCCGCACCTGGACTACGGAATGGCATGACATTGTCTTCTCCGACGAATCCTGCTTCTGCCTGCAACACCACGACGGTCGGATATGCGTGTGGCTGCACCGCGGAGAGAGACTGTATGACGCCTGCATTATGCATCGCCATACCGGTCTGTCACCTGGTGTTATGGTTCGGGGTGCAATTGGATATGACACCTGCACCCCTCTGGTACGTATCGCCTGTACACTCAACAGCCACCACTACATCTCTGATGTTTTGGAGCCTGTAGTCCTCCCTTACCTGCAGGACCTGCCAGCGGCCACGTTTCAACAGGACAATGTGCACCCGTACGTGGCAAGCATTGTGCAACAATTCTTCACGGCCCACCAGGTGTCACTGCTGCTGTGGCCCACCTGTTCTCCCGATATTTTGTCCATCAAACACATCTGGTCGTTGATCGGCAATCAAGTGATCCGACAAGAACCACCAGTGGCTATGCCTGTTGAACTGTGGCAACGTGTGGAAGCAGCCTGGACTGACATACCCCAAGCCCACATCCAAAGCCTCTTTTGTTCGATGCCGCGGCGTGTAGCGCCCGTTATTGCCAGCCATGAGGGCCACACGAACTTTTGATGTCTGTATGTTCCGCAAGTCGCACGTGCCTGTAAGCTCAATCATTTCATCTTTGTATCTGTTGTTATGTGTCCAGTAAATCTGGCTTTGCTATCTCGTGTCCTTCTTGGTGTTGCATTTTGGGCAGCCAGCAGTGTAAATGTGGAGTGATGTACTGAGACTACATAGGAGTAATTAATTTCAAGAAACACTCAAATAAGTAAGTGGCACACATTTAAGCAACAAAACAGTTTAATATGTAAACACTGACAGTTAAAAATACAAAATAATAATAATATGATGTGCACAATATCAAGAATAAATATGTTGTTAAAAGTAAAAAAAAAAAAAAAAAAAAAAGAACACTTAACTTCACTAAGAAAAACAAACTTATTTTCACAAGAAAACTAATGGTTTATCAAAATCTCATTTATTTAGCATTTGATTAGTTCAGAAATTAAGATTTCTCTAATCCACCCAAATTAATGCTTCTTAGTTAGTCATCTGCTAATTCATAGTTTTACTAAATTCTTGTTCTCTTTAGTGTGGCAACAGTCCAATTTTTAGGTTTTTTTTTTTTAAAATCATTTCTGATTAATTCACACAGATTAAAAAAATCAGTGACAGTGAAGTGAGCTTCTTTCCAACTAGCTCAACATAAAAAAAATGGTAATAAATAACGGCTTATTCTTTTGCACGCAAATTTAGCAATAGTTAGGGCATTAAACAGCCCAAGATACTATTATAAAGTGTATAATGAAGATAATTCTAACAATTCTGTAGGACTGAACTGCAAACATAATAAGCTGTTCTCTGAGATTAAGAGGTTAGCTCCACAAAGAAATACAAACTACCAGATAATTTTTATTTACTGTTTCTATATCAAACTTCTCCATTTACAGCGATGTTGACATACAACTTGGGCTTCACTGACATCCATCACATGCCGTACACAAGATCTTCTGTAATTCATACTCATAATATTTTTCTCATGCAGACACTCCTGAATCTGATCCTCCCATGACTTCCTTGGCCTTCCCCTGCCTTTCTTTCCTGCCACTTGGGCTAAGAAGATTTTCTTAGTAAGCATCTTATCACTCATACTTTCATCATGGCCAAACCACCAAAGCATATTAGTCTCCACCTTGCTAACAACATTTTGCTTCACATTACACAACTGCAACACATCTTCATTCCTCACACAATCAGAATGTGTCTTGCCACAAACCTCCCATAAGTAACGCGTTTCTCCAGCACACAAACGACTCCTATGATTCTTCTGTAGTACCCAAGTTTCACTGCCATATATCAGAGTAGGAACAATTACACTTTCATACACAGCCATGCAGGACTCCCTTGAGGACCACCCATCATTCCTGTGAAAACCTCCCACAGCAGCCATGACTTTAAATGAAGAATTCACTTTCCTACTAATTTCACCATTCGATTTGTTCTCTCTGTCAAACATGCTTCCTAAATACACAAACTTATTCACTTGATCAATCACTGTGTCATTTAGACTTATTTACATTCAGTACTACCAGTTTTTCTCTCAAAAACCATAACTTTGTTTTTTCCCTTATTTATACTCAGTTTGAATTTTATACAACTTCATACACCCGGGACAACATACTCTGCAACTCACTTTTGCTCTCTGTCAACAGGACAGTGTCATCAGCATAGAGCAATCTGCACACACAGATATCACCTAGAGATAAACCAGTATTTTATATTTTGGCATCGTGCACGCACGCATCCATAAATATATTAAATAGCCATGGTGACATTACACAACCTTGTCTGACTCCTGCAGCAATAGATAAAACACCATTCACTCGTACACAAGCTGTACTGCTATCATACATGGCTTTTGCGCTATTAAGTAGATTTCCAGTAACACCATTATTCATTCTTTATTCATTCAATACCTTCCACAAAAGTGTCCTATTTACTCGGTCCTAAGCTTTCTCTAAATCTATGAAGGCACCAAAAACTTTCTTATCAACAGCCAGACGCTTTTCAATCATCACGCGTAATGCAAAAATTCTTTGGTGCAGCCTTTGCCTGGCATAAAACCACTCTGAACATTTCACACTTTCTCTGATGTTATACCTCGTACCTTATCATCTGCTTCTGCCTCAGAATCACCTTACCAAACACTTTCCCTGGCACACTTAGTAGGCTAATACCACAATAGTTCTTGCATTCAGTCTGATTACCTTTTCCCTTATACAAGGGAACAATAATAGCATCATTCCAATCCCAAGAGGCAATTCCTAACTACCAACACAACTGGAGAATTTCTGTTAATCAGTAAATTACAGTCACGACCAAATTTCAATACCTCAGCAGTTATGCCATCAACTCCCAGAGCCTTACCATTCTGAAGAGATTTTAGAGCTTTATGCACCTCTTTTCTTGAGATCCCTCCTGTGCTTCCATCTTTCACTGTGGCATCATCTGCTTCTGCCTCAGAATCACCTTTGCTCTCTTGATCTAATAACTCACAGAAGTGGTCACCCCATCTTTCACTTAACTCATTGATCTCCCATATCATTTCCTCAATCCTATTCTTCACACAACTTGCAACTTTATTTCCCGGATTTTTCCTGAGTCTCATGTACAGACATCAAAAAAAAAAAAAAAAAAAAAAAAATTGAGAGAAGAAAGAGAAAAGGAGCCACCCATGCCTTCAGAATGGTAAGACTTTGGAACTGTTTGCCACATGTAAACAAGTAAGGTACTGTTGAAAAGGACCCACAGGGAACTATCACATGATGCGAAGAAATATGCTAATTATCTCTTTATCTCCGAATTTTTCCGTATAAAGGATATGTTATTTTATGCCCATTTTATTTAGCACATGAAAAAACCTCTAAATATTAAATATCGTGCAAATTGGATGATTGATAGTGAAGATATTTGCAAACAAAGTTAGAGGGGCCACCCATAAATCCATTTCTGGGAAACACACCTGGAATGCTTTCTTCCCTACAAAAAGAGTGATAATGCTGGAAAGTATGCATCTTGCCCAAATCTCTGACAAATTGAATACAGAGTACAGATGAGCACAGGATCATGACCATGATCTGTGTAATAACTTGGACACAGCCCATCTAGGGACGGGGTTCATGTGCTCTTGTTTTTTTCTTTATAACAACTTCATTTATTCGTGTTATTGATGTGAATTAGTGTTAGAATAAACAGTTTATATATTTTTCTAATAATCAAAAACCCAAATTTGTGCAAGCTGAAATTTGTTTCGAATATTCTTGTTTCCGATCATTACATTTTCTCGAGACACTGAATATTCACTTATCACTGAAAGGTTGTTTCATAATAGAAAATTGAAGTACAACCACGAAATCCATTTGTTTAGCATCTTTTGTAAAAAAGATTGTGCTGGTTAGTCTGTCAGACAGTCTGTGGACACCATATCTCTGCAAATATTAGTCCAATTAAAACAAATCTTTTTTCATTGGGAAGCTTGAAATGTAAATGAGAGGTAGGCAATGCACGTAACTAACAAACAAATTAAGAAGAAGGTAGTGTAGAACATGCTAAGTTACGTATAAAAGTTTAATGCAAATATATTTCAGCCATTACTATTGCCTTCATCAGTGCAACTACAATTGGTTTACATTGCCAGATTGGAAAGGTAAGTTTTGTAATGGTAACTCCGGGTGACGTGATGCCATCAGGGATTTCCAGATGAAAGGAATGAAAATGGGGTGCTCAGAGTTGCAATTTTTGGAAAATAAAATTTTCAAACTTTCTCTAAACCTCAGAGCATATCGATTTTAAAAGGGAGCCAACTTTTCAGCATCGGACCAAAATGGAATAGCAGAAGTGTCAGCCAGGGTAAGAAGAGATAAGGCAGATGAAGGTTTTCCAAATTTCACATCAGATTTGTGTTCCTGAGTTCCTGAAGTCTTGAGAGAATTTTCCGGAATGAACTTCCAATGTACGCGGTTAATCCAACATTAGTCTTGATCAGAATTTTATGCACTCCAGGCGAAGAAAGCGGAAATCTTGGGTCTCTGTCATTATGAAGTATAACAGAAATTGAAGGGGAAGAACGAATGGCAAGTCATTCTTCCCCTTCCCTTCTCTTTTAAAGATACTTATGAGTTTCTAGGCTGAAGGTTCATGGTAAGGGATTGAGCCAGCAAACGTTAGTTCCTTTTTTGGTGAAACAGGTTGAAGGGCAACAACTGGTTTTTTTTTTAGTATTTTGAATTAATTTAGAAACCAGGAGAGGGGAAAGCCATGTTGAGTAGCGATCAAGCGGATATTTGCTAATTCATTTGTTAGATTAACTTCAGTGTTACAAACCAAATGAGCTCGATGAATGAGAGACTTGAGGGCTGACAGTTTACGTTGGTGGAAGGTATGAGAATTGAAAAGAATAATGCTATTGGTAGAAACTGGTTTTCGGTAGACAGAAGTGGAAAGAAGATTGTTACATTTTGAGATGCTGACATCCAAGAAATTTATCTTGCCATCAATTTCTTCATTAGTAGTGAATCTAATGGACGGGAATTTTTCAGTGATTAAATTTGTGAGTTGCAATAGATCTTTTTAGGATGAGGCCAGATGACAAAAATATCGTCGACAAAATGGAGCCATAAGGTAGGTTGTTGCTCATGTTGCATCACTATTGATTGCTTAATATTTTACATGTATACTTCAGCCAAAAGTGGGGAAAGAGGTGACCCCATTGGTACACCTTGGTTTTGTTGATAGCTTTGATTATTAAAAAAAACGAAGAAACTGTGTTGACGAAGAGAATACAGGCAATCATACAAATCCTTGGTTAAAGTGCTGTCCATGGGGAATTGTTCTTTGAATTTATGAATGAGTAGCATGTGTACTTCAAATTGGGGCACAGAAGGAAAAAGTGATTCAACGTCCAGGGTAAACATACTTGCATGACCATCAGTGGAGTTTGGAAGTCTAGAGATAAATTCAGCAGTGGATGAGATATTGAAGGGGTGGTTATTAGTGATAATCTTGAATTTTTGGCAAGACATTTTTCCAGGTTACAAGCAGGAGAGTGAGTATTTTCCACAAGAGGTCTAATTGGAGCATTAGCTTTGTGTAATTTAATTTGGGCAAATAATCTAGAAGAATTGTTAGAAAGAAGGAGCGGAAAAATCTCCTAAGAAAACCTTTAACGACTGTAACTTATTGAGGCGATCCACAGATGATTTCAAGGTTTTCACAAGATAATTCTTAATAAGCTTGAAATGTGCGAATGGTGATCCTTTATACTTTTTTTTTTTTTTTAAATTTCGTTCATGGACCGATTTTATGATGCAGAATTTTGCCACTAGAAGACTTAAGTACAGATATTGAATTCAAAATAAATTTTATTCAATCAGTTTGCTTTCTAAACATCCAATTGAAATAAATCTTTTACCTTTCAATTCCATTTCTGGTGAAGACTATTTTAGGTATAGTCACTTTTTCAAGTTAAGCACTGATTTTCTGCTAGGGGGCATAAAACTAAACTTTGTTTTCTCTGATATCTCTGCTTCTGAAACTCCGATTTGAAAATTTCTTTCTGCTGTGGATACAGCTATGGATGCGAAATCTTTTGGATATAACATCTAATTTTTGGTAAAAATGGTTTGGCAACCAGGGGACCTAAGGTTTAATTTTTTGCTTCTGATATATTTGCAGCAAAATCTGTGCTTCTAATATCTCAACTGAAAAATTTCGTTCATGGACCGATACCACTCGCATCAATAAACCTTTTCAGAATATATTCTTCTTAAAATAGTGTATGGTTTCTCCTCCGGTTGGAGAAGTAGTATGTCCTATTTTTGTCAATATCTCTGCTTCTAAGAGTCTGATTTGTAAAATCCCAACTTTGTTGGATAGCGTTTCCAGTGCAAAATGTTTTTCATATGATTTTAAAATTTTCAAGTAACCCATAGACTTTTCGCTAGGTAGCTATAAGATAAATTGTATGTCCCCGACGTCTCTTTTTCTGACGCTCTGATTTGAAAAATTCTCCCTGCAAAATGTTTCGCTTATAATTTCTAATGTTTGGTAAAGAACAGTTTGGACACCAGGGGGTGTAAGTGTTAATTTCTGGTTCTGATGTATTTGCAGCAAAATCTGAGCTCCTGAAAACTCGATTGAAAAAATTATATCGTTGACCAATACCACTCACATTGGAGAACCTTTCGAGAATACGTTCTTCTTAAAATAATGCATAGTTTTCCCACCAGAGGGTGTAGACGTATATCATATATTGTCGATATCTTTGCTTCTGAGATTTCAATTTGAAAAATTATTTCTTCGTTGGAGAGCTTTTCCACTGCAAAAAGTTTTTCATATAATTAGAATTTTTTCTTAATGCACAAATCTGCCACCAGAGAACCTGAGTACACATTTTCGTTTACAGCAATATCTGCAGGACTAAAAACCCTATATAAAAATTTCCTTTTTCTGTCAGATACTACTAACTATGCAAACCCTGTGTGCATATTTTCTTCCCAATGTGCAATTTTGCCGCTAGGGTTCACAAATATTTGATCTGTTGTCCTCAATATCTCTGCTTCTACATGTGCAATTTAAAAAAATCTTGCAACACCAGATGCCATTTATTTTGTAGAACACTTTGGTATATGAGGAATTTTGCAATTCACAGTTCCGTTGGTATGTGTTGCTTGTGTACTTATTTTTGCAGCTGTATCTTTGCTTCTAAACACCCTATTAAGAAATTGCTCTTTTTACTGTATGCCATGCATGACAACAGGGATGTGGACCATTATCATCTTTAAATAATGCACAGATTTCCCCTGGGTGGTGTAAGGGTCAGTACCTTTTTTTTTTTTTTTCTCTCTATCTCTGTTTGTGGGAGATGTGCCTAAAAAGTTATTTTTCCTTAGCATAGGGTTTTCCATGAAGAATATTTTAAGCCTGTTTTCAACATTCCCCTTATGCAAAGTTCTTCTGCTAGAAGGTGTAGAGTTATTTCACATTTCTTTCTGTATTTGTTCTTTTCACTGTTCTGTTTGAAAATCTCTTTGTCTCCCATATCCTTCTGCTATGAAAATTTTTTTGAGCGCCATTCGTTAATTTTTGTAACATACGTTTTAGCCACTGTTGGAAGTAATGTAGCTGTTTCTATTCTGGATGTTTTATCAATTGTAAATATCTGGTTGATTTTTTCTAACTGGCTGCATTGACTGAATAACTTTGAAAAATTTAATTTGCGTCAGAAAGGATTCAAAAGATGTGCTCATTACAACTGAAAATTCGTGTCATCATTCTTTTTATTGCAAATATTTGGAAGGCACAAATATAGAAAACGAGGATGCAGTGATGGAAAGTTTGCGCCGAACTGCGCCAAACAGTTACAAATTGTGAAAATTTTTTATATTTGTGCCCAGCTGTGCCAAAACAGCAATCCACAGAAAAGATTGCTGAGCGAAAAAAAATTTCACGGCAAAAAATGCCGTTTTAAATAGCGAATTGAATGACGCTTTTTAATATTGTATGCGTAATTTGGTTAAATGTATAACAACGCTTAATTAACACATACCACCAATCCCAAACATTTCGGAATGTTTTTCATCTACCTTCTAATTCATTGTTTTTTCGGCATAAGTGACGAATAGGTGTGGCGATGTAGGTAGAACTTATGGAGGAGTAATCACATGGTATGTAGGAGAAACAATGCTGTACATTATAAAATCCTGATAAAGATTGTTTACAAATGGTTTGGTGGTCTTTCCGTGTGTTGTGCAATTGAGATTATTTATATGTCGTTCACTGCTCTTTGGGATGGCGCAGTGCACAATTACGTAAATACAGTGTAAGGTCAGTCGTTATCTATTTCGTTGATGCGGAGGACAACTGAAAACGGCTCTCCCGTGGCAGGATATGATTGTTCTGTTTATAAAGGATTCATAGGTATTCAGAGATGCCAACTTTTGCAGATTTTCTATAGTTTGTATGGATTTTCACTCCATCTTACGATTTTACGGAAGTTACCCCAAAACTACGGAAAGCCCACGCAAGATTCCTGCATGTAATTTTCTATTTTTTTACCATCTTTTGGTCAAGAAAACGCACTTTACAGATAGTCCCTATACACCTTCGACGTTCTGCCTTCCCCCGCCAACGGAGGCCGAGTTTTGTCACGTGATTCTCCGTACAGCCATTTGAGAGTGCCGTGCATAAAAGCTGAGAGGGAGCTCAGCTCAGCGCCTTTTGCGAACTCATGTTTTACAGGTGATCAAGGCTCAACCAGGGTTGAAAGACTTCTGTGCAATTCATAATGTAACTAGCATGTAAATTCATTCAAAATGTAACTAGTGTAAATTCATTTATCTCCATTCGTTGGGGCTTTTTCCTGAACCCTTAAGTGGAATGACCAGCTGGAATTGTTGCTCTGTCTGTGAGGTACTCTTCACAAATACTGAAAATCATAAAAATCCACACTTGTGTACTCCTTATGATTTTCAGTACTTAAAGGAAGATATTGAATAAAAACTGTCAGGTAATAAATTTAGAAGTAAAAAATTATAGGTGAGTTGATATCTTCAAAGAGATCTAAAATTTGTTTTTCAACAATTTGGAATGTTTTAGCGATTAAATTCTATTTTAACTTTAAGACCTTTTAATTCTTTTTCATACCTTTCAAGTTCTTCTGTATTTTCAAGTTAAAATAGAGTTCAGTTATTTTAATCTGAGTAAAGTCATCTGTGAGTAAATATTTTAGAGATTAAACTTGAACGTGTTGATGTGCCAGACAAAAGTAATTAATGTGTATCTGTCATATGTTCAGGGTGTTTTGTTGTGTTGTTCTGTCTTGCTGCAGGTTTTCACTTGATTATGAGAATGTGCGTGGAATTGATCATCCTCTGAAAATATGATAATTCTAAATAAATTTTTAGTCCTGTTTTTCAATCTTTGGAAAAAATGTTGCTAATATACACGTGATAGAACAGCTGTTGTCTAACATCTCTTTCTGGTTTAAACACCAAAATCTGTAATGACTGAGAAAAAAAAAATATCCAACTGTAAAACTGATGTCATCAAAAGTTCTAAATAACATTATTTTTGTTCTTCTGCAAAAGTGCTATCTGAAAAAGTCAATATCGAATTATCTAAAAGAATCAATATCTTAAACATATAAAACGAGCGAAACCCACAGAGTCACATATGGTAAAAGGTTCGTTTAGCGGTAGCTTTTGGTCATCCTGCGACCTTGATCACCCGCGATTGATTGGATGGGCTGGTTGCCCATCCAATCGATTGTTGCCAGATTTTAGAAGAGAGAACCAAATAAATGGGATTTGGTGAGGGGGTCCCTGAATTGCAGTTTTTGGTGAACAAAATTTCCATGCTCTCTTGGAAATGCAGAGATGCCTTGTTGATGAAAGAGGCAACTTTTTTGGTTTCTTTCCAAATGGGAATTGCAGAGGTGTCTTCAAGAGTTAGTGCAGATAAAGCTGTCTTTGGAAGACCATTGGAAACATCTTTTTTGTGTTCACCAAGTCTTGTTTTGATGCTTCGGTATGTGCTTCCAATATACACTGAGAGACCAGAAGAAGTTGAAATGGGAATAGCATAAACTCCAGGGGTGTCCAAGGGTGAGACAGGATCCCTGTCTTTAAGCAGGCACATTATTGCAGATGGGTTTGGTTTCACTGTGAGAGTGTAGCCCATAGTTTTGAAAAGTTTACACATCTTACAAGAGAAGGATCCATGGAAAGGGATGGAACTAATGAATGATGGTTTTCCCATTATTATTGGTGAGAGAGCAGACAGATTTTTCAAGTGGGAATTTTGGAGGAATTTTTCAATTTAGAAGGTGGGAACTGATGGGCTTCACCAATTTTCTCTATGGTGTCAATTTCTTCATTGAAGGAAGATTCAGTGTTGCAGACAATCCTGGCACGATTGACATAAGTTTTAAAGGCTGCAAATTTGTGAGAAGTTGGGGAGTGGGATGAAAATGGGATTATGTTTGCTATTGCAGAGGGTTTTCTGTAGACAGATCTCTTGAGATGATTCCCTTGCCTTGCCAGGTGGACATCCAAAAAGTCAATGCCTTGCTGTGATTCTTCATTGATGGTGAATTTTATTGATGGAAACTTTAGGGAAATCTTTTCAAGAAGAGATTCAAGGTCAGTTCTATTGTGTGGCCAAATTACAAAAATATCATCAACATATTGAAGCCAAATGGAAGGTTGTAAATTGTGTTCCACGAATATGTTTTTTTTTATATGTCGCATGAAAACTTCAGTCAGAAGTGGAGAGAGAGTTGAAACCATCGGAAGTCCTTCTAGCTGACAGTAGTATTTGTTGTTGAACTTGAAACAATTAAGATCTCTCAGAGTTTGAAGGCAGTCATACAGGTCTTTTGTTAGTGGGCCAGAGAGTGATTCATTTTCTTTTAGCAATTGTACTGACAGCATATGAGAGTGGAAAAGAGGGACTGAAGGGAAGAGAGAGACTACATCCAAAGTGAACATTTTGTCAGAGGGTTCAGTGCTAGGAGGGAGTTTTCTGATGAACTCTTTAGTGGAGGAAATTGACAAAGGATGGCTGGAGGTGAGATGTTTACATTTTTCCACAATCCTCCTTTCAAGGTTACGGGTGGGAAAGAAAGTATATTCCACAAATGGTCGAAGAGGAGAACCAGTTTTATGTAGTTTAATCTGGAAGAATAAGCGTGGAGTTCGGAAATATGGTGGTGGTGTAAAATCTCCAAGAAAGGTCCTTAGAGTGGGTTTCTTGTTGAGTCTTTCAACTGCAGTTTTAAGTTTGGGGGTGGTATCAGATTTTAGAACCTTGCAATTTGAAGTTAAGAGGAATGTTTCAGCTTTTTCATTGAGAACAGTTTTGGAGATAATGACAGTGCAGCCAGTCTTATCAGTTTTACAGATTACAAAATTCTTTTCATTCATTAGATTGCTGATTTATTTGAGGAATGAGGAAGAATACTGCAGAGGTTTCTTTTCCACTTTTGCAAGATAGAGTGCTGCCTTGGCACGAAGGATTGGTTGAGCTTCTGGTGGTAGAGTGCTGCCGTGGAGCTTCCGTGCCAAGGCAGCACTCTATCTTGCAAAAGTGGAAAAGGAACCTCTGCAGTATTCTTCCTCATTCCTCAAAGAAATCAGCAATCTAATGAATGAAAAGAATCTTGCAATCTATAAAGCTGATAAAACTGGCTGCCCTATCATTATCTCCAAAACTGTTCTCAATGAAAAAGCTGAATAAGCTGAAGGTTCTAAAATCTGATACCACCCCCAAACTTAAAACTGCAGTTGAAAGACTCAACAAGAAACCCACTCTAAGGACCTTTCTTGGAGATTTTACACCACCACCATATTTCCGAACTCCACGCTTATTCTTCCAGATTAAACTTTATAAAACTGGTTTCCCTCTTCGACCACTTGTGGGATATACTTTCTCTCTCACCCGTAACCTTGAGAGGAGGATTGTGGAAAAATGTAAACATCTCACCCTCCAGCCATCCTTTGTCAATTTCCTCCACAAAAGAGTTCATTAGAAAACTCCCTCCTAGCATTGAACCCTCTGACAAAATGTTCACTCTGGATGTAGTCTCTCTCTTCCCTTGAGTCCCTCTTTTCCACTCTCATATGCTGCTAGTACAATTGCTAAAAGAAAACCAATCACTCTCTGGCCCACTTACAAAAGACCTGTATGACTGCCTTCAAACTCTGAGAGATCTTAATTGCTTCAAGTTCAACAACAGATACTAGTGTTAGCAAGAAGGACTTTTGATGTGTTCACCTCTTCTCCACTTCTGGCTGAAGTTTTCATGCAACATATCGAAAAAAACAAAACAAAAAAACATAGTCATGGAGCACAATTTACAACCTTTCATTTGGCTTCAATATGTTGATGATATTTTTGTAATTTGGCCACACAATAGAACTGACCTTGAATCTCTTCTTGAAAAGATTTCCTTAAAGTTTCCATCAATAAAATTCACCATCAATGAAGAATCACAGCAAGGCATTGACCTTTTGGATGTCCACCTGGCAAGGCAAGGGAATCATCTCAAGAGATCTGTCTACAGAAAACCCTATGCAATAGCAAACATAATCCCATTTTCATCCCACTCCCCAACTGCTTACAAATTTGCATCCTTAAAAACTTATGTCAATCGTGCCAGGATTGTCTGCAACACTGAATCTTTCTTCAATGAAGAAACTGACACCATAAAGAAAATTGGTGAAGCCCATCTATTCCCACTTTCTACAATTGAGAAATTCCTCCAAAATTCCCACTTGAAAAATCTGTCTGCTCTCTCACCAATAATAATGGAAAAACCACCATTCATTGGTTCCATCCCTTTCCATGGATCCTTCTCTTATAAGATGTAAACTTTTCAAAACAATGGGCTACACTCTCACAGTGAAACAAAACCATTCTGCAATAACGTGCCTGCTTAAAGACAGGGATCCTGTCTCAATCTTGGACACCCCTGGGGTTTATGCTATATTCCCATTTCAACTTCCTCTGGTCTCTCAGTGTATATTGGAAGCACATACCGAAGCATCAAAACAAGACTTGGTGAACACAAAAAAAAGTTTCCAATGGTCTACCAAAGACAGCTTTATCTGCACTAACTCTTGAAGACACCTCTGCAATTCTCATTTGGAAAGAAACCAAAAAAGTTGTCCCTTTCATCAACAAGGCATCTCCGCATTTCCAAGAGAGCATTGAAATTGTGTTCACCAAAAACTGCAATTCAGAGACTCCTCACCAAATCCCATTTATTTGGATCTCTTTTCTAAAATCTGGCAACATTTCCAACACCCCAACTTCAAATTGTAGTTGTAAATGCATTTATGGCACCTCTATTCATAGTGATTGTGGAATAACTTTTTTTACGGGTCTTTTAGAGGTTATTTTTAATGAAAGTTGGTTGTCAAATTTTCGAACTAAAGCCTAGTTCGTCATCAGGACTATGTCACTGGAGTAGTTGCTGCCACTCAATTGGAAGAGACCATCCGCAATTATCGTTAATTGTGGTACTTCTTCTTCTTGCTATTTCGATCCCTTCTTCTAGTTTCCTCTTTTACTAAGTTTGACTGGTGGGCGATTATTTTCACTGAGTCCCAATTTATGGAGTGTCCACTTGCTTGTACATGTCTGTCTAGCCCTGTTTTGTTCCCAATGTTCCTAATAGCTGCTTGGTGTTCTTTCATTCGGACCTTAATACTTCTCCCTGTTTCTCCTATATAGCTGAGTCCGCAGTTACAGTCGATGCAGTAAATTACTCCTTCTTGCAATTGGATGTCCAATTCTTTCTGCTTTAAAGCTGGCAGGAATTTCTTTATTTTGTTATTAAGATCTGGAGCTAGCCTGATATTATATTTTGCTCCGATCCTTTTCAGTTTCTCGAAAAGTCCCTTGTGGTACGTAATTTTGCTGGTGAATTTGAAGTTGGTTTTCTCCTGCTTCTTTTTTGGCACTTGCTTAAATATTTTCTCAACATATGGGGAGGGGTAATTGTTTTCTGCCAACATTTCCTTTAATTCTTCTTTGTGAAGATCTTTTTGAGAAGCTGAAGATACCAGGATTTCAATTTTTTCCAAAAATTGTCTCGCTGTATTCGATTTAATATAATCAGGGTGGAATGAGCAGAAGTCTAACATCTTCCCTGTGTTGGTGGGTTTTCTAAAAAGCTGAGTGAATATTTTCCCTTCTCTTGAGGTCAAGGTTAAATCCAGGTAATTGATGCTATGGTCTTTTTCCTGTTCCAGGGTGTACTTCAAGGTATTCTCTAGTAAGTTAAATTCTTCCAGAATCTGAGAGGGTAGAGATTGGTCCACAGTATCTACTATAATTAGGACATCATCCATGTACCTTACATAGAGAGCAAACAAGGAGGGTTGTATAAGGATTTTTGCCTCTAGTTTACTTATATAATAATTTGCTAGCAGAGGTGCTAGTGGAGAACCCATTGCAAGTCCTGAAGTTTGCCTGTAATATTTCTTTCCAAACTGGAAGAAATTATTCTTGAAGGAAAATAGGAGCAGTTCATATATGCCAAGTAGTATTTCTCATTGTGATTATGGAATACTATTTTTTCCGCAAGGTCATCTGCAATGAATTCCAGTAGGAGGTCCAGGTTAATGTTGGTATACATAGAGACTATATCCAGGCTTGCCATTACTGGATGAATTAATTCTGGCAAGTTGTCCAGTTTTCTTTTTAGCTGCATGGAATTTTTTAGTAGGTAGGGAGGAGAAGGGAAAATATCTCTGAGGTGACCAAGCAAATAATAATTAATGTTGGAGAGTGGCGAATTTCGAGTGTCTATTATAGGTCTTATTGGATGGCCTTCTTTGTGAACTTTTATCGTACCATAGATCTGTGGAATTCCTTGACTGGATTTTGGAGAAGTTTTTGAAGAGCTCATTAAGCTGTTTTTTATTTCTTAAAGAGCTGATTAATTTCTTAAGATTTTTTACAGTTTGATCTATAGGATTACCACTGAGTTCTTCATAATAAGGCTTGCTCAATTCAGCTTCCATTTTATTGTAATACTTCTCTTTTTCTACCAATACCAAAACTTTGCTCTTATCTGCTCTCAGTGCTACTACTTTATCATTGGCTTTGAATTTTTTAAGGTCAGTAATGGCACTTCTATTAAAATTGTAATCAACTTTTACTGGCTTTTTTACAAATTTTGAGACGCAGTCTGAGAATTCTTTCCTTAAAGTAACTGCTGTATTTTCATCTTCTCTTTCTACCTTACTACAGATGCTTTCTAAATCAATCAGTATACGTTTTTATCAAGTGTTGCGGAGGAAAGGTTGTAATTATATCCCTTATTGAGGAGATTAATCAGGTTTCCATCTACTCCTTCTTCCGTCAGATCCATGACATGTTTGTTAGTGGTGGATGGTATTAACTGTGGGCCAGGTGCTGTAGACATTAACTTTGGACTTAACCATTTATTTTCTTTAATTTTCAATTTTTCCTTAAACTTTTTGTTTTTATCTCTCACTGCTTTAGCTAACCAATTATCAATATTTTTCTTTTCTGCTTCCGAATTTCACCTAATGAAGAGGTCCAAATACGAGCTTCTCTTCGTTCGCATTGCTCAATAGTTTTGAATTTATTACTTAATCGCGCCATTCACCGTTTTTAGTTCTATTTTTCTAATAAAATTTCTTGACAGATTTTCCGCGATGTTTTTCGTGAGTCTCAAAGAAGTTGGAACAAAATTAGCTCTTTTACATTTCTTAAGAAAATACAGTTGTGACTTACATTTGTCGCTTTTGCACTTACTCCTTTCTATCTTTCTGATGTTTCGCCATATATCCAGCCCGTATGTGGTTTTAATCCTAGTTGTAAATGCATTTATGGCACCTCTATTCATAGTGATTGTGGAATAACTTTTTTACGGGTCTTTTAGAGGTTATTTTTAATGAAAGTTGGTTGTCAAATTTTCGAACTAAAGCCTAGTTCGTCATCAGGACTATGTCACTGGAGTAGTTGCTGCCACTCAATTGGAAGAGACCATCCGCAATTATCGTTAATTGTGGTACTTCTTCTTCTTGCTATTTCGATCCCTTCTTCTAGTTTTCTCTTTACTAAGTTTGACTGGTGGGCGATTATTTCTTCACTGAGTCCCAATTTATGGAGTGTCCACTTGCTTGTACATGTCTGTCTAGCCCTGTTTTGTTCCCAATGTTCCTAATAGCTGCTTGGTGTTCTTTCATTCGGACCTTAATACTTCTCCCTGTTTCTCCTATATAGCTGAGTCCGCAGTTACAGTCGATGCAGTACATTACTCCTTCTTGCAATTGGATGTCCAATTCTTTCTGCTTTAAAGCTGGCAGGAATTTCTTTATTTTGTTATTAAGATCTGGAGCTAGCCTGATATTATATTTTGCTCCGATCCTTTTCAGTTTCTCGAACTGAAAAGGATCGGAGCAAAATATAATATCAGGCTAGCTCCAGATCTTAATAACAGTTGATACAAAAGGCTGATTCCGCACTCTGATGTACGTTAAAAACATCTTTTCTTTTTTTGTGTTTCTGTATGGCTAAAGTGTCCATTTACTATTAATATCAAATTGTAGTTCTGGCAACCTGCCCATCCAGTTAATCGCGAGTGATCAAGGTTGCAGAATGACCAAAAGCTACCACTAAACGAACCATTTACTGTACATGACTCTGTGTGTTTCATTCGTTTTATGTGTTTATGTGTTACCAAGAATTAATATCTAAACACCACTTTTACAAGTACTGAGCAGGAAAGGAAAAGAAAAATTTAAAGAGCTTCTTTTTTTTGTTTTAATATTTATACTTAAGAAATTCCTAATTCAGTACTCAAACCAAGTAATGACCTTAAAAATAAGTGACAGAAACAAAACAGAAATCTGTGAGTTTTTATTGAAGCTAAGAAATGAATTCTTAATGGGACTTAGGTTAAATTGTCAGTAATTTTAATTCCCCATAAAAAGTCAAACTTCAATTAATATCATTGATTGGTACTCATTTTACTGATGGTAATTTGCAGCTTTAAATAGTTTTATTTACTGTTACTTTAGTTCAGGTCTTTATAATCGTAAATTCACATCAAATTTACATTTAAAAACATCTTTTCTTTTTTTGTGTTTCTGTATGGCTAAAGTGTCCATTTACTATTAATATATAGGCATCACGTGGCGAAAATGAAGAACAGCATTTATATGAAATGGCTGATATCTGGTCAAAGATTCAGGCTGTGGTATGTCATTAAAAACCTTATTTATTCTAGTTATAAAAATCATTGTTGTCTCTAGTGACATTACAATAGTAATTTTGTATGGGTTATTTGTAGTAAAAAAATATTTTTCCTTGCAAAATTTTAAGGAAAGTTTTTATTGCCTATGTGAAGCTTTTATAATTGCAATTTTTTCTCAACCAAGAAACTATAGGTAACCACTGAAAGGCATTTTTACAGTAGTGATAAACTCATTATCATTGACAATGGAGTTAATTTTCTCAGTATCAAGTTCTTTAATTTTCGTTTTATGATGTTGTGTTGATGTTATGTAATTTTAAGTGAATTGTTGTTCATGACCAGTTTTTCATATATGTCCATCTAATCTTAGTTTTATTTGACGTGTTTTTGATTGATTATGTTTTGCTACACAAATGTTGCAATCTTGATGGGAGATGGGTTTGCATCCGAGTTTCACTGTGCTGGCAGCAGTGCCACACCTGATAGCCACAGGGTCTTCCTCTGAATCTAAGAGTCTAACATAGAATTTAACTTCATTGCTGAAATATCATTTAGTTCTGTGTGACATTTGCCAAAAGACTCCAGCTCAGTGGATTTTTCCCAGATTCTGTAGGTGAAATTACCAGTTGATACAAAAGGCTGATTCCGCACTCTGATGTACGTTTTATGGTTTTCAAGGACCAAAGAAAGATGCTACTGGACTCGTGTGCAGGATATGTTGGGCTTACTGTACTTGAAAAGGTTGGTCCACCAAAGAAACAAACAATCTATTGTTAGCACCACATGAATGAAAGGTCTCAATAGAGTGAGTGTAAAATCAGCAGTATATAGAATACCGGAGGCATAAAAAAAAAAAAAAGAGAGATGCTTGAAGAGGTGAATAGGACTTGTGTTCTTGTGCGTAAGTTAAACTAAAATAAAAAGAAAGGATTCATGATATAGAAGAAGAGAGAAGAGAATGGACTGGTGAGAGTGTGATCTGTAATGTTGAATGGTGAGGCAGGATAAGCTGGCGTATGCCAGATTTTAAGTAAATAAATGAAGATCAAAATGATTATTAACATCAGCCCTTGAAAAATACCATGCCCAAGATGCCCGGGACATGTAAATTATTGACTTGGGCAGGTAAATAAAAAATTTAGTTGCCCGGTTGGGGCAACTAAATTTTAAAATAAAAAAAGTGGAACAGAATTTCTTTGCTACAAGAAAACAAACAATAGTCGTACGTTGTGTTTCATGAGAGAGAGAGATTTCCTATCTGAGGTTGAGAGACCCGAACCAACAGCGCTCTGCGCCTTTTGGCAGGTGAAAAAGAAGATAAGAGAATTGGGAACAGAATTCCCTGATAGAACAGCATGAAAGAAGAGTACAGAAAAATGAGATCAAAAGAAGTATACGGTTTCCCGTTAAGTATTGAAGTTGTAAGCTACCCTAAATACTTACCTGCAACAAATTGCTCCGAGCAATTAATCCCGCAGACAATGTCAGGCCGCAGGAATCGGGGAAAGGACGGGAAAAGGGGAGCCTAAAAAAAACACACACAAGAAAAATCTGACAGATAAACACCCAGTTTTCTCACAAAACCATGTGTTGCAAGGCACCTGAAACCACAAAATTTTTGTTTGCTCAGTTCCTGGGTAGGAGTCGGCTTTTCGCCTCGCTTCTCATGGGCTTCTCAGAGAACAGATTTTTTCCCACTGGCTGGAGGGGAGTTTGGTACTTTTTTTTTTATTTTGTTAAAACCATAGTACCTTGTTTCTGGGCCAGTCTCATTTATGTGACTGGCCCAGAAACAAAAATTCCTTTTTGCAAAACAAGAGTTTGGCCCTTAAAAGAGCCGGGTTTTTTTGTTTTTGTTTTTTAACAAAATTTCTTCACATGTGTGAAGCATTCCTTTTTGCAAAACAAGAGTTTAACCCTTAAAAGAGCCGTTTTTTTGTTTTAACAAAATTTCTTCACATGTGTGAAGAATACCCTCTGAACACTAGTCCCAATTATTGCTATTTTTTTTGCTAGGGTAGCTATGAATTGGGTTCATTTCTGGAACTTTATTCAAGATAGCTTTTGGCCTTTTATATCTGTCATTTTCATTGACAGTATAGTTAATGGCCTCTCTGACCAGAGGATTAGGATGAATCTTAGCTTTTTCATAGTATCTTTTAGCTAAGTCATACATCGTATAATGGGTAGAATTAATATTTAGCATGCTGCGGATATCATGATTTGAAGTTCTTCCATCAAGTCCAACCATCATACGTAGGGTTTTATTTTGAAATGAGGTAATATTATTTTTCTGCTGTTTGTTGCAGTTACCCCAGATAGGACAGCCATAAGTAATAACAGGGCTGATACAGGCTTTCCATATCAAAGTTTAATTTTTCCTGCTAAGCCTTTTATTTTTTATTATTGGCTGGAGACTTCCTCTGATCTTAAAAGATTTGGTCAGAGTTTCTTTAATATGCTTTTTCCAGTTCAGGTTGTGGTCCATAATAAGTCCTAAATATTTAACATCTTTTACCCAAGGTATTTTTTTATACATTTCTATTTCAAAGTCTGGATTGTATTTATATTTAATCCTAGAAAATAGAATTGCTTGAGTTTTTTCAGTGTTGATTTTGATTTTCCAATCTAAGAAATATTTCTCAAGTTGTTCCACATAATGTTGCAACATGAAAGTTGCTTGATTTTTATTTTTGGAAGTATAAGCAAGTGCAGTGTCGTCAGCATAGAGAGCTGTAGTCAGATTCCTGTTATTATAGTTGGGAAAGTCTGACGTAAAAATAGAGTACAGCGTTGGTGCGAGTACACTTCCTTGCGGTACACCAGCTTCCTTTTTTTTTTAATGATTTTTTCGCATTGATTTTTACACAGAATGTTCTGTTAGTAAAGTATGATTTGATCATATGAATAATCCAGGGTGGGAAATCATGTGCTGTTAGCTTGTAGATAATTGTCTCATGTGGGCATTTATCAAATGCTTTTGCCACATCCACAAATATGGCTGCTATGTGTTCTTTTTTTATTATTCCTTCAGCACATTTTTCAGTTATTCTAGAGAGTTGATGCACCATGGAGTGTTTATCTCTAAAACCTCCTTGAATAAATGGAATTACTGGGAATTCCTCACAGAATTGTTGCATTCTAATAAGAATTATGTTTTCAAATATTTTTCCCATTGTTGGGAGCAAAGAAATAGGTCTGTGATTTTCTGGAATGGCCGGATTTTTACCGGGCTTGGGTAGTAAAATTATCTCATCAGCTTTCCACTCATCTGGAAAGTATTTTATTTTAATAGCTTTATTGTATATTTTGGTAAGCGTGTGCACATATGCTTCCGATAATTTTTTATTGATTTTATTATTAATACCGTCCTTACCAGGTGCCTTTTTATTCCTGAGTTTGTTAATATGAAACCGTACCTACCTGTCACTAAGAGGAAGTGGGTTTTCAAAGTCAGGTGAAATAAATTTATTTTGGCTCTTAAAAGGGCATTTTTTTTTTTTTTCCCTCCCACATTCAGATTCTGTCCAACTTCTGCTGCTTGTTCCGGGTTTGCGGACCTAAGAGAGGTCGTAGCACTTTCAACTTTGAGTTGCTGCTTTCTCTGCCGTTTCTCTCCCCCCCTTTTTAAATCACACCATTCTGAGTGCTTTTATTTGGGTATGTTCTCACAGGGTTTTTTTACAGGTGAATTCCTCATAGAGTTGTGCACTTTGTGCAATTACTCTAGAGTTTTCGACATCCCCCACATGTTTAAAATAAGTATCCAAGGCCTTTTGGGTTTTGATGTATGTATCCGTATCAGGGATATCATTTATTTTAAACTGTTTTCCGAGTGAGTTTGCAAAAATTTCCGCTTTTTCTTCGTCAGTTCTAACTACCGTCCCATCTTTTTTTTGAAGGGATGGGAGTAATTTGACATTTTTATTTTGCAAGCTCGACGTAAGATTCCATAGGGTCATTTTATTTATTTTTTTATCCGAATTTTCAGAGTAGTTATTATGAGCTTCCTCGAATACTTGACCCCATGACCCATCTTCTAATTTTCTAATTTCTCTTTTAATTTGTCTATTTATGCAGCAATAAAGGTCATAGAAAGTTTTATTTCTTGTTCTTTGCCACTTGCTTTGTTACCTATTTTTTTCTTTAATAAGGTCCAAACTTTCTTTGGGTAAATAGTACGGATTTTTTTCTCTTTAGCAGGAGTTTGACATTCTTCCATAATTTTTTTAATGGCAAGGTTAAAGAGTTCAATAGCTCTGTCAATTTCTTCTTTGCTATTGCAGTCTCCAATTACCGGGGGTGGCACTAGTTTAATTTTCTCTTCAAATTGTTTTAAATTAGTGACCATTTTGGGTGCTGCTGTCACAGTTTTATCAGTATAAAGCTGGAGGTGAACGGGATTGTGGTCTGAGGAGAGCGCTGCCGCAGTGTAAATTTCAAAGTAATATTTATTATTCTTCAAGAGGGCAAAATCTAGTATGTTGCTAGTTCCTCTGAGTGCCGTTCTTGCGGGTTCAGACGGTGCCCCCAAATCAATGTTTTTGTTTAAGAGATATCTGAAGATATTGTTTCCACTTTTATTAGCTTTAGGGCAGTACCAATATCGGTGTTTACTATTAAAATCTCCCACTATGACCGTGGGAATATCTTCCTTGAAAAGATTATCTAGAGCTTCAGTGGTAATAATGTGGTTGGGGTGATTGTATAGCGCCATAAATTTAATCGGGTTATTTTTTGTTTTAATAATGACTGAGTGCGCTTCCATGCCATCCTCTGTGTTGCATGTTGCTTCACTTTGCTCTAGTTTATCTTTCACTGCAATCAAAATTCCACCACTTTTGTTGGTTTTGTCTTTTCTGTAAACCTTGTAGTTGGGAATTTTGAATTTAACTCTGTCTATTAGCCAGGATTCATTAATTAGTGCAATATAATTTTTTTTGTGTTTTAGGTAGGCTAAGAATTCTCTATGCTGCCTTTTTGATGCCTTGCACATTCCAGATTAATATGTTAAGTCCATTTGTTTCAGAGTAAAAAATTTCATCATTTTTTACTATGTCAATTTCTTTTATATTGTTGTTTTTATTGGTAACTTGGGCATCAATATCAGTATTGCAATTGATTGCTTCCATGTTTTGGACCAGTTTGGCAGCTAGATCTGCTATTTCATTGATGGTCCATTCACTGTCATTTTTTTTTCCTTTTTAACAGTTGTTTCACCATTTATTTGGTTTTCCGTAAAATTCTCACTCGTGGACTTTTCTTTAATTTTATTAATTAAAAGGTCAATTTTGCTTGACTAAGTATGTTTATTCTCTCGACCTACTATATTTACTGGTTTAGAAATGTTTTCGCCTGTCTTGCGGCTCAGTTCTTTGGGGTTATTTTTTTTATTCACATGTGTGAAGAATAGCCCCAACTCTCATTCACTGCTTTCTACATTCATTTCACTGCTTTCTATGTTATTCACATGTGTGAAGAATAGCCCCAACTCTCTTTCACTGCTTTCTATATTGTTTACTTGTTGGCTTACTATTTCAGTGTGTTTATTTTCCACATTATCATATAGAAGAGGCAGTTCGTTTTGTGTGTTATAAAGTGTAATGTTATTAGTATACTGCAATTGAGCACCTTCATTACAGGTAATTTTTTTGCCTCTTTAATTTCTTTGCTAAGCCTTCCTGTGAAATATTTTGTTTTTTTCACAGTTACAGTGAAATATTTTGGTTGTTTCACAGTTGGAGTAACTGTTTTTCTTTCCAATTTTTTTGGCTTTTGTGTAGCATTTTCACCTAAATATTTGTCAACATCAGCAATCAATTTCTCTATCACATTTGTGTTTTGGAAATTTTTGCAATGTTTCTCAATTCTTTCTTTTAGCACAGAATTATGTAAATTGCTTTTAATGACAACTTTTTTTTTCTCTGTGTAACAAGTTAATATTACGCAGGTATTTATTTGCATCATTTTTCATTAATTCTGTGTCATTTACTGCATCTTTTATTTTTGAGCTTAATTTATGCTCATATGATGCCTGTTCTTTATTATTATTTCTTTTTTTTTTTTTTTTTTTTTTTTTTAAGAAATAATAATAAAGAACAACCTCATATGATGGTTGTTGTTTATTATTATTTCTTTTTGCAGTTTTTTTTTTACTTTTCTCAAACTTTTTGAAACTTTCTAGAGTTTCAATTTTTTCTTTGTAAAGTCTTTCTTTACTTGTGTGAATACGTGTTCGTGTCTGTGGAAACATAGTTTCTTTCAACTGCAAACTGCAAAGCAGGTTTGGCAAATTCCTTTTTGAAAAAAGGGCCGTTTTTTTTTTTTTAACAGACCGACGTGGATTCACACCAAATTTCTTGCAAAAGCCTGATGCCGAAGCCTTCTCAGGTCTATTTTCCAAAAACCTTCCTCTTGTGTAAGGTCGTCCGGACATCTCTCGGACTTTTCATATATCTTATCTGGTATTTTCTCAGACATCTCATCACCCGGGCATCCCACCGGTGTTTTAATGATATGTGAAAATTTTACAAATATCCCATCGCTCGGGCATCACACCGGTGTTTTAATGATATCTGATAATTTATCAGATATCCCATCGCCCGGGCATCCCACCGGTGTTTTGATGATATTTGAAAATTTTTCAGGTATCCCATCGCCCGGGCGTCCCACCGGTGTTTTTATCATATCTGATAATTTCTCAGATATTATGTCTGGAATTGGCGCAGACACAAGAAGAGTCATCGACAACTTTTTTTGTCAGATGACCTGCCTAGAATTTTCTGAGGCACAGAATAAGAAATTATTTCACTTACCAATCTTCTTCTTGTTCTTCTGGTTTTTTTTTTTGGATACTATTACATAGTTCCGGAGGAAGGTTTCTAATACTCCTGGATCTTCTTGGATCTGGCTTTTCAGTTGACTGTCAAATTCCAGTGAAAGGGGATGAGGAACGGGAAACAACATCACTTTTCTTGGCGTCAGGCTTTTGCTCTACTACATCAGTACTGGTAATGCTATAAATTTTTACGATGGGCTGGAAGCTTAAACGAAGAGAAGTGGATTCGGGAAAATTTTAATTGAGCTTTGAAAAAGCTTAACAGCTAAAAGATCCCCTAACCGGACTGATTCGGATAGACTGGTAACCCAGAAACTATCTAATCGCAGAACAAGACGAACGACGAAAAGCTTGCACAGAAAGTTTACTCGCAGGTGCTCACACGATTGTGCGACCTTCCTGCTCGGAATCCAAAAGGCAACTGAATTGATTTACCAAATTATGAAATTGATGTTGTGCTTCATTCCACTAAGGCCTGGATTTATAAGGGAAAAAAGGGACAATTGTCCCGGGCCCCCAGCCGAAGCAGGCCTCTTCTCACAAAGATATAATAATTAAAAGATTACTTTATTTTATTAAAACAACAAAAATTGTGACGAACAGCTATTAACAATGACCTACTTTTTAATTCTTTACTAATGTTGCTATTATATTTGAAATTTTGGGAGTGTTTGCTCTGCTGTCATCGATGATGCACACTGTATGGTGACCAGTTAAGTTACTGTACACTGCACGAAGAAAATATAGCTACGACTATATTTTCTTCTTTTCAGATTGCTGTATGTTACGGAAAATTCAGTTTTCTGGAGCTCAGAAAAGAAAGGCTTCCAAAGAATAATGCACTATCCATTTCTTTCTGGACACATTGTTTCCATTATTTCACTTGTGGGACACTATTATATTAGTTCCAATTACATGCAGTAAAATGGCTGTGATGTGTAAATTTGAATTGTCCTCTTTGCTGTGTATTTTAATTTCGGAGTTCGAGAGGCACACCGAACCTGAAGTGTTCTGGGACCCCCAAGATCTACATCTGGCCTCGAGTCCACTGCTAATCACCGGAAGTTGTATTATGGTTACAGAGTGCCAAGAACAGAAAAATGTCACTTCTTTAATTTTATTTATCCTGAGATCCAGAAACTGGGACCATATGTAGTTTTCCTCCAAATGTTGCTTATAGTCAGCGGCAGAATGCATGCCTCTAATGGAATTAGCATCCAGTGTTTAGTGACAAAGAGTGAAAGCTTCAATGAAAGGAACATGGCAGAATCACTAAATTTCTCAAATACCAATTTCAATACCATACCATTTCATACCAATTTTAACATCATCATCATCTTAAAATTTGAGATACATACTTTTGTGCAATGAAATTAGAATGGAAATGCAAAACATGTAAAAAAAAAAGTTCATATTTTTTAACTTAAAATGAGGGATCAATTTTCCTGGCATCCAGCTCAAAGCGAGTTTCGATCCAGCTTTTCTACTTGGGCAGCTAAATAATTTCTGTACATGCCCAGCTGGGCATGTAACTTTTCAGATATTTTTTAAGCCCTGAATATGTTGTTCTTTTTTAACACATGAGTTGCATAAGTGAGGCAGTTTAGTGGTGCTATTTGAGTAGGAAGTTTCGGAGAATATAAATTGAACTGTATGCTCCCTTTAATTGTGAATTTTCTGATGTAAAGCACAATTTCTGGGATGAGATGAGCATTATTTTGAGCTAGTTTTTTACTATGAGAAAGTTATTGTTACAGGACATTTTAGTGCTAGAGGAGGTGTTCAGAATGAGATATCTGATAATGTTCCCCGAATCAGCTGAATTGCTCTTGTGTGAGTGGTGATGGTGAAAGATTAACATAACTTTGCATTGAGAATGGTTTTTGTGTATATTATACAATTTTAAACTACATATACTACACACCCATGTATTTTGGAGAATCACACTTTGGATCAGAAAACTGTTATAAATTACATAATTTATGATCAACACATGAAAGATTTAGTTGTTGACATGTGTGATGACAGATGGTGATGTTGGGTCTGATCATTATTACCTTTTAACGTCATGAGTGAAGTTGAATCTACATTGAAGAAAGAAGAATGTAATGGAAAAATAAAAGTTGAAAGGCATTCTGATGAATGTCAACATTACTCAGAGTTGCTCAGTGACTGACTTAATTGGTTGAATGCATGTGCGACTTATGTGTAAAAGAAGTAGTCTTGTATCAATATCTTGGTTATTGAGGTGTAACCAGAACAATTACTTGGCTATTAGACTCGGTGAACAATAGCTGAACCACTGTTAATTATAGGGTCATTCCACGCGAAATCGTCAGTTTTTGAATTAATTTTCCGCCAACACATCTCCGATTCTTGCGATTTTTTTTTAATGGGTAGCTACTCCCAACTTATAAAAACCCTGAAAGTTTCAATTTTTTATTTCCGATAGGTTAGAAGATATAATTTTTTTAATTTTGGTGCATGGCGAACATATTTTGCGTAAAAACGCAAATATCTCCTTTATTTAGAATAAAAATAAATACATAAATCAGCATTCTTTATTAATTTTTACCAAGGAATCCATTGGTGCAATGCACACGTTTTTATCTACTTTATAGTTTTTGAGTTATGAGCAATGAGAGAGCCTTTCTTCAATGCTTAAAAAGGCAATGTAGTACAGCACTTAGAAAGCTGCAGTTATTATTATTTGCAAAGAAAGATTTAATCTATCAAATGAAGAAAAAAACCCTTGGGCTTTTGCCTGAGCGCTGAGAAAATAATTTTTAAACATGGTGCATGGCCAGTGCATTGTCACGATGACAGCGCAATCGGCGAAGCACGCTGCCTCGTGGCCACGGCTGTGCGGAGACTTGGTACCGGAAGAAGAACGGCATTCCTCCCGCACGCAAGAAGCGATTACCCCCATTGCGCGGATGCATGTATTGTTGAACTCACGTTTTGAAGGAAAGGAATTCTTTATTTTAAAAAAGCATGATTAGTTCATGAACAATGTTTATATTTCGATGTCTCACAATGCTGTGATCAACTTCCATGTCAGTTTTTGATTAAATTTAATCAGATCAGACAAGAGGAAGTTGAGCTTCTGTGGAACGCATTTTTTTTTTTATCCGATAACGAATTTGGCGATTATCATAAAAATTTAACATCTACAGGTTTTACAGTGTTTTCGTGTCATCAATGTAAACCAATCAGTTCTAAACTTTCGGCTTTTGGAAGTTTATGAATTGTAGCCTCTTAAATAAAAAAGCAAAATGGCATTCCACATGGCTGTTTGTTTTTGTACTTATGGGAGGGAATTGAGGGGGGGGTCCTCTGAACGAATTTCTAACAAAGCAGCAAAAACATGCATTTTGGAATTATAGTTGAAAACGAACAGAGAGAGAAATTCCTTGTCAGGTTACAAACTGTACTTCATAAATAGCCTTGAGAGAGAGAGGGAGAGATATATATATAGAGAGAGAGAGAGAGAGAGAGAGAGAGAGAGAGAGAGAGAGAGAGAGAAAGAAAGAAAGAAAAGACCTAAGTAAGCTAAAATTGCGAATAGTAACACTTGCCATAGAGATTCGTATCCATGGTTCCCATAATCCATACGTTGAATAAATACTATGTACAGTATTCACTTGAAAACGTTTTTTTGACTAGGGATAACATTATCAGCGTCGAGTAAAGTGCACATGAACGGAATGTTTTGCCAAAATTTCTGCCAAACACTTCAAAGTGTGTGCCTCCTCTCCCATCACGTTTAGCCCCCTCGCCATTCCTTAATGGCCCACCCAGTTCTGAGCAGCTAGCGTCGCCACTGCCCTACGTTTGTTAACTTATTTGCCATTATGGTATGACGTTATCTGTTCGCCACAGATGTAGAACTGTTTAGTTTTCTTAGAGATGATTTATTCTTTTTATCTGTGCTATGGCCGACACTCTTGCTTCTAGTATTTTTTTCTCTCTCTCTTTTAAAGACAGGATAGCTCGAGACCTCGAATCCCTCAGATCCTAATTTATGACTTCTGGCAAACAGAGAACGAATTTCTAAGAGTGAGCACCGCAAGTGGAAAAGCTCCGTAGTGTATTTTCTCAGATCTCTTTTATTCTCTTGTGATTTGAAAGTTGCTGCCTAGTTTTTCAGCGTCTTTGTGCATTGTTATTGTGACGTAATGCGTTAAACAAAAAAAAAAAACAAAAAAAAACAAAAAAAAAACGAATTCTTAATTTAAGAGATAGTTAAAGTAACTTGTCAATATGAGGACGATAACTGCGTTGCTACTGATAAAGAGAAACATAAGCTCATAAAACAAAGCAGACAAATTATGATCGCTAAATAGTAACACGAGTTCCATACTTGTTTTTCATAAATTCGTAATCAATAATTGCGATACATTGAGTATTACATTAATGAAAACGTATTCATACGTTCGAGGTCTGTTAATGTTTCTCATTATATCTAAATTTATTGGCATGATTAATAAAAAAAAAGTAATAACGGAAATAAATCCAATTGCTACCACTCTGACACCAGAATGTAATTATAGGAGACATAAAATTTTTCGTTGAGTGTAACCGTCAAACTGTATTTTCCTATTTTGGGGCTACACCACGAACAGTTAAACTGTGTTTTTCTTATTTTAGGGTGCTGTGGTACGTTTTGTTTCATATGAGCTTTTGAGAGTTTCGTGAGCTCCCACCTGACGCGTAATCTTTAAATAAGCAACTGAAATAAAAAATAAATAAATAAAAAACAGTCAAGATGACAACTGCGAAATATACTCGTTCATTTAAATACCAGATCTACCAGAAAATAATCGATAACATTTTTTCTAACCCGACGCTGAGCCTTGCTAATGTCATCATCTGTGATCAAGTATCTGACGTTAACTGAAACGCAGTATATATCTCCTCTACCTCACAAGAATAGGCACCGAGATATATATCCCCGATTACTTTATTTCTCAAGCTGTCATTCCTTGATCATTTTCTCTTACGGCAGGTGTGGACAACTAGACAATTTATTAATTCCTGTAATAGAACTATTTCATGTCTAAAAATTCTGTGGGATATTGCGTGAGCTGTAGAAATCATTAATCAATATTCCCAAAACTGTTTTCAATGTCAATTGCATAATTTATAAGTGTCAGTACTGTATATCATTAAGCTATACGGGGAGAAAAAAGTTTACATTAGTTCTTCTCGTCTTTGATTGGTCAGAATACCAATATATTTCCGACGTCTGTCGCATAATTTTATGCGTTATTTGTGTGTAACCTTTTTCACAGTATGCTCATATTGGTAAGCTGTACGGAGAAAATGGTTTATATTAGTTTTCCTCGTCGTCGAATGGCTAAGAATGTGGTGGATGGCATCTGACGATTTGGCATGAAATGACCCTTTAGTAATATTTTACAGTTATATTATTTGAAATGCCTTTAAACATAACATGAATTCACTATCCTTCCTTCTTCAAGCATCACATCAAATTATCGTGCGATCTGACCAACACGTGCAATAGTATCTTGATCTCCAGCCCATCCTAAGGCAAGCATCCACTCCCACTGCCTTTGGCTGGCTGCCAACGCTATTCGCCGCGCGCCTTTTCACAGTGGCAAAGTACGAGCCGTGCACCATATTTAAAAATTCTTTTCTCAGCGCGCACGCAAAAGACCAAGGTTTTTTTTTCTTCATTTATTAGACTAAACTTTTCTTTAAAAACGAAAAACAATTGCGATCTTCTAAGTGCCGTACTACATTGCTTTTTTATGTTTTGAAGAAAGACTCTCCTGTTGCGCGCCCTGCACGGGGATAACTGGTTTTCCAGTCATTTGGGGAGCGGCGCCCCCATGGCCCGAGCTAACCTTGTGACGGTTTATCTTGCCTCTGCGGCTTTAACGATTACATAACCGAAGGGACAGCTGTTCATCCAGCTGATGGGGGATGGCGTCCCCATGGCCCGAGCCGATTTTCTCTTATCATTTTGCTTTTTCGTCTTTAGTTTATTTCTTGACATGTACCCGCCTCAGTTGTAGGCTGCTCAGGTTGTGATGAAGCGCCAGCTCCGGGTTTTGTTCCTCGTTCCCTTCCCTGTCTTTTCTCTTTTGTGTTACATTTTCTGTTTTTCCGGAGCTGGTTAGCTTAGACCTACCTGCATGTTTGCCGTGTGCGGTGACCCGTACAGGTGGAAATGAGGATGCTGGAGGCTGAGGTATTTGGGGGCCGGGTTGTAGTGTCTCCAGATGCCAACACTCCTCTTTGCCCTCTGCTTCACCCTAAACGGGAGGCTGGGAGCTAACCCACTCCTGGTCAGGAAGTGTGTGGCCGAGTTGCGTCCGGACTTCTAGCGGCTTGTCGTTCTGTTCGGCTGGGTGAGTTTGGGGGTAGGGTGGGCATGCCAAAGGGGTGTTCTCCGGGCACGGGAAAGTCTGGGTGCGCGCCGAGCGTGTGTCTGCCCTACCAACTTGCTATATCCGCTGACTATCCCTAGAGCCGTGTCCTGCGTCCTCTTGGGCTTGCGGACCTCCGGCTCTCCCTCGTTGGGCTCGGTAGTGGGTGGGGAGGTTGGGGGACGAATCTATTTTTCTTCTCATGGCAAATCAAAGTGTTTCCCATGCTGTACCTTTGAAGTGCCGTGTGGAGGATGGGACACCCTCCTCCACTAAGAAACTACTCAGTTCCAACTGCAATGCTCTATTTCTCCTAATTCATTCTGTTGATCCTGCACAATCCCTCAGTTCGAAGAGTCCTTTTGGATTAATAAGGCTCTTCAGGCCGTTGCGGGCTCACCAAAGAGTGTTAAGAAGCTCCCGTCAGGGGATCTTCTTGTGGAGACATCAAATCCACGCCACAGTGCCACCTTGCTGGAGACGACCGTTCTGCTGGACGTTCCAGTCCAAATATCTCCCCATGGTTTCCTCAATTCCTCTCGCGGTGTTATCAACTCCCGCGACCTGCTGGAATGCAGCGATGAGGAATTGCTGGAAGAACTTGGGGAACAACATGTCACTGGGGTTCGCCGTATTCTTTTCCGGCGGGATGGGAAATCTATTCCCTCCCGGAACATCGTGCTCACATTTGACTCCCCTACCCTGCCAACTTCCATCAAGGCAGGGTACTTGCGACTCGATGTTCGCCCATACATTCCGAACCCCTTGAGATGTTTCAAGTGCCAGCATTACGGTCACTCCCAGCAGTCTTGTGGTAATGTAGCGAAGTGTGGACGCTGTGGTTTGCCAGAACACTCTTTGGCGGACTGCTCCGCTGAGGCGGATCATTGTGTTAATTGCGAGGAATCTCACCCAGCTTCTTCTAAGCAGTGCCCAAAGTGGATCGAGGAGCAGGCTATCCAACGCCTGAAGACGACCGAACATCTGTCTTATCCTGAAGCCAGACGGCGGATAGCTCCTCTACCACCAGGCCGGCGCTCCTATGCATCGGTTGTGGTCCAGAAGGCTACTGTTGCGGTGCAGACTGAGGTGACCATCCCAGCGCGGGGTCCTTATGTTTTTGAGGACATCGTTGCTGCCGGATTGGAGGCACTGAAGTCTCGCCGCATTGAATCCAAGGCGCCATTAACATTGACGCCTAAAACATCCTCTGTGCAGAAAACATCCTCTGCCAGCACTGGGACCCAGTCCCAGGGCGCAACTAAGAAGAGGCCGGAAAAGGTGAAACCAGGATCCTCCCCCTCGAAACAGAGCAAAAAACCACCAAAACCCCCGGTAGCGCAGCCCTGAGTGAGTAAGCACAGCCCTGTGTTGCCTCCGGATATTGCAGATGGTCAGGAGCTCATGGACGACTCGGAGACATTCTAGTCGTCTGTCATTTTCGTTTTTTCATCCTTTCCTTTTATTTTTCATTCTGGCTACGCTCATTCAGTGGAATTGCCGAGGTCTGCGTTCATGCATTGACGATTTAAAAGGCTTACTGTCTTCGCACACACCTGTGTGCGTGTGTCTCCAGGAGACAAAGCTTCGCACGACGGACACTCCTTCGCTGCGGAGACATTCTTTTCCACAAAGATCACCAGGACGGCGTAATTGCCTGCGCCTGCGGAGGAGTGGCCGTCGTTTTCCCTCATGGTGTCCCTGTCACTGCGGTTGCCCTTCGGACGACTTTGCAGGCAGTGGCAGTGCAACTATCTGTGAACACTCTGCTTACGGTGTGTTCCATCTACATACCACCAACTGAAGCTGTGGGCCTTTCGGATCTGGAAGATTTAGTTGACCAGCTGCCGCCTCCTTTCTTCATCTTAGGAGATTTCAATGCACACAATCCGTTGTGGGGTTCTGCCACTCATGACTCCAGGGGCCGTGTTGTTGAGTCCCTTCTCTCCAACACGTCCCTCTGTCTTCACAACACCGGGGCAGTCACTTACTTTCATGAACCCACCCGCTCGTACTCGGCCATTGATCTGTCCTTGAGTTTGCCATCGTTATATCCTGATTGGTCCTGGAGCGTGTCTGATGATCCCCTTGGCAGTGATCACTTTCCCATCTTTCTCCGTCTGGCAGGTGACGGGTACCGTCATCCTACTCGCCCTGCTAGATGGGCTATCGATCGAGCCAAGTGGGACTCATTCACGGCTTCAGCGACCATTACTCCAGACATGGTGACCTCGGGTACGATCGATGAAGCTGTTGCGGCGGTAACGGATAGTATTGTGCAAGCGGCAGAACCTACCATCCCCAGGACGTCGACTAAACTTCCATGTTGCCCGTGACCTTGGTGGAATTCCTCTTGCAAGGCAGCTCGTCAGGCCCAACATCGGGCTTGGGGTAGGTTTCGTCGGTACCCCACCAACGCGAACCTACTTGCTTTCAAGAGAGCCAAATCTTACACGCGTTTGGTACGTCGTCGTAGCCAACGGGAATCTTGGATACGATACGTATCCGGGATTAACACTACTACCAGCTCTAAGATCGTTTGGGACAGGATCCGCAAGATTCGGGGTAAGTACCCTTCTGGGGAAATCTCCATTCTTGAAAGTGGTGGAGGAACGGTTGCTGACACTCAGGGTATTGCTGACTGTCTGGGCGCCGCATTTTCTTCGGTGTCCAGCAGCCGCAATTACCCTGCTTCGTTCCGGCAGTTACAGCCGCGGCTTGAACGGTCCAAGGTTTCCTTTGGACCGTTTTCCGCTACCGAATATAACAGCCCGCTGACTGCCGTCGAACTGAAGATTGCCCTGAATTGGTCCGGCCGAACATCTGTCGGACCGGATAACATCCATTATGAAATGCTGAAGCACCTTTCTCCGTCATCTCTTGAATGTCTGCTGGTCCTGTTTAACAGGATCTCGCACAAGCGTGACTTTCCCGAGTCTTGGCGCACTGCCATTGTCGTTCCTGTTCTCAAACCTGGTAAAGATCCCGCTAACCCGTTGAACTACCAACCAATTGCTATGACGAGCTGCCTCTGCAAAGTTCTAGAGCGCATCATCAATTTTCGTTTAGTTTTTTATTTGGAATCACGTCACCTTCTTTCACCTCATCAGAGTGGATTTCGGAAATTCCGATCCACCTCAGATCATCATCTTCGCCTTGAGACATCTGTCAGGGAGGCGTTTGTCCGGCGTCAGCACATGGTCTCCGTGTTCTTCGACATGGAAAAAGCTTACGATCAAACCTGGAGATACGGCATTCTCTGTGATCTGCGGGACTGCGGATTGCGGGGAAATTTGCCTACCTTCATTGCCGGATTTCTCCAGAACCGGATGTTCCGTGTGCGGGTCGGATCGACCCTCTCTGCGTTATACCCACAAGAGCAGGGTGTCCCTCAGGGCTCCATTCTTTCTGTGACATTGTTCATCCTTTGTGTTAATCATATTTTCACTCTACTTCCTCCATCGGTTCGTGGCTCCATGTACGTGGATGATCTGCAGATTTCTTGCGCATCTGTCAACTTGCGCACTATTGAGCGGCAGCTGCAGTCGGCCATTAATAAGATCTCTTCCTGGGCCTCCCACAATGGATTTGGCTTCTTGACCCAGAAGACCGTTTGCGTGCATTTTTGCCGCAAACGGGGCCTTCACCCAGACCCCAGCCTCCGTGTGGGGTGTTCTACCGTCCCTGTGGTGTCAGAAGTCAAGTTCCTTGGGCTAACATTTGACCGAGCACTCACCTTCCGACCTCACATCCAGTCTTTGAAGGTGAAGTGCACGAGGTCATTGAGTATCCTGAAGGTCCTCTCTCGAACATCTTGGGGGCTGACAGGTGCTCAATGCTTCGCATTTACCATTCTCTGATTCGGTCAAAGTTCGACTTCGGTTGCATAACGTACGGTTCGACACGTCCTTCCGTGTTGCGGCCTCTGGATCCTATCCATCACCAGGCTCTGCGGCTATGCACTGGTGCTTTCCGTACCTCTCCTGTGCATAGCCTGTATGTCGAGGCCCATGAACCGCCATTGTGCATCCGACGTAAGCAGCTGTCTCTTCAATTCTTCACCAAGTTGAAGTCTCTTCCTGATCATCCACTGCATGGTTCCATTTTCCAACCGCAATGTGTCCGCCTATTCTCACACCGGCCTTCCTGTGTTCCGACGTTTGGGATTTGGTTGTCGACCTTAGTGCGCGATGCTGGTCTAGACTTGTCAAGGATTGGTTTGATCAGGTTCTACAATGAACCGCCTTGGCAGCCTGTTCAAGCAACGGCTGACCTTTCCCTTTGTGTGTGGCCAAAGTCTTCCACTCCTGCTCTGGTGTACCAGCAGCTCTTTGCCGAGAAACAGTCTCTCTTCCCGGATTTCGTGCCTGTATTTACTGACGGGTCGAAATCCGGTGAGGTTGTTGGATCCGCTTTCGTGTGTGGCGATGCCTCCCATGCTGAGAGGCTTCCGCCTGAATCCACTGTCTTTTCGGCAGAGATGCGTGCGGTACACCTCGCTTTGTGTCACATACAGTCTAGATCTCATCGTCGCGCTATGATTTGCTCCGATTCCCAGTCCGTCATCCAAGTCCTATCTTCTCCAGAGGACACGGACTCACCGGTCATCCGTGATGTCCGTCGTCTTCTTGGAACTTTGGAAGGTGCTGGATTCCTGGTCCGATTCTGTTGGGTTCCTGGCCATGTTGGGATCCGGGGTAACGAGCTGACAGATCTATCTGCCAGGTCTGTTTCCTCCATGTCGCCAGCTCGGCTGCCACTGTCTTTCCGTGATTATCGGTCATTGATACGGAAATTTGTTGTGGATGAGTGGCAGCCCCTGTGGTCTCAGCAGGGCAGCAATAAACTCTATGCCATCAAACCACAGATCGGACTATGGAAGTCTAGTTTGCGGAAGAACCGTCGTGAGGAGGTTGTTCTTGCGCGTCTCCGCATTGGGCACTGTCGTTTTACTCACCGCTTTTTGCTGTGTGGCGACAGTGCCCCGATGTGTGAGGCATGCCAATGTCATCTCACCGTCCTTCATGTTCTGTGTACTTGTGTTCGTTTTTGTGATCATCGTTTTCGTTATTTTCTTTCTCATTTGTTGGACGAAGGAGCAGCTACGCTGCAGACTCTCATTGGTGAGGACTGCGATCTGACCGCAGTGTTCTCATTTTTTAAAGAAATTGACTTTTTTAATCTTATCTAGTTTTACCGCTTTCATTTCCATCTTTCACTTTTACCATTTCATCCTGTTTTTACCCTTGTGTATGTGTTTTACTGATTTTGTTCTATTTTGATGTCTTCTGTTTGGTGCTCTTTGGCCACCCATGGCCCTTGCGCCATTAAAATCTACTAACTAACCAACCAGCCAACCAACCAACCAACCTATTGCGCGTAACTCCAAAACTAAAGAAGAAAGAAATTTGTGCAATGCACCAATCAATTCCTTGGGGGAAATTACGAAGAAGTGATGATTTTGGTACTTTTTTTTATCCAAACAATGGAGATATTTGCGTTTTTATGCGATTAAGGCCTGCCATGCACCAGAATTCGAAAATTAATATCTTCTAATCTACGGGAAATAAAAAAATGAAACTTTCATGATTTTCATACCTTGGGGTGATATATTCATGAAAAAAAAATCGTAAGAATCGGAGATAGTGTGGTGGATAGCATCTGACGATTTGGTGTGGAATGACCCAATTTTGTTTCTGAATAATGCATCATCGCATCCAGATGCTACACTGGAAAATGTTAAATCAGTTTTTCTCCCACCCAACACCACATCAATTTGACAGCTTTTGGATCAGGGCATAATAAATTGCTTCAAAAATTTGTACCGTCAATGTGTGGTAAGGTGTCTTTTGGTGAACATGGACAATATTGAGTCTGCTCGTGCTCTTGCAGGTTCTGTCACTGTCTTAGACGCTACATTGTGGATTGTATCAGCCATTAAAAAAATTGGCCCTGCAACCGTCCACAGCTGTTTCACAAAAGCGGAATTTATCCCCATAACTGCTTAAAAAAAAAGAGGATTCTGGAGCAACCGTCGATGATCCGGAACTTCAAAAATTTCTACGATCATATGAAGAGTATGCTTCAATTGCTGAAGCATTATTGACTAAAAATCAGTCCATTGAAATATTCTGATCTTATTGCTTGTAGAACTGAGGTCAAAAACGGAAACCAAACCACTGAAGCCACAGAAAGCGATGACGATGATGTTGCAACTTACAATCTGTTAACAAACAAGGATGCAATGGAAAGTGTCAAAAACTTAAGAAATTATTTTTTACAAAAAAAAAATGATGTGAGTGGATTAAAACTGTCATCTGAACTGGAAATACATCTAGAATCTAAAATTGTACACGAATGTAGAAACATACAACAATATTGGATTCATCATCATCATCATCATTGTCAACCATTATCAATCCACTGCTGGACGAAGGTCTCCCCAAGTTTCCTCCACAACGGTCTGTCTTGTGCCAGTCTCCTCCATGTCACTCCCGCATATTTACGAATTTCATCCACCCATCTCCCATGTGGTCTTTTTCTGGGTCTTTTCCTGTCCCTTGGAATCCAATCTAAAATTTCGGCTGTCCATCTATGGTCTGTCCTTCTGGCAGTATGTCCAGCCCATTGCCATTTCAGGGATTTAACTCTGATCATGATGTCTTCCACTCTCGTCATTTTTCGGATCCACGAGTTCCTCTTCTTATCTCTCCTGGTTATACCAAGCATGCACCTCTCCATGCTGCTTTGAGTTGTCTGCAGCCTTTGTATGTCTCTTTTAGTTAAGGTCCACGTCTCTGCACCATACGTAAGCACTGGAAGGATGCATTGATCAAACACTTTTCTTTTAAGACATAATGGCATATTGCTCTTGAAAATTATGCTGTTTCTTCCAAAAGCTCTCCAGGCAAGTTTTGTACGCCGATTAATTTCTTCATCAATGTGACCCTCACTTGATATCTGCTGTCCAAGATAAACATACGTATCTGTTATCTCCAGTTTTTCTCCATCAATCGATAAATCTTCATTTCTTGTAAAAGCATTGAACATCACTTTTGTCTTCTGAAAGTTCATTTTTAATCCCACTTCTTTACTCTTGTCAGCAAGTTCCTGGATCATACTCTGCAGCTCTGATGGGGTAGTTGCAAAAATGACTACGTCATCAGCAAAACGAAGGTGGGTTAGATAATCTCCATTAATCTTTATCCCTTTGTTTTCCCAGTTCAGTGATTGAAAGACATTTTCCAATGTGGCATTAAAAAGCTTCGGAGATATGGTGTCACCTTGTCTCACTCCCTTTCCAATTTTTATGTGTGTTGTATTTTCAAACAGCCGAATCTTTGCACTTGCATTTTCATAGATGTTATTAATAATATTAATGTATGCATCTTCAATACCGCAGGATTTCAGAGCCGTGGTAACTGCTGATGGTTTCACCGGAATCAAAGGCTTTTTCATAATCGATAAAAGCCATGCACAATGGAAGTTCATATTCCCTCGCTCTTTCAATTAGTTCTCTCAGTACATGGATATGATCTATTGTGCTGTAGCCACTCCTGAATCCAGCTTGTTCTCTCAGTTGAGCCATGTCCAGTGTTACCTTCAAGCGGTGTGAAAGAACTTTAGTGAAGATTTTATAAACCACTGATAGGATGCTGATAGGTCTGTAGTTCCTGAGATCCTCAATGTCACCTTTTTTATGTAGCAGGATCATTGTAGCATTGTTCCAATCCTCAGGAATCTTCCCTTCATTAAGGCATCGAGTGAAAATTTGGGCGAGTACTGTTTCAATTTCTCCACTTGCTTCTTGTATGATGTCTACAGTAATTCCATCTTCTCCTGGAGCTTTTCCCCGCTTCATGTTCTTGATTGCATGAGCAACTTCTGCTGGGAGGACTGGAAGAACTCTGGTACCTTTCATGATGTCTGGAGTACATGTATCATCCCTTTCATATAATTTGGAGTAGAAATCCTTCACTCTTGTCAAAATTTCGCCTCTATTTCTTGTTATAGAACCATCTTCTTTTCTCAGAGCCATAATCTGTTTTCTTCCCTTACTGAGATGTCCCTTTGCTATCTTTAGGCTTTGGTTGTTTTCAATTGCTTTCCTCACTAGCTCACAGTTGAATTTCCTTACGTCTTCAGTGATACTTTTTCGTACTGTCTTGCATAGCTCTATATATTCCACTTTGGAAGTCACATCTTCTTTAGTTGTCCTCATCTCTCTTCTTTTTTGCATCAACATTTTCGTTTTTCCTGATAATTTATTTACATGCAACTTGTTCTTAGACCCAGCTAATTTTGTTGCTGTTTCCATAAGAGCTTTGGTTACTTTTCTGTTAACTTCCGAAATATCCACTTCTTCCGATGTTAGGCCTTCTAAAGCAGAGAATCTGTTCTTCAGTTCCAACTTGAAAGTATTATGGTGTTTTTTAAGGTTGGTTATGTCAATACATTTTGTTTGTCTTATTGGATTACTTTGCTTTAAATAAGGGTTAGTACAGTATGTACGATACTTTACAATACGTACCTTAAAATCTTATGTATGTTTGTATAATTGCTGTATGCACTTTCATACATGTATTTTACTTACATTTTCAAATTATGTACTTTCACAAAACTGTGTTTTTAAATACTGTATACAGTATGCATAAAATACAGTATAATTAAAAGAAACTATAGACAAATAGCTCCTAAATATACATATAGCCATAACAGGAACTTTTTGTAGGGTAGTAACGATTAACTTGGTTTTCTCAGTAGCAGATGATTACTTTGGTTTTCTCAATAGTGGAGACTTCTATATAACGAACAATTTCCGGTTCACCTTGAGTGTCCATTATTCAGAAGTTTTACTGTATAACAAAAAGCACGTTAGAACAACAAAAAAAAATCATGAACTTGTTTGGTTTTGTATTTATATAGGAAATACAAAACTTTATAACAAAATACTTTGCATCGAAAAACACCTTATTACGAAATAAAATTCTGGGGAAAAATGCTCAAGCAGAACTTTATAGTGTAGCGAATTTTTCCCTCTTTTAAAAACTGTAAACGATTTAGCTGTCATGGAACTTCAACAAAAGAACAAAAGTGACATGTTTCGCCAAACCTATCATTCTTTTCCCTTCCGGCCCTGATATAATGCACTCATTGTGTCTCTTTGGAGTAAACAGTGTAGTGTTTTACCCTAAGGTGTGTTTTCTATATGAAAGTCATTTAAAGGTCAGACCCCCCACCCCCTTTAACAATAATGGAGGTTTTAACATCAGAGGACCCCTTCAACTTGTTTGGTGATCGACAACAATGGAATTAGCCCTCAGTAGAAGGTGGTTGGGAAAATAATTTCTTTCAGGTGAGAGATAACATGACACAATAGGCAGTAGCTAATGTATTCGGTGTGCAACTATATTCTCGGCCACAGGCACGACACGTTGACAGCAAATTATAGCAAATCGAATACGTACCCAATCAGGGAAATAATCTCCGTCATGTTGGATACATTTGAGCCATTGGTCAGGGAGCTGCCGAATGCCACTGCGGAAAAAAGAGGGCTGTTTCGAGTTGATAAAGTCATCAATATTTGTGTGGACCTCCTCGACAGAAGTAAAGTGCGTATTACTCAGGTGATGTTGCATGGAGTGAAAGAGGTGATAATCCGACAGGGCAAAGCCTGGAGAATATGCAGGTGGGACAAAATCTCCCATCCCAGGTTGGTGATCGTGTCTAAAGTCATTTTCGCGGTGTGAGAACGTGCGTTATCCTGAAGCAAAATGACCGACCTTCTGCTTGCCAGTGTCAGTTGGTGGGGCACCCAACGACCCTCCTTGTGAATCCATCCAAGCTTGTGCAGGCACTTAGCAATGGCTTGCCATGTTACTCCAAGTTCCTTGGCGAGCTCTGACTGTGTGCGACAGGGATTCGCGTCCAACAGTTGTTCCAGTTCCTCATCGTCAACTTTCTGTGGCTGTCCCAGACGTTCTGCATCACGGAGATCGAAATTTCTCTGCTTAAACCACTGGAACCACTTCTTACACATACTGTAGGACACAGCAGCCTCACCCAAAGCAGCACAGATCATTTGCTGGGCTTTTGCTGCACATTTTTTCAGCTGAAACATGAACAGGAGGCAGTGCCTCAAATGTTGCTTCTTGAACGACATTGCTTTCACTGTCAACTTTCGTCCCTTCTGTCACTACAGCTGTGAGCAGTTACGGTTGCCTGGAAAGCTGTTGGATGGTGCTGCAATCAGCCATTATTGCACGCAGCTATTTGCATTTGCCGACGTTCTATGATCGCTTGCAGTTAGTGGCCGAGAATTAAGTTGCACACCTAATATATTTGCAGACAAAACTCCTGTCAATCGAGGGACATTAAAATTCCGAAACTTTCCTGTCCTCAACTGCTAGGACCAGATATCTTTGAAAACGAGTTAAATGGCTAAGTCTCATATGTGAGAGACATACACACTAACTCTTCACTTAAAATGACAACAAACCAAAGGTGCTTAACACTAGATGAAAGAGTAAAGATTTTAATATGCATAGAAATTGACAGCAAAAAGAAAGGAGACATTGCTAAGGAGTTCAGCATTCCTCAGTCGACTTTAAGCACAATTTTGAAAGATAAAATCCTGAAAGCTTATGAAAATGGGAAAATTTTCACTTCTTTCAAGAGGATACGTTCCACGAAATATGCTGATATCGAAGATGCTTTGTTCTCAAGATTTGAAGATGCACGTCCGAGAAACGGTGCTGTGAGCAGAAGTATTTTACAGGAGAAAGTGCAGACATTTGCATTGGCTTTAGGATACAAAAATTATATAAACATTTTAGTAATGAAAACGGGAAAATTTCCACTTCTTTCAAGAGGATACATTCTGCGAAATATGTCGATGTCAAAGATACTTTGTTCTCATGGTTTAAAGATGCATATGCAAAAAACATCCCTGTGAGCGAAAGCATTTTACAGGAGAAAGTGCAGATATTTGCATCAGCTTTAGGAAATGAAAATTTCAAAGTCAGCAAAGGGTGGCTTAGAAGACATCATATTGTGTGCAAAAACGCTAGTGGAGAAGCAGCAAATGTTTATAAGACGGTTGAGGATTGAATGTGTGAGATACATCAGAGATATGGTATGTGATTTAATAAATTAATTGAAGTTTTTATATTTCATTACTACTTTGACAAAAACTTCCCATTACAAATAACTTACCATTTCTTAATCTATGGGCGCTATTTCGTAATTACAACATAGAAATCTTATGCATAATGAAAATTTCTATGTACTAACTTCTTAACGAAAATTTCGCTATAACATTTTAATGGAAATATGCTGTTACAAACTTTTTCTATTCCCCTTGAATTTTGTTATAACGAGTTACGACTGCATGAATTCAGTAGTTCCTGATTAGAAAAATGCAAAAATTCTTACAACACATAAAAAACATAACCAGATTTTGTCATCCGAAGCCGTCGTCATAGAAAAAACTCTTTACTTAAATTGTAACAATACATCACTTTTAGAACTTCCATTTCCTTGAAAATATCTAATTGATCAAGGAAAAAAAGGGGAGAATAGAAAGAAAAAAAAATATGAAAGAAAAAGAGAACCAGAATGCCGGTGAATCACCTATCAAGATACTTCACACTTTGATCAACGGATGGTGCCAAGCAGTATTGTCGCATAATATTATGAGGATTCTGATGCATGAGGCTTCTGGGCAGAAGTGGATGTCTACATTCTTGTAGTTACAATGGGCTGAATATTAGCCTGAATACCACTGAAGATGACAGTGACTTCTCAAGAGAGTCGTGCATGGCTGTGTATGAGAGTGTAATTGTTCCTACTCTGATGTATGGCAGTGAAACCTGGGTACTGCAGAAGAAACATAGAAGTCATTTGTGTGCTGGAGAAATGCGTTACTTACGGGGTTTGTGGCAAGGCACATTCTGATTGTGTGAGAAATGAAGATGTGTTGCAGTTGTGTAATGTGAAGCAAAATGTTGTTAGCAAGGTGGAGACTAAATATGTTTTGGTGGTTTGGCCATGTTGAAAGAATGAGTGATGAGATGCTTATTAAGAAAATCTTTTTAGCCCAAGTGGCAGAAAGGAAAGGCAGAGGAAGACCAAGGAAGTCATGAGAGGATCAGATTCAGGAGTGTCTGCATGAGAAACATTATGAGTATGAAGTATAGAAGATCTTGTGTACGGCGTGTAATGAATGTCAGTGAAGCCCGAGTTGTTTATCAAGATCACTGTAAATGGAGAAGTTTGGTATGGCAACAGTAAGTAAAAACAAAACTATCTGGTAGTTTGTATTTCTTTTTGGAGCTAACCTTTGAATCTCAGAGAACAGCTTAGTGGTATGTATGTATGTATGTATGTATGTATGTATGTATGTATGTATGTATGTATGTATGTATGTATGTATGTGTGTGTGTGTGTGTGTGTGTATTTATTTATTTATTTATTTCATCCCATAGGTGCTCTATAGGATTAAGATCAGAGCTCTGTGCTGGCCAGTCCACACACAATACGGAATTATCAAACCACACCGTAACAGTCCTTGCTTAATGGCTCTGTGCATTATCCTGCTGGTACCACCCATAACCAATGGGCTAGGACCATACCACATAAAACACCCCCACACGAGTATACTGCCAGCTCCAAATTTGACTGTAAGAACAGTACACTGTGGTAATTAACATTCCCCTGGCTGCCACCATACCCACACACAGCCATCAGACTGATGAATCGTGCATCTGGATTCATCAGTCCATAGGACCCGTTTCTATTGATCTATAGTCCACGATAAATGTTCTTTATACCATGCTAAACGACGAGTAGCATCCGAGTGGAGATGAAAGGCTTATGAGCAGCCACACGACCACGGTAATCCATGGAATGAAGTTCTCTGCAAATGGTACATGTACATATTGAGGTTCCAGCATTGTTACTGACCTGTACACTGAGTTCTTGTGCAGTACTCCACCGATTAGCTGTAACAACTATCCTGAGGCTTCGATGTCCTCTATCACTGATTTTCTTTGGTCTGCCGGTATGTTTTGCTGCTTCAGGCACGCCATGTGTCTTCCACTTATTCAGTACAGCCAATACATGAATATGTGTCTTCCACTTATTCATGTATCCGCTGAAAAAAATAAATTCAAATCGGAGTTTTAGAAGAAGACGTATCAGGAAAAATGCAATTTACTTTTACGCCCCCTAGCGGAAAATTTATGCTTAATTTGAAAAAGTAACTATATCTAAAATACTTTTCAACATACATGGAATCGAAAGATAACAGTATTTTTTCAATCGGATGTTTAGAAGCAAATATGTGGAATAAAACGTATTTTTGAATTCGACATCATCTGCATTTAGCGGTGAAATTATACATCGTAAAAAAAAACCGAAATAAAGGATCATCATTCGCATATTTCAAGCTTCCCAATGCAAAAATAAATTTTCAAATCGGACAAATAGTTGCAGAGATATCGTGGGTACAGACGGACGGACAGCCAACCCGTAACATAAGCACAATATTTTTTACAAAAAGACGCGCTAAAAATAAAAAAGAGAGAAAAAAAATGAAAATTCGTAGAATCCATAGTTTCGACAGTGAGTTCCGTAGTTCCGTAGTCAAACAACTGAATCCATAGAAACTACAGACATTCCGTAGTAGTTGGCAGGTATGGATAATCAATCGCTCAACGTTTCCATCATTTGCGTCTCTCAAGTGAGCATAACTTTCTGCACGAAGTTCTCTTTGGTGCAGTCGAATGTATCTCAGTCTTTCTGCCTCAATCTTGGCAAATGTGTCAACAATAAATTGACTCAAAAGATCTTTGAATCTCAAAATGTGATTGAAATCATTCAATCTCGCTGTCAGTCTGTAAGCATAAAAACTGTGGCATGCGACTTTTTTTGTCAGTGTGCAGTCTTGAAATAGGATCTGTTTGTCGCCCCTCAAAATTATAGCCGTCCTGACATTGCCAGAAAATTAGGGGATATTGTAGTGCACCATAAGACCTGTGCATTTCTGCAATTCTAGAGTGTGTGTTGTCTCTAAGGTGCAAGACAATATCACGGTTGCCATGTTACTCGCCAGCCAGAATAACAGCAACCTCTGAAGTCGTAGGTGCATTAAAGTTACTTCTGTGCTCATTAGTTGGGGCTCTGTCAGCAGAAATGACAACTTTGTACTGATCTGTTACAGTTTCCATTGCACATTTAAAACTTCTGACATACTCATTTCCTGTTTCAAGCCTAGCTTGCAGCGGTAGCACTATTTCTGGTCTTGTCTGTCTGATGTAAATAGATCTGCAAAAATTTGGGCTCTTCGTTTTCAATGGCATTAAGCTAACAATTTGATGGTGTCAGCATAAAGCCTGGCTCTGTGACTCTTTTGGTAGTGCCAAAAGAAGTCATTTGGAAACATGAATTGTACTTCCGAATATTATTTTGGAAATGTGTGGCATCTTCAGTATTGCCTGTTAGTAATGAAAAGAGAGGTTTAAGAGGTTCCCCAATTAGAGGGACTTGAATCTTGTCACTGTTCCAGCAAATTCCCTTGCATTCATGTTCCTATTTTAGAGCATTACAGAAAGTGCAAGATACTGACATTCTTCCAATTACTATACTTGCATATGAGCTGTAGTCTATTTGTGGGTTGTAGTGAAAGGCAGTCATTCGTTTTTCTCTCCAAGGAAGTATATGCATTTCTGCCATTGCTGTTGCACTTCTTTGCTGTCATGCAATTTGCTCCTGTGGTGTCTCAGCAGCTCTAGCTCTGGTTGTAGCTGCTCTATTTAGTTCTTGCCTTACAGCTCGCTGCTGTGGTGTTTCAGCTGCTCTTGAAGCTAGTTTTGCTCTATAAGAGAGTCTTTTCGTAGGAGGCATTTTAGTCCTAATTTTCAAACCAAAAAATACGGCTGTACTACCGAATCAGAATGCTTTCAAGTAGTTCCCGATTTCTTGTGTATTGTTCCACTTTGTTTACATACAACGTGATAACACCCAACATGAAAGAAAGTAGTTCATGATAATATACCAAATTCTTTGTACTATTTTCATTGAAATAAATCTTATTGTAATGGAAATAATCATAGTCATTTATTTTATTATGGAAAATAATAATACATTTATTTTCACATTACAAATTTATGCGTCATAATTCCATCTCGTGCCAGCAAAATTTCGAAATAGCTTCGCTTAAAGAATACAATAGCTCCAGATAAAAACTAAAAAAGGCTGTAGTACTGTTATTCGATATATTTCCTTCATAAAATGTATTTACAAATAAAAATAGTCATTAAGGCATCTATTATAACGAGAATTCTAAAAAAGAAACGTGTACAATTTATCATGAACTACTTTCCTTCACATTGGGTAGGATCAGGTTGTTTGTAAACAAAGTGGAACGATACACAGGAAATCAGGAACCATGTTTTTCACAAAAATTCGAAAATCTAAGCCCGAGGTGCACATCCCCGGTATGTAAGCTACCTTCATGCAAAATTTCATGTTCCTAGGTTGAGTAATTTTTTGTATCGCGAAGGACACACACATGCTTTGTTTTATTAATACTAGGGGGCTGTGCATCTAGGCTCGCTACGCTCATTTCCAGAGTAGCGCTCAGGCCGTGCAGCCCGATCTCCGAGTATATCACATGAAATAAAAACTGGAAAATTCATATAAATTTCAATTTTTATTGCATGTCTAAGCAAATAAGGCTTGTTATTCCGAAGTTTCAGAATTTTTTTTTACTGTCGTTAATTTTTGGAAGGTCGGACTTTTGTCATTTGAACTTATAGTACTTACTAAATTTACCACTAAGGAAAACAAAAGCGGTCCAAAAAGTATTTCCGTAAACCGTTGTGCTAAACCGTTAAGGTGGACATCAAGTAATTTTGCTTCCTATACTTCCGATGGAAAAACTTTTGTACACATTTCCTTCACAATTAGTGTGTTCCCAAGGATGAAAATTTTAACATCGATTAAAATAACTTCATATTGTAACTTGGAATACTTAATATTTTCTAAAACACATAACCATAATTATATTACAAATCAATAACTTCTCCTTTGGTGGTGTGGGAACCAGAAAAAAGATGGCGCGACCTGTACTTTGATGATGCCAGTAGACAAACAAATGTTAAATTGCATAATTATGGTTATGTTTTAGAAAATATTAAGTATTCCAAGTTATAAAATGAAGCTATTTTAATCGATGTTCAAATTTTCATCCTTGGGAACTCATTAATTGTCCAGAAAAAAAATGGTGCAACCTGTACTTTTGATGATGTCAGTAGACAAACAAATGTTGGATTGCATAATTATGGTTATGTTTTAGAAAATATTAAGTATTCCAAGTTATAAAATGAAGCTATTCTAATCGATGTTCAAATTTTCATCCTTGGGAACGCATTAATTGTGAAGAAAATGTGTACAGAAGTTTTTCCATTGGAAGTATAGGAAGCAAAATTACCTGACGTCCACCGTAAATAACTGCGATAGCTTTACCAACAAAGCATATGCATAACAAATTCTCTGCGTCACCATGGCAGCAGGTCACGGGACCAGAACGTTCCTCTGTGGTTATCGTGAAAACAGACGAGCCGTTCGTTTCTTTTTTTTTTTTTTGCGTCTTTAAAAAATGCTTAAAAATCAGAAAATGATTTTTTCTTATTTTTTTTTGTAAAAAAGGAATGATAGTTTGTAAGTTTATGCTGTAAAAATTGCAAAGTGTTATGGTTTATAGTTTGCCATATATCCGTTTTTTTTAATGGATCCCATCGTGAAATAGAGAATTTTGTGAAATTTATAAATTTAATTTCTTGTAATATAAACCGAAATTAAAAAAAAAGATCAATGAGGTGCAAAAATTCGGTCATGGTACTACATGCCTACAAAGTTCCGTGGTTCTGTTGCTCTTAGTGTGTCCAGAACCCGACCGTATAGCACTTTTTTGCTTACCTTAACTTTGAAATACAATAGCTCTTGAAGTATCGCCAGAATCGAAAAACGGTTTATTTCAGCTTGTTTTCCAAACAATTATCTACAAACGATGTAAATTTCATATTTTTGTGTTCAATACGTTTTGTGCTGCGAGCTAGGAAAGCAAGAGTGTTGCGAAATTTCTAAAACAGCGGCAGCAGCAGCCTTTTTTTTAGAATAGAGACATACATTGTTACACCTTTTTTGTTGTGTTTTGTCTCATCATTATTTCTTACTTTTTATATTGTTATTGTTATTATGTTGAATCATAGGATTCCATGTACTGCTGTTGTTACATGGTGCATTGTTTGTTTTTTAGTGACCTTTTTCACCACTTGTTCTGTTTCTTGTTATCTTTTGATTTTGTTTGGTGCTCTTTGGCCCTTCAAGGCCCTTGCGCCATTGAACTCTAACCACCAACCTACTAACCAGCAGCGCCATGTAGTGTAGCTCTTCCAAACTGCAAGTGATTTTTGGGTATTCGCACTATTTCGCGAACTTTTGGGTGACACATCGTAGATGGTGAAATAGGTAGGCAAGTGGATTTGGCTTTGAAAATAATCATTGCTTTAGGAAGACTTAACAGAACTATTGGGTTTTCATAAGGTCTCAAATGACATAATATCTAAAGTATTGTTTACCTGATATTGTCAAAGTATTTTGCACGTTGTTGCTCTGTGAGGCACGTGCTCCCTGCCCGAGAGGCCTTTTTATTACGGGTTTTCGGTTAGTTATAAAATTTTTTTTAGAAATAAAACAATTAGGTTATATATTTTCACTTCTACATTCATTCATTCTCACAATCAAATGTTTTAAATTTGCATTCATTAAAATATTTTAGTAGAAAGAGTTATACTTTTCAGGTCAGGAGACGTCTCACAAGGGGTTCATTGTCACCACGTTACGGCGAGCGCTTTCGGTAGTATCATACTACTATCGTCGGGCTTCTACTTCTACATGAAGGTTCCTTGCATGTGTGTAGACCTGGAGTTGCATGTCGGAAATTTTGGGTAACACATCGTAGATGGTGAAATAGGTAGGCGAGTGGATTTGGCTTTGAAAATAATCATTGCCGACATGCAACTCCAAGACTACACACATGCCAGGAACCCTCGTGTAGAAGTAGAGGCCTGACGATGGTAGTATGATACTACCGAAAGCGCTCGCCGTAACGTGGTGACGAAGAACCCTGTGTGAGAAGTCTCCTGACCCGATAAGTATAACTCTTTCTACTAAAATCTTTTAATTAATGCAAATTTAAAACGTTTGATTGTGAGAATGAATGAATGTAGAACTGAAAATATATAACCTAATTGTTTTATTTCTAAACATTTTTTAATAACTAACCAAAAACCCGTAACAAAAAGACCTCTCAGGCCGGAAGCACGTGCCTCACAGAGCAACGTCGTGCAAAATACTTTTACAATATCAGGTAAACAATACTTTTGAAATTATGTATTTTTAATCAAAAGCACGATTATAGCATAAGACAACCCTTAAGGTTCTCTCATGAATTGAATATTTCGTAAGTCTCAAATGACTGTGTGAAAGTGTAATTGTTAGATTGTTAGTTCTTTAATGCATTAGTAGTGAAATTTGGGGACTGCAAAACCAGAGATATGTAACTTACAGGCATTGCCCTTAAGTTCATAATATTTTTTGTGATATCATTTTCAATCAATGATGATTCTGATTTTTTTTTATTTTTCATTGCTTCCCCTTCTCTCCTATGAATGTTGAATGCATCAGATAAAGTTAATGCCACCATCTAGTCCTCTTTTAAGCATATATGGGTTTAATGATGATGGGATTTTACCATATGTTCTGGAGATATTGTTTGTGCCTCTATTTGACCCCAGTGCCATCCAGCTGTCATAAGATTCTGTATGCTTTGTCTGGTGCTACTATGTGAGTGGCCTGACCTAAGTTAATTCTAGACTAGTGAACTAGCTGGTTTGGTAGCCTCCTTTGCTTTTTTGCTGCATTCTTACAAGGCAGGGTAGGAGGCAGACTGGTTCCATTCATAATCTACAAAATTCAATGTGTGTTTTGGCTTCCAGTTTGAGAACGTATCATCACTTCTAATGTTATGCATAACTATATTCATTTTTTCTACTTTGTTTTCATGTTAGCATTAGTCAGTTTATTAGTAAAACTATTTCACACTTTTTTCTTTTTTCTAAATACATAAAACATTGTTTCACTGGGATTCTTTCAGAAAATTTGCTTTAATATGTACATAGTAAGGGAAAGAAATGCTGAAATACTGGGCGTGTAAAGTTGATGTGTTAAATGTTTATTTATTTGTCTCCACTGTTCTCTTGCCTCATTAATTTCTTTTTTTTTTTTTTTTTGCTTTGCAGCTGGAAATACTTATTGGAGAATATTTGGATATCCATAACACTGCCACTTCTCAACAGCCTGCACCACCTGCTTTTACAGAAGTTCCTGCTACTGCAGACATTTGTTCACATTTCATGAAAAAGCGAAACAATATACGACCTAAAAAGGTGGAAATACGTTTAAAGTTTATTGGTGTATTTTGTTTTTGTTTATGCAAAGCTTGTGTGCAGTATTTTTTTTTCTTTTTTGTAATGGAAATTTTAAATATAGATTTTAAATACTTTATGTAATGTGTCTATTTCCATACTTAATATTTCTTGTGCCATATCTGTTTTTATATAACTATACTTCCTAACATAATCACAGTATGGTGCCATGGTGTATAATAAGAGAAGTGACAGTGAAACCTGCCTATAATAATATTCTAGGAACTGGGAAAAAATATTGTTATAGACAGTTTATCACTGTAGACAAAGTTGAACCTGATACATTCTCTAATGGAAGTTATTTAATATGAGTGTAACATTATTTTCACTAATATCATGCTAAACTTATATTATTAAATATTGAAGATTAGGAATGTAGATGAACATGAACCATAAGAATCTAATTCCAGTTTGAAAATGTAACACATGTATTTTAAGTAAATTTCTGTTAGTCTAAAAATTCATGTGTATAATGATAAAAATAAAATTGGGAATTATGTTTTTAATTCAAAAATAAAAAATATGTAATACATAGAAACAGAAACAAAATATGTACTGTGTAATCAAGTTTATATGTACATAAAACAGAATTTGGATAATTTATTATGAACTAAGAAATATTTAGCCTTTAATTAACAAGAGGTATAATTAGATATTGTTATTTGCTTGGTTTCTATAAAGAATACAGCCACCATACATATATTTTTCAAAAAATATGTATGGCGGATTCAGATATACTTCTGGGACATTCGATAGCATAGGAATGTAGATTGCCACATTGAGATATTCATCCAAAGCACCTTTCATTTGTTTGCATTTCAAGTCTATCTTTTCATTTCCTGCAGCTTCCTCAATATCTTTCTGTTTTTTCAAAAACATCGCAATTATTGACTGAGGGATTCCGTATTTTTTAGAAACCTCTACTTGTTGAGATCTCTGATTACTTTTAGTTTCTATTGTTTTCTGTGGGGGCATTTGCAGCACTAGAAAGATTTTAACACAACAAGGTCACACTTGTCTCATTTCCATGAAGGAGTCTATTGAGTGAGCAAAGTTAAGACTTATCGATTTATGGTTTGCAGTTGAAATATGTTGAAGGGTGGGCATAAATCACGTGACCAACACGGGGCTAAGTCGCACCACTTGTATCAGTTTCCAGGGAAAGGGGATGAAAGCCTCTCTTTTTCCGTAGGTAGAAAAACTATTCTCCCCATTCTAGGATGAGTTGCCTTTGTGTTTGATATTCTTTGGCATTAATGGATTGTCAAAGGCTCTATTGCTTTGAAAAATCTTGGACATAACCATGGCCAAAGTTTGAAAAGTGCAAAATTATTGTTATATACAGGTTGAGTCAAAAACAAATTATAGTTATGGATAAGTTCAAGATACATTAGTATAATAGGAAAGCTGCCAGGACTGTAGAAAAAATCATTATGAACAGATGTGCTATAGGCAAAATCATTATTTCACTGTATTTATATAATTATAGGGAAAATATACATAATATCTAAGGTATTGTTTACCTAATATTGGCAAAGCATTTCACATGTTGCTCCGTGAGGCATGTGCTCCCAGCCCGAGAGAGGTCAATTATGTAACAGGTTTTTTGGTTAGTTAAAACATAAGATAATCCTTAAGGTTGCCCCTTGAATTACATATTTTGTAATTATAGGGAGTTCCTTATTTTTAAACCTCTCATCATCAGCATCATCATTGTCAGCCATTATTGATCCACTGCTGGACGAAGGTCTCCCCAAGTTTCTTCCACAATGGTCTGTCTTGTGCCAGTCTTTAAACTGGCACAAGACAGGCCTCTAAATTCCTTTTTGAGTACCATTTCATTTTGTTCCTTTATTATAAGAGGTCTTCAACCCCCTTCCCCCAATGATATTTCAGTGGCCCACTGAGCTGTTTCACATCAAATAGCCAAACATTCTATCAGGGGTGGCTTTCCATTTTGGGAGAGCGAGATTTGTATGCGCTAAAATGCACAATGGGGAAATAAATACAATATTTGTGTGAGAATGGGTGGGGAGAGATTAACTTTAAAAAAATGACAATGATTGCTAATGTAATATTAGTAATTATGTGATTTTCAAAACATAATTTACCATAAAATTTTCTGTTACATAATTTAACAAAATGTATTACCATCAATTGGAATCATAAATGCAGGATGCTGGGGTCTGGAGAAAGGGAAAAGTGTCTGCCCTCTTTTTGCCACCTATACCTTCTGTTCCCCAAAATTTCCACTATTCTATTAAGAGGAATGGATGCTAGGAGGAGAATGTTTGCGTGACCCTGAGGTTAAAAATGCAGCAGGTGGATGTAATGCTCGTGATTGATTGAAGATAAGAAGGGCGCTGAGCAGTTGAACTGAGCCGTGTGAAACACTTCAGTCGGTAGATGTGTTTGGTTTTTGAATGTGTCGACAATGGTGATCTGTGATAGAAAGGGAAGTAAAGTTGGAGACAAGGTGTAATTTTTTCAAGAAAAGTGGTCATTCCATTACTTTTTTGTTGAGCATAAGAGTAAGGCAGTTTGCCTTATTTGCAATGAAAGTATTGCGGTAATGAAAGAATACAACATCAAGAGACATTATGATATGAAGCATGGTACGCAATATTTTGAATTGGAAGGGCATTTTCAGAGCAAAAAAGTTAATGAATTAAAAGACAAGCTAATCTTTATTTCCCAAGGTAAATTAACAGTTTGAAAACAGTGTCCGTGTTAGCAACATGATAGCAGAAAAAATTGCCAAAACATGGAAAGCCTTTTATTGATTTCAAGCTTGTGAAAGAATGTCTTCAATGTGCCGTTGATGTACTTTGCCCATCACAGGCTCAAGTTGTTTTGAGCATTTGCTTGTCCGGTGTGACAGTAGTGAAGTGCGTGGAGAATTTGACAGCAAATATATTTAGCAATTTCAAATTCAAGTGCAAGGAGTTTGTATTTTATTCTGTAGTGATAGATAAATCCACAGATGCACCCAATACTGCACAAGTAGCTATTTTCATTCATGGTGTTGATAGAAACTTCACAATTGTAGAGGAATTAGCCATTGCATTTGCTCTTAAAGACATGACATGGGCTTCAGATTTGTATTCAAGTCTAAAAGATACCGTGGCTAAGTGTGAGTTAGGCTTGAGCAACATATCTGCCATAACCACAGATGATGTGCATGCTATATCTGGAAAGAAGTGGAGGAGTTACAATTTTAATGAAATATGATGCGAAGGAGTGCAGCAATACTAAGATGCTGGCTTTTCACCTAGGAAATTTGTGTTCGAAGTCCTTCTCAAGCTTCGAACGTGTGATGACTGTTGTTGTGAAAGTGGTGAATTTTATCTGGTCAAAAGGTCTCAACCATAGGCAATTTCAAAAGTTCTGGAGCGATTTGAAAACTAAATATAATGACATTTGCATATTATGCGGAAGTACGTTGGTTGAGCCATGGTAAGATGCTCAATTACCTTTTTTCTGTGAAGGACAAAGTTGAGCAATTCATGAAAATCCAAAGAAAAACTTATTCGTGAGGTCCATGATGAGAAAAGGTTAAGTGACTTTGCGTTCCTTGTTGACATTACTGGTCACCTCAATGAACTGAACTACTATTTCCTTGGGGAAGGCCAACTTGTTCATTATCTTTATGACTATGTGAAAGCTTTTGAGACCAAACTTATCCTGTAGGAATGTTAATTTCAAAATAAAAACTCCATTCACTTTCCAACATTAGCAGCGTTGGTGAATGAAAGTAGAACATGGAGCTCAGATGATTATGCACAATGCATTTGAAGTCTAAGACAGCGAGTTCAAAAGCAGATTTTCTTACTTCAGAGGGAACAAAATTTCTGTGGCAATGTTATTCTCATCCTTCTTAGTCGACATCAAAAGTGTTCCACCTCACCTACAATTAGAGTTTGCATATGTGCAGTGTGACTCTGCTGTGAAATGCAAGTTTTTACAAGTTCCTACAGTAAATGACTTTTATTCCAAATACACTACTATTTAGGAATATTTCAAAACCAAGAATGAATCATGCTATTCAAATGAAATTTGTATCACAGATTCCTCATGTTACAGGAGATAACTGTTTGCATTTGTAGAGTTATACCAGATTTTTTCGCTTCAAAACTGAGTATCGTGTAAGACCACCTCGAGCAACAATAACAGCCTCCACATGGCATGGCACTGAATAAAAGAGGTTTTTGATACTGTCCTGGGAAATAACCTGCCAGACTGCTTCTAGCTTCTATGCTAGTTTGGTGGCCAGTAGCTTAGCTACCATGTCCCAAACATCTTCGATCGGGACATACTGGGGAATGTGCAAGCCAGGGAAGAAGAGGTACCTGCCGTGCATATATGGGTAATTGACACGACTAAAGTTTATGGATATGAAAAAAATATAAAGAAAATCTTTTATGAAACTAAACATAAATTTAAAAGTTCAAGCAAAAGAATGGATGGTAAAAAATATTGTGCTTCATTACCATATAGTCGAACAATTGTCCAACCCATGAAAAAGATATGCAAAAAATTTGGCAATGATTTTGGACAAAGTGTAAGAACACAAACAAGTTAGTAAAATCATGCAATGCATTGATTATAATACGCTTTCCAACATACCAGAAATCATTATTCAAGTTAGGAGAATAATGGCTGTGGAATAAATATCGGTCCTGTGCCCTGACCTTTGATCCCATTTCGATGATATTCAACAGAACCGGTTCGGTATACCTCCGAAATAACATGATAAAGTTTTGTTGCAATCAAAGCTTTTTTTACGTAAGTTATGATGCATAAGGGCTATGGAATAGATCCCGCTCCTGTGTCCTAACCTTTGACCCCATTTCGCCCATTTTCAATAGAATTCGTCCCCAGGCAAGTCCCTACAACATACTAACATTTCATCCAAATCGAAGCATTTTTACGTAAGTTATGACACATAATGGCGATGGAAGTGATTCCGCTCCTATGTCCTGACCTTTGACTCCATTTCGCCCATTTTCAATAGGGTTTGTTCCCAGGAGGTCCACTGCCACATACTAAAATTTAATCGAAATCGAACTTCTTTTACGTTAGTCATGACGCATAAGAGCAGTGTAATGGAACCCGCTTCTATGTTCTAACCTTTGACCCCATTTCGTTCACTTTCAATAGGGTTCCTTCCCAGGTGATCCCCTTCCACATACTAAAAGTTCATCGAAATCGAACGATTGTTACGCGAGTTATCGTGCGGACGGACATACGCACACAACACGTGACATAATGAGGCAGATGGGAATCGCAACCATCTGCTCGCCGCAAGAGTGTGACGTCATAAAACTTTAATAGGATCCACACACAATGCGTGACGTAATGAGACAGATGGCATGAACCGCGCACCAACAGTCTCAAACGCGAGATTGTGACGTCATAAGATTTCTAAGCATTGGTAACATTAATGGAACAACGCCATCACTAAAAACGTTATAATTTGGGGTGGTTATTTAACCCACTAAACGAATTCTCCTAAAGTCGAGATCAAGCTAAATCGATTTCTAGCACCAGAAAACGGTAGGTTAACGACTTTCATTAAAATTCTTAGAGCCATTTTCAAAATAAAATGTACATACATACATACAAAAATTGCTACTTTAAGGTGGACGTCAAGTAATTTTGCTTCCTATACTTCCAATGGAAAAACTTCTGTACACATTTTCTTCACAATTGATGCAATCCCAAGGGTGAAAATTTGGACATCGATTAAAATAGCTTCATTTCATAACTTGGAATACTTAATATTTTCTAAACCATAACCGTAATTATGCAATCCAACATTTTTTTGTCCACTGACGTCATCAAAGTACAGGTCGCGCCATCTTTCCTCTGGTTTCAACACCACCAAAGGTAAAGTTATTGATTTTTAATATAATTATGGTTATGTTTTATAAAATATAAAGTTTTCCAAGTTATAATATGAAGTTATTTTAATCGAAGTTCAAATTTTCATCCTTGGGAACACATTAATTGTGAAGGAAATGTGTACAAAAGTTTTTCCATTGAAAGTATAGGAAGCAAAATTATTTGACGTCCACCTTAATAATATGGGATAAGGGCAATGGAATGGATCGCAATCCTATGTCCAGACCTTTGACCACATTTTGTCCATTTTCAATAGGGTTCGTCCCCAGGTGGTCCCCTACTACATACTGAAATTTCATCGAAATCGAACCGTTTTTACGCATGTTATAATGCATAAGGGCAATGGAATGCATCCCGATCTTATGTCCTGACCTTTGACCCCACTTCACCCATTTTCAATAGGGTTCGTCCCCAGGTGGTCTCCTACCACATAGTAAACTTTCATTGAATTCGAACCATATTTACGCAAGTTATGACGCATAAGGGCAATGGAATGATTCCGCTCCTACGTCGTGACCTTTGACCCCATTTGTCCCATTTTCAATAGGGTTCGTCCCCAGGTGGTCCCCTACCACATAGTAAAATTTCATCAAAATCGAGCCATTTTTATGCCAGTTATCGTGCTGACGGACGGACAAAGCTGGAGCATATACGCTTCTTCAGCCTACGGTTGGAAAGCGTAAAAAAGATATACTTATTAAGAATAAAGACAAAACCTCAATTAGTCTAGATACAGCAGGTGTATATCAAATACCAACATTACACCCAACCAATAAAACAAAACTGAAATCATAAATAGCAAGTACTAAAAACAGCCTAAAATATAGACTTAAACAACATATAAAAAATTGGAATAAAACCAAGAAGTCACAGCATTGATTCAATACTGCCATAATAATAATTATAAACCTGATTTTACCAATATTAAACATCTAATCAAACATCAAAAAGAAGATGAAATAAGATATTCAGAAGCTATCCTCATCCAAAAAAACATCCAAAAAGTTATTATATTTGCACTTTCAAGGTATTAACCTCTTGCAAAGTGCGCATAGTTTACGTGCAATTCATAAATGAAAAAATCATTAGAAAGAACCACTCACTCACCATAAAGATCATGGTAACCTCCACTGACAACACACTTCCAACACGTCATTCATCGTGATGTAACTGGGCTTCCAAGGTTTACAGACTCGCTACGCTTCTTATTTCGGGTGTGAAACATCGTATTTTTTTTTTTCTTTTCCTTAGCCTTATAAGATGTTACTATAATGCTTGTCAATTCGATAAAAGATCACACATACAACTCATTCATACAATTCAAGTAAAAACTATGTACATAACCTTACATTCACAGGTGATTAAACCTTGGTCAACTTTAATTATCAAACTCCTCCTTCTGTTTTCACAACCTCTGCTACTCCCACTGCAAGTGTCACACCCATTCAGCCCCTCACATCCAATCCTCTAGTACTTTCAACAGGCCCCTGTCATCTTCAGGAGGCAGGTGTGTCTCACCGCCCACCACAGCTCAAGGGAGCAGAGCCATCGAGGCCGGCTCCAGTCGCTATCTCTGAATCGTTGTGTCTCTGGCGCCATCTATTGTCCCGGCTGCTCTTTTTTCCCTCTTTCTTTTTACGCTGCTGTTCAATTTTTATTAGGGCTTTCTATTGTTCGTTTAGGTTACTTGGCTCATTAATGTTGCATAATCTTGATCTGTTTTTTCAATTAACACTGATTCTGCAATTCTTAACTGCTTTTCGTTTTTACAGCTCTTAATAATTTTAATATCTTCAAACCTTGGACATTTTTGATTTTCCATACAGTATTGGGTCAATGCTGTCTTAGCTTCTTTTTATTCCAATTATTAATATGCTGGTTCAATCTATACTTTAATTTATTCTTGGTGCTGCCTATATGACACAGGTGGTTGCTGGTTTATTGGGATTTCATAAATTCCTGCTCTATCTAATTGGCTAATTTTTTCATTTTTAATCACTAAATTTTTTACAGTAAGTACCTGATTTCCTACCTGTATGCCATACTTGCCACAAACTTTATTAATTTCTGCTGAAACATTTTCTATATATGGTATTGCTCCTGCATATTTTACAAGTTTTTATCAGTCTAAAAAAACTTGTTTTTTATCAGTCTAAAAAAACTTGTGTGACTGATAAAAAACTTGTAAAATATGTAGGAGCAATACCATATATAGAAAATGTTTCAGCAGAAATTAATAAAGTTTGTGGCAAGTATGGCATACAGATAGGAAATCAGGTACTTACTGTAAAAAATTTAGTGATTAAAAATGAAAAAATTAGCCAATTAGATAGAGCAGGAATTTATGAAATCCCAATAAACCAGCAACCACCTGTGTCATATATAGGCAGCACCAAGAATAAATTAAAGTATAGATTGAACCAGCATATTAATAATTGGAATAAAAAGAAGCTAAGACAGCATTGACCCAATACTGTATGGAAAATCAAAAAATGTCCAAGGTTTGAAGATATTAAAATTATTAAGAGCTGTAAAAACGAAAAGCAGTTAAGAATTGCAGAATCAGTGTTAATTGAAAAAAACAGATCAAGATTATGCAACATTAATGAGCCAAGTAACCTAAACGAACAATAGAAAGCCCTAATAAAAATTGAACAGCAGCGTAAAAAGAAAGAGGGAAAAAGAGCAGCAGGGACAATAGATGGCGCCAGAGACACAACGATTCAGAGATAGCGACTGAGCCCAGGCCTCGATGGCTCTGCTCCCTTGAGCTGTGGTGGGCGGGTGAGACACACCTGCCTCCTGAAGATGACAGGGAACTGTTGAAAGTACTAGAAGGATTGGATGTGAGGGGCTGAATGGGTGTGACACTTGCAGTGGGAGTAGCAGAGGTTGTGAAACAGAAGGAGGAGTTTGATAATTAGAGTTGACCAAGGTTTAATCACCTGTGAATGTAAGGTTATGTACATAGTTTTTACTTGAATTGTATGAATGAGTTGTGTGTGTGATTTTTTATCGAATTGACAAGCATTATAGTAACATCTTATAAAAGGCTAAGGAAAAGAAAAAAAAATAAATACGATGTTTCACACCCGAAAATAAGAAGCGTAAAGCAAGAAGTCTGTAAACCTTGGAAGCCCAGTTACATCACGATGAATGACGTGTTGGAAGTGTGTTGTCATTGGAGGTTACCATGATCTTTATGGTGAGTGAGTGGTTCTTTCTAATGGTTTTTTCATCCAAAAGTTTGTAATAATAATATTTGCATAGATCTTCCATATCCCTGGAGATTACTAATAAATAGAGAACAAGAAACAGAAAACAATAAAAAGTCCCCCCCCCGTAAAAAACGAACTAATTAATTAATTTATTATTAAAAAAATAATCAAAACCTCATAACAGTGGCACCACTTGAGACATGACCATACAACCACCAATGAGAATAGGCCACCAAAAAACAGTGAAGTCACAGTCAGTTGAACAATGATGTGACACTAACTCAATGGAGACAAGACATTCAGCAAAGGAAGTTTTCTACATTTATTGACTTCACTCAGATCTTTGAAAATGGGACTCCAGTGATATTCATCTAGTCCTAAATGCGAAATAGCATATGGTGGACATTACGTGGCTATTGACATTGAAATATAACTACTATTAAAAGCAGTGGCAATACTGTTTGTCGTGTAAATTCATGTACATGTATGTGTAGGTTGAAGCTGTTAGATCCAAAATAGCGAAATAAAAAATATAAACAAAATGAACATTAGCGGTAAGACTCACCTCACTCACAGTAGATTAGGCTTATTGCTTCTCAAGGTCATATTACTTCGCCATAGTAGTTCAGTACTTGCAAAATAAAACAGGAGATTCATGAATCGAATGAAATAAACAGGGTTCCCATGGGTCAGGAAAAATCTGGAAAACCTGGAATTGTCAGGGAATATGATTTTGTCCAAAAAAGTCAGAGAAAAGTCAGGGAAAATTGCTATTTTTCACCAAAACCTGGAAAATCTGCACAACTATCCTGGAGAATGAGCGTTCCTTTGTCAGACCTGTTAAGTGTTAAGATTTTGTACCCGAATCCTTCTTCGCTAGCCGAGTTCTGTTCGCTGCTAAACCCGAAAGTTCGAGGGATAAACAAGAAGGGCATTGAGCAGTGGGGAGCGCACAATATTTGCGCCGAGGCGAAGATTTTCCGCGCCTCTGCTGTCTCCTCAAAATAGGGGGAAGGGAATGCTAGTGCTAGCGGCACTTTCCTTCTCCCGTATAGCTATTGATGTGAAGTTGCTTCAATGAATGAGAACACAGCCGTAAGTACGGGGTATCGTATTTTAGCATTATCTTTCCCGTGGAAGCATGTGAGCTTTGAGCAGTCTTTGAGTTAAAAGATCTCCATGCTTCTTTTACATTGTTGCGCGTTAGCATTTTGTTCAAAATGAGCAATAATAAAACGGTTTCTGATTTGTAATGGACAGATAAAGAATAGAATCCATAGTTGGCGAACTGGATCAAAGCGGTACACATGGACCTGTATACAACACGTTGTTGACTTTGCTGTAAAACATTCAACTTAAGCAACATGGCAGACAAGCTATAGTCATGAGAAGAGTGTTAAGCACTGGAAGTCAATCAAGAGTACAAAGCAAGTATCTAATTTTACCTTTTTAGCGGTGCTTCTAGTATTGAAAGTGATGAAAAAAATAGAAAGAGAGTAGTGAAACTCAACATTGGCATGTTTTTCAGTGGCAAATTATGTTACTAAAGAAAAAAAAAACTTAACGTCCGAAATTTTGTGGGCTCTCAAATTAGTGATGACACACTCTTCTTACACTGGCTTCAAGGATGCAGCACAGATATTTCAAGCCATGCTCCTTGATAGTGAGGTAGCGAAGAATATCACCTTGGGGAGCACGAAAATGGTGTACTTTGTTACTTTTGGTTTGGTCCCATATTTTCATTCTTTGCTATTGAAAGAAATTTCACTATCATATTTTGTACTATGTATTGATGAAGCTCTGAATGTTGTTGCCCAAAAAGGGTAAATGTACTTAATACTTAGATACTGGCCTGAAAATTCTAATAAAGTGAAGGTTCGTTTTTCTAATTCAGTTTTCCTTGACCATTCTACTGCTCAGGATTTATATGAAAAAATTTGTGAAGGCTAATCAGATTTAAATTGGGGAAATCTTTTACAAATTTCTATGGATGGGCCACACGTGAATCTTAAATTTTGGAGACATATTTATGATGAACTTAAAGAAAGCAAATGCTATTCTTTATTAAATATTGGGATATATAGTCTCCATGTAATTCGTGGAGCATTCCAGAGAGGAAACAGAATAACAACGTGGAAGTTAAATTTCTTATTTCAAGTTATGTATAGATTGTTCAAAGATAGTCCAGCAAGGCGTGCAGATTTCATAGCCCTAACAAACAGTCATGTCTTTCCAGTGAAGTTCTGCCAAATTACAGTAGATGGGTGAAAAATGTTAGGGTTGCTGAAAGAGCACTGGAGGTCTTCCCTCATGTTAAAAAATATTTTGAAACAGCAAAGAAAGATTTACTACAAACCGTATCTGTTGGAAACATTGAAGATGCATGTCACGATAAGTTAATTTTTGGCAAAAATATCATTTTTTATATCAGTTGCTGCTATTTTGGAGCCATTTCTAAAATCGTTTCAAAGTTCTTCACCTATGATTCCTTTTTTGTACAGCTCCTTGGCAGATCTGTTAAGGCAAATAATGGCAAGATTTGTCAAACATAAACTACTAAGGGAAGCTCTCACTCCCTTTAAATTAGTGAAGATAGATGTGTCTTCCATTAAATCTATAGAAAAAATTATGAAGTTGATATTGGAATTGCTGCCAGGAGCTACGTAAAAAAGTGGTGCCTCTGAATATGAGAAGGACAAATTTGTCACTCAATGTAAAAAATTCCTGGTTAATATGACCAGCAAGATTATTGAGAATAGTCCAATAAATTTTTCGACCATGAGATCTATGTCCTGCTTAGATCCTAATCTACTATGTTCTAATGCTGTACTATGCGAAAAACGAATGTATAACGTGCTGCAACTTTTGCATGATAGTAACATTTGCCAGCATTATCAGCGGATCGTGCCATGCAGCAATTTTCAACATTTACAAACAAAGCGGAAAAAGTGTGGAAAAAAGATTAATCTTTATTTTGTATGAAAAACACACGATTAGATGTGTTTTTTTTCAAAATACCTGAATAACGAAGAATTTAAAGAGCTGTGGCAAGTAGTGAAAATTGTTATGACTTTATCCCATGGCAATGCCTCATCAGAGTCAGGTTTTTCAATAAACAAAGACATCCTTGTTGAAAATCTACAGGAAAAATCTTTAATTGGTCTACGTAGCACATATGATGCAGTGAAATCATATGGTGGTCCACTATTCATGCCAATAACCCCTGAGATGTTACAGAGCATGAAGATGTCACAGACTTGATATCATCTTGCACTAGAGAAGAAAGAACATGGAGAAGAAAAAAAGGGCTGAAAATGCAAAGAAAAGAACTTGGGACCAAATTAAAGTGCTTCAGCAGAAAAGAGCATGACTTGAAACAGAAAAAAACATTCAAAGCAAAAAAAAATTGAAGAAGAAATTACTGAACTAAAAAAAAGATTGCATACATGTAAGAACAATTTATTTTTCCAAACAATGTAAATTAATACAGATACGCTCAGGATAATCTTTGCTTATGTCAATTTTACTGCATATTGAGTAGAAATCCTAGTTTTTCTAAAGTGACGAACAAAATTGTAAAAGTATGGTCTGAAACTTTCTGGAAATTTTACTGGAAGACCTGGAAAAGTCACGGAATTTCATTTCTGAAATTGAGTGGGAACCCTGAACAACGTTTCAAGTTAAAATTCAGGTATTATGAAAGACTGCTCAATGAAAATGGCAGTTAAAACATGAAAGTTAAAAAACCAAAGGAATAAAAATGATATAAAGGACCCAACTTATTTCATCATAATAACACACATCCAAACATGTTCCAGCAAAACTTATGCCTTCTTCAGTGGATTCATATAAGTATACGTGGGCACTAAGTCCTCTTTAACGTTCTTCAAATGACTGATATACAACACCGTGTCGTACCGCCTTCAACGTTCATCATTGTAGGTAATGGATAATTGAGCTTCACTGTGCAAGCCGTTCAAGGTGGCATCTGTGGTATTATGTTCTCCTTGTGAGTTCACGACATTGGAACCAGTGTTTTTTCATTTTTTGAAACTGACTATTTTCCTATTCAATCCAATGTCACCATGCATGAGGAAGTTCAAGTGGCAAATTAGTGTTACAGCATTTATTCTTTAATTTCTCAATGACTAGGGCCCCAAATGTAATGATTTGTCTATGAGTCCTATGAGATGTCAAGAGTTTAATATTTTTCCAATCAGGCTCTGATTGATTTTCAATGCAATGTTGTATTAAAGCTGTTTTGGCTTTTTTCTTTGCCAATCATGAATATGTTCCTTCAATCTAGTAAGCAGACACCTTTTAGTACTTCCTATATAAATTGAATCTTGTTGATTGTCGTCAGTCTTGGTTGGAATGGCATATACCCCTGGCCAATCCAAGATGGATTTTTATTCTTATTTGAGGTTAATAATGAGCCAGTATTTGTAACAGTTTCAGCCAGATTTATTTCATTCGAAGTACATTTTTCTTTAATAAGTTACTTAGTGGTGGTAAATATGGGAATGAAACATAAGTTTATATATGTTCCCTTGTTCCTTCTGGTTTAGATTATTCTTAATATTATTGTATATTGAATTTATCAATCGTTCATTGTAACCAAAATGTTCTGCAACATTTTTAATCCATTGTATTTCTGTGAGTTCTAATTCTGTTGTGGAGGAATGCGTTATTGCTCTGTTAATATAATAATAGAAAGCGGCTGTCTTATGTCTCCAAGGGTGTGCGGAGTCATATGGAATTAATGCAGGTACAAAGCTTGGTTTCTGATAAGCAGCAAAGTCCATAGAATCTTACTTTCTAAATAAGTTTAGGTCTAAATAGTGAAGACTTTCATCAACTTCTTCTTCGAGAGTTGTTTTGATGGTTGGGTAAGTATTATTAAAGGCCTGTATAAATATATCAAGTTCGTCCCACGTATGTTGCCAAAATATCAGGATGTCGTCAACATAATGTAAATACAAGGTGGGCAAGTCGAAAGTTGGGTTTTAGAATAAGGTATGTTCAATATTCTGTATGACAACTTCTGCTAGAAGACAGGAGAGTGGTGACCCCATGAGTGCACCTAATATTTGTTTATATGTAATGCCATCAATTGAGAAATAATTACTGGTTATAAATCTTAATGCATGTATAATGTTTATTCATTCTTTTTTTATCAGTGTTTTCATGTGTTAATTTTTGCATTTATTAATTCGATTGCTTCTGTAACAGGAGTGTAAGGATATAATGCCACTATGTCCATATTGTACATTACATAATCATAATCTTACAGTGACTGAATTTTATTTATTAGTTCTTTGGAATTTGAAATGGTTAATTCATGGTTATTATACAAAAGCTTTAAAGAGTTGTATATCGCTTTCTCAAGATTAATCATAGGAGCAACTTGTTTGTTCAATATGAGGCGTATTGGCCTCCTCGGGGTGCTCCGTGGTAACAATTGCATGCACAACAGCAACTAGGCCTCTGTGAATCTTGGAGAGGTGCAAACTAGTTCTGTGTGACATTGGCGAAAAGACCCCAACTTCACTGGGTTTTGTTCCAGAACCCTTAGGTTGAATGGCCAACTGGAACCCTCAGCTGTGGGCTAATCCCCCACACTGATGTACTTACCTGATTAAAAAGACAAAAAGAAATATTAAGAATGACTCAAGTGTGGGATATGGTGGACCTACCACACTTGAGAAGGATGGTCCACCACGGAATCGACCTGGACTTTCTAAACGGTGTATAAGAAAGAGATCTCGGCTGAGTGAATTTAAGATTGGTGTATGGAATACTAGAGGTATAAATGGCAAGATGAGTGAGGTGATTGAGGAGATGAATAAGTATACACTGGATGTGCTGTGTGTAAGTGAAACCAAAAAGAAGGAAATTGGGGTAGAAGAAGTGAATGGCACGGTGAGTGTGTGGTCTGGAGTATTGGATAATATGAGATGACAGGCTAGTGTAGGTGTGATTTTAAGTGAAAAGATAAAGAACAACTTGATTCACTATAGTTGCATAAGTGAGAGAATTCTCTGGATTCATTTGAAAGTGAAACTTCAGTGAATTGTAATTGTTGTAGTGTATGCTCCTTGTGACTCGGAACCTTCTGATAAGAAAGAAGATTTCTGGAATGAGCTAAAAGCTGTTTTGAGCCAGTTTGGTGTTAAAGAAAAAGTTATAATAGCAGGGGATTTCAATGCTAGAGTAGGTGTGCAGAATGCAATTTCTGACAATGTTCTGGGTAAGTTTAATGATCCTTGTGTGAATGATAATGGTGAAAGATTAATTGAACTCTGCATTGAGAATGGTTTGTGTGTATCTAATACATTTTTCAACCACAAGTATATACACACATATACTTGGGAAAATCGTACTCTTGGTCAAAAGAGCGTGATAGATTTTGTTGTTTACGATCAGCGTTTGAAACACTTAGTTGTTGACACCCGTGTGATGAGAGGTGCGGATGTTGGTTCTGATCATTACTTGGTAGTGTCACGAGTGAAACTTAATGTTGGTTGGAGGAAAAGGAATAGAAAGAGACCCAGGATAGAAAGAATAAAGGTTGATAGGCACCTTGAACATCATCAGCGGTATTCTGACTTACTCAGAGAACGACTGAAGGATCTGAAATCTTGTGAGAGAGATGTAGAAAAGAAGTGGGAATGTTTTAAGAACTGTGTTGTCACTGCTGCTAAAGAGGTCTGTGGCACCACAATAGTGGGTAACAATAGAGGTGATGCTTGGTGGAATAGTGAGATTGATGAGGCAGTAAAGAAAAAGAAGGAAGCCTATTTGGGGATGTTGCAAGTTAGAGTCTCTGTGGACGAATATCGCTGTAAGAAGCGTGAAGCTGCTAAGCTGGTTCGCCACAGTAAGGCAAAAGATAGGAAGGAGAAAGTGGAAAGGCATGAACTGGCTTTTTGGAAAGATAGAAAGTCCTTCTAGAAGTACATGAGACTCAGGAAAAATAGGAGAAACAAAGTTGTAAGTTGTGTGAAGAATGAGATTGGGGAAATGATATGGGAGCCCAATGAGTTAAGTGACAGATGGGGTGAATACTTATGTGAGTTATTAGATCAGGAGAGCAAAAATGATTCTGAGACAGATGCAGATGATGTCACAATGAGGGATGAAAGCACAGGAAGGGATCTCAAGAGAAGAAGTGTGTAAAGCTCTAAAATCTCTTCAGAATGGTAAGGCTCCAGGAGTTGATGGCATAACTGCAGAGATGTTGAAGTATGGTGGTGACTCTATAATTGACTGGTTAACTGAAATTTGCCAGTTGTGCTGGGAGTTAGGAATGGTCCCTCAGGATTGGAAGGATGCTATTATTGTTCCCTTGTATAAGGGAAACGGTGATCAGACTGAATGCAAGAACTATTGTGGTATTAGCCTACTGAGTGTGCCAGGGAAAGTGTTTGGTAAGGTTGTTATTGAAAAAGTATGGGGTCTTACATCAGAGAAAGTGTGGGATGTTCAGAGTGGTTTTATGCCTGGTAAAGGCTGCACTAACCAGATTTTTGCATTACGCATGATGATTGAAAAGTATCTGGCTGTTGGGAAGAAAGTTTTTACTGCCTTCATAGATTTAGAGAAAGCTTACGACCGAGTGAATAGGACACTTTTGTGGAAGGTATTGAATGAATATGGTGTTACTGGGAATCTACTTAATAGTGTAAAAGCCATGTATGCTGGTAGTAGAGCTTGTGTACGAGTGAATGGTGTTTTATCAAAATGGTTTTCCATTGGTGCAGGAGTTAGACAAGGTTGTGTAATGTCACCATGGCTGTTTAATATATTTATGGACGCATGCATGCGTGAGGCCAAAATAGATAATAGTGGTGTATGTCCTGGTGATATCCGTGTGTGCAGATTGCTGTATGCTGATGACACTGTCCTGTTGGCAGAGAGCAAAAGTGAGTTGCAGAGTATGTTGACTCGGATGCACGAAGTTTGCATGAAATTCAAACTGAGTATAAATAAGTGAAAAACCAAAGTTATGGTGTTTGAGAGAGGAATGGGTAGCACTGAATGTAATGTAAGTATAAATGGCACTGTGATTGACCAGGTGAGTGAGTTTGTGTATTTAGGAAGCATGTTTGACAGAGAGAACAAGTTGGATGGTGAAATCAGTAGGCGAGTGAATTCTTCTTTGAAAGTCATAGCTGCTCTGGGAGGTTTTCACAGGAATGATGGGTTCTCTAGAGAGTCCCACATGGCTGTGTATGAAACAGTAATTGTTCCTACTCTGATGTATGGCAGTGAAACCTGGGTACTCAGAAGAAGCATAGGAGTCGTTTGTGTGCTGGAGAAATGCGTCACTTACGTGGGGTTTGTGGCAAGACACGATTTGATTGTGTGAGGAATGAAGATGTATTGCAGTTGTGTGATGTAAAGAGCAAAATGTTGTTAGCAAAATGGAGACCAATATGCTTTGGTGGTTTGGCCATGTTGAAAGAATCAGTGATGAAATGCTTACTAACAAAATATTCTCAGCCCAAGTGGCAGAAAGGAAAGGCAGAGGAAGGCCAAGGAAGACATGGGTGGATCAGATTCAGGAGTGTCTGCTTGAGAAAAAGATTATGAGTATGAAGTATAAAAGATCTTGTGTACGGCGTGTAATGGATATCAGTGAAGTACAAGTTGTATGTTAAGATCGCTGTAAATGGCGAAGTTTGATACGACAACAATAAGTAAAAATATCTGGAAGTTTGTATTTCTTTTTGGAGCTAACCTCTGAATCTCAGAGAACAGCTTAGTGAATATGTATATGTATGATGTCTTTACTTTGCGGAAAACAGTAGGAGTATGTGCTTCAACTGGTGGGTAAACCTTTTTTATTATTGGTGGAAGGCTGCTGTGATTCTTTAGAGTTACTACTTGACAAATTATATTATCAATGGGATCTTTTTAAAATTTCTTTACATTCAATTCAGTGATAACTTTATTCATTTTCAGCTGACGGATAGCATGCCCGAACTGTAATCAGGAGATGCAGTTTCGAGTCCCGCTCCATGGCGATGAAATTTTAAAGTTTTCTGAGGTGATTGTATTCACATGTGAAACAGTAATTTCAGTCAATTTAGCGATGCCTAATTGCTGTGTTAATTATCAGAAAAGTTTCATTTTTTAATGAGGATTCAGAAAATGTATAATAACATGGGGTTTATCCCAATGCTTAAGAAATTATGAGTGATATCTCGTTTATATGTCCACTTTCTCAGGATTGTATGATTTTACTGTTTATCATAGAGGGCTTTCATTTTAAAATTATCCAGCCTAAATATCTCTCGATCTGATGCACAGATCATTTGAACATGTTGAACTGTAATTTTTACAAAATTTTAGACAGGATAAATATGATGCAGTATTAAAAAAAAAACCATTTTTTTCGTTTAAATTATTTTTAACAAATAATTTTTAAGTGATCAGTTGTGTTCTTTAATCCTTTCGCTGCCAGCGGGCGCATGCACCTTCTGTAGAAATCGCCCTGTTGGTGCCAGATAAATAGAAGTAAATATCTGAAGTTCGAGTAATACATACATACATATCACTAAGCTGTTCTCTGAGATTCAGAGGTTAGCTCCAAAAAGAAATACAAACTTCCAGACATTTTTACTTATTGTTGTCGTATCAAACTTCTCCATTTACAGCGATCTTGACATACAACTCGTGCTTCACTGATATCCATTACACGCAGTACACAAGATCTTTTATACTCCATACTCATAATCTTTTTCTCATGCAGACACTCCTAAATCTGATCCACCCATGTCTTCCTTGCCCTTCCTCTGCCTTTCCTTCCTGCCACTTGGGCTGAAAGATTTTCTTAGTAAGCATTTCATCAATGATTCTTTGAACATGGCCAAACCACCGAAGCATATTAGTCTCCACCTTGTTAACAACATTTTGCTTCACAACACACAACTGCAATACATCTTCATTCTTCACACAGTCAGATCATGTCTTGCCACAAACTCCACGTAAGTAACACATTTATCCAGCACACAAACGACTCCTATGTTTCTTCTGCAGTACCCAGGTTTCACTGCCATACATCAGAGTAGGAACAATTACTATTTCATACACAGCCATGCGGGACTCTCTAGAGAACCCATCATTCCTGTGAAAACCTCCTAGAGCAGCTATGACTTTCAAAGAAGAATTCACTCGCCTACTGATTTCACCATCCAACTTGTTCTCTCTGTCAAACATGCTTCTTAAATACACAAACTCACTCACCTGGTCAATCACAGTGCCATTTATATTTAAATTACATTCAGTGCTACCAGTTCCTCTCTCAAACACCATAACTTTGGGTTTTCCCTTATTTATGCTCAGTTTGAATTTCATGCAAACTTCGTGCATCCGAGTCAATATACTCCGCAACTCACTTTTGCTCTCTGCCAACAGGACAGTGTCATCAGCATACAACAATCTGCACACACGGATATCACCAAGACATAAACCACTATTATCTATTTTGGCATCACACATGCATGCGTCCATAAATATATTAAAACAGCCATGGTGATATTACACAACCTTGTCTAACTCCTGCACCAATGGAAAACCATTTTGATAAAATACCATTCACTTGTACACAAGCTCTACTACCAGCATACATGGCTTTTACACTATTAAGTAGATTCCCAGTAACACCATATTCATTCAATACCTTCCACAAAAGTGTCATATTCACTCGGTCATAAGCTTTCTCTAAATCTATGAAGACAGTAAAAACTTTCTTCCCAACAGCCAGATACTTTTCAATCACCATGCATAATGCAAAAATCTGGCTAATGCAGCCTTGACCAGGCATAAAACCACTCTGAACATCCCACACTTTCAATGAAGTAAGACCCCGTACTTTTTCAATAACAACCTTACCAAACACTTTCCCTGGCACACTCAGTAGGCTAATACCACAATAGTTCTTGCATTCAGTCTGATCACCTTTTCCCTTATACAAGGGAACAATAATAGCATCCTTCCAATCCTGAGGGACCATTCCTAACTCCCAGCACAACTGGCAAATTTCAGTTAACCAGTCAATTATAGAGTCACCACCATACTTCAACATCTCTGCAGTTATGCCATCAACTCCTGGAGCCTTACCATTCTGAAGAGATTTTAGAGCTTTACACACTTCTTCTCTTGAGATCCCTCCTGTGCTTTCATCCCTCATTGTGACATCATCTGCATCTGTCTCAAAATCATTTTTGCTCTCCTGATCTAATAACTCACATAAGTATTCACCCCATCTGTCACTTAACTCATTGGGCTCCCATATCATTTCCCCAATCTCATTCTTCACACAACTTACAACTTTGTTTCCCCTTATTTTTCCTGAGTCTCATGTACTTCCAGAAGGACTTTCTGTCTTTCCAAAAAGCCAGTTCGTGCCTTTCCACTTTCTCCTTCCTATCTTTTGCCTTACTGTGGCGGACCAGCTTAGCAGCCTCATGCTTCTTACAGCGATATTCATCCAGAGAGACTCTACCTTGCAACATCCCCAAATAGGCTTCCTTCTTTTTCTTTACTGCCTCTTGAATCTCAATATTCCACCAAGCATCACTTCTATTGTTACCCACTATTGTGGTGCCACAAACCTCTTTAGCAGCAGTGGCAACACAATTCTTAAAACATTCCCACTTCTTTTCTACATCTCTCTCACAAGATTTCAGATCCTTCAGTCGTTCTCTGAGTAAGTCAGAATACCGTTGATGATGTTCAAGGAGCTTATCAACTTTTATTCTTTCTATCCTGGGTCTCTTCCTATTCCTTTTCCTCCAACCAACATTAAATTTCACTCGTGACTGTACCAAGTAATGATCAGAACCAACATCCGCACCTCTCATCACACGGGTGTCAACAACTAAGTGTTTCAAACGCTGATCGTAAACAACAAAATCTATCACGCTCTTTTGACCAAGAGTACGATTTTCCCAAGTATATGTGTGTATATACTTGTGGTTGAAAAATGTATTAGATACACACAAACCATTCTCAATGCAGAGTTCAATTAATCTTTCACCATTATCATTCACACAAGGATCATTAAACTTACCCAGAACATTGTCAGAAATTGCATTCTGCACACCTACTTTAGCATTGAAATCCCCTGCTATTATTACTTTTTCTTTAGCACCAAACTGGTTCAAAACAGCTTTTAGCTCATTCCAGTAATCTTTCTTATCAGAAGGTTCCGAGTCACAAAGAGCATACACTACAACTATTACAATTCTCTGAAGTTTCACTTTCAAACGAATCCAGAGAATTCTCTCACTTATGCAACTATAGTGAATCAAGTTGTTATTCATCTTTTCACTTAAAATCACACCTACACCAGCCTGTCCTCTCATATTCTCCAATACTCCAGACCACACACTCACCGTGCCATTCACTTCTTCTACCCCAATTTCCTTCTTTTTGGTTTCACTTACACACAGCACATCCAGTCTATACTTATTCATCTCCTCAATCACCTCACTCATCTTGCCATTTATACCTCTAGTATTCCATACACCAATCTTACATTCACTCAGCCGAGATCTCTTTCTCATACGCCGTTTAGAAAGTCCAGGTCGATTCCGTGGTGGACCGTCCTTCTGAAGTGTGGTAGGTCCACCATATCCCACACTTGAGTCATTCTTAATATTTCTTTTTGTCTTTTTAATCAGGTAAGTACATCAGTGGGGGGGGGGGGATTAGCCCACAGCTGAGGGTTCATGTTGGTCATTCAACCTAAGGATTCTGGAACAAAACCTAGTGAGTTGGGGGTCTTTTTGCCAGTGTCGCACAGAACTAGCTTGCACCTCTCCAAGATTCACAGAGGCCCTAGTTGCTGTTGTGTGTGCCATTGTTGCCACGGAGCGCCCCGAGGAGGCAAACCCATTGCTAACTATGACCGCCCGCGAAGTTCGAGTAATGAGATTCCCAAAATATTTATATCACCTACTAGTTGGCTGACCACAAGTCCATTTATAGCAAAACTTGCAGAAGTTGCGTGCGACTGACGTGGCCCAAAAGTTAAACGCAATGTTGTATAGGCCATGCAGGCGCGGGCAACTTCATACAAGCATATATAAACAGGTTAGTGAAATCCAGTAAAATCATACAATGCATTGATTATGACATGCTTTCCAACATACCAGAAATCATTACTCAAGTTATGAGGAACATGGCTGTAGAATAAATCTCGCTCCTATGTCCTGACCTTTGACCCCATTTCGATGATATTTAAACAGAACCGGTTAAGTATACTTCCTGAACAACATAATAAAGTTTTGTCTCAATCTAAACTTTTTTACTTAAGTTTTGACGCATAAGGGCGATGTAATGGCTCCCACTCCTATTTCCTGACCTTTGATCCCATTTCGCCCATTTTCAATAGAGTACATCCCTAGGTGGTCCCCAACCACATACTAAAATTTCGAAAAATGCAATTTGTGAGACTTCCTTATAGGTTGTCTTATGTTATAAATGTGATTTAAATTAAACTATACGTAATATCTAAGGTATTTTACCTGATATTTTAAAAGTATTTCTCACGTTGTTTGCTCTGTGAGGCACGTGCTCCCAGCCCCGAGAGGTCTCGTATGTTACAGACTTTTGGTTAGTTATAAAAAATTTGCAGAAATAAAACAGTTAGGCTATATATTTTCAGTTCCACATTCATTCACTTGCACATTCAAACGTTTAAAATTTACTATTAATTAAAAGATTTTAGTAGAAAGAGTTATACTCATCGGGTCAGGAGACGTCTCACGTTGGTAGGTATCAGCCGTAAGTATAATTTTTTGTGTAAATATTTTTGGGCAATCATTTGTTCATAGAAACTGGTGTATGGTTTTTCCCCCTCTGTTTATTGGTGTAATTTTTTGTAATGTTCTTTTTTTTGTTTTTTTATTGATTTTTCTTTTTTTATAAGTGATTTCCAGGCTGTGTCTAGGGTGGTGGAGTCTTGTAAGTTGCATATTTTATCTTTTTTTTTTGTTCAATTATATAGCTTTCGGAAATTCTTAATGCTTTTCGTTTGTGTGGGTGGTTATTAATTTAATATTTTCAAAATCAGGGTATTGTTTATGTTTAACAGCACTTATCTAACACTGTGTTAAACATAAACAATACCCTGATTTTGAAAATATTAAATTACTAACCACCCACACAAACGAAAAATAATTAAGAATTTCCGAAAGCGTTATAATTGAACAAAAAAAGATAAAATATGCAACTTACAAGACCCCACCACACTAGACACAGCCTGGAAATCACTTATAAAAAAAGAAAAATCTATAAAAAAAAAAAAAAAAAAAGAACATTACAAAAATTACACCAATAAACAGAGGGAAAAAAATTCATACACCAGTTTCTATGAATAAATAATAATGGCCCAAAAATATTTACACAAAAAATTATACTTACGACAGATACCTACCAACTCATCCAATAGGTGGCGACACATTAGAAACAAATCACCTAACACACAGAGTCACACACTATACTTACGACTCATACCTACCAACTCATCCAGTAGATGGTGACACATTAGAAACAAATCACCTAACACATACAGGCAGCAAACCTTCCCATTGATTCCCGACAGGCAACTCCAAAAAACCACACACGCGAAGAACCCTCGTGTGGAAATAATGGCCCGAAGACGGCGGTAAACGTACCGCAGAAAGCGCTCACCACAACAATGAACCAATGAACCACGTGTGAGGCGTCTCCTGACCCGATGAGTATAACTGTTTCTACTAAAATCTTTTAATTAATAGTAAATTTTAAACGTTTGAATGTGCAAGTGAATGAATGTGGAACTGAAAATATATAGCCTAACTGTTTTATTTCTGCAAATTTTTTATAACTAACCAAAAGTCCGTAACGTAAGAGACCTTTCGAGGCAGGGAGCTTGTGCCACAGAGAGCAAACAACGTGAGAAATACTTTAACAATATCAGGTAAAATACCTTAGATATTATGTATAGTTTAACTAAAATTTCATCGAAATCAAACCATTTTTACGCAAGTTATGACGCATAAGGGCAATGGAATGCATCCCGCTCTTATGTCCTGACCTTTGTCCCTATTCGCCCATTTTCATTAAGGTTCGTCCCCAGGTGGTCCCCTACCATATACTAAAATTTCATCGAAATTGAACCATTTTTTCGCGAGTTATCATGCGGACAGACAGAATGACAGACAGATGGACAAAGCTGGAGCATATACGCTTCTTCAACCTACGGTTGGAAAGCGTAAAAAGGAATTGTAGAAAGTCTATAAATAATTAGTGCTCCTCCGTCTTTCCTATCTTTGTGATAGTGTGTTATGTCTAGCAGAGTTTGAGCTGGGACACTGCGTTGGTCGGAGACAATGGAAATACACTGCTGGACAATTGCTAAGGACGGATCATAAACGGCTATATAGCGCATAAAAAAGTAAGTGTGATTGGATGCCAAGTGAAATAAAACTATGTCAGAATGCCAGGACATTACAAGAAAGATAATTTATTGTGCTCTGAAATCCAGAAGGCTTTGGAACGTGTTCAAGGGACAAACAGGCCATTTTGTGCAGAATACGTAAACGTGAAAAAAATGCAATTACCGTCCTCACGTATTCCGGCGTAAGATGTCAATACGGGATATGGCCACCATGGAGCGCGATGCAAGATTCCACACGTCGTGCCATGCTTTGCACAACATTATCAAGCAGCTGTTGGGGTAATTTATCCCATTCCTCTGTCAGTGCACGGATGAGGGTGTCCTTGTTTATTGGAGGGCATTGGCAACCAGCAAGACTCCTCCCCAAAGCATCCCACACATTTTCAATAGGATTCAGATCTGGAGAACGTGCTGGCCATACGAGGCGTTGAATATCCTCGCTCTCAAGACACTCCTGGACAGCGACTATTCTCCGCCCCAGTGGCGCAGTGGTCTAAGGCGCTGGCCTCTGATCATTCGTCCGTAAGGGGTCCGGGTTCGAATCCCGGTCAGGCATGGATGTTGTGTTTGTCTTACGGCACTGGCTCTCTCCCTTCCCTGGAACCAGTGACCCTAAATTAGGGACGGGCGACTGCTTATTGCCCATTGAGTTGCTCACGGTGGTCGTTAAACCTCCAATCAAAAAAAAAAAAACAGCGACTGTTCGATGACATGTTGCGTTGTCGTCCATAAAAATGAATCTATCACCGACTGCACCACAGAACATGCAAACATGAGGTAGCAGATCATCATTAATGTATCGTTGGCCAGTCATAGTCTCAGTTGGAAGCACATAGAGGGACGTACGGCCATTGATACGGCCATTGATCATGATGCCAGCCCATACCATGACACTACATGTCGGATATCGGTCCTTTTCCTGTATGTTTGTTGGACAATATGCAGTACCACTATCACGCCAGATCAGTTGTTGTCGACAATCAGACGATAGACTGTATCTACTCTCATCTGAGAAGAGGACAGCAGACCAGTCGTTATCAGTCCAATTGCGATGTTGATGGCACCATTGCAAACGGGCGGTACGGTGATGTCTGGACAATGGGATGCACACAACAGGACGGCGGGCGTATAGTCCTCCTTCATGCAAACGTCTGGCGACAGTTTTTGGGAGATCCGCTTGCCAGTAGCAGCCATAAACTGATTTGCTACCTCACTAGCTGTGCTGCGCCGGTGTCTTTTTGTTGATAGCACTATGTACCGATCTTCTGCAGGTGTCGTACTGTGAACACGACCTCCCCCGTGACGTTTGCTACACTCTCCATATGTTTGAAATGATTTCCAAAGCCTTGAAATAACACTGTGGCTGACGTCGAACTCCCTGGCAACATCTGTTATTTTTCGCCCTTCTTCAATCTTGCCAATAATACGGCCACCCGTAAAATCATCTAGGTGATGTCGGGAAGACATACTGAAAATTGCAAGTTCGTCAATTGATTCTTTCCCTTTCAACTTTGCGTTTGAACAACAACGGTCAATACGCATCAAATCCTTTATATCTCTTATCAGCGCTATGACGTCACGAACAAGTTCGGCAATCCAAAATTTGCATACGCACAACACGTCTTACTGTATCCCGCACTTATGCTAATTTCCACATTTTCCTGCCTTCCATTTTATGGTTGCTATCGTTGCTATTGTCATTCGTCCTTAGCAATTGTCCGGCAGTGTATAATACCCTACTGGGGGAAGGCAATTCCCACTTAGGTGGTTCCACACGCTGATTCCTTAGCATAGGGTGGCTGGTGGAAGAAAAATAAGAGAAAACTGGGTGAACACTTTTCTCTTACTAACAATATTCCTCTGCTCGGATGCAGTTTATATAAACAAATGCTGGGCTATAAATTTCTTTTGGGCTATAAATTTCATATTTTTCCAGCACTTACTTCACTTGAGCATAATAGATTTCGGGATGTAAACAGACGTGCACCTTTTTTTTTTTTTTTTCGTTTTTCTCCCCAACCGCACTAATTTGTAGTTTGACGAAAATCCCATAACTGCTCTTGTAATCAAAGCATGAGGATGGCCAACCCCATAAATAGCAAAAAGTTTTACTCCAAAAGGTGAAAATTAGAATCAGTTGTCAGGCTTCCTTCTCCATGGATACCTGATACCACTGCTGGTCCATCTGGAATTATTAACCCCGCTACAGATCTTTCTGCTATAAATGATCCAACTGTTTGTCCAACAACAACCGATTCTGTTGTATCGGACACAAGTGACCATGAATCAAGTTTTTCTGGTTTTAAAATTTCTTCTGCATCTGATTCTGATCCAGATTATGACATCAGTACTGAAGAATATGATGATGATTGTGATTTCTTGCAAACAATGGAAGAACATCGGTGTTTAGACGTGAATCCCGTACATCATGAACAGCAGCAGATAATTTGGGGGCCAGTTGATTCGTCAAAGCAAAAGGAAATTTCATTGATAGCATCCTCAGGTATATGTCCCCATGTAATGAATTTAGACCCCCTTACAGCTATTGACGTTTTCCACTATCTAGTGACTGATGACATTTATCTTCTAATGATTACTGAAGCAAATAAAAATGCACATCAAGTCATTCAAGGCGGTATCCTATATCACCGGTATCCTATCACCACATTCGAGGATGAAACAATGGCTGCCAACATCTGTAAGTGAAATGAAAAAAATTCTTGGTCTGCTTATTTGGATGGGCCTGGTTAGATTTCTGAAGATTACAGATTATTGGTCTACTCATGTGTTGTTTCAAAACCGAATTGCACCTAACACTTTCAGCAGAAACAGGTTTCAACCCCTACTGAAGTTATGGCACTTCGCTGAGAATTCTCAAGATCCAGGGAACGAGCGCACTTATAAGGTCAAAGGGCTTATGGAGATACTGCTGTGCAATATGATTAAATTGAAACAGCTGGGAAAAGAAATTTCTGTGGATGAAAGTATTGTGCTATTTAGAGGAAGACTTGGTTTTAGGCAATACATTCCCGGAAAGGCCCACAAATATGGTATAAAAATTTATAAGTTATGTGATTTATAAGTTATGAGTAGCCCCACATCAAATTTGTACTCTATATTTTATTTTGACAAAAAAAACTATTTGTAATTATCATGAAAATTTTGAAAATATACACAAAAATCAACGGAATCTATGAAAAAAAAAAGTATACCTATGGGCCATAGAAGTCGCTCGTGACTTTTATGGCCATCTGATTTATGCTGTATTTCTTCAGTATGTTGCGTAGTAATCTAATGCTTCAAAACATGGGTAAATCTAGTGAAAGGAATACAAAATAAAAACCAAATTAATTGAAATGTTCAAGGCTCCTGCACCGAGCGACTTCTATGGCCATCTGATTTATGCTGTATTTCTTCAGTATGTTGCGTAGTAATCTAATGCTTCAAAACATGGGTAAATCTAGTGAAAGGAATACAAAATAAAAACCAAATTAATTGAAATGTTCAAGGCTCCTGCACCCAGTGTAGCTTTCCTTTTATTAATTTTACTTATTTTTTCCAAACGGGATAACATTTATGCCTCATATTTTTGTTACTTGCTTCTTGCCATAAAAACAAAATACAATACAATCATATATAAACCTGATGTTTTACGAAATGTATAAAAAAAGAACAGCACATTCCCGGGCCATGGAAGTCGCATGCGACTTCTTATCCCCAGGCCATCTGTGTTACAACACCTGCCCTGTGTTGCCTAGCAACCTAATACTTCAAAACACAAAGAAGTTGCTTCACCTAGCGGAAGTAATACAAAACAAAAACCGAAACCCATTAACAATTTGAAGTCGCTGGTGCCAGCATGGCCCCTTACAACGATTTTTTTGTTGGCGCCTGCGCCCGCTGGCAGCGAAAGTATTAAATTTCTGGAAAAGGCAGCTTTCAAGAGCCAGGGAAAGTAAAATGTGTACTCATTTACATCTGTTGAAATGTTTTCCTCTGAGAAATCCTTGTATTCTTTCAGAATTCAGATGCCAGAACTTCGCTTTCTGAAAGAATATGTTCAATCCCTGAACCTTCGAGATAGTATCCAAGAGCTCCAAAGTAGGCTACCCCTATGTGGAATTATCGTAAGCAAAGCTAGGGCTTTCTTGATTTTGGATTATGATTGTAGGTTTAGCTACAGCAAGATCATAATGAACCAAAATTGAAGACTCTCCACACTCAGCAGCTACTTGCTGTGATACCTTCTTAGTTTCCAGCACCACATCATTCCGCGTAGGGGGCAAAGTGATATTTCTCATGTAACCAATCTTCTGTTTCACAGATGCGTCTTCTAAAACTTTGGAATTTCACCCAGCTCACATTGTTGTTGTTGTTTCAGCCCATTTTACTGAAACCATCTAAGTAAAATCTCTCCGCATAGAGTTCTCGAAATGTTTTGTAACAGGGCAGTTACTCACCAAAGAACACAATGGCATGACTTTATATATATATATATATATATATATATATATATAGCTCAAGAGCCTTTGAATCAATCTGCAGTGACCTCATCTTTCAACATGGCTTACAAGATCCTGTGGGATTATCTGTGAGAATGCCGGATTCTTCTGAGCTCTTGGCAAATTGTATCTCACTTTCTGCTTTCATAGTTTGATTTCCAGACTATTCAGTTTCCAAGTTTTGTTACCAAATGCCAAACATGTCATGCAAACTCCCTGTTTTTGACAGTTGTCTCCAAGTTGGAATCAAAATTGTCCTAGGCTACCCCAGTGAAGAGCCCAGATCTTCAACAGATGTAATCTGATGTGACTCCTGGTTGCTTCATTAGGCAGAGCTAAATCTGTCTCGGGCTTCTCAGTGATGTGGTGACCCAAGTGGTTGAAAGTTTCTAGTACTTTCTGCTCCCTGTCATACTTTTCATTGCTAAACCTAACAGAAGATGTTTTCTTGATTTCAAACTTCTGTTGATCGTAATAAATATTGCATCATACCGGGGAAATGTCCTGGTAAGCCAATTCGTCTCTATAATCTGCTGTTTTACTAAATGTTCTGTCATATTTTCCTTGATAATTTTTTCTAGATGTTTCAGTGGTTGTTTCTCTTTTATTTTCTGTCTTTGAGACAATGCAGTCTTAAGGTACTGTTGTCGCATGAGTGGTGGTAGCATATTTCCGTTGCTATAGAATTTTCATTACCAAGTTTTAAAAATAAATTCTGATCTTGAACTTTTGTGGGCTAATCCCCCACACTGGTGTACTTACCTGATTAAAAAGACACAAATAAAGAAATTAAAAGACTCTTGTGTGGGATATGGTGGACCTACCACACTTGAGAAGAAGGTCCATCACGGAAACAACATGGAAATGGAAAAAGGTGAATCAGAGAAAGATCTCGGCTCAGTGAGTGTAAGGTTGGTGTATGGAATACTAGAGGTATAAATGGCAAGATGAATGAGGTGATTAAAGAAATGAATAAGTATAGATTGGATGTGCTGTCTGTAAGTGAAACCAAAAAAAAAAAGGAAGTTAGGGTAGAACAAGTGAATGGCACCTTGAATGTGTGTTCTGGAGTATTGGATAATGTGAGATGACAGGCTGGTGTAGGTGTGATTTTAAGTGAAAAGATGAAGAACAACTTGATTCACTATAGCTGCGCAAGTGAGAGAATTCTTTGGATTCATTTGAAAGTGAAACTTCAGAAAATAGTAATTGCCATAGTGTATGCTACTTGTGACTCGGAACCTTCTGATAGGAAGGAATATTTCTGGAATGAGTTAAAAGCTGTTTTGAAACAGAGTGGTGCTAAAGAGAAAGTTATAATAGTAGGGGATTTTAATGCTAGAGTAGGTGTGCAGAATGCAACTTCTGATAATGTTCTGGGTAAGTTTAAGGATCCTTGTGTGAATGATAATGGTGAAAGATTAATTGAACTCTGCATTGAAAATGGCTTGTGTGTATCTAATCCTTTTTTCAACCACAAGTATATCCACACATATACTTGGAAAAATTGTACTCTGGGTCAAAAGAGTTTAATGGATTTTGTTGTTTATGATTAGCATCTGAAACACTTAGTTGTTGACACTTGTGTGATGAGAGGTGTGGATGTTGGTTCTGATCATTACTTGGTGGTGTCATGAGTGAAACTGAATGTTGGTTGGAACAAAAGGAATAGGAACAGGCCTAGGATGGAAAGAATAAAGGTTGAAAGGCTCCATGAAGCTCATCAACGTTACTCTATATCCTCAGAGAAAGACTGAAGGAGCTGAAGTCATGTGAGAGGGATGTAGAAAAGAAGTGGGAATGTTTTAAGAACTGTGTTGTCACTGCTGCTGAAGAGGTCTGCTGCACTAGTGGGTAACAGTGGAGGTAATGATTGGTGGAATAGTGAGATTGAAGAGGCAGTAAAGAGAAAGAAGAAAGCCTATTTGGGATGTTGCAAGGTAGAGTTTCTGTGGATGAATATCACTATAAGAAGCTTGAAGCAGGTAAGCTGGCTCACCAGAGTAAGGCAAAAGATAGGAAGGAGAAGGTGGAAAGGTATGAATCAGCTTTTTGGAAAGATAGAAAAACTTTCTTGAAGTACATGGGACTCGAGGGAAAAATAGGAGAAACAAAGTTGTAAGTTGTGTGAAGAATAGGATCAGAGGAATGATATGAGAGCCCAGTGAGTTAAGTGAAAGATGGGGTAAATACTTCTGTGAGTTATTAAATCAAGAAAGCAAAGGTGATTCTGAAGCATGAGATGATGATGTCACAGAGATGAGATGATGATGTTTTTTTTTGTACAGGAGGGATCTCAAGAGAAGAAGTGTGTAAAGCTCTAAAATCTCTTCAGAATGGTAAGGCTCCGGGAGTTGATGGCATAACTGGTGAGATGTTGAAATTTCGTGATGACTGTAATTTACTGATTAACTGAAATTTGCCAGTTGTGCTGGGAGTTAGGAATGGTCCCTCAGAATTGGAAGAGTGCTATCATTATTCCCTTGTATAAGGGAAAAGGTGATCAGACTGAATGCAAGAACTATCGTGGTATTAGCCTACTGAGTGTGCCAGGGAAAGTGTTTGGTAAGGTAGTTATTAAAAAAGTACGGGGTCTTACATCAGAGAAAGTGTGGGATGTTCAAAATGGTTTCATGCCTAGTAAAGGCTGCACTAACCAAATTTGTGCATTATGCATGATGATTGAAAAGTATCTGGCTGTTGGTAAGAAAGTTTTTGGTGCCTTCATAGATTTAGAGAAAGCTTAGGACCAAGTAAATACACTGACGGAAAAAAAAATCCCAACTCCAAGACGGTGTTGTGTTAGATAAACGACAGCTGGTAGGCAGTGAGAGTACATCTGTAAGATGACGTCTATGCAAATTTCGTGCTCGGCGCATACGTGTGGCCCTAGTATCACCCCTCAGAACATGCAAAGCAGGTTTGCTGTAAATATGTGCTGTAACCTTCGTGAGCGATAGTTATTGTTGAGATTCGACGTAGTGTGTTGATGTTAGTCAAGAATGCCTTTAAGAAGATGAAGTCCCGCATGGGGATAACTGGTTTTCCAGTTATTTGGGGAGCGGCGCCCCCACGGCCCGAGCTAACCTTGTGATGGTTTCTATTGCCTCTGCGGCTTTGACGATTACTTCACCGAAGGGACAGCTGTTCATCCAGCTGATGGGGGATGGCGTCCCCACGGCTCGAGCCGATTTTCTCTTATTGTTTTGCTTTTTTCGTCTTTCGTTCATATCTTGACATGTACCCGCCTCAGTTGTAGGCTGCTAAGGTTGTGATGAGGCGCCAGCTCCGGGTTTTGTTCCTCGTTCCCTTCCCTGTCTTTTCTCTTTTGTGTTACATTTTCTGTTTTTTCCGGAGCTGGTTAGCTTAGACCTACCTGCACGTTTGCCGTGTGTGGTGACCCGTACAGGTGGAAACGGGGATGCTAGAGGCTGAGGTATCTGGGGGCCGGGTTGTAGTGTCTCCAGATGCCAACACTCCTCTTTGCCCTCTGCTTCACCCTAAACGGGAGGCTGGGAGCTAACCCACTCCTAGTCAGGAAGTCTGTGGCCGAGTGGCGTCCAGACTTCTAGCGGCTTGTCGTTCTGTTCGGCTGGGTGAGTTTGGGGGTAGGGTGGCCATGCCAAAGGGGTGTTCTCTGGGCACGGGAAAGTCTGGATGCACGCCGAGCGTGTGTCTGCCCTACCAACTTGCTATATCCGCTGCCTATCCCTAGAGCCGTGTCCTGCGTCCTCTTGGGCTTGCGGACCTGCGGCTCTCCCTTGTTGGGCTCGGTAGTGGGTGGGGAGGTTGGCAGCCGAATCTTTTTTCTCTCTCATGGCAAACAAATGTGTTTCCCAGGCTGTACCTTTAAAGCGCCGTGTGGAGGAAGGGACACCCTCCTCCACTAAGAAACTACTCAGTTCCAACTGCAATGCTATGTTTCTTCTCATTCATTTAGTTGATCCTGCTCAGTCTCTCAGTTCGAAGAGTCCTTTCTGGATTAATAAGGCTCTTCAGGCCGTTGCGGGCTCTCCAAAGAGTGTTAAGAAGCTCCCGTCAGGGGATCTTCTTGTGGAGACATCTCATCCACGTCACAGTGCCGCCTTGCTGGAGACGACCGTTCTGCTGGACATTCCTGTACAGATCTCGCCCCATGGATACCTCAATTCCTCTCGCGGTGTCGTCAACTCCCGCGACCTGCTCGAATGCAGTGAAGAGGAATTGTTGGATGAACTTGGGGACCAATATGTCACTGGGGTTCGGCGTATCCTTTTCAGGCGGGATGGGAAGTCTATTCCCTCACGGAACATCGTCCTGACCTTTGACTCACCTACCCTGCCAACTTCCATCAAGGCGGGGTACTTGCGTCTAGATGTTCGGCCATACGTGCCGAACCCCTTGAGATGTTTCAAATGCCAGCATTACGATCACTCCCAGCAGTCTTGCCGTAATGTAGCAAAGTGTGGGCGCTGTGGTTCAACTGAACACTCTTTGGCGGACTGCTCCGCTGAGGCGAATCACTGTGTGAATTGTGAGGGTTCCCACTCTGCGTCTTCTAAGCAGTGTCCCAAGTGGATCGAGGAGCAGGCTATCCAACGCCTAAAGACCACTGAACATCTGTCATACCTTGAGGCCAGGTGGCGAATAGCTCCTCTTCCATCCGGCCGGCACTCCTATGCCTCGGTTGTGGTGCAGAAGGCTACTGTTGCGGTCCAGACGGAGGTGACCATCCCGGCGCGTTGTCCTTATGATTTTGAGGACATCGTCGCTGCTGGGCTGGAAGCACTGAAGTCTCGCCGCATTGCATCCAAGGCGACATCTACATCGTCGCCTAAACCTTCTTCTACGCCGAAAACATCTTCGGCCATCACAGGGACCCAGGTCCAGGGCACTGCAAAGAAGAAGCCGGAAAAGGTGAAACCCGGCTCATCCTCCCCGAAACAGAGCAGGCAAAAACCACCTCTCAACACAGGGGGTAAACACAGCCCTGTGTTACCTCCAGACACTGCCGATGGATTGGAGGTGACGGACGACATGGTGACTTTCTAGTCGTCTGTCTTCATTCTTTCATTTTATTTTCTCATTATGGCCACGCTCATTCAGTGGAATTGCCGAGGTCTGCGTTCACGCATTGATGATTTAAAAGGCTTACTGTCTTCGCACACACCTGTGTGCGTGTGTCTTCAGTAGACAAAGCTTCGCATGACGGACACTCCTTCGCTGCGGAGACATTCCGTTTTCTGCAAAGATCACCTGGACGGCGTTATCGCCTGCGGAGGAGTGGCCGTCGTTGTTCCTCATGGTGTTCCTGTCACTGCAGTTGCCCTTCGGACGACTTTGCAGGCAGTGGCAGTGAGACTATCTGTGAACACTCGGTTCACGGTGTGTTCTGTCTACATACCACCAGATGAAGCTGTGAGCTTTTCGGATCTGAAAGATTTGGTCGACCAACTGCCACCTCCTTTCTTCATCTTAGGAGATTTCAATGCACACAATCCGTTGTGGGGTTCTACCACTCAAGACTCCAGGGGCCGTGTTGTTGAGTCCCTTCTCTCCAACACGTCCCTCTGTCTCCACAACACCGGGGCAGTCACTTATTTTCATGAACCCACCCGCTCATACTCAGCCATTGATCTGTCCTTGAGTTCGCCATCGTTATATCCTGACTGGTCCTGGAGCGTGTCTGATGGCAGTGATCACTTTCCCATCTTTCTCCATCTAGCGAGTGGCGGGCACCGTTACCCTACTCGCCCTGCTAGATGGAATATTGATCGAGCCAAGTGGGACACATTCACGGCTTCAGCAATTATTACTCCAGCTATGGTGACCTCAGGAACGGTCAATGCCGCTGTTGCGGCGGTAACGGATTGTATTGTGCAAGTGGCAGAACTTACCATCCCCAGGACGTCGACTAAACTTCCACGTTGCCCGAGACCTTGGTGGAATTCCACTTGCATGGCAGCTCGTCAGGCACAACATCGGGTTTGGGGTAGGTTTCGTCGGTACCCCACCGACGCGAACCTACTTGCTTTCAAGAAAGCCAAGTCCTACGTGCGATTGGTTCGTAGGCGTAGTCAACGGGAGTCCTGGATACAATATGTATCCGGGATTAACTCCAATACTAGCCCTAAGATCGTTTGGGACAGGATCCGTAAGATTCGGGGACAGTACCCATCTGGGGAAATCTCCATTCTTGAGAGTGATGGAGGAACAGTTGCTGACGCTCAGGGTATTGCTGATTGTCTGGGCGCCGCATTTTCTTCGGTGTCCAGCAGCAGCAATTACCCTGCTTCGTTCCGGCAGTTACAGCCGCGGCTTGAATGGTCCAAGATTTCTTTTGGACCGTTTTCTTCCGCAGATTATAACAGCCCGCTGACTGCCGTGGAGCTGAAGACCGCTCTGAATCGGTCCGGCCGGACATCTGTTGGACCAGATAACATCCATTACGAAATGCTGAAGCACCTTTCTCCGTCCTCTCTCGAATGTCTGCTAATCCTGTTTAACAGGATTTGGCCAGAAGAATGCCTTTCCCGAGTCTTGGCGCACAGCCATTGTCGTTCCTGTTCCCAAACCTGGTAAAGATCCCACCAACCCGTTGAACTACCGGCCAATTGCTATGACGAGCTGCCTTTGCAAAGTACTCAAGCGCATCATTAATCTTCGTCCCATTTTTCATTTGGAGTTTCATCACATTTTTTCACCTCATCAGAGTGGATTTCTCAAATATCGATCCACCACCGATCATCATCTTTGCCTTGAGACATCTGTCAGGGAGGCGTTTGTCCGGCGTCAGCACATGGTCTCCATGTTCTTCGATATGGAGAAAGCTTACGACCGCACCTGGAGATACGGCATTCTCCGTGATCTGCACGAGTGCGGATTGCGGGGAAACTTACCATCTTTCATCGCCAGTTTTCTCCAGGACCGGACTTTCCGTGTGCGCGTCGGTTCGACCCTCTCTGCGATGTACCCACAAGAACAGGGTGTTCCTCAGGGCTCCGTTCTTTCCGTTACATTGTTCATCCTTCGTGTCAACCATATTTTCCAACTGCTTCCTGCGACGGTTCGTGGAACCATGTACGTGGATGATCTGCAGATCTCTTGCGCCTCTGTTAACATGCGCACCATCGAGAGACAGCTCCAGTCTGCCATTACCAAGATCTCTCACTGGGCTTCCCAAAATGGATTTGGCTTCTCGACGCAGAAGACCGTTTGCATGCATTTTTGCCGCAAACGGTGTCTTCACCCAGACCCCAGCCTCCGTCTGGGGTGCTTTACCATCCCTGTGGTGTCAGAAGTCAAGTTCCTTGGGCTAACTTTTGACCGAGCGCTCACCTTCCGGCCTCACATCCAGTCTTTGAAGGTGACGTGCACGAAGTCATTGAGTATCCTGAAGGTCCTCTCTCGAACATCTTGGGGGCTGATAGGTGCTCAATGCTTCGCATTTACCATTCTCTGATTCGGTCAAAGTTAGGCTTTGGATGCATTACGTACGGTTCAGCACGTCCATCGGTTTTAAAGCCTTTGGACCCCGTCCATCACCAGGCATTGTGGCTATGTACTGGTGCTTTCCGTACCTCTCCCGTACATAGCCTGTATGCGGAGGCTCATGAGCTGCCGTTATGCATCCGTCGTAAACAGCTGTCTCTTCAGTTTTATACAAAACTGAAATCTCTTCCTGATCATCCACTGTATGGTTCCATCTTCCAACCGGACTGTGTCCGCTTGTTTTCCTACCGCCCCTCCTGTGTTCCGACGTTCGGGATTCGGATGTCTGCTATAGTGCGCGATGCTGGTCTAAATTTGTCCGGGATTGGTTTGACCGCCTTTTTCAACCAACTTCCTTTGCAGCCCGTTCAAGCAACGGCTGACCTTTCTCTTTGTGTGTGGCCAAAGTCGTCCACTCCTGCTCTGGTGTACCAGCAGCTCTTTGCTGAATTACAGTCTGTCTACCCGGATTTTGTGCCTGTGTTCACCGATGGCTCGAAATCCGGGGATGTCGTTGGATCTGCTTTTGTGTGTGGCGATGCCTCACATGCTGAGAGGCTTCCGCCTGAATCCACCGTCTTTTCGGCTGAGATGCGTGCGGTACACCTCGCTTTGTGCCACATACAGTCTCGGTCACATCGTCACGCTATGGTTTGCTCTGATTCCCAGTCCGTCATCCAAGTTTTATCTTCTCCAGAGGACACGGACTCGCCTGTCATCCGTGATGTCCGTCGTCTTCTTGGAACTTTGGAGGGTGATGGCTTCCTGGTCCGATTCTGTTGAGTTCCTGGCCATGTTGAGATTCAGGGTAACGAGCTGGCAGATCTCTCTGCCAGGTCTGTTTCCTCCATTTCGCCAGCTCGGCTGCCCCTGTCATTCCGTGATTTTAGACCTTTGATCCGGACATTTCTCCTGGACGAGTGGCAGTCCCTGTGGTCTCAGCAGGGCAACAATAAGCTGCATTCTATCAAACCACAGATCGGACTATGGAAGTCTAGTTTGTGGAAGAACCGTCGTGAGGAAGTTGTTCTTGCATGTCTCCGCATTGGGCACTGTCGTTTTACTCATCGCTTTTTGCTGTGTGGCGAGGGTGTCCCGGTGTGTGAGGCGTTCAACTGTCGTCTCACTGTCCTTCATGTTTTGTGTACTTGTGTTCGTTTTTGTGATCATCGCTTTCGTCATTTTCACTCTCATCTGTTGGACGAAGGAGCAGCTGCGCTGCAAACTATTATTGGCGAAGCCTGCGACATGAAAGCAGTGTTTTCGTTTTTACGAGAAATTGACTTTTTTAAACTTATCTAGATTTTAACTTGTTCACTATCATGTTTCATTTTTACAACATCAGCCTGTTTTTAACCTTGTGTACGTTTTTTATTGATTTAGTTTTGTTTTGATGTCTTTTGTTTGGTGCTCTTTGGCCAACCATGGCCCTTGCGCCATTAAAATCTACCAACCAACCAACCAACCTAAGAAGACGAAGAAGCCATTATCAACAGCTCACGGAGTTTGAACGAGGTCATGTAATAGGGCTACGAGAAGGTGGATTTTCTTTCCGCAATGTTGCAGAACGACTTGGCAGGAATGTAGCCACTGTGCATGATTGTTGGCAGTGGTGGTCAAGGGAAGGTACTGCCCAAAGAAGACTGGGTTCCGGCCGGCCACGTGGCACTACTGAGAGGGAAGACCGCCTGGTACGGCATATGGCCGTGGTGCATCGTACCGCGTCTGCGACAGCAATTCGAGCTGCAGTTGCCACCACAGTGACACAACGAACTGTTACAAATCGGTTACTTGAAGGACACCTCTGAGCCAGACGCCCTGTAGCGTGCATTCCACTTACTCCAAACCACTGCCGTTTGCGACGTCAGTGATGTCAAGCTAGAGCTCATTGGAGGACGGAGTGGAGATCTGTTGTGTTTTCTGATGAAAGCCTGTTCTGCCTGGGTGCCAGTGATGTCCGTGTGTTGGTTAGAAGGAGGCCAGGTGAGCGCCTGCAACCAACCTGTCTGCGGCCGAGACACACTGGACCTACACCTGGAGTTATGGTCTGGGGAGCAATTTCCTATGACAGCAGGAGCACTCTCGTGGTTATCCCATGCACCCTGACAGCACAGTTGTACGTCGGTCTGATGATTCAGCCTGTTGTGCTGCCATTCATGAACAGCATTCCAGGGGGTGTTTTCTAACAGGATAACGCTCGCCTACATACCGCTGTTGTAACCCAACATGCTCTACAGAGTGTCGATATGTTGCCGTGGCCTGCTAGATCACCAGATCTTTCACCAATCGAGCATGTATGGGACATCATTGGATGACAACTCCAGCGTCACCCCCAACCAACATTAACCGTCTTTGTATTGACTGACCAAGTGCAACAGGCATGGAACTCCATCCCACAAACTGACATCCAGCACCTGTACGACACAATGCATGAACGTTTGCGTGCTTGCATTAAACATTCTGGCGGTTACACCGGTTATTAATGTACCAGCATTTCACATTTAAAATGGCTCTTCTCGGGCTTACAATAAGCTGTGATCTTGAAACCTTAATCGATTAAATATGTTACCTATACAAATGTATTGCCGCCATTTCATTCCTCTACAACTATTTTTTCGTGGTGTTGGGATTTTTTTTTCCTTCAGTGTAGGACACTTTTGTGGAAGGTATTGAATAAATATGGTGTTACTGGAAATCTACTTAATAGTGCAAAATCCATGTATGCTGGCAGTAGAGCTTGTGTATGAGTGAATGGTGTTTTATCAAAATGGTTTTCTATTGGTGCAGGAGTAAGACAAGGTTGTGTAATGTCCCCGTGGCTGTTTAATATATTTATGGAGGGTTTATAAACCAGTATTGTCCATCTTGGCATGATGACAAGATGGACAATACTGGTTTATGTCTTGGTAGTCTCCGTGTGTGCAGATTGCTATATGCTGATGACACAGTTCTATTGGCACAGAGCAAACGTGAGTTGCAGAGTATGTTGTCCCTGATGTACGAAGTTTGCATAAAATTCAAACTGAGGATTAATAACGGAGAAATGAAAGTTATGGTTTTTATCAAGGAACTATTAGTACTGAATGTAATATAAGTGTAAATGGCACAGTGATTGACCAGGTGAATGAATTTATGGCACCTCTATTCATATTGTACTGTGGAATTAACTTATTAACTTTTTTTTCGGGTCTTATAGAGGTTATTATTCAAAAAAGTTGGTGGTCAAATTTTCGATTTAAAGCCTAGTTCGTCATCAGGACTACGTCACTGGAGTAGTTGCTGCCACTCAGTTGCAAGAGTCCAACCACAATTATCGTTAATTGTGGTACTTCTTGCTATTTTGATTCCTTCTTCTAGTTTCCTCTTTTCTAAGTTTGGCTGGTGGGCGATTATTCTTACTGAGTCCCAATTTATGGAGTGTCCACTTGCTTGTATATGTCTGTCTAGCCCTGTTTTGTTACTAATGTTCCTAATAGCTGCTTGGTGTTCTTTCATTCGGACTTTAATACTTCTCCCTGTTTCTCCTATATAGCTGAGTCCGCAGTTACAGTCGATGCAATATATTACTCCTTCTTGCAATTGGATGTCTACTTCTTTCTGCTTTAAAGCTGGCAGGAATTTCTTTAATTTGTTACTTAGATCTGGAGCAAGCCTGATATTATATTTTGCTCTGTTCCTCTTCAGTTTTTCGAAAAGTCCCTTGTGGTAGGTAATTTTGCTAGTGAATTTGAAGTTGTTTATTTCCTGCTTCTTTTTTGGCACTTGTCTGAATAATTTCTTAACATAAGGGGAGGGTTAATTGTTTTCTGCCAATATTTCTTTTAATTCTTCTCTGTGAAGATCTTTTTGAGCATCTGAAGAGACCAGGACTTCAATTTTTTCCAAAAATTGTCTTGCCGTATTTGATTTAATATAATCAGGGTGGAATGAGTAGAAGTCTAACATCTTCCCCTGTGTTAGTGGGTTTTCTAAATAGCTGAGTGAATATTCTCCCCTCTCTTGAGGCCAAGTTTAAATCAAGGAAATTGATGCTATGGTCTTCTTCCAGTTCCAGGGTGTACTGCAAGGTATTTTCTAGCGAGTTAAATTCTGCTAGAATTTGAGAGGGTAGAGATTGATCCTCAGTATCTACTATAAACAGGAAATCATCCATGTATCTTACATAGAGAGCAAATATTGAAGGCTGTATAAGGATTTTTGCCTCTAGTTTATTTACATAATAATTTGCAAGAAGAGGTGCTAGTGGAGAACCCATTGCAAGTCCTGAAGTTTGCCTGTAATATTTCTTTCCAAACTGAAAGAAATTATTCTTGAAAAGAAAACAGGAGCAGTTCATATATGCCAAGTAGTATTTCTCTATTGTGATTATGGAAGACTATTTTTCCGCCAGGTCATCCGCAATGAATTCCAGCAGGAGGTCCAGTTTAATGTTGGTATACATAGATACTATATCCAGGCTTGCCATTACTGGATGAATTAATTCTGACAAGTTGTCTAGTTTTCCTTTCAACTGCATGGAATTTTTTTTTTAGAAGGTAGGGAGGAGAAGGGAAAATATCTCTGAGGTGAGTAAGTAAATAATAATTAATGTTGGAGAAGTAACTTGTACAAAAAACTAGCGGATAATGCTTACCTTGGCATTCCTTTCTAGCGACGGGAACATTTCACGCACGTGTTTTCCGGTCCTTTGTTGATGTTATTGTCCTAAAGTCCGTTGTATGCGATGACTGGCTTTACTTCACACACTTTTCGCTGGGTATACTCATTGGATCTTTGCCTTAGGATTCAAACATCAATTTTTACCGTTCTTTATACTCGAAATTTTCGCCCATACTCTGGGCATCTTCAGGAGCGTGGCGACTTTACCACCGATGTTCGTGGTTAACTTCGCGCTAATGGAGTCCGATACTCCTTGTTGCCTTTCGTCGGAAAAACTTTCCTGGATATATTTCGTTATCATCAAGCACGGCTGGCGCCATCTATGTTTCGTTAAGAACACTCCCCCCCCCCAGTATTTTTTTTTTTTTTTTTTTTTTTTCAAAATTTCTTCTCCTATCCTGGTTTTCTTGTCTTTTTTTGCCTGTTTTTCTTTTGTTGTTGTTTTTCTTGTCTTATTAGTTCTTTCCACAGGCCCGATAATGTGCTAGGGTCGTTCTGGTTACATACCCTTGCTTTATTTTTGTAGATTAATATTGCTTCTTCCCTCCTCATTTGCCTTTCCGATTTTTTATTCTTTTTTAGCATTTTAATTTCATCGAACTTTGGGAATGTCCGGTTTTCCATGCAGAATTGCACTAAAGCAGTTTTGGCTTCTTTTTTTTGCCAGTTAGATATGTGTTGTTTAAGTCTTTTTTTTTTTTAATCTGTTTTTCGTACTTCCAATGTACGATATTGGGGGTATGTGTGCTATTGAAATTTCGTAGGTTCCTGATTCTTCTAGCATTTTTCCCTCTGTTTTTTTGTTGACAGTCATACTTTTCACAGTGTGCACTGAGCTTCCTAGTTGTAAGTCATATTTAGCACAGTGCCTCTTGATTTCTTTACTCACTCCTTCCAGGTATGGGAAAGCTCCAATGTATTTCAATTTTTTATTTCTTATCTTCCTTTGGTTGTGCACTTCTTGGCCTTCTTTACTCTGAGTCATATGCTTTTTACTCTCATGTATCCATTTATTAATTAGCTTGCTCGGGTACCCATACTCTTGTGATATTTTCAAGATGAACTCTAGCTCTTGATTTTTTAGCCTGTTGTTAGATGTGTGTGTGTACGCTCGCCGTATCAAGTTTACTATGCTGTTTTTTTTATGTATCACTGGATGGTGTGACGAGTATGGTATCAGTACAGGTATGTAAGTTGCTTTTCTGAACACAGAGTATTCAAAACTATTTTTGTTTTTCTTTAGTTGAATGTCCAGGAAGGATAGGCAATTATCCTCTTCAAACTCAATAGTTAGCTCTATGGTGTTACAGATTTTGCTAAACTGCTGTGCTAGATCTTGTAGCTCGGCTTTGTTAAGTTTAGACATTATAATAATGTCGTCTACATATCGAGCATAAAGTATTGGTTTTTCAGGTAAATTTTGAATAATTTCTTTTTCGAGGTATGCCATAATCACTTCTGCGTATAATGCCGATAATGGGGATCCCATAGGGCCACCTTGCGTTTGTTTAAATATATTTCCTTCAAAATGGAAGATGTTGTTTTCCTTGATGAAATATAAGGTATTCTTTAGCTCTTTCAGTTGTGACAAGTTTAGTTCTTTGTTGATGCTTAGTTGTTGCATAATCAATTCGATGGCTAGCTCGACAGGAGTGTTTGGGTATAACGCCTTAACATTCCCGTCGCTAGAAAGGAATGCCAAGGTAAGCATTATCCGCTAGTTTTTTGTACAAGTTACTTTGAAATATCGCACGTAAAAGAGAATAGTACAATAATTAGAGCTATATAATAATCAGAATTAGAACTACTAAGTGGAATTAATGTTGGAGAGTTGTGAATTTCTAGTGTCTATTTTATAGGTCTTATTGGATGGCCTTCTTTGTGAATTTTTATTGTACCATAGATCTGTGGAACTCTTGACTGGATTTTGGAGAAGCTTTTGAAGATCTCATTTAGCTGATTTTTACTTTTTAAAGAGCTTATTAATTTCTTAAGATTTTTGACAGTTTGATCAATAAGGCAAACTTTGCTTTTATCTGCTTTCAGTGCTATAACTTTATCATTGGTTTTGAATTTTTTAAAGTCAGTAATGGCTTTTCTATCAAAATTGTAAGCAATTTTTCCTGGTTTTTTTACAAATTTTGAGACGCAGTGTGAGAATTCTTTCCTTAAAGTGGCTGCTGTATTTTCATCTTCTCTTTCTACCTTACTACATATGCTTTCTAAATAATTAAGCATTGGTTTTTTTATCAAGTGTTGCGGAGGAAAGGTTGTAATTATATTCCTTATTGAGGAGATTAATCAAGTTTCCATCTACTCCATCTTCCGTCAGATCTATGACATGTTTGGTAGTGGGGGATGGTATTAACTGTGAGCCAGGAGCTGTAGACATTAACTTTGGATGCGACCACTTATTTTCTTTAATTTTCAATTTTCTTTAAACTTCTTGTTTTTATCTGTCACTGCTTTACCTAACCAGTTATCAATAGTTTTCTTTTCTGCTTCTGGAATTTCGCCTAATGAAGTTGCCCAAATAAGAGATTCTAATCGTTTGCATTGCTCAATAGTTTTGAACTTATTACTAATCGCACCATTTACCGTTTTTAGTTCTATTTTTTTACACAAAATTTCTTGACAGATTCTTCGCAATGTTCTCTGCAAGTTTCAAAGAAGATGGAACAAAATTAGCTCTCTTACATTTCTTAAGATAATATAGTTGTGACTTACATTTGTTGCTTTTGCACTTACTCCTTTCAATCTTTCTGATGTTTTGCCATATATCCAACCCATATGTGGTTTTAATCCTAGTTGTAAATGAATTTATGGCACCTCTATTCATACTGTACTGTGGAATTAACTTTTTTGCGGTTCTTATAGAGGTTATTATTCAAAAAAGTTGGTGGTCAAATTTTCGAACTAAAGCCTAGTTCGTCATCAGGACTACGTCACTGGAGTAGTTGCTGCCACTCAGTTGCAAAAGTCCAACCGCAATTATCGTTAATTCACTCAGCTTTTAGAAAACGCAATATGAATATTCACTCAGCGGTTTAGAAAACCCACTAACACAGGGAAGATGTTAGACTTCTACTCATTTCATTCTGATTATATTAAATCGAATACAGTGAGACAATTTTTGGAAAAAATTGAAGTCCTGGTCTCTTCAGATGCTCAAAAAGATCTTCACAGAGAAGAAATATTGGCAGAAAACAATTACCCCTCCGCTTATTTTGAGAAATTATTCAGACAAGTGCCAAAAAAAGAAGCAGGAAATAAACAACTTCAACTTCACCAGCAAGATTACGTACCACAAGGGACTTTTTGAAAAACTGAAGAGGATCGGAGCAAAAAATAATATCAGGCTTGTTCCAGATCTAAATAACAAATTAAAGAAATTCCTGCCAGCTTTAAAACAGAAAGAAGTGGACATCCAATTGCAAGAAGGAGTAATATATTGCATCGACTGTAACTGCGGACTCAGCTATATAGGAGAAACAGGGAGAAGTATTAAAGTCCGAATGAAAGAACACCCAGCAGCTATTAGGAACATTAGTAACAAAACAGGGCTTGACAGACATATACAAGCAAGTGGACACTCCATAAATTGGAGCTCAGTAAGAATAATCACCCACCAGTCAAACTTAGTGAAGAGGAAACTAGAAGAAAGGATCAAAATAGCAAGAAGAAGAAGTGCCACAATTAAGGTTAGACTCTTGCAACTGAGTGGCAGCAACTACTCCAGTGACGTAGTCCTGATGACGAACTAGGCTTTAGTTCAAAAATTTGACCACCAACTTTTTTGAATAATAACCTCTATAAGACACGTAAAAAAATTAATTCCACAGTACCAGTGAATGAGTTTATGTATTTAGGAAGCATGTGTGGCAGAGAGAATAAATTGGATGATTAAATTAGTAGGTGAGTGAATTCTTCATTGAAAGTCATAGCTGCTTTGGGAGGTTTTCGTAGGAATGATGGGTTCTCAAGAGAGTCCCGCCTTGCTGTGTATGAAAGTGTAATTGTTCCTAGTCTGATGTATTGCAGTGAAACCTGGGTACTACAGAAGAAATATAGGAGGTGTTTGTGTGCTGGAGAAATGCATTACTTATGGGGTGTTTGTGGCAAGACACGTTCTGATTGTGTGTGGAATGAAGATGTGTTGCAGTTGTATAATGTGAAGCAAAATGTTGTTAGCAAGGTGGAGACTAATATGCTTTGGTGGTTTGCCCATGTTGAAAGAATGAGCGATGATGCTTAGTAGTTTTTTTAGGCCAGGTGGCAGGAAGGAAAAGGCATAGGAAAGCCAAGGAAGTCATGGGAGGATCAGATTCAGGAGCATCTGCATGAGAAAAAGTTAATGAGTATGAAGTGTAGAAGGTCTTGTGCACATTGTGTGATGGATGTCAGTGAAGCCCAGGTTGTGTGTCAAAATTACTGTGAATGGGGAAGTTTGATACGGCAGCAGGTAAATAAGCAGGTAAAAATTTATCTGGTAGTTTGTATTTCATTGTGGAGCTAGCCGCTGAATCTCATAGAACAGCTTAGTGATGTTTATGTATGTATGTGGAACTTTTGTTGCGTCTTTGATACTTTTCTCCGCATCTTTGGTTTGGCATTTGCCCAGCACTTCTTTCCCTTTAACTTTTTGCCTGTTAATTCTACAAAAAATACAAGTTTTTTCAACAACACCTGTTTGTTGTTTTTTTCACAAAGGAGTCAGCTGGTTCATTTGATTGCAGAAGGTATCCTGAAATTGTTGCTTTGGGGATTCAGTATCTCCTACCTTCTGACCTATGGTGAAATTTTTGTAGCAAGCTTGGTAATAGCCATGCTTGCTTACATCAAACTCTTTTGGGATGGATTTACAATATTGTTGTACTTGGAGTTTTTATAAGATCTTAATCTTGCTAAAGATGCATCTAATATTTTCTTCCATGTTGGATGAATTAATCTGAAGATGGGTCCTTGAATGTTTCCTGTGTGGGTGATATGGATTTTTTCCTCTGCTTTCATTTTGAATTTCAGCTACAAATATGCTGACCTGGAACTAAAAAAATAAAAAAAAATGTTTAATTATAAGAAAAGTATTTGTCATTAAATTTGAAACATTTCATAAAAAATCATCTTTGTAGCGTAAATGGGTGAGAAGTTATGCATCAGAATAGTATAACTGTACTAATGATCCAAATTTCTTGGCATAGAACTGAAATAAAACTTTCGAAGCTTTCGCACATGATCCAGATGGTTTTTTCAAGGAAGGTAGACAGCTAACTGTAAACTGGACAATAGAGCTTTTCATGCATGTTTAAATGTTTCAACTACATAATAGCATGGCAGCCATATTGATGAGAAAGTGGACATGTCACGAGATATCACTCATGATTCTTTAAGCGTTGGGGTAAACCCCATGTTATACATTTTCCAAATCCTCATTAAAAAAAGCAACTTTTTTGTTCTTCAGTATTTTTTCAATAGTTGTACAGTTTTTGAGTAAATCATGGTTCAAAGTCACTCATAACCAATGTAAACACTGGTGTTATACGTTCAAATAGAATTATCTCAAAAACTAATGGAGTTAACAAAAATGTGTAATTGCAAAAAAATATTTGCCATTGAATTTGAAACATTTAAGAAAAAAAAATCATCTCTATAGCATGCATGGGTAGAAGTTATACATATTTAAATGCGGCAACTACATAATAACACAACACAGCAGCCATATTGATGATGTCATCACACAGCCACCCCCCCACCCTTACCCCCTTCACCAACACCACTGGGAATTTTGCAATAATTTTTGCATAATTTTTGTTTATATGTGACACTTATGTCACAGCAAAAATTATTCACCAAGCTTTTCCATTTGCTGGGGTAAATAAATCCTTTCTGGTTCTCAAACTAAATGTTCCAGTCAGACAATGATATGGTTTTATCAGTAGCATATTTAAAATACAAATTTCTTACAGGACTGGAAAAATCCCACATCCAGAGGTTGAGCAAGTCCGGTATATATTGGAGGTATCAGTTTTCGGTGGAAGGTGCCATCATTTGGAACTATGTTGTAAACTAATTGATTATCTTTGTTTGAAGACTAAGAGTCCACAAGAAGCAACAGTTCCTTTTGCTTGTTATTTGGCCAAAATATCTCTGTGAAAAATATATTCAAGTCTTCCTTTGACATATTTGCTGTTTTTTGAGCAAAAGATTTAATGTTAGGTGGATCATCAGGCTTATTCTTGCAAAAGTTGTCAGTCATTTCTGCAATAAGCATATACATCAGTGACAACAGTTCTCCATCCATTGAAGTAACTGGCATGATCACATAGCTATGGGCCATTGCAGCTGCTGAACTGATTTCTGCATAAACTTTCTTCAGTCCTTTTTGTGCAAGTGTATGTCCAAAGTGCATCCCCTTTTTAAATCTGCTTTGATTGGCATTGAAAATCTGACATGGTGATAGGTGATTGGACCCAATGAATTCTCTATCTTTCAAAACGAAGCTGTTACCCATTTTGTGTGTACTGTCCTGTTCACTGCAAAAATTACTACTGTCACAATGAGTAATGCATCGAAATACAATGCTGTTTTTTTGCTTTTTGAACTTCATGACCCATGACAGTGACGCCTTGAATGAACAGTTTTTGTCAATTTGATTCTCCATGTGAATAGCCCATAACTGAATCATCCTATCGTGTATAATTGCGTTTCGATTTCGCATGACTTTGAAAAAGCACTTAACTGCTGATTGTGTTGAATGGCTTCAACTCTTCTTCAATTCTGTATAAAGTTTTTTTCAAATTTTCGTTTTCTGAATTTATTTCAAACATCTGAAAACTATTGTCTCTCTATGTCAGGTCATACTTGAAACTGCTCTATTGTCTCCTGTTTCATCCATTACTAGTAACAGAAGATTTTATAATCTTGATCCAGTTTACAGTTTCCTTGTTTTCAGTGGAGATGGCTGGTGAGGAGAGCTGCTATTTTCTTGTGATACCTGTGAAGAGGTGCTTTGTATGTGTTCATGATCATCATCATTATCATCATCTTCTTTTCCATGTGATCCAATTTCATAATCAGGTTCACATTCCTCAAATGAAAAAGTGTTCACTTTTACAAGTTCAACTTCATTTTGTTTCAACTGTATTTTGATTTGTTTGAACATCATTCAGGCAGTAAATATTGGTTCATCATTCGAAACTCGGAATGCCTCCAGTAATAACTTCACTACCCCTTTTGGATCCGTTTGACCAGACCACCTTGGGCTTCTCTCTACAACAGTACATCCACACACTCGTTCCAGCTTTTATACATCCACTTCGTTTGGTCAGCGCACCAACTGGCTTTTTCTCACAAACTAAACTGTAATTCCATGTTTGTTCATTGTTGTACACACCATAAACAATGTTTTTCGTATGAAACACACTCTAATTTAAAAAATGACATAAATTCTACCCAATATACCTGCATCAAAGTTGTGACTTCAGGAATTTATGCCTTCACTTTTGAGCTGTGTATCTCAGAAACCTTTTAATCTCTGTGCCTAATATTCTGGAAATAACATACATATCATTAAGCTGTTCTCTGAGATTCAGAGGTTAGCTCCTTAAAGAAAGACCATCTGCCAAGTAAACGCATCTAACTGATAGAAATTACGTACTGTTGGTGCATCAAATGTCTCCATTTACAACAATCTCAACACACAGCTTGAGCTTCGTTAACATCCACCACACTCCGCACACAAGACCTTTTGTACTTCACACTCCTAATATTTTTCTGAAACAGTCATTTCTGAATCAGGTCCTCCTATGATTTCCTTGGCCTTCCTCTACCTTTCTTTCCTGCCACTTGGGCTGAAAAAATTCTCTTAGCCAGCACTTCATCATTCATTCTTTCAACATGGCCAAAACCACCTAAGAATATTAGTCTCCATCTTGCTAACAACATTTTGCCTCACATTACACATCTGTAACACATCTTCATTCCCCACATGATCAGAGCATGTCTTACCACAAACCCCCTAAGTAGTGCATCTTCCCAGCACACAAACAACTCCTATGTCTTTACTGTAATACCCAGGCTTCACTGCCATACATCAGAGTAGGAACAATTACACTTTCGTACACAGCCAGGAAAGACGCTCTTGAGAACCCATCATTCTTGTGAAATTCTCCAAAGGCAGCTATGACTTTCAATGAAGAATTCACTCTCCTACAAATTTGTTCTCTCTGTCAAAGATACTTCCTAAATATCTAATTGTTCTATCTAATTTGTTCTCTCTGTCAAAGATACTTCCTAAATATACAAACTCATTCACCTGGTCAATCTCTGTGCCATTAAGACTTATCTTGCATTCAGTACTAACAGTTCCTCACTCAAAAACCATAACTATGGTTTTTCCTTTATTTATACTGTTTGAATTTCATACAAACTTCGTGCATCCTGGACAACATGCTCTGTAACTCACATTTGGTCTCTGAGAACAGGACTGTGCTATCAGCAGAGATGCCAGGTGTCCCAGTTTACCCGAATTTTGTCCGATTTCAAAAATATTTTCTGGAAATCCTATATTTCTTCAAAAAATCCAGTTTTGTGATTTTTTTCTTTTTCTTTTATTTATTTATTGTGCATTCTATTCCTCCCCTCCCCCTCTCTCATTAATGATATCAGCCACCATCTTTCTCCAGCGTCAGCATTCGCTGTGTGGGAGTCAGTTACGAATGGAGAAATTTTTTTTTGTTAATCCACAGCACTTCAAGTGCCAAGATAGTGAGCCCTGTGATGGTAGCGAGATAGTCAGTGGCTTAGAAAGTTGAATACTAGTTAATGATGTCACATCCACATCGCTTGTGCAGTGCCTCATGCATAGATAGGAATTCTGCGCTAAAGTGCACCGAAACAAAAATCTTGCACCATGTTGCTACAAAAGGCAGATTTTGCATTATTGTGCGCCAGAACCGCCGTGCCCTGTCGCCATCGTCGGGACTTTGGCACAGTAAATTCTCTGTGCACACTGTTCCGTTTGACACTGAGTGAGACTAATGCGGTGGGAAGAAAGTTTAAGAGACTCCAAGTACTACGGATTTTATGTAGTTACTATAGAAACCATCAGTTTGCTATGGACTACAGAAAACATCAAGTATGCTATGGAAATCGAAAATCTCAATGAAAGAACATTATTAAACATCTGTGTAAAGTTTATCTTCGAATTTTCATGATGTTTCGATTGAAAAAACTGGAAAAAAACCCAGCGAATCTTGCAAATGTTTGTAATCACACCGAAAATGACTGCTGTAGCAGCAATGAGAATGTCACGTTGTTTTTCGTTTCTGCATATAAAATTTTTCTGAATTTGCTTTCTGTTTTTCTCTGCCTGATTATATCTTTATTTTTTTGCATTTTTGAACTTCCCTTTTTGTTGGTAAAGTTCGATTAACACTTACCACACATGGGGCTTGGCTTTCAATTCTTATTTCCGTTATGTGGATGCGGCATGGGGGTTTTTCATTTAGTTGCGGGTCCACTTCATTTTTTTCCCCCGTTGGTAATTATCTGGCCTCGTCACTAAATGAGTTTTTTCCCTTCATACCAACGGGGGGGGGGGGGTGATGAAGTGGACCCGCAACTAAACTAAACCAACGGGGGAAAAAAAAAATGAAGTGGACCCGCAACTAAATGAAAAACCCTCATGCCGCATCCACATAACGGAAATAAGAATTGAAAGCCAAGCCCCACGTGCGGTAAGTGTTAATCGAACTTTACCAACAAAAAGGGAAGTTCAAAAATGCAAATGCATTAATGCACGTTAAAAAAATAATCTCCAATATCAGAAGTAAATTGAATCTTTATTTTTTGTTTTCTCTCTCTCTGTGTGAAGAAGAGAGTGAAAGAGAGATCATGTTCCTCGTTTTTTAATATCTTTGGTAATAGTAAAAAGGAACAACTTCATATTTTTAAATAATTTTTTCTAATGAAATGCATGTTTCTTATTTCTAATACATACTTTTTCAAAACTAATCAATAGAGAGCAATCGTTTCACCCCTTTCCCTTTTATAGACAAAATTAAATTTCTAGATCGGTATTTAATCTGTTCATGGTGGAATCCGCCCTGTTTATGTGCCGCATAAAATTGTTTCATGGCAGAGGGAGCAAACGTAGTATTGATTTTTCACATTTTATTTTCCATGAAATTCGTGTTTTTCAATTTCTTAGTCGCTTCCTACTACGTGAGATTTTCTTGTGGATTCGTGGAATTCTGCTTTTTCTATCATCATTTGGACCATTCTCAAGATTGAGGCAAAACTGTACAGAAGCTGTTCTTTTGAGCGGGTGGGGGGCTTTAACGTATAACATGCTTTTCTTTTAAATTGTGAATTTGCTCACTGCTGAACACGCGTTGATGTCCCGGTTTTTGATTTTGAAAAGTTGGCAGCTTTGCATCAGCATAGAGCAATCTGCCCTCATGGATATTACCAAGACATAAATCAGTATTATCCATTTTGGCATCGTGCATGCTGCATCCATAAATATATTAAACAGCCATGGTGACATTACACAACCTTGCCTGACTCCTGCACCAATAGAAAACCATTTCAATAAAACACCATTCACTCATACACATGCTCTATTGCCAGCATACATGAATTTCACATTATTAAGTAAATTCCAAGTAATACCATATGTATTCAGCACCTTCCTCAGAAGAGCTCTATTTACTTTGTCATAAGCTTTCTCGAAATCTATGAAAGCTGCAAAAAAATTTTTTACCAACAGACAGATACTTTTCAATCATTATGTGTAATGCAAAAATTTGATTAGTGACAGCCCTTACCATGCATAAAACCACTCTGTACATCCCACACTTTCTCTGATGTGAGACCTCGTACCTTATCAGTAATGACCTTTCCAAACACTTCTTCTGGCACACTCAGCAAAGTGATACCACAATAGTTCTTGCATTCAGTCTGATCACCTTTTCCCTTGTACAAATGAATGATGATAGCATCCCTCCAATCTTGAGGGATCATTCCTAACTCTCAACATAACTGGCAAATGTCAGTTAACCAGTCAATTGCAGAGTCACCACCATATTTTAGCATCTCACAGTTATGCCATCTACTTCCGAAGCCTTACCATTCTGAAGAGATTTTAGAGCTTTACACACCTCTTCTCTTGAAATTCCACCAGTGCTACCATCTCTCACTATGACATCATCTGCTTCTACGTCAGAATCACATTTGCTTTCATAAGAAATCACAGAAGTACTCACCCCATCTTTCACTTAGCTCATTGAACTCCCATATCATGTCTTCGACCCTGTTCTTTACACATCTTGGAATTTTATTCCCCCTATTTTCCTGTGTCTTATGTGCTTCCCGAATGTTTTTCTATCTTTCCGAAAAGCCAAATTGTGCCTTTTCTCCTTTTTCTTCCTATCTTTTGACTTTGCCAAACCAGCTTTACTGCCTCATGCTTCTTACAGAGATATTCATTCTCAGAAACTCTACCTTGCAACATCCCCAAATATGCTTCCTTCTTTCTCTTTACTTCTTTAATCCTACTGTTCCACCAATCATCACATTCCTTAATACTGTATACCCCTTTGAATGGTCTTGGTCTGTTCTTGCAACTAGATCGACACTTTTGTTCCTTGTAACTAATACATTGAAGTGCCAGAAAAACTGGTACACCAGTCTAATGCTTAGTAGGTCCCCCACAGGAGCGCAGGACTGCAGAAATACGACGAGGCATGGACTCCACTAGCTTCTGGAAATATGCTGTAGGCAATGCATACCATACTTCCTGCAGAGCGTTCCACAATTTGGGTGTATTCCTAGGTCTCGGATTCCTGTGTTCGATAGCACGTTGCATGGCATCCCAAATGTGTTCTATCACGTTCAGATCTGGTGACTTTGGTGGGAATGGCAACACCCCAAACTCAGATGAATGCTCCTCTAACCATAATTTGGCATCCCAACACTTGTGTGGAAGTGCATTGTCCTTTTGGAACAGGCCCAACCCATCAGCATGAATGCAGGATATGAACAGATGTACCTCATCAGAAAGGATGCACACATAGCATTGGCCGGTCACAGACGTTTGTAGATGTATCAGGAGTCCCAGTGAAGTCCAGCTAAACACAACCCATACCATTACGGACCCCCACCAGCCGGTACAGTTCCCTGTTGACAGGTGGGATCCATGGCTTCATGGGGTTTGCACCACACACAAATCCTTCCATCTGCCCGATACAGTTGGAAACATGACTCGTCAGACCAGGCTACTTGTTTCCAGTCATCAAGTGTCCAGTGGTGGCGTTGCCGTGCCCAAGTGAGGCGCATAGCTCTGTGTCGTGCACCCATCAAGGAGACTCAAGTTGGGCGTCGGCTCCCAAAGTCCATATCATGCAGGGTACGTTGCTATGTATTTTGTTTTGACGTTGCTATGTATTTTGCATAAGCTCGTCTGTACCAGTCCGGACTCTGATGTTTGTTGAGGCCCCAGCATTGAATTCCGCTGATACCTGCAAGAGTGTTGCACGTCTATCGCGTGAAACGATTCTTGACAGCCGACAATGGTCACGTTCACCCAATGTCTTTTTACGGCCACACTGATATCGTAGGTTGGAGGTTTTGCCGGAATTCTTGTAGTCATGGTACACCCTTGTAATGGTCGTCCGTGAAAATCTGAACTTCGTTTTTACTTCCAAAATGCATGGCCCATCTCACGAGCGCCAACTATGACACCATGTTGAAAATCGCTTAAATCGTTATTACTTGTCATTCTCATGCCGAAAACATCTCTGACAGCTGGCAAGGATGTCTATCGCTTTATATACACACTGGCGGACACAACCGAGTACTAGTATAGGTGACGTTGCTATGTATTTTGCATAAGCTCGTCTGTACCAGTTTTTCTGGCACTTCAATGTATATAATAACAATTACAGGATTCCTTTTATGATGTAATAATCAGTTAACGGTACAGAATCTTATTTTCTGCCCTTCCCCCCCCCCCCCAAACACTCTACCATCAAGTAATTGGACACCTGTGATAGCAAAGGAAAATCACCTTCAATAGCTGGTGGAGCCTCCACGAGCGGCAATTACAGCTGCGACCCTCCGGGGCATACTCTCAACCAGGCGTTGTATGATGGCTAACAGTATTTTCTTCCACTCAGCTTGGAGAAGACAGGTCAGTTCCTTCACCGTTTTCGGACGGTGGGGGCACCCCTTAAGTCGACGCTCCAACTCAGGTGCTCGATAGGGTTAAGGTCCGGGTTCTGCGCAGGCCAGTCCATTCGATTAACCCCATTGTGGACCTCGCAACATGACAGGTGGCATTGTCATCCTGAAAGTAACATGGGTCCACCCCGTAAAACTGCCACAATGTAGGAAGCGCATGCTCATCTAAAATGGTGCAGTAGGTCTCGGCGTTGAGTCTACCAGGAATTGCGCAGATGTGGCCCATCGATTGGTGCGGTTCTTCCACTCGCAGATGTGGCCCATCGATTTGGTGCGGTTCTTCCGAATTTCTCTGGCCAGCACCCGTCGGTCTCTAACTCCCAGTTTTGTAGGTTTGCCGGGTCGGGGCACGTTCCGACAGTCACCTCTCATCTTTCACCTGCCAATCACGTAGGCCACTGTTGATTTGGGTTACTTTAACTCGCTGGATATGTCATGTATGAATCGGCCATTTCTGTGATACCCGACGATTACACCTTTCTCGAAATCGGAGAGCTCTGAACTGCGTGGCATCTTGCATGCGACTGGTTGCGTTGTTGTTTCCCACACAATATTTAATGGCGGCGGCCGTGACATGTATCAGGACCGCAGATATCGTCGATTGTAGGGGTGTCCAATTACTTGTTGGTAGATAGTGTAGTACAAGACTACTGCTGAAAGGATCCTAGACACAAGTGTGAAACATTGCAACAATTTTATAGGAAATAGTTTCTGGAGCAATGAAGTTTACTATCATAACATTTATACCAAATAAACTACTGAAGGCATTTTAGTGGACTCATAAATTACAGAATATTCAAAGCAAACTGAACTTGCTTGTACTACTTACTGGCCATCCGTGTTACACTTCTCAGAAAACTTGAAAATTTCATCTTCCTGGAGCGGAAATTGAACCCTGCATCTCCCGATTACCGATCGAGTATGCTAAGCATAACCCACCCGGGACAGTGAAGTTTCAAGCAACTGAGACATAGGAATCTGAAAGTCCTCAGATTTTTGCTAATCGAAGCGTCCCTGCTTCCTCATAGCGCTTTGACCCAATACCCATCCGGACAGGTCGGAGGTCACCAGTAACACAGATAAATCAATGAAGGAAGAAATATTCTTCATAATACATGGAAAATTGACAGAATATTCAAAGCAAACTGAATTTGTTTGTACCACTTACTGGTCATCCATGTAACACTTCTCAGAAAACTTGTTCTCCGACCTACATCCGTCCGGATGGGTATTGGGTCAAAGCGATGTGAAGAAGCAGGCACGCTTCGACTAACAAAAATCTGAGGACTTTCAGATTCCCATGTCTCAATTGCTTGGAACTTCACTGTCCTGGCTGGGTTTTGTAATGGTTAGCATACTTGACCGGTAATCGGGAGATGCGGAGTTCGATTCCAAGCTCCAGGATGATGAAATTTTCAAGTTTTCTGAGAAGTGTTACATGAATGGCCAGTAAGCGGTACAAGCAAATTCAGTTTGCTTTGAATATTTTGTCAATTTTCCATGTATTATGAAGAATATTGCTTTCTTCTTTGTTTCATAAATTACATTTTGACAGAGTATTTTAAATTGATGAAGTATTTGCCATTTGCAGTTTTTGAATTTATTTTAATTGTTACAGGATTTTATCGGCAAAAAAAAAACAACAACACAAAATGATGATTTCTTCAGATTATATATATTTTATAAGTTTTAAAAAATTGTGTAATATTCATTTCCTCCATCCTGTGTCCATCCATCGTTTTCAAGATTTTTTCTTATTTATTGACAGAAACTTGTCACTATGTCCCTACTTTCATTTTGTTAGTCCCTCCAACTCCACATTTTTCTTTTTCCATTTGTCTGTTCCATATTGCATCCGTTACTCATCTACATGTTTGTTTACTTGTAGATAAAAACCATCAATGCATTCAAAATGTTTTCATTCACTTTTTACGCTTTCCAACCGTAGGTTGAAGAAGCGTATATGCTCCAGCTTTGTCCTTCCGTCTGCACGATAACTGGCGTAAAAATAGTTCGATTTCGATGAAATTTTAGTATGTGGTAGGGGACCACCTGGGGACGAACCCTATTAAAAATGGGACAAATGGGGTCAAAGGTCGCGACGTAGGAGCGGAATCATTCCATTGCCCTTATGCGTCATAACTTGTGGAAATATGGTTCGATTTCAATGAAAGTTTACTGTGTGATTGGGACCACCTGGGTACGAACCCTATTGAAAATGGGACAAATGGGGTCAAAGGTCACGACGTAGGAGCAGGATCATTCCATTGCCCTTATACGTCATAACTTGCGTAAATATGGTTCGATTTCAATGAAATTTTATTATGTGGTAGGAGACCGCCTGGGGACGAACACTATTCAAAATGGGTGAAGTGGGATCAAAGGTCAGGACATAATATCGGGATGCATTCCATTGCCCTTATGCCTCATAAAGTGCGTAAAAATGGTTCGATTTCGATGAAATTTCTGTATGTAGTAGGGGACCACCTGGGGACGAACCATATTGAAAATGGACGAAATGTGGTCAAAGGTCAGGATATAGGATTGCGATCCATTCCATCGCCCTTATCCCATATTATTAAGGTGGACGTCAAGTAATTTTGCTTCCTATACTTCCAATGGAAAAACTTTTGTACACATTTCCTTCACAATTAATGTGTTCCCAAGGATGAAAATTTGAACATCGATTAAAATAACTTCATATTATAACTTGGAAAAGTTAATATTTTCTAAAACATAACTATAATTATACATGTATTAAAAATCAATAACTTTTCCTTTGGTGGTGTTGAAACCAGAGAAAAGATGGCGCGATCTGTACTTTGATGACGTCAGTAGACAAATAAATGTTGGATTGCATAATTACGGTTATGGTTTAGAAAATATTAAGTATTCTAAGTTATGAAATGAAGCTATTTTAATCGATGCTCAAATTTTCATCCTTGGGAACGCAATAATTGTGCAGAAAATGTGTACTGGAGTTTTTCCATTGGAAGTATAGGAAGCAAAATTATTTGACGTCCACCTTAAAGTAGCAATTCTTGTATGCATGTATGTACATTTTAGTTTGAAAACGGCTCTAAGAATCAAAACCATTCAGATGACTACCATCTGTGCATGATTAAAAAATAAGAGTAAAAACCTATAAAACCTTTAATGGCTATAGCTTACATAAGACCTTTCGGATCACAAAATATGAACCATCATCAGATGTTGCAAGTGCTAGCAATACACAAATATATATATATATATATATATTTGGGACAGATACTGGTAGAACTAGTGGTGTTGGATTTATAATAAACAAGAAACTGAAGGATAAAGTTGTAGAAGTTGAAAGTTCCTCTGACAGAGCTGCACGACTCGTTATCCAACTCTCGAGAAGATACCAGGCTCAGATTATTCAAACTTATGCACCCACCACAAGTCATCCTGAAGAAGAAATTGAAGAATTTTATGAGGAAATTCGTGATCTAAATAATAAAGGTAAAGCAGCACTTGAAGATAATTATGGGAGATTTCAATGCAAAAATAGGGCAACGGCAACAGAATGAAACTTCAGTAGGTAAATTCGGTCACGGCAACAGAAACCAGCGTGGAAATACTCTCATAGAGTTTGCAGAGGCAGAAGGGTTTTTCATCTTGAACTCCTTTTTCAAGAAAAAGCCACGCAGGAAATGGACATGGAGACATCCAAATGGGACGACAAGTGAAATTGATTTTATTATGTGTAACAAAAAATTCGTCATAGAAGACTGCAGTGTGCTAAACAAGTTCAACACAGGCAGTGACCATAGATTGGTGAGATGTAAGATGCACCTCAACACTAGACTCGAACGTAGCAAGCTCATAAGACAAAAAAAAAAAAAAATGTATTGACATAACCAACCTTAAAAAACACCATAATACCTTCAAATTGGAACTGAAGAACAGATTCTCTGCTTTAGAAGGCCTAACATCGGAAGAAGTGGATATTTCTGAAGTTAACAGAAAAGTAACCAAAGCTCTTATGGAAACAGCAACAAAATTAGCTGGGTCTAAGAACAAACTGTATGTGAACAAATTATCAGGAAAAACCAAAATGTTGATGCAAAAAAGAAGAGAGATGAGGACAACTAAACAAGATGTGACTTCCAAAGTGGAATATATAGAGCTATGCAAGACAGTACGAAAAAATATCACTGAAGACGTAAGGAAATTCAACTGTGAACTAGTAAGGAAGGCAATTGAAAACAACCAAAGCCTAAAGATAGCAAAGGGACATCTCAGTAAGGGAAGAAAACAGATTATGGCACTGAGAAAAGAAGATGGTTCTGTAACAAGAAATAGAGGCGAAATTTTGACAAGAGTGAAAGATTTCTACTCCAAATTATATGAAAGGGATGATACATGTACTCCAGACATCATGAAAGGTACCAGTACCAGAGTTCTTCCAGTCCTTCCAGCAGAAGTTGCACATGCAATCAAGAACATGAAGCGGGGAAAAGCTCCAGGAGAAGATGGAATTACTGTAGACATCATACAAGAAGCAAGTGGAGAAATCGAAACAGTACTCGCCCAAATTTTCACTCGATGCCTTAATGAAGGGAAAATTCCTGAGGATTGGAACAACGCTACAATGATCTTGCTACATAAAAAAGGAGACATTGAGGATCTCAGGAACTACAGACCTATCAGCCTCCTATCAGTGGTTTATAAAATCTTCAGTAAAGTTCTTTCACACCGCTTGAAGGTGACACTGGACATGGCTCAACCGAGAGAACAAGCTGGATTCAGGAGTGGCTACAGCACAATAGATCATATCTACGTACTGAGAGAACTAATTGAAAGAGCGAGGGAATATGAACTTCCATTGTGCATGGCTTTTATCGATTATGAAAAAGCCTTTGATTCGGTGAAACCATCAGCAGTTGCAATGGCTCTGAAATCCTGCGGTATTGAAGATGCATACATTAATATTATTAGTAACATCTATGAAAATGCAAGTGCAAAGATTCGGCTGTTTGAAAATACAACACACATAAAAATTGGAAAAGGAGTGAGACAAGGCGACACCATATCTCCGAAGCTCTTTAATGCCACATTGGAAAATGTCTTTCAATCACTGAACTGGGAAAACAAAGGGATAAAGATTAATGGAGATTATCTAACCCACCTTCGTTTTGCTGATGACATAGTCATTTTTGCAACTACCCCATCAGAGCTACAGAGTATGATCCAGGAACTTGCTGACAAGAGTAAAGAAGTGGGATTAAAAATGAACTTTCAGAAGACAAAAGTGATGTTCAATGCTTTTACAAGAAATGAAGGTTTATCGATTGATGGAGAAAAGCTGGAGATAACAGACACATACGTTTATCTTGGACAGCAGATATCAAGTGAGGGTCACATTGGTGAAGAAATTAATCGGCGTACAAAACTTGCCTGGAGAGCTTTTGGAAGAAACAGCATAATTTTCAAGAGCAATATGCCATTATGTCTTAAAATAAAAGTGTTTGATCAATGCATCCTTCCAGTGTTTAGGTATGGTGCAGAGACGTGGACCTTAGCTAAAAGAGACATACAAAGGCTGCAAACAACTCAAAGAAGCATGGAGAGGTGCATGCTTGGTGTAACCAGGAGAGATAAGAAGAGGAACACGTGGATCCGAAAAATGACAAGAGTGGAAGACATCATGATCAGAGTTAAATGCCTGAAATGGCAATGGGCTGGACATACTGCCAGAAGAACAGACCATCGATGGACAGCCGAAATTTTAGATTGGATTCCAAGGGACAGGAAAAGACCCAGAAGAAGACCAAATGGAAGATGGGTGGATGAAATTCGAAAGAATGCGTTAGTGACATGGAGGAGACTGGCACAAGACAGACCGTTGTGGAGGAAACTTGGGGAGACCTTTGTCCAGCAGTGGATTGATAATGGTTGACAATGACGATGATATATACACACAACAGGAACAGCCCTCAACATAATTGGTGTGATTGCTGGGAGGAGTCAACATAATCCAAAATTTGATTGGATGATATTGTAGTTGTTGGAATCATAGAGTTGTCTGTACAGGAATTCCTCTGGGAACTATGGTGGTTATAATCAGGAAGTGCCGATTTCCAAGGAAGCGGTACGAGTTTTGGTGTATTATTGTTGCACACCCTATCCCCGAATGAATGAATGAAAATGCTTTCTGTAAACCTGAGGTGTGTTCTGGAACGTTGGAGCCCTGGCTGACTAAACGTGACATCGCGGTTGAATTTGCTTTCATTCTTATGTCAAACTTATGTTCAGCCAACCGAAAAGTAGATCCTATGTATACTTTTTCTGTTTCCGTGGGCAGCACAGACTCCAACGGTATCAAGTATACACCATGCTTATGTGTTAAGTCCACTGAATTACGATCACTCTTGATGGAATAGAGCAAGTTAATAGTTCTATCCCCAAAATTAATGAGATGTCTTTTACAGATCCTTTTTAGGGCAAATGTTATCCTAGGATCATACATTACTGATCCTGCAAATATCTTTGGTCGCTTATTGACTGGTTGTAATGTGGATAAGTTATTCTTCTGTAGTCTACCAAGCAGTCCATACACCATCTGTGCAGTATATCCATGTTCCTCAGCAATTCCAACTATCTTGCCGATTTCTTGATGGCGTAGGAGCTGGGTTGCCGAGTAGGTAGAGGCGCGTCTCAAGAGATAGGTGATGGCCGATGTTTTTTGACACCAGGGACGAGCCGATGAATACGGAATAATTGACGTACATGAATCCGATTTCCTGAATACTGAATAAGTCACTTGGTTAGAACGAGGGTTACGGATCAACCATAAATCTATAAAGGTTAAAGTGTTGTTCTCAATTTCAACTGTAAAATCAATTGACTCATATTGACTGGACATTTGAGAAACAAATACGTCAAGGTCCTCCCCGGAATGGGGTCAAAACATTAGCACATCGTCTATGTACCTCGCATATGGTAATGGTTTATATTCAGATTCTCTTAGGACCTTTTCTTCTAAATTCTGCATAATAACTTCTGCTAGAATTGGGGACAGGGGTGATCCCACCGGGGCCCCTCCTGTTTGTCTGTAAAGAACCTGATTGTACTTGTAATAGGTCCTCCTTTATATTAGCTTAACATTGCCGTAATATCTGCAGATAAATCTTCCAGCATATTTATTTTGAATCGCGAAGAGTATGTCAACAAAATGCTACTTGCGATTCAAAAGATACCACACCAGTTTATTTGCAAGGATCCCACTGCAGCAACTATAACAGCAGTTAGCCATATTAAAAATCATTCAGCCCTTCCTCCCAGTATAAAATCAAACCTAACTTCGGTTTCTGGGCCAAAAGTCTCTGAATTATTTGGACAATTGAAGTTACACAAAGATGGCCACCTAATCCGCCCCTTGGTATCGGCCAGAACAAGTCCAGCTAGGCCTCTAGAAAGTGCCATAGCTAAATACTTAAAACCATTAACAGCTGTCTCAAGATATTCAGTGTCCAGCACTCAACAAGTAATTGACAGAATCAAATCTGTTAATAACAAGAACCTACGTTACATATTTATATCTTTGAACGTCACTTCTCTCTTTCCCAGTGTTCCAGTGGAGTTGGTTCATGATATTATAAGAGACAAGCTAACTTCTATGGGGATAGCGTCTGATTCGGAGGTAAATGCTGTACTGGAGGCTCTTAAGCTGATGTACATTAGGACCTATTTCAAGTACAATCAGGTTCTTTACAGACAAACAGGAGGGGCCCCGATGGGATCACCCCTGTCCCCAATTCTAGCAGAAGTTATTATGCAGAATTTAGAAGAAAAGGTTCTAAGAGAATCTGAATATAAACCATTACTATATACGAGGTACATAGACGATGTGCTAATGTTTTGGCCCCATTTCAGGGAGGACCTTGACGTATTTGTTTCTCAAATGTCCAGTCAGTATGAGTCAATTGATTTTACAGTTGAAATTGAAAACAACAACACTTTAGCCTTTTTAGATTTATGGTTGATCCGTAATCCTCGTTCTAACCAAGTGACTTATTCAGTATTCAGGAAATCGGATTCATGTACGTCAATTATTCCATATTCATCGGCTCATCCCTGGTGTCAAAAAACATCGGCCATCACCTGTCTCTTGAGACGCGCCTCTACCCACTCGGCAACCCAGCTCCTACGCCATCAAGAAATCGGCAAGATAGTTGGAATTGCTGAGGAACATGGATATACTGCACAGATGGTGTATGGACTGCTTGGTAGACTACAGAAGAATAACTTATCCACATTACAACCAGTCAATAAGTGACCAAAGAGATTTGTAGGATCAGTAATGTATGATCCTAGGATAACATTTGCCCTAAAAAGGATCTGTAAAAGACATCTCATTAATTTTGGGGATAGAACTATTAACTTGCTCTCTTCCATCAAGAGTGATCGTGATTTAATGGACTTAACACATAAGCATAGTGTATACTTGATACTGTTGGAGCCTGTGCTGCCCACGGAAACAGAAAAAGTATACATAGGATCTACTTCTTGGACTCTCAGGACTAGGTTGGCTGAACATAAGTTTGACATAAGAATGAAAGCAAATTCGACCGCGATGTCACGTTTAGTCAGCCAGAGCTCCTACGTTCCAGTTTGGGATCATGTTTCTCTACTGAACGTTCCAATGTCCAGAACACACCTCAGGTTTACAGAAAGGATTTTCATTCATTCATTCGGGGATAGGGTGTGCAACAATAATACACCCGAACTCATACCACTTCCTTGGAAATCGGCACTTTCTGATTATACCCACCATATTTCCTGGAGGAATTCCTGTACAGACAACTCTATGACTCCAACAACTACAATATCATCCAATCAAATTTTGGATTATGTTGACTCCTCCCAGCGATCACACCAATTATGTTGAGGGCTGTTCCTGTTGTGTATATATATATTTGTGTAGTGCTAGCACTTGCAACATCTGATGATGGTTCATATTTTGTGATCCAAAAGGTCTTATGTAACCTATAGCCATTAAAGGTTTTATAGGTTTTTACTCTTTATTTTTTAATCATGCACAGATGGTAGTCATTTGAATGGTTTTGATTGAATTGGCACGAATAGTTATTTAGACATCAATTTTACCGCAGTTTGTTTAATTCACATGATCTGCAATGGAATCGCCCTTCAAGTTATTTGGCATGTATCGCAGGAGGTTGGCTATTGAACAGTCACATCTGTTCTTTTTAATTAACTGCCGACAACTTAATATCATACCAAAGTACCTTACCATTGGCAGTCCATCATGGTCAAGGAGGGACTATAACATAATGAGGAATGCTGAATCCAAAAGACTGTTAATGGAAATTCGTCTTAAAAGAGGACTCTTGGATTATCTGCACAGGAAATCTTACAGCTCTTGGCTTGTGACTGCTAAGGGGTAAATCCTTTGCTTCTTGATAGATCTCTTGCTGTGCTCCTGTCATCCATAGATTATGAAGTTTCAAGTTACAATGCTAGACATACTCATAAACTTAGGAACTTGGTGGCTCAAGAACTTCTAACCAAGAAAGGTGTTCGACGCCATAGCCCAGGTCATCCTGATGGAAATGGTAAGCCTCATTTCTTGAATCTTAGTGACATAACTTTGAATGAGAATCAGATAAGAGCCCTCAACAGGGGTAAAAAATTTGCTTATCCGGCATCTAAGCTTAACATGTTTAATCTCATAACGCAGGTAGAAAATATTGGTAAAAACCGTCCCAGACGAACAGGAACAATCTAGGTACGAAATGAGTAATATCATAAAAGCAACCCAATCTGCTAAAAAGCACCGGGTTAAAACAAACTTTGAGATTGAGCAAGGACAACTACAATTATTGCGCAAGAACAAGAACATTGCCATAATATCTGCAGATAAATCTTCCAGCATAATTATTTTGAATCGAGAAGAGTATGTCAACAAAATGCTACTTGCAATTCAAAAGATACCACACCAAGTTATTTGCAAGGATCCCACTGCAGCAACTATAACAGCAGTTAGCCATATTAAAAATCATTCAGCCCTTCCTACCAGTATAAAATCAAGCCTAACTTTGGTTTCTGGGCCAAGAGTCCCTGAATTATTAGGATAATTGAAGTTACAGAAAGATGGCCACCCAATCCACTCCTTGGTATCGGCCAGAACAAGTCCAGCTAGGCCTCTAGAAAGTGCCATAGCTAAATACTTAAAACCATTAACAGCTGTCTCAAGATATTCAGTGTCCAGCACTCAACAAGTAATTGACAGAATCAAATCTGTTAATAACAAGAACCTACGTTACATATTGGTATCTTTGAACGTCACTTCTCTCTTTCCCAGTGTTCCGGTGGAGTTGGTTCATGATATTATAAGAGACAAGCTAACTTCTATGGGGATAGAGTCCGATTCGGAGGTAAATGCTGTAATGGAGGCTCTTAAGCTGATATACAGGAGGACCTATTTCAAGTACAATCAGGTTCTTTACAGACAAACAGGAGGGGCCCAGATGGGATCACCCCTGTCTCCAATTCTAGCAGAAGTTATTATGCAGAATTTAGAAGAAAAGGTCCTAAGAGAATCTGAATATAAACCATTACTATATACGAGGTACATAGACGATGTGCTAATGTTTTGGCCCCATTTCAGGGAGGACCTTGACGTAATTGTTTCTCAAATGTCCAGTCAATATGAGTGAATTGATTTTACAGTTGAAATTGAGAACAACAACACTTTAGCCTTTTTAGATTTATGGTTGGTCCGTAACCCTCGTTCTAACCAAGTGACTTATTCAGTATTCAGGAAATCGGATTCATGTACGTCAATTATTCCATATTCATCGGCTCATCCCTGGTGTCAAAAAACATCGGCCATCACCTATCTCTTGAGACGCGCCTCTACCTACTCGGCAACCCAGCTCCTACGCCATCAAGAAATCGGCAAGATAGTTGGAATTGCTGAGGAACATGGATATACTGCACAGATGGTGTATGGACTGCTTGGTAGACTACAGAAGAATAACTTATCCACATTACAACCAGTCAATAAGCGACCAAAGATATTTGTAGGATCAGTAATGTATGATCCTAGGATAATGTTTGCCCTAAAAAGGATCTGTAAAAGGCATCTCATTAATTTTGGGGATAGAACTATTAACTTGCTCTCTTCCATCAAGAGTGATCGTGATTTAATGGACTTAACACATAAGCATGATGTATACTTGATACCGTTGGAGCCTATGCTGCCCACGGAAACAGAAAAAAGTATACATGGAATCTACTTTTTGGATTCTCAGGACTAGGTTGGCTGAACATAAGTTTGACATAAGAATGAAAGCAGATTCGACCGCGATGTCACGTTTAGTCAGCCAGGGCTCCCACGTTCCAGTTTGGGATCATGTTTCTCTACTGAACGTTCCAATGTCCAGAACACACCTCAGGTTTACAGAAAGCATTTTCATTCATTCATTCAGGGATAGGGTGTGCACCGATAATACACCCGAACTCATACCGTTTCCTTGGAAATCGGCACTTTCTGATTATACCCACCATAGCTCCCGGAGGATTTCCTGTGCAGACAACTCTATGACTCCAACAAGTACAATAACATCCAATCAAATTTTGGATTATGTTGACTCCTCCCAGCGATCACACCAATTATGTTGAGGGCTGTTCCTGTTGCGTATATATATATATATATATTTGTGTATTGCTAGCACTTGCGACATCTGATGATGGTTCATATTTTGTGATCCGAAAGGTCTTATGTAACCCATAGCCATTAAAGGTTATATAGGTTTTTACTCTTATTTTTTAATCGTGCACAGACGGTAGTCATTTGAATGGTTTTGATTGAATTGGCACGAATAGTTATTTAGGCTCTAATAATTTTGATGAAAGTCGTTAACCTACCGTTTTCTGGTACTAGAAATCGATTTAGCTTGATCTCGACTTTAGGAAAATTTGTTTAGTGGGTTAAATAACCACCCCAAATTATAACGTTTTCAGTGTCATAGCATTGTTCCATTAATTTTACCAATGCTTAGAAATCTTATGACCTCACAATCTCGCGTTTGAGAATGTTGGTGCGCAGTCACGCCATCTGTCTCATTACGTCACGCGTTGTGTGTGGATCCTATTAAAGTTTTCTGACGTCACACTCTTACGAGCAGATGTTCGCGATTCCTGCCTGCATCATTATGCCACGCGTTGTGTGCGTGTGTCCATCCACACGATAACTCACGTAACAATCGTTCGATTTGGATGAAATTTTAGTATTTGGTAGGGGATCACCTGGGAAGGAACCCTATTTAAAGTGAATGAAATGGGGTCAAAGGTCAGTACATAGGAGCGGGATCCATTCCACTGCTATTATGCGTCATAACTAACATAAAAACGGTTGGATTTCGATGAAATTTTAGTATGTGGTAGGGGACCACCTGGCCACAAACCCTATTGAAAGTGGGCGAAATGGGGTCAAAGGTCAGGACGTAGGAGCGGAATCACTTCCATCGCCATTATGCGTCATAACTTACGTAAAAATGTTTCTATTTGGATGAAATGTTAGTATGCTGTTGGGGCCTGCCATGGGGATGAATTCTATTGAAAATGGGCGAAATGGGGTCAAAGGTTAGGGCACAGGACCGTAATCTATTCCATAGCCCTTATGCATCATAACTTACGTAAAAATGCTTCGAATGCGAAAAAACTTTATCATGTTGTTTCGGAGGTATACCGAACCGGTTCTGTTGAATATAATTGAAATGGGATCAAAGGTCAGGGCACAGGACTGAGATTTATTCCACAGCCATTATTCTCATAACTTGAGTAATGATTTCTGGTATGTTGGAAAGCGTATTATAATCAATGCATTGCATGATTTTACAAACTTGTTATTTAAATCGGATTGTCATCTTCAAAAATTTGTTATTTTAACTTTTGGTTTTGCTGCTTATTTAGAAGTGTTGAAATCTTTTATCTTCCAGTCGTGATGTAGTTCTGGCCGTTTTTCTATTGTAAGCACTTTGTGGCTCGATGGCCATGTCACTGCTTGATCAGCAGTGGATAACAATGCCTCGTCGTCGTGTAAGATAGTCGTATAGTCACATGAGTGAGTTCGACAGAGGTCACATGATCGGCATGAGAGACTGCAGTACTTCCCTTCAGGAGAATGCCGGTCTTGTAGGGCACAGTGTGTCAGTTGTGGCAAGAGTGTGAAGTGAATGGCACAATGAAGGGCATAGTACATTAAGAGAAGGTTCTGGACATCATACACAGACAACGCCGAGGACAACCGTCATCTCATGAGGATGTCTTTGAGACACCGTTTTGCATCAACAATGGCGAACTGTGATTCATTCTCCCATGTCAGCTGTAACAGTTAATTGCTGGTTGTTACAATTTGAACTGCAGGCTCACAGGCTCCTCCTTAGGTGGTTACCTTTGACACTACAGCAACGGACTGCCAAGCTGCAATGGTGCTTCGAACCAAGGGAGTGACGTGATGAATGGCACAATATCTTGTTCTTGGATGAAACGCACTTCTGTTTAGGTGAAAATGATGGGCGCATGAGTTCCCGCCGACAACATGGAAAGAGGTGTCGAGAAGAGTGTATTTGCACCAGGCATATTGCTCCAACACAAGGCATGAAAGCCTGTGGGGCTATCAGGTACAAAAGCAGATCATCTCTTGTGAGGGTCCGTACCACCATAACAAGTGCTCATTATGTCAATGACATTCTACAGCTGACCTCCCTTCCATGCCTCAGGACGTCCCTAGGGGCTGTGTTTCATCAGGACAATGCCACACCACATGTTGCAGCAACAACATGTGCCTTCTTCAAGGATAATAACATTCCACTTCTGCAGTATTTTGCTTGATTGCTGAATTTATCACCCATAGAAAATCTCTGGGACATGCTCAAGCAACAGGTACAGTGGTACGACCATGCACAAACAAATTTCAATGAACTTTGGATGCAGATCAGTACAGCCTAAATGGCCATTCCACATGGCATATTCACACATTATTTGATTCACTGCCTCAGCACATACAGCAGGTGATATAAGCCAGAAGTTGCCACATGGATTATTAGCTATATCGAAGCACCTGTTATGTATGACACCAAGCTGCTAATCATTTGTTCTATTTTGCCTAATGAATATATTCTGTAAAAGTCATTTCTCAACAACTTTCAGGTGTTCTGTTTTTTATGAACATGAGTGCATGCATGTAACACTGGGTAAACACCATAGCTGTGCGAACCCTTGATCATTGTATATATTATATCAGTGAACGTCTTCAGCATGAGGATGCATACTTTTGACTTTGTTTATTTAAACATTTTACTCTGGCATTCTTCCAATACATTTCATTAATTTTTATGCTTTCCTGTGAACAAACTGGCTGTTTGATTGAACTTCCTGGAAGACAAGAAAAAGTGGGAATTTTCTAAATAGCATTTCATATTAATTGGCATAATTTTAGTCTTCATTCTGGGACACTGTTATTGATTTGTTATTTTGTATTTTTTACAGTTTGCCTTATTTAGATTTGATAGTTCTTCACATGCACTTAGCATGAAGACTTATTTACAAGAACAGAAGGATGCTCTGAAAGAAAAAGTAAGTAACGAGTTTGTAGAAATTGTTAAATTTAATCAAGTAAAGTGTGAGAAACATGTCTGTAACAAAATGTTATTTTATTTACAGTAGTTATTAAAAACCTGCAGAATTCCACTGTAATTGCAAGTCACTATTGGTGCACATTGTATATGCTATAACAAAAATTTGAGTGCAATTCATTTTTTGTTTCCTTACTACACCACAGACAGATATGAAAGTCTGTGTACATTTTACAGATAGTTAAAATATGTACAGAGTGATCACGATACATATACAACTCACAATTGAAATTATATGAATTTCAAGACTGAATTTTTAAAACTAATCACTCTTTTTTCTACTGTACATTTTCTAGTACAAAAAAATAATATTTTTTTTTACAATATATATATATAAACTATTAAGAAGAGACAAAAGCAAAAACAATTTTTTAACCAATATTCCAAAAACAACATAGTATAACTCTTATACTGACAGGTATGAGTAAAAAGAGGATAAAATAATGGCAAACTGAATGTAGAAAGTGTTGAGAATGCCGAGCCTTGGCTTTATCAAGGACCAGCAAAACTCTGCATTTTCTCACTTCCACGAAGACCTAGTAAGAAATGGGTTTCTGCAAAGCAATAAATGCAAGTAATAAGCCCACCAAAAAATTATATTTAAAATATCACAACCTCATCAGAGTTGCATGACAAAACACAAGATAATATTATTTTTGTATGCATCTATAGCTTTCCTGGCCCAACCCATGCTCGTCATCTGTACTAAAAAACAGAAAAACGATTACAAAATAACACAAGCTGAGAGAGTGACTGATTCAATCAAAAGGATTATTCAGCAATAACACAATGCCAATCTACCTAGCCGCCCAAGAGAGAATTTAAACTAGATTAGCTATACTAAAGTATTACTGATTCTTATGCCTTGCAGCGAAAAACCGCATATTCAAAATTGCCATACAATAAAAAATAACGAATTTTTAAAAGAACGGATTCCTGAAAGAAAACTGGAATATTGAACCCCCTACTCCTCAACAACTGACAACACAAAAACAAAAAATAAAAAAAAGATAATAACAAACTAAAAAAATGCTTTGTGAAGATTATATGACTTTAACAATTAGTTGCAATATATACAAAGTATTCCAGGAGTACTTTAAGTGCCTATTAATGTCGTAAATATGTTCTTACCAACATTGAAACACATTGTTGACTACCAGAACATTAAAACGGCCAGCTACTTTGCCTAAGTGCCCAAAAACACGCTAAATTTCCAAGTAAAGTGAAAGAGAAAAAAACACACAGTTTATAGACTTGCTTGCACCTCATTGCCTGATGCGAAAAAAGAAAATAACTGCTTAAAAAGTTCATAAATTAAACTTGGAACACTCAAACTACAAGAACAAAGAAGAGAGCTTACCTCTTATGCAACTTTTCTGTCACAACTGCCAAAAAACATGGCCGAATTTTCTCCCCTAACTTTCTCCTTCGCCACTCCCTAGGTGCTGGGAGGCAGCGTGGGAGGGTTTGAAGGCTTCTACACACTGAAAAGGATCCTACCCGCAGAGTTTTAAACAAGAGAAATATACAACTAAGAATGCAGTCCTGTTTGTTCAGATAGAGTAGAATTAACTCTCCAGAATACATGAAAAATACCATCAAATACACATGCAGTGTATTTAATAACATTTATATGTATTTAATTACCTTAGTGAACTTCTACAAACAATTCATAATCCTATTTATTTTAACGTTAGTTTTGCTATTTTTAGTTTAGATATTCTAGTGAGTGAATACCTAGTTTTCTTTTTATTTCTTTTTATTTTATTTTTTAATCAAATTTTAAAGTTTTTTGTGTGATTTTATCTGTATTATTTTATTGTTTATTTTTAATAGGACTGTCCTGTCCATAGCACTAAGGTTCCTTTTTGTAGTTAATATGCATCCTCTAGACCAACTTCCAAAAAAGGCTTTCATTGGCTAGAATCATATTATTAACTGTGTAGAAATTAAAACAGATCTGCTAACCTTACTCTATTATTCAGAATAACTTTTCTTAAAGTTCTTTTGATGAAAGATGTTGGAATTTTGTTTTCTAGAAAATTGTTTAATAGTATTCTAATGTAGTTATTGAAGTCCAAATGGTTGCTGTAAATTCTTGATATTCTAAGTACCTGAGAAATTAGTACATTCTCAATTACTTTGGTTGAGATGTTATTGTTCCAGTGTAGATATTTAATTACTTTGAAAGGAAAATTAACTCTTTTATCAAAAAGGCTGATGGATGGGTTACCTTTGTTAAGTTTAATGCTTAAGTCTAGGAACTCTAGTTCCTGATTACTGTGGTTGGTTTTACATAAGTTAAGAGAGCTAGGATAGATATTTGCAAAATCACTTTCTATAACTTCTGAATTATTTATACAAAGCAAATCGTCAATATATCTAAAAGTGAAACGGTAGTTATCTGAGCAAGAGGAGCTATTTTTAAGGAATTTATATTCTTTAAAGAACAGGGATAGATTTGCTACGCTTGCGGAAGGAGATATTCCCATAGGTATACCGTTTATTTGCTTATAGAGAGTATTATTATATAAAATAGGGTTATTGTTTATGCAGCAATTGAGATAAGAGTTCCAAGCTCCTACATTAACAAATTGGTTAAGCTTAAATTCTTCATGCAGCTCTTTAAAGGTAGTGATAATATCTGATAGAGGCAGATTAGTATGTAGGTTCTCAAAATCATAACTATTTATATCTATGGGATTAATGTCAAGAATAGTGGAAATTACTTCTGAATTTTTATTAATTATCCAAAAATCTGTGTACTTCAAATTAGTGTAGTTACTAATGCGTTTCAAGACCTTCTTCAAGATGTCTTCAAAAGCTAGATCAATTTTCTTTTTATGACTCCTAACTCCACTAGCTATGAATCTAAATTTTACTGGATCTTTATGAAACTTGACAGTTGCAAAAAGAAAGGGAACTTCAGGCTCATATCTTCTCATTTGTGGAATTTTAAGTTTCTTGAAGAATGCCTTAAAATGATTTTCTAACTGCTTGGTACTGTAACTTATGGGCTCGTAGGTTACTCTATTGTTGAGTTCTATATTTAACAATTCAAAATAGAATTTCTTACAGATAATTGCAAAATTATTGCTAGCTTTATCTGTAGTGGTAAAAATATATAGGTCTTGTAGAGAGGAGAGTGACCTTTTAGCATCTCCAGAGAAAAAAGATTTCTGTCAAAACATAAATCAAGACCTGCCAACTTATTAGAGAAGCTATTAATTATATTATATTTCCATTCAGCAAAGGCCTCAATAGGTTGATTGTATGCTAATGTGGTTTTAATTATGTACCTATTTACATCTTGAGTAAAGTTCTCAAGAATTCTTTCTTTGGAGATTTTGAAAGAAGGTCTAAATTTAGTACCATACTTTAATAAATACCTAAGCTTGTCATTTTCAACAAAGCTTAAGTTACCAGTGATAATATGCTTGTAAGTCTTATCATAGTGAACTATGTCTTTATGTTCTTCACAAGAACATGCAGTAACTACAGGTATGGAACACGAAGAATTAAGTTTGTAGTTTTTAACAGTAGACCCTAAGGTCTTAACATATTTAAAACTTACAATAGACTGGTGCCTGTGAATGGGAAAAAAATTACATTATTGTAGAACAGCTTAACAAAGTTTATTTTGAAAGCTTGCAAATAACTCTGGGTAGTTTTAAAAATGATACAAGTTTTGTTAAAAATACTTGCAAAATTCTTAAGTCCTTTAAGAACTCTGTCCTAAAAAGTTTTTTCAAATTCTGGAAAGAAACTGCTAATCAAGTTGATATGCATGTTTTTGTTTTGGTTCTTGACATTCTTAAGCATATTCTTAAAGGTAAAATTTCTCTTAAAGAAATTTCCAGAAATTATGTGACCATCAGGTTTCTCACTAAAACCTATGATCATCTCAATATTAGGAAGCTGTTCTACAATAATGCAATTTTTTTCCCATTCACAGGCACCACCCTATTGTAAGTTTTAAATATGATAAGACCTTAGGGTCTACTGTTAAAAACTACAAACTTAATTCTTCGTGTTCCATACCTGTAGTTATTTCATGTTCTTGCGAAGAACATAAAGACACAATTCACTATGATAAGAATTACAAGCATATTATCACTGGTAACTTAAGCTTTGTTGAAAATGACAAGCTTAGGTATTTATTTGAGTATGGTACTAAATTTAGACCTTCTTTCAAAATCTCCAAAGAAAGAATTCTTGAGAACTTTACTCAAGATGTAAATAGGCACTTAATTAAAACCAGTTTAGCATACAATCAACCTATTGAGGCCTTCGCTGAATGAAAATATAATGTAATTAATAGCTTCTCTAATAAGTTGGCAGGTCTTGATTTATGTTTTGACAGAAATCTTTTTTTCTCTGGAGATGCTAAAAGGTCACTCTCCTCTCTACAAGACCTATATATTTTTACCACTACAGATAAAGCTAGTAATAATTTTGCAATTATCTGTAAGAAATTCTATTTTGAATTGTTAAATATAGAACTCAACAATAGAGTAACCTACGAGCCCATAAGTTACAGTACCAAGCAGTTAGAAAATCGTTTTAAGGCATTCTTCAAGAAACTTAAAATTCCACAAATGAGAAGATATGAGCCTGAAGTTCCCTTTCTTTTTGCAACTGTCAAGTTTCATAAAGATCCAGTAAAATTTAGATTCATAGCTAGTGGAGTTAGGAGTCATAAAAAGAAAATTGATCTAGCTTTTGAAGACATCTTGAAGAAGGTCTTGAAACACATTAGTAACTGCACTAATTTGAAGTACAGAGATTTGTGGATAATTAATAAAAATTCAGAAGTAATTTCCACTATTCTTGACATTAATCCCATAGATATAAATAGTTATGATTTTGAGAACCTATATACTAATCTGCCTCTATCGGATATCATCACTACCTTTAAAGAGCTGCATGAAGAATTTAAGCTTAACCAATTTGTTAATGTAGGAGCTTGGAACTCTTATCTCAATTGCTGCATAAACAATAACCCTATTTTATATAATAATACTCTCTATAAGCAAGTAAACGGTATACCTATGGGAATATCTCCCTCCACAAGCGTAGCAAATCTATTCCTGTTCTTTAAAGAATATAAATTCCTTAAAAATAGCTCCTCTTGCTCAGATAACTACCGTTTCACTTTTAGATATATTGACGATTTGCTTTGTATAAATAATTCAGAAGTTATAGAAAGTGATTTTGCAAATATCTATCCTAGCTCTCTTAACTTATGTAAAACCAACCACAGTAATCAGGAACTAGAGTTCCTAGACTTAAGCATTAAACTTAACAAAGGTAACCCATCCATCAGCCTTTTTGATAAAAGAATTAATTTTCCTTTCAAAGTAATTAAATATCTACACTGGAACAATAACATCTCAACTGAAGTAATTGAGAATGTACTAATTTCTCAGGTACTTAGAATATCAAGAATTTGCAGCAACAATTTGGACTTCAATAACCACATTAGAATACTATTAAACAATTTTCTAGAAAACAAAATTCCAACATCTTTCATCAAAAGAACTTTAAGAAAAATTATTCTGAATAATAGAGTAAGGTTAGCAGATCTGTTTTAATTTCTACACAGTTAATAATATGATTCTGGCCAATGAAAGCCCTTTTTGGAAGCTGGTCTAGAGGATGCATATTAACTACAAAAAGGAACCTTAGTGCTATGGACAGAACAGTCCTATTAAAAATAAACAATAAAATAATACAGATAAAATCACACAAAAAAACTTTAAAATTTGATTAAAAAATAAAATAAAACTAAATAAAAAGAAAACTAGGTATTCACTCACTGGAATATCTAAACTAAAAATAGCAAAACTAACGTTAAAATAAATAGGATTATGAATTGTTTGTAGAAGTTCACTAAGGTAATTAAATACATATAAATGTTATTAAATACACTACATGTGTATTTGATGGTATTTTTCAAGTATTCTGGAGAGTTAATTCTACTCTATCTGAACAAACAGGACTGCATTCTTAGTTGTATATTTCTCTTGTTTAAAACTCTGTGGGTAGGATCCTTTTCAGTGTGTAGAAGCCTTCAAACCTTCCCACGCTGCCTCCCAGCACCTAGGGAGTGGCGAAGGAGAAAGTTAGGGGAGAAAATTCGGCCATGTTTTTTGGCAGTTGTGACAGAAAAGTTGCATAAGAGGTAAGCTCTCTTCTTTGTTCTTGTAGTTTGAGTGTTCCAAGTTTAATTTATGAACTTTTTAAGCAGTTATTTTCTTTTTTTCGCATCAGGCAATGAGGTGCAAGCAAGTCTATAAACTGTGTGTTTTTTTCTCTTTCACTTTACTTGGAAATTTAGCGTGTTTTTTGGGCACTTAGGCAAAGTAGCTGGCCGTTTTAATGTTCTGGTAGTCAACAATGTGTTTCAATGTTGGTAAGAACATATTTACGACATTAATAGGCACTTAAAGTACTCCTGGAATACTTTGTATATATTGCAACTAATTGTTAAAGTCATATAATCTTCACAAAGCATTTTTTTAGTTTGTTATTATCTTTTTTTATTTTTTGTTCTTGTGTTGTCAGTTGTTGATGAGTAGGGGGTTCAATATTCCAGTTTTCTTTCAGGAATCTGTTCTTTTAAAAAAATTATTATTTTTTATTGTATGGCAATTTTGAATATGCAGTTTTTCACTGTAAGGCATAAGAATCAGTAATACTTTAGTATAGCTAATCTAGTTTAAATTCTCTTTTGGGTGGCTAGGTAGATTGGCATTGTGTTATTGCTGAATAATCCTTTTGATTGAATCAGTCACTCTCTCAGCTTGTGTTATTTTGTAATCGTTTTTCTGTTTTTTAGTACAGATGACGAGCATGGGTTGGGCCAGGAAAGCTATAGATGCATGCAAAAATAATATTATGTTGTGTTTTGTCATGCAACTCTGAGGAGGTTGTGATATTTTAAATATAATTTTTTGGTGGGCTTATTACTTGCATTTATTGCTTTGCAGAAACCCATTTCCTACTAGGTCTTTGTGGAAGTGAGAAAATGCAGAGTTTTGCTGGTCCTTGATAAAGCCAAGGCTCGGCATTCTCGACACTTTCTGCATTCAGTTTGCCATTATTTTATCCTCTTTTTACTCATACCTGTCAGTATAAGAGTTATACTATGTTGTTTTTGGAATTTTGGTTAAAAAATTGTTTTTGCTGCTGTCTCTTCTTAATAGTATGTGAATTCTGAATTTTCGTGACTGCTGCGTTGCGTGTCTTGATCTTCAGGTTATTTTGCAAATTTCATCTTAAATTCTTAGGTAATATCTTTTGTTTTTGTCTTTTCTCTTTGTTATATATATATCATCACCATCATCATCATCAACCACCATTATCAATCAACTGCTGGATCAAGGTCTCCCCAAGTTTCTTCCACAATTGTCCGTTTTGAGCCTTCTCCTCCACGTCACTTCAGCAAACTTTCGAATTTCATCCATCCATTTCCTATGGGGTCTCATTCTGGGTCTTTTCCTGTCCCTCGGAATCCAGTCTAAAATTTCGGTTGTCTATTGGTGGTCCGTTCTTCTGGCAACACGTCCAGCCCATTGCCATTTCAGTGATTTCACTCTGGTCATGATGTCGTCCACTCCTGTCATTTTTCTTATCCACAAATTCCTCTTCTTATCCTTCCTAGTTACACCAAGCACGCATCTCTCCATGCCTCTTTGAGTTGTCTGCAGTCTTTGTATGTCTTTTACGCTTTCCAACCGTAGGTTGAAGAAGCGTATATGCTTCCAGCTTTTTCCGTCCGTCTGTCCGTACAATAACTCACGTAAAAATGGTCCGATTTCGATGACATTTTAGTATGTGGTAGGAGACCACCTGGGGAAGAACCCTATTGAAAATGCGTGAAGTGGGGTCAAAGGTCACGACGTAAGAGCGGAATCCATTCAATTGCCCTTATGCGTCATAACTTGCGTAAATATGGTTCAATTTCAATGAAATTTTAGTATGTGGTAGGGGACCACCTGCGAACGAATCCTATTGAAAATGGGTGAAGTGGGATCAAAGGTCACGACATAGGAGCGGGATGCAATCCATTGCCCTTATGCATAATAAGGTGCGTAAAAATGGTGCGATTTCGATGAAATTTTAGTATTTGGCAGGGGACCACCTGGAGAGGAACCCTATTGAAAATGGGACAAATGGAGTCAAAGGTCAGGACAAAGGATCGAGATCCATTACATCGCCCTTATCCCACACTATTAAGGTGGACGTCAAGTAAGTTTGCCTCCTATATTTCCAATGGAAAACCTTTTGTACACATTTCCTTCACAATTAGTGTGTTCCCAAGGATAGAAATTTAAACATCGATTAAAAATAACTTCATACTATAACTTGGAATACTTAACATTTTCTAAAACATACACATAATTATATTAAAAAACAATAACGTTTCCTTTGGTGGTGTTGAAACTATAAAAAAGATGGCGCGACCTGTACTTTGATGACGTCAGTGGACAAATAATTGTTGGATTGCATAATTACGGTTATGGTTTAGAAAATATTAAGTATTCCAAGTTATGAAATGAAGCTATTTTAATCGATGTCCAAATTTTCATTCTTGGGAGCGCATTAATTGTGAAGAAAATGTGTACAGAAGTTTTTCCATTGGAAGTATGGGAAGCAAAATTACTTGACGTTCACCTTTAAAGTAGCAATTTTTGTATATATGTATGTACATTTTATTTTGAAAACGGCTCTAAGAATTTTAATGAAAGTCGTTAACCTACCGTTTTCTGGTGCTAGAAATCGATTTAGCTTGATCTCGACTTTCGGAGAATTCGTTTAGTGGGTTAAATAACCATCCCAAATTATAACGTTTTTAGTGATGGCGTTGTTCCATTAATGTTACCAATGCTTAGAAATCTTATGACGTCACAATTTCGCATTTGAGACCGTTGGTGCGCGGTCATGCCATCTGTCTCATTACGTCACGCGTTGTGTGTGGATCCTATTAAAGTTTTCTGACGTCACACTCTTGCAAGCAGATGGTCGCGATTCCCATCTGCTTCATTACGTCACGCGTTGTGTACGTATGTCCGTCTGCACGATAACTCGCGTAACAATCATTCGATTTCGATGAAATTTTAGTATCTGGTATAGTATCACCTGGGGAGGAACCCTATTTAAAGTGAACGAAATGGGGTGAAAGGTCAGTACATAGGAGCGGGATCCAATCCACTGCTGTTATGCATCATAACTAACATAAAAAAGGTTCGATTTCGATGAAATTTTGGTATGTGGTAGGGGACCACCTGGCCACAAACCCTGTTGAAAGTGGGCGAAATGGGATCAAAGGTCAGGACATAGGAGGGGAATCACTTCCATCGCCATTATGCATCATAACTTACGTAAAAATGTTTCTATTTGGATGAAATGTTAGTATGTTGTAGGGACCTGCCTGGGGACGAATTCTATTGAAAACGGGTGAAATGGGGTCAAATGTTAGGACACAGGAGCGGGATCTATTCCATAGCCCTTATGCATCATAACTTACGTAAAAATGCATCGGTTGCGACAAAATGTTATGTTATTTCGGAGGTACACCGAACTGGTTCTGTTGAATATCATCGATATGGGATCAAGGGTCAGGACACAGGACCGAGATTTATTCCACAGCCATTATTCTCATAACTAGAGTGATAACTTGAGTAATGATTTCTGGTATGTTGGAAAGCGTATTATAATCAATGCATTGCATGATTTTACAAACTTGTTTAGTTAAGGTCCATGTCTCTGCTCCATACGTAAGCACTGGCAGGATGCATTTATTAAACACTTTTCTTTTAAGACATAATGGCATACACTTAAATGATATCAAAAGGTATTCTTTACCTATTGTTGAAAAAGTATTTCGCACGTTTGGTGCTCTGTGAGGCACGTGCTCCCATCCCAAGAGAGGTTGAATTCATTACGGGTTTTTTGCTATTTAAACATTTTTATAAATCAAACATTTTAGGTAAATTATTCCAGTTAAACATTCATTCATTAGTACAATCAAACATTTAAAATTTTTTTGATTAATTAAAACATGCATAAGGAAAGGTTATACTCATCGGGTTGTGGGGCACGCAGCTCACATAAAAGCTCTTCTTCTACGATATTACGGCGAGTGCTTTCAGTGCTCCTAGAGCACTGTCTTCAGGCCATCTATTATCTATGTGGGGTTTTTTCGCGTGCGTAGCAGCAGGAGTAACATGTCGCGAAACGAAGGGAGGTTTGCAGTTTTCATGGCGTGTAAGGTTATTACTCCTCAAGTGCCACCATCTATTGGATTAGTTGGTAGGTATGTTCATCGTAAGTATTTTCTTGTTTATTTTTAACTATTTATTTAAATAAACTGTTGTATTATTTTTGGTCCTTTATTAAATGGGATGATTTTTTGTAATGTTCTTTCTTTTTTTTCTTTTTTTTTTTGTCTTTTTTTTTGTCTTTTTTTACTTTTTTTATGCATTTTTTCTCTTTTCATAAGTTACTTCCAAGTTGTATCTATAGTATTGGGGTCATGTAAATTGCATATATTATCTTTTTTTTTTTTTTTTGTTCGATTATAACACTTTCAGAAATCCTTAATTCTTTTTCGTTTGTGTTGGTAGTTAGTAATATTTTTGAAATCAGGATATTGTTATTAATGCAGTGTTGGACAAGTGCAGTTTATTTCTTCTTTTTTGTTCCAGTTTTTAATGGAACATGTTGATGTAATCTTTTTATTAGTCTATTTTTTGTGCTACCAATGTAAGATATGCGGGCATCAGAACTCTATGATATTATAGGAATTTCATATATACCTGCTGATTGTATTATGCTTCTGTTAGATTTTTTTCTCTGTAACCACGTCACCTATGTTCTGAACAGAATAACCAAAAATAATGTTGTGTTTCTTCATTAACCTTAAAAATTTTCCACTAACTCCTGTAACATAAGGAATCCTTTGCTTATGTTAGAGGAGTTAGTGGGAAATTTTAGGAACATCCCCTGTTTTACATATTTGGAGCAATAACAAAGTATCACGTGATATCAACATGACATGTGGCTACTATAAATTGTGCACACCTATCCTCTGTGTGTAATCATTAAACGTTTGCCAGTAATGTTGAAACGTGACGACTTAAACTAATTTAACCGAGGACTGATAGCTTGGGCCCAGAGGGCAGGTGCCATATTTTTGGAAACAGCTACACTTCTTGGCATTCCCATACTGCTGTATCAAGGGTGTACCAGGAGTAGTTTAACCATGCACAGACATCCAGCAGAAAGACTCGCATTGGTCAGCCACGCACGGTTGATCCGAGAGGTGAGCATCGGATGTCACAACTGGTATCTGGGCAATTGTCACCCAGCTTACCCACCAGTACAACTGCAGTTCAGTTCAACCTTATTTCCACATGCACCATACCCTACTTCACCTGGCATTCCACAGCCAGAGACCAACAAGGGTACCCATGATGACGCCCAGTCACTGCAAACAATGCCTTACACGGGAAAAGAAACGTCAGCAGTGGACCCTCAACAGATAGAAGGTAATCAGGCCATAGTGTCATTGTTTATCATCCCTAGGTCCATTGTTTATTGTTTATCATCTCACAAACACTGAATGATGGGCTCTGCAAGGATCTGTTAGTTGACCATCTCCATCCATATGAGGTTTACCCGGACCACAATGCACCATGTTGTTAGGCTCGTTTAACTTCTGAGTGGTTGGAGAAACACGCACAACAATGAATTCACCACATTGCCTTGGCCCCCAAACTCCTTTGACTGTAACCCAATTGAACATTTGTGTGATATGCTAGAACAGGGTGTGAGAACTGCTGATCCTTCTCCATGGAATGAGTGTGAATTGATGGACTGCTGCAGTGGACATGGGGCAAGTTATTAAAATAAGATGTTCGACACCCTTTAGAATCTGTTCATAGGCATTTGTGAACCACAGTTTTACAGAGAGGTGGACCAACCTGTTATTAGGTAGGTGTTTCTAATGCAAAACTAAAGTCTGTGTGCATTTTGTGGCATTCAGTGCTAGCTAGGATAATTTTGGGACAGCTGCTATGTGTTGAACATTGCAATCTGTTGTATCTTGTTGGTGACACAGTGGAATGGCGAAGACCATTAATTTCTCCACTTACACGAAGATACATAACCGTCTTGTGGCATTTGGTGATATTTTTGTATACTTATTGTTAGCTGAGTAAAAGTCGGGATTTTTTTTTCTAGATTATTTTGAACAAATCAATACATTTCAATGTTTTCTGAGCTGGAAATAAGTGCTTTTGATATACCGTAATTTTTGTCGTGTTATCCGCTCCGGCATGTAATCTGCAGACCGCGAAATTCGTCTAAAAATATTTTTTTCTTTCCTATATCACTAATATGCAAGGTTTTGTTGTTTTGAAATGAATAGGTGTATCTGAATGGATTTCTTGTGCAGATTCCGAAAATGACCTTCAAAATTCCGTATCACGTCAAGTTTTTTCACAAACGACGGAAATGTGAAAATAAAAAAAAACGTTATTTTTTAATGACATTGTTATATGGCAACGTTTGTAATGTGTGAAAATGCTCTCTTTAGGGGCGGAATGATTGTTTAAGGAATAGATAAACATAAATATATAGCTGATGATGGAAATGCAACTGTTTTATCTGTATGACGTCATGTTTTGCGCCACTCACAAAGGCGGAACATGAGAGAATGTTATCTTGGCACGGCAGTATAACTCATACCTCACGCCACTGCTCCCTTCTTTCTATTGGTCACATGTGGCGCCATTCGGGGCAGATCGTGTTACACTAGTCAGTGCAAAGAAGGGACTGGTCCCGTTCGGTTGTTTCTTTGTGGCGTGTACAATGGCTTCGCGTGGTTGTGTAAATCATCCAGACATATTTTGCTACATATGTGGCTGTTATACGACAGGAAAAAAACAGAGGCAAAATATTACGCCTTTTGTGAAAAATGCTTATTTTCAATACTTCGGCATTAAACTAGCAGATCAGGACAAAGTTTGGTCTCCTCACAATATGTGCCGTGCATGTGTGGAGGGGTGAGGAACTGGAAAAGTGGAGAAAGGGCATCAATTACGTTCAGTGTACTCATGGTGTGGCGTGAGCCAAAAAATCACAGTGACGACTGCTACTTCTGCACAGTGAATATTGTGGGCCATACCAGAACCAGTAAGTGTAACATTGTGTATCCCAATATCCCATCTGCCATAAGGCCAGTTCCCCATAGTGAATCCATTCCTGTGCCATCCCCGTCCAATATCAAGCCCCGAACAGACACCGTTTCAGACGGTGATACAAGTGATGAGATGTACCAACCGGACAGCATGGAGGATGAAACCCCAGTGCCATTTACCCAGCATGAACTGAATGATTTGGTTCGTGATCTGAATTTACCTAAAGACGCAGCAGAGCTTTTAGGATCACAACTTCAGGAAAAGAATTTACTATGTCCTAATGCGAGATTCTCCTGGTACAGACACCGAGAAGCAGAATTGGTTCCGTTTTTGCTGAGGAAGGCGGTTTGGTATATTGTCGAGACATTCCGGCAGTCATGAAATACTTCATCATTGATTACAATTAAGGACAGTGGAGGTTGTTCATAGATGCCAGCAAATTCAGTTTAAAAGGTGTTTTATTACACAATACTAACATCCATCCATCCATTTCAGTAGCACATTCTGTGACTTTGAAAGAGACATACGAGAACCTTAAATTACTGCTGGAAAATGTGCAGTACAAGTTTCATGAATGGTCTTTGTGCGGGGATTTCAAGGTGATTGGAATATTGCTCAGCCAACAAGCAGGCTACGCCAAATTTCCTTGCTTTTTGTGTGAATGGGACTCCAGAGCAAGGACGGAACATTGGGTTCGGCAGCAGTGGCCAGTCAGAAGTACATTCACACCTGGCAAAAAAAAACATTGTTTCACTTCCACTGGTTGATCCCTCGAAAATACTGTTGCCACCTTTACGCATCAAACTTGGCTTAATGAAGCAATTCGTGACAGCTTTAAGCAGGGGCAGTAAATGCTTTCAGTATCTTGGTGGTAAGTTTCCATCAATCACGTCTGAAAAAATTAAAGCTGTCATTTTCATAGGCCCTCAAATACGAAAATTAATGGCAGATAACATATTTGAGGAAGCCATGAGTGAGTGCGAATTGCGAGCATGGACTGCATTCAGAAATGTGGTACACAACTTTTTGGGGAACACGAAGGCTTCAAATTACACCACTTTAGTCGAGGACATGCTGGAATCCTATGAACTACTTGGTTGCAACATGAGCGTCAAAGTTCACTTTCTCATCTAAATTACTTTCCTAACAATCTTGATGATTTTTCGGAAAAACATGGCGAGTGCTTCCATCAGGATATTAAATTGATGGAAAAGAGATACCAACGAAAGTGGACTGTACATATGATGGCCGACTATTGTTGGATGTTGAACAGAGACTGTACAGACGCATACCGAAGACAATCCAAAAAGAGGAAGTTTGAAGGGGAGCCCAGTGGGGAATGTTAGGTTTGATTGCAAGCCTGAAACCAAATTTTTTGAAAATTTTGTCAAGTTTGTAAGTGAAATGATGATGGTAGGGGATTGAACCAATAAAGGATAAGGATGGTTTCTGCAGAGGAGATAGGTGACTGACATATTGTTTAGCATCAAACTTTTTGAAAAGTTTGGTGACAATTCTGAGGGAAAACTGATGGTTTGTAGCTATTTATTTGGGAAAAAACCTGACGTGATACGGAATTTTGAAGGTCATTTTCGGAATCTGCGCAAAAAATCCATTCAGATACACCTATTCATTTGAAAACAACAGAAAAAAGTTGAAAAATTGCAGATCAGTACAAAAAGAATATGCAATCATCCAAGAAATAGCTACAAACCATCAGTTTTCCCTCAGAATTGTCACCAAACTTTTCAAAAAGTTTGATGCTAAACAATATGTCAGTCACCTATCTCCTCTGCAGAAACCATCCTTATCCTTTATTGGTTCAATTTCCTACCATCATCATTTCACTTACAAACTTGACAAAATTTTCAAAAAATTTGGTTTCAGGCTTGCAATCAATCCTCCTCCTACTACCATCCAATCAATATCTAAAGACAGATCCTTTAGATCGCCCTGCGGTGTACCTCATCCCTGTGTCTACTTCCTCAGGCGAAAAATGGTATATTGGTAGTACTTTTCATACAATCAACTGCAGAATTTTGGAACATGAAAGGTATGTCAGAAAAAGCCTTCCTACTTCTGCAATTGAAGATACCTCTACCTCTCCAAACTGGACTTACACCAAAAGGATTGCACCCTTCTCAAATAAATTTTCATTACACTACAGGGATAAATTTTCATTACACTACAGGGATAAATTTTCATTACACTCCAGGGATAAATTTTCATTACACTACACTACATTGAAATTCTCTTCAATAAAAATTCTTGTAATTTGAATGCACCCTTCAATATTCTGATTATTTGGAAATCTCTGCTGGCAACAGCTAAAGAAATTATGTCAACTTTGTGAGTGCTTGTTTCTAGTGCGAACAAGGCTGATGTTTCAACCAAAAGATCTTACTATCCCTGACGTTTAATACTTAATAAATCATGCATGAAATTATTTTCTTCATTATTGTTTTTTTCATATTACATGAAATGGCCTTTCTACTGAATAAATCTAATCCTTCTTGGCAGTGAATTTGTTCCATCTCTTGCTGTTCGTTGCAAGATTTTTGGCCTCTAATATATTGCTTCTTCCTTCATTAATAGTTGATTTTGGACCTTCAGTCCACCATATTCTCAGTCTACTCCTTGTTGTGCTGCATGATACTGCAGAAATATGCCATCTGTCTAGGAGGTAATCTTTCAACTCCCCCCCCTTTTTTTTAGACAAACACACTTCCAAACTATTTTAATATGTTCTAGTTTTTTTTTCTTTTTTGAAGAAGTATAGAGCTTAGTTCTAATGCATGTGTTGCCAGTTCTGTTCTGCCATTGAATCCACATATTTTGTCCTGATATTCCTGTTATAACTCTTATGTGTGCTTCTTCTAACTCTTGGTGGACATATTCTTGTACATGTGATTTTTCCTGCTTTGCCAATTCTATTCCCTAGTTTCTTATAAAACCTTTCAGTCCCATCAGTAATATCATTTAGAAAATTGAGGTACATTATCTGTTCTAGACTGTTTCCCTGTACTACAAAAACAATAACATTTGGAGGTTGACTAAAACCCATCAAAATGAGTAGGTTTTACATTTGTCAGCATTGATCTCCACCTTGAATTTTTCAAATGTCATGCGCAACTGATTGAGATTATGCTGTAATTTGTTTACACTCTTTAACATTAGTTCACCAGCACACAGCAGACTACTGATGGTAAACCATCTACGTCAACATGTGAAACCTAAGGCACTTTCCTTGAGCTTTTTATTCATATAGATCACAAACAATAATATATAAATTCGAATTTACCCCATGAAACTTTTCTGAAAGCTATTTGAATGCAAAACACTGATAAATGAGTTAATATTGAGGTAGAGGTAGTATGAGGTAGTTATTTCAAAAATCTTAGTGTGGCCACAAAGTTTCCCATGACCACCATTTGTTTTTACACTTATAGAGTAATTTCTTTTTATATAAATCAATATGAAAAGATGCACAATGTTTTTGGAATAACCAGTAACAGTGTCTTATGTCATTTTGAATGAGGGTACCCAGTGCAGAGTTGAAGTAAACAGTGGTTTTCATTGGTAAAAACGTTAAGTTTATATGAAGCTCCACTCATCTTTCATTCTAGCAGCCACATATGGTGTGAATAGTATTTAGATGATTTTCACCTTGAACAGTGTGAATTTCAGTGCATAAACTAAGAAAAGGCAGCACTTTTCATAGTTGAGGTTTTCTCTCTGTGAATGAATTAGTGTCTTCTGCCACTATGTTGATAGAGTTTGACAGTAAAAAGTGTTCATATTTCCCTTCTTCCTTGTTACTACCATTTATATATTTTTCCATAAACAAATCAGAACTCTTCACAAAAGATTAAAAGCTGTAAAAGAAGTGGAGAATAATTCAGTGGAAAAATGAATCAACATAGCTAAACACTTTAGATCACCAACTTTAAATAAAAGTTACCTTAAACTCAGTAGTTGAAAAGAATAAAAACTCTGAAGACAAATTGACAAGTGTGGTAATTTACACAAAAAATGAAAAACCGGAAGAGAGTCAAGTTTCAGTGAGTTAGAAAGTATACTCTTTATTTGATACATGCAAGTACAAGCCTTATATATTGCTGTTGATGGCAGCACCATGAGGAAAAATGCGAAGAAGACAGTCTCAAGATTAAATACTGAAAAATGTTCATCATCAGTTAATTGATCACTTGATATATTGATAGGAGAGTTACAAGAGTTAGTTCGTGAAAATTTACTGTGGGGTATTGAAGGAAATAACAGATTTTGGCTCAAGAAACTGCAAAAATTGCTGGAGGGAAATGAATAAATGATGTGGGAGAAATATTCTTCACATAATATGTAGAAGCGGGCGGTCGTAGTGAGCGATGGGTTTGCCTCCTCGGGGTGCTCCATGGTAACAATGGCACATACAACAGCGACTAGGGCCTCTGTGAATCTTGGAGAGGTGCCAGCTAGTTCTGTGTGACATTGGCAAAAAGACCCCAACTCACTGGGTTTTGTTCCATAATCCTTAGGTTGAATGACCAACTGGAACCCTCAGCTATGGGCTAATCCCCCACACTGATGTACTTACCTGATTAAAAAGACAAAAAGAAATATTAAGAATGACTCAAGTGTGGGATATGGTGGACCTACCACACTTGAGAAGGACGGTCCACCACGGAATCGACCTGGACTTTCTAAACGGGGTGTGAGAAAGCGATCTCGGCTGAGTGAATGTAAGATTGGTGTATGGAATACTAGAGGTATAAATGGCAAGATGAGTGAGGTGATTGAGGAGATGAATAAGTATACACTGGATGTGCTGTGTGTAAGTGAAACCAAAAAGAAGGAAATTGGGGTAGAAGAAGTGAATGACACGGTGAGTGTGTAGTCTGGAGTATTGGATAATATGAGAGGACAGGCTGGTGTAGGTGTGATTTTAAGTGAAAAGATGAATAACAACTTGATTCACTATAGTTGCATAAGTGAGAGAATTCTCTGGATTCGTTTGAAAGTGAAACTTCAGAGAATTGTAATTGTTGTAGTGTATGCTCCTTGTGACTTGGAACCTTCTGATAAGAAAGATTATTGGAATGAGCTAAAAGCTGTTTTGAGCCAGTTTGGTGCTAAAGAAAAAGTAATAATAGCAGGGGATTTCAATGCTAAAGTAGGTGTGCAGAATGCAATTTCTGACAATGTTCTGGGTAAGTTTAATGATTCTTGTGTGAATGATAATGGTGAAAGATTAATTGAACTCTGCATTGAGAATGATTTGTGTGTATCTAATACATTTTTCAACCACAAGTATATACACACATATACTTGGGAAAATCGTACTCTTGGTCAAAAGAGTGTGATAGATTTTGTTGTTTACGATCAGCGTTTGAAACACTTAGTTGTTGACACCCGTGTGATGAGAGTTGCAGATGTTGGTTCTGATCATTACTTGGTAGTGTCACGAGTGAAACTTAATGTTGGTTGGAGGAGGAATAGAAAGAGACCCAGGATAGAAAGAATAAAGGTTGATAGGCTCCTTGAAGATCATCAGCGGTATTCTGACTTACTCAGAGAACGACTGAAGGATCTGAAGTCTGGTGAGAGGGATGTAGAAAAGAAGTGGGAATGTTTTAAGAACTGTGTTGTCACTGCTGCTAAAGAGGTCTGTGGCACCACAATAGTGGGTAACAATAGAGGTGATGCTTGGTGGAATAGTGAGATTGATGAGGCAGTAAAGAAAAAGAAGGAAGCCTATTTGGGGATGTTGCAAGGTAGAGTCTCTGTGGATGAATATTGCTGTAAGAAGCGTGAAGATGCTAAGCTGGTTCGCCACAGTAAGGCAAAAGATAGGAAGGAGAAAGTGGAAAGGCATGAAATGGCTTTTTGGAAAGATAGAAAGTCCTGGAAGTACATGAGACTCAGGAAAAATGGGGAAACAAAGTTGTAAGTTGTGTGAAGAATGAGATTGGGGAAATGATATGGGAGCCCAATGAGTTAAGTGACATATGGGGCGAATACTTCTGTGAGTTATTAGATCAGGAGAGCAAAAATGATTCTGAGACAGATGCAGATGATGTCACAATGAGGAATGAAAGCACAGGAGGGATCTCAAGAGAAGAAGTGTGTAAAGCTCTAAAATCTCTTCAGAATGGTAAAGCTCCAGGAGTTGATGGCATAACTGCAGAGATGTTGAAGTATGGTGGTGACTCTATAATTGACTGGTTAACTGAAATTTGCCAGTTGTGCTGGGAGTTAGGAATGGTCCCTCGGGATTGGAAGCATGCTATCATTGTTCCCTTGTATAAGGGAAAAGGTGATCAGACTGAATGCAAGAACTATCGTGGTATTAGCCTACTGAGTGTGCCAGGGAAAGTGTTTGGTAAGGTTGTTATTGAAAAAGTATGGGGTCTTACATCAGAGAAAGTGTGGGGTGTTCAGAGTGGTTTTATGCTGGGTAAAGGCTGCACTAACCAGATTTCTGCATTACGCATGATGATTGAAAAGCATCTGGCTGTTGGGAAGAAAGTTTTTACTGCCGTCATAGATTTAGAAAAAGCTTACGACCGAGTCAATAGGACACTTTTGTGGAAGGTATTGAATGAATATGGTGTTACTGGGAATCTACCTAATAGTATAAAAGCCATGTATGCTGGTAGTAGAGCTTGTGTACGAGTGAATGGTGTTTTGTCAAAATGGTTTTCTATTGGTGCAGGAGTTAGACAAGGTTGTGTAATGTCACCATGGCTGTTTAATATATTTATGGATGCATGCATGCGTGAGGCCAAAATAGATAATAGTGGTTTATGTCTTGGTGATATCCGTGTGTGCAGATTGCTGTATGCTGATGACACTGTCCTGTTGGCAGAGAGCAAAAGTGAGTTGCAGAGTATGTTGACTCGGATGCACGAAGTTTGCATGAAATTCAAACTGAGTATAAATAAGGGTAAAACCAAAGTTATGGTGTTTGAGAGAGGAATGTGTAGCACTGAATGTAATGTAAGTATAAATGGCACTGTGATTGACCAGGTGAGTTAGTTTGTGTATTTAGGAAGCATGTTTGACAGAGAGAACAAGTTGGATGGTGAAATCAGTAGGCGAGTGAGTTCTTCTTTGAAAGTCATAGCTGCTCTGGGAGGTTTTCACAGGAATGATGGGCTCTCTAAAGAGTCCCGCATGGCTGTGTATGAAACAGTAATTGTTCCTACTCTGATGTATGGCAGTGAAACCTGGGTACTGCAGAAGAAACATAGGAGTCGTTTGTGTGCTGGAGAAATGCGTTTCTTACGTGGGGTTTGTGGCAAGACACGATCTGTTTGTGTGAGGAATGAAGATGTATTGCAGTTGTGTGATGTAAAGCAAAATGTTGTTAGCAAGGTGGAGACCAATATGCTTCGGTGGTTTGGCCATGTTGAAAGAATGAGTGATGAAATGCTTACTAAGAAAATATTTACAGCCCAAGTGGCAGGAAGGAAAGGCAGAGAAAGGCCAAGGAAGACATGGGTGGTTCAGATTCAGGAGTGTCTGCATGAGAAAAAGATTATGAGTATGAAGTATAAAATATCTTGTGTACGGCGTGTAATGGATATCAGTGAAGCACGAGTTGTATGTCAAGATCGCTGTAAATGGCGAAGTTTGATACGACAACAATAAGTAAAAATATCTGGAAGTTTTTTTTTTTTTTGGAGCTAACCTCTGAATCTCAGAGAACAGCTTAGTGATATGTATGTATGTATAATATGTAGAAATACATCTGAATTATTAACACAGGAATCAGACATCATTGCATGTATTTCTCTGTTTCTTACGTAATATACTCTTGAGAAACAGTAAAATACATGCAATTCAGAGATGTCTTATTGCTGTGTTAATAATTCAGATACAATTTTATGATGGGATCATGGTTAAACTTTGGCTGCACCAAGAAGGCATGGTTTCTTTTAAAGGTTTTCCTTGAAAACCTTGAAAAGTTTTCCTAGAAAACCTTGAAAAACAAAATCTATTTTCAAGTTCTTGAAAATGTTCAAAAAAGTTTAAGACTCCGTAAATAGTACTTGAAAAAAAAATTGTTTTGTTTTTTAATTGATAATATGAAAGAGCATGTGTAAAATAATTTTTTAAGATAAAAAGTTTTATTAGAGATACTTCTGTGTAGTTTCAACAAAAAAACTCCAAGCTGATCAAATATTGCACAACTCGCATGTAACTCAGGGGAGCGCATGGACAGCTGGTTGGCGATGACGTTATTACAGAGTGGATTGTCAGCCATAAGGGGAATGATGTGCTTATGAATTATGATGTGCTTATGAATTATGATGGGCTTCTGTTGACTGGGGTCAGGGACACGTTCTTGCCTGAGGGTGGAACTCCTAGGAATTACTTGTGCCTCATGTGTGGATCCTTCATCTCCTGTCTATGCCCCCTACCATGACTTTTATAACCTCAGAATGTGCTGTGACATCAGTACAACTCCTACCTTCACAGCAGCAGTGTTTCCAGCAAACATCTCAAGATGTCCTGTGATTGTTGTCAAGCTGTCCTTGTTGCATTGTTGTGTTCCCTCTCCCATGCGGTCCCCCACCTCCGTCTCTCCCTCCATGCATGGCATGAAGCCTTTGTCTCTGTTTGCAGTTATGAGAATGCCCCAAGATTTGATTTGCGCCTGTGTTTAGAAATCAAGTTATGCTACTCCTCCCCTCCCGCATTATCTCCGTACCCGTTAACCCATACTGCTTTTGTGTTTTAAACAGAATTGAAAGCTTCTGTGCACCAAAACTGTGCACTCAGAAAAATAATGCCCTGGGTGGCATGCTTTGTGGAGGTTTCAGACATTTGGATTTGGGCCTCCATTTCTGTTTGCATCAGACAATATCTCTATTGTAGTGGAGCTGTATGTTGTGACCAATGGTTGTGTGTGACATTACTTCCCCTCTCAACTCTTGAACATCAGATGTTCTCCTCTTTTATTAACGACATCCATCTGGCATTGAATTCCTGCTGCTATTATAATTACATCTTTCCTTTTGTACTTGGGGAATGGGGGCTGATGATCTTGCTTTTACTCTTTTCTGCTTTTTTTTATTTTTCCCTTTTCTGCACTTGGGGAATGGGGGCTAATGATAATGTGAAGGCTGTATAATGTGAGAAGAAATTGTGTATAGAAGTAACAGTTTCCTTAATTTTCCTTTACCTTCTAAAACTAAGAGTGTTCTGTTCTGTGCTTACTTCCTTTTGGGTTCTATTCCATTTATATTAACAAATGCTATCCCGTGTGCTTCAATAGCAAATATTGTATGGACCCAGATAAGATTTCTTTTTTTCTGCAAAATAAGTGGCTCAATGGCTTCATAATTCTTTTAAGTTTCCAAAAATGTTTAGTTTTTTTTTTAATGCTTCCATTCTCTTATGACTGAGTGGAATTTAGAAAACCATTCATTTGATTTATTTTCCACATTTGCTGCTTCTGTTGTAGTTGATAACAAGGATTGACAGTAAAAAATGGCAGGTTAGAGCATTTTTAAAAATCAGTGGTTAGAACCTAGGCTATAACTGGCTTCAATGCCACTTGACAGATAAGTACCAGGCAAAATGTAGGATTTGCAACAAAGGTTTTAGCATTGCTTCTGTAGAAGAGTGCGCTGTGAAAAGTCACTTGAAAAGCAAAAAGGACAATGAATTGATTCATATAAGTAAATCTTCAAGCGATTTTTTTTTAAACCAAACAAAAATTCTGAAAATACCAAAGTTATTGTACCACATTTAGATTCCCACATTGGGAAGAACAATGTTTTGAATGCTCAAATTTTGTGAGTGCTTAATACAGTTACAAATCATCATTTTTATAAATGTAATAAAAACATTGGAAGACATTTTCAAAGAATGTTTCTCGGCAGTTCCATTGCGGCAAAATTTATGTTCGGTGAAAAAAAGTGTGCATATTATGCAGTTTTTACAAGAAAACCCTTGCTGATGACAACCAGTCAGTAATTCATCTCTCACTGCCCAGTTTATTGCAGGAAAAGAAATTGTAGAGAATCCATTTAAAAAACAGCCCTAAAATGAATTAAAAATGGAGTGTGTAACTAAAGTGTTTGAACTGAAAGTCATACATCAACAATAAAAATATAAAGCAAACAAAAAATTTCATACCAGCAAATGAATATGAAAATAATGTACCCTTTTAAAATATTTCACAAAATAAAATGATTTCAAAAAATGCCAAAACAAAGTGGCAATTCTAAGTTAATAAAATAAACCAACAGAGGTGCAGGAGGGTAATAGGCAGGTTATTGAAGGTGTGCCCATCCCAGCTAAGTTTGAACTTAGTAAAATACCTATCTTCTGATAGGCTGCACATGCATGTTATAATTTGGGTTTAAAAAGTCCTTGAAAATTGCTTGAATTTATTTTGCTTGAAAAAGTACGAACCTTGGAAGGAACTCGTCAACGCGCTCTCGATTCTCTCAAAGTTGAAATTTACCAGGTTGGAATAAAAGAACTGTGTATTTTTGATAATCTAAAATTCAAAATTTAATGTATAATTGCAAGAAGTGTATAAATGAATTACATATAACCTAATGAAATAACAAATAGGAACTACAGTTGACTGCAAAGATCAAGGAACTTTGCTTTGACTGGCAAATATCAAAGACTATTCTGGTTCTTAACACTTGAATACTTGGGACTTGATAATCCTGGGTTGTGTAATGGATAGCTTGCTTGAACGGAAATTGGGAGATGCAGGTTCGATTCCCGCTCCAGGGCGATGTAATTTTAAAGTTTTCTGATGTGGTGTTACATGAGAAACAGTAAAATACATGCAATACAGAGTTGTTTGATAGCTGTGTTAATAATTCAATTGCTGTAGGGATATAAACCATGGTTATTATAATGTGAATGAGACTGAACTTTTCTACAACATCCGTATGGATAAGCCACTACTAGAACTGAAAGTTGAATCTGCCCATGAGGAAAAAGTGCAAACTGGATTACAGTTCTTCTGTGTTTTAACAGTGACAATATCTACAGTGTTTGATTGTAGTAAGAAAATCAATGAAACCATTTTGTTTCAAGAACATAAAAATCTTCTCGTGAAATATGACACCCAGAAAAAGTCGTGGATGACCACAAACATTTTCATGACCTTTTTGAAGTCTCTGGGTGCCTCCATGGGTGCAAAAGGCAGAATGATTTAGCTGTTTGTTGATAATTGTGCCACTCATTCTGAATTTGGTGGTTATATGCACAGTTCATGCTGCCAGTGAGTTGTGTGATGACAGCGAAAAAGGAAGGTAGGGGGGGGGGTGATAAAGAAGTGGAAAACAAATACTAGCATGAAGTTGTGCTAAGTTTTGTGAAAGCACATGCTGTAATGGTGAAAGTAAAATTACTCTTTTATGTACACAATGTTAGTGAACATGATCAGGAAAACATTTTGAACATGAAAAAGCATAAAATGTAAATTTCATTAGAACATTTGTACATTAAAAAATATTTTGGTCATGTTTTATATGTATTTTTCTGTGTGTGCCCAAAAAAAGGTGCATTACTTTTAACATTTTGTATTTTACTCCTACGACTATTATTTTCTCAAACTCATCTTTTTAATTTTCCCACCTCTTGGAAAGTGATTTATCGAGGTTTCACTGTATTTGAATAATATCATTTTGTATTGAAGGACTTAAATATTTCATTGTCTTCCACCCTCTTAACATTTCGTTGAAAACATAATCATACATTGGAAGGAAAAATACAGTTGATAAAAATCCACCTTGATTTTTGCTCTGAAGGCTTTTGCCATATAACCTGCCATTTAGAATCTTTTAACATATCCAACATCTCCATTCATACCATTCTTGGTACACAACTTGAACGTAACTGACATCCATCACATGTCTCACATAAGATCTTTTGTACTTCTCTTTACCACTCCACCACTCATTCTTTCAACATGGCCAAACCACCTAAGGATATTTATCTCCACCCTACTAACAACATTTTGCTTCACATTACACTTGTTTCTTCCATGATGAATGGGGAGAGATTTTCTCCCTGAAATTTCTCTACTAGCACAGCAACATGCAGTTGTTACTTTGGTGTCCATTGCTCTGCTGCATGGGAGACAATGTTCCATTGTCCTGTCAGCAAGTGGAATCATATGTCTCAGGCATCCATTGTTGGGAACCACGGAAAATAATCTAAATTAGGGTTTTGATGAGAATTAAGGATATATATATGTATATATGGTTGGGGAGTTTATTGATTAGTCATCAGAGGTGCTGATATTGAACTGATGGAATCAGTCCCATCAGCTCAATATCAGTGTTCCAATCCCATTTGTTAGCACGTCTTTTGTAAAAAAGATCGTGCTTATGTTATCAGTTTGTCCGTCCGTCTGTCCATCCGTCTGTACCCACGATATCTCTCCAACTATTATTCCGATTTGAAAAATTCTTTTTGCATTGGTAAGCTTGAAATATGCGAATGACGATCCTTCATTTTGTTGTTTCTTATGATGTACAATTTCGCCCCTAGAGGGCATAAATGCAGATGAGGTCGAATTCAAAAATACGTTTTAATCAATATATTTGCTTCTAAACATCCGATTAAAAAAAAAAATCTTTTATCTTTCGATTCCATTTATGTCGAAGAGTATTTTAGATATAGTTACTTTTTCAAATTACGCATAGATTTTCCGCTAGGGGGCGTAAAAGTAAATTACCTTTTTCCTGATGACTCTTCTTCTAAAACTCAAATTTGAAAAAAAATTTCTTCAGCGGATACACCTACTGATGGAACATCTTTTCCATATAATTTCAAATTTTTGGTGAAGAATACTTTGGCCACCAGGGGGCATAAGTGTTAATTTTTTGCTTTTGATATATTTACCATAAAATCTGAGCTTTTAAAATATCGTTTGAAAAAAATTCTTTCGTGGACTGATGCCACTCACATCGACAAACCTTTTCGGAATATTTTCTTCCTAAAATATTCCACAGTTTCTCCGCCAGGAAGCATAGATATATATTTTATTTTCGTCAATATCTCTACGTCTAGAAGTCCGATTTGAAAAATTCCTTCTTTGTTGGATAGTGTTTTCAGTGTGACATGTTTTTCATATAATTTCAAAATTTTCAAGTAATTCATAGACTTTCCACTAGGGGGCTTAGAGGTAAATTGTGTTTCCCCCTATATCTCTGCATGTAAATCTCCGATTTGAAAATTTCTTTCTGCACCGGATACAGCTTCTGATAGGAAATCGTTTGCACATAATTTCTGATTTTTGTGAAAAAATTGTTTGGCCACCAGGGGACGTAAATCTTAATTTCCGCTTCTGATGTATTGGCAGCAAAATATGAGCTTCTAAATCTCGATTGAATAAAACGCCGTTTGTAGGCCGATAGTACTCATGTCGACAAACCGTTTAGAAACATTTTCTTCTTAAAATAACGCATGGTTTCTACGCCAGGGAGCGTAGATGTCTATCTTATTTCTGTCTATATCTCTACTTCTAGGAGTCCGATTTGAAAAATTCCTTCTTTGTTGGATAGTGTTTCTAGTGTGCCATGTTTTTCATATAATTTGAAAATTTTCAAGTAATTGATAGACTTTCCGCTAGGGCGTAAAGGTAAATTGCTTTCCCCTATATCTCTGCTTCTAATTCTCCGATTTGAAAAATTCTTTCTGCACCGGATACAGCTAATGATGGGAAATCATTTGCACATAATTTCAATTTTTTGCAAAAAATGGTTTGGCCACCAGGTGGCGCAAGTCTTAATTTCTGCTTCTGATGTATTTGCAGCAAAATATGAGCTTCTAAAATCTTGATTGAAAAAACATTCATTTGTTGACCATACTACTCATGTCGACAAACCTTTTAGGAACATTTTCTTCTTGAAAAAATGCATGGTTTCTATTCTACGCCAAGGGCGTAGAGGTATATCTTAGTTTTGTCAATATCTCTACTTCTAGGAGTCCAATTTGGAAAATCCCTTCTTTGTTGGATAGTGTTTCTGATGCGAAATGTTTTTCCTAAAAATTCAAAATTTTCAAGTATATCATAGACTTTCCGCTAGGGGCACAAAGGCAAATTGCGTTTTCGGCAGTATTTCTGCTTCTAAAACTCCAATTTGAAAAATTCTTCCTGTAACGCATACAAGACCTGATGGAAAATAATTTTCACATAATTTCTAATGTTTGGTAAGGAATAGTTTGGCCACCAGGGGGTATAAGTTTTAATTTCTGCTTCTGATGTGTTTGTAGCAAAATCTGGGCTCCTGAAAACTCGACTAAATTTTTTTCTTCTTGGACCTATACAGCTCATTTAGAAAATCCTTTTGAGAATACTTTCTTCCAAAAATAATGCATGGTTTTCCCACCAGGGGACGTAAAGTCACATCTTATTTTTGTCGATGTCTCTGTTTCTATGAGTCCGATTCGAAAAAATTATTTCTGTGTTGGAGAGCGTTTCCGGTGCGAAATGTTTCTCATATAAATTCATGTTTTTCTTTACACACGTCTGCAACCAGAGGGCGTAAGCTCACGATTCCGTTTACAGCAATATCTGAGGGATTAAAAACCCGATTGAAAAACTTCTTTCTTCTGTCAGGTACTATTGTTTTCCATACCGGCTCCATTGACTTTGAATAGCTTTGATAAATTTAATTTGCGTCAGAACGGATTCAAAAGACGTGCTTTTATTACACCCAAAAATTTGATCTTTCTTGTTCAAATTGTGAACAACCTGTATTCACCGCTGAAATACATGTCGCACAACCTTACTATACACCCTGTAAAAAAAAATTGCAGCATGATAAGGATATTTTAGTTATTTGGGAAAAGGGAAATAATATTTCAAAAAGCCATCGTGATTATAGTGACTAACAGAATAAAACATAGCTTGCTCAAAAATGTCTCAAACATGGTAGCATGTTAGAGGCTCCCTTCCATCCAGAGAACTAATGTGTCACCATATATTATTTCTGGTAATTAAAAGGAATGTGACTTTGCTAAAGATGTTTCAAATTCTCAGTAAAGCAATCAGTAACTTATAATCAATAGATAAGTAGAGATTAAATGTATGAAACAATATATATGATAGTTCTTAGTTCAAAAATTATCTCACATTCAGACATGTTATTATTACTTGCAATTTCATTTATTTATTGAGCAACAATGTGTTCAGTGCTTTGTAGCTACACTAAGAACCACTGTAACACTTGGATGTAGTAATATTGATATAGCAAAATATGTTTGTAATCTTTTTCTGGGTAAAAGCCTTTTTTGTAAAACAAAGTAATTTTGATGAAACTATCTGCACCTCAATTACAGGTACTTGTTTTTTTTTTTTTTTTTTTTTTTTGCTTGTGCCAGTGTAACATTTTTACTAATGCAGAATAATGAAAACAATTTCTAAAGCTTAAAACATCCATAATTGCATTGCAACATTTTGTTAGCTCTTTAAAGTTAGGAATCTATGCTGACACATTTTATTTGTACTTAGGGAGAAATAGACTCCATTGATGCTGAGCAACCAATTTTAGTTTGTCAACCAACAGCTAGAAATATTACAAGTAAGCAAAAGTTTGTGTGGATTTTATATTATATGAAAATGCATTTTGTTTTCACAATTGCTTATAGATACTGTGAACAACTTTATTGCATCTGTAATTCATTTTGAAGTACTTTAATGTATGGGTAAGCACAGTGTCGATGTTAGAGCCACCGCTGGAAAAAAATTTTTTTTGGAAGCAAATTCGCATAAAAGCTACAACTGCACAAGTGCCACACCCAAAATTTTGCAGTCATTGGTATAAGAGCTTTGTCAAACAATGTTGTGACATGTTTCAATTGATATCTAAACTTTCTGCATGTCTTTAAAGTTTTATTTTTTTTTATTTTTTTTATTTTTTGTAATTTTGTAATATACTTTTAGTTGTTTTCAGTAATTTCATGAGCTAAAAAAAATAAAGTGTGGGATGGCATTGAAAATCCAATTTTCTTTCTTTTATTATTTTATTTGTAATAGTTATTCTTTGAGGAGGATAGTGATTATGAATTCCAATTTCAAAATGCAGTTTTCAGAGTAGGAATAACCGATGTTTTTTACAGGAGAAAAAAAATTGATTAATGCCCTCTGGAAAAAAAAAAAAAAAAAAAAAAGAGGGGTATCTGAACAAAAATAAGTTGAAGAATGTCAAACAGACATTTCTTTTAAAAATTACTTTCACAAAAAAGTGCTTATAAGTACATATGAATGATGTATGATATACAGGAAAGTAGAAGAAATGAAAACCACAATTCTCTTCCCCCCTCCCCCCTACTTTCAAGCATGTCCACTGCCTGTGATTAAAACCATGGATGCTGTTTTCGATAGTTTTTATACTACTGTCTTGTGGGGCAGGAATAAGTCACAATATATTGTAAGAACAGCAAGAAATATTGAGAACTTCTCAATGTCGGTTTAAGTGCTAAAACTTATGACGTGGCAAAAATGATTAAAGAACTTTGTATTTATACGTGGTTTGTAGGTGAGTTTTGGTGTTGTATATTAGCTAAATATAAAACAAATCTTTTAGTCTCCTTGGAATTTTGGCAATCACTTCTCCCTTTAAGCATAAATGTAGCACACTATAATTTCTTCCAAATTCCATCATACCATCATGCTTTGTATGCGCCACAAACCTCCTCCCTTCCTCCTGTAAGTAATCCATCTCTTCAGCACACAAACAACTCCCATGTCTCTTCTGCAGTATCAAGGTTTCACTACTGTACATCAGACTAGGAACAATCACACTTTCCTTTAAAGCTATTTGGGACTTTCTTGAGAACCCATCATTCCTGTTAAATCCCCTGAAAGCAGCTATGACTTTCAAAGAAGAATTCACTCGTCTATTAATTTCACCATCTAATTTGTTCACTATCAAACATGCTTCCTAAATATACAAACTCATTCATCTGCTCGATCTCTGTGCCATTTAGACTTATTTTGCATTCAGTACTAACAGTTCCTTGCCAAAAAGCCATTTAATCTCCCAGCTGGGAAGAAGAAGGAGAAAAGGAAATCATTCCACAAGATCAAAACATTGTGTGCTTACTTATAACTTTATGTATGCTTCACAAATTTTGCACTGCAACATTCTGTTACCCTTCACATCCTAATTTTCAACAAGCAGCAAACAGTGGCTTTATCTCCCCAACACTGGAGGCCGTTTTTCTGAGAGAGAGAGTGAGAGAGAAAAAAAATAAAAAAAATTGGAGACATGGAGATTGTGAAAGAAATCTTCATCACAAATGTGTGGAACAACTGCAGTATTTTTAAGGTGGTAAACAGAATGCTTGCTGTTCAACATGTAACAAGATAATTTTCAAGTTTTCTGATGTCATGTTAGTTGAACAGTATGCAAGGCAATGTCTATTCTGATTGCTGCTTTAAAAATCCTAAACATTTGGAGGATTTTCAAATAGATGTTCAAATAATTTCATACTTTAATACATACATACATACATGTCGTTAAGCTGTTCTCTGAGATTCAGAGGTTAGCTCCACAAAGAAAGTTCATCTGCCAGATTAATATTTAACTGATGAAACTAGATTTTACTTGCAGTTTATGTATCAAACATCTTCATTTACAATGATCTTGGCACACAGCTCAAGCTTCATTGACATACATCACATGTTGTACACAAGACCTTTTGTACTTCATACTCGTAATCTTTTTCTCAAGGAGACATTCCTGAAACTGATTCTTCCATGATTTCCTTGGCCTTCTTCTACCTTTTTTTCTTGCCACTTGAGCTGAAAAAATTCTTTTAGTAAGCATCTCATCACTCATTCTTTCAACATAGCCAAACCACCTAAGAATATTTGTTTCCACCTTACTAACAACATTTTGCCTCACATTACATACCTTCAACACATCTTCATTCCTCATATGATCATCATGCTTTGTATGTGCCACAAACCCTCTCCCTTCCTCCTGTAAGTAATCCATCTCTTCAGCACACAAACAACTCCTACGTCTCTTCTGCAGTATCAAGGTTTCACTACTGTACATCAGACTAGGAACAATCACACTTTCCTTTAAAGCTATTTGGGACTTTCTTGAGAACCCATCATTCCTGTTAAATCCCCTGAAAGCAGCTATGACTTTCAAAGAAGAATTCACTCGTCTATTAATTTCACCATCTAATTTGTTCACTATCAAACATGCTTCCTAAATATACAAACTCATTCATCTGCTCGATCTCTGTGCCATTTAGACTTATTTTGCATTCAGTACTAACAGTTCCTTGCCAAAAAACCATAACTTTGGTTTTTCCTTTATTTATATTCAGTTTGAATCCCATACTAACTTTGTACATCTCGGACAACATACTCTGCAACTCACTTTTGCTCTCTGCCAACAGGACTGTGTCATCAGCATACAGCAATACACACACACAAGGATTTTCTCAAGACATAAACCAGTATTGTCATACAAATTTGGAAGTTGTGAATCCATTTATTGGTGTAAATATGTCATTTACACCAATAAACGGATTCACATCTTCCAAATTTGTATTGTTCAATGGTCTAATCCCATATTTCGTTCATTCTGTATTGCCATTTTGTCATCACATATGTATCACTAAGCTGTTCTCTGGGATTCAGAGGTTAGCTCCCCAAAGAAATACAATCCACCAGATAAAATTTTTACTGATTATTTTATTTACTTGCTGTTGCTGTATCAAATGTCTCCATTTACAGCGATCTTGGCACATAGCCCTGGCTTCACTGACATCCATCACACGATGTATACAAGATCTTCTATGCTTCATACTCATAATCTCAGAGATGCCAAGTACTACGGATATCATGTTCAGACTACGGAGAAGGTGTGAAAAACTACGGATTTTTCCAGAAATCTCGGATATTTTCGGAAAACTTTTTTTTTTTTATTATTTGAAAAAAAAAAAGTCAAGCATAGTCAAATGTAGTGTTTTTTGCGGTAACGTCACGAAGCCGTTACACAGCAAGCATGTTTGGCTGGCCGACAAGCAAGCGGAAATGTTGCAGCAGAGATCGTTCTGTATGATCACGTGACTTTGTACCTGACTTGCCGTGGAAAGCCGTTCGTAATGCACAATGTCTGTTAACCCGGGAAAACCTTAACCGCGTCCTGAACTAACGTAAGTTGTCGGGACGCGGTTAAGGTTTTAGAGTAAATTTAAGACTAGAGTAGATTCCACGTTTTCTGTTCTTGTTGTTAAGTTGATTAGTTGTGGTGTGACGAGAATTGCTGTAGTTATGAAGCGTGCTTCAGTGGCTTTCAGTTCCAGTGGTGTGAAAAAATAAAAATTCGCAGCAGTACAAGGAATGTTATTCGTTGGAATTTCCATGTTTGCAGCGGTCGCATGTTTCCGTGAATTATGTTTTTTTTTTTTTTTTTTTTGCTAAAATGTAATTTAAATAGTTAATTGCTATTGCATATTTGTTTCACCAAAGTAAGGGGCGAGCGGGGTATCAGAAAAAAAAAATGCTTTGAGCAAATAGTCATCAGATGGAAGGAAACAGTTGTGGATCAAAGAAATCCTGAAATCCTGAATGTTAGTTTTTTCCGGCATAGCACATAAGTAAGCTACCTGGATGTGTGGACGCTGTTATTGCCTGTTTTTATGTTACCTCCCCGGGAGTTTTTTGTTCTTTGCGCGCAGGATGTTCTTCCCAGAGCAAGAGAAAGTATCTCCATGTGTCTTTGGCAACCAGCCAAAGAAAACATCTAGCAGCAGTTGCAATGAGATGTTTCTTTGCTGCTGGGTGTGTGCGCATAGTCGTGACCTATTTTCCCACGCTCCTTGCTGTCGGTAGAGAGCTTAATTGTTTGTTACTTTGACAGATTTGCGAAGTGCAGTTCTTTTTTTTCTCTTGTAAAAATGTTCTGCTAAACAAAGGGATGTTTTATTTTATCCTTTTTTTTTTCCAGAATTGATTGATTTATGCAATTTAAAATACCTTTTTGGTTAGTTTTTTTGTATCATAAGCATTTAATGCTAATTTTCTATTTATCCGCATAATAAAGCTATGAAATCTTTCAAAGTTAATTGTTCTTTCTTTGCTCCCATTGTGTTTGTCATGTACGAATTTACTTGCAATAGCGTCGGGTAAAAGGCCATCTGTCTCTACTAATATTCTTGGATCTAAAACGCAAAAAAGTTGTCAAAAATTCAAGGAGAGTTATTTGCAAAAATTTCCGTGTCTAATATTGTCTCGGGTATCCGAAAACCATGGGTTTTGTTCCCTGTGTGCTGTTGATTTTTCAATCGCACATGGCGGAAAAGACTATTGCGGTCTGCATTTTCACTCTAAAAAACAGGAGGAATAACCATAAGTGTGTGGCATCACACACTTATGACATAACATATTTATTAAAAGGTGGAGTTGAAATGGTATGTATTTTTTGTGTATTTACTCAAGATTTTTTTTCCCCCATTTTAAGGGGACTTAAATATGTTGCAAAATTTATCCAAGTATTGTCCCCAATCGAGATTAATATATTGCTAAAAATGTAGCAGTATATTCTGGGAAATACGCATGCTACCCTGCAAATTTTAATGTGGGAACCTGACTTGACTTGACGTCACTACAGAAGAACTACGGGCGCTGCGCACATGGACTACTGATGACTTCCTTCAGATGTTGGCATCTCTGTAATCTTTTTCTCATGCAGACACTCCTGAGTCTGGTCCTCCTATGATTTCCTTGGCTTTCCTTTACCTTTCTTTCTTGCCACTTGGGCTGAAAAAATTTCTTAGTCAGCACTTCATCACTCATTCTTTCAACATGACCAAACCACCTAAGAATTTTAGTCTCCACCTTACTGACTACATTTTGCCTCACATTACACAACTGCAGCATATCTTCATTCCTCACATGATCAGCGAGTGTCTTGCCACAAACTCTCCATAAGTAATGCATCTCTCTAGCACATTAACAACTCCTGTGCCTCTTCTGCCGTACCCAGGTCTTACTGCCATACATCAGAGTAGGAACAATTACACTTTCATACTCAGCCATTCAAGTCTCTCTTGAAAACCCATCACATGTAGACCTTTGTAAATATATTAAATAGCCATGGTGACATTACACAACCTTGTCTGATGCCTGAACCAATAGGAAATCATTTTAATAAACATCATTAACTTTTACACGTGCAGTACTGCCGGTATACATGGCTGTCACACTGTTAAGCAGATTTTCAGCAATACCATGCTTATTCAATACCTTCCACAGAATTATCCTATTTACTTGGTCATAAGCTTTCTCCTCTAAAGCTATGAAGGTTGCAAAAAAGCTTTCTTACTAACAGATACTTTTCAATCATTATATGTAATGCAAAAATTTGGTCAGTGCAGCCTTTACCAGGCATAAAACCACTCTACACATCCCACATTTTCTTTGATGTAAGACCTGGTACCTTATCTTTCCAAACACTTTCCCTAGTGCACTCAGCAAGCTAATAACCACAGTAGTTCTTGCATTCAGTCTGATCACCTTTTCCCTTGTACAAGTGAACAATGATAGCATCCCTCCAATCTTGAGGGACCATTCTTAACTCCTAGCACAACTGGCATATTTCTGTTAACCAGTTAATTGCAGAGTTACCACTGCATTATTTATATCTCAGCAGTTATACAAAGATAGTATAACTATACTAGTAATCTGAATTTGTTGGCATAGAATAAAAATCAGTTTCTAAGCTTTTGCACATCAACCAGATGGCTTTTTCAAGGAAGGTAGACAGCAAACTGCAAACTGGATAATAGAACGCTTCAACAATTTGAACGCGGTGACTTGACTTGACAATAAACAAACAGATGCAAATGTAATTATTCATTCACAGACACAAGGCATCATGTTCGTTTAGCACATGGAATTCTGTGAGGAAAACAAAAGGTATTCACTGTTTGAAGAATTGTTCCCAAATTTGAGGCTCTCCCATGGGATCTTCACTTCCAGCAATTCTCACGGAAACAATCCTTTGCCCAGTCGAGCAGCATATATTCACCAGTATTACCCCAAGACCTACCACTTGGCTGTGATATGCTGATGACGTAATTTTATATGGCCTCATCGAAAGGAGACTCTCCCACTTTTCCTGGATAAAATCAATGATGTACACACTACAATCAATTTTACTAAGGAGCTAGAACACAATGAGGCATTGCCTTATCTGGATATTTTACTGAGTAAAATCACCTGAAAATTGCCTTCGTACACAAGTCTATTATAAACCCACATCTGTTCCCAACCTGATGCTCTGCTTCTGCAGCTCATTCTGCCCCACTGATTACAAGATAACTTTCTTCTGTTTTTAAATCAGAAGAGCCTTCGCCATCTCCTCCAATGTTCCTTGTAGACAAAGCGAATCAAAACGCATTATTGATTGGCCACTGAGACACGATACGCCCCGAACACATGGTATATAGATATGTCAAAAGAAACAGAAACAATCTTGCTAATCTGTCTACGCTGAGGCTATGCTACCTGGGCTGTATTCCTTACATACCAAATGTTTCCTATAAACTCAAGAACATGCTCAACAAGATGAACCTTGGTGTCGGCATAAGATCTCTGATATCTTTATATGCTATGCTTAAGGAAAACACTGATAAACCTCCACTTTCCAACAAAGCAAGTGTTTATGCCATACCTTCAAAATATCCGGATGGCCCCAAGCGATACCACATTGAAATGATCAAACATTCATTTAGCATTAGAGTCAATGAGCATAAGAGGGACACAAAGAATGGCAAATTAACCATGGCCCTATCCAGAGAAGTCCAGCTCAAGCCCGTTGATTCTATATGTGATGACATAAAGAAATTAGCTGCCTACTCTACCTCTAAATCCTCTGCCATTTGGGAAACTTTGGAGATCATTTCCAGCAGTGAGTCCTGCAATTATAGTGTTTTGCTAGAGTTACCATGAATTTGGAACCAATTATTTAAATAGTGAATGCCTTTTGTTTTCCTCACAGGATTCCATATGCTAAAGGAACAGATGCAATGTAATTATTCATTCAAACTCACAATGATGCCTTGTGTGTTTGAATGAATAATTACATTTGTATCTTTTAGTTTATTGTCAAGTTAAGTCACCCATTCAAATTGTTGAAGCGTTCTATTATCCAGTTTGCAGTTTGCTGTCTACTTCCCTTGAAAAAGCCATCTGGTTGATGTGCAAAAGCTTGGAAACTTTGATTTTTATTCTATGCCAATAAATTTGGAATACTAGTATAATTATACACTGAAGTGCCAGAAAAACTGGTACACCAGTCTAATACTTGGTAAGTCCCCCACGGGAGCGCAGGACTGCAAAAATACGACGGGGCATGGACTCCAGTAGCTTCTAGAAATATGCTGTAGGCAATGCACACCATACTTCCTGCAGAGCGTTCCACAATTCGGGTGAATTCCGAGGTCTCAGATTCCTGTGTTCAATAGCGCGCTGCACTGCATCCCAAATGTGTTCTATCACGTTCAGATCTAGGGACTTGGGTGGGAATGGCAACACCCCAAACTCAGATGAATGCTCCTCTAACCATAATGTGGTGTCCCGACACTTGTGTGGAGCTGCATTGTCCTGTTAAAACAGGCCCAACCCAACAGCATGAATGCAGGACATGAACGGGTGTATCTCGTCAGAAAGGATGCGCATATAGCGTTGGCCATTCACAGACATTTGTAGACATACCAGGGATCTCAGTGAAGTCTAGCTAAACACACCCCATACTATTACGAACCTGCCACCAGCTGGTACAGTTCCCTGTTGACAGGCGGGATCCATGGCTTCATGGGGTTTGCGCCACACACGAATCCTTCCATCTGCCTGACACAGTTGGAAACGTGACTCGTCAGACCAGGCTACTTGTTTCCAGTCATCAAATGTCCAGTGGTGGTGTCGCCACGCCCAAGTGAGGCGCATAACTCTGTGTCGTGCACCCATCAAGAAGACTCGAGTTGGGCGTCGGCTGCCAAAGCCCATATCGTGCAGGGTACGTTGCACAGTCTGGACGCTGATGCTTGTTGAGGCTCCAGCATTGAATTCCGATGATACCTGCGAGAGTGTTGCACGCCTATTGCGTGAAACGATTCTTGACAGCCAACAATGGTCACGTTCACCCAATGTCTTTTTATGGCCAAACTGGTATTGTAGGTTGGAGGTTTTGCTGGAATTCTTGTAGTCACGGTACACCCTTGCAATGGTCGTCCATGAAAATCCGAACTTCCTTTCTCCCTCCGAAATACTATGGCCCATCTCACGAGCGCCAACTATGACACTGCGTTGAAAATAGCTTAAATCGTTATTACTTGTCATTTTCATGCCGAAAACTGCTCTGACAGCTGGCAAGGATATCTATTGCTTTATATACGCACTGGCAGATGCAACCAAGTACGCGCATAGGTGACGTTGCTATGTATTTTGCATAAGCTCGTCTGTACCAGTTTTTCTGGCACTTCAGTGTACTATCTTATGTATAGTTGGTGTAAAGTTCCTTGTGTTATTACTGAGCTGTTGTGCTATCTACTCCCAAAACCCTACCATTCTGAAGAAATTTTAAAACTTTACACACCTCTTCTCTTGAGATCCGTCTTGTGCTTCCATCTCTTACTGTAACATCATCTGCTTTTGCCTCAGAATCACTTTTGCTTTAATGTTCTAATATCTCACAGAAGTATTCACCCCATCTTTCACTTAATTCATTAGAGTCCCACACTATTTCTCTGATCCTATTCTTTACACAACTTTAAATTTCTTACTTTGTGATGGAAGATATTGCTTAAGAAAAGCTTATCCTGATGAAGCTTAACTACCTAAATGTGTTTTGTGATGAGTGCTGGACAGCAGCTAATGTAGTGTTTCAGTTTCCATCATATATCATAGTCATTGAGTATGCTGAAATAGAGCTCTCTGTGCCAAAATTGTTAGTGGACAGAAAGTCCACGAGATACTCCATTTACATTGAGTACAATAAATAAATAGCATTTAGTTTCTTCCGTGTAACTGCTCCCTTCAAGTTGAAATATTCTTCAAGAATTATACACAGGGCTGCCAGTGGCAACTAAATAGGCGACTATTGCTACTATTTTTGATGACCGGCAACTATGGCTACTATTTCTTACAAAAAACAGCCAAAAGCAACTATTTTCAGAAAAACTTTAACTATTTTAATTGTAAGGCTACTATTTAAAAAAAATGTAATTTGTGTTGCGTATATCGATGTGCTTGCATAACATCAGTTTTAATATTGATACATGTGAATATCAACTTCGATATAGATATGTATATGTCAAATCCAATCTAAAATTTCGGCTGTCCATCGATGATCTGTCCTTCTGGCAGTATGTCCAGCCCATTGCCATTTCAGGGATTTAACTCTGATCATGATGTCTTCCACTCTTGTCATTTTTCGGATCCACGAGTTCCTCTTCTTATCTCTCCTGGTTACACCAAGTATGCACCTCTCCATGCCTCTTTGAGTTGTCTGCAGCCTTTGTATGTCTCTTTTAGTTAAGGTCCACGTCTCTGCACCATACGTAAGCACTGGAAGGATGCATTGATCAAACACTTTTCTTTTAAGACATAGTGGCATATTGCTCTTGAAAATTATGCTGTTTCTTCCAAAAGCTCTCCAGGCAAGTTTTGTATGCCGATTAATTTCTTCATCAATGTGACCCTCACTTGATATCTGCTGTCCAAGATAAACGTACGTGTCTGTTATCTCCAGCTTTACTCCATCAATCGATAAATCTTCATTTCTTGTAAAAGCATTGAACATCACTTTTGTCTTCTGAAAGTTCATTTTTAATCCCACTTCTTTACTCTTGTCAGCAAGTTCCTGGATCATACTCTGCAGCTCTGATGGGGTAGTTGCAAAAATGACTACGTCATCAGCAAAACGAAGGTGGGTTAGATAATCTCCATTAATCTTTATCCCCTTGTTTTCCCACCTCAGCGACTGAAAAACACCCTCCAATGTGGCATTAAAGAGCTTCGGAGATATGGTGTCACCTTATCTCACTCCCTTTCCAATTTTTACGTGTGTTGTATTTTCAAACAGCCGAATCTTTGCACTTGCATTTTCATAGATGTTATTAATAATATTAATGTATGCATCTTCAATACCGCAGGTTTTCAGAGCCATTGTAACTGCTGATGGTTTCACCGAATCAAAGGCTTTTTCATAATCGATAAAAGCCATGCACAATGGAAGTTCATATTCCCTCGCTCTTTCAATTAGTTCTCTCAGTACGTGGATATGATCTATTGTGCTGTAGCCACTCCTGAATCCAGCTTGTTCTCTCGGTTGAGCCATATCCAGTGTTACCTTCAAGCGGTGTGAAAGAACTTTAGTGAAGATTTTATAAACTACTGATAGGAGGCTGATAGGTCTGTAGTTTCCGAGATCCTCAATGTCACCTTTCTTATGTAGCAGGATCATTGTAGCGGTGTTCCAATCCTCAGGAATCTTTCCTTCATTAAGGCATCTAGTGAAAATTTGGGCGAGTACTGTTTCGATTTCTCCACTTGCTTCTTGTATGATGTCTACAGTAATTCCATCTTCTCCTGGAGCTTTTCCCCGCTTCATGTTCTTGATTGCATGTGCAACTTCTGCTGGAAGGACTGGAGGAACTCTGGTACTGGTATCTTTCATGATGTCTGGAGTGCATGTATCATCCCTTTCATATAATTTGGAGCAGAAATCTTTCACTCTTGTCAAAATTTCTGCCTCTATTTCTTGTTACAGAACCATCTTCTTTTCTCAGTGCCATAATCTGTTTTCTTCCCTTACTGAGATGTCCCTTTGCTATCTTTAGGCTTTGGTTGTTTTCAATTGCTTTCCTCACTAGTTCACAGTTGAATTTTCTTACGTCTTCAGTGATACTTTTTCTTACTGTCTTGCATAGCTCTATATATTCCACTTTGGAAGTCACATCTTCTTTAGTTGTCCTCATCTCTCTTCTTTTTTGCATCAACATTTTCGTTTTTCCTGATAATTTGTTTACATGCAACTTGTTCTTAGACCCAGCTAATTTTGTTGCTGTTTCCATAAGAGCTTTGGTTACTGTTCTGTTAACTTCAGAGATGTCCACTTCTTCCGATGTTAGGCCTTCTAAAGCAGAGAACCTGTTCTTCAGTTCCAACTTGAAGGTATTATGGTGTTTTTTAAGGTTGGTTATGTCAATAGATTTTGTTTGTCTTATGAGCTTGCCACGTTCAAGTTTAGTGTTGAGGTGCATCTTACATCTCACCAATCTATGGTCACTACCTGTGTTGAACTTGTTTAGCACACTGCAGTCTTCTATGACGAATTTTTTGTTACACATAATAAAATCAATTTCACTTGTCGTCCCATTTGGATGTCTCCATGTCCATTTCCTGTGTGGCTTTTTCTTGAAGAAGGAGTTCAAGATGAAAAACCCTTCTGCCTCTGCAAACTCAAAGAGAGTATTTCCACGCTGGCTTCTGTTGCCGTGACCGAATTTACCTACTGAAGTTTCATTCTGTTGCCGTTGCCCTATTTTTGCATTGAAATCTCCCATAATTATTTTCAAGTGCTGCTTACCTTTATTATTTAGATGACAAATTTCCTCATAAAATTCTTCAATTTCTTCTTCAGGATGACTTGTGGTGGGTGCATAAGTTTGAATAATCTGAGCCTGGTATCTTTTCGAGAGTTGGATAACAAGTCGTGCAGCTCTGTCAGAGGAACTTTCAACTTCTACCACTTTATCCTTCAGTTTCTTGTTTATTATAAATCCAACACCACTAGTTCTGCCAGTATCTGTCCCACGATAGTAGAAGAGATGTCCACTTTTTAGTTCGATGAGATCTTCTCCTTTTCTCCTTACCTCACTTAGCCCCACGATGTCCCACTTGATCCTTTGTAGTTCCTCTTCCAATTCAAGAAGCCTTGAATCAGAAGATAGGGAGCGTCCATTATACGTAGCCAAGGTCAGCATCAGATGGCAGCCTAGTCCGGTCCTCCGGGGATTCTTAGCACCCTCTGCCTTCATGTCGCACTGGCCGCTGCCTTGGCCAGGTACATTCCAGCTGCCGGAGACTGAGGGCCAAGATTTTAGTTGTGGAATCATTTTGGAGGGTTTGGCCATAACTCACCACGCTGGCCAAGCGGGTTGGTGAGTGTGGGATAGAATTTCCTCTAATCCCGATGGTATAGTTATACCGCTATTGGCGGTCGTCAGGTCGTCAGAAATTTTAGATTGGATCCCAAGGGACAGGAAAAGACCCAGAAGAAGACCACGTGGGAGATGGGTGGATGAAATTCGAAAGTATGCAGGGGTGACATGGAGGAGACTGGCACAAGACAGACCGTTGTGGAGGAAACTTGGGGAGACCTTCGTCCAGCAGTGGATTGATAATGGTTGACAATGATGATGATGATGATGATGTCAAATCCATGGTTCATACACATCCTGGAAATGTCCTAAAATTCTGTTACATGTCCTAGAATTTTATCCATTCCTGCCTTTTTGTCCCTGCACGATGTTTTGTAGTTGAGGATTTTTCTACTGACATAACTTATGTCTGACAAATTTCCCTCCCCACCCCCTGCAAAATGTGTGTGTGTGTGTGTGTGGGGGGGTCTATCGGTTTTCTTGTTTAGGAGGACTGAAGCTGCATTATTAGCATCTTTTGTGTCATGCTTATGTTGTCACTTTGTCTGTCCTACCGAGGAGACAATATCTCCGCAATTATTAGTTCGATTTGTAAAATTCTTTTTGTATTGGGAAGTTTAAAATGTGAGAATGGTCATCCGTTCGTTCTGTTTTTGTTTTTTTTTCAATGCGCAACTCCACCGCTAGAGGGTGCAAATGGAAATTTTATCGAATTTAAAATGCGTTTCATTTCATATATTTGCTTCTAAATATCCAATTGAAAAAATTATCTTTTCTTTCTAGGACATTTATAGCGAAGACTATTTTAGTTACAGTTCCTTTTTCAAACAATGCATAAATTTTCAGCTAGTAAAGGTAAATCGTGATTTTCCCAATATCTCCGCTTCTAAAAGTCCGATTTGAAAAATTCTTCCTGAGTCGGATACAGCTCTTGAAATTGAAATGTTTTGCATACAAATTCTCATTTCTGGTAAAGAATGGTTTGTGCACCAGGGGGCATAGATATTTATTTTTGCTTCTGATGTATTTGCAACAAAATCTGTGCTGGAAACTCGAATGAAAAAATTCTTCCGTGAACTGATACCACTCAACTCGGAAACCTTTTTGAGAATACTTCCTGCTTAAAATAGTGCACAATTTTTCCACCAGGGAGCCTACACGTATATCTTATTTTTGTCCATATCTCTGTTTCTAGGAGTCCGATTTGAAAAATTCTTTCTTTGTTGGAGTATATTTTCAGTGTGAAATGTTTCTCATAAAATTTCAAATATTTCTTAACACACAAGTGTGCCACTAGAGGGCGTAAGCTCACATTTCCGTTTACAGCAATATCTGCGGACTAAAAACCCGACTGAAAAATGTTCTTTTTCGATCCAATACCTAACTAAGAAAACTCCTTATTTGTATTTTCTTCACAAAATAATGCACAATGTCGCCGCTAGGGGCGCAAATATTTAATCTATTTTTCTTAATATCTGTACTTCTAAATGTGCGATTTAAAAAATTATTTTAACACCAGATACCATTTACCTTATGGAACACTTTAGGTTTGTGTTTGAGGAGGTTTGTGGTTCACAATGCTGCCACTAGGTGGTGTTTGTGAACTTCTGTTTGCAGGCAATCTCTGCCTGTAAAAACCCTATTGAGACATTTCTTCTTTTACTGTATGCCATTCACTATAATAAAGATTGAGAGTGAGTAAGATTTTTGCTACAATAAGAAGATCCTCTTCAAATAATGTACAACTTTCCCTCTAGAAGCTGTAAAGGTCAAAAGGTTTTTCTTGCTATCTCTGCTTCTGGCAGACATATTTGAAAAGTTATTTTTCCTTAGCATAGCTTTTGCTATGAAGAATGCTTTTCTTCTGTTTCCATTATGCAAAATTCTTCCACTGAAACATATAGTTATATCATGTTTCCTTCTATTTATATCTCTCCTTTTAACTGATCGATTTAAAAATCTTTTTGTCTCTAATACCTTCCTTCTGCTATAGGAAACGTCTTTTGCGCCATTCGATTTGTTAATTTTCGTAACATAATTTTTAGCCACTGATGAAAGTAAATAGCTGATTTTGTGTGTGTGTGTGTGTGGGAGGGGGGGGGGTATTTTACCTTCACTGAAATTTTGTAATGAATACTTTATATAAAAATTTGCAATAAAATCAGATTGCTTTGTAAAATCAGAAACTTAAATCTAGTTGTTTCTTAGTATTTTCTGAGCTTCTATAATTAGTTTTTTAATCATGCCCAGTTAAATTGCCACGATCATTAATGAATATACCGGTAATTGCACACAGCCCTTGGACATAAGGTTTTCCCGTTATTCTCTTTCATTTCATGTTGGAAATTTTTGTGCATACTTTGTTTGCTGGCGAGTAAAAATTTAAAACAGCTACAGCATCAATATTATGTTGAAAATTCCTTCCATAAATAAAATGTAACACAAATACTTGCTACCATAATTATGTGTTTAAGAAATTACAATCCCTTTGGTCCTTTGAAAAAGTTCTAGATATTTCAACTTTCTTTACCCTTAAATTTCCAGTGTAAGTATTATTTCAAAATAATTAAATATAGATAGTATTTTATGTATTGATTGTATGGTATATGAAAGCATTTCAAGAGAAATGCCACATACCTATGTATTTTTGAGTTTTATGGTTTTTTTTTTTTTATTCTGTAATTTGCTTCAATAATTGAACTAAAGCCAAAGTAGAAAAATAAAGTTTTCTCAAAATCAGTGTAGTATACTGAATATAAAAGTTTAGTAGATATTAAACCTGGCCACATTTTCAGTGACAGTTTTGGTATTTCAGTATTTATCTGGGATTCTAAGTTTCTGATTAACTGCAGCAGACATCATTTTTAACATTCTGCATTAAGTTTGCCCAAGCATGTAGGAAGTTGTTTGTTGTAGGTTACAAATTGAACAGACGTATGGTTTCACTATATTTTAAGCAAGACCATTTGGATATATGTCCTGAAAAAGTCTTGGAATTTTGTGATTGAAAAAGCGTATGAACCATGCAAATCGTTATCGATATGTCTTGTTCAGTTTATTGCTTTGTGCTTTATTGCAAATATGATGGAGGAAAGTCAATGGCAAGTATAGACTAGACCCATATGTGATTAAAGGTATGACCTATGTAAATCAAAATATTCCGCCAGAAAAGTGTCCCGTTTTTCTGTTTGGAATACGGCAGAGATTGCCGTACGGCAGTGTCAGGAGCGGGCACGTATCTTGCCTTCGCCATATTAAAAACTGTTGTTTTCTGTACTTACTGAAGTTTATTTGCAGTTAAATGTATCAATTTCAAGTTGAAAATTTTGTACCTAGAATTTCATGAATGATATGTGATTGTTTTTACAGCTTTATTTTCCGAATGACACGGAAAATGCATGTTTTTGCCAACAGGCATTTAAACTCACTTTACATTATCTACAAACTGTTTAATATAAATTAGGAATTGTTCATAACGAAAAAATGAAGTGGTAATCGTAAAAACACCTGGTGAGACATTTCTGCGTATCTGTTAAAAATAACGAGACAGTACTTTTTGCCATTTGAGTAGGTTGTTCCTCTAGTCACGTGGGTCTAGGTATAGATGTACTTGTATGTATAAGAATTTATTCCAAACAGCGAAATTAGGATTGATCATTTTTGGAGAGACATATTGTATCAAAAGACATTTGGAAACTGGAAATATCCATCTTTGGCTAAAGTTGTGAAAGTATGTCTTGCTTTATCACATGGCAACTTTGATGTCGAGAGAGACTCTTCTGTCACGAAGAGTTCTTTCAGATGAGAAGGCATCTATGCCTGAGAAGATGTTTAATGAGAGACTAACAATTCGAGATGCACTAAAAATGTATAACAACCAAGTTGCAGGGGTACTAATAGCCAAAGAACTAATAAACTTAGCACTTAATGCACATAGGTCATATAGCAGCCATTTGGAAGAAGAGCAGAGATTAAACGAACAGCAGCTGAAAGCAGAGAAAGAAAGTTCTGAGAGATTGAAACAAGAATTGCTAAATAAAGGATTTTAAGAGCAGAAAGCAAACTATAGAAAATATGGGAAACAAGATAAAAATTCTTGTTCAAGAAAAAAGAGAAGTACAAGAATCATCAAACTCTGTGCTTAAAGAAGCCAGTGAGAGACTAAAGCAGGCATTAAAAACAAAAAACATACCTGCAGTACAAGTTGCACATGGATTCTAGGAGGATCAGAGAAACTCCGACAAAAGGAAAGACAACATGAACTTGAAGCATTAAAAATGAATAGGGTAGTTCATAAAAGAAAATCCTACCTAATTGATGCATTTATGCAGATAACCTCAAAAAAGGAATAAATCTAAGGTTAATGAGGAAGCTTTTTTGTTAAGCCTACACTTATATGATGATCAAATAATCATATGTAGAGGATTTTAGGAAGGGAGTGTCTGACCCCAGGTCTTAAACAACCTTTAGAAATAGGAAGCTAGGAGATTTGGGCTAGAGTTCCCGATAGGAAAGTGACACGGAAGCAAAGTAGAAAGGGGGGAGACACCCTTATTTATTACGGGGGGGGCAAGTACCCGTGGTCCGGCGGCTTAACGTGCCCATCCAACGCATGGCGGGCTTTTAGTGGATCGAGCGTTCGTACCTGCCTGGGATCGAACCTGAGGTCCTTTCCGCGGCAGTCATGAACGTTGCCCACTAGTCCACCCGCGGCCCCTACCCTTCGTTATATGCACTGATGGCAGTGGTATAAATTCACACTCAATTTTTTGAAATAATTTACTGCATATAACTTTCCCAAATTGCTACCATGGTATAAGAATAATGTAAACTTTAAAGAGGACTTCCCCCCCCCCAAAATTGCTAAATGATAAACAGTTTGTTTATACATATTGGAGGGAGGGGGCATCATATAAAAGTTTTTGATGTTCCATGACAATAATTTTCAGAAGAGTTATAATCATTAAAAAAAATTTGAGCTTTGGTTTTATTATTGTCATCAGGGGGTGTAAGGATAATCTTAGTTTTACTGTTGTTAGAGCTTTGAAAATCGAACATGGTTAACATCTAGGGATTTTAACTGTGGCTGTTATAAAAGTAACCCAAATTAGAAGAAAGTCAAGTTTTTTGTTTTCTTATTTCTGTAATTATGAGTTGGAATAATTTTACAGGATACAGTAATTTCTTTATATTTGTCTCAAAAGCATCAAGGAAACTGTGAAGAATGACTGTAACATTATCAAGGCAGGTGTATATCAGTGTAATACTTCATATCAATTATATCTAACCTACACAGACTTGAGCTTGAATAGTAAGACCCCTAATGAAATGAAGACGTTTCAGATAGGTTTTTCACGTTTACCTTTCAAATATGGGAATCAAAATAAAATGTACTCTTTTACAACATAATTCAAAATCATGTTAAGCACCATTATTATTATTACTTATGAATTAAAGAGTTTCCATTATTGAAGAGGGAGATTACACTATACCCATTCCATTCCTGATGATAATAAACTGCAAGTTTTCATTTTTTTAGTTCTAGGCTTCGTGTTTTTGTTCCATACTAAACACATTCACAGTGTTTGATATTTATTGTCATAGCTGTACAAAAAGCAAGTTTAAAATATTTTCAAATGTTCATCTGTTCGAATGAGATTGTTGATATACCTCATATCAGATAACTATGTGTACAGAACAAAACAAGTGATCATCATAGCACTGAATGACCACAACTATGGCCTTTCAAAAAAGAAATCCACAACAATTTTTTCTACACAGTGTATGAAGCCCTCTTGGAAAATCTTATATTTTTTTTACCAACCACAAATGCTGAAGAAAGCTCTCTGTACTGACTTGATATAGATGAGAACACAAATGTTTTGTAATTCCAAAGTTTGTATCAATGTAGTTTTTGATATATAATTGAATAATTTTTTTTTGGGGGGGGAGTAATTTCCATAACTTTATAGTTCTGAGTGTCTTGATAATAATTCAGAAGTTATAGAGAGTGATTTTGATAATATCTATCCTAGCTCTCTTAACTTATGTAAAACCAACCACAGTAATCAGGAACTTGAGTTCCTAGACTTAAGCATTAAACTTAACAGAGGTAACCCATCTATTAGCTTCTTTGATAAAAGAGTTAATTTTCCTTTCAAAGTAATTAAATATCTACACTGGAATAATAACATATCCACCAAAGTAATTGAGAATGTACTAAATTTCTCAGGTGCTTAGAATTTCAAGAATTTGCAGCAACAATTTAGACTTCAATTACCACATTAATATACTATTAGACAGTTTTCTAGAGAACAAAATTCCTACTTCTTTCATCAAAAGAACTTTAAAAAAAATTATTCTGAATAATAGAGTAAGGTTGGCAGATCTCCTTTAATTTTCTACACAGTTAATATGATTCTGACCAATGAAAGCCTTTTGGAAGTTGGCTAGAGGATGATATTAACTACAAAAAGGAACCTTAGTGCTATGGATAAGAAGGTCCTATTAAAAATAAAAAATTAAATAATATAGACAAAATCACAAAAAACAAAAAAACAAAAAAAAAAACTTAAAAATCTGTTTATAAAATAAAATAAAAATAAATATAAAAGAAAACTAGTTATTCACTCACTACAATAGCTAAACTAAAAATAGTAAAACTAACATTAAAATTAATAGGATTCTGAATAGTCTACAGAAGCTCACTAAGGTGATTAAATACATGCAAAGATTATTAAATATACTACTTGTGTATTTCATAATATTTCTCATGTATTCTGGAGAGTTAATTCTGCTCTTTCTGATCATACAGGTCCACAATCTTAATTATATTTTTTTCTCTGGTTAAAATCTCCACGAGTAGGATTTTTTCAGTGTGTGGAGGCCTTCAGCCCCACCCACACTGCCCCCTAGCGACTAGGGAGTGGCAGGGGTGTTTGGAAGTTTGGGTTGAAAGGTTGGCCATGTTTCCTCAAGGGTGGAAGAAGTTAAGTTGCATAAGAGGTAAGCTCTCTTCATTGTCTTTGGGTTTTAGGTTTTCCAGGTTCAATATTTGAACTTCTTGAACAGTTTTTATTTATTTTTTTGCTCTAAGCACTTAGGCACTAGCAAGTCTATTAACTTTTTTGCGGATTTTAACTCTTTCTTTTCTTGGTATCTTTGCGCGTTTTTTAGGGAACTAAGGCCAAGCATCCGGCCATTTCATTGTTCTTGTAGTCTGCGCTGTGTTTTCAATGTAGTTAAGGTCTTAATAACTACTTAATTATGCACTTAAAGCACTTCTGAAATACTCTGTACATATTGCAACTAATTGTTTATGTCATATAACCTTCACAAAGCATTTCTTTAGTTTATTATTGTCTTTATTTTATTCTCGTTTTGTGTTGTCAGAAGTTGTGGAGTAGGGGTTTTTTATAATCCAGTTTTCTTTCAAGAATCTGTGCTTTAGAAAAAAATTAATATTTCCTTTTTTATTGCAATGTTAAGAATTTGTTATACTTTTGTATTGCTATTCAGGTTTAAATTCTCTCTCAGGCGAACTTGGCAATTTGTTATTGCTGAACATTATTTCTGATTCATTATGTCATTCTTACAACTTGAGTTTTCTATAATCATCTTCTTTCTGTTTAATAGTAACAGATGAAGAGCATGGGTCGGGCCAGGAAAGTTATGGATGCAAGCTAAATTGTTAACTAAAGCTTGGTCATACAACTCTGCGGAGGTCATGACATATATATATTTAAAAAAAAAAATTTTTGGTGGGCTTATTACTTGCATCTATGACTTTGCAGAAACCCATTTCCAAATAGGTCTTTGTGGAAGTGAGAAAATGCAGAGTTTTTGCTGTTGCTGGTCCTTGATAAAGCCAAGGCTCAGTATTCTCGACACTTTCTACATTCAGTTGTTCTATTTTTTCTCTTTTTACTCACACCGGTCAATACATAACCTTTTCTATGTTGTACTTGGTATGAGTCAAAAATTTTTTTGCTTCAGTCTCTTCTTAATAGAATGTGAATTCTGAATTTTCATAACTGCTGCGTTGCACGTTTTGATCTTCAGGTTATTTTGCAACTTTCGTTTTAAATTCTAAAGTTTTTCTTATGTTTTCGGCTTTGCTCTTTAGTATATATATATATATATATATATAGGATGTAAGGTCAAGTGATGCGTAACATCACAGCCTCTCCTTGACAAATGTCAACCCCGCCTTCTCGTGGTGCATCCTGTTCCCACTAAAGGGGCTCTGACGACCGCCAATAGCAGTATAACTATACCATCGGGATTAGAGGAAATGCTATCCCACACTCACCAACCCGCTTGGCCAGCGTGGTGATTTATGGCCAAACACCTCCAAAATGATTCCACAACTTAAATCTTGGCCCTCAGTCTCCGGCAGCTGGAATGTACCTGGCCAAGGCAGCGGCCAGTGCGACATGAAGGCAGAGGGTGCTAAGAATCCCCGGAGGACCGGACTAGGCTGCCATCTAATGCTGACCTTGGCTACGTATAACGGACGCTCCCTATCTTCTGATTCAAGGCTTCTTGAATTGGAAGAGGAACTACAAAGGATCAAGTGGGACATCGTAGGGCTAAGTGAGGTAAGGAGAAAAGGAGAAGATCTCATTGAACTGAAAAGTGGACATCTCTTCTACTATCGTGGGACAGATACTGGCAGAACTAGTGGTGTTGGATTTATAATAAACAAGAAACTGAAGGATAAAGTTGTAGAAGTTGAAAGTTCCTCTGACAGAGCTGCACGACTCGTTATCCAACTCTTGAAAAGATACCAGGCTCAGATTATTCAAACTTATGCACCCACCACAAGTCATCCTGAAGAAGAAATTGAAGAATTTTATGAGGAAATTCGTCATCTAAATAATAAAGGCAAGCAGCACTTGAAGATAATTATGGGAGATTTCAATGCAAAAATAGGGCAACAGCAACAGAATGAAACTTCAGTAGGTAAATTCGGTCACGGCAACGGAAACCAGCATGGAAATACTCATTGAGTTTGCAGAGGCAGAAGGGTTTTTCATCTTGAACTCCTTTTTCAAGAAAAAGCCACACAGGAAATGGACATGGAGACATCCAAATGGGACGACAAGTGAAATTGATTTTATTATGTGTAACAAAAAATTACTCATAGAAGACTGCAGTGTGCTAAACAAGTTCAACACAGGTAGTGAACATAGATTGGTGAGATGTAAGATGCACCTCAACACTAAACTTGAACGTGGCAAGCTCATAAGACAAACAAAATCTATTGACATAACCAACCTTAAAAAACACCATACTACCTTCAAGTTGGAACTGAAGAACAGATTCTCTGCTTTAGAAGGCCTAACATCGGAAGAAGTGGATGTTTCTGAAGTTAACAGAAAAGTAACCAAAGCTCTTATGGAAACAGCAACAAAATTAGCTGGGTCTAAGAACAAGTTGCATGTGAACAAATTACCTGGAAAAACCAAAATGTTGATGCAAAAAAGAAGAGAGATGAGGACAACTAAAGAAGATGTGACTTCCAAAGTGGAATTTATAGAGCTATGCAAGACAGTAAGAAAAAGTATCACTGAAGACGTAAGAAAATTCAACTGTGAACTAGTGAGGAAAGCAATTGAAAACAACCAAAGCCTAAAGATAGCAAAGGGACATCTCAGTAAGGGAAGAAAACAGATTATGGCACTGAGAAAAGAAGATGGTTCTGTAACAAGAAATAGAGGCGAAATTTTGACAAGAGTGAAAGATTTCTACTCCAAATTATATGAAAGGGATGATACATATACTCCAGACATCATGAAAGGTGCCAGTACTAGAGTTCCTCCAGTCCTCCCAGCAGAAGTTGCACATGCAATCAAGAGCATGAAGCAGGGGAAAGCTCCAGGAGAAGATGGAATTACTGTAGACATCATACAAGAAACAAGTGGAGAAATTGAAACAGTACTCGCCCAAATGTTCACTCGATGCCTTAATGAAGGGAAGATTCCTGAGGATTGGAACAACGCTACAATGATCCTGCTACATAAAAAAGGTGACATTGAGGATCTCAGGAACTACAGACCTATCAGCCTCCTATCAGTGGTTTATAAAATCTTCACTAAAGTTCTTTCACACAGTTTGAAGGTAACACTGGACATGGCTCAACCGAGAGAACAAGCTGGATTCAGGAGTGGCTACAGCACAATAGATCATATCCACATACTGAGAGAACTAATTGAAAGAGCGAGGGAATATGAACTTTCATTATGCATGGCTTTTATCGATTATGAAAAAGCCTTTGATTCTGTGAAACCATCAGCAGTTACAATGGCTCTGAAATCCTGCGGTATTAAAGATGCATACATTAATATTATTAATAACATCTATGAAAATGCAAGTGCAAAGATTCGACTCTTTGAAAATACAACACATAAAAATTGGAAAGGGAGTTAGACAAGGTGACACCATATCTCCAAAGCTCTTTAAAACCACATTGGAAAATGTCTTTCAATCACTGAACTGGGAAAACAACGGGATAAAGATTAATGGAGATTATCTAACCCACCTTCGTTTTGCTGATGACGTAGTTATTTTTGCAGCTACCCCATCAGAGCTGCAGAGTATGATCCAGGAACTTGCTGACAAGAGTAAAGAAGTGGGATTAAAAATGAACTTTCAGAAGACAAACGTGATGTTCAATGCTTTTACAAGAAATGAAGATTTATTGATTGATGGAGAAAAGCTGGAGATAACAGGCACGTAAGTTTATCTTGGACAGCAGATATCAAGTGAGGGTCACATTGATGAAGAATATAATGTGCATACAAAACTTGCCTGGAGAGCTTTTGGAAGAAACAGCATAATTTTCAAGAGCAATATGTCATTATGTCTTAAAAGAAAAGTGTATGATCATTGCATCCTTCCAGTGCTTACGTATGGTGCAGAGACGTGGACCTTAACTAAAAGATACATACAAAGACTGCAGACAACTCAAAACAGCATGGAGAGGTGCATGCTTGGTGTAACCAGGAGAGATAAGAAGAGGAACTCGTGGATCCGAAAAATGATAAGAGTGGAAGACATCATGATCAGAGTTAAATCCCTGAAATGGCAATGGGCTGGGCATACTGCCAGAAAGACAGATCATCGATGGACAGCCGAAATTTTAGATTGGATTCCAAGGGACAGGAAAAGACCCAGAAGAAGACCACATGGGTGATGGGTGGATGAAATTCGAAAGTATGCAGGAGTGACATGGAGGATACTGGTACAAGACAGACCGTTGTGGAGGAAACTTGGGGAGACCTTCGTCCAGCAGTGGATTGATAATGGTTGACGATGACGACGATGATGATGATGATATATATATATCCCCCCCCCCCCCCAAAAAAAAAAAATGTGAAGATGTGCTAATTTTGCCACTGTGGTTTGAAATAAATATAAAAAATTAACAAATTTTTTTTTTCTTTTGCACTTACATTCTAAAACTCATACACTTTTTTGGGCAACTGTTTTAGCCATTAACATAAGTTGTTAAGGCTACTATTTAAGCTACTATTTTTACCATTAGTGGCTGCTAATTTAGGCTACTATTTCTACCATTAGTGGCTACTAAAGCAACTATTTTCTTGGTTGTGATAGACTGGCAGCCCTGTATACAGTACATATCCTTATAAGTTTTTAGTGATTAAAAATTTTATTTCTGCTGTTTAATTCTCAGAATCTATTAACTGTCTATTTGTAAAATGCTTTATTTATGCTTAATTGTGTGCTAGTAAATAATACAGTTGTGGTTATGAGGGAAATTTGGGAGGTTGTAGTAAAATATCAAGAAAAAGTCAGGGAATTCCAAAACATTTTATGAATGACCAACATGTCATCTCAAACAACTGGTGTATTATATCCTTGAGTGATGTCTTATTTTCACATGGGAAAATACTTTCATTTGTTACTGTCAGAAGATACTTGTTGACAATACAAAAATATACCCCTCCGCCCCTTCCAAAAAATTAAATAAATAAAGTACTGTTAATTGTTTCCAAGGTAATGGTACAAGAACTTTTTATCATTTTGGCACTGGTTACAGAGGAGTAGTAGAGCTCTTATCATAGGGAGTTTGGGACATGTGTTGGTGTATTTTTGAAGGATAATTTTGCTTTGTTGTAGCTCACAGACCTGTTCACATAATAGCTCTTGGATAACTGTCATACTGAACAGTAAGTTGGGATTAAAAGACTGTATCTATGACCGAAACATTAAGCCTGTCACTTGATTAAGCTCATAAAATTCCTTCATCCACTTGCTTTATACATGGCAAAGATACTGATTACACTTTAGAGGAGTATTTTATCGCAAATGTTTTCATTTTTCAGTAGTAGTATGCATTTCCTTTTTTATGCATTTTGTTGTTTTTGTTTTAAAATTTGTTTCTTATGAAATTTAGTTTCACAGTGTTTTATTTAAGTAATTAATTAGCAAAAATAATAAAGGAAGCAATATTGTATTTGTAAAATAGTTGAAAATTGATGCACATATCGTTTATGTAACCAGATTTTCTCTTTTCAGTTGTTTTTAAACCACTAATGAAATTTATTGGAGAAATTGAACAAGATCGAAATCTTGAAGGCGGGTAAGTTTACATTTTAATGTTTTTGAGTTTTTCTTATAAGCTGCTTGAAATTTTAATGAAAGTATATAAAAAGGGTGGTTTTATAAGTAGCATTTGCTCATGTATTAAATATTTTCCTTACCTGGCAAATGTTCATATACAATTGCATTTTAATACTGTTCCCACACCCACATATATTTTATACATTTACAAAAATAAAAATTAAAAGTCCACACAGAATTACCAGATAAGTATGAAGAGACCAGGCATGGGTGTGTTTTAATGTACACTGGTTTCCATAAATTAAAGAAAAAACAGAAAATTCATAATTATTTTTGAAAGAAGAGTTTAAATGCAAAAACTTAGGTATATGATGTGAAATGTAATGCAGAATCATATGCGTATGAGTATGCAAATGGCTTGACAGTGGCATTGGTTTATGCAAATGAGCCGCTGCATAAAAGGGGCTGTTGTGGAGGTATGCATCACATTGTTTGCAGAGTGTAAAGCAATAATTTTGAGATAGCAGATTTGATGTTAATGCCTGAGGAACATAATTTAACTGATGAGCGAGGTGGAGATCGATTTGTAAACTAGAGACAGGCCAAAGTCAGGTGGACATTGAAAGATGCCTGCATGCCAGTCCTTCTGTGGTCCACAAACTGGAACCAATTTCAAAATATGCAGTCAGCTTCCTGAAGGTACAATGAAGAAAGGCCCAGGGCTACGACATCTGTGGGTGACTGATATCTCTGATAAACTGCATGTAGGAACAAAATGGCTACCCTGATACAGCTGCAATCTGCCCTTGCTGTGGCTACAGGAATTGTGGTATCTAATTCCATTGTGTGTCGGATGCTTTGTGACCAGCATTCTGCATGTCCCTTAGCCCCCATCACGGGGGGGGGGGGGGGGCAAATAAATTGGGCAAGGCTTCATATCAGTTGGACTAAAAACCAATGGAGGTCAGCACTTTTCGCAGGTGATTCCAGATTTTCTTTGTAGAGTCATTCCAGACGTGTTTTGATCTAGAGAGAATTTAGGACATGCTATCATCCCTTTATGACCCATAAAAGGGACACTTACAGTGATGGTAGCATGCTGGTCTGGAGTGGCATTTTGTTAGGTGGACACATATACCTCTATGTGCTTCCAAGAGGAACCATGAATGCTCCATACTATAGTGATGATGTCCTGGACCCATATGTTTTTATACAGATGCCACACGATATACGTTTCTCCTACAAGATAATATCATCCCCACCAAGCGAGTTTGGTAGAACAATATGTTCAAAAGCAGATCATTGTATCTGTAGATTGGCTAGCCAAAACAATTGGGATAGAACAAGTGAATGGATTTGCGAGTGTGTGGTCTTGAGTGTTGGATAATGTAAGAGGATAAGTTACTGTAGGTGTGATTTTAAGTGAAAAGATGAACAACTTGATACACTATAGCAAGAAACTTCTTTGGATTTATTTGAAAGCGAAACTTTACAGAATAGTAATTGCTAAAGAAATAGATGAATAGCAATTGTATATATATAACTCTTTATGACTCAGAACCTATTGATAGGAAGGATGATTTCTGGAATGAGCTGAAAGCTGTTTTCAGTGGTGAGATGCTTACTAAGCAAATTTATTCAGCACAAGTGACAGGAAAGAAAGGTAGAGGGGGTGACCAAGGAAATCATAGGAGAAGCATATTCAGAAATGCTTGCATGAGTAAAAGATAATGAGTATGAAGTACAAGAAGTATTGGGGGAGGTGTATGATTGATGTCAGTGAAGTTCAAGATGTGTGCCAAATATCACTTTAAAACACCAACAGAAAATAAAATCTAGTTCCATCTGTTTGAAACTTTAATCTGACAGGTGAGTCTTCTTTCAGGAGCTAACTGCTGAATCTTGGAATCTTGGAGAATAACTTAGTGATGTGTATGTATGCATCTCTTTGATTGCAGAACATCTGGAATTTCCATATGTGGTCATCAAACGTATCTGTGCCAGACCTGTATCCACATTGGTAAAACTGCAGTTACCAGATAAAAAAATATGTATAACTGCAAATGGGCTGTTGATGTTCAGAGTGAGCTATGCCACTGCCATATTGTAATGTCATAAGAGAGGACAGGACCACTGTGGACAGAGTAACATCACTTCAGTGATGGAGGCCATGCAATGGTCTTTCTAAAGGCAATGTTCACTCACCATTAGCAAATCTTTAGTATGTGTGAACACATGACAACGACGTTGGCAGCGATGCCACGTGGCGCATCGAAACTCAGGTCCTGTGATAATAAGATGTCTTATATTTGCGATGGAATTTCAGTTACCTCATCTATCCATATTTAGGTTAAAATTAGTATAGCATAAAAAAATGTAATTTAAAAAGAAATTATATAAGTGTTAAAATATTGTGCATTTAAACAACTTAACAATGTAAGTATACTCTAACCATGTGGTGTTAAGGCAATTTAAAATTTATCAATAGTAGCATTATTTTCCATAAACATATATTATTTAATTACAATAAAATAACTTCTTAGATAATCAATCCTTCTAAAGTATATATATTTATAAAAAAAAAATGCATTACACAACTTTCATATCTCGAATTGATGGAAACATGCTGAAAATAGTGGTGTTCCTGCAAATAATGAAGGGTAAGTGTATGTTTATTCACACAATCATATGCTTATAAATGTTAACAGGAAAGATAACACCGAATTTTTGGGTGTAATAAGCATGTCTTTTGAATCCGTTCTGACGCAAATTAAATTTATCAACGCTATTCAAAGTCAATGGAACTGGTATGGAAAACAATAGATCTGACGAAAGAAAGAAGATTTTCAGTCGAGTTTTTAATCCCTCAGATATTGCTGTAAACGGAATCGGGAGCATACGAACTCTTACAAACAGAGATATCGACAAAAATAAGATGTGACTTTATGTCCCCTGGTGGGAAAACCATGCATTATTTTAGGAAGAAAGTATTCTCAAAAGGTGTATCCATATAAACAGTATCGGTCGAAGAAAAAAAAATTAGTCAAGTTTTCAGGAGCCCAGATTTTGCAACAAATACTTCAGAAGCAGAAATTAGCACTTATGACCCCTGGTGGCTAAACCATTCTTTACCAAACATTAGAAATTATGTGAAAAATATTTTCCATCAGGTCTTGTATGTGATACAGAAAGAATTTTTCAAATCAGATCTTTAGGAGGAGAAATAGCACAGAAAACGCAATTTACCTTTGTGCTCCCTTGCGGAAAGTCTATGATTTACTTGAAATTTTTGAATTTATTGGAAAAATTTCGCATCGGAAACACTATCCAACAAAGAAGAAAATTTTCAAATCATACTCTTAGAAGTAGAGATATTGACAAAAATAAGATATACATCTACGCCCCCTGGTGTAGAAACCGTGCATTTTTTCAAGAAGAAAATTTTTCTAAGAGGTTTGTCGACATAAGGAGTAGTATCGGTCAACAAACGACTTTTTTTCAATTGAGTTTTTAGAAGCTCTTATTTTGCTGCAAATACAACAGAAGCGGAAATTAAGACTTACGCCACCTGGTGGCCAAACCATTTCTTACAAAAATTAGAAAATATGTGCAAATGATTTCCCATCAAGAGCTGTATGTGATGCAGAAAAATTTTTCAAATCGGAGATTTAGAAGCAGAGATATATGGGGAAACGCAATTTACATTTACGCCCTCTAGCGGAAAGTATATGAATTACTTGAAAATTTTGAAATTGTATGAACCACATGTCACACTAGAAACACTATCCAACAAAGAAAGAATTTTTCAAATCGGACTCCTAGAAGTAGAGATATTGACAAAAATAAGATATACATCTACGCCCCGTGGCATAGAAACCATGCACTATTTTAAGAAGAAAATGTTTCTAAAAGGTTTTTCGACATGAGTAGTATCTGTCAACAAACGACGTTTTTTTCAATCGAGAATTTAGAACATTATATTTTGCTGCAAATACAACAGAAGCGGAAATTAAGATTTACGTCCCCTGGTGGCCAAACTATTTTTTTACAAAAATTAGAAATTAGGTGCAAACGATTTCTCATCAGGAGCTGTATCCAGTGCAGAAAGAATTTTTCAAATCAGAGATATAGGGAGAAACGCAATTTATTGCTACGCCCCCTAGCGGGAAGTCTATGAATTACTTGAAAATTTTGAAATTACATGAAAAACGTGTCACACGAAAAACACTATCCAACAAAGAAGGAATTTTTTAAATCGGACTCCTAGAAGTAGAGATATTGACAAAAATAAGATGTACACCTACGCCCCTGGCGGAGAAACTGTGTAATATTTTAAAAAGAAAATATTCCGAAAAGGTTCATCGATGTGAGTGGCATCAGTCCACGAAATAATTTTTCAATCGATATTTTAGAAGCTCCGATTTTATGGCAAATACATCAGAAGCAAAAATAAACACTTAAGCCCCCTGGTGGCCAAAGTATTATTTACCAAAATTTTAAAATTATATGCAAAAGATTTTCCATCAGGAGATGTATCCGCTGAAGAAAAAAATTTCAAATCGTAGTTTTAGAAGAAGAGTTATCGTGGAAAAGGTAATTTACTTTTACGCCCCTTAGAAGAAAATCTATGCATAATTTGAAAAAGTAACTATATCTAAAATACTCTTCAATATAAATGGAATCGAAAGATAAAATTTTTTTTTCGATCGGATGTTTAGAAGCAAATATGTGGAATAAAACGTAATTTTGAATTCGACATCATCTGCATTTACGCCCTCTACCGGCGAAATTGTACAACGAAAAAAAAAAAAAAAAAAAAAAAAAAACGAAATGAAGGATCATCATTTGCATATTTCAAGCTTCCCAATGCAAAAAGAATTTTTCAAATCAGACTAATAGTTGCAGAGATATCGTGGGTACAGACGGACGGACAAACTGATAACAGAAGCATGATCTTTTTTTACAAACGACGTGCTAAAAAGCAATGTTTCCTTGTGTGTGTGTGTGTGTGTGTGTGTGTGTGTGTGTGTGTTGATTCTTCTACTTTCTCTGTAGAAAGAGTAGAATGAATGCTCTAATGGACATATTAAAGAAGTGCATGAACTCAACTAACAGTGACGTAGTCCTGATGACGAACTAGGCTTTAGTTCGAAAATTTGACAACCAACTTTCATGAATAATAACCTTTATAAGACCCGTAAAAAAAGTTATTCCACAATCAACTTCTGTTCCTGTGTTCAAGCCACCTGTTCTTTTCATGGGCATGAAATTCAACTTCTAGAAATAACCTGTGGTGTAATCTAAAAGTCCTTTCACCACCAAAATCTTTCTTGCTTTGTGTTCAATGACTTCTTGTGCAATTCATTTGGGACAAATTTAATTTAATCTCTGCAGACTACATTAGGAGTCTTCCATATGGGAATAAAATTCTCATCACTGTGCCAGCCTTTCAAATATCATCATTGATGCACCTGCTTCACCAACTCTTTAGCCGAATTGCCATTCTGAATGCCATTTTGAATCATTCCAAACTGACTTTTGCAGTCCATGTTTATCTCAAGATGTTTTCCTATCATATCGTTCCTTCACAACATAGTGACTTTTGCTCCAGTGCGTTCCATTGTTGACTTCACCTGTGACACATTTTCACTGGTGGACGTTGAGGAAAAGTGAGAGAAAGAAGATAGTTACTCTTACATTATGGACTTGGGTACAGCTACTTAAAATTCCTTGGACTGCAAGAAGAACTAATCAGTCAGCACTTGACCAAATCAAGCCCAGATTCCCCCTTGAGGTAATGATCTGCAAGCAAAACCTCGTATATTATGGACATGTGAAGATGCATACCAATAATGGGTTAGAGAAAATAAAAATGATCATGCATGTCAAGGTTGGAGGAAGCAGAAGGGTATGACAGCAAACTAGATAGTTGGATGGAATCAAAGATGCTTGTAGAATGACTGTGGAATAGCTTCAAGATCTTGTTGACAGCAGGTTGATATGGTGGGCTTTTGTTCATACTGTCACCAAGAGTTGAACACAACATGATGGAACCTAACAACAATAACCACCATTTACTGCCTCCTTGTGTTGACACCTTCTTGAAGAGCCTCCTTTCTGCTCATCTTATCTATGTTCCACATGCAAATTTTAATTGTATAATTATTACTGGATTTTTTGAGATGTTTACTGTTGACCACCTTTTTTTAGTCATGGTCCTTGCAAACCTATGTCTGCTGTCCTCCCTTGTGGTGTGACCTACACTGTCCTCTTTTCTTCAGTGTCATGAATTACACCATGTTCTCTCCACTTAACACCCAGCTTTGATTAGCTAACATGGTTGTGTTTGGCAGGCATTGTGTCTTTTCAGTGTCCTTTTGTATGTTATTTTTTATTGTCAGCTTTGTTTTCTCCAGTCACTCACTACATCTATGCCTCACTTGTCACTTCTTTTGTGGAACTGATCTCTTAATCCACTTCTTGTTCTCATTAACACTTTGGTTTGCTCTGTGTGGGCATGCACCTCCCTGATGTTATATTGCCAAAAGGATTCAAACTTTCAGTTGAAGGTTCTCCATGGACGGGTTTCTGTGCCGACTGCACTGGAATGATTTGGCTTACTCCAGTCTCCTTTCTTTCATTTCTATTGCCTTGTTGTAGATGTTTTTCATGTGTACACTCAGAGTATACTTATCTCTTGTCTAGCTACTTCTGGATCCTGGACCTCTTTGCTTCTGCTCAGCTTCTTGTGTGCCTTTGTACTTGTAGCGTGGCTGATTACTTGCTCCCGTGTTCCTCTTTTCACTCATCAAACCTATTGTGACTGTTTCATGTTTTCATGGGTGCTGTGATCTTCAACTACTACTTCACTCATCATTGGCTTAAGTCCAGTCCCCATCATTCTCAAAGGACATTACATGCTCTGTTTATCTTTTGGCTTTGTTCCTGTTTCAAGTTAGAGTGTTACATCAGTCATTGGTCTCATACTGAACCAGCTTTCTTGCATCTCTTCAACACTTTTGGCACCTCTTTGATGTTATTGGTGGCAAACTTCATCTCATTTTGTGTGTAATTTGTACCCAATGCTTCTCAAACTCTTTAGAACCATGTCCTAGATGTTACAATGACAAACTTTTGTGACCCACTTAGCTTCAACGGACATGAATGGAAAGGGGTAATTAAAAAATGTTACTACTACTTTTAATTTATTGTTGCATATAATTTTACAATAACTGATCTACTTTACGTGGGAAAAAATACGCTACAACGTGGGAAAAAATATGCATTTCCACCTAAAACCCCAAGAACAGAAGAGTACATTCCTATCTTAGAAGATATTGTGCAGCGAGTACATCCAGAGCATGCTACCGATCTAAGGTTTAAGCTATTCAGAATCATGCTTAAAGAGTATAACGCTAAGCACAAAAAAGCCTGCAAGATTAATAAATTGAAGTATGACAGAAAACAACTATTAAATCTTTGCAAAGACCCCACGATCAAATTCTGCGAAGCGGACAAAACAGGGCAAATTGTTATTATGGACACTTTGGAATATAATGATAAAATGCGGACGGCCATCTCAGAGCTACAGTGCGATAGCATCAACAAAGATCCCACTGACAAACAACTTACCTTCCTGGCTAATATAAGGAACCACAGCATGTTACCAACTGAAATAAAAAATGCAAACCCTCCAATGGGAGCAGGGATGCCAAAAATATTCTCAAAAATTAAAACACATAAAGAAAACACACCTTTAAGACTGATTCTATCGAAAAAAAACTCACCACTCATCAACCTAGAAAAAAAGATATACAACTATCTATCCCCAATATTCATGAGGAATCAATATACATTAAAGAATAGCTATGGGTTTATAGAAAAAATCAAATTAATTAATCAAGACCTAATAACTATGGCCTCCATGGACGTTAAGGCGTTATACCCAAATACGGCAAGCATACACACACACATCTAACAACAGGCTAAAAAATCAAGAGCTAGAGTTTATCTCGAAAATAGCACAAGAGTATGGGTACCCGAGCAAGCTAATTAATAAATGGATACATGAGAGTAAAAAGCATATGACTCAGAGTAAAGAAATCCAAGAAGTGCACAACCAAAGGAAGATAAGGAAGAAAAAATTGAAATACATTGGAGCTTTCCCATACTTGGAAGGAGTGAGTAATGAAATCAATAGGCACTGTGCTAAATATGACTTACAACTAGGAAGCTCAGTGCACATCGTGAAAAGTATGACTGTCAACAAAAAAACAGAGGAAAAAATGCTAGAAGAATCGGGAACCTACGAAATTCCAATTGCACACATACCCCCAATATCGTACATTGGAAGTACGAAAAAACAGATTAAAAAAAAAAAAGACTTAAACAACACATATCTAATTGGCAAAAAAAAGCCAAAACTGTTTTAGTGCAATTCTGCATGGAAAACCGGACATTCCCAAAATTCGATGAAATTAAAATGCTAAAAAAGAATAAAAAATCGGAAATGCAAATGAGGAGGGAAGAAGCAATATTAATCTATAAAAATAAAGCAAGGGTATGTAACCAGAACGACCCTAGCACATTATCTGGCCTGTGGAAAGAACTAATAAGACAAGAAAAACAACAACAAAAGAAAAACTGGCAAAAAAGACAAGAAAGCCAGGATAGGAGATGAAATTAAAAAAAAAAATAATAATAATAAATAAAAATAAAAAAAAGTTGTTTTAATGAAACATAGATGGCGCCAGCTGGGCTTGATAACGAAATATATCCAGGAAAGTATATCCGACGAATGGCAACAAGAAGTATCGGACTCCATTAGCGCGAAGTTAACCACGAACATCGGTGGTAAAGTCGCCACGCTCCTGAGGATGCCCTGAGGATGGGCGAAAATTTCGAGTATAAAGAACGGTAAAAATTGATGTGTTTGGAATCCTAAGGCAAAGATCCAATAAGTATACCCAGAGAAAAGTGTGAGAAGTAAAGCCAGTCATCGCATACAACGGACTTTAGGACAATAACATCAACAAAGACCGGAAAACACGTGTGTGAAATGTTCCCATCGCTAGAAAGGAATGCCAAGGTAAGCATTATCCGCTAGAATTTTGTACAAGTTACTTTGAAATATCGCACGTAAAAGAGAATAGTAGAATGATTAGAGCTATATAATAGTCAGAATTAGAACTACTAATTGGAATTGATCTACTTTATTTATTTACTTATTTTCACTGTTTTTTAAATGTATTTTTGGAATGTTTGACAAAGAAAAAATGCTTTTCAAATTATTTTTGAATATAATTATAACAAAGGGTGCACTTATTTCCAGTTTCAGTTGATGACAGAATTGATATCCATGTTGATGCAAGGGATTTCAGGCACAAGGAGTTATTTTCAAATAATTACAAAGAGAGTGTTTTCAAATAATTGCAGAATTTTCACATTTCAAAAACTTTTCATGGCCCACCAAAGATCGGCTTGGGACATTCCAGTGGGTTGCATAACACTGGTGTACCTATGGCTGTATCTTTGTGTGTGTGTGTCATTGCAGGGCTGCGCACAGATTACTTTTTCAACTTTTTTCGATGTCGGTCCCTAAAAGTTACTTTTTGACCCAAAATGGTCACTTTTTGTAAATTTGGAACATAAAAAAAAAAAAAAAAAAAATTAAGAACATTAGGAAAAAAAAAATTGACCCCGTTGTTTGCAACGATCAGCAGGCTTGGAGAGCAAGCACGCTCTTTTGGCGAAAAGCCAAGTACTCCTTGTAGCCTAGAACACAAAAGCTCACTGCAAGCTGTGTGTTTAAAAAAAAATGGCTGTCAGGCCACATTCTACTCTGCAACTGTAAACATGTCTGTTGTGTGTGTTAATTGTGTTATGACTGCTGGTAAAGTTATTATATTTTTTCGTGTGGTTCATGTTTCTCTCTTGCGTACTTTGACATTCTGTGGAAAACCAATAAATGAATTCTGAACTTCGTCAGTCACATGGTCGACATACTTGTACAACTCTTTGTGCTACTGAAGTGATGAATTGGTACCACACGTTCAACTTTCAGTGCGGTATGTATTTATATTTTATAAATCATTTATTGCTGTTGAATGTTAGCTATTTTATGGATTTGTATTTATTTATATTAAGTTTAATGTTTTATAGATATCTCATTTTCTGACATGCATATTTGGATTATATTTTTACTTTCTCATACTTTAGTATCAGGAAGTATTGTAATCGTGCAAAAATTTGAATGTCAGATTATTGGATTTCAAGAAACATGTTGTTGTTTTTTCTTTAAATAAAGCAATTATTTGTTACATTTTGGTAAGATACTGTGAACTGTGTATATTTCCTAGTTAGTTTATTCGGTGGCATTGTTATCGTTAAATGGCCAGAGGCCATGTTCGAGATTGCTATTGGTTTTTGTTTGAGTCATTTTTTATGTATTAATATTTTTCTAATTTTGCCATACATCGAGATAAGTATCTTTTTTTGCTTTTGGGCCCTTGAGATGGCTTCTGATTTGAAAACTTAGGGATTTCGATACTTGCGGCTTAGCTTTTTCTATCAACAGCTAACTTTATTTTTCGTTAAATATCGAAGAGAAATTAGGTTGTTTACACTGTCAGCACTAACTTTCGTAAAAAACAATTGCCTTTTGAAAACACTGATTATTGTTTCAGAGGTAACAACCATTACGGATGTTCCGTAATTATTACGGATTTGGCTGTCTGATTATGGACAGGTTGAAAGAATTACAGATCTCAATTTTGTATATTTTTTTGTTAAAATAATATGAATTTATGGAAAATTTGTAAAATTAAATAAGAAAAGATTTAACATGGCGCTCGAAAGACCACCCATACTTGATGGTCAAAACGTTGTGGACGATTAAGTTCTCGAACACGACGTCCTCCCCGGCAGCTTTTTTTATCACAAAGTTACATTCCGATTGAGATTGGCAAATTATAATTTTTTTTAACCTCCTTTTTGCCAATTTTAAATTTCTGCCAGCCAAATTCCCCGTTTTACAAAATTACTACTGTCACGCCATGTAATTACGTTCGACGGAAGCTTAGTATTTTCCGGTGGATTTCGCCATACATTGATGGAAATAAATATCAACAAAATGGTAGAAAAATTTATTGAATAGATCAAATTTGTTAACAGATCTTCCCGTTTTTCGTTATTTTACCCAATTGATTATTCGCACAGTTCGAATTTTATAGGGGGGGGGGCTCATTCAGCGAAGAAGAGAAGCAAACTTCATTGATCATCTAATCATAATTGGTGAATGAAAATAATATAATGAAAATTAAGATATATAAAGTGTAATCAAACTTTTAAACATTAAAAACAAGTCCCAATAGCATTATTTGACTAACTTGGAGGATGGTTTTGAAAACCACATAATCTTGATCCCGTTGTTTTTTTTTTTTAAGTTCTCTCATCAATTGTAATAAATTTCTCACAAAATATCATTTCTGCGCATCAATGATGAGGCTTCATATGATGGTGACTGATAGGCACCTCTGCTGTGTGATGCATTAAAAGGGGGGGGATTTTGACGAATGTCTGGTATTTTTTCACATTTCAAAAACAAATGGCTTAATGTGAAATTTTCAGAAAACACTATCCCCACCCCTCAAAAAAACTTCATCATTCTACAACCCCACTGCATAAAGTTATTTAATGCATGCATGTTTTTCTGGTCTCACTTTAACACTGATTCACAGAAAATAGTTTAAAAAAATTGCTGACAGTAATCACAAAGTTAAAGTTGCAGATAAATATTTGTTCTTTTTTTCTTTTGAGAAACTTTCTGCCAGTTTTACAAAATCTGAAGAGAAGTGTTTTGAATTTCTGAAAGTATCTTATAGCAATGTTTTTGAATGACCAGGTGTTTTCCATTAAATAGTGATCGATGTGAGATATGAAATTCAAAACTGCTGAAATATATATTATTAGCAAAAATAAAAAAAAATGTCTTCATTACAGAAATTCCTTTCTTCTGGAATTAACGGACTTGCATTTCTGTTTTATCATCATTTAAAATTTTGTTAGCTCACAGAAATATAAATTGATGTTACAAATAATCAGCTGGGTGTGGGGTTGATTGTATGAAATTTGCTTCTTGAAATATGGTTATACTGTGCTAAATAAAACTGTATTAAAGTTCAGTGCTGCCCCGGTGGCGCAGTGGTCTAAGGCGCTGGCCTCTGATCATTCGTCCGTAAGGGGTCCGGGTTTGAATCCCGGTCAGGCATGGATGTTGTGTTTGTCTTATGGCACTGGCTCTCTTCCTTCCCTGGAACCAGTGACCCTAAATTAGGGACGGGCGACTGCTTATTATAGCCCATTGAGTTGCTCACAGTGGTCGTTAAACCTCCAATCAAAAAAAAAAAAAAAAGTTCAGTTGTACTTCTTATTATTATTTCGATTTTTTTTTATTTTACTGTTCTTGCAGAAATTCAAAACAGTTCAGAAAAGATTGCTGAAAACTTGATACTTTTACTTTTTGTTTTTATTTTTTTATTTTTTCTAACACAGTTTTTACTTCTTTTTTTAGATGATCTTCTGAAATGTCCTGCCAGAAAGCCAGTTTCCAGATTTGAGGTTTCATACCAGGAAGAAGATATTCAGCTTCATCATGGGAAAATGCCATTTCAAAGAAGGTTGACTTCTAAAGACTGATTCTTCAGGATATAAAATTTCTACATGGGCAAAAAAGCAGAGTGATTCAGAACTGTTTTGTAATGTATGCACTTGTACTGTGAATGTAGGAAAAGGTTTCCAAGCAGTAACCCAGCATTACAATTCTAGCAAACACAAGGAAAATATTCACTTGAAGTTGCATCCAGGCCAACTGCAGTTGGTTGCAGGTAATCTAAAACATGGCACAAAATCTAAAGGTGAGTGTGTATATGGTGCTGCTTCACAGTTATCTTCATCAAATGCTACTCGCACCTTGCAAATGTGCATGGCAAAGGGCATGGCAAGAACTGCAGAACTCATATGGGCAATGAAAACAGTGTGGTGCAGTTTGTCATCTACTTCAAGTGACAGTATTGCAGAAACCTTTGCAGCCATGTTTCCAGGGTGTGTTCCTGGGGGATTTTCTTTAAATCGTAAGAAACTTTCTTACATCATTACTGAGGCCTTAGCACCTTATTTCAGAAAACAAGTTATTGAAGATGCATAGTCATCTTTCTGTGTTTTGAGTTTTGATGAAACAACAAATAGTGCGGCAAAAAAAAAAAAAAGGAATTACAAACCCAAATTCGCTTCTGGTCAGACTCAAAAAATGAAGTGGTTTCTCAACACTTGGAAACTTTCTTCATATGTCAAGTGACAGGAATAGTTATACACAATAACTTATGTGCTGCACTGGATAATGTTCATCTGCCCCACCAAAATCTGATTGCCCTCAGCTGCGATGGTCCAAATGTAAATAAAATAGTTATTCGGCTCATGAATGAAGAAAAGCTAAGGGTGAGGAAAAAAGGACTTCTTCATATTGGCACATGCAACCTTCATGTTATACACAATGCATTTCACAAAGGACTTCAGGATCTGGGTGAAGATGTTTTGGAACTGATAATATCAGTGTATTATTTCTTTAATAGGTGGCCATTGAGGTTGGAAGATTTTGAGAAAATCCAAAAAGGTTTAAGACTTCCAACCCACCACTTCATCAAACATGTCCCATCAAGATGGTTGACCCTGGAGCCTGCTGCTTCGAGACTATTAGAACAGTGGGATGCCATTGTGCAGTATTTCCTAATACATGTGCCAAAGAACCGCTCAACTTTAATGAATACAAAGAGTTACAAAAAGATAGTAAGTTATTTGAAAGATCAAACAATGAAGGCCCAATTTTTTTTTGTTACCAGTAGTGAACCTTTGATTCATGTGATGTATGATTCACTGAAGTCACTTATCTATACCCTCTTTGGGCGGATATGCACCCCTAAAGCAATGGCAAGCAACAATGTGGATTTTAACCTGCTTGAAGATTCCCGAAACCTAACCCCGATTACAGAGATCATATGCAGTGATGATATGGAGAAAGAATTAGCCAAACTTCCAGAAAAAGACCAAATTGTTTTTTGCAGACAAGTGCAGAACCATTTTGTTAGAGCTTGTAGATACATATTTAAGCAAACTGGACTAGGAGATTCACTTCAGCTTCTGCAATATTTATGTCTGAAGTGTAAAGAAAGGAAGTCTGAACATAGCTGTATTGACATCGCCAAACTGGGCCAAGCATTTCCATGCTATCCAGTTTGTATTGACCAACTACTTGATGAATGGAAAGTACTGCAACTGGAAGAAGAACCTGTGGTTTCTGTGAACGAGAAGGAATCTAATATTTGTGAGGGAGGAAAAGGAATCCGTATTGACCACTACTGGCAACATTTTTTCAACCTTCGTGACAGTGCTTCTGGGAGTCCAAAATACCCGACTGTAACAATATTACTAAAAGCTTGTTTAGCTATATCGCATGAAAGTGCTGATGTAGAAAGGGTTTTTCACTTTCAGGAAGAGTACTGAATGATGACAGGGCTTCAATGAGTGTTCGTACATTAAATGACAGACTCACTGTGAGTAATGCTCTAAAAATGTATAATGGCAAACCTGAATTTGTTCCCATTACTAAAGAGTTGCTTGCCTTGGCTCATAGTTTCGCTAAAAGCTACAAGTCATACTTAAAGGAGAAAAAAAGGGCTGAAGATGAAAAACACCAAAGGAAGAAGAGGAAAAAGGAGCTAAAGAAATGGAATTAACTCAAAAATTATGTGAAGACCAAAAGGCTATTGAAAAGATGGAAGAGAGCCTAAAAGCCCAAAAGCAACAAAGAGAAAAGCTTGTGACACACTATTTCATGAAGCAAATGAAAGGCTTAAAAAGGTTTAAAATGGCTTTGAGAAGTTACGGTATGGATGAGGTACATCTAGCACAGGCAATGCTAGAAGGAGTGAAATCTGTAAGAAGTGAAGAACTTGAACACAAAAGCGCAGTTGATATGCTTCAACGTCGTGCTGAAAAAAGAAATCTTTTATAAATGACTTTTTGGCCAAAAAGGGAAAAATTAAACTTTATAAAAAATGTATTTCACAACAGTACAGGATGTCAAATTTTCCACTACATTAATATAAATTATATAGATCAGACCTAAATTATCAGATTTCCTTTCGCATTATCTTTGCAGGTTGCCTGTTCTCTGTCAGGAAAAAATTAATATGCTGGATAATGCTCCACTTTCCACCCTGAAGGTCTTAAAAACAAATTGAAATTCTACAGCCTGCACCACCTTATGAGAACAGGAAGTGATAAGTTGGGGAAGGGGGCATTTTTCCTTTCAGAATGTGAAAATAAAAAGGGAACAGTAAAATTGCTTTTTAACTATTCGAAGGTGCCTGTTACCCATAATGACCTCTGCTTGATAGGTAAGCAATTATTATTATGAGGTGAGTTATGTTTTTGGCTATATTTTTGTGAAATTTTGGTTACTTTTTTCAAAAAAATTGTCACTTTTTCAACTATTTCAGAGCTATGTGGTTGTGCTCAGCCCTGTCATTATTTTAAACAGTGATCAGAAGTAGCGCTGCTACTGTAGCATGCTACTTTTAGAGTAATGTTGTATGTAGCAACACTACAAATGGGGAAAATGTAGTTGTAGCAGTAGCACTCTACAAAATAAAGTAGCTTGTAGTGAAAATTGTTGCAAATCGTGCTACTTTAAATATATATATATATAATTCCTCAAATCATGTGCCTGAGTTGCCTTATACATTGTCGAGCCAGCTAAATAGTTCACCATTTTTAGCACTTCTTTTGCAAAAATAATAACGTGCATAAAGTATCACTTTGTTCACCCATCTGTCTGTCTGTAGACACCATATCTCTGCAAGTATTAGTCCGATTTGAAAAATTCTTTTTGCATTGGGAAGCTTGAAATATGAGAGCGATGATTTATTTATTATTATATTATTATTATTATTATTATTATTGTTTTACGATACAAACTTCGCTGCAAGAGGGCGTGAAAGCAGATACCATTGAATTAAAAAATATTTATTCCATATAATTGCACTGCCCCGGTGGCGCAGTGGTCTAAATGCTAAATGCTGGCATTTCATTATTCATCCGAGATGAGTCGGGGTTTGAATCCCATTGAGGCATGGATGTTGTGTTTGTCTTACGGCACTCACCCTTTCCTGAAACCAGTGCCCTAAATTAGGGACATGCACATACCTGTCAACCTCTTGAGGTGATAACCTATACACTGGACCAACCTTACAAAGACTAAATAACCCTTACACACAAAATGTATTACACAAATTTTACAAGCTCAACAGTTAAATAACAGCAACTGATGTACGTGTATCAATTTTTTGCATATTTAAGCAATTTAATCTTAGTGTGTTGTATTATATTCAACACATGTATGTTTTGCTTTTTCCCAAAATGTAATCAGTGGGTTTAAAGCCAATGAAACAAGTGTCAATGTTTATTTTGCAATGTAAAAAAGATGTCAGTGTATCTGCATTCAGGGACTTCCTACGGCCTGTATGGATTTTCTTCATCATGGAGAATGATCTTTTACAGCCAGCATTATTGTGAGGCAAAGTAAGTAGTCACTGAATACTCACTTAAGATTTGGGAAGCAGATGCCACCAGTACTTGTTCTCAGGCTTATAATATCCAGCTAGTAGCTACAAAAGCTCTTTTTCTGGCCACTGTCTATAAGTACAGGCACACAGTCATCAGAGATCATATAATAGTTAGTAACTCATCCTTTAGAGCTTCCTGATCAAAGTGTGGAGCAAAGGTGTCTGCTAATCTACAAATATGTGTGTACTGTGGGCTGTTTTAGAGGGTTGGGTTAAGTACTTCAGGTCTTTCAGCACCTGATTTTCAAATGGAAATTTATCCACCATCTTTCTCACTACTACATACCTGCTAACCTGAGAAAATTCAAATGTGTAAAATTGAGCACGAATGACAATTCTAATATTTTTTTTTAAACTATGCGCAAGCAACATTTAAAATTATGTTTTTAACTATGCGCAAACAACATTTATAATGAATTTAGCTATGTACAAGTAAAAATAAATGCAAATATTTGTGCATTTTATAATTTTTAGATGTTTATTAATATAAACAAATTATATCTCATTTTGATACCATACTCAATGTTTTCCATCGTACGTAGCGGACCGACTATTTCCATAGCATACTCGATGTTTTCCATCGTCCGTAGCGGACCGACGATTATCATAGCAGGCTTGATGTTCTCCATCGTATGTAGCGGACCGACGATTTCCGTAGCATACTTGACGTTTTCCGTCGTCCGCAGTGGACCGACGATGTTTTCCTTCGTCCGTTGCGGACCGACGATTATCACAGCATGCTTGATGTTTTCCATCCTCCGTAGCGGACCGACGATTTCCCTAACATACTTGACGTTTTCTGTTGTTTGCAGTGGACCGACGATTTCCATAGCATACTCGATATTTTCCGTCGTCCGTAGCTGACCGATGATTATCATAGCATGCTTGATGTTTTTCGTCATCCGTAGCGGACCAACGATTATCATAGCATACTCGATGTTTTCCGTAATCCGCAGCGGACCGACGATTTCCATAGCATATTCGATGTTTTCCTTCGTCTGCAGTGGACCGACGATTTTCATAGCATACTCGATGTTTTCCGTCATCCGTAGAGGACAGACTATTTCCATAGTAACTACGTAAAATCCGCAGTAGTTGGAGTCTCTGAATTTTTCTTCTACCGCATAATCTTGATTCAGCGTCAAGCATAACAGTGTGCCCGGAGAATTTACTGTACCGAAGTCTCGACGATGACGATAAGGCATGGGGTGTTCTGGCACACAAAGGCACAAAATTCCCATCTCTGTTATATATTTTATTTATTGGGATATTTTTAACAAAAAATACAGAAAATTTTAAAAATCCGGAAGAAAAATTCTTCCGGCCGGAAAACCAGAAGACCATATAAAAAACACCGGAAAACTTCCGCAAATTCTGGAAGAGTTGGCAGGTGTGATTTAAACTGAAACATTAACAAATATTTCTCAAGGAAGATTTTAAAAAAAAATGTTTTTTAAATATACGGAAATGCATAAAAAATACTGATCTATGCGTAAAATCGTAAATAACATTTAAAATGCGTAAATTTTACGCGTAAAAGTTGGAAGGTATGCTACTGCTACATAAAAATTTCTCATATCTGCGAAAAATAACTTTTTATCTGCATCATTATGTTCCACTTCTTCCATTAATGGAGAGGCCTACTGCTAGTGAGATGTCATCGTGCTGCACCTCGCGATTATTGAATTTGATTTGCCTCAAATCAGCCGCTTGTTTTGATTATGGAATATAATTATGTTACAAAATTTATGGAATAAAATTTTATTTAGAAATACAGGACAACGGAACATCGCCAGAAAAAAAAAACTACGATTAAGGGAAAAGACTTTCACTCCATCCTACTTCCATTTTCGAGACATTTTTCTTCATTTTCGATCATATATATTAAATGATGTTTAAACAATAATACAGTGCAGGGAAAACATCAGAAAAAAAAACGAATTCAGAAGAACCATTCGCTGTTTTTAGCTTCCTTTCTCGAAACTTTTTTGTGCTTACAATTTACGATTATGGGATAAATTTATGTTCCGTTCAACTTTCGTTTTCGGAAAATTTTCCTCCATTTTCAGTCTTAAATACGTATAAACATTTATGTAACAAAATTATACTTAACCATACGGAACAGAGGGAATATCGCGGAAAAGGAATGTAAGATTACGAGGCTGCGTCTAACTTCCGTTTTCGGAAGTTGTTACCTCCGTTTTCAGGCTGAAACACAATGGAATAAAATTATATTTAGCAATATCAGAAAAGGAAACATTCTCAAGAAAAAAAAAAAAAAAAAAAAAAAACGTTAGGGGAAAAATCTTCACTCCGTCTAACATCGTTTCCGGAAAGTTTTGAAGACTGAATTTCGTCCGAAGACGAAAATCTTGCATCCATGATCGGAAGTCCGCAAGAGGAGCTTCAATTGGGTTCTGGAGATATAATTTTTGTCTGCAGAACCAAAACAAAATCTGCGACGTAACATCGCCCGTCGCCGTGATTCAGCTACGGTTGCATGAGCCATAGAATGAACGTAAAACGTTTTGTATTATATCCGCAAAAAAGTTTTAGAATAGGGCCAGTTAATGTAAATAATTAACAATAAACGCTTTTCAGAGATGAAAAAAAAAACGTACAAAACGTTTGTATGGCCGTACACGAACGGAAATGTAAAAGAAAACGTACAAAGTACGGGCAAACCGTACAGGTTAACAGGTATGCATGCAGCTGCTTATAGCCCATAGGATTGCTCATGCAGGCCGTTAACCCCCCCCGTATACATATATACAGAGTGGTCGAAAAGTCCCCTAGGGGTTTCGATTGATAACTGTACAAAAACAAACAGTTCTACAGCAATGCGGTTTGCAGCATTTGAAAGAGTAAACATTTGAGTTTTTAATGGCATCTCTTTCCAACAGATGGCATTATGTGCTCATAAATACCGACGCTGACTGCAAAGCAACTGAAAATGTCATCACCGCAGGAGAATGCAATGTGCATGCATTGGATTTTGAGATGAAGCCTGTGATTACGGTACAGAGAAATTACCGTTGGGCATATGGGACAGATCCACCGAGTAATTTCAGTATCAGAGCGTGGCAGAAGAAATTCTTGGATACTGGTACCCCCTGTCAGTGAAGAAACTGTGCAGAGCATGCAGGAGTTTTTCGCTCGCAGTCCTAGCAAATCCACGAGAAGGGCCTTTTTACAGCTGAATGTTCCGCGATCCACAGATGGGGGTGCTTCACAAATGCCTGAAACTAACCACATACAAAATGCAACACCTACACCAGATTAATCCGAATGATGGACTTCAGCGCTTAGCATTTGCTCAGGACATGTTGGAGCGGCTGGAAGTTGATGAAAGTTTCCTATGCCATATAATGTTCTCTAATGAGGCAATCTTTTACGTGCATGGAAAAGTCAACACCTAGAACGTGCGTATATGGGGTAGTGAATACCTACATTCAATCAGGGAGCACGTCATGCACATTCCAAAGGTGAATGTTTGGTGTGGGCTCATGCATAATCGTGTAATTGGGCCATTCTTCTTCTCCGAGCCGACAGTGCAAATGAATAATTGCCTAGACATGCTTCAAAACTTAGCGCTTCCTCAACTACAGGATTTGCAACCAAACGTCATACTGCAACAAGATGGCGCTTCCCCACAGTGAGGACTTGACGTTCATGAATACCTGAACTGTGAGTTTCCCAACAGATGGATTGGCAGAGATGGTCCTATTCCTTGGATGCCCTGGTCCCCGGATATCACTCCTTTAGACTTCTTCCTCTGGGGCTATGTCAAGGACATGGTTTACCAGGAAAGATTAAGCGGCCTTTCAGGAGCTCAATCAATGCATTACAGCAGTGTTTGATATAATTGATACTGACATGTTGGAGCGCACATAACAAGAAATTGAATACAGACTGAATGTGTTATGTGCCACTAAAGGCGCACATGTAGAGATGTATTAAGGTAAGATTATTAAACTCGAATATTTACTCTTTCAAATGCCGCAAATTACATTGCTGTAGATCTGTTCATTTTTGTACAGTTGTCAGTTGAAACTCCCAGGGAGCTTTTCGAGCACCTTGTGCATCATTACATACATGTCACTAAGCTGTTCTCTGAGATTCAGAGGTTAGTTCCACAAAGAAATACAAACTACCAGATAATTTTTACTTACTGTTGCCATAACAAACTTCTCCATTTACAGCGATCTTGACATACAACTCGGGCTTCACTGACATCTATCCTACGATTAACACAAGATCTTCTATACTTCATACTCATAACCTTTTTCTCATGCAGACACTCCTTAATCTGATATTCCCATGACTTCTTTGGCCTTCCTCTACCTTTCCTTCCTGCCATTTGGGCTAAAAAGATTTTCTTAGTAAGCATCTCATCACTCATTCTTTCAACATGGCCAAACCACCAAAGCATATTAGTCTCTAACAACATTTTGCTTCACATTACACAACTGCAACACATCTTCATTCCTCACACAATCAGAACATGTCTTGCCCCCCCTCCCTGTAAGTAACGCGCATTTCTCCAGCACACAAATGACTCCTATGTTTCTTCTGTGGTACCCAGGTTTCACTACCATAATATATCAGAGTAAGAACAATTACACTTTCTTACACAGCCAAGTAGGACTCTCTTGAGAACCCATCATTCCTGTGAAAACCTCCCAAAACAGCCATGACTGTCAATGAAGAATTCACTCTCCTGCTAATTTTACCATTCAAATTGGTCACTCTGTCAAACATGCTTCCCAAATACACAAACTCATTCACCTGGCCAAGCACTGTGCCATTTAGACTTATATTATGTTCAGTACTACCAATTCCTCGCTCAAAAACCATAACTTTGGTTTTTCCCTTATTTATACTCAGTTTGAATTTCATGCAAATTTCATACATCTAGGACAACATACTCTGCAACTTACTTTTGCTCTCTGCCAAAAGGACAGTGTCATCAGCATACAGCAATCTACACACATGGATATCACCTAGACATTAACCAGTATTATCTATTTTGGAATCACGCATGCATGCATCCATAAATATATTAAACAGGCATGGTGACATTACACAACCTTGTCTGACTCCTGCATCAATAGAAAACCATTTTGATAAAACACCATTCACTCATACACAAGCTCTACTGCCAGCATACATGGCTTTTACACTATTAAGTAGATTCCCAGTAACATCATATTCATTCAATGCCTTCTACAAAAGTGTCCTATTTACTCGGTCGTAAGGTTGCTTTAAATCCATGATGGCAGCAAAAACTTTCTTACCAACAGCCAGATACTTTTCAACCATCATGCGTAATGCAAAAATTTGGTTTACAGGCATAAAACCACAATTTTGTTTACAGGCTTTACCAAGCATAAAACCACTCTGAACATCCCACACTTTCTCTGATATAAGACCCCATACTTTTTCAATAACGACCTTACCAAACGTTTTTCCTGGCACACTCAGTAGGCTAATACCACGATAGTTCTTGCCGACAGTCGGATCACCTTTTCCCTTATACAAGGGAACAATGGTAGCATGCTTCCAATCCCAAGGGACAATTCCTAACTCTCACCACAACTGGCAAATTTCAGTTAGCTAGTCAATTACAGAGTCACTGCCGTATTTCAACATCTTGGCAGTTATGCCATCAGCTAAAATCTCTTCAGCCCTAAAATCTCTTCAGCCTTACCATTCTGAAGAGAAATTAGGGCTTTACACACCTCTTCTCTTGAGATCCCTCCTGTGATTCCATCCTTCACTGTGACATTATCTGCTTCTGCCTCAGAATCACCTTTGCTTTTGTGACCTAATAACTCACAGGTTTCAAGTTTTAAAATTTCATGTATTGCATGTTCAGGATGTACCTGGCTTATATTTATGTACCTGAAATTTATTTATGTGGCTAACTGGAGGTTATGCCTGGGTTCCGTTATATTTATGTTACCATTTGATTAAGACTCATTTCTTTAGCATGAAAACCAGGAGACACCCCAGCTACTGTCTACTTGAAGATTTAGATTGATATACTGATTTACTACTTGTCTTGAGTGTTCTTAATACTATTTATTTTGAGTTCTCCTGCATTATTTGTCACTCCGTGCACTTCATACCATTTATCAGCACAGTTCTTATATATGTTTAAAAAAAAAAAATTATTTGAGGAGAGGTAATAGTCATGTCTCATGGAAAGAACAGAGGTGCCTTGAGCACAAGTAAAAATAAAAAAGTTTCTTTGATATGAACTTCATTGGCAATCTTTAGCTGAAATCAATTCAAAACTTGATTCTATCTCAGAACTTAAGATTGAAATAAGTGAAATTAAAGAAAATTATATTCCAGCATTGAGAGATCAGTTAAGAGAGGTTAAGCACTCAGTGGAATTTATGAGTGCAAAGTATGATAGGGTTCTTTCAAGATGTACTGTATTAGAACAAACTAACGAGGATCTAAAAAAAAAATAGTCTTTGCAGAAAAAAGATAAAGAAAAATCACAGCAGAATCAACTACTAAAAAAAGATCTGAATGAACTCAATCAATATCAGTGGCTTAAGAATATAGAAATTTATGGAATAGATCTCTCAAATATTAAAACTCAAACTGAGCTCATTGATCATGTTGGTCTCCTAGCTAATAAATTACAAATTGAAAATCGTTTAGCAACAGACATTGATATAGTATACCCTTTACCAACTAAACATAAAAGGACACAGGATTCAGTCTTAATAGTCCAGTTCAAATCAAGATCCATAAAGAACAGTTGGATGTCCAAAAAAAGAACTCTGGTCTACAATAATAAGTTACTGCCTAGTTTGCAAGCTATAAGAATTTTTCTGAATGAGAACCTTACTCCATATATTAATTGGCACGCAAAGACACTGGTCCAGCAGTCGAGGCTCAATTATACATGGAATGGATCTGTGTACATAAAACAAAGTGAAGAAGCTCAAAAAAGAAAAATATTAACTATTGAAGAACTACAGGAATATATGGATTCACTTTTATAATTGATAATAGATGTGAACGGGGAAAGGAAAAATAGGAATAAAAAAAGAAAAAAAAATGAAAGAATAAAAAAAAAAAGGGACAAAAAAAAATATGGAAGATTATTATTCAGTTGACAACTTTAATTACATACTAACAGCTAATCCAAATAATTTACTAAACCTTATACATATAAATGCAGGATCACTAACTAACAAAATAACTCACTCTACTAAGCTGTTCTCTGAGATTCAGAGGTTAGCTCCAAAAAGAAATACAAACTTCCAGATATTTTTACTTATTGTTGTCGTATCAAACTTCGCCATTTACAGCGATCTTGACATACAACTCGTGCTTCACTGATATCCATTACACGCCTTACACAAGATTTTTTATACTTCATACTCATAATCTTTTTCTCATGCAGACACTCCTGAATCTGATCCACCCATGTCTTCCTTGGCCTTCCTCTGCCTTTCCTTCCTGCCACTTGGGTTGAAAATATTTTCTTAGTAAGCATTTCATCACTCATTCTTTCAACATGGCCAAACCACCGAAGCATATTGGTCTCCACCTTGCTAACAACATTTTGCTTTACATCACACAACTGCAATACATCTTCATTCCTCACACAATCAGATCGAGTTTTGCCACAACCCCCACGTAAGTAACGCATTTCTCCAGCACACAAACGACTCCTATGCTTCTTCTGCAGTACCCAGGTTTCACTGCCATACATCAGAGTAGGAACAATTACTGTTTCATACACAGCCATGCGGAACTCTCTAGAGAACCCATCATTCCTGTGAAAACCTCCCAGAGCAGCTATGACTTTCAAAGAAGAATTCACTCTCCTACTGATTTCACCATCAACTTGTTCTCTTTGTCAAACATGCTTCCTAAATACACAAACTCACTCACCTGGTCAACCACAGTGCCATTTATACTTACATTACATTCAGTGCTACCCATTCCTCTCTCAAACACCAAAACTTTGGTTTTCCCTTATTTATACTCAGTTTGAATTTCATGCAAACTTCGTGCATCCGAGTCAACATACTCTGCAACTCACGTTTGCTCTCTGCCAACAGGACAGTGTCATCAGCATACAGCAATCTGCACACACGGATATCACCAAGACATAAACCACTATTATCTATTTTGGCCTCATGCATGCATGCGTCCATAAATATATTAAACAGCCATGGTGACATTACACAACCTTGTCTAACTCCTGCACCAATGGAAAACCATTTTGATAAAACACCATTCACTCGTACACAAGCTCTACTTCCAGCATACATGGCTTTTACACTATTAAGTAGATTCCCAGTAACACCATATTCATTCAATACCTTCCACAAAAGTGTCCTATTCACTCGTTCGTAAGCTTTCTCTAAATCTATGAAGGCAGTAAAAACTTTCTTCCCAACAGCCAGATACTTTTCAATCATCATGCGTAATGCAAAAATCTGGTTAGTGCAGCCTTTACCAGGCATAAAACCACTCTGAACATCCCACACTTTCAATGATGTAAGACCCCGTTCTTTTTCAATAACAACCTTATCAAACACTTTCCCTGGCACACTCAGTAGGCTAATACCACGATAGTTCTTGCATTCAGTCTGATCACCTTTTCCCTTATACAAAGGAACAATACAATCCCGAGGGACCATTCCTAACTCCCAGCACAACTGGCAAATTTCAGTTAACCAGTCAATTATAGAGTCACCACCATACTTCAACATCTCTGCAGTTATGCCATCAACTCCTGCAGCCTTACCATTCTGAAGAGATTTTAGAGCTTTACACACTTTTTCTCTTGAGATCCCTCCTGTGCTTTCATCCTTCATTGTGACATCATCTGCATCTGTCTCAGAATCATTTTTGCTTTCCGGATCTAATAACTCACAGAAGTATTCACCCCATCCTTCACTTAACTCATTGAGCTCCCATATCATTTCCCCAATCTCATTCTTCCCACAACTTACAACTTTGTTTCCCCTATTTTTCCTGAGTCTCATGTACTTCCAGAAGGACTTTCTATCTTTCCAAAAAGCCAGTTCATGCCTTTCCACTTTCTCCTTCCTATCTTTTGCCTTACTGTGGCGAACCAGCTTAGCAGCTTCACGCTTCTTACAGCGATATTCATCCTCAGAGACTCTACCTTGCAACATCCCCAAATAGGCTTCCTTCTTTTTCTTTACTGCCTCATCAATCTCACTATTCCACCAAGCATCACCTCTATTGTTACCCACTATTGTGGTGCCACAGACCTCTTTAGCAGCAGTGACAACACAGTTCTTAAAACATTCCCACTTCTTTTCTACTTCCCTCTCACAAGATTTCAGATCCTTCAGTCGTTCTCTGAGTAAGTCAGAGTACCGCTGATGATCTTCAAGGAGCCTATCAACCTTTATTCTTTCTATCCTGGGTCTCTTCCCATTCCTTTTCCTCCAACCAACACTACTGGAATTTTTATTACACTCAGTTAAAACAGTGATAGATATTATCTGTATAACTGAAACGTGGTTTACAAAGGGGAATTATAATGAACAATTAAACAATTATAATATATTTAATTTAAACAGAAATTACTCAAAAGGAGCGGGCGTTGCGATATATGTTAATAATAAACATAAGGATTTTACAATTGTTAATAACTTTACAATAACAAACCCTAATATTGAAATAAAAAACTATACAAAACCAAAACAAACATACAAAACTATACAAAACCCTATACAAAGCCAATTTTATATAATTACAGTATGTTATAGACCACCTCATTCTGACTACAAGGTATGCTTAAATATACTAAATGAATTTTTTAACTATGCTAACCTTACTAAAAAAAACCCCTTTTATTATGGGGGATTTAAACATTGACATTTTACAAAATAATTCCATAACTAATCAATTAACATATATTTTGGATTCGTCAGGATTTCTGAATACCATCATGTTGCCAACAAGAATTACTCCACATTCAGAAACAGCAATAAATCTTTGTTTTACTAACATTCAACAAGACTCTAATACTTTCGGAATTTAATTTTAGTGATCATCTACCTATATTTATAATACATAGACATATACAGCAGGCGACCCAAATGCACGGGGTTTACAAAACAATATCTATTAATAAGAAAAACTTAGAAATGTTTAGGACAAAACTAAAAAATATAAACTAGAGTGATATAAATACCAATTCTTCACCGAATACAAAATATAAAATATTTTTCACTATACTAAAAGATATATATGATAACAGTTTTCCTATTTCTGAACAAAGTACTAAGTTGGGAAAAAAATGTAGAAAACCATGTATTACTAATACATTACTGAATGAAATTAAAAGGAATAAGTTTTTTTCCAAATTTCTTAAAACAAGACAACTAGATTTCAATAATTTTAAGCAATATAGAAACAAATTATTTTAATTCAGAAATAATATCAATCAAAAGAGATTATTGCACCAATATATTTTCACAAAATTCACCTAAACAAACATGGAAACACATTAATCAATTACTAGGTAATACACCCAGAACTATCTTACCATCTTTTCTGACTACTGCTAATAATATTAAGATAGAAAAAGAGCAGGATATTGTAACATATGAATCATCATTTTACAACAATACCACTTATAAAACAAAAATTAAAATCGATTTATACTCGCTACTCAAATTACTTGCAAAAATCATATCACCATAATAATTTTTTACTTTACAGATATTACAGATGATGAATTACTGGTGGAATTAAAAACTGTAAAATTGACATTAGGTACAGTTACGATGATATTAATCCACTAACAATTAAATATGTAGCAGATGTGATTTGTAAACCTTTACTCTTAATATACAACTCTATCTTTCATACAGGAATTTTTCTGGATGAATTAAAAATTACAAAAATTACCCCAAAGCATAAATCAAAATCACCTAATGATGAAAATAACTATTGCCCAATATCTAAAATATCATTTTTTGCAAAATTACTTGAAAAATTAATTTACAATAAATTATTACCCTACCTACAGAAATATCATATTGTAAATGAAAACCAACTTGGATTTCAACCAAACAGATCAACACTTCTCCGTATTCAGGGTATTATCCAAAAAGAATTTTGAAGAAAAAAACAAAAATTCCTGTATGAAAGCCTTCTTTTTAGAATGAAAGCCTTCTTTTTAGAATGAAAGCCTTCTTTCTAACAAAAGCTTTTGATACACTAAATCATAACATACTATTAAACAAATTACAAAATATCGGTATTAGGGGTACAGCACATACACTATTCAAAAACTATTTACTAAATAGAAATCAATTTACTCAATTGGGGAATTATTATTCACTAATAGAAAAAGTAAAAATGGGGGTGCCACAGGGATCAATGCTTGGACCACTGCTGTTTAATATCTATATAAATGATATTTTTAATATAAACACTAAATCTAACATTATCCTTTATGCAGATGATACCACTTTGTTATTCAATGAAACTGAGCCAAACGGAATAATTATACAAGACAATATAGAATTGCAGAAATATATCGAGTGGTTGAGAGCTAATGAACTGGTACTAAATACCGATAAGGCTAAAGCTGTATGTTTTTTTGTAGACAGAAAATAAAACAAGATATAAATATACCATCATTATTGGATAACAAATCAATTGAAATAGTAAGTAACTTTACTTACCTTGGAATTGCACTCAATAATGATTTAAAATGGAATAAACACATAGAAAATCTCAGTAAAATACCAAAACATATGGGAATTTTAAGCCATGTTTTAATAAATCTTATGGTTAAAATATTAAATATATCATATTTTACCTTAATTCATACACACCTTAATTATTGCATAGGTCAAACAACTTAATCCAATATTAAAAAACTGCAAATACTTCATATGATAAATTTATTAGACTAATAGATTTAAAATACACTTTTAACAGTAATCAGTTGTTTATTCATGGTTTTACATATAGTATAATGACTGTTAAGCAATTACACGATTTTAACTTAGGAAAAATTATGTATAAAAGAATAAAAAGTGAAAAAGAACATGATCAAATAAAATATAACTACTTATACACATCAATATGATACTAAAAATCAGCATATCCTAATACCAGTTTTACCTAAAACTATAACCATAAAGCAAAGTCAACATTACTGTGGACCAAGATTTTGGAATTCATTACCTAGAGAACTAACATAAATCAATAACTATAACATATATATGAAAAAAAAAACCAAAAATAAAAAAGAGAGAGAGAGAGAGAAAGATGGGAAAGGGAGGTTAATTGGAAAGTTGGAGGGCAAGAGTGATATCTAATTGTAGTGCAGTGGAGATTTCATGTTATGCTAATAGTAATCTAATTTCATTGCTGTCTTATATTGTTGACTTTACTTATGGAGCTCGGGGCTAAGTCAGGATTCTGTGAGGCCTTTTCCCGGAGCTTCCTTGCTGCTATGAAAATGGATAAATAACTATAACAATAAATCATGAATCTATAACAGCAACAATAATAAATGAAATTAAAATGAAATGAAAAGTATTCACTCCATCTTTCACACAACTCATTGAGCTCCCATATCATTTCCCCGATCCTATTCTTCACACAGCTTACAACTTTGTTTCCCCTATTTTTCCTGAGTCTCATGTACTTCCAGAAAGTCTTCCTATATTTCCAAAAAGCCAGTTCATGCCTTTCTACCTTCTCCTTCCTATTTTTTTGCCTTACTCTGGCGAACCTGCTTAGCTCCTTCACGCTTCTTACAGCGATATTCATCCACAGAAACTCTATCTTGCAACATCCCCTAATAAGCTTCCTTCTTTTTCTTTACTGCCTCTTCAATCTCACTATTCCACCAAGCATCACCTCTATTGTTACCCACTGTTGTGGTGACACAGACCTGTTCAGCAGCAGTGACAACACAGTCCTTAAAACATTTCTGCATCCCTCTCACAAGACTTCAGTCTTGTTAGAATAATGCTGATGATCTTCAGGGAGCCTTTCAACCTTTATCCTTTCTATCCAGGGCCTCTTCCATTCCTTTTCCTCCAACCAACATTGAGTTTCACTCATGACACTACCAAGTAATGATCAGAACCAACATCCACGGGTGTGAACAACTAAGTGTTTCAGACCCTGGTCACAGACAACAAAATCTATCACACTCTTTTGACCAAAAGTGCGATTTTCTCAAGTATATGTGTAGATATATTTATGGTTGAAACACATGTTAGATACACACAAACCATTCAGAATTCAATTAATCTTTCACCATTATCATTCACACAGAATCATTAAACTTACCCAGAACATTGTCAGAAATTGTCTTCTGCACATCTACTATAGCATTGAAATCCCCTGCTATTATAACTATCTCTTTAGCACCAAACTGGCTCAAAACAGCTTTTAGATCATTCCAGAAATGTTCTTTCCTATTAGAAGGTTTCGAGTAACAAGCAGCATACACTACAACAATTCATATTCTCTGAAGTTTCACTTTCAAAGGAATCCAAAGAATTTTCTCACTTCTGCAGCTATAGTGAATCAAGTTGTTCTTCATCTTTTCACTTAAAATCACACTTACACCAGCCTGTCCTCTCACATTATCCAATACTCCAGACCACACACTCACTGTTCCATTCGCTTCTTCTATCCCAATTTCCTTCTTTTTGGTTTCACTTATGCACAGCACATCCAATTTATACTTATTCATCTCTTCAATCACTTCATTCATCTTGCAATTTATACCTCTAGGATTCCATGCATCAATCTTACACTCACTCAGCCAAGATCTCTTTCTGATTTGCCTTTTTCCAGTTCCAGGTCAATTGTGTGGTGGACCATCCTTCTCAAGTGTGGTAGGTCCACCGTATCCCACACTAGAGTCTGTATATTGATTTTGTTGCATCTTTTTAATCAGGTAAGTACACCAGTGTGGGGGATTAGTGCACAGCTGATGAGTTGGGGGCTTTTTGCCAATGTCAAACAGAACTAGCTGGCACCTCTCCAAGATTCACAGAGGCCCTTGTTGCTGTTCTGTGTGCCATTGTTCCCACGTAGCATCCACTTAGAAGCAATTATATATATATATCCATCCAGCCATCCATCTATGGTCTCTCCTTCTGGCAATATGTCCAGCCCATTGCCATTTCAGGGATTTAACTCTGATCATTATGTCTTCCACTCTTGTCATTTTTCTGATCCACGAGTTCCTCTTCTTATCGCTCCTGGTTACACCAAGCATGCATCTTTCCATGCAGTCTTTGTATGTCTCGTTTAGTTAAGGTCCATGTCTCTGCACCATATGTAAGCACTGGAAGGATGCACTGATCAAACACTTTTCTTTTAAGACATAATGCCATGTTGCTCTTGAAAATTATACTAATTCTTCCAAAAGCTCTGCAGGCAAGTTGTATACATTGATTGATTTCTTCATCAATGTGACCCTTACTTGATATCTGCTGTCCAAGATGAATGTAGGTATTGGTTATCTCCCACTTTCCTCCATCAATCGATAAATCTTCATTTCTTGTAAAAGCATTGTGCATCACTTTTGTCTTCTGAAAGTTCATTTTTAATCCCACTTCTTAACTCTTGTCAGCAAGTTCCTGGATCATTCTCTGCAGTTCTGATGAAGTTGTTGCAAAAATGACTACGTCATCAGCAAAATGAAGGTGGGTTAGATGATCTCCATTAATCTTTATCCCTTTGTTTTCCCAGTTCAGTGATTGATTTCCAATGTGGCATTAAAGAGTTTGGGAGATATAGTCACCTTGTCTCACTTCCATTCTAATTTTTATGGGTGCTGTATTCTCAAATAGCCGAATCTGTGCAATTGCATTTTCATAGATGTTAGTAATAATATTAATGTATGCATCTTCAATACCACAAGATTTCAAAGCCGTTGTAACTGCTGTTGGTTTCACCGAATCAAAGGCCTTTTCATAATTGATAAAAGCCATGCAGAATAGAAGTTCATATTCCCTTGCTCTTTCAATTAGTTATCTCAGTACATGGATATGATCTATAGTGCTGTAGCCACTCCTGAATCCAGCCTGTTCTCTTGGTTGAGCCATGTCTAGTGTCACCTTCAAACGGTGTGAAATAACTTTAGTGAAGATTTTATAAACCACTGATAGGAGGCTGAGAGGTCTGTAGTTCCTGAGATTCTCAATGTCATCTTTTTTATGTAGCAGGATCATTGTAGCATTGTTCCAATCCTCAGGAATCTTCCCTTCATTATGGCATCGAGTGAAAACTTGGGCGAGTACTGCTTCAGTTTCTCTACTTGCTTCTTGTATGATGTCAACGGTAATTCCATCTTCTCCTGGAGCTTTTCCCCGTTTCATGTTCTTGATTGCATGTGCAACTTCTGCTGGGAGGACTGGAAGAACTCGGGTACTTTTTGTCATGTCTGGAGTACATGTATCATCCCTTTCATATAGTTTTGAGTAGAAATTTTTCACTCTTGTCAAAATTTCACCTCTATTTCTTGTTACAGAACCATCTTCTTTTCTCAGAGCCATAATCTGTTTTCTTCCCTTATTCAGATGTCCCTTTGCTCTCTTCAGGCTTTGGTTGTTTTCAATTGCTTTCCTCACTAGTTCACAGTTGAATTTCCTTACGTCTTCAGTGATACTTTTTCTTACCGTTTTTGCATCAGAATTTTTGTTTTTCCTGATAATTTGTTCGTATGCAACTTGTTCTTGCTACCAGTTATTTTTGTTGCTGTTTCCATAAGAGCCTTGGTTAGTTTTCTGTGGTGTCAAGTTAATTCGTCGCGTGCGTCAATTCGTCGATCACGACGATTCGTCGAGCGTCAATTCGTCGCGGACAAATTCGTTGACTAAGTCAATTCGTAGCGTTTACAGATTTTGGTTACATACAAAACGAATGCAGGAAAACGTACGATTTAAAATTTTCGTGAAATCTAGTTTTCATTTCAGAACCATCAAATTTGGTATCATGAAACTCTAACTTAGACGCTAGACGGTTTTGCTAAGGGGTTGGAGCCCGGGGGTCAGAGCCCCCCCCTCATAAAATTTTTCGTAAAATCTACAATTTTCATTTTAGAACCACAAAATTTGGTATACTATCTCATGGTACTCTAACTTAGACGGTACACCATTTTTGGAACGGGTCAAGGCCCGGGGGTCAGAGCCCCCCACATACAAAATTTTCTTAAAAACTACAGTTTTCAATTCAGAACCACCAATTCTGGTATACTATCTCATGGTACTCTAACTTAGACGCTAGACGATTTTTGAAGGGGTTGCAACCCGGGGAGTAAGGGCCCCCTCATAAAAAAAATTCGCAAAATCTACATTTCAAAATTGTCTTTATTCTTTAAATAAAAATAGCATTTCTATGTACATGACAGTAGAATTCTGCCAATAAATACAGTGATATATACAACAGTTTTCAATTTAGAACCACCAAATTTGGTATACTATCTCATGGTACTCTAACTTAGACACTAGACGGTTTTTGGAAGGGATTGGAGCCGGGGGCAAGAGCCCCCTGTCATAAAAAAGCTGTAAAATCTACAGTAATCAATTTAGAACCACCAAATTTGGTATACTATCTCGTGGTACTCTAACTTAAACGGTAGACCATTTTTGGAACGGGTCAAGGCCAGGGGGTCAGAGCCCCTTCCACATACAAAATTTTCTTAAAAACTACAGTTTTCAATTCAGAACCACCAAATCTAGCATACTATCTCATGATACTCTAACTTAGACGCTAGACAGTTTTTGGAAGGGCTTGGAGCCCGGGGGTAAGAGCCCCCCCCAAATGCCGTAAAATCTACAGTATTCAATTTAGAACCACCAAATTTGGTATACTATCTCATGGTACTCTAACTTAGACGGTAGACCGTTTTTGGAACGGGTCAAGGCCCGGGGGTTAGAGCCCCCATAATTTTTTTTGTAAAATCTACAGTTTTGAATTCAGAACCATTTAGTATGGTATCATGAAACTCTAACTTAGACGCTAGACGTTTTTTGGAAGGGGTTAGAGCCCGGGGGTGAAAGCCCCCTTCATAAAAATTTTGTAAAATCTACAGTTTTCAATTTAGAGCCACCAAATATGATATAATATCTCATGGTACTCGAACTTAGACGGTAGACCGTTTTTGGAAGGGGTTGCAGCCCGGGGGTAAGGGCCCCCTTCATAAAAAAAATCGCAAAATCTAGTTTTCAATTCAGAACCACCAAATCTGGTATACTATCTCGTGGTATTCTAACTTAGACTGTAGACGGTTTTTGGAAGCGGTTGGAGCCTGGGGGTTAGAGCCCCCCTACAAAATTGCCGTAAAATCTAGTTTTCAATTTAGAACCACCAAATTTGGTGTCACAAAACTCTAACTTAGCAGAAGACCATTTTTGGAATGGATCGGGGGCCGGGAGGTCAGAACTCCCCTCCCCCCATCCCCACCCCCACCCCCGGTACAAAATCTTCGTAGAATCTACACTTCAAAATTGCCTTTATTCTTCAGTAAAATAACATTTCTATGTACATGACAATGGAATTCTGCCAATAAATACAGTGGTATATACATCAGCTGGAAAGTTCCAGTGAAACGTAAAACAAAATATTGTTAAAATCATAAAATTATTTCGCCACGTAGGCCAAAGGAGAGGCAGACAATAAAGCACGAGCGATACAAATGAAAATGTTTACCTACAGCATTGTAGACAGGGAAAGACATGATTCTATACTATGCACAAATTCCAATTAAGCATTACTACCATACTAAAGATTAAACATGCACAAGGTACTAATTCACATAAAAGACCATGGGTGAGAAGGAACTAACAGGTGCAACAGTATTTGGAGATATGACAGTAATGGTAGAAACAAATAAGCAGAAATACTAATCATATGTACAGAATTATGCAGTGACAAGAGAGAAATATGCTAAACGGACCCAGGAGAGCAACTTTACAAAAAAACAGAAATCGAACAGTAATGCAATGTACAAGTTTCATATCATATGTTCAGAACAATACAGTGACAAGGAAGAAAGCCGCTAAACATACCCAGAAGGGCAGCTTCTCATGAAACAGAAATGCAACAGTGATGCTACATTCAAAATTTACAACATATGTACAGAAGTATTCAGTGACAAGGGGAAATAACGCTAAATGTACTCAGAAGGGAATCTTGTTACATTAAATTATACACACAGTGACTAATATTTTAAAAATATATTCAACATAATGAAGGGGACATTGCATGGGCAGTAAACTGTGCAGAAGGAAGAATTATATACAACAACATAAAATCCAACATTATTGAAGAGAATATGGGAAACATGGTGAGCTATCTCCAATGGCACATAAAACAGAATAATCACAAATAGCGAAGCACCAAAATTAATACGAAAAACATGATTTGTTACAGTGAACATGGGCGACAACAAAAATCCCACTTATAGGTTGAGATGTAACTGCAAATTGTGGATATGGAACCACCCAGCCGATTGGGCCCAGGTGGATTGAAAAACGCTATCGGTGTTTGTTGAGGCAGCACGAGAGTGCTCCATTTGGAGGTGAGAGGTTAACCGTGCTAGGAAGAGTCTCCGAATGATAGCACTTGCCTCCTGAGGAAGTGGAATAAGAGCAGGGAAGCGTTGTTGAAGATGGAAAGCATAGACAGTGAACTTCACAAGAAGAAAAATGTAACGACATACAGGAGGCAAGTGAGTAGGTGGATGCTTTGTTTGGAGTAGCCAAGCATATGCAAGAAAGGGTAACGATCGAGCACAAATTCGATCAGCAAGACGAAATGCTGTGTTTAGGACTGGCAGGAGAATGGGGCAGAATAGGTATTGATGTTGGACGTCGCTGACTTCAGGGCAAAAGGAGCATTGTGGAGAGGTGAGAAGAGTCATGCGAAATAGTACTGATGGGGCGGGGAGACGAAGGTGAAGAAATTGCCAATGGACATTGAGTTCAAGAGGGGAGGAAAGTTGAGAGGTAGAGGCTGTCCAGATGGCGGGGAGAAGAGAAGGAGGAGCAGAATGCACAGAAAATGGAAGTGCGAGAGGGGAAAGAAGAAGCCAATAAAGAGAAGAGGAGGAGATAGAAGTAACTAGAACCGGGAGCTACGAATGAGGAGAAAGAACGGTAGAGAAAGAGGAACGGAGGGGACCGAGAAGAGACCATCAGGTGAAGCGAGGAGTGGAAAGAGGCTCCAAAGCGCTGTGCGAAGGAGAAGATATTCGTTAGCAAGAGTAATGGTTGGAGATAGAAACAGGGAAGAAAGAGGTCTCCAGGTTAGATCAGAAGTTACGAGAGAATGGACAGTTATCACACCAGAGCGGATCCAATGAGGAAAGTAGAAGTAAGGGAGGTTAGGAGGGTGAATAAGAGAAGAGAAGAAGAGAGGTTCATTAGGAGATCAAGGGTTGAAGAAGGAAATGAACGGAGAAGAGGAAGCGAACGAGAGAGAGAAAGGCCCTCTCGCAGGACAGGAGGGAGGTGGGATGGGAGAAGAGAGTACGCATCCATCTTCAGAAACAGTAAGGTGAAAGATGGGTCACGGGAAGAAGCTAGAACATTCAAGGTAGTGGTAAGGGACGGAACAGTTGAAGTGGCAAGGCGAATGAAATGAATAATGCGATGTGTTTTATAAAGGACAGCTGGATCAGGAAGCTGGATGCCACCTAATGAGGCTGGCAGATGAAGCGTGGCAGGTTTAACCCAGTGATGTGAAGACCAGATGACGGAAGTTGAGAGGCGAGTGATGGTCATCATTTGTGACAGGGGCACAACCGTCGACATCCAAGAGTATTCGCATAGGGAGATAAGTTGTCGACGAACAACGGCTGCTCGTTGACGGAACGATGTGAAAGGGCGGGCCTTACTCCAGTAGGCAGCATCCGTTGTATCCGGGGAAAAAGAGCAGTCCAGGTGGCGGATGCAGAAGCCAAGGGCAATCCAACATACGCACCGAGGATCTTCTGTGTAGTGGCTGTCCACTGCGCACCCCAAGGAGCATCGGTGCGGGCAGCCCAAGCCCCGCACCATAAGCCAGTATTTTTAGTGGCATTCAGCGCAGCTCCAGATATTGCAACATACTGTTGATATACAGAATACAGGCGATCAAATTGAGATTCATCTCGGACGCAAAAGGTCACATCATCAGCATAGGCGGTGAAAATTATTCGATGATGACGAGTACTAGCCACTGTCGGCGGTAGGACATCCAGGAGTGATCTTTGGGTTGCTAACAGGAAAGGCTCAAAAGCGAGAGCGAATAGCTGGCCGGAGAGCGGACATCCTTGCCGGATGCCCTGCTTAAACGGAATTGGAGCGGTTAGAAATGTGGCCGCTCGAACATGGAAACTGGCGCCCTGATAAAGGGCCAAGAGTGCGGAAGAAAAGGCAGGAGGAAAGCCAAGTTGTGAAAGGACAGCAGAGAGATAAAAGTGAGAAACGTTATCAAAAGCGGACTTTTGATCCAGATTGAGAAAGGCAAGAGGTTCATCAAAAGAACGAGCGAGGAAGTGAAGATGAAGGAGAAGAGAAACGTTAGTGGAAATAGTCCGACCAGGCACAGTGTATGTCTGGTGGGGAGAAATAACGAAAGAGAGAACAGAATTAAGGCGACGGGATAAGAGTTTTGTATAGAACTTATAGTCAGTGTTTAGGATAGAGATAGGGCGCCAGTTTCCAAGATCCAAGAGGTCACCCTTCTTAGGAAGGAGGATGATGTGTGCCAAAGTAAAGTCGGGCGGTAACGCAGGAGAGGAAAAAGCAGACGAGAAACACGCAGACAGAAAAGGCCGAAGGCACGGTAGAAAAGCACGATAAAAGGACAGAGGAAGGCCATCAGGTCCAGGAGCGGCATGAGGATTGAGAGTAGCGAACACCTCGCGGAGTTCGCGAAGAGAGAAAGGGGATAGTAAAGAAGTAGATAAAGTAGAGGGGACCTGAGGAAGAGAGGAGAGAAGAGGAGAAGCTAATGAGGATGACGACTGCGTTACCGCACTGTACTTGGTGGTGAAATACTGTCTGGTGAAGGTGCATAGCTTCGATGGGTTCGAAGTGATGGAACCATCCTGGAGGCGAAGATGATGCAAAGATGTAGCAGAACGATATTGAGATTCCAAGGCGGTTAAGTAATCGTGAGAATCAGCTGTAGGGGAGAGATGCAAGAAATGCAGGCTGCATCGGATGCGCGAGGAAAACGCAAAGCGTGGAGATCTGCCAGATAGCCGGGGTATTGCGGATCATCAAGAGAGAGCATCGACAATAGAGCACGTAGATTCGCAATTTTCATATCGCTCTCATTCCGAGAGGCATGGGAGTAGGGCCGTACAAAAAGGACCAAGTCATGTTTGACACTGAGCCACAGTTGCATCGCGTCGGACGTAGTATCAATAAGGGGATGACGACTTCGGAGGAACTCACGCACAGCAACACAAAATTGTTGATCATCCAGGAGCGAGTCCGGAAAAGTCCATACTCGGTGAGTCCTTGAAGGTGAAGGCGAAACACGCACCGACAGACTGACAATACTGTGGTCTGAAGCGGCGGAAGGATGATGGGCAGCAGTTGCGATCGATGGGAGAAGAGCAGTGGAAACATAAAATTTATCCAGCCGTGCTGCCGTAGTGCTGCCATGGATGGAAGAGCGCCAGGTAAAAGAGATTTCCGACGGGTGTAGATGCCGGAATGCATCAACCAATTGAAAATCATCAACTAGCTGAGAAATCTGTAATACACGTTGTCTGCGGTATTCTCCAACGGTTGAATTGCGGTCAAGGGCCGGCAACAACGTACAATTGAAATCTCCGCCGATGAGAATATATTCAGACGGTGGGATGCATGACAGCTCTGTACGGAGTGTGGAGAGAAGATCAGGTAACAGACGCTCATCACAGGGGACATATATGTTAAAAACATAATAGGTCACGTTTTCAATGCAAAAGGCAACGACCTGGAGGTTGTCCACATGTAAGGCACGAATCACTGGCGTCCAAATCAGAGGGAGTAGGCGGTGATGGATCCCAATTGCAAGGCTACCATTCCGTCCAACTCGATAAGCATGGTGAAAATCGTAGGGCCAAGCCCGCCAACGAGAGAACAAAGTGGCAGCAGAGCAATTGGTCTCTTGGAGCAAGAGAAAATCTGCGTGTAGAGGCGCCAAGTCCTAATACACTAGAGCATTTCTAGGAGAAGCAGAGAACCCTCTGCAGTTAAGTGTGACCACCTTGAATCGGTAGGTCCTTCCCAGGTCGACACGCACGTGCGCTGGAATCTGTTATTTTCTTCGCTTGCTTCTTCATTCTGTCAACACTAAATTTGAGATCGGGATAGGAAAGCACAAGATTTCGAAACACAGATATCACCCAAGAAACTTGGGTTAGAACAGTAGGAAGATCAAGCATATGACGTGCAACAAACTGATTAAAGAATCTAGGATGTTTATGAGAGCATAATACTTCATATATTTTATGAAGAGAAAGCGGACCTACCGGTATACAGTTTTCAATTTAGAACCACCAAATTTGGTATACTATCTCATGGTACTCTAACTTAGACGGTAGACGGTTTTTGGAACGGGTCGGGGCCCTGGGGTTTAGAGCCCCCCCCAATACAAAATTTTCGTAAAAATCTACAATTTTCAATATAGGACCACCAAATTTGGTATACTATCTCATGGTACTCTAACTTAGACGGTAGATGGTTTTTGAAACAGGTCGAGCACGGGGTCAGAGCCCCCCCATAAAAATTTTCGTAAAAACTACAGTTTTCAATTTAGAACCACCAAATTTGGTATACTATCTCACGAAACTCTAACTTAGACTGTAGACGGTTTTTGGAAGCGGTTGGAGCCAGGGGGGGTCAGAGCCACCCCCTTCCATACAAAAATTTTCGTAAAATCTACAGTTTTCAATTTAGTACCGCCAAATTTGGTATACTATCTCATGGTACTCTAACTTAGACGGTAGACAGTTTTTGGAATAAGTCAAGGCGCAGGGGGTAAGAGCCCCCACATACAAAGTTTCGTAAAATCTATAGTTTTCAATTTAGAACCACCAAATTTGGTATCATGAAACTCTAACTTAGACGGGAGCCGGTTTTTGGAACGGGTCGGGGCCCGAGGGGTCAGAGCCCTCCACCCGTAAAAATTTTCTTAGAATATGCCGTTTTCAATTTAGAACCACCAAACTTGGTATACTATCTCATGGTATTTTAACTTCGACCGCAGATGGTTTTTTTGGAAAGGGTTGGAGCTTAGGGTTTAGAGCCCCCCCCCCCCCCCATAAAAAATTTTGTGAAATCTATAGTTTTCAATTTTTCAATTTAGAACCACTAAATTTGGTATACTACATCATGGTACTCTAACTTAGACGGTAGACGGTTTTCAGAACGGGTTGGGGCACGGGTGGTTAGAATCCCCCCCCCCACACACACACACACAAATTTTGTAAAATCTATAGTTTTCAATTTAGAACCACCAAATTTGGTATAGTATATCATGGTAATCTAACTTAGACGGTTTTCGGAACGGGTCGGGGCACGGGGGTTTCAGCCCCCCTCTACAAAATTTCCGTGAAATCTACAGTTTTCAATTAAAAACCACCAAATTTGGTATACTATATCATGGTACTCTAACTTAGACGGTTTTCGGAACGGGTCGGGGCACGGGGGTTTCATCCCCCCCATTTTTTTTCGTGAAATCTTCAATTTTCAATTTAGAACCACCAAATTTGGTATACTATCTCATGGTAGTCTAACTTAGCCGGCAGACGGTTTTGGGAACGGGACGGGCACTGGGTCAGAGTCCACCTCATAAAATTTTTTGTAAAATCTACATTTCAAAATTGTCTTTATTCTTCAAATAAAAATAGCATTTCTATGTACATGACAGTAGAATTCTGCCAATAAATACAGTGATATATACAACAACTGGAAAGTTCCAGTGAAACGTAAAACAAAATATTGTAAAATCATAAAATTATTTCACACTCAAAATTTACATCATATATACAGAAGTATTCAGTGACAAGGGGGAGAATCGCTAAAAGTGCTCAGAAGAGCATCTCCTTACATTAAATTATATACACAGGGACAATAAAATTTCAAAATATATTCAACATAATGTAGGGGACATTGTGTGTGCAGTAAACTGTGCAGAAGAAAGAATTATATACAACATAAAATACAACAAAATCGAAGAGATCATGGGAAACATGGTGAGCTATCTCCAATAGCACATATAACAGAATAATCACAAATAGCGAATCATGTGGGTGAAAAAGGAGACTCCACCTAGGAGCCTCATACCACCAAAATTAATACGTAAAATCATGAGTTGTGACAGTGAATGTGGGCAACAACAAAAATCACACCTATAAGTTGAGATGTAGCTACAAATTGTGGATATGAAACCACCCAGCCGATTGGGCCCAGGTGGATTGAAAAACGTTATCGGTGTTTGTTGAGGCAGCACGAGAGTGCTCCATTCGGAGACGAGTGGTTAACCGTGCTAGGAAGCGTCTCCGAATGATAGCACTTGCCTCCTGAGGAGGTGGAGTAAGAGCAGGGAGGCGTTGTTCAAGATGGAAAGCATATACAGTGAACTTCACAAGAAGAAAAATGTAACGACATACAGGAGGCAAGTGAGTAGGTGGATGCTTTGTTTGGAGTAGCCAAGCATATGCAAGAAATGGTAACGATCGAGCACAAATTCGATCAGCAAGACGAAATGCTGTGTTTAGGACTGGCAGGAGAATGGGGCAGAATAGGTATTGATGTTGGACGTCGCTGACTTCAGGGCAAAAGGAGCATTGTGGAGAGGTGAGAAGAGTCATGCGAAATAGTACTGATGGGGCGGGGAGACGAAGGTGAAGAAATTGCCAATGGACATTGAGTTCAAGAGGGGAGGAAAGTTGAGAGGTAGAGGCTGTCCAGATGGCGGGGAGAAGAGAAGGAGGAGCAGAATGCACAGAAAATGGAAGTGCGAGAGGGGAAAGAAGAAGCCAATAAAGAGAAGAGGAGGAGATAGAAGTAACTAGAACCGGGGAGCTACGAATGAGGAGAAAGAACGGTAGAGAAAGAGGGGCGGAGGGGACCGAGAAGAGACCATCAGGGGAAGCGAGGAGTGGAAAGAGGCTCCAAAGCGCTGTGCGAAGGAGAAGATATTCGTTAGCAAGAGTAATGGTTGGAGATAGAAACAGGGAAGAAAGAGGTCTCCAGGTTAGATCAGAAGTTACGAGAGAACGGACAGTTATCACACCAGAGCGGATCCAATGAGGAAAGTAAAAGTAAGGGAGGTTAGGAGGGTGAATAAGAGAAGAGAAGAAGAGAGGTTCATCTAGAAGATCAAGAGTTGAAGAAGGAAATGAACGGAGAAGAGGAAGCGAACGAAAGAGAGAAAGGCCCTCTCGCAGGACAGAAGGGAGGTCGGACGGAAGAAGAGAGTATGAATCCATCTTCAGAAACAGTAAGAAGGTGAAAGATGGGTCACGAGAAGAAGCAAGAACATTCAAGGTAGCGGTAAGGGACGGAACAGTTGAAGTGGCAAGGCGAATGAAATGAATAATGCGATGTGTTTTATAAAGGACTGCTGGATCAGGAAGCTGGATGCCACCTAATGAGGCTGGTAGATGAAGCGCGGCAGGTTTAACCCAGTGATGTGAAGTCCAGATGACGGAAGTTGAGAGGCGAGTGATGGTCATCATTTGTGACACGGGAACAACGGTCGACATCCAAGAGTATTCGCATAGGGAGATAAGTTGTCGACGAACAATGGCTGCTCGTTGACGGAACGATGTGAAAGGGCGGGCCTTACTCCAGTAGGCAGCAGCCCGTTGTATCCGGGGAAGAAGAGCGGTCCAGGTGGCAGATGCAGAAGCCAAGGGCAAACCGACATACGCACCGAGGATCTTCTGTGTAGTGGCTGTCCACTGCGCACCCCAAGGAGCATCGGTGCGGACAGCCCATGCCCCGCACCACAAGCCAGTACTTTTAGTGGCATTCAGCGCAGCTCCAGATATTGCAACATATTGTTGATATACAGAATACAGGCGATCAAATTGAGATTCATCCCGGACACAAAAGGTCACATCATCAGCATAGGCGGTGAAAATTATCCGATGATGACGAGTACTAGCCACTGTCGGCGGTAGGACATCCAGGAGTGATCTTCGGGCTGCTAACAGGAAAGGCTCAAAAGCGAGAGCGAATAGCTGGCCGGAGAGCGGACATCCTTGTCGGATGCCTCGCCTAAACGGAATTGGAGCGGTTAGAAATGTGGCCGCTCGAACATGGAAACTGGCGCCCTGATAAAGGGCCAAGAGAGCGGAAGAAAAGGCAGCAGGAAAGCCAAATCGTGAAAGGACAGCAGAGAGATAAAAGTGAGACACGTTATCAAAAGCGGACTTTTGATCCAGATTGAGAAAGGCAAGAGGTTCATCAAAAGAGCGAGCGAGGAAGGGAAGATGAAGGAGAAGAGAAACGTTAGTGGAAATAGTCCGACCAGGCACAGTGTATGTCTGGTCAGGAGAAATAACGAAAGAGAGAACAGAATTAAGGCGACGGGATAAGAGTTTTGTATAGAACTTATAGTCAGTGTTTAGGATGGAGATAGGGCGCCAGTTTCCCAGATCCAAGAGGTCACCCTTCTTAGGAAGGAGGATGATGTGTGCCAAAGTAAAGTCGGGCGGTAACGCAGGAGAGGAAAAAGCAGACGAGAAACACGCAGACAGAAAAGGCAGAAGGCACGGTAGAAAAGCACGGTAAAAGGACAGAGGAAGGCCGTCAGGTCCAGGAGCAGCATGAGGATTGAGAGTAGCGAACGCCTCACGGAGTTCGCGAAGAGAGAAAGGGGAAAGTAAAGAAGTAGATAAAGTAGAGGGGACCTGAGGAAGAGAGGAGAGAAGAGGAGAAGCTAATGAGAATGAAGACTGCGTTACTGCACTGTACTTGGCGGTGAAATACTGTTTAGTGAAAGTGCATAGCTTCGATGGGTTCGAAGTGATGGAACCATCCTGGAGGCGAAGATGACGTAAAGATGTAGCAGAGCGATGTTGAGATTCCAAGGCGGTTAAGTAATCGTGAGAATCAGCTGTAGGGGAGAGATGCAAGAAATGCATCCTGCAGGCTGCATCGGATGCGCGAGGAAGAAGCACGGCGTGAAGATCTGCCAGATAGCCGGGGTATTGCGGATCATCAAGAGAGAGCATCGACAATAGAGCACGTAGATTCGCAATTTTCATATCGCTCTCATTCCGAGAGGCATGGGAGAAGCGCCGTACAAAAAGGACCAAGTCGTGTTTGACACTGAGCCACAGTTGCATCGCGTCTGACGTAGTATCAAGAAGGGGCTGACGACTTCGGAGGAACTCACGCACAGCAACACAAAATTGTTGATCATCCAGGAGCGAGTCCGGAAAAGTCCATACTCGTCGAGTCCTGGAAGGTGAAGGAGAAACACACACCGACAGACTGACAATACTATGGTCTGAAGCGGCGGAAGGATGATGGGCAGCAGCTGCGATCGACGGGAGAAGAGCAGTCGAAACATAAAATTTATCCAGCCGTGCTGCCGTAGTGCTGCCATGGATGGAAGAGCGCCAGGTAAAAGAGATTTCCGACGGGTGTAGATGCCGGAACGCATCAACCAATTGAAAATCATCAACAAGCTGAGAAATCTGTAATACACGTTGCCTGCGGTATTCGCCAACGGTTGAATTGCGGTCAAGGGCCGGCAACAACGTACAATTGAAATCTCCGCCGATGAGAATATATTCAGATGGTGGGATGCATGACAGCTCTGTACGGAGTGTGGAGAGAAGATCAGGTAACAGACGCTCATCACAGGGGACATATATGTTAAAAACATGATAGGTCACGTTTTCAATGCAAAAGACAATGACCTGGAGGTTGTCCACATATAATGCACGAATCACTGGCGTCGTTATCAGAGGGAGTAATCGGTGATGAATCCCAATTGCAAGGCCACCATTCCGTCCATCTCGATAAGCATGGTGAAAATCGTAGGGCCAAGCCCGCCAACGAGAGAACAAAGTGGTAGCAGAGCAATTGGTCTCTTGGAGCAAGAGAAGATCTGCGTGTAGAGGCACCAAGTCCTCATACACTAGGGCATTTCTAGGAGAAGCAGAGAACCCTCTGCAGTTAAGTGTGACCACCTGGAATCGGTAGGTCCTTCCCAGGTCGACACGCACGTGCACTGGAATCTGTTATTTTCTTCGCTTGCTTCTTCATTCTGTCAACACTAAATTTGAGATCGGGATAGGAAAGCACAAGATTTCGAAACACAGATGTCACACTAGAAACTTGGGTTAGAACAGTAGGAAGATCAAGCATATGACGTGCAACAAACTGATTAAAGAATCTAGGATGTTTATGAGAGCATAGTACTTCATATATTTTATGAAGAGAAAGCGGACCTACCGGTATATCCGCCCTCGCTTCAGCTAGGTATCGGAGAAAAGAATCTAGGGAAAGCACTGGGGGTGGAGTCTTAGCACCTGGAATCACAGCAGGATGTCGACTTATTCGTGGCAAAGTACGTCGTTGAGAGGAGGAGCGGGAAGATGAGTCAACAGAACGACCTCTTGCAGCACCGGTGCGAGGAGGGAGCGGAGACTGCGGAGCACTCCAGGACTCCCGTTGAGCAGGCTTGCTGGTAGTTGTAGGGTCAGAGTCATTGCCAGAATAGTCACTAACAGTAGGGCAGTCCATGTCAGTAAGTGTACTTGGGGTGTCTTCATCCGACGGAGGATGAAGGTCAGCAGTCAGGTCAGCTGGAGCTGCAAGGAACGTGGGCGGAGCAGTCGGCACCAGAGGAGGAAAGTCCACTGTCAATAATTGTGGGACAGGAACCCGTGGAGAAAGATCCGATGGTAGAGCAGGTTGATGAAGTTCTGAAGACACCTCCTTGGAAGCGGCAGGGGCTGAGAAAACAGGGTTGTCACGAGTGACTTTTGGTCCCGAAGACTGAGGTACAGCAGGGCGGCGGAAGCACTCACTTCGTTGATGGCCATACGCCTTACAAGTCTGACAATGAAAGGAGGTCAAAACGTCGATGCGTCGTATCTGGTCTCCGCATTTTACAGTGAAGAGAGTAGGAAAAGTCTTGATATGTTCATCCGAAGAGAATACTACTCGTGCAACTCGTCGGGCACTTTCAATTGAACGATCATCCTCGTCCTTTGGAGCAGCGGAGTGTGTGGTAATGTTACCCACAACACGACCGGATTGCATAAGAAAAGCACAAAGCATAGCATCTGTGACTTCAGGATGTACTGGGTACATCGAGACCGTTACTGGTCTTTGGGCGACAGGCTCAGGAAATAATTGGTGATCACCAACAATCAGCCCAGTCTGTAAAACTGAGGTAGCATCTGCCGCATGAAAGAAATAAACAACGACACTCGGCCCTCTGCGCGACATATGACGTATCGCTGACGGAGAGAACTTTTGTTTCAGAGCAGTAGAGTACATTTTGAGTGGTGTGTCTGGCAGCGCCTCAAAGCACACACCCAACTCAGTAGCCGTGGTGAAAGAAGTACCTGCTGGAGAATCCACTGGAATTTCGAGCACAACCTCATTACCAGAGCGACGGACATGAGGTTTTAAAGCTGCGGCTTCCGCTCGCAGGGAATTAGACTTGGGCTGAAGCCTCTGGGAAGTTACCGCTGAAGAATAGGAGCGAGGAGCAGTAGAAGTGGAGGTTGAAGGCAGAGGAGCACCGCCATCCATAGTGTCCATGACGTCTTCTGTCACTATATGAGAAGCAGCTGGGGCAAGAGCTGTAATAGTGACGTCAGGGGAGGAAAACGATACGCTGCCAACGGTTGACGTCGACCCGGAGGGCAACGTGACAACGCCACCGCTGGGCAAAGTGCCGAGATCACCGGAAGTGATGTCAGGGTTGACAACACCACCGGATGACGCCATTTTAATGGCGCCGAGATAACTAGGCTTCTACCAGCTCGGTAGGAATTATAAACACGACGATAAGAAACGAAAAAAGGCACTCACCACTTCGGGAGATGTCCGAAACGAAGCACCAAACCTTTATAGTGGAGGTAAGCACAAACTCAGTAATCCTAGTAGCCTAAATACTTGTTATTCAAACAAAACTCACGGAGCTCAATTTCCGTAAGATCTACAGTTTTCAATTCAGAACCACCAAATTTGGTATACTATCTCATGGTGCTCTAACTTAAATGGTAGACGGTTTTTTGGAACGGGTCAAGGCCCGGGGGTAAGTGCTTCGACATACAAAATTCTTCTTGACAAGTGGTCAGAAGCCAGCCCCTAGATCACTCCGCCGCCGTAGCGGCACACGTTGAAATGTATTTTTCATACGGCCCCAAACGCTCTTATGGACATACTAGATTGAACTGAACGAAAATAAATCATTAATATAATTTGTACTAGCAGGGATACCAGTTATTTGCCAGGTACATATTACTATTTGTGGAATCACCAAGTTCAGCGTGTGAAAGTTAATGAATGAAAAAGATATTCCTGCAATTTTCCAGTAAACTTATTTTAAATTTTTTGATTTAGTTAATTTAATTTTGCGAAACAAAAAGAAAGAAAAAGGAATGGGAATATTTACCATCTAGGAGACATCTATAGAACTGCAGTACATCTGGCGTGTGCTTCTGTGAATCCCGCAACAAAGAAATGCAATGTACCTATGTGATGTCGATTGCGTTCGACTTCACATTGGCATTGATCATCTTTTTCTTACCGTTTTGAATTTTGAATATCTGGAACTCTCTATTTACATTACATTATATTTCTTCCTGATAAGCCGTTCGTTGGTAGTGAAAGCTAAACTATATTGATTTGGGTTTTTAATACACCATTAAACGCATATTTTTGCACTTTATTGTTATCTACAGTCTCTAACTTAGACCGTAGGTTGGTTAGTTGGTTGGTTGATGGTTTATGGTGCAAGGCCCTCAAAGGGCCAAAGAGCGCCTTAGAACGTAGATAGGGTATTCTTAAGAGTAAAAAACGGAGCTTTTTATGAAAATTTTGTTTGGGGCTCCCTTGAACAGGGCCCCGACCCCTTCCCAAAACCGTCTACCGTCTGAGTTAGATAGTATACCAAATTTGGTAGTTATAAATTGAAAACCGTAGATTTTATGAAGTTTTTATGGGGGGGGGGGGAGAGCTCTCACCCCAGGTTCCAACCCCTTCCAAAAACCGTCTAGCGCCTAAGTTAGAGTTTCGTGATACCATATTTGATGGTTCTGAATTGAAAACTGTAGATTTTACAAAAAAAAAAAAAATTATGGTGGCGGGCGCTCTGACCCCGGGCCTTGACCCGATCCAAAAACGGTCTACCGTCTAAGTTAGAGTACCATGAGATAGTATACCAAATTTGGTGGTTCTAAAGTGAAAACTGTAGATTTTACGAATTTTTTTTAATAAAGGGCGCCCTTACCCCCCAGGCTGCAACCCTTTCCAAAAACGGTCTACCGTCTAAGTTAAAGTACCATGAGATAGTATACCAAATTTCGCAGTTCTGAATTGAAAACTGTAGATTTTACGAAATTTTATGAGGGGGGGGCTTTCACCCCCGAGATCTAACCCCTTCCAAAAAGCGTCCAAGTTAGAGTTTCATGACACCAAAATTATGGGGGCGGGGCTCTGACCCCCGGGCCTTGACCCGTTCCAAAAACGGTCTACCGTCTAAGTTGGAGTACCATGAGATAGTATACCAAATTTGGTGGTTCTAAATTGAATACTGTAGATTTTATGGCATTTTTTATGACGGGGGGGGGTGCTCTTACCCCCGGGCTCCAACCCCTTCCAAAACTGTCTAACGTCCAAGTTAGAGTATCATGAGATAGTATACCAGATTTGGTGGTTCTGAATTGAAAACTGTAGTTTTTAAGAACATTTTGTATGTGGGGGGGGGGGGGGGGGGCTCTGACCCCCGGGCCTTGACCCATTCCAAAAACGATCTACCGTCTAAGTTAGAGTACCATGAAATAGTGTACCAAATTTGGTGGTTCTAAATTGATTACTGTAGATTTTACGGCTTTTTTTATGACAGGGGGCACTTGCCCCCGGGCTCCAATCCCTTCCAAAAACCGTCTAGCGTCTAAGTTAGAGTACCATGAGATAGTATACCAGAATTGGTGGTTCTGAATTGAAAACTGAAGTCAGCGACGTCCAACATCAATACCTATTCTGCCCCGTTCTCCTGCCAGTCCTAAACACAGCATTTCGTCTTGCTGATCGAATTTGTGCTCGATCGTTACCATTTCTTGCATATGCTTGGCTACTCCAAACAAAGCATCCACCTACTCACTTGCCTCCTGTGTGCCGTTATATTTTTCTTCTTGTGAAGTTCACTGTCTATGCTTTCCATCTTCAACAACGCTTCCCCGCTCTTATTCCACCTCCTCAGGAGGCAAGTGCTATCATTCGGAGACGCTTCCTAGCACGGTTAACCACTCGCCTCCAAATGGAGCACTCTCGTGCTGCCTCAACAAACACCGATAGCGTTTTTCAATCCACTTGGGCCCAATCGGCTGGGTGGTTCCATATCCACAATTTGCAGTTACATCTCAACCTATAAGTGGGATTTTTGTTGTCGCCCACGTTCACTGTAACAAATCATGTTTTTACGTATTAATTTTGGTGCTTCGCTATTTGTGATTTTTCTGTTTTAATGTGCCATTGAAGATAGCTCAATATGTTTCCCATGTTCTCTTCGATAATGTTGGGTTTTATGTTGTTGTATATAATTCTTCCTTCTGCACAGTTTACTGCCCACGCAATGTCCCCTTCATTATGTTGAATATTTTTTTAAAATATTAGTCACTGTGTGTATAATTTAATGCAACAAGATGCCCTTCTGAGTACATTTAGCGTTATTTCCCCTTGTCACTGAATACTTCTGTACATATGTTGTAAATTTTGAATGTAGCATCACTGTTGCATTTCTGTGAATTAGTACCTAATGTTTAATCTTTAGTATGGTAGTAATGCTTAATTGGAATTTGTGCATAGTATAGAATCATGTCTTGCCCTGTCTACAATACTGTAGGTAAACATTTTCGTTTGTATCGCTCGTGCTTTATTGTCTGCCTCTCCTTCGCCCTACGTGGCGAAATATTTTTTATGATTTTAACAATATTTTGTTTTACGTTTCACTGGAACTTTCCAGCTGATGTATATACCGCTGTATTTATTGGCAGAATTCCATTGTCATGTACATAGAAATGTTATTTTACTGAAGAATAAAGGCAATTTTGAAATGTAGTTTTTAAGAAAATTTTGTATGTGGGGGGCTCTGACCCCCGGGACTTGACCCGTTCCAAAAACGGTGTACAGTCTAAGTTAGAGTACCATGAGATTCTAAAATGAAAGTTGTAGATTTTACGAAATTTTTATGAGGGGGGGCCTCTGACCCCCGGGCTCCAACCCCTTCTTAAAAAAAAACCCGTCTAGCGTCTAAGTTAGAGTTTCATGATACCAAATTTGATGGTTCTGAAATGAAAACTAGATTTCACGAAAATTTTGTATGTGGGGGGGGGGGGGGGGGGGCTCTGACCTCCTCCGGGCCTTAACCCGTTCCAAAAACCGACAACCGTCTACGTTAGGGTACCATGAGATAGGATACCTGATTTGGTGGTTCTGAATTGAAAACTGTAGATTTTACAAAAAATTTGTATATGGGGGCGGGGGCTCTGACCAACCGGGCCCTGACCCTTCCAAAAACCGTCTACCGTCTAATATTTTTAGTGCCAAAGAAAAAGCGTAATATTCCTTTCCTGTCTGAGTGTCCAAACTTTATAAATTTGATCAGGGAGGAAGACGTTCGAAATCGTACATTTTCCTGCATTCGTTTTGTATGTAACCAAAATCTGTAAACGCGACGAATTGACGTAGTCGACGAATTTGTCCGCGACGAATTGACCTATAACCGTTTTCTGTTAATTTCAGAGATGTCCACTTCTTCCGACGTTAGACCTTCTAGAGCAGAGAATCCGTTCCTCAAAAATTCGTCATAGAAGACTGCAGTGTGCTAAACAAGTTCAACACAGGTAGTGACCATAGATTGGTGAGATGTAAGATGCACCTCAACACTAAACTCGAACGTAGCAAGCTCATAAGACAAACAAAATCTATTGACATAACCAACCTTAAAAAACACCATAATACCTTCAAGTTGGAACTGAAGAACAGGTTCTCTGGGTTAGAAGGCCTAACATCGGAAGAAGTGGACATCTCTGAAGTTAACAGAAAAGTAACCAAAGCTCTTATGGAAACAGCAACAAAATTAGCTGGGTCTAAGAACAAGTTGCATGTGAACAAATTATCAGGAAAAACCAAAATGTTGATGCAAAAAAGAAGAGAGATGAGGACAACTAAAGAAGATGTGACTTTCAAAGTGGAATATATAGAGCTATGCAAGACAGTAAGAAAAAGTATCACTGAGGACGTAAGAAAATTCAACTGTGAACTAGTGAGGAAAGCAATTGAAAACAACCAAAGCCTAAAGATAGCAAAGGGACATCTCAGTAAGGGAAGAAAACAGATTATGGCACTGAGAAAAGAAGATTGTTCTGTAACAAGAAATAGAGGCAGAAATTTTGACAAGAGTGAAAGATTTCTACTCCAAATTATATGAAAGGGATGATATATGTACTCCAGACATCATGAAAGATACCAGTACCAGAGTTCCTCCAGTCCTTCCAGCAGAAGTTGCATATGCAATCAAGAACATGAAGCGGGGAAAAGCTCCAGGAGAAGATGGAATTACTGTAGACATCATACAAGAAGCAAGTGGAGAAATCGAAACAGTACTCGCCCAAATTTTCACTCGATGCCTTAATGAAGGAAAGATTCCTGAGGATTGGAACACCGCTACAATGATCCTGCTACATAAGAAAGGTGACATTGAGGATCTTGGAAACTACAGACCTATCAGCCTCCTATCAGTAGTTTATAAAATCTTCACTAAAGTTCTTTCACACCGCTTGAAGGTAACACTGGACATGGCTCAACCGAGAGAACAAGCTGGATTCAGGAGTGGCTACAGCACAATAGATCATATCCACGTGCTGAGAGAACTTATTGAAAGAGCGAGGGAATATGAACTTCCATTGTGCATGGCTTTTATCGATTATGAAAAAGCCTTTGATTCGGTGAAACCATCAGCAGTTACAATGGCTCTGAAAATTTGCGGTATTGAAGATGCATACATTAATATTATTAATAACATCTATGAAAATGCAAGTGCAAAGATTAGGCTGTTTGAAAATACAACACACGTAAAAATTGGAAAGGGAGTGAGACAAGGTGACACCATATCTCCGAAGCTCTTTAATGCCACATTGGAGGGTGTTTTTCAGTCGCTGAGGTGGGAAAACAAGGGGATAAAGATTAATGGAGATTATCTAACCCACCTTCGTTTTGCTGATGACATAGTCATTTTTGCAAGTACCCCATCAGAGCTGCAGAGTATGATCCAGGAACTTGCTGACAAGAGTAAAGAAGTGGGATTAAAAATGAACTTTCAGAAGACAAAAGTGATGTTCAATGCTTTTACAAGAAATGAAGATTTATCGATTGATGGAGAAAAGCTGGAGATAACAGACACGTACGTTTATCTTGGACAGCAGATATCAAGTGAGGGTCACATTGATGAAGAAATTAATCGGCGTACAAAACTTGCCTGGAGAGCTTTTGGAAGAAACAGCATAATTTTCAAGAGCAATATGCCATTATGTCTTAAAAGAAAAGTGTTTGATCAATGCATCCTTCCAGTGCTTACGTATGGTGCAGAGACGTGGACCTAAACTAAACGAGACATACAAAGGCTGCAGACAACTCAAAGAAGCATGTAGAGGTGCATACTTGGTGTAACCAGGAGAGATAAGAAGAGGAACTCGTGGATCCGAAAAATGACAAGAGTGGAAGACATCATGATCAGAGTTAAATCCCTGAAATGGCAATGGGCTGGACATACTGCCAGAAGGACAGATCATCGATGGACAGCCGAAATTTTAGATTGGATTCCAAGGGACAGGAAAAGACCCAGAAGAAGACCACATGGGAGATGGGTGGATGAAATTCGAAAGTATGCAGGGGTGACATGGAGGAGACTGGCACAAGACAGACCGTTGTGGAGGAAACTTGAGGAGACCTTCGTCCAGCAGTGGATTGATAATGGTTGACAATGATGATGATGATGATGATATATGTGTAAATGAATATTAACATACAAGCAATCTACCCTCATAAACAAACAGATAAGGTTTTTGGCCTTATTTGTTTGTTTATGAGGGTAGATTGCTTGTATGTTAATGTTCTTTTGCATACACTAACTACATCTAATACTTGCAGCATTGCACAGTTTTGTTGTGGTTTATATAATATTACATGAGTGAAAATTTAACTTTCCTATGGTATATATATCATCATCATCATTGTCAACCATTATCAATCCACTGCTGGACGAAGGTCTCCCCAAGTTTCCTCCACAATGGTCTGTCTTGTGCCAGTCTCCTCCATGTCACTCCCACATACTTTCGAATTTCATCCACCCATCTTCCATGTGGTCTTCTTCTGGGTCTTTTCCTGTCCCTTGGAATCCAATCTAAAATTTCGGCTGTCCATCGATGGTCTGTCCTTCTGGCAGTATGTCCAGCCCATTGCCATTTCAGGGATTTAACTCTGATCATGATGTCTTCCACTCTTTGTCATTTTTCGTATCCACGAGTTCCTCTTCTTATCTCTCCTGGTTATACCAAGTATGCACCTCTCCATGCTGCTTTGAGTTGTCTGTAGTCTTTGTATGTCTCTTTTAGTTAAGGTCCACGTCTCTGCAGCATACATAAGCACTGGAAGCATGCATTGATCAAACACTTTTCTTTTAAGACATAATGGCATATTGCTCTTGAAAATTATGCTGTTTCTTCCAAAAGCTCTCCAGGCAAGTTTTGTACGCCGATTAATTTCTTCATCAATGTGACCCTCACTTGATATCTGCTGTCCAAGATAAAGGTACGTGTCTGTTATCTCCAGCTTTCTCCATCAATCGATAAATCTTCATTTCTTGTAAAAGCATTGAACATCACTTTTGTCTTCTGAAAGTTCATTTTTAATCCCACTTCTTTACTCTTGTCAGCAAGTTCCTGGATCATACTCTGCAGCTCTGATGGGGTAGTTGCAAAAATGACTACGTCATCAGCAAAACGAAGGTGGGTTAGATAATCTTCATTAATCTTTATCCCGTTGTTTTCCCAGTTCAGTGATTGAAAGACATTTTCCAATGTGGTTTTAAAGAGCTTTGGAGATATGGTGTCACTTTGCCTCACTCCTTTTCCAATTTTTATGTGTGTTGTGTTTTCAAACAGCCGAATCTTTGCACTTGCATTTTCATAGATGTTATTAATAATATTAATGTATGCATCTTCAATACCGCAGGATTTCAGAGCCATTGTAACTGCTGATGGTTTCACCGAATCAAAGGCTTTTTCATAATCACTAAAAACCATGCACAATGGAAGTTCATATTCCCTCGCTCTTTCAATTAGTTCTCTCAGTATGTATATATGATCTATTGTGCTGTAGCCACTCCTGAATCCAGCTTGTTCTCTCGGTTGAGCCATGTCCAGTGTCACCTTCAAGCGGTGTGAAAGAACTGTAGTGAAGATTTTATAAACCACTGATAGGAGGCTGATAGGTCTGTAGTTCCTGAGATCCTCAATGTCACCTTTTTTATGCAGCAAGATCATTGTAGCGTTGTTCCAATCCTCAGGAATCTTCCTTTCATTAAGGCATCGAGTGAAAATTTGGGCGAGTACTGTTTCGATTTCTCCACTTGCTTCTTGTATGATGTCTACAGTAATTCCATCTTTTCCTGGAGCTTTTCCCCGCTTCATGTTCTTGATTGCATGTGCAACTTCTGCTGGGAGGACTGGAAGAACTCTGGTATTGGTACCTTTCATGATGTCTGGAGTACATGTATCATCCCTTTCATATAATTTGGAGTAGAAATCTTTCACTCTTGTAAAAATTTCGCCTCTATTTCTTGTTACAGAACCATCTTCTTTTCTCAGTGCCATAATATGTTTTCTTCCCTTACTGAGATGTCCCTTTGCTATCTTTAGGCTTTGGTTGATTTCAATTGTTTTCCTTACTAGTTCACAGTTGAATTTCCTTACGTCTTCAGTGATACTTTTTCGTACTGTCTTGCATAGCTCTATATTTTCCAATTTGGAAGTCACATCTTCTTTAGTTGTCCTCATCTCTCTTCTTTTTGCATCAACATTTTGGTTTTTCCTGATAATTTGTTCACATGCAACTTGTTCTTAGACACAGCTAATTTTGTTGCTGTTTCCATAAGAGCTTTGGTTACTTTTCTGTTAACTCCAGAAATATCCACTTCTTCCGATGTTAGGCCTTCTAAAGCAGAGAATCTGTTCTTCAGTTCGAACTTGAAGGTATTATGGTGCTTTTTAAGGTTGGTTATGTCAATACATTTTGTTTGTCTTATGAGCTTGCTACGTTCGAGTTTAGTGTTGATGTGTATCTTACATCTCACCAATCTATGGTCACTACCTGTGTTGAACTTGTTTAGCACACTGCAGTCTTCTGTGACGAATTTTTTATTACACATAATAAAATCAATTTCACTTGTCGTCCCATTTGGATGTCTCCATGTCCATTTCCTGTGTGGCTTTTTCTTGAAAAAGGAGTTCAAGATGAAAAACCCTTCTGCCTCTGCAAACTCTACGAGAGTATTTCCACGCTGATTTCTGTTGCAGTGACCGAATTTACCTACTGAAGTTTCATTCTGTTGCTGTTGCCCTATTTTTGCATTGAAATCTCCCATAATTATCTTTAAGTGCTGCTTACCTTTATTATTTAGATGACGAATTTCCTCATAAAATTCTTCAATTTCTTCTTCAGGATGACTTGTGGTGGGTGCATAAGTTTGAATAATCTGAGTCTGGTATCTTCTCGAGAGTTGGATAACGAGTCGTGCAGCTCTGTCAGAGGAACTTTCAACTTCTACAACTTTATCCTTCAGTTTCTTGTTAATTATAAATCCAACACCACTAGTTATGCCAGTATCAGTCTCATGATAGTAGAAGAGATGTCCACTTTTCAGTTCAATGAGATCTTCTCCTTTTCGCCTTACCTCACTTAGCCCGACGATGTCCCACCTGATTCTTTGTAGTTCCTCTTCCAATTCAAGAAGCCTTGAATCAGGAGATAGGGAGCGCCCATTATACGTATTCATGGTCAGCATCAGATGGCAGCCTAGTCCGGTCCTCCGGGGATTCTTAGCACCCTCTGCCTTCATGTCGCACTGGCCGCTTTCTTGGCCAGGTACATTCCAGCTGCCGTAGACTGAGGGCCAAGATTTAAGTTTTGGTGTCATTTTGGAGGGGTTTGGCCATAACTCACCACGCTGGCCAAGCGGGTTGGTGAGTGTGGGATAGCATTTCCTCTAATCCCAATGGTATAGTTATACCACTATTGGCGGTCGTCAGAGCCCCTTTAGTGGGAACAGGATGTACCACGAGAAGGCGGGGTTGACATTTGTCAAGGAGAGGCTGTGATGTTACGCATCACCTGACCATATATATATATATTCACACACTATATTGACAAAAGCAAATGAACAAATCAACTGCATTGTTAAGATTCGTGATACAGCTGCAAATGGTATAAAAACAAGCCTGCTGCTTATTGCAATCATATTGCACTGTGAGGTTGAGTGAAAATGTGGCGGTGGGAGAGAACTGACTTTGAGAAAGGAAAGATTGTTAGGTGTTATATTAGTGGGTTGTCCATAAGAGAAACTGAGAGTTGTTTAAACATATCCAAGTCAATTGTTTTGGATGTACTGAATAATTGGAAGACACATGACATGCCTGCAGCAGCAAAACATACTGGCAGACCAAAGAAAATCAGTGATAGAGGACGTCAAAGCCTCAGGAGAGCTGTTACAGCTAATCGACTGAATACTGCACAATACCTCAGTGTACAGGTGAGAAACAATGCTGGAGCTTTGGTATGTACACGTACCATTTGCAGAGAACTTCTTTTCGTGGGTTACGGTGGTCGTGCGGCTGCTCATAAGCTTTTCGTCTCCACTCGGAATGCTGCTCGTCGTTTAGCATGGTGTAAAGAACATTTATCATGGACCGTAGATCATTGGAAATGAGTTCTATGGACTGATAAATCAAGATACACAATCCATCAGTCTGATGGCCATGTGTGGGTATTGCGTCAGCCGGGGGAATGCTATTTACTACAGTGTACTGTTCCTATGGTCAAGTTTGGAGCTGGCAGTGTACTCGTGCGGAGGTGTTTTTTGTGGTATGGTCCGGCCCATTAGTTATCGTGGACAAACCTGTTATCCAGCATGTCTACCTCAGTATTGTGGACAGTTATGCCCTACCAACTCTGAAGTAATACTATGGAACTGAGCCTTGTTGGTACCAGCAGGATAATGCACTGAGCCATAAAGCAAGGACTGTTACGGCGTGGTTTGACAATAATTCTGTATCGTGTGTGGACTGGCCATCACAAAGCTCTAATTTTAATCCCATAGAGCACCTATGGGATGAATTAGAGCACTGCATAAGAAGTTTGGAACCAAGGCCTACTGCTAAGCAACAGTTAGCGGCAGCCTTATGTACTGAATGGAAGCACATACCTAGCGCTTTTTTCCAAAACCTTGTCGAAAGCATGTCTCGAAGGGTAAGTTCATGCATTTAGGCCGAAGGTGGACCGACACCATACTAATGTTTGTTAAAAAATGCTATGTTGTGTTTCTCTTCTAGGTGTCCGGTGACTTTTGTCAATCTAGTGTATATATAATTGTTTCCAAATGACTGATTGAAAAAATTCTTTCTTCCTTTTGAAACCATTTATAACGAAGACTATTTTATCTATTGTTTCATTTTCAAGTGATGCATAGTTTCCAGGTTCCACGCTAGGGGGCATATAGTAAAATCATGATTTCCCCGAGATCTCTGTTTTTAAAGCCCTGTTTCAAAATTTTTTTTACATCGGATAAAGCTCATAGAAGAAAATGTTCAATAATTTCTAATTTTTGGTAAAGAATGATTTTGACACTAGTTGGCGTGTCAAATTCATTTCATTTCCATTGCGCAAAATTATTCTGCTAAGGAGTGTAGATTTATATCATGTTTCCCTCTTTATTGCTTTTTCTAACTGTTCAATTTGAAAATCCCTTTGTCTCTGGTATATTTCTTGTGCTATGAGAAGCTTTTTATTAACATTAGGAAGGACTGAAAAGACCTGCTCATTACAACCGAAAATTTGGCGTCACATTTTTTGTTTTTCTTATACTCTTTCGACTGTTGCACATATATATTTACAATTAAAAAACGAAAGATCACATAACAAAATTGGTGAAATCATAACCAGATACACATTTGTGGAAACGTGGAGGTAAATATTTCATATCACTAAATATGGAAAAAAATGTTCTTCCACCTAAAAGCTGTTTAACAAAGAATCGCTGTGTGCTGATGCTTTATTATATCATTTGCAGTGAGCGAATGAAATGATTACCTTCTCATTTTTCATTTTGTTCAGAAATATGCTTCTAATACACATTACACTTTGAAGTACAACATCTCTCTTAAAATCCATTGAGTAAATGGAGCATTTTTGTTTGTTTTGGGGTTTAACAACCACCATGAGCAAATCTGATGGCTAAATGCAGTCGCCTTTCTCCATTTAGAGCCACTTGTTGCAGGTAGGTGAGAAAGCCAGTATTCTCAAACAAACACACCAGCCCAGGCCTTTCTCGGATGACTGATCCTGTGCATCAGGCCACTTGGCCACTAGGACAGTATTGTAGACAAGAATACATGTGTATGTATGGAAAACTATAAAATCCAGATGTTGGATAATCTGCCCCGGTGACGAAGTGTTGATTTCTGACCATTCCTCCTAGATGTGCCCGGTTCGATCCTACCTACATTAGGCATGGGTCATTTTTTTGCCTTGCAGCACTGTCTCACTTTCCGCCCTGGAACCAATGACCCCAAATTAAGAACGGTATACTTGTCCGTTAACCCACTTCCCCCAAAAAAGCAGTGATGAATGATTTGATATGTAATGTCCAAAAGATACACCTTTCTATCAGTATTTTTACGTATTTTGACCCTCAGGAATGTGCAGTTTATGTATTATTATGTTAAATGCATTACATATGGTGACTATATGCTAATGGGCAAATACAAAGATAATTATTCATGTAATTTGCCTTGGTATTTTGTTCTCAGTGGAATATGTAAGAATGTTCACATAAATATCACCCATAGAATTTGTACCTTTTACTTAAACCTAAAGATAAAAAAGTGGCTGAAAAGTAGCAAAAGCCATTACTTTAAAAAAAAAAAAAAAAAGTAGTGTAACTAGCTACTTTTCAGATAAAGTAGTTGTAGCTGCAGCAAAACTACTTTTTCAAAAATGCAGTTATAGCAGTAGCTACCTACTTTTAAAAAGCAGTTTTCCAATCACTGGTTTTGAACATATGTCATCTACCCATCCATATTATTTATCATTTTCATTTATTTTGTTTTGATATCTGCCTAGCACCATATCATCATCATCATCATCATTGTCAACCATTATCAATCCACTGCTGGACGAAGGTCTCCCCAAGTTTCCTCCACAACGGTCTGTCTTGTGCCAGTCTCCTCCATGTCACCCCTGCATACTTTCGAATTTCATCCACCCATCTCCCATGTGGTCTTCTTCTGGGTCTTTTCCTGTCCCTTGGAATCCAATCTAAAATTTCGGCTGTCCATCGATGATCTGTCCTTCTGGCAGTATGTCCAGCCCATTGCCATTTCAGGGATTTAACTCTGATCATGATGTCTTCGACTCTTGTCATTTTTCGGATCCACGAGTTCCTCTTCTTATCTCTCCTGGTTACACCAAGCATGCACCTCTCCAGGCTGCTTTGAGTTGTCTGCAGCCTTTGTATGTCTCTTTTAGTTAAGGTCCACGTCTCTGCACCATACATAAGCACTGGAAGGATGCATTGATCAAACACTTTTCTTTTAAGACATAATGGCATATTGCTCTTGAAAATTATGCTGTTTCTTCCAAAAGCTCTCCAGGCAAGTTTTGTACGCCGATTAATTTCTTCATCAATGTGACCCTCACTTGATATCTGCTGTCCAAGATAAACGTACGTGTCTGTTATCTCCAGCTTTTCTCCATCAATCGATAAATCTTCATTTCTTGTAAAAGCATTGAACATCACTTTTGTCTTATGAAAGTTCATTTTTAATCCCACTTCTTTACTCTTGTCAGCAAGTTCCTGGATCATACTCTGCAGCTCTGATGGGGTAGTTGCAAAAATGACTACGTCATCAGCAAAACGAAGGTGGGTTAGATAATCTCCATTAATCTTTATCCCCTTGTTTTCCCAGCTCAGCGACTGAAAAACACCCTCCAATGTGGCATTAAAGAGCTTCGGAGATATGGTGTCACCTTGTCTCACTCCCTTTCCAATTTTTACATGTGTTGTATTTTCAAACAGCCTAATCTTTGCACTTGCATTTTCATAGATGTTATTAATAATATTAATGTATGCATCTTCAATACCGCAGGTTTTCAGAGCCATTGTAACTGCTGATGGTTTCACCGAATCAAAGGCTTTTTCATAATCGATAAAAGCCATGCACAATGGAAGTTCATATTCCCTCGCTCTTTCAATTAGTTCTCTTAGCACGTGGATATGATCTATTGTGTTGTAGCCACTCCTGAATCCAGCTTGTTCTCTCGGTTGAGCCATGTCCAGTGTTACCTTCAAGCGGTGTGAAAGAACTTTAGTGAAGATTTTATAAACTACTGATAGGAGGCTGATAGGTCTGTAGTTTCCGAGATCCTCAATGTCACCTTTCTTATGTAGCAGGATCATTGTAGCGGTGTTCCAATCCTCAGGAATCTTTCCTTCATTAAGGCATCGAGTGAAAATTTGGGCGAGTACTGTTTCGATTTCTCCACTTGCTTCTTGTATGATGTCTACAGTAATTCCATCTTCTCCTGGAGCTTTTCCTCGCTTCATGTTCTTGATTGCATGTGCAACTTCTGCTGGAAGGACTGGAGGAACTCTGGTACTGGTATCTTTCATGATGTCTGGAGTGCATATATCATCCCTTTCATATAATTTGGAGTAGAAATCTTTCACTCTTGTCAAAATTTCGCCTCTATTTCTTGTTACAGAACCATCTTCTTTTCTCAGTGCCATAATCTGTTTTCTTCCCTTACTGAGATGTCCCTTTGCTATCTTTAGGCTTTGGTTGTTTTCAATTGTTTTCCTCACTAGTTCACAGTTGAATTTCCTTACGTCTTCAGTGATACTTTTTCTTACTGTCTTGCATAGCTCTATATATTCCACTTTGGAAGTCACATCTTCTTTAGTTGTCCTCATCTCTCTTCTTTTTGCATCAACATTTTGGTTTTTCCTGATAATTTGTTCACATGCAACTTGTTCTTAGACCCAGCTAATTTTGTTGCTGTTTCCATAAGAGCTTTGGTTACTTTTCTGTTAACTTCAGAGATGTCCACTTCTTCCGATGTTAGGCCTTCTAAAGCAGAGAACCTGTTCTTCAGTTCTAACTTGAAGGTATTATGGTGTTTTTTAAGGTTGGTTATGTCAATAGATTTTGTTTGTCTTATGAGCTTGCCACGTTCCAGTTTAGTGTTGAGGTGCATCTTACATCTCACCAATCTATGGTCACTACCTGTGTTGAACTTGTTTAGCACACTGCAGTCTTCTATGACGAATTTTTTGTTACACATAATAAAATCAATTTCACTTGTCGTCCCATTTGGATGTCTCCATGTCCATTTCCTGTGTGGCTTTTTCTTGAAGAAGGAGTTCAAGATGAAAAACCCTTCTGCCTCTGCAAACTCAACGAGAGTATTTCCACGCTGGTTTCTGTTGCCATGACCGAATTTACCTACTGAAGTTTCATTCTGTTGCCGTTGCCCTATTTTTGCATTGAAATCTCCCATAATTATTTTAAAGTGCTGCTTACCTTTATTATTTAGATGACAAATTTCCTCATAAAATTCTTCAATTTCTTCTTCAGGATGACCTAGCACCATATATATATATATATATATATATATATATATATATATATATATAAGCAATTTGTAAAAAAGTCATTTAATCAAATAAAATATGTACAAAAAATATTAAAATTGACATGTTTGGAGTAGTTGTGAGAATGGAAGGTGGGCCCATGTGGTATTAGGTGGGTGTAAATATCATATCATCCTCTCAGTGTATTGCTGACATGCTCTTTATGTGGAAACTAGTTCCAGAGTGCATTATGGGGTCTGTTTTTAAACTGGATAACATGAGATAGAAAAAGTTGTGCAATTATGTGGATGAGTCAGATGCTGTTCTTCAGAAGAGCTGGATAAATTGTATGAGGATTTAGATATGAGGGTCATAACAAAACTTCTGCACATGTTAATCTAAAATGGAAGCAGTTGGTGCAATCGGTAAAATGATTGTGCATATCAATGTCAGGCTCTCAGCAACACAGTTGTGTCAGAACGACGCGCTATCATTTGTTGTGTGGACGTGGGAGGGTTTGGAAATAGAAGCATACAGGTCCTCGGGTCAAGTCACAGCATTAGACCTGCACTTGTACATGAAAATAGAAACTGCGTGGGAAAACTCCAACACAGATCCACACTGGCTTGCAAGAAGTTTATGGGGAAGGAACTCTTGATTGAAGCACAATTTCTCGCTGGGTATCACACTTTCTGGAGGGCCGAAGCAGCTTCAAAGATGATCACCACTCAGGCTGACCTCAAGCGGCAACAGGCTAAATATCTGTCACCATTGTTGCAATGCTTCTCAAAGAGAATCGCCGTTTGACAGTGGAAGGTATTGCTCATCAGGCAAATTTGTCCGCCATGTCTGTTCACTGGATTTCGACCAACTCACTGGGAAAATGAAAAATCACCACGTGCTGGGTGCCCCATCACCTCACCCCTGGGCAGGAGGCAGCCAGAGTGAGCATCGCACAGGATCATATCCACAGGTTCGAAAGGGATGGCAACATCTTCCTGAACAGAATTGTCACAGTTGATGAGACTTGGATTCGTGATTTTGAACTGGAACTGAAGTCACAATCAGTAAAATGGAGGCATCCAAGTTCCCCCTGCACCTCAAAGTGTTGTCAGCAACAATCTAAAGTGAAGCAAATGATGATTTTTTCTTACAGTGCCCAGGGGGATGTGGTCTGTGATTGAGTGCCGGTAGGGCAAAATGTCAACGCACAATATTATCGTGATTTCCTGAGGACAAAGTTGCAACCGAAAATTTGTCAAAATCGCCCCAACTTGTTGGAAACAGGAGCAATCTTGCTGCACGACAACACCTCGTGTCATGGTGCAGCGTTGGTACGGGGACTTCTGTTGAAATATGGCTGGGAAAGTTTATCTCATTCACCATACAGCTCTGATCTCAGTCCTTCTGACTTTGATCTTTTCCCAAAGTTAAAAAATTGGCTCTGTGGCATCCGCTACGAACCGCTGGACAAACTGTCATTGGACGTGACCCGAGTAATATGACAGTTGCACAAAGATGACATACTACAGAGCACCCAGGACCTACCTCACCACTGGCAAGCTGTCATTAGCAGTGGAGGGTAGTACATTGAATGGTAATAAGGTAAGTTTTCTCCGTTACTTCAAACTTTTCTCAAAAACGGACAGGATGCAGAACTTTTGTTATGACCCCTGTATACCATAGGCTGTAGGAAAAAAGAACAACTGAGGATTTAAATATAGTGATAAAAATATCAACAGAGACATAAGAGGTTCATTGCAGAAAATTGCTTGAACACAAATTTTCTGATGGTATGTAATGGTACATGTACTCTCAGTTATCTGGGCTATTTAAAGGGGAAGTAATATATGGATATCTAAAAAGCATAGATAATCTGAAACTCATATTTAGTTGTATTTTACAACTACTAACAACAAATTATTCATTATTAATTCAGAATCTGTAATTTTTGCTTGTTTTCAAGGATCCCTGAGATTTCTAATGAAGTGTCAACAGAATGCAATTCTGTGTGCAGTGAATTAATATGGTTATAAATTTGTTCTTATTTACTCTCTTCCTCTGTAGCTATATCTGTGTCACTTGCATAGTGTTGTAATTCTGGGTTATATGAGGCACTATGTAGCAACTCAATTAAAATTTTCTTTTTTACCTTTCTAAATTGTTCATTAAACCCATGATTTCAGACATTTTACTTACTTCTTCCTCCTTAGAACTTAACTTATAATTTTCTATAATTTTGAAGAATATTTTCCTGATTGAGTAATCTGTAATAGTTTTATATTGGCCGCATGTCAGACACACCATATATAGTATTGAGTACACCAGATGAAGATCACAGACGTTCAAGGAAATTTAATTGCTGCTCCGGTGGCTCAGTGATCTGAGCGATGGCTTCTGATCATTCGTCCAAGATGGGTCCAAGTTCGTATCCTATTGAGGTATGGATGTTGTGTTTGTCTTATTGTAGTGGCTCTCTCCCTTCCCTTGAGCCACTGGCCCTAAATTAGGGATGAGCGACTGCTTATAGCCCACTGGGTTGCTCACAATGGTCGTTGAGCCCCCAATAAAAAAAAATTAATTACTTTGAGTGGGCATTGATGATCCAGGTGAGTCACAAAAGGACATGGCCACTTTTATGTCTGTAGTGTTTAATTTTTGACATAATAAAGAAAAATTGTGCTAATAATCAGCATTTAGTTAAACAAGAATACATTGTGCATGACGCATTATTTCAGCAACAGAAGAAACATGCTCAATATTTCTATGATTGTGTTGTACTCAATCCTCAACTATAAGGCAGAAAAACTTCATTTATCCTGCATACAATGAAAAATGAAGGATTTCCATGAATATGGGATTTCACTATGACAAATTTCATTTCATAAGCATGGCACATCCTTTTTATTTTACATATTGAATTACAACCAGAACCTATGATAATGGTTCTGATGCTGATTTCTACAATTTTTCTACTTTAAATTTAATGTAACAAAGCTCATGAAAAGCTTAAACAGCTTGTTGTTATCTGTTTTTACAAAGAAATGAAGTGGTGTTAGAGAACTTGAGTGTCTGTGTTACTGAACTTATACATTTTATGTAATACAAAGCTGGGGCAGATCCAGAAGCTCACCTTAGGGGAGAGTGGTAGATCTGGCCAAATACAGTGGAACCTCGGTTATATGTTTTTGTAGGGGATGGCATTAAAAACATAAATGTTGAAAAAGAAAAAAAAGACTGCTTTTGCGGTATCTGAGGGCATGCCGATTGCTGAATGGGGCGATTCGCTTAACATTGTGCCAATTGGGAGCCACGGACGTATTGCTGATGGTTAAAATTGAAAGGGAAGTAGAAGGGCTACCTTTCTTAACATCAGCGATATGGTCCATCAAACGCCGGTTTATGCTGCTGTAAGTACTACCAATATAGTGGGTAACGCTTGTGGAAGTGTTGATAGGGATAGAGTAGACACCTTGTAAATCTAGGGGTTTATTGAGATCTCTGTCCTTAAGGATGAGTTTGAGAAGACATGGAGGTAGTTTGACTACAATCCTGTAGCCTAAAGACTTGAAAATAAAGCAAACTTTATGAGTGAAGGATTTTTCAATGTAACTTACGCGTGTGATCACTAATTCAAGAATTCTTTAAATGTATCAGTGTTTTGTCATTGGCAAGGTATAATGCAATACTCTGGAGCTGCATTGGTGTGATCTATTGATGCCATGCTACTGAGCTTTCTTAATCTGTCTGAAAATAAAAATATAAAATTAAAAAGTAACCCTTAAAAATGAATTTCTTCATTTAATAAAATCATTTTTTCTTACTTCTTTGGGTTCCTGGGTCATTATGTGAATGACTTTTCTGTCAGAAATGCCATTTCTGGTTCAGCATCTGTGATATACAAATCATACAGTTATTATTATTATTTTTTTCTGAATGTCATAGTCTGCAGATTTTACACCGGTGTGAATTATATGAAGGAAAAAAAATTATGTGAATTTCGCAGTCTGCGGATTATACGTTGGTGCAAATAATACAATGGCAATATGATTATATTAATTTTTCTATTACATACTTTCACCTTTGTTGTGTGCTTTAACTTTTTGTATCATTCATTCCTGTGATGCCGGAAAGATTTGTTAATTTCTCTGTTACCCATTATTTCTTCATAGCACTTACTGTCCGCTTCATACCTTCCTCACTGAGTGTGTGAAAATATTTTTAGGACAAGTGAATTTAGAAGTTAGTAACATTGTAGACAATGCAACAAAAAGTGAGTTGATGTCTCCTTTGTTTTTCATTACTTCAGACCTTTATGTGTTTCGTAAAAGTGTTTGGACATGATATGTTCGATTTTGATGCACTGGGTTTCTATAAATTTAGGAAAAAAAAAAAAACCCAGTTTTTCTTGAAAACATGTTGGAACTAATGCATGTAAAATGGATTGCTGGTGAATGTAGACATTCTGTACAGAAGAGCAGTTGCAAAATTGCACTTTTAACTCTCAAAATAAATAGCAAAAAATATTACTGCAATGTGCCTTATTGATAATTTTTTTTAAGTTTTCTTCTCAGTTGGCAGAAATTTTTACAAGAAACATAAGTGAGGAAATTGATAGACTAACAAACAAAGGGTGAATGGAGGATGTTGTATGAATTATCAAGTAGACCTCTATTGTTACTAAGGTAGAGGAGTGAACTAGGACATATATTGGTGTAAGTGCTACTACAGCAGGTGGCAGTCAAGTGCTGATGTAGATATAAAGACACATAATAAAAAGGCAAAGGTCAATTGTGATAAACTCGGTCATCCAATATGGTGTTTAGTCACCTTTTCTCATTATGCAGGCCTCTCACAATGTCTTATGTTATTGATAAGGCTGTTCGGCAGCAGTATGAGTAGTAATTTCCAAAGCATGTTTGTTCTAGGAAATTTGCAGGAGCAGGATTCGGATGCAACTGATCTCTCAAGTGCATCTCATTCATGTTTAACAGATTTTGAATATGCAGAGAGGAGGAAGCGCCTGCAATTCTGCAGTGATTCCAAAATACACAGTTGAGTCACGTTATCGTGACCACCTCCTACATTTGACGTCAACAGCATGTAGCAAGTGAAAGAAGACACATGTTGTGAGCTGGCTTGGAGGGTATATAAGGTGTGCTGTAGGCATTCTGAAAACATATCACTCATTGCTGTCATGGATAAAAGGAACAATTTATCAGATTTGCAAAAAGGGATTATTATTGGCTTTCGAGCCAAGAGTGGCGGTATTTCTGAAACAGTGCAGTTTGTGAACTGTTCGTGTGCTGTTGTGGCTAAAGTGTATCATAATTGGAGAAATGGCTCCATTGTGAATAAGCAATGTGTTAACTGTGGAGCAGCACATGCCATTGATGTGAGAGGTGAACGTCGGCTTTGAAGGAGCATGACTGCCGATTGACACGCTACAGTGGAGCAACTCACTGTCCGAATGAACCAGGGAGCTACCGGAAGTGTGTTTAAAACAACAGTTCAGCAAACCCTGCTGCGTAGGGGCTCCGATGCAGACGGATGGTCACTGCACCTATGTTAACGAAGGTGCATCAGCAGAAAAGGCTTACATTTGCACGTCAGTATCAAAATTGGACCTCCGCGGATTGGCAAAGGATTGCCTTCTCCGATGAGTCACATTTTCTTCTTCATCAAACGGATGGACGTTGGCATATAAGGCAAGAAACACTGGAGAACAAACTCTTCAACCATTGCTGGAAGAACACAAGCTGGTGGGAGCAGCGTTATGGTCTGGGGAATGTTTTCGTGGCATTCCCTGGGTCCACTCATACCTGTGGAAAGCACTATAGACCGAATTTGTTATGAATTCATCCTTGCAGACCACATGCACCCATACATGCTGATTGTCTTCGTTGGGGCAGATGGGATCTTCCAGCACAACAATGCGATATGTCACACAGCTAGAAATGTCCAAGAGTGGTTGAAAGAGCACGATGAGGACTTCAAAGTAATTCCCCTGACTTAAACCCCCTGGCCCCTTAATTCCCCAGACTTAAACCTAATTGAACATTTGTGGAACCACCTCGATCGTGTTGTTATGTATATGGATCCTCCACCACACATCCTCCAGCAGCTGTCAGATGCACTGCAGTCAGCATGGCCCCACATACTTGTGAATACCTTCCAGCACCTTATTGAGTCACTTCCAGCCTGTCTAGCTGCTGTTCACACTGCATGTGGCGGTTACTCTGAATGTTAGCTGGTTGTCACAATAATGTGACTTGACCGTGTATAACCTTTCCGAAACCTTAATGTTATTTCAACTGTTAAGTGCACTGTGTGTTGATATATAGACATAATTATGTGTTCTTAGTTCTCTTTGTATCAGCTGGTGTCATAAATTACTATGGAAGGAAAGTCTCAATGGAAACATGAATTGTTATTGCTTTTGGGTGCAGATGACATATCTTCAGAGCTGCCAACTGTTATGGATTTTCCTTAATTCTTTCAGATTTTTAGCCAACTTTATGACATTGCATGCGATACCAGATTTCTTTTTTTTGTTTTTTGTTTTGTTTTTGGAAAATCATTCAGTTTTCAATCCATGTCAATTTGCCAACTTTTAAATAAATGAATAACAATTTTTTTTTGCAGTTCTGCCAGGTTTTCAGCTAACTTTAGCACCACAGGCAATACTGTAAAAATTAAGGAAAACCACTTGGTACATGTTGTGTCAATTTGTTACCTTTTGCTCCTGACCAACAACTTTTCATTCTCATCCTCGTTCAACAAGTAATTCACTATTGGGTCATTCCATGTCAAATCAAAAAGGCTCACAACCCGACATTTTTTTATTTTTATGAAACTTGGTATAATTGTAGTATTCATCAATATAAACAAACATGATTTTTTTCAGAATTTTTAATGCATCCGTTTTTGAGTTATTGATTTTTGAAATTAAAAAAAAAACCCTGAAATTTCATCATCTGAGCAAACTTTAACTGCCAATTACTTGGGTTCTAGTAGAGCTAGTGTCATGAATTATGGCTCATTTTAAAGATTTTGAATTGGGCTTTCATTTGATATGCCACATGACACTATCAAAAAAATTAATGTCAATTTTAAAACTTTAAAATTGAAATATTAAAAAACGTGTTTTTTTAAAAATCTGAAAAAAATATGTTTAACAAACATTATTTTTCTAAATATCCTGAAAGTTTCATAATGGGATCACTATAAAAAAAATAATAACTTAGAACAATGCAACTGAAATGTGCCAGATGTACTTACCGGTTCCACCCATGACTGGAAGGGTATTCTGTATGTGGTTTGTGTAAAATGTCATACTTGTTCTTTTAAACATTGTGAATGTTAAAGAATGAAAATAAACATCTAAGTAATTTGAAACTGTGTCCCAAAGTAATTCACTTCATTATTCAGTTTAAGGTTCTGTGTGCATATTTACACTTACAAAATTATTTTTTTCTATATGTATCCTGCTTTTTTTCATTCTTTTAAATTTTGGCGCACTTGTATTGCCAGTGCTTGATTTGCCTTCTTTGTCTCAGTCATTGTTAAATTATATACTCTTCCAGTAGCTGTTGTCGGGTCAACTTTTAACAAAACATCAGATTTATGAACCAACAGTATATCCAGTGATTGAGGATACTTGTACACTGCCGGACAATTGCTAAGGACGGATGACAATAACAACGATAGCAACCATAAAATGGAAGGCAGGAAAATGTGGAAATTAGCATAAGTGCGGGATACAGTAAGACGTGTTGTGCGTATGCAAATTTTGGATTGCCGAGCTTGTTCGTGACGTCATAGCGCTGATAAGAGATATAAAGGATTTGACGCGTATTGACCATTGTTGTTCAAACGCAAAGTTGAAAGGGAAAGAATCAGTTGACGAACTTGCAATTTTCAGTATGTCTTCCCGACGTCACCTAGATGATTTACGCGTGGCCGTATTATTGGCAAGATTGAAGAAGGACGAAAAATAACAGATGTTGCCAGGGAGTTCGACGTCAGCCACAGCGTTGTTTCAAGGCTTTGGAAATAATTTCAAACAAATGGAGAGTGTAGCAAACGTCACGGGGAAGTCGTGTTCGCAGTATGACACCTGCAGAAGATCGGTACATAGTGCTATCAACAAAAAGACACCGGCGCAGCACAGCTAGTGAGGTAGCAAATCAGTTTATCTCTGCTACTGGCAAGCGGATCTCCTGAAAAACTGTCGCCAGACGTTTGCATGAAGGAGGACTATACGCCCACCGTCCTGTTGTGTGCATCCCATTGTCCAGACGTCACCGTACCGCCCGTTTGCAATGGTGCCATCAACATCGCAATTGGACTGATAACGACTGGTCTGCTGTCCTCTTCTCAGATGAGAGTAGATACAGTCGTCTATTGTCTGATTGTCGACGACAACTGATCTGGCGTGATAGTGGTACTGCATATTTTCCACAAACATACAGAAAAGGGACCGATATCCGACATGTAGTGTCATGGTATAGGCTGGCATCATGATCAATGGCCGTACATCCCTCTATGTGCTTCCAACTGGGACTATGACTGGCCAACGATACATTAATGATGTTCTGCTACCTCATGTTTGCTTGTTCAGTGGTGCTGTCGGTGATAGATTCATTTTCATGGACGACAACGCAACATGTCATCGAACAGTCGCTGTCCAGGAGTGTCTTGAGAGCGAGGATATTCAACGCCTCATATAGCCAGCACGTTATCCATATCTGAATCCCATTGAAAATGTGTGGGATGCTTTGGGGAGGAGTCTTGCTGGTCGCCAATGCCCTCCAATAAACAAGGACACCCTCATCTGTGCACTGACAGAGGAATGGAATAAATTACCCTAACAGCTGCTTGATAATGTTGTGCAAAGCATGACACGACGTGTGGAATCTTGCATCGCCCTCCATAGTGGCCATATCCTGTATTGACATCTTACGCCGGAACGCCTGCGGACGGTAATTGCATTTTTTTCACGTTTACGTATTCTGCACAATATGGCCTGTTTGTCCCTTGAACACGTTCCAAAGCTTTCTGGATTTCAGAGCACTATAAATTGTCTTTCTTGTAATGTCCTGGCATTCTGACATTTTATTTCACTTGGCATCCAACCACACTTACTTTTTTATGCGCTATATAGCCGTTTATGATCCGTCCTTAGCAATTGTCCAGCAGTGTATGATGGAGATGGACCATGCGACTCCAGGAAGCTTACTTTTACACAATTCACACCAAATACACATCCCAACCACCAGTGCTCTGAGTACTTACTAATCACAAAACCTACCATATTTTCAAAACTAATGTTCTCTTCCCCTTCATCTGTTGAACATATCTCTTCTTTAAAATGCTCAGAAAGTGAGTAAGTTTTGACTAGTAATTTGTGTTTTCCTGCAGGAATGAAACAATGGAGTTTCTGAGTACCACTTATTGTCTTAGCAGAAGCTATTCTACTTTTAAGGATAATTTCCTCCTCTTTGTAATTTTCTGTTGTTGCAAACCGAAAGTGAATGGAGGCAATATTAGCAGTGGCCCATTCAAAGAGTTGGCATGGGGTCATAATTCAATTATTATAAACAAGTTGTGAACTTGCCTTTGGAGCTAATCGCTTCACAGTACCCCCTATCCCATCACATGCATTTTTGCCATGTGCTGTTGCAAAAAAATTCCATTCTGCTTTTATATTAAAGTCAGTCTTGTGGTAGCACAAGCTGAGGAAGTTTGACTTGTTTTTGTATTGTGAAGCTGCTCCATCCGAAAAATAAAATATCTTTTCAGGTTTTTGAGAAAAATGTGACTGCATGAAATTAATTAGGTAACGCTGAAACAGATGGACAGCTATACTGTCGTGAATTAGGCAGTTGGATATAATCACAAAACTTACACGTCCTAGGTTCTGAGTTTTCTCATCTCGATAGTATATAACTATAGGATGCAGGGTTGCTTGGGCATTGTTCCAGTGAAAACCCTGAGCTGCATCTTGCAATACAAAAGAATAATTTTCAGCAAAGTCACAAATTACTATGTATTGATTTTCTGTTATTGTGTCTTTAAGATGTCTTAAGTAACTTGACTGTTGAGTTGCTATAAAAGAATGGTGAAGCAGGGCTGGAAGTTTTCCAAACAGGTCCCAAAACTCCTGTGTGGATTTTGATAATGTTTCAAGTACTGTCCTCTTCTCTAATTGCATCCATTGCTTGAATGTCACATTTTCTATACTATTTAGATCAAAACAATCTTCAAATCGTTGCTTGAGCTCTTCTAATCCTGGACAGTTGTTGCACTGACTGAAATAACATGCAGGTGTAGGGTTTCCACAAATTATGTTTGCAAGGACATCTTTATAGGAGTTTATTGGCTGAACAGCGTCTCCTGTTAATTCAGGTAACTTGCATTGTGTCATCATCAGTGTAACATTCTGATACATTGTACAAACACAAACAGAATGTGTGCTACTTGCTCCTGCAAGAACACAGTGCTTAGGGCGAAGTTCACAGAACTTGGAGAACCCCACCTTTTTCTCTTGAAATCTCTCTTTAAAAAGAGTATAAAATTCACGCAAATTACTCAGAAGCAATTTTTTTCACCTGTTGACGCTTATTATCTATTTTAATGGAAACAAAGTATTTTTTTCCTGCATTTTGGTGGCTTACATCGTCACTCTCATAAAATCTTGTACACAATTTGCTGTGTCTTTGTCTAAAGTTTTTCCTGGCTTTGGATCAGGAGAAGACATGATACCTTTTTCTTTTACTAGCTTTTTAGCCTTTCTGGCCATAAAATTTGAAACTCTAAATTCTGTTTCAATTCGTTTCAGTGACCGAGATTTAGGCAGTGTACTCAATATCTGCATTCTTATGCTTTTATTTTCTGGGGAATAAAATTTTTCTTTCAACTGTCTTATAATTTCTGGTTCAGGAGATGAAATATTCTTTGGTTCCAATGCAGGACTTAACTTTAATAATTTTGCTCGAAATGCTTCTTGGGTTTTTTTATATTTCTCTTCAGGGTATTTTTTTTCTTGCAGGTGTTTTTTCTTGATTGGTGTTTCATCCAGACATTGTAAACTTCTGTTAAATGCTTCTATAGCATGCTCTTTTTCAGGAGTTGATACTTCAATGTTTTCAGATGGAACAGCCTGGCTTTCGGCTTCTTGTTCATTATAGCTGTCAGAAGGTGAAAAGGAATGTTCAGCAGCTTCAGAGTGAAATTTCTGGATTGCTTTACGACAACTGTCACAGATCTTGTCTCCAGTTTTGAGCAACTTGTTCTGTAGCAATAGATTCTTGGAAACTGATCGCAGATTTTTTTTGTTATATTTATGGTTTGGTTTCCCAAGGGGGTTGCAACAGTAAACCACACTTGAAACTTTTGATGTGGATGGTCTGCTGGCATCCATCTTTTACTTTGCTTTTACTTTAAAACCTAGGAAAGAAACACAATTTGTTGCCCTTATGGATATATATTAACTTTTTAACTAATTATAATTAATTCATTAACATTTGCAGTGTTTGTAAGACCAGGGATAACATTTTAGACAGACAAAATAAACAATTTCTGTCACTGATGGTGCATTTAGTAACGACCTTCTATGTTATTAATTTTTTATAGTGATTCCATAGCGATCCCATTATGAAACTTTCAAGATATGTAGAAAAATAATGTTTGTTAAACATATATTTTTTTCAGATTTTTTAAAAAACATGTTTTTTAAAATTTCAAAATTGATACTAATTTTTTTTAATAGTGTCATGTGGCATATCAAATGAAAGCCCAATTCAAGATCTTTAAAATGAGCCATAATTCATGACCCTAGCTCTACCAGAACCCGAGCAATTGGCAGTTAAAGTTTGCTCTGATCATGAAATTTCAGGGTTTTTTTTTTTTCTTTCAAAAATCAATAACTCAAAACGCATGCAATAAAAATTCTGACAAAATTCATATATCTTTATTTTGGTGAATTCTTCTACAAATATACCAAGTTTCATAAAAATCAAAAATGGTCAGGTTGAAAATGCTATTTTTGCTGGTTGATTTCACATGGAATGACTATTCAAGGGATAGGTTGATACTACGCATTCAACTACAGTCTACAGGTGTCAGTATTTAAGCCAGTCATGATGAGAAAATGAGATATTGTTTTTGAATGAGGCAGTTTGGCCACCACCAGTCTCAAATGGCTGTTCTATCTTCTGTGTGTTCCCTATCATACCATCAACTGTTCTTTGAGAAGTCAAAGGCGTTCCTGCATTTTCATTTGGTGGTGATTCTTCCTTCATGGCAGCTTTTGCTGAAACAACAATTTACAAAGGCGAGTTAGAGTAATTATGGGCAAACTCAGTATCAGAGCCCTTATCACAGATATTGCCAACTTCTCAACAAAGGTTTGTGGACAAACCCAATTTTGAATACATTTAGTGATTGTTTACTCTCTTTTTGGCTATTTCATGTACTTTCCTACATTATATAGTGACTACATCATGATCAGAGTTAAATCTCTGAAATGGCAATGGGCTGGACATACTGCCAGAAGGACAGACCATCGATGGACAGCCAAAATTTTAGATTGGATTCCAAGGAACAGGAAAAGACCCAGAAGAAGACCACATGGGAGATGGGTGGATGAAATTTGAAAGTATGTGGGAGTAACATGGAGGAGCCTGGCACAAGACAGACCATTTGTGGAAGAAACTTGGGGAGGCCTTCATCCAGCAGTGGATTGATAATGGTTGATAATGATGATGATGATAGTGACTGCAAAATTTATTTCATAGCCTTTTTCTGTTATATCATTATTTATGAGTGACCCAGGCCCAGTTTGAACATTTGTGCAAATTTTCCCTATGTGAATAAGGAAAAAATAAAGCTTATTGTTTTACTTCTATTTATATTTTCATCATCAGATAGGAATGTTAGTGCTTCCCGTTAATGTCGACCCCCCATCCCCCCAAAAAAAAGAGAGAGAGAAAGAATTATTATTATTATTATGTGCATCATATTCAGGTAACAAAATGTCCTTCATTTTGTTTTCCTAGTGTATCAAGTTAATTTGCTTACCTAATTAACTGTATTTCATTTTTTCATTCAAATTTAAATAAGGATTTTAAACGCTTAAATTTCATTATAAAATTACTATAAAAACTACGTCATTTCTGCATGACATGAGAATTGCATATTTCTGTTTTGCTGATGGATTAGGTCTGATTAAGTATTGAGTAAATGTGCATATAATACATGGAAATTTATATAGTGCTTTTTAATACATGGAAGTTTATATTATTAGCTCTACTGGGACAGAGCTGGTTTTGACATTTATTATATTTATTATTTGGTGAAACTGTCACATGTACTCTTATTTATAATTATAATAACGTTTGTTAGCAAACTATTAAATTTGACTGATTTTGGCTATTTGGAAGTGGTTAAATTATATGTAATACAGCACAGAACTTTGTGATTCAGTGGTTTGATTTTACTGTGGCTGCTCTAAATAAATGAATTACAAAACCTACAAATACAACACTGAATTATTCAGAATGCACTTTACAAGTTGCTTGTACTTTGTATATATAATTCTTGATATGCTTGTTTCCTTTATGTCAGATATATAAAGTTAGTTAGCAAGTATAATTGTTTAGCGCATTCAGAGCCCACATAATTTTCTTTTTTCAAAGGTAATTAAAAATAAGAAAAGAAGTCTGGCTTGATGGGCTTGGTTTGTAATTCCTACCCCCTACCAGGACCGGGCAATGCTTATGTTACAATAAGAGCTACATGGCCTAGCCAAATACCCCAAGGGATGGGGAGCTAGATTTGTTTATAGCAGTGAGTGAATCATCTTAACAAGACCAGTGGATCTTCAGTGGCCAACAGAATATTTCTTATTATGTTTGCTTTAGTTTTTCTGAATCATAAATTGAGTTTGTTTAATGCAAAAAATAAAAATTACAATTTTAGTAAATAAAAAATTAAAAGATTCTGTGATTTCATTTAAATTTTACAATATGAAGCAATCTGAGACCATACTCCCTTCATTATATCAAATTAATGCCTTGTATTTATTTATTTATTTTATTTTCAGTACTGGCAGCTGTAAAACATCAATTATGTTACTTCCGTTTAATTGCTGACAAACAAGAATTTTACAATAATATGAAAATAAGCATTGATGTATCAAATATATAGATGTTATTACCGAACGAAATAAATTTTTTGGTTCACCCCCCCCACACACAAGGAAATAATTATTCAAAAAAATTCTCTTCCTTGATTCACTTTCAGCGCGTTTCCTATATTTCTGGAACAAAAACATCATTAGATAATGTCTTACCTGATAGTCTCTGGAGACTTCTCAAAAACAGAATCGTGTCTAAAGTTTGATAATTTAAACTTTATCTTCTTTCTGCTAACACCCTGCCTGTTGCACTAAATACCCATTCATATGCACTGCTGCTAGCTGATATGCACAATACACATCTTGCAATACTGGCTAATCTGGGGAATATTGAATTTTTCGATGTGAGCAAATCCTTAGCTTCCATGTGATACTCTCTCATTATCAAATCAATGCAGCTACGCACTTCATCTTCTTGAGAAACATCCACTTTAAATTTATCTTCCAGTTCTTCATATACAATTGATGACATATATTTCAGCGTGGATAGCTTCTGTATCATTGATACCAAAGAAAATGTTTCTACTTCCTTAGTTTAGTTGATCATAGAATGTATTTGTGAATGCACATGTTTTCTTTCATTTTACAACAACATTTTTAGCGATTTGAAGTTCGGATGAAGAAAGGTTGCCATTTTATGTAAATTGCTAGTATCAGTTTTACTGTGCAACTATTTTTGTGGAGGTTTTTTCTTCACTACTACTAAAATACCTAAATCTATTGGGGAAGTAGCACATTGCTATGAGTAAGTGATACCATAGGAGTACTATATGTGAAGTGGGATGCAAATCTCTCTCAAGAGGGCTAGTGGCTTCCTCAAATCATTGTAGAAATTTTGTCAAAACAGACAAAATGTCAAAATTTAATCATTCCATGCGATGGGCTTCACTTTTGGTAGCCAAAACATCTCTAATATCACTTAACTGGTTGTTTACAGATTCTAGCATAGTACACAAAGTATTCCAGGGAGTTTTGACTTCTTGATAAACAGATTTTTTCAACTGCAACACAGTTCCTGTTTTTTTAAGTAACAAGTGTTTTACAATTGTCTATAGTTGTTTTCAATTTTGGCAATGCTTCAGTTGCTTCCATAAAACTATGTTTCAGTACAGTGTCCAAAAGGTGGCAGGCACAAGTGAAATGAGAAAATGATCTTTATGGCGAAATTATGTTTGCCCCTTCGTCACTTACAAATACCACTTGTGTTGCTAGCGTAGTGCAGTGAAATCCCACTTTTTCAAGGGTTTGCAAAAGTTTTAAATTTATGTTTTCCCTTGTGAAAATGTAGTTGTTGTTAACACCACACTTCTCAAAACAAAGTCATTACCTACAAAATGACAGGTAACATCTATATACACTAAAGAGCAATTGAATTAGAGATACCTGTCTAGTAACACGTAGCACCACCTTTCTCCCTGATGGCGGCGGCAATTCGTCTCGGCATGGACTCGACAGGACGCCGGAAGCGTTGGGAAGCCATACGGATCCACGACCGCTGAACAAGCTCCCACAGTTTACGAAGATTTGATGAAGGGGGTCAGAGCCTCGAACATCTCTCTCGATGGCATCCCAGTTGTGCTCGATGAGATTGAGGTCGGGTGACCTAGCTGGCCAAGGAAGCGAGGTCACGTCGGTGGAGTGTTCATCCAACCGTTCAGATACAATTCGGGAGCGATGGCACGGTGCATTGTCTTGTTGCAGGATGAGGTCCCCAGTGGGATGTTGAAGACGCACAAATGGGAGTAAATGGTCGTCTAAGATATCCCAGTAACGTTGACCTGTGAGGGATGATGTCACACATACCAGGGGTCCCATTTTAGTCCACGTAAACAGTCCCCAGACGAGAATGCCACCCCCACCAGCTAGAAGAGTACCCTGCTGGCAAGAAGGATCCATTGCTTCATGTGGTTTGTGCCGTACTCGTATCCTGCCAGCTGCATGTACCAACATGAATATCGACTCATCAGTCCAGGCAACATTTTCCCGCATGTTTAGGGTCCAGTGGCGATGTTCCCGCGCCCATGATAATCTTTGCACACTGTGATGTGCGGTCAGCAGCGGTACCCTCGTGGAGCGATGGCCTATGTACCCCATAGTGAGGAGATGGTTCTGGATGGTGTGGCTGCTTACACGTTTTTGTGCACCAGCGTTAAATTGCCGAGTGATTTCTTGCACTGTGGCCCGTCTATTCGCTGTTACAATGCGAGCTAGCCGACGATGACCCTGCTCATCCACATGCTGTTGTCCACGGCAGTTGGCCCTTGCAGGGATGGTTTTACCGGATTCAATGTACTCATGGTGCACCTGTGATACAGTGGCTTATGATAATCCCCGTGCCTGCACGACTTCCGAGATGGAGTGACCCATTCGTCAGGCACCGACAATTTGCCCACGATCAAATGCGCTTAGATTTTTCGTCTTACCCATACTGCGTCCAACTCTTACTGATTCCCGTCACATCAATCCTTATGTTGTCGGATCGCTGCATACGTCATGTCGTTTCTGTTTACAGGGCCACCCACAGCGCCATATTTGCATAACGCCAGCTGTCTCTAATTCAATTGCTCTTCAGTGTATATGCTTCATTCCAGAAGGGAGAGGTCCATATATCAGTTGTTATAGCTCCAACGAACTTTCGTATCACTTCGTTCATTTATATAACATATTCTGATCTTATAGTTTCAGCTGAACTTTTGATGTATCTTGAAAGTATAGTCCTGTTAGGTAACACATCTTACTCTAGAACTGATCCTTTTGTAGCACCTATATCAACTAAGCACTCTGCCACTTCCAGAAATCCGTGTTCTTCGATGATGTCAAAAGGTCGCACATTAATAGGGCATCCTTATATTGTCGGATCACTGCATACGCCATGTCGTTTCCATTTACAGGGCCGCCCACAGCGCCATATTTTCATAACGCCAGCTGTCTCTAATTCAATTGTTCTTCAGTGTATATGCTTCATACCTGAAGGGAGAGGTCCATATATCAGTTGTTATAGCTCCAGAAAACTTTCGTATCACATCGTTCATTTATATAACGTATTCTGATCTTATAGTTTCAGCTGAACTTTTGATGTATCTCGAAAGTACAGTCCTGTGAGGTAGCACATCTTACTCTTGAACTGATCCTTTTGTAGCACCTATATTAACTAAGCACTCTGCCACCTCCAGAAATCCATGTTCTTCGATGATGTCAAAAGGTCGCACATCATTAGGGCAGATTTTTCTCTTTCACAGTGGCAGATACTTTTTTTTTCCTTAATTAAAAAATTATCCAGATTTGTTAAAGTTGGTTGCTTACTGCAAACATATGTCCAGTAAGTTTATTAGATCCCATCGAATAAATGTATGTTTAATATCCATTTACACTTCATACGTTGAACATACTCAACTTTTTTATTAGTTTCAAACTCAATTATTTCCTTGAAATATTTCCATGCACAGATTTTCCATGTTTATTCAGGGAAACCACAAATTCTGTGGCATTGATTCTCTATTTTATTCTTTCTGTTTCACTGTCAGTCATTATTGTGCTCTCAAAAACTGAGATGAAACATAAGTCACATCTCAGATATAACTTTTGCACCAAATGGAAACCAAACCCACTGGAAAGTGTTGCACTCCTCTGCTCTTTGAATGATTTGGCGTGCAGAGAGAAGGCAAACATAGGTGTGGTCTAAAGGTGAAAGTTGTGTTTGAGATTTTCAGTTGGCACTGGTTATCCCTCCTCTGAATTTTCTCTCACTAGCAGCCCTGGGTAATTGGCCTTTGGCCAGCCTTGTGCCATCTGTAGCTGGCTCATCTTCGTATTTTCACTGAATGACCTAAAATTCCCATTTTTCGTATTGTAGCTAACGGAACTTTAAATTTTAGTTGCCAGAAAACTTTATATATCAGTTTTCATTGTGTCTAGGAAAAAATACATAGTTGTTACCTAAAACACTCACAAACGTTTTTGAGTTACGAAATGCACGTGAAGCATGCAATAAACAAGAATTAAGAATTTTAGAGGCAAAGAACAAAAGAGACTGTAACCCAACCAAAAATTGTTGCGTTCTGCATTGGTTTAGTTAATTCAGTCAGCGGTGCTAAATAAAATTAATTAAAAAAGTGAAAGGGAAAATTGGCTTGATGGTTTTAGTCAAAGATTTTATGTAAGAGTCAACCCAGGCCTGGATCTGTTTCCAGGCTTTTTGTCGTAGCCCGGGCCTGTGCTCATCTCTAGTACCCACTACATCAAAAGTACCTTCCATTGTATAAATCAGCATCTGGATGAACATAAGTCTGATGACAAATCACAAATACCTTATAAATATGTTAAAAAATTTAGTACATTGTTATACACATATATATATATATGTATGTATTTATAATATAGTCTCATGAGTTATGCTCATATTTTTACAAAACTACTATTTGTGTAATTAATTAGTCTGATGTTAAAAGAGATTGCCTTAAAAGAGGTTTTCTTTCATTATTAACCATCAGTGATATTTATGTTCCTGACTGATAAAACACAAAACAGATTGCTCCATTCTTTAATAGAAAATCCTGTAGGTATTGTGAAAGTACAGAAATTTTCCTTTCCCCTAATACCTGTAATACACACCAATCTCATTAAGTTCCTATTATTTGGAAATTCATTTAAAAATCTGGCAGCATTTGATTCACCTTGTGTTAACACCTCGTGTTATTTCATTCGTTCCATGGTTAACAAAAATAAAGGTAGCTACTGAAGCATCCCAATTTCACAGGTGCATTTACTTTTTAAATGACTTTAGCATCGATTTCTTTAGCAAGAGATTAAATTTGTTAAGGATACTAAACTTCCTTCCAGATAACAAATGCATCATCAACATAGCTGAGCCAGGAAATAAGTTGAAATGGATGGCTTGGCAACATGGTTTCTTCAATATGTCGCAAATATGTTTCAGCAACTCTACATAAGTACGGAGTAGGATCCAAAAGTTCGGGGACAGCGTCTACCCGTGACAACACAAGCATGTAGTTATATTATGCCGTCTGAAATACATCTTGCCATGCCTTCCCTTTGTAGTCAGAATGGTTTGGCCCATGGAAAGTGATTGGAATCCTAGTTATAAATGAATTTATGGCACCTCTATTCATATTGTACTGTGGAATTAACTTTTTTACGGGTCTTATAGAGGTTATTATTCAAAAAAGTTGGTGGTCAAATTTTCGAACTAAAGCCTAGTTCGTCATCAGGACTACGTCACTGGAGTAGTTACTGCCACTCAGTTGGAAGAGTCCAACCGCAATTATCGTTAATTGTGGTACTACTTCTTCTTGCTATTTCGATCCCTTCTTCTAGTTTCCTCTTTACTAAGTTTGACTGGTGGGCGATTTTTCTTACTGAGTCCCAATTTATGAAGTGTCCACTTGCTTGTATATGTCTGTCTAGCCCTGTTTTGTTACTAATGTTCCTAATAGCTGCTTGGTGTTCTTTCATTCGGACTTTAATACTTCTCCCTGTTTCTCCTATATAGCTGAGTCCGCAGTTACAGTCGATGCAATATAGTACTCCTTCTTGCAATTGTATGTCCACTTCTTTCTGCTTTAAAGCTGTCAGGAATTTCTTTAATTTGTTACTTAGATCTGGAGCAAGCCTGATATTATATTTTGCTCCGATTCTCTTCAGTTTTTCAAAAGTCCCTTGTGGTACGTAATTTTGCTGGTGAATTTGAAGTTGTTTATTTCCTGCTTCTTTTTTGGCACTTGTCTGAATAATTTCTTAACATAAGGGGAGGGTTAATTGTTTTCTGCCAATATTTCTTTTAATTCTTCTCTGTGAAGATCTTTTTGAGCATCTGAAGAGACCAGGACTTCAAATTTTTCCAAAAATTGTCTCGCCATATTCGATTTAATATAATCAGGGTGGAATGAGTAGAAGTCTAACATCTTCCCTGTGTTAGTGGGTTTTCTAAAAAGCTGAGTGAATATTCTCCCCTCTCTTGAGGTCAAGTTTAAATCAAGGAAATTGATGCTATGGTCTTCCTCCAGTTCCAGGGTGTACTGCAAGGTATTTTCTAGCGAGTTAAATTCTGCTAGAATTTGAGAGGGTAGAGATTGGTCCTCAGTATCTACTATAAATAGGACATCATCCATGTATCTTACATAGAGAGCAAATATTGAAGGTTGTACAAGGATTTTTGCCTCTAGTTTATTTACATAATAATTTGCTAAAGCTATTAATTTAAATCTTGTGTATGTAACTTTTAAAAAATATTCCTTACACTAACAAGCACAAACAAACACCTAAACGTAGTAACACACTTCTTTCACCTCAACTGCAACTCACTACATCCACATGCCTTCTGTTTCAGCATTCACACTTTGCAATACTTGCACAACTACCTCTGAAAACGTTTTCTAAAAAGTTTAGTTAAAAGAAACCTGAACATTCATAACTGTAAACACACACATTAACACTCTTTGTGAGATGGCATCTTTCAAATGTTTTTGCCCCACTACGTGGGCATTCTCAAGATGGCCAGAACTCTCTACACCTTGGATCCCTGCAGCAAAGTGAACCTTTTAGTTATCACGGTTGGTCACTCCAATAGTTCAACGTCATCACTAGCCTTGCACCATCTATTAGACAATGAATTATTTAATATGCTTGCTACTGTTTATAAACGAATCCCCCCCCCCTTTTTTTTCTTTTCTTCCTTTTTTTTTTCTCAAAAAAGCCATAAACAATGTGTAAGTGAAACCGAAAAGAAGGAAAAAATTGGGATAGAAGAAGTGAAAGGAACAGTGAGTGTGTGGTCTGGAGTATTGGATAATGTGAGAGAACGGGCTGGTGTGTAGGTGAGATTTTAAGTGAAAAGATGAATAACAACTTGATCCACTACAGCTGCATAAGTGAGATAATTCTTTGGATTCGTTTGAAAGTGAAACTTCAGAGAATAGTGATTGTTGTAGTGTATGCTCCTTGTGACCCCGAACCTTCTGATAGGAAAGAAGATTTCTGGAATGAGATGAAAGGTGTTTTGAGCCAGTTTGGTGCCAAAGAGAAAGATATAATGACAGGGAATTTCAATGCTAGAATAGGTGTGCTAAATGCGATTCCGGATAATCTTCTGGGTAAGTTTAATAATCCTTATGTGAATGATAATGGTGAAAGATTAAGTGAGCTCTACATTGAGAATGGTTTGTGTGTATCTAATACGTTTTTCAACCACAAGTATATCCGCACATGTTCTTGGGAAACTCACACTCTTGGTTAAAAGAATGTAATAGATTTTGTTGTTTATGATCAGTGTCTGAAATACTTAGTTGTTAACACTCGTGTGATGAGAGGTGTATATGTTTGCTCTGATCATTACTTGGTAATGTCATGAGTGAAAATCAATGTTGGTTGGAGGAAAAGGAATAGGAAGAAGTTTAGGATGGAAATAATAAAGATTGAAAGGCTCCCTGAAGATCATCAGCGTTACTCTAATTTATTGAGAGAACGACTGAAGGAGCTGAAATCATGTGAGAGGGATGTAGAAAATAAGTGGGAATGTTTTAAGAACTGTGTTGTCACTGTTGCTGAAGAGGTCTGTGGCACCTCAATACTGGGTAACAATGGAGATGATGCTTGGTGGAATAGTGAGATTGAAGAGGCAGTAAAGAGAAAGAAGGAACCCCTGTTTCGGAATGTAGCAAGGTAAAGTTTCTGTGGATAAATATCACTGTAAGAAGTGTGAAGCAGCTAAACTGGTTCGCCACAGTGGGGCAAAAGATAGAAAGGAGAAGGTGGAAAGGCATGAATTGGCTTTTAGGAAAGATAGTAAAACTTTCTGGAAGTACATCAGACTCAGCAAAAATAGGGGAAGCAAAGTTGTAAGTTGTGTGAAGAATAGGATCGGGGAAATGATATGGGAGCCAATGAGTTAAGTGAAAGATGGGAAGAATACTACTATGAGTTATTAGATCAGGAAAGCAAAGGTGATTCTAAGGCAGAAGCAGATGATCTCACAGTGAAGAAAGGAAGCACAGGAGGGATCTCAAGAGAAGAGTTGTGCAAAACTCTAAAATCCCTTCAGAATAGTAAGGCTCCGAGACTTGATGGCATATTTGCTGAAATACGGTGGTGAGTCTGTAATTGACTGGTTAACTAAAATTTGCCAGTTGTGTTGGGAGTTAGGAATTGTCCCTTGGGATTGGAAGGATGCTATCTTTTCCCCTTGTATAAGGGAAAAGGTGATCAGGCTGACTGCAAGAACTATTGTGGTGTTTGTCTACTGATTGTGCCAGGGAAGGTGTTTGGTAAGGTCATTAATGAAAAAGTACGAGGTCTAACATCAGATAAAGTGTGGGATGTTCAGAGTGGTTTTATGTCTGGTAAAGCCTGCACTAACCAAATTTTTGCGTTATGCATGGTGATTGGAAACTATCTGGCTGTTGGTAAGAAAGTTTTTGCTCCCTTCCTAAATTTAGAAAAAGCTTGTGACCAAGTAAATAGAACATTTCTGTGGAAGGTATTGAATAAATATGGTGTTTTGGGGAATCTACTTAATAGTGTAAAAACCATGTATGCTGGCAGTAGAGCTTGTGTATGAGTGAATGGTGTTTTATCAAAATGGTTTTCTATTGGTGCAGGAGTCAGACAAAGTTGCATAATGTCACCATGGCTGTTTAATATATTTATGGATGCATGCATGCGTGATGTCTGATGGTTTATTTCTTGGTAAAATATATGTGTGTAGATTGCTGTATGCTGATGACACAGACCTGTTGGCAGAGAGCAAAAGGGAGATGTTGTTCCAGATGTACAAAGTTTGCGTGCAATTCAAACTGAGTGAAAAAAGGGAAAAACCAAAATTATGGTTTTTGAGCGAGGAGCTGTTAGTACTGAATGTAATATAAGTCTAAATGGCTCAGTGATTGACCAGGTATATAAGTTTGTGTATTTAGGAAACATGTTTGACTGAGAGAACAATTTAGATGGTGAAATTAGTAGGTGAGTGAATTCTTCATTGAAAGTCATAGCTGCTTTGGAAGGTTTTCACAGTAATGACAGGTTCTTAAGAGACTCCCGCATGGCTGTGTATGAAAGTGTAATTGTTCCTATTGTGATGTATGGCAGTGAAACCTGGTAATTGCAGAAGAGACATAGGAGTCGTTTGTGTGCCGGAGAGATGCATTACTTACGGGGGGTTTGTTGCAAGACACGTTCTGATTGTGTGAGGAATGAAGATGTGTTGCAGTTGTGTAATGTGAAGCAAAATGTTGTTAGCAAGGTGGAGACTAATATGGTTCAGTGGTTTGGCCATGTTGAAAGAATGAGTGATGAGATGCTTACTAAGAAATTTTTTTAGCCCATGAGGCAAGAAGGAAAGGCAGAGAAAGGCCAAGGAAGTCACAGGAGAATCAGATTCAGGAGTGTCTGCAGGAGAAAAATAATATGAGTATGAAGTATAGAAGATCTTGTGTACGGCGTGTGATGGATGTCAGTAAAGCCCAAATTGTGTGTCAAGATCGCTGTAAATGGAGAAGTTTGATTCTGCAATAGTAAATAAATAATCAGTAAAAACGTATCTGGTAGTTTGTATTTCTTGTGCAGCTAACCTCTGAATCTCAGAGAAAAACTTAGTAATATATATAATGTATGCAATATTTTTCTCAAGTTTAATCAGTTCTTTCCACTGATTTCAAAGTACATTTGGATCATTAAAATTACTTACTCTATTCCTATTTTTTTTTTCACTTAATACAGATTCTGCTATTCATAAACACTTTTCTGTTTTACATCTGTTTATAATTTTATTTGTTCAAATTTTGGAAAATTTTTTTTTTCAATACAGTAGTGTATGAGTGCTGTTTTTGCTTCTTTCTTTCGCCAATTTTTAAGTGTTGATTCAATCTATGTTTTAATTTATTTTTTGTGCTACATCTATAGGACATAGGAGGATTACTAGTGCCAGATTTTTCTATTATCTTTTTATTGTCTCTGTTACCCAATGTATCATTTTAATAGTATTAATACTGTTGTCCAGTTGTAAATTATATTTAGCACATAATTTATTAATTTCAGGAGAAATATTATGTAACGAAATGAACCTACACACATGCACATACACACAAAGTGAAACTGCCTAGGGTTTTTTTTACATTTTTGTGTTTTTACATTTTTCTTATAATTGTTTTTATTTCATAATTCCACCTATCAAATTCTTTAGATGGATATCCATAAATTTCAGAAAGCTTTTGAATATACCTTAATTCTTCATCTCTATAATCATCATTCGAGGAGTGCGTAAATGCTCTTTGAACTGAAATTTTAACACTATTATTTTTATGAGCTTTGGGATAGTGTGAGCCACATGGAATCATCACAGGTATAAAAGATGGCTTTCCCTATACCTTATAATCAAAACTATTGTGTTTTTTTTATAAGTTGAATATCCAAAAAGGTAACTGCCCCTGACTTTCAAAAATTGGCAGAAGAAAGAAGCAAAAACAGCACTTATACACTACTGTATCGAAAATAAAGTTTTTCGAAATTTAAAAAAAAATAAAAAAAAAATGTAACACAGAAAAGCATTTAATAATGGCAGAATCTATATTAATTGAAAAAAATAGGAATCTGTATTTTCATTCTGTTAGGCTTTTTACTGTAAGACCTATTTTGAGAGAACGGCTGAACGTAAAAATATGTTTGTGGTATCTAAAGATTTTCTACCAGACCTTACGAGTCTTACCATGTACAAACTTGCCAACTTTTTTTGGATTATCCGTAAAGTTTACGGATTTTTGCTTAATTTTACTGATTTACGGATAGAGGGCCTTTTTTACGGATTTTTTTTTATATTTCGATTGTGCAATTGAAATATTTCAATCCCCTGCAACCATCCACTTAGATTTTCTACTAGAACTTACGAGTGCTGCGTCATGCGATGGTGTCATCTTCGACACGCGGGCTTCGTTATGTCATGCGGTAGCTCTCTCTCCACTGGAGTGCTCAATGCATAATTACGTGTCTAGTACGTATCGAAGAGTGTATTTACGCATCAAAATTTTACCAACGTGTAAAAATATGCATCGGGAATTTTTTCGACGCCCAAAAGTATGCGGCAGGAATTTTTCTCGGCGCATAAAAATACGCAGCAGGAATTTTTCTTGGCGTGTAAAACTACGTATCAAAGAATTTTACCAATTCATAAAAATAAGCATCGGGATGGTATTTCATCTTTCAAGAACGGAAGTAAACGAAATAAGGATTTTTTCCCGTAATCGTAATTTCTTTTTACTGTGATGTTGCCTGTGTCCAGTATCGTTGTTATATATCATTTATTCCATAAATATTTGTATTTCAGTTTGAAAATGGAGGAAAAATTTCTGACAACGGAAATTTGTCAACGAACAAATTTTGCTGTAATCTTTTAGGCATGAGATTGCGATGTCTTCGAGAAATTTCTCCTTTTCCGTCATAATTTGGGTTGTCCTTGAGATCGATGCATAACTGAACAGAAATTTTGGGGCAATTAATAGTGGTGGAGGATGTTTTCTGCCTGAAACTTTCTAAACTTTCGAAAATGGAAGTTTCATCTTTCAAAACTTTCGAAAACAGAAGTTAGATGCAGTGACGATTTCTCTCATAATCCTAATTTTATTTTTCACGTGATGTTTCGTATGCTTAGTATTGTTGTTAAATATCATTTTATTTCATAAATATTTGTATTTCGACTTGAAAATGGGAGGGAAAATGTCCGAAAGCGGAAATCGGATGTAGCAAAGATTTCCCCCGTAACTGAAATTTTTTCCCCACCGATGATCAGAACATGTATCCTGTATTCTTAAAAATATCCCCCCCCCCAAAAAAAAGGTTTTTGCATTTAAGCTTGATAAAGGGGGGGTTTCCAAAAACGAAAGTGACAAAGCTGAAAAATTTGTAAAAATTGATGCATGGTGTTCAAAAGTATTTATATTTTCAAAGTTACACTATTCATCTTTTATCTGAAATAGTGAAAGCTATCATGCATTCATGATAGATAAAATTTTTATCCAAGGGCATTAAAAAAAATGATAATAAAGAAATGGGAAGGGAAACAAAGATATCAGCAAAATGAAAATTTAAGCACTGGATGCTGTGCAGCTGCAGAAAAACAAATGTAGCTGTGGAACTTGCTGAGAAGTTTATTATAAGCCTATAAGAACCTCAAAAGTGCAATGTTTTTACTTCTTGAACACAATGCTGTTCCATGTGGTCATTACAAAACATGATCAATTTAATGTTATTGTTTTAAAATATGAATATTATATTTATTTCTAAAACAAGAAACAAAATGGATCCAAATTCTAAATACATTGAGCAGTAGCGAAAAAAATTTATATGAAAAAAATCTGGATTGATTTTTTAATAATTGCCTAGCATTTTCATAAGTATTTTATTTCATCTGTTAATTTTTCTAAAATACTCCTGACTTTTGAAAATTACTCCTAAATTTTTCAAAGGAGTAAAAATACTCCTTTAAAAACAAATTTCGGCAAACTCTGGTGCTAAAGCTAGACGCATGCGCGACACTAGACACTGTGCGAACCGTTGCGCAAAGCAATGGTCCCTTCACCTCCATACGTTGATTCATGTTGTCATGGAAATGCTAGCAAGTGATCGTATCGAAGTTCTTCGCATCAGAACAGCGAAGACTCTCGAAGACCTGCTTGCGTTATGCCGTTTGAAATACAATTTAATATTCATTCGATCGAGTTTATTCACGTAGGTAAGATTATGTAAACATGTAAATAAACATTCCGTTGACCATTGTTAGTGAAAATATTTAGAACGTACATATTGAGTTTTTTACTGTGAGACCTATGTTGAGAGAATGGCTGAACGTAAAAATATGGTTGAGGTATCAAAATAAAGGTCTTACCATGTAGATGTGCCAGTCGAAGAGAAAACTGAGATTGGAGCAATGGTTCGGGTGTGGCAGAGCAGCAAAGTAGTTCCCATGTAAAGTCTATGGGAGAAGTGTGCAGCCCTTATCTACATCAGTTGCTCATTTCAGTGTCACACTTGATGTGTGCATGGTGTTCTATGATCAGTCCTAAAGTAAGTAAATACTTTATTGCATACTTTCCCTAAACAGAATGTCTCTTCCACAGAAAAAACAACATCAACAAAAAAAACAAAACCGCAAGAGTCTTACTGGAAGGCGTGGGCTATCAATGGGTCGCAACTATATGTTTCAGACAAGAGAGAATGAAGAGTATTTGTAAAGTGAATCTAATTCCAACAACATTTACAAACACAGTTGTGACTGAAGATGAGAGTGAAAGAGAGTGCACTATCCAGTTAAATTTTTGCACACGATCGAGATGAGTGGACTTCTGCCTCATATTCTATGACTGAAAAAGGGTGAAGTTGTGGTGCTCATCATGAACCTGGCCGTGAAGTTGTGGTGCTCCTCATGAAACTGGTGCAGTGGTCTAAGTGCTGGCTTATGATCATTCGTTCGTGAAGGGTCTGGGTTTGAATGAGGCATGGATGTTGTATTTGTCTTACGGCACTGGCTCTCTGCCTTCCCTGGAACCAGTGACTTTAAATTAGGGACAGGCGACTGCTTATAGCCCATTGACTTGCTCATGGTGGTCATTAAACCTTCAGTCAAAAAAACAAAAAAATCACGAACCTGGACACCAGGAAATGTTTAGTTGGTGGCACACGTATGATCATAAAATCACTCTTCCAAAATACAATTTCTGTTGAAATTTTGTGCAGAGAACACAAGGGGTCATTGCACACCTTGCCACACATTCCGCTGACTCCAAGCGACAGCACTTTCCCTTTTATGATTAACAGATTCAATTTCCGATCATATTGTTCTTTGTGATGACAATAAGAGTTAAGGACAGACACTTGCTAAAATCGGAATAAACCTGCCAGAGCCCGTCTTTTCACGTGGTATGCTCTATGTTGCCCTATCTCGAGCAAGAGCAAAGGATTCTGTTGCAGTAAAGATCACTCGGAAAGATGCACCTGGATTACCTGTCAGAAATGGATGGACTCAAAATATTGTTTTTGCTGAAGTGTTTGAATTAATTTGTAACATTCTTTTGTCAGTCACATAAAGCTTACATTTGTTGCTTCATATAAGTTTATTCATAAAAAAAAAAACAAAAAAAAAAACGTCAATTTCGACGGGTTTTGTCTAGTAGAGTATGTAATTTGAATGATCCAAATGTACTTTCAAAACAGTGGAAAGAACTGATTAAACTTAGAAGAAAAGGAAAGTAGAAAAGACAAAAATATAAAAAAGATGGGGCAGGAAGAAAGGATTTGTTTATAAGCAGTAGCTAGCATATTAAATAATTAATTGTCTAATAGATGACGCCAGGCTAGTGATGACGTTGAGACTATTGGAGTGGTCGACCGTGATGACTCAAGGATTCACTTTGCTGCACGCAGCCAAATTATAGAGAGCTCTGGCCTTCCTGGAGTGGAACGAAAATATTCGAAAGAGGCCATCTCCGAGGAGTGTTGATATGTGTGTTTAGGGTTATTAACGCTCAGGTTATGTGTGTTTAGGGTTATTAACATTCAGGTTCTTTTAACTAAACATTTTAGAAAAAGTTTTCAGAGGTAGTTGTGTAAGTATTCCGATGTGAATGCTGTAATAGAATGCATGTGGATGTAAAGAGTTGCAGTTGAGGTGAAAGAAGTGTGTTACTACATTTAGGTGTTTGTTTGTGTTTGTTAGTGTAAGGGATAATTTTGAAGAATTATGTAAGAATTAAATTAATCTTTAGCTTTTTTAAATTTTAAAGAAGAAATAGGGATAAGTAAGCATATCCTCACATCTGGAGTTGGGCCTAGTATTTAGTATATGTGTAGGAAATGTATTAGAAATAGGACTCGTTGACATGATTGCAAAAGGTAAATGTCCTATATCATTGACATGTTTCAGCAAGGATGGGGAACAATGGTGATTACATTGGTAGTCCAGTTTTTTGTTTATGATATGTTTTTATTGTTGACAAAGCAGCTATGTTTTTGGATTGTGATGAAGCAATCATAGAAGGCTTTTTTTTATTAAACTTCTGTAAGTTCAACTTTCAAAGAGTTTTCTGTACAAAGAGCATATATGCATCAAAATATGAAAGTGAAGGAAACAGAGATTCAACATCAAGAGTGAAAAATTGTTCAAAGGGGGAAGTAGAAGTTGGTAATTTTTCTATAAAATGTTGAGTAGATGCGTTGTTATTAGGATGACTTGATAAGTGCTTTACTTTTTTTCTGTTAATTTCTTTTCTATGTGTATTGCAAGAGAGTAGGTTTAAAATTCCACTAAGAATCTAACTGAGAAATCTGTTTTGTGAAGCTTGATCAGAAGAAATAATCTTACAGTCCCAAAATATGCAGGAGGTGAAAATGTTTCATAGAAAAGTTAGATTTTTTGGCTAGTCTTTCTGCTGAATTCTTCAAGATGTTAGTTGAGTCTATGCCTGGCATCGATGAGCCATGGTCGGCCAACACCTTGCCAGTGGTTCATGTTCTTTTTTTTTTCCCTGGGACCTGTTTTTGAAGGTATTAACTACGACTGATTGAGAGCACTCCACAAGCCTTGCCATCTCTGAGAAATGTGCTGACCCAGTTGCCTAGCCATTGCAATTTGGCCATTATCAAACTCTCTGAAGTCCACTGCCTTTCCCATCTGAAGAACAAAAATAGCACTGATTAACATAGCTTAGAGTCATGTTATTTATACCATTTCATTACCTTCTCATACGTCACTGTTTACCTGCAGTTGCTTGGATTTGCATAAAGATACTGTGGTCATAATATTTTGGCTCTTTGGTGTATGTCACTTACTGACCAAGTGATTACAGTGCTAGATTTTCACACTGTGTTTCAATCATGAGTTAAGATGTGGATGTTGTTATTAATGTTGTTTGTGGTTCTGTTCCTTCTCTGAAACCAGGTATTGTAAATTAAGGGTAAGCATATTACAGCCTCCAATGTTTGTGAGGATTGTTAAACTATCCCATGACAAATTCAGTGACCATAAGTTGAGCCCTCCCCCCAGATTTTAAACAGATTTTAAAATTTTGTTCACATACTGTTTTCATACACAGTGTGGCAAAGAATTTTTAAGACTGGGTCTGTAAAATGAAATAAAAACAAGAAATTATAATTTGTTTTGGTTTGTTATATACACTTGTTACAGCAATTTAATCATGATTCGAATGCCTGTTCCAGTTCACTTTGCGGAATTGCCTCCAAAGCACGCGTCGAAGCTGTTTGTGTGGTGGAAATATCATCAAAATAACACCCTTTTAACGTCATTTTAAGTTTTGGGAATAAAGAAAAGTCACAGGGTGCTAAATCAGGCGAATACGGTGGATGATTCAACACAGACATTATTTTTCTCCAAAAATCTATGAACAAGAAGTGAGGTGTGACTGGGTGCATTATTGTGCAACTAACACCAACTGTTTTCATCCCGATATTCTGGACGAATGTGCCGAATTCTGCCCATCAAACGCCTCAAAACATTTAAATAAAACTCACCAGTAATTGTTTGTCCCCTTGGAATAAATTATTTGTGGATAATAACCCTTACTATCAAAGAATGTAATGAGCATTGTTTTGATTTTCGATGGAACTTTCCTTGTTTTTTATTGGCTTGTGGGGAGTTTTTTTACTTCCATTCTGCACTTTGTCACTTTGTTTTAGGATCATATTGAAAACACCATGTTTCATCCCCTGTAACAATCGATTTTAAGAAGTTTAGATCATTTTCAGCGGCTGAAATTGATGTCTCTGCAATGTGCACTTCTCCTTGATTTTTGTTCATTGGTTAACGTGTGTGGAACAAATTTAGCACAGACTTTTGTTTTGCCCAAATCTTCTTGCAGGATGGTTCAAATTGTTTCTTTGTTGATGTTTAAAGACTCTTCCATCATTCTTAGTGACTCACATTGATTGTTTGCTACAAAATCACGCACTTTTTCAATAATCTCAGGTGTTCTAGATGAACTTGGTCTTCCGGTAGGCTTATCATCTTCTAGCGTATTTCTTTCGCCCAAAAAGCGTTTGTGCCACAGGAAAACATTTGATCTACTTAAACAAAACTCACTGTAAACTTGTTTCATCATTTGGTACGTTTCCGAGGCATTTTTACCAAGTTTTGCGTTAAATTTAATAACAGCCCTTTGTTCCATCTTAATAATTCAATATGAAAAAAATTTTACTTCTCTAACGAACGCCCGTTTCGTTTGAGTTACTTTAACAACTGCGCAGTACTTTTTGCAGAAAGCAAGCAGATGGTCAAACGCATTCGCGATTACACTGTTGGCGCCACCGTAGGCTGAAATCTAGCGCTAGTCTTAAAAATTCTTTGACGCACTGTGTAGTTCTAGAAGCTACAGCATTTATCTGGAACCGGTTCTTCTTAAAATATTGTAACAGTTACTACTTGAAATCTGATTGTGTTATAATAATTATGATAGAGAAATGAGCATTTGTTTTTTTGGGGAAAAAATTGGTCACCTATAGGCCTGGTAATTACAGTACTATTACCATGTTGTGCTGAAAAACTTTCAAAAGATTCATATATATATATATATATATATATATAAATACATTTAGTAAATTGTTTAAGTAAAATAGAGAATTATGTTTGTAAAAAAAAATTAGTGCCATCTTATTTAATGAAAATATCATTTACCTTTATAATTTCTGACAGTGATTATCTTTTGCTGTAGATTTTGATGCTGCAAAATCCGTTTCCGATGCAGACATTCTGAAACTGGCTGATGCACACACACCGCTGTTACAGGTATTTTTTTTGTTACTTTCAATTTCCTTTTCTTTTTTCAGTCAGTATTAGTTGAAAACATGTTTAAGCTTAAATATGTTTTTGAACTTACTACATTTTCCAAGAATAATATAGCACCAAGAGTAACATCACAGTTCCATTTGCTTTGTTGTCAGGAATAATGCCATAATATGTTTAAAGTTGCAGGTAAGTTAGTTGGAAGTTTTATTTGTCGATCATCCCCCCGCCCTCTGCATATAATTAAACACAGTCAGCTTTATTATAAATAACATAGAAGTTTTATTTGGCAATCAGCCCCACCCACTCTCTGCATATAATTAGACACAGTCAGCTCTTATTATAAATAACTTCAGAAGGCAATCATATTCAGTTCATTGAAATTAAATCTTGATTGTAAATGAATTTATGGCACCTCTATTCATATTGTACTGTGAAATTAACTTTTTTACGGGTCTTATAGAGGTTATTATTAAAAAAAGTTGGTGGTCAAATTTTCGAACTAAAGCCTAGTTCGTGATCAGGACTACTGTAAAGCCTAGTCCTGATCACGAACTAGGCTTTAGTTCGAAAATTTGACCACCAACTTTTTTTTAATAATAACCTCTATAAGACCCATAAAAAAAGTTAATTTCACAGTTAAATCTTGATTTTTTCCAATGGTAGTAGAGTACATTGTTCAGGAGTGGCAGAAGATGATATCTGTTGACTGGGTCCACAATTTCAAATCACAGAATAAGACGTAGTAATTAATGACAATAATTTTGTTAACAATTTTTTTTTAATATCTTTGCAGTAATTGTTAGTCCACACTGCTGGGGGTCTAAATTTAGTCTTTACTTGCTGTCTATGTTCAGCTTGTATGGGTTTACCTTAGTGAGTGATAGCAACAGAGATGGTATGCCATTGTCAAAATAAATAAATACATAAATGAAAAGCAGATCTATAGATCAAATATTATAGCACTGACTTCATCAAGATTCCTGGCTTACTAAGGAATTCTGTAAATTTCAAATAATGTTTTGAGTCAACACTCATTCTTTTGAGTCAACACTCATTTATTTTGTTGTGTGGTATAGTTTGGTTGAAATTAAAATAAAATGAAAAAGACATTTGATCATTAACCCTCCTCCTATCTTAACCTGTTATGCCATTAGGGAGAAGTTTGAGCACCATTTTTGAAATATCTCAGAAATCTATGCCACATTCTAAGCTGCACAACATGCTTAGTACACATACACAAAAATGTTCTGTATGTAAAATGCACGTGATAACAGCCTTGCACACATTAAAAAAAATGGATTCAAAATTATTGACCAAGCCTAGCCAGTTTCACTATCTCTAGTACACTTCATGCCTTTTTTTTTTTTTGAGATAAATTAGGTGATTGTGTGAGGTGAGAGGATGCTGTTGGAAAACTATTTTTAATGTACTTTGACTTGCCCATGCAACTTATATTTAATAATGTTGTAAATGAAAGTGCTGTAGAAATTCTAAATGTGATGCAGTAAGTAGGAATTTTCACTGCTGTTTCTTTACTGTAATTGTAAAATTCCCTCTTGATGTAAAAGAGCTTCTTTCCAGGCTTGAGGGAGGGGAGGGGAGTAGAAGGCTGTGAGTATTTCATAGCATTGCATTTGTTATATATATCCTGTTGCACTGGTCAGGAGGAAAATGTTTGGTTTAGCCTGTGGTTGACACCCACAGATTAGACAATTAGAATTTATGTTGCTGAAAATGGGTATAAGCTGCACTGTGTTATAAAATCAAGTTGTGCTCAGCAGCATCGTAATATGAAAATATGGTGAGTAAAATTAGCATTAATCATGAACTGAAACAATAAGCAAATTAGAAATTTTTTATTTGATCTTTTGAAATTTCCTATTTAGTCATAATAAAATTGTCTCATCATAAAGGAGTACAGGCACGGTCTAGCAAATTTCACCAAGCACATTGTACTAGCCTGCATGTGCAAATGATTGCAATTCTCTATCAAGTAGCTGCTTAGAAGTCTGGTTTTGTGATCCCACAAAATAGTCACCAAGAAAAGAAAAAAAAACAAAAAACTAGAGGAAACTTTGTAACCCCCCCCCACACACACCCGGTTTTTCATTATATCAATTAAAGAGATACAAAATACTTGAAAGACTTTTGTCAAGGTACTGTCCTTGATCACATTAAAATACAGAACAATAATTTCTTAAATAATGTGGTGGAATTTCGGTTGTCTATTGTCAGATGAATTCTCCATTGTGTCTTGTAGTATAGCTATTATTTTTGTAAATACAAAAGACTATAAGCCTACTTACTAAATTGTGGTACTCATCTTTCAAAACATTTCCAGCTTGTGTGGTTCGTAAAGCAATATCAAGATGGTGAGATGTCACAGCAATAGCTAACCAACTTTATCCAATGCTAAACCACCCTGAATCTATTCAGAAAAAAGGTATTAACTTAATACTTGGCATAGGTGAATAGCATTCTTCCCCAACCTATCCTATGAAACTTTTGAAACTTTACGCTAGTTAGCTAACTACTGATTTACAAATACAAAGCATGTAAAAAAATAAATTACTAACTGTATGCATATTTTAAGAACTAATAAATTAAAAAACCAATAAAAACTGTAACGTCTGAACCATTCAAGAAGACTTTTGAACGTTTTCGTCCATCAGTGGGCATCCTCAAAAAGATGGTGCAAATACATCGGTCGCCAGCAACCAAGTGTCAGCCAGAAGGTAAGTCTGAGATCGCTAAGGCGATGGTACGAAAGTGGCGCCATCTGTGTGAACAAGGAATAAGTATTCCAATTACTGAAATTCAACTGCTGTTTTTACTTTTTTTTTCCACCCTTCCCTCTGCCTACTTCCAAATCTGCTTTCCAAGTGTATAAGTTCTTGCCAGTAATTTGATAACAGTTTTGGATCATTATAATTACGTAATCAGTTATTTTTTGGAATCAAAGTGATTTCTGCTATTCTCAAATGCCTTTCAGAATTGCAACTTTTTTTTTTTTTTTAAAATCTGAATTTGATCAAACCTAGGATATACTTTATAATCTATACAATACTGTATCAGTGCTATTTTAGCCTCTCTCTCTCTCTCTCTCTCTTTTTTTTTTTTTTTTTTTGCAAATCTTTAATATGTTGGTTTAAACGATGTTTTAACTTGTTGTTCGTACTACCAATATCAGAAATAGGTGGATTACTTTTGATCGGAATTTTGTAAATACCTGCTTTATCCAAAAATTTTTACCAGGATCATTACTATTAATAATTAAGTTTTTAATGGAATTAACTGTGCAACCCAACTGAAAACCATATTTAGCTGTCAATTTATTGATTTCTCGAGACATATTTTTAATAAATGGAAATGAACCAACATATGTAAAAGGCTGTTTTCTTTTTTCTTTTTCTTTGGTTCTGTAACATTTTTTTCTATTTCATATGTTCGTTTTTTTAATTTCTCTTCTTGGATATCCATTTTTTTTTAATTTCTTCTATATACTGTAATTCATTGAGTTGAAAATGCCTTTTAGAAGTATGTGTGAATGCTCTTTTCAATAAGGTCTTAACACTATTGCTTTTATGTATTTTTGGATGGTGTGAGTCATAGGGTATGAGAACCAGAATGTAAGATGGTTTCCTGAAAACTTTATAATCAAAATTAATAGAATTTTTAATCAATAAAATATCCAAAACTGAAAGTTGATTTTTTTCTTCAAATTCAATTGTCAATTCAGTAGATGAAACCAATGCTAGTATATTGTTTTGCTAGATACTGTAATTCTGTTTTGTTTAACTTTGATAAAATAAAAATGTCTTCTTGCATGGTTTGGACATTACAGTTTTTATTGGTTTTTTAATTTATTCATTCTTAAAATATGTATATAGTTAATTTTTTTAACTGCTTTGTATTTATCAATCAGTAGTTAGCTAACTAACATAAAGTTTCAAAAGCTTCATAGGATAGGTTAGGGAAGAGGGTTAAGTTATTCACCTTTGCCAAGTATTAAGTTAATACCTTTCTTCTGAATAAATTTAGGGAGTGTTTTAGCATTGAATAAAGTTGGTTAGCTATTGCTGTAATGTCTCATCATCTTGATATTGCTTTAAGAACCACACATGCTGGAAATGTTTTGAAAGATGAGCTACCATGATTCAATAAGTAGGCTTTTTGTTTTTTTTATTTTGATACTGAGTGGAACGTTTTTTGCAAAATATATGTTTGAGTTTTTGAACCATAGCAGCATTTATCAGTCTGAATAGTATTTTTCTTTTCATTAATTTACATAATTAAAATATTGAGGGTAAATATAAAGCTTTGTTGTCTTTCTGTTTTGTGTTGTTGTAGTGTGAAAAATATGTGATTACCAAGGAGTCATACTTGCTATTGGATTAAGAGACATTCCGTAGTGTATCCTGTGAATTAGACTGAACTTGTGTATGCCAACATTATGATAGCAACATGAGTCTGTAGGTCATCTGTTGTGGCAGGTAGGATTGTATATGAGAGCCACTGTAATGGTGATTGACCACAGTATTAAAACAGTATATACTGCTAGCGTCAAAATTTACAGGTATTCCAAAGGACTGAGCCATACTGTTTTCATGTCACAGCTGATAAAGTTCACCAACTTTCATGAATGGTGAAGCAGAATTATTATTTTTATAGTAAGCCACCACACAGAGGTGACTTCCAGAATGCCAGCGGTGTACGTACACCTTCTGACAATAAAGGTCCAGGACAGCTGCTGTGACGAGGAAAGTTTAATGGACTGAGTCCAACTGGGGTTATGGTTCTTCAAAGTAGTCCCCCTTCTTATCAATGCACCATTTTGATTGCTCCACTAGATGTGAAACACTTTCTGAATTCATTTACCGGAACACTGTTCATTTCTGCGGTAACAATTTTCTTAATGTCCTGAACAGTCATGAAACGTCATCTTTCAGCGCCAGTTTCACTTTGGGGAACAGGAAGTAGTCAGCAGGAGCTAAGTCCGGGGAGTAGGATGAATGGTTGAGCCTGTTTACTCCAGACTTGGTGAGGAACTGTGTCGCCGACAGTGCCCATTTGGCAGGCACGTTGTCACCCAAAAGGAATCAGCTTTCACGTGCTCACAGGTGTGGTCTGACACGATGAATTCTGTTCCATAGGTGATCAAGAACTTGCAGACAGAAGGCACAGGTGATTGTTGCACACTCCGGAAGCCATTCCCTGTGAATGATGCCGCTGCTGTCAAAACACGTGATCAGCATTGCCTTGATTTTCAACTTCTGCAGGCAAACCTTCTTGGGTCTCGGTAAACTTGGTGCCCTCCACTCCATGTTTTTTTTTTCGCCTCCTTGATGTTGGATCGTGTTGAAAGTACCATGTCTCATCACCTGTCACAATGCGGTCCAGCACGGAAGGGTCCGATTCCACAGCTGCAATAAACGCCTTGCAGCTTTCAACTGCACTTTCTGTTCTCCAGTCAAACTGTGTGGCACAAACCTTGCACAAATCTTCCTTTTTCCGGGATCTTCCTTTAGAATCAGCCGGATTGTTTCACGGTTGATATGGAGTTTGTCCTCCATCATCCGTACTGTCATTCAATGGTCTGACTGCACCAGAGTGCAAACTTTCTCCACCATTTCCTCAGAATGGCTGGTTGACGGTCTTCCAATCCTTGGATCATCTCCAATGTCTTTCCTTCCCTCACAAAAGTGAGCATTCCATTCAAAAACATGACCATGGGATAGGGCATTGTCCCCATAAATAGTTTTGATCATTTCGAAGGTCTCTGTTGATGACTTCCTGAACTAGCAGCAAAACCTTATGTATACTCTCTGCTCTCTGTTCAAAACCATGACAATGGTCTTTGGGGTACGTTCTATTAACAGTCTTCAGAATCGGACAGGTCTGCACTTTCTTAGATCTTCATGTGTCTTGCAAGAGAGGGAAAATGCAGTTACAATTTGACCCATAGAACATATTTTTACAACCACCATTAACTGAGTAATACCCACTATCCTGGAACTTTGTCAGATGATGTATGTCTACCCAAAGGGATTGGAATCATCAATACAACACAGGTCACCAGACATGTAGACCACTCCAATGCATATTACTGTTAAAGTAGCACATGACCAAGTGGCTCTAGAATAGTACAATACCCAGAATCACTAGTGTCATAAGTGAATATCTCTGATGATATTCAACCCCTTATGCATAGGTTACATTCAACTTCATCATTCTGCCCATTTTATGTTTGCCATATTCTTTTTGAACTTCTGCTATCAAACTTACAAATGCTTAAATATAAGAATTTGGTAGCAGTGGCAGCCCTTCAGTATGTTGCTGTGCTGCAGCACACAACAAAAATTTGCTTAATTGCACTTCTGTGCTTTCCTGTTGTGTTTAATTGCAGTAAGGATGTTTATTATTCCCCATTTGTTACACTGTATAGAACACAGCAGGTAAGAATAGCTGTAGGCATGAGAGTCAACATTTAGCCATGCTGCATGGTGGAACAGATTGAAGTGTATGAGGGGATATACAAAAGTAATGTGACTGTTTTTAGAGGCCATTAACAATTTTTACATTTCATGAATAGAACCTTGTCTTTTTATTTATTTATTATTTTTTTTCTTTGTAGTTTTCATAGCTGGGGATCCTGCCACCTCAGTGACACCATGGTCTAAGTGCTGGTTTCTGACCATTCATTGAAAATGGGTCTGGGTTTGAATCCCGGTGAGGCATGGATGTTGTGCTTGTTTTATGGTATTGGCTCCCTCCCTTCCCTGGCACCAGTAACCCTAAATTAGGGGCAGGTGACTGCTTCTAGCCTATCAAGTTACTCACAGTGGTATTTAAACCCCCAAACAAAAGAAAAAAAAACCAGCTGCTGATCCATTCACTTCTTTCCATGTCCTTTAATATTGTTGAGTGAAAAAACGTGTAGTTCACATATGATTGTTGATATCAACTTTCCATTTTTATGCTGCAGTGTTATTTTCAGTTTTGTTTTGAAATCTATTGCATTTTCCTCCTCTTTTCAGCACTAGTAGAACACACTCACTGTTTTGCTTGGCAACCATTTTAAAGAAAAATAGCTTGAAGGGAATCACCAACAGAAAGTTTTGTAGAAAAATGCATGACACCAGACACCCAGACATACTGAGACTCAGACTTTAAATAATGGCTGCCGTTCCACCATTGCTTTCAGACATCAAGAATGAACAGTTTTTCCTCTAAGTTGAGAGGCTGTCTTTCTGTTAGGTTATATTGTTGCTGATTTCGGGGTGCAAAAATTGTAGCCAAACACTTTCTCTGGAATGAAGACAGAGAGGCTCTCTCACAAAGGGACGCCTTCCTGTAGTTTGGGTGGCCGCGAACAGAGCTACATGTTTATGAGGAAATAAACAAGCTGGCACTTTACCCTAAAAGGGGAAATGCAAAAATGCAGCTAAGAGGCAATAGAGTCTGTCTGTTGCATTTCAACCACGTGTGAGAAAGAAAGAACACAAGGCTATGATTAACTAAAAGCGATTGAACTCTGGAAAAAAACTGTGAAGGAGTTGGCAAAATCCTCCGAAGGAAAATGACCTGTTGTTGAGATGGCTCCTGTGCGTGGAGCACTTTAGATGGAGATCACCGAGAGAGAGAGAGAAAGAGAGAGAGAGAGAGAGAGAGAGAGAGAGAGAGAGAGAGAGAGAGACCCTGCCGAAGGGTGGAAGATTGCTGTGGGGTAGCTATGTATAAGTGCAAAGAAAGCCCCCTCCAGCAAAGATAACCAACTGCCTGTGTGATTCAGAAGGGCTTCTGTGAATGCTGTGGTGATTCTATATTGTGGCCATTTTGGATTATACTTCATTCTTCATTTTTTTCTTCTTGGATAATGTTCCTCCAAGACTATGTAAGTAGATTTTCACTTATTCCTATTCCTGGGCATGAAAGACTTTACAAACCGATGGGCACATATATGACCCTCCATGTAAATAGTAATGTACATAATTACTACTAGTTTCATAAATGAACTGTTGTATATAGAATTAACATCCTTTGTTGCATGTTTAGAGTTGGCTTCAGAATTGCCTTGAAATTAGGGCGCAATGCACTAATCCAGTATTTTGTTCCTATTCCCAGATTTATTTCCGATTCAATTTGGTGTCAGAAGTCATGATGGTTCTAGACTCTTTAAGTAACTTGGCCATTCTGTAATAATATAATAAGGGCAATTGGGTGGTTGTTTTAAGTGGTTGTAAGTCTCGAAATATAGGTCCTTAGCACTTACTTTGAAAGTAAGTGCTATGGACTAGTTTGTGTGTGTGTGTGTGTGTGTGTGTGTGTGTGTGTGTGTGTGTGTGTGTGTGTGTGTGTGTGTGTGTGTGAGAGAGAGAGAGAGAGAGAGAGAGAGAGAGAGAGAGAGAGACTTTATAGTCTTGTTGAACTTACAGTCATTTGCAAAAGTTTAAGACCACCTTTCAATTTATTGAAAAGTAAGATTTTCAAAAAAAAAAAAACTAATTACTAGTCAGAGATATTTGAAAAAACGACACAACAAATTAATACTTACATTCTTTAGAACACAAAAAGACCAAAATCAGTACTTTGTGTGGCCACCTTTGTTTTTTATAACAGACAGAATACGATGTGGCATACTCTCAGTGAGGGATATGCAGTAGTCACTTGAAATATCTTTGCACCACATGTACTTTATCGCGTCAATCAAAGCTTGGGAATTCGACGGCAGTTTTTCTGCTACCTTGTCTTTTAAAATAGTCCACAAATTTTCGATGGGGTTAAGGTCGGGTCTTTTACCGGGCCAGTCAAGCACAATTATATTTTTCCTCTGCTGGTAGTCTTTTACCGTCTTTGATATGTGGCATGGAGCACCATCATGCATAAGGATTGTGCATCTGTGCACTTGCATATGAGTTAACAGCTTCTCACATAACATTACCACATAAACAGAACCAGTCATGGTAGTGCCTATCGGCACAAAAGATAATGAAGCAGTACTGGATGTCGACATAGCACCCTATATCATCTGACTAGGCGGATGCCTCACAGTGCTAACAGTGTATTTTTCATCAAACCTTTTGCCTTTTGGTCGTTGAACATGTGTTTCATGTGATTCAAATTGATGCACAGTTGATTCATTAGAAAAAATAATTTGTCTCCAATTTTCAGCAGTCCACAATTGATGATGCTTCGCAAACTGGAGTCTCTTCTTTTTCAGGACAGAGGTTAGTGTAGGTTTATGTGCAGGTTTATAAGACTTTAATCCAAAATCTTTACTAAGACATTGGGAAACAGTACTGATACTAACTTCAGACCGTTTTGAATGTAGAAAGGCCTTGATTTTCTTGCACCAACTCCTCAGAGAATGCATAACTATTCGCCTTATGGTATTGTCATCAGGTGGTGTTGTTTTCCTTGGATGTCCACTTCTCTTCCAGTCGCTAAATTTACTTGTATCTCGATATTTCATGATCGTATTATGAATAGCAGTTGTACTCACATTCACCTTTCTGCTTATGTTACGTTCAGAGTATCCTTCATGATATAAAGTCAATGTTTGTGCCCTCTAAGTAACTTTTAATGATGCTTTTTTGCCCATTTTTTGCTATATAGAAAATACTTACAAAACCTCTCAGCATGAAAACTAGAAAGAAACTGCCACTCGCACACGTCCCCCAACTCTATCAAAAGCTGCTATTTTGGGATGATGAAACACCAACAGGAAGTTGAGTAATACAGACAGTAACTGACGCAATCAGGAAAAAAACTAATACCAACAGGTCGTCTTAAACTTTTGCAAATGACTGTAGTAAGAGAAAAAGATAGAATACAAAATGAAAATTAACTGAAGTAAAATTTATGTGAAATGTGGTGAACATCTGTCAGAGGCAATTTTGCAGATTTAACTTGTACAATATTCTAGAGGATAATGCTTACCTTGGCATTCCTTGCTAGCAGAATGCCAAGGTAAGCTCATCGCTAGCAAGGAATGCTAAGGTAAGCATTATCCTCTAGAATATTGTACAAGTTATTTTGAAATACTGCACGTAAAAGAGAATAGTAGAATGATTAGAGCTATCTAATAGTCAGAATTGGAACTATTAATAGGAATTGATTTGTTATTTTGCAGATGTTTGTTATCCTTTATAGTCACTTTTGTAGACGAATTTAGGTTCTTATTATATTGGACTAGCAGATGTACCTTGTGTTGCTCGGGTTTGATGAAAAATACACATCAGTATCTAGTCCAGTGTTTCCTGAACATTTTTCTTGGATTTTGGATTGATTTGTCCAATAGATTTTTGCATTTTCAGGGGCATTCTGGAAATCACGCTGTTAACGGGTTTTGTACATATACATACATACATTTCACAAAGCTGTTCTCTGAGATTCAGAGGTTAGCTCTACAAAGAAATACAAACCTCCAGATAAATTGTTAACCGATTATTTACTTACTGTTGTTGTATCAAACTTCTCCATTTACAGTGATCTTGACACACAACTTGGGCTTCACTGACATGCACCACATGATTTACACAAGCCCTTCTATACTTCATATTCATAATCTTTTTATCATTCAGACACTCCTGAATCTGATCCTCCCACGATTTCCTTTCTTTCCTGGCACTTGGGACAAATTTTTTTTTTTTTAGCAATCATCTCATCACTCATTCTATCAACATGGTTAAACTACCTAAGAATCTTAGTCTCCACCTTACAAACAACATCCTGCCTCACAGTACACATCTGCAACACCAATGTTTACAAGATCAGATTGTTTCTTGCCACAAACTCCCCATAAGTAATGCATCTCTCCAGCACCCAAAAGACTCCTGTGTCTCTTCTGAAATACCCAGGTTTCATTGCCATACATCAGAGTAGGAACAATTACACTTTCATTCACAGCCGTTCAGGACTCTCTTTCATTCCCATTATTCCTGTGAAAACCTCTTAAAGCAGCTATGACTTTCAATGAAGAATTCACTTGCCTACTAATTTCACCATCTGATTTGTTCTCTCTGTCAAACATGATTCCTAAATACACAAACTCATTTACCTGCAGTATTATAAATATTTAACGGAAATTATCGAGGATAAGTTTATTAAGGTACATTACCTCTCAAATTTTCGATCTAAACACTAGATCTTCGTCAGGAGTTCTTGCTTCCTTCTACTTCCACAGGTCTGATGGATTTTCCATCCAGCATGGTCATTGATGTTGCCACCTTGTGTCTTGTAAATTTCCAGAGATTCCTCTAATTTCCGGATAATTGCATAGGATTGATGTTTGATCACTTTTAAGGAGTTCCAGTCCATTTTGTGGCCAGTTTGTTGTATGTGCCTGTCTAATCCTGTTTTATTTGAGCTGTTCCTTATTGCTGCTTTGTGTTCTTTAATTCTGGTGGTTAACCTTCTTCCTGTTTCTCCTATATATGGTAATCCACAAGAACACTCTATTTTATAAATGACTCCTTCCTGGAGTAAAGTATTTTCTTCTTTTAGTTTTATGGATGGTAAGTATTTTTTAATTTTGTTATTCAAACCTGGAGCTAACTACAGACAAAAATAAAGAGAAAATTGAATATTTATTCACAAGAAAAGTCACTTACCACAAGGGACTGTTTGAAAAACTGAAGAAAATCAGCACTAAATATAAAATTAGGTTAGCTCCAGGTTTGAATAACAAAATTAAAAAATACTTACCATCCATGAAACAAAAAGAAGAAAATACTTTACTCCAGGAAGGAGTCATTTATAAAATAGAGTGTTCTTGTGGATTACCATATATAGGAGAAACAGGAAGAAGGTTAACCACCAGAATTAAAGAACACAAAGCAGCAATAAGGAACAGCTCAAATAAAACAGGATTAGACAGGCACATACAACAAATTGGCCACAAAATGGACTGGAACTCCTTAAAAGTGATCAAACATCAATCCCATGCAATTATCTGGAAATTAGAGGAATCCCTGGAAATTTACAAGACACTAGGTGGCAACATCAATGACCATGCTGGATGTAAAATCCATCAGGCTTGGTCACCAGACCTGTGGAAGTAGAAGGAGGCAAGAACTCCTGACGAAGATCTAGTGTTTAGATCGAAAATTTGAGAGGTAATGTACCTTAATAAATTTATCCTCGATAATTCCTGTTAAATATTTATAATACTGAAAGTAATAAGTGCCGCCCCGGTGGCGCAGTGGTCTAAGCGACGGCCTCTGATCATTCATCCGAACAGGGTCCGGGTTCGAATCCCGGTGAGGCATGGATGTTGTGTTTGTCTTACGGCACTGGCTCTCTCCCTTCCCTGGAACCAGTGACCCTAAATTAGGGACGGGCGACTGCTTATAGCCCATTGAGTTGCTCACGGTGGTCGTTAAACCTCCAATCAAAGAAAAAAAAAAGTAATAAGTGGAAGCCATGAAGTCATTAATTACTCATTTACCTGGTCAATCACTGTGCCATTTAGACTTATCTTGAATTCAGTACTAACAGTTGCATCGCTCAAAAACCATAACTTGGGTTTTTCCCTTATTTATACTCAGTTTGAATTTCATTCAAACTTCGTACATCCAGGACAACGTACTCTGCAACTCAGTTTTGCTCTCTGACAACAGGACAGTGTCATCAGCATACAGCAATCTGCACACACAGATATCACCAAGACATAAACCATTATTATCTATTTTGGCATCACGCATACACGCATCCATAAATATATTAAACAGCCATGGTGACATTACACAACCTTGTCTGACTCCTGCACCAACAGAAAACCATTTTGATTCACCATTCTCTCGTAAACAAGCTCTACTGCCAGCATACATGGGTTTTACACTATTAAGTAGATTCCCAGTAACACCATATTTATGCAGTACCTTCCACAGAAGTATCCTATTTACTCAGTCGTAAGTTTTCTCTAAATCTATAAAGGCAGCAAAAACTTTCTTACCAACAGCCAGATACTTTTGGATCATCATGCGTAATGCAAAAATTTGGTTAGTGCAGCCTTTACCAGGCATAAAACCACTCTCAACATGCCACACTTTCTCTGATGCAAGACCTCGTACCTTTTCAGTAATGACTTTATCAAACACTTTTCCTGGCACACTAAGTAAACTAATGCCATGGTAGTTCTTGCAGTCAGTAGGATCACCTTTTGCAAGAGAACAACGACAGCATCCCTCCAATCCTGAGGGACCATTCCTTACTCCCAGCACAACTGGCAAATTCCAGTTAACCAGTCAATTATAGAGTTACCACCATATTTTAATATCTCAGCACTGATGCCATCTACTCCCAGAGCCTTACCATTCTGAAGAGATTTTAGAGCTCTACACACTTCTTCTATTGAGATCCCTTCTGTGCTTCCTTTTCTCACTGTGACCTCTGCCTCAAAATCAAGTTTGCTTTTTTGATCTAATAACTCACAGAAGTATTCACTCCATCTTTCACTTACCTCATTGGGCTCCCATATCATTTCTCCGATTTATTCTTCACACAACTTGAAACTTTATTTTCCCAATTTTTCCTGCATTTCATGTACTTCCAGGTAGTATTTTTAACTTTCCAAAAAGCCAATTCATGCCTTTCCACCTTTTCTTTCATATGTTTTGCCTTTCTCTGGCAAACAAACTTAGCTGCCTCGTGCTTCTTACAGTGATATTCATCCTCAGAAACTCTACCTTGCAACCTCCCCAAAAATGCTTTGTTCTATCTCTTTACTGCTTCTTTAATCACACTGTTCCATCAAGCATCACCTCTAATGTTACCCACTATTGTGGTGCCACAGACCTCTTCAGCGACAGTAACAACACAGTTCTTAAAATATGTCCACTTCTTTGCTACATCCCTCTCACATGACATCAGCTGCTTCAGTCATTTTCTGAGTAAATTAGAGTAACGCTAATGATCTTTAGGGAGGCTTTCAACCTTTAGTCTTTCCATCCTAGGGCTCTTCCTATTTCTTTTCCTTCAACCAACATTCAGTTTCACCCATGACACTAACCAAGTAATGATCAGAGCCAACATCCCAGGGTTCCCACAGGTCAAGGAAAATCTGGAATTGTCAGGGAATTTGATTTTGTCCAAGAAAGACAGGGAAAAGCCAGAGAAAATTGCTATTTTTCACCAAAACCTGGAAAATCTGCACAACTATCCTGGAAAATGAGTGATCCCTTGTCAGACCTGCCAAGTGTTAAGATTTTGTCGTATTTTGTACCTGAATTCTCTTTCTCTAGCCAGGTTCCGTTCGCTGCTGAACCCGGAAGTTTGAGAGAGAAACAAGAAGGTCACATGCCTCTCTTGCTGAGAGAGAGAAAAGGAGTTTGAGCAGGGGGAGCGCACAATATTCGTGCCGAGGCGAAGATTTCCCGTGCCTCTGCTATCTTCTCAGGATAGGGGGAAGGGAATGCCAGTGCTAGTGGTGCTTCCCATCCCCGCTCCAGCTCTTTGTTGACACGAAGTTGCTCCAATGAATGAGAATGCAACCGTAAGTACAGGTTATTGTATTTTAGTGTTATCTTTCAGGTGGAAGCATGTGAGCTTTGAGTAGTCTTTGAGTTAAAAGATCTTCACGCTTCTTTTACATTGTTGCACGTTAGCATTTTGTTCAAAATGAGCAATAAGAAAGCAGTTTTAAATTTGGAATGTACCGAGAAAGAACTGAATCCACAATGGGCAAACTGGATTGAAATGATAAGCTTGGATCTGTATACAGCACATTGTCGACTTTGCTGTAAAACTTTCAACTCGAGCAACATGGGCAGACAAGCTATATTTAGTCATAAAAGCGTTAAGCACCAGAAGTCAATCGAAAGTACAAAGCATCTATTTTTACCTTATTTAGTAGTGCTTCTAGTGTTATTATATTTAGCAGTGCTTCTAGTGTTATTATATTTAGCAGTGCTTTAGTGTTATTATCAAGTACCTATTTTTACCTTATTTAGCAGTGCTTCTAGTGAAAGTGATAAAAAAAATAGAAACAGAGGAGTCAAACTCTGCATTGGCATGTTCTTCAGTGGCGAATTATGTTACTAAAGAAAAAACTCTTATGTCCGAAATTTGGTGGGCTCTCAAATTAGTGATGACATGCTCATCGTACAATGGTTTCAAGGATGCAGCACAGATGTTTCAAGCCATGTTCCCTGATAGTGAGGTAGCAAAGAATATCACCTTGGGGAGCACGAAAATGGCATACTTCGTTACTTTTGGTTTAGCCCGATATTTTCAATTTTTGCTATTGAAAGAAATTTCACCATCATATTTTGCACTATATATTGATAAAGCTCTGTATGCTGTTGCTCACAAAAGGGCAAATGTACTTAATAATTAGATACTGGCCTGAAAATTCTAATGAAGTGAAGGTTTGTTTTTTCAATTCAGTTTTCCTTGGCCATTCTACTGCCCAGGAGTTATATGAAAAATTTTGTGAAGGCTCATCAGATTTAAATTTGGAAAATCTTTTACAAATTTCTATGGATGGGCCTCATGTGAATCTTAAATTTTGGAGACATATTTGTGATGAACTTAAAGAAAACAAACGCCATTCTTTATTAAATATTGGGACATGTAGTCTCCATGTAATTTGCAGAGCGTTCCAGAGAGGAAACAGAATAACAATGTGGAAGTTAAATTTCTTATTTCAAGCTATGTATAGATTGTTCAAAGACAGTCATGCAAGGCGTGCAGATTTCATAGGCCTAACAAACAGTCATGTTTTTCCACTGAAATTCTGCTAAATTAGATGGGTGGAAAATGTTAGGGTTGCTGAAAAAGCACTGGAGGTCTTTCCTCATGTTAAAAAATATTTTGAAACAGCAAAGAAAGATTTACCACAAACCGTATCTGTTGGAAATGTCGAAGATGCATGTAATGATAAGTTAATTTTGGCAATCAAGACTTGAAACATGAAAAAACATTCAAAGCAAAAAAATCGAAAAGAAATTACTGAAAAAAATAAATAAATGTGTACATGTAGGAGTAATTTATTTTTCCAAGCAATGTAATTTAATACAGTCTATTCCTTAGGGTCCCAATTTTGCTATAGTTCCCCGGTTTAATGATAACTCCCAATTTATCGATTGTTTTTGCCAGTTCACTGAGTCATAAAATTGGGCTTTAATTGTATTATAAAATATTTTGATTGCTAATTACTAGTAAGGTATATGGTTTTATTATTAATCTGTTATGTTAATACGTTAAGGATAATTATTGCTCAGGTCGACTTTACTGCATATTGAAAAGAAATCCTAGTTTTTCTAAAGTAAAAGGGACGAGAGTTGTAAAAGTATGGTCTGGAACTTTCTGGAAAACCTTGAGAAGTCAGGGAATTTCATTTCTGAAATTGAGTGGGAACCCTGCATCCACACCTCTCATCACATGGGCGTCAACAACTAAGTGTTTCATACGCTGATCATAAACAACAAAATCTATTACACTTTTTTTACCAAGGGTACGATGTTCCCAAGTATATGTGTGGATATACTTGTGGTTGAAAAATGTGTTAGATACACACAAACCACTCTCAATGCAAAGCCAATTGATCTTTCACCATTATCATTCGTACGTAGATCATTAATTAATCTTACCCAGAACATTGTCAGAAATTGCATTCTGCACACCTACTCTAGCATTGAAATCTCCTGCTATTATATATAACTTTCTCCTCAATACCAAACTGGCTCGAAACAGCTTTTAGCTCATTCCAGAAATCTTCCTTCCGAGTCATAGGGATCATACATTACAACAGTTACTGTTCTCTGAAGTTTCATTTTCAGATGAATCCAAAGAAATCTCTCACTTATGCAGCTATAGTGAATCAAGTTGTTCTTCATCTTTTCTTAAAATCATGCTTACACTAGCCTGTCCTCTCACATTATCCAACACTCCAGACCACACACTCACTGTTCCATTCACTTCTTCTATCCCTATTTCCTTTCTTTTGGTTTCACTTACACACAGCACATCCAATCTATACTTATTCATTTCCTCAATCCCATCATTCATCTTTCCATTTATTCCTCTAGTATTCCATACACCAATATTACACTTGCTCAGCTGAGATCTCTTTCTTATACGCCATTTGTCATTTCCGTGGTGGACTGCCTTCTCAAGTGTGGTAGGTCAACTGTATCCCACACTAGAGTCTGCAGAATCAGGGCTGCCAGACCTGCACCAATTGCGCATAAACATTGTTAGATCACCATTCTGCTACAAAATCGCGCTTTTGAAATTATCTACCCTAATTTTGTGCCAAAAGTAAAAAATTTACCAGTCATCAATATTTAACTCAAACTTATAACATTCTAAATCAATTCAGCAATTAATTCATACATGAGATTCTTCCGCGGATTCGCATAATTCCGCTTTTTCTAATATATTTTTTGTCGTTATTTGGATCATCTCAAGATCAATGTAAAAACTGAAAATAATTTTTTGGGGTATTAGTGTTGGGGGGGGGGGGGTTTCGTATTCAGTCTAGGGTCGGTGTTATGTCTTTTTAAACTTTTGTAAACTGAAGTCATGTGAAGATTTTTCCTGTAATCATCATTTTTTTTTCTCGCGCTATGTTGCTTCTGTCCAGAATTGTTGTTAAATATAATTTTAATAATGTTTGCATTTCAGCTTGAAACTGTAGGCAACAATTTCCGAAAATGGAAGTTAAGCAGTGCGAAAATGTTCCCTGTAATATTTGGGCATGAGATTCTTATGCTGATTCTCTTATCGTTTGGGCCATCAGGAGATCAATGCACAACTGAACTGAAATTTTGGGAAGATAGGGAGGGGGTGAGAGGTGTTCTCCTTCGAAGGACGGGATTTCATCCTTTGAAACCTTCAAAAATGAAAAGTCGATGGAGGTAAGATTTCTCTTGTATTCGCAATTTTTTTCTCGTAATGTTTTCTTCTACCCAGTATTGTTGTTAAATATGTTATTCCAATTATATTTGTATTTCAACTTGAAAATGGTGTATACATTTTCGAAAACAGAAGTCAGATGGCACAAAGATTTCTTCTGTAATTTCTTTTTTACCCCTGTGATGTTCCTACTTCTGTGTTGTTAAATGTCATCCCCGCGTAAATGTGTGTGCATTTAAGCTTGTTAAGGAGTGGGGAAATTTTCAAAAACGGAAGTGACAGAGTTTGGAAATTTGTAAGAATTGATGCATGGTGTGCAAAAAAAATATTCATTCTCTGACAGTTACACCACTTATCTAAAATAGTGAAAGCAGTGATATTAGAATTCATAGTTCTCAGGCTGAAAGTTCTTTCAGCGTGATAAATGAAATTATTGTCATCCAAGGGCATAAAAAAGGGGGAGACAAAGAAATGAAGGTAACCAAGAAATGATAAGGGCAAGCGATCAGCAGAAAAAAAAATAAAAAAAAATAGATGCTGTGCAGTTGCAGAGTCAACAAAAGACAAATATGGCTGTGGAACTTGTGCTGAGAAGAAAGCAGGCTTGAGGAAACTGAAGCTGATGTTCTAGCAAGTACAAAAACAAAACCAGGAAAAAAACTGTGTTTGAAGCTATGCCTTTTAAAACCACTATTTTGCTTGGAATTCAGTAATTTTAATTGTGAGTACAGTGGTGTGATCTAGTTAAATATTTACATAAATAAATTACAGTGAGCGATTCAGTTCTGTTCATGGTGTGTTATATTCACACTTTCTCACCGCACGTTCTAATTTTTCACCAAATTAAAAAAGTACAACTTTTTTTCTTTTTTGTCGTTCTCATGTATGTTAATTAAAATTACTCATGAGTGCTATGGATAGATAAAAGGATTATGTTTTTATCGCATGACTTGTAATTGATTATCAGGAATACCGATCTTTTGGTTCTTACTTAAAGTCTGAATTTTGCCCCACATTCAGGAAGCAGAATTTTCAGGAGGCTTTCTTTTTCTCATTTTGACCTTCCTTGGGGAACATCTACATCCTTGCACTTTTCTGTTTTCTAGATGGGAGGTGTGTGGAACCACTTACTAACTCACAATCATCTGCTTAATGTCCATGTTCGTACTTGCTGGATCCCACGTATTCAAAGAGGAGTGGCTCTTTCAGACAACGACAAAAAAAAAAAAAAAAAAAAAGTCATAAACTGATAAACTGATTCAGCTACTGAAGAAGGGGGTGCAAACCCACACTCCAAAACATCACTGTGCAAGCATTAAGTGATGGAAGCAGCTTTTATGTAACCAACTTTACTAAACTCACTGTTACCTTATAGTTTGGGTTCCAGTTGTTATTGTTCGCAGCAATAACGAAAGTTTACCATTGATAATTACTGGATGAAAAACAGTACGAAGATTATCATGGTGCAACTGCCAAAAGGTGATTTCACAATTTCATTATTAAATGTTAAATTAGCTTCCATTTCATATCGGAGATACGTTTTTCTTCAGAAAATCTTAGAAGTTAGCGATGCACATGTCTCCATGCAAACTATGTACTCATGGCTTGCCAGTTGGTTGGCTTCAAAAATAATGTATTTTTATCTGAATACCATTAATTTTGAAAAATATGTTGCTAAAAACCAACCAAATGACAAACAGTAATTAGATATTATTTATTCTCCCTAAGTGCATATCTGTAAGCATTCAGTAACGACAGCAACAGTTCTTGGGCGCAGCAGCTCCCTATTCTTCATGTTATGGCGGAAGAAAATTCCTGATATTAATGTGTTACACTTAAAATATTGCAGGCCATGTAGTTTTCAATAAACCACAGGCAGTATAATTGTTTTCCCATTTATCTCACTGTAGGAATGAGAGAAATGCTAATTAACAGTTCTAAGTCAAGCAGTAAAGTGTCAGCAAACCTGAAGTATAACATTTTTCATAGTTTATAAAATAATGGTAATTCAGTATATAAACATAACTTAAAGTACAGCATGGACTTAAAACATAATTAAAAATGCTATCATTGGCTGCTCCAAAACTTGAGTTCTGCTCCAAAATGCAAATTTTCTCACTCCAAAACCCAACTTTTCTGCTCCAAAGTGCACATTTTTCTGCCTCAAGAATTCCTCCAAAACATGTTAAGGGCACTAACACCCCTCTAAAAGTATTTCTTTGTTTCTTTTTAATCAAGAAATTACACCAGTGCGGGGGATTAGCCAACAGCTGACGGTTGCAGTTGGTTGTTCCACCTGAGGATTCTGGAACAAAACCCAGTGAGTTGGGGTCTTTTGGCCAATGTCACAGAACTAGCTGGTGCCTCAACACTAATTTATACGAAAACTTAAAATTGTGTCAGTGTCCAAGAATCACAGAGACCCTTGTTGCTGTCGTGTGTGACATTGTTGCCCAGTGGAGCGCCCCATGAAGGCAAACCCATCTTCTCTTAATAATTTCACTTTCTTGGATTTTGGATTTATTTGTCCAAATAGTTTTATGTTTTTTCAATTTAAGTTAGAATTACACAAAAAGCATAGAAGTTTACGATAATTAACATAAATTCATTTTGTAGTTGTTGTTGGAAAAATCTCGTTTGTTCCTTTATTGCAGCAATTATATCAAAACATAATATTTTAAAATGAACTGGTGCCTTCATGCACTGAACATAAATTATCACAAACTGTCAAGGGGATTAAATTAGGTAAAAGGAGTGGGGCATCCAGGTTTCATGGTAGCTATGTCTTCAGGGTAAGAGTAACTATGCAAAATTTGGCCCAGATTGGTCAAAGGGTTAGGCACAAAGTGTGAAGGAGATGAAATCAGGAGCAGAGTTGGATGTCTAGGTTTCATGGTAACCTATATTTTCCACAGGGTCCTAGAGAGTAACTCTGCAAAATTTAGTCTATATCGGTCAAAGTTCATAGGGAGTATACAGACAGACATTCTATTTTATATATATCGATATTAGTAATGTATGCAATGGGGAACAAGTATGCTTTGTATCATTCAGCCTATTGTAAATCACTATTACTGATGCTCTCAGCTAAACTTGAGTAAATTTGGTACATTTTACAGAGTTGTAAATTTTTAACAATGCTTGTGTTCAAATTATTTTAGCATCATGAAAATTATTTTTTTTAATAAAACAAGTTACTTAAATCTGAATGTGCCTCTTTGTGTGTGTGTGTGTTTCTAAATTGAAAGGGAGGGGGAGGTATTTGGGACAATTTTGTCATTCAAACCTAACATATTTGGTATTATAAATATTGAACAGGAATAATACAGGATAAATTTTTAAGGTACTTTACCTCTCAAATTTTTGATCTAGACACTAGATCATCTTCAGGAGTTCTTGCATCTTACTACTTTCACAGGTCTGGTGACCAATTCTGATGGATTTTCCATCCAGCATGGTCATTGATGTTGCCAACTTGTGTCTTGTAAATTTCCAGGGACCATGTTGGATGGAAAATCCATCAGGCTTGGTCGCCAGACCTATGAAAGTAGTAAGATGCAAGAACTCCTGGTGATGATCTAGTGTCTAGATCGAAAATTTGAGAAGTAAAGTACCTTAAAATTTTATCCTCTAGAATTCCCGTTTAATATTTATAATACTGAAGTAATTAGAGGAAGCCATGAAGTAATTAATTATTAACATATTTGGACAGTTTAATAAAATATGTGAAAACAGTTTTAATATCTGCTGTAGAATAGTGATGCACTGACTCATGTAGAATTCAGAAAAACAGCTGATGAATGAATATTGTCATGGGATTTTTGCTCATGAATAAATAAATGCATGTTTTAAGAAATTTGAGTGTGTCTGATTTATTCTTCAGGAAGATGCTTTGATGTCTGTAAGTTCTGTTTTACACGTTCTATAAAGTGGATACAGTCTGTGGTGGTGCATTAATTTATTCAATTAAAATATAAATCGGTTAAAAGTCCTAAAAATGTTACTCACGGAAGTGCATGTTCGATCCGACGTCAGTAGCTATTGAGAGCCTCTTTGTCCAAAGTTGTATCTTGCTTCAATATGGTCAGTTGTTAGGGTTAGCTTGAGAGCCATTTCATCAAAAGATGTACCCTACTTTGATTATGTCCAGTTGTTAGGGTAAACTCTGTTCTGGCTGTGTTAACATCATAATGAATGGGTGAAGGTTTCCAGATAATAATTAAAGATTCTTGAGTTAAGAGTTACTATTTACATACCACTTGAAGTTCCACGTCGTACTTGGCCATTAGGGCTATCTCGTCAATGCTGCATTCTTGTAGAATTGCCAAAGAAATCTTCAAGTTAGGTCAGGTTTATAAAAATTAAATTAAAAAAAAAAATTCCAGTTAAGATCATTATATGCACCACCCCATACCGTCCACAGTCTCAATCGACAGTTGGGCTCAACTTAAGCATGTCCACAAAGTGGAACGTATCTCCAACTACTGCAGCATATGGCACAAGTGTGAGTCACAGGATCCCTTCTCAGTATCTAACTACCATCAGAGGTCCCTTCCCATTAACACAGGGTTCTGTACGACTACCAATGCTAAAGCTCACCACTAACAAGAGTATCTCCTTCCTGCATGAAAAGAAAAATGAGTAGCACTGTTCGTGGCCCCAACCATGATAGTCTTCAGCCCACTGTGTGTAGGCTTTCCAGCAATGTGCAATGAGAGGCATGTAGCCCTTTTAGGTGGATTCGATTGCATATGATCAATGAAACATCCTGAGGTCACAGTAAACAGTAGTTGCAGTTCAGTTGCATTTTGTTGGTCATTCCTATGAGCCAAAAAACTTGAATACCAGTTGTCTTGTGCTGTTTTTGATGTTGGCTGACCCTGCTCTGGTCTTCTTCATAGTGTTCCAGTCCCCTATAAAGGCCTCCAGTCTACTGATCACGCTTTGAGACACTTCAACTGCTTCTGCTGCTATCTTTTCTTCCATTTTCGACTGCTTTTCAAGCTGTTGATTCTGGTAAATTGTGTTACTGAGACATTGTTCAACTGCAACACACCTGCAGCTGCAACTTTCTAGTAACCAAAAATGGCTCAGTAAGTGTGAAACTTATAGCCTGTTTGGTTTGCACTTCAGTAAAGTGTGCATATGCATCAGTTCCGTTTATTCGTATTCTTAGATTCCCTTGTTATTGACATGCGCCACCCAGAGGTTGCCCTTTATCACAGACCTGCAGCTTGATGACTTTTCTGTCCCTTCATGCTGACACTGCAATATCCTTTAATTTTTTTAAGCAACATATTTCACTGACTGGAATAACCTATTGTATCATACAAAAATCAACACATTAGTTGGATTGTATCTCTTTCAAGATAAAAAGCATTTACTAACAGAAAGTTTTCTGAATGTTTGTGAGCTTTTTGTGAAATGACATATGAAATGTTATGTTAGCCTTTTCTTGTTCGAGTGATCATGAGCTTTTTTTTTTTTTTTTTAATTTTTAATAGAGCTTTAATTAGCACTGTGAGCACCTTCCTGGCTATAAGCAGTTGACTGCCCCTAATTAGGACCACTGATATCTGTTAAAGCTTTTAAATTTTTTATGAACCTGACCTAACTTGAAGATTTCTTTAGCAATTCTATGAGAATGCGGCATTGACGAGATAGCCCTAATGGCCAAGTACGACGTGGAACTTCAAGTGGTATGTAAATAGTAACTCTTAATTCAAGAATCTTTAATTATTATCTGGAAACCTTTACCCATTCAATATGATGTCGACACAGCCAGAACTGAGTTAACCCTAACAACTAGACACAATCGAAGTAGGGAACAACTTTTGATGAAATGGCTCTCGAGCTAACCCTAACAACTGACCATATTGAAGCAAGATACAACTTTGGACAAAGAAACTCTCAATAACTACTGACGTCGGATCGAACACGCACTTCCGTGAGTAACATTTTTAGGACTTTTAACCGATTTATATTTTAATTGAATAAGTTTAATGCACCACCGCAGACTGTATCCACTTTATAGAACGTGTAAAACAGAACTTACACACGTCAGCATCTTCCTGAAGAACCTTGTGGTCATGTAATGGTATGTGAACTATATGATAGAATCACATGAGATATAGTGTCTGATTTATTTTTAATATTTCAAAAGAGTTCATAATTTTCTTTTACTTTTCTTTCTTTTTTTTATTTTATTGTTTTAACTTTTTGGCATGGATAAATTATTCATTAGTGAAGTAGATCGAGAAAAGATGTCTAAAAGAAATGTGATATCTGTGTTTGTATAAAAATGTCATAGTTTATAGGTGGATAGTGGAAGTGATATAATTAAAGCATTGTTTTTCAACCGGTGTGTTCCTTTAGCCCATCCCAGGTATTATGGAATATATCTTTTTTTCTTTTCCGTGGCACAACTCATAGTAGAGCCCTGGCCTCCCCAGGTGAGTTTTCCAAGCCTGAAAAACACCACACTGAGCACGTAGTCCAATGTTAGGGAGAAAGTAGGGAAATCTTCAGGACAACCACCATAAACAGATCATTGTGAAAATTGTCCATGACCAGTTTTCAGGGATCCATCCCAGCATTTGTGTGTTCATGTAAAACTATGAATTGGGTGGTCAACAACAGGATTAAGACCTGTAACAGTTGCCTGCCACGCAGACACAAAGCTAGCAGTTAACTTATTGAACCATGCTAGTGATGACGATGTCCCAGCAAAATAATTTTTATTTCCATATGCTAGACTTGGAACCAATGCATTCTCCTCTGTCATTCTATTAAAGCTGATGCAGTAAAAACTCCATTGCCTCTAATACAAGTTGTAAACTTCCAGTTTCATTCCGTATGATTTTGTGAAGACTTACTTGTTATTAACTAGTATCCTTTTGAGTGTTTATGATGCTCACTCTAGGTAGCATCTATGACATCTCAGCCTTTCTTACCTGTTTTCTTTTGTGAAATGGAATATTTCTGATGGTCTGAATGGCAGTAACAGGAGAAAACTCTCCAGAAATGGTTTAACAGTCACAGTGGGTGGGTTATGTTGTTTTATTATTTGCGTTGTGTTTGTACAAATTGACAAATAACAGACATTTGTTAGAAAAATCAGCTTTTAGCTTTTGTGAAATTTGTTGATGGAGATCCTTTAAATGATTTAAATGAGGTTTTTTTATTTTTTGTAGAGAAGTTAGTGCTACCATACCTGGACAAGATATTTTTAAGCCATTGACGAATATGTCAAACAAATGGGATTGTGTTAGAATTGGCGCTTGGGAATCTGTACAAACGGAGCACCTTCAATGATAGGAGCAATCAAAGGATTTGTTTCTATAGTCAAGAAGCAAAACCCTGATAGTATTTCCTTTTTTTCACAGAGAAGCTCTAGTTGCCAACCCAATCTACTGATTTGAAGGTTGTTCTCCACCAGGTCATAAAAGTTGTAACTATATTAAAAAAAACAAGTGAATTTTTGCTGAATTGTAGAATACCATGGATGCAAAGTATAAAATAGTACTTATGCATTCAGAAATATAATGGTTGTTGAAAGGTTGCATACTTTCACAAATATGCAAATTCTTATTCATTTTTTACAGTACAAAAGTCAAAATATGAGGGTCATTTCAAAAGTTTTGCACACTGTGGGTTATCTCTTAAAAAACGAATTTATTTCACAACATGGCTTTACAAGCCTTCGAAGTAATCTTCATGTTTCTTTATAACAGTGGCCCAACATTTGGGCAGGTCTTGCATTCCAGTCGGGACACCTCCATTGTTGAGGCATCCGATTACTCAGGTCACCTCATTAGAAACATCCTGAATAGTTTCCCGTGGAGTGGCTTCTTTAGTTTTGTGAACAAGTCATAGTCTGGCGGGTTCATGTCAGGACTGTATGGCATGTGGGGAAGCAATTCCCATCCATACTTTTTCAGAATGTCTCTTATTGTATAGGCAACATGTGGCCTCTCGTCATGCAGAATGATGACACCAGCTTTGAGCATGTTGCTCCTCCTTCGTCAAATCTTTGGATGAAAAACATTTTGCAGAAACCTTCTGTAGTATTCTGCTGTTACAGTGATCCTCGAGGGCACTCTTCTGTCTGTTGCTATCACTCCGACCTTGTCATAGGCCATAATCATCATCAAGTTGACCTTTTATTCTTTGCAGCGGAATTTTTTCTGGCAAGGTGATTCTGGATGTTTCCACTGAGTGGACTGAGATTTTTAGTTCTGGTTCAAAATTTTAATGAAAAGCCCACCATGACACTGTGCTACAATCAAGTACATTAACCCCACAAACTTCACACAGAGCTTTATGAATTTCGGTAGGAAATTTTCTTCACAAAGTTTCAATTTTAATGTGGGATTGCTGATCACCATGCTAGATCTGACCTGACTCACTTTCTTCCTCCATTTCTAGGCAGAATTTTTTGGAATAGGAGCAAATTAGCCACCAAGCCTAGACACAACTTTGTATACTGACACTTGACTCACAACTGCCGCAATGATTGGAGCGAGTGCATCATCCTACAGGCAGTGCCTGCGCAGTGTGCAAAACTTTTGAAATGACCTACATATGCTAATTACTTTGCTGATGATGTACAGTGCACAAAAAGTGAATTTTTAGCAGATATTTTTGACAATCTGAATAAAGTAAATGAGAATATGTAAGATCAGAATGAAACATCCTCACATCAACAGATAAGCTGTCTGCATTCAATAAGAAACTGGATTTGTATCAAGAAAAAAAGATGTAAGTATGCTTCCCAACCATTGAAACTATGATGAAAAATGAAATATGCAAGGTATAAATGTTGAAAATATGACTGGATGAAAAATGACAATTGGACAATACTTTCCTTTGTGGGATGTCAAAAACTATAATTGAGTGCAACAAACCTTCTGCTAACATACAATACAAATAATGTTGTTTAACACTAAAAAGAAAATAAGAATTTCTTTAAATTAAAAATGACTGGAATCTTCAGATAACTTTTCATTCAAACAGTGTAGCCAATTTTTGGATAAAAATTGTTTCTGAATATTGAAATATTTCATTAAAAACCATTGAAGTACTTCTATTGTTTTCTACCTTGTCTTTATCCAAGTTAAGTTTTTCTGTTGTGTATGAAATAAAACTGAAAAAATGGTGGATGCTTCTTTCAGTTAAAGAAGAATTGAAAGTTAGCTTTCAACCTCATGCAAAAGAAATGTCTCAAGAATTGAGCTCATGTTTCACACTAAATTAGCATGTCATGGTAAATTTTTAAAGACTATTTGCCAAATGATGCCAAAAATATGTTCTGTTGCATAACAGCCATCCATGTATTTATATATCTTTTGCTACATGCATTTTTGTAAGAATTGCAGGCTAGAATGTTTTCATCACATAAAAATTGCTACATGAAGATGTAATTATGCATTTATGTAGGTTTTTTACCAATTTTTTGTACTTTTAAAAGTGTGCCACTACAAAGTAAAGGTAGGGGATAAAAAGCATTACTGTAGAGAAAGCAAATATATATTAACAGAAAGAACTGGAGAATGTTTGTTGCAAACTAAAACTAATCCCCCCACTTATTTTTTAGCATATTTTACCCATTACTTCAGAGTAGCTGTCATAAGAATAATTTCCAACATTACTTGTTTTCTGTTTTGTTTTACTGAGTAATGATTTTTAAAAACTTCCTTGATATCCACTAAACTAAAGCCTAAAAAGTCTGCAGGTATCTAGTCCACTAAAAATGTCAATCATGGTTAATATTCACATTGTGAACTAATTCCTTTATACCACTTTCACACAGTTCTGCATATATGCTATGTTTGATTTTTATTGCAGGATTAAGTCTGATAAAAAATTGTTTTATGTTGCAGAGCACTATGAATGTAGATGACAGTTTAAAACAGCTTCAAGAATTCATTCAGGCTTTGCCTATATACTCAAACCACTTTTTACACATCATTTTAAGTATGCTGCAAAATTATAAAGATGCTTGTCAAGGAGCTTATAGAGGTATGTATAAGCAAATGTTGTGTTTTAATTTTTGCAGCTTTTGTGGGATCAATTGCACACTCCAGTTTACTTTGGGTACACAGTTTTTTTTTTTTTTTCAATGTGTTAGTATGACATGTTTGATCTCATTTTAATTCATTTCATTTTAAAGCAATGTATCAGTCACAATGAAATATTGTTTTAATGAATACCAGTGTCACAGCTGAACATCAGGTTCTAAATTGGTATCATTCATCATTATCCTAAGAGAGATTGGGAGAATATTTTTTGTAATTCATTTGCTGAACATCAAGGATTACTGAACAAATCAAACCACACTTCATCTAACAAATAACCAATAGTTTATTAATTTCAAAATAGTTACAGCTTGTTGGGTTTAAATCTTTGCAAACATAAACTTTCTTAGATTTTTTAATTAGCTTGTTAACCATTTTATTAACAAAGTACAGGTCTTAAAGCAGTAGAATGACCAATCTTCATGTTTTATAAACTCATGATTACCATTTGTCCGAGATGGGTCCAGGTTAGAATCCTGGTGAGGCATGGATGTTGTGTTTATCTTACAGCACTGGCTCTCTCCCTTCCGTTGAATCAGTGGCCCTAATTAGGGGCAGTCAACTGCTTATAGCCAGGAAGGTGCTCACAGTGCTAATTAAAGCTCTATTAAAAATTTAAAAAAAAAAAAAAGCTCATGATCACTCGAACAAGAAAAGGCTAACATAACATTTCATATGTCATTTCACAAAAAGCTCACAAACATTCAGAAAACTTTCTGTTAGTAAATGCTTTTTATCTTGAAAGAGATACAATCCAACTAATGTGTTGATTTTTGTATGATACAATAGGTTATTCCAGTCAGTGAAATATGTTGCTTAAAAAAATTAAAGGATATTGCAGTGTCAGCATGAAGGGACAGAAAAGTCATCAAGCTGCAAGTCTGTGATAAAGGGCAACCTCTGGGTGGCGCATGTCAATAACAAGGGAATCGGAGAATACGAATAAACGGAACTGATGCATATGCACACTTTACTGAAGTGCAAACCAAACAGGCTATAAGTTTCACACTTACTGAGCCATTTTTGGTTACTAGAAAGTTGCAGCTGCAGGTGTGTTGCAGTTGAACAATGTCTCAGTAACACAATTTACCAGAATCAACAGCTTGAAAAGCAGTCGAAAATGGAAGAAAAGATAGCAGCAGAAGCAGTTGAAGTGTCTCAAAGCGTGATCAGTAGACTGGAGGCCTTTATAGGGGACTGGAACACTATGAAGAAGACCAGAGCAGGGTCAGCCAACATCAAAAACAGCACAAGACAACTGGTATTCAAGTTTTTTGGCTCATAGGAATGACCAACAAAATGCAACTGAACTGCAACTACTGTTTACTGTGACCTCAGGATGTTATGTATCTTCACTGATCATATGCAATCGAATCCACCTAAAAGGGCTACATGCCTCTCATTGCACATTGCTAGAAAGCCTACACACAGTGGGCTGAAGACTATCATGGTTGGGGCCACGAACAGTGCTACTCATTTTTTCTTTTCATGCAGGAAGAAGATACTTTTGTTAGTGGTGAAATCTTCGTGTGGGTGGGCTTTAGCATTGGTAGTCGTACAGAACCCTGTGTTAATGGGAAGGGACCTCTGATGGTAATTAGATATTTAGAAGGGATCCTGTGATTCACACTTGTGCCATATGCTGCAGTAGTTGGAGATACGTTGCACTTTGTGGACATGCTTAAGTTGAGCCCAACTGATGGAAACCATTCATCAGGAAGAGAGCATCAAGCATATGCACTATTATTCATGCTTTCCAGACCTCTACCCCATTGGGCACAATTGTGACACATTGGACAAGTGTGTTTCTGCTTGCCTTTTATCTCCCATGATGAGGAGTGGTGGAAAATGTGTCACAATTGTACCCCATTGGACAGGTGTGTTTCTGCTTGCCTTTTATCTCCCATGATGAGGAGTGGTGAAAAATCCACCAAGAATTGCTGGAAAATCTAATCCTTTCAATGTCTCACCGAAGTACCAGTGTTTTAGCAATTGCTGGTAACCATTCATTCAACCAAACACACTACTTTCCTGGAGATTGGGGAAGAAATATTCTTCACAAGTACATGGGACAATTGCAGGATTTTAGAGTAAGTAAAGCAATTGCTATTCTGTTTGTCATCTTAAAAATGTTGCTACATTCCTCCATTTGTTCACGTGGTACTTCACTTCCACCTGTTGTGTGTTGCCACAATATTGCTGTCAATTTGTTCTGATTGCTTGTGTCTTATCTGTTTTGTCATGTTTCAACTTCAGCTGTCTCATTTGTTTTTCATACCATATCATGCATCTGTCACTGCAAGTTCGATACCACAATATTTCCTGATATTTTAACTGCATATCTAAGCTACCAGTCACTTAGGTATTTATATGTGAAAACTGTCATTGTAATTGTAACACCATGACTAGAATTCAAACAGGGTATTAACTCAAAATGTGTTTTTTTCTGTATTCTAGAATCCATCAAAAATTTGAGTAATTTCCAGAGGAATCAGCTAGTTTTCAGGGCTACAAATATTTACACATCTATAAGAGCACAACTGTTCTGTAAACTGTGAGTGAATAGATGCCAAGTTCTTTAAATGATGAACCACATGTGTTAACTATTACAATTTCACCGGCTTTCAAAGATCTAATGAATTTTCAGCGGCTCTCTTTGGGCCCATCGAGGCCCTTGCACCAACCAACAAATTGTCAGTTAAATTTCAAACATGGAATAAAATTACTTAGGTTCGATAAGAAGTAGTATGATAAAATTCAATTCATATGATTTTCATAAAGAATTGTCATTATAATGTAAAACTTAAAACAAATACAACTTTGGAAAATTCTTAGCATTTATTCTATCACACATTAGGTGGATATGTGTAGCTAATTTAACCACCTTGGCTACAATTATCTAGAATTTAGTAAATATATTGAAGTTTTTTAATTTTGAATATATCACAAAAATTTAGTCTTTAGTAAAATATTGAAATTTATGTTATATGTAAGCAACCACTGATATCAACTAGAACAAAACTTTTTTTTTAATTGTTTACACTGCAAGTAAAAACCTTTGTCAAGGTTTGCACTTCAACAGGAATTCATGAATTTATTTAAGAACTTCCAGAGGAATCAAGAAAATAAATTGGGAGAGCATGTCAGCTAACCCCAGTCATCAAGGTTTTTCTGGGAAAGCATGTTAGCCAACTCCAGCTCTCACAAAATACTTTAGAAGAGCATGTCAGCCAACACCAAACTTCTTTCACCAAGCCAGCCAAAAATCTATTATAAAAAGGAAGTTATGAAAGAAAAGAACAATTTAAACAAGAACTATTTTCAAGGCCAAGCCACAGCAACTTTTTCAAAAAGGGATACCAAGTTATGTACAAAAAAAATTGTAATTATTACAGATTAACAGATAGAAGTAAAATGGAACACAGAACAAAACTCCCTCTCAAACTCCCTCTCTCTCTATCTCTCTCTCTCTCTCTCTCTCACACACACACACACACCGAAACTCAAACTACTGGGGGGGGGGGGTAGTTTGAGTTTCGGTGTGTGTATTATTAGCCCACTGAAAAATTTTAGAAGCTTTATCAAAAAATACGTATATTAAATTGCATCAAAGCAACACCTTTAAAACAGCTAAATTTAAATGTTATGGAAAGATCCTCAATCAAATTAAAACTGTGTAAGGGCAAAGAAGATACTCGTGCAACAAACAAAGTGAGGGAAAAAAACAACAAATCAAAACTTGGAACCTGATGTTAACACATACTGGAAAAAAGAGAAAAGCCCACAAATGAACAAATAAATTTCACAACTGACCAAAGAACACGCCCAACAATTGGGTTGTGTGGTTTTGTAGTGTAAGATTTTGCCAGGGCAAATCTTACACTACAAAACCACACAACCCAAGCCAAATGCACACAGTTTTTTCAAGGATTCGCAAGAGAAACCGTAATCATGGAAGATAATACAGTTGAGTATCAAGTGGAGTATCATGTGGCACAAAGCAGCTTCGTTAAACACAGTAAATTGTACCAAGGGATAGTCTCCTCAAAGCCAACCACACTTAATGATGGACAAGTGCTGTGCATCAAGGAGCTTCGTATCATGGCCAAGGCTATGAACAAATAAACAAAGGGTCTTTGCTTAAAATATAGACCCAACAAGGGAAACATCCAAAGCCTAACATGACAACATTTTGAAGGCCATGACGGATTATGTTAAAAGAACAGAGGGAAGAGTGCGCTGAGCAATGAGAACAATACATAGTAAACAAGCTCAAGGGGAAAAAGCAGTCTTATAAAATGCATCAGTCAAGCAGTTAAGAAGGAAATTGAAGAAATGATAAACTCCAAAAGTTTCATCCAGCAAGTAATGAAAAGAGTTGCAGAGAACCTCCGTGCCACCCAAACCCCAGAAGAAACCAAAAATGAAGAAAGAAAGCAACCAGTCAGCATCCCAGCTATAAAGTATGTGCTTAAAGGAGTCCCTGTATCAATGGAATTGACAACAGTAGTAGATACACTGGAGACAGAAGGAATAAGAAGCCAGAACATGGAGTGGATCCAGTACTACACAACTAGTCATCCCTGTGAAATGGTTACATTTTACTCAAACATAAAGAACCTGCCAGAAAAACTCCTAAGTGAAGGAACAGAGGTAAATTTAAAAAGATACCAACTACCTACTGAAAGATCTCCTCAAGGCAGACATGAATGAGCCCAGCCAAGACAAACAACACACAGACATCAGAGCAGAAGCCCAAAAAGGAGCACAGACATAGATGAGAAAAGTTGAATTATTTAAGATCCTTTTTGACTAAAATGCCAGGAAATACCTAAGTCAAAAAAAAAAAAAAAAAACCTTTTCAGGGCTACCAATCTACAAAAAGGTTTACCAATGTACAGTTAAGAAAATTTAAGCATTGCAACAAAAATTCACCCAACATACACTGTGCATTCCACCCAAGCAGTGCTTGGGCAAAGGAAATGATGGATAAATAAAAAATCTCTATTTCTTTAAATTTCTGTTTTTGACACAGATAATAATCATCACAAAGTTATAAATTCGTTCTTATACCTTTTAAGTTTTCATAAGTGTATAATCCACACACACCGGCAAAAACAACGACGAGACAGGGGTGTTGCTATGACAACCTGACGGCACTAGTCTGCTAACCAATGAGAAATGCTCCCTAGAAACTGACCGTCTTACCGTGTAGCTGCTCTTAGCCAAGCAGTCAGTGGACTGCTTGGGTTATGGGAGCTGAACTGTGGATGCATTGTTCGAAGTTCTTTTTACATCATATGCTGTGAATTACTGAATATATCATGCATGTGTATTAAAAAAGATTCTAAACAGCGATGTCTGATTCCATAAACGAAGACATTATAGCCGATTTGTTGCAAACTCTGTTTTCTCATCGAACTTTTGAAGAAAAGAAAAATGTGACTTTGAAAGGAAGACTGATGCTTGCATTGCCAAGTTTTAACACAGCAACAAAAGAATATTACTCGACGTTTTCAAAACGCCAATTTTGAAAGTTGCGAATGGCTTGCTGGAAGTGTTAAGACCAACAAACTGTTTTGTTGGAACTGTTTGCTGTTTAGCTGTGACAGAAGCTCCACTTTGACAACAGTATACAGCAAGCTAAGCAATTAAACTAAAGCAATACGGGATCATGATGTTGCTGTTAAGCATATTCGTGCATCCATTGCACTCGCAACTTTTGGAACTGTTCGTTTTGAAACTGAGGTCAGTGACCAGATATGACAAAACATAAGTCAACACAATGAAAAGGTAAAACACAAGAGATAATTTCAAATGGCTTATAAATGCCGTTTGCTTCCTTGCAAAGCTAGAAATTTCATTTTGAGGAGATGAGTCAAAAACTTCCAACAACCGCGGAAATTATTTGGAACTTTTGGACTACACTGCTCAGTATGATCCTGTACTAAAAAACCATTTGGAGTCTTCGACAGTATTCAAAGGAGTATCAAATCGTATTCAAAATGATTTAATTGATTCTGTCGTTAATACACTGTGTAATGAAATTAAACGCCAGTTAAAGTTATTTAGCAGATGAAACTACCGACGTCTCAAATAGGTCTCAATTTTCTCTTGTTTATCAGTATGCACATGAAGGAAGGGTAGTAGAAAGATTTGTGTACTTCCAAGAAGTTAGTGAGGACAAAACAGCGGCAGCACTTTCTGGTCTTAGTTTGTCCCATATTAAGGATTTTTCAGACTGTGGTGGAAAACTCGTCGCGCAGAGTTACGACGGAACTGCAGTAATGGCCTCTTCCTTGCATTGTGTACAGTCTAATATTAAGGCACCCTTTCCACAAGCCCTCTTTGTTCACTACTATGCACACTGTTTGAATTTAGTACTTTCCCAAAGCGCTTCAAGTATTCCTGAATGTCGTATCTTTTTTGCTACTCTTAGTGGGCTTGCAGCATTTTTCTCGAGATCACCAAAGCGCTCAAAATTTCTTGATGCCTTTTTGGGAAGCTGACTGCCCAATGTTTGCCCAACGAGATGGCATTACTCATCACGACTCATCAATACTGTCCACGAAAAAAAAGAAGAACTTCGCCAGACTTTTGCTGCCATGTTGGAACATCATGACAAGTAGAAAGGGTTATTCTTCCTGGTGTTCAGGGACATTTGTCCAATTTAGAAAACTTTGAATTTTGCTTTCTTCTTGCAACCTTTCATAGTATTTTTTCTCTTACTCATGTTTTGTTCAGCGTGCTTCAGAATGCTTCATTAGACATTGTTTATTGTAGAAGTAAGATAACGGAAACATAAAATGCTCTGAATTCTCTGAAAAGTCGTTTTCTGGAAGTGCACGAAGAAACCATTGCTGATGTTGGACTCCTAAGAAAACGAAACTGAAACCTTTCTGAGGACATTATGATTACTACTAAATACAGAAGATTATATTTTGAAATTTTCGCTAATGTCGAACAACACATTAATACAAGATTTCAGGATTATGAAAAGCTTACATTCTTCGAAGTACAGCTCTTGCGTTCACACTTTCCCAACTGATGGTTTGAAAAGCTTACTTGAAAATTATGGTCGCTACTTCGATGAAGTATGTTTGAAAAACAACTTAATCGTAGCATACAGTTCACATGAATTTTCTGACAAGTCACCTATACTGCTAATGAAGATGTTAGCGACTTCAGCACTTGGAAAATCCATGCCACAACTTTACCTATTGGCTTCACTTATAAGTGTGATACCTGTGTCCACTTCAACAGTTGAAAGATCGTTTTCTGCATTAAAGCGAATTAAGACATACGCACGAAAAAGAACAGGACAGAAACGACTCTCGCATCTTGGACTGATATCAATTGAAAGTGATCTGTTAAATACTCTGAAAGAAAGAAATACTTTTTTCGATTCTGTAATAGAGCATTTTGCTGCAAGTGATCGAAGAATGAAGTTTACTTTTAAATAGAAAGGTATGTTAAGTGACTTCAGTCTATTCGGAAAACAGGTCTTTTATTTTAGATTTTGCTGTGTTGTGTAAAAGAATAGATATAAAAAAGTAGCTATGGTATCTATATCGTACGTCATGTTTTTCCACTTTTATTATTTCAAAAATCTGAACCTAATGTCAATTGTAAAAAAGTGAAAAGTAATTGCCTTTGCGACTGCTTGGGCAGTCTGTTGGGTCACCGCACATCACTGCAGAAAACACACACAATGCAGTTGAAAATGCAGTAAAAACACCAGTTAAAGCAGAAACTAATATAAAAACAGATATAACATTGCTAAAAAGTTATTTCCTGAAGCAATCAGGCTGAAAAATATCACAAGAATCAATATTAAACAGCAATAATGAAACACTACTGCATCTCTTACATCCAAAACTCATGAAAATTAAAAAGACCTAGCATGCAAACAGTAAAACATGGCACATAAAGTAAAAATGGTACCCTACTTCCGGACATAGACTTCTTAGCCCGAACACAATTCAGTGTACAACATGCCTCCTAATTACTCTAATTTTTTTTTAAACTTTACACTCTTTTTTACTTTCCTATCAGGATACCTACCAGTGTTGCCAAGAACTTTTACCTGAAATCAGTAGACAAGAGCTCAAAAAATCACCACCCGACAAATGTAAGGTAGCATTGGATGCAGGGTGAAAAATAACTGAAATTTTTTTGGGGATAAATTTTGCTCCTCAAATTTAGCATTGCAGAGTAATTGAATAATTATGTGGAGCACTTTTGAGACTTATGTTTTTTTTTATTTAAGTGACTAATAATTTATTATCAAATAGAACTGTTACCTTTCAATATCTATAAAAAATACTCTAAACAGTAATGAAAAGTAAAATTTAAAAATATTTTAACAGATATGTAAAATGTATAAATTTTCTTTCTATGGATATATGGTAAAATGTTACCTGGCCACACATTGCAGCAGCTACTTACTGTCACTTGACAGTTAGAGTACTCCTGAAGCTTCAGGTTCTGCGTCTGTTCTCTTTCTTTTTCCGTAAGACTTCGCACTTGTGCGTCGGGGCTTCTTTTAAAAAAATACCTCCACTGCATGTTCAGAGTGAAACACGCATAGTTCTGGTCCTTCCAGCGTTATCCGCAATAGATAGTTCAAAGCATCAGAATTCATCTGATTACGGAAATCTGTCTTTATTCTTTTCATCGCAGAAAAGGCTCTTTCGACCTTAGCGTTGGATACGGGCAATAATCTCATGTTATTTATCATGTGGTTTAGATTTGGGAATTCATTCAGATACTTTTCTTTAAACATTTCCATAACTGTTGCTTTGACAGGTGTTGCAGATTTCTCAACCAAAAGGTTTTGAAATAATCCCAGTCCTCTTGAATTTTATCATTGTCAATGTTGTTGGCAGTCAACAACTCACTGAAATCTTCAGTTAATTCAGTAATTTGATCATCACCAAAATTTGCAAGAGTAGATTTGTCTTTTGGCCAAAGCTTAGGTTCTAACAGCTTGGTGACATTGAAAACCTGATTTTTGTGCAAGTCACCAAGCCGGGTATGCACACACTGATGAATATGATTTAAAAGATGTTCACAATTTTCATAGAATACATCTACTGTCAAATTACAGCTCAGTTAAATGCCACAAAGTTCTACCATTTACATTGAATCACAGTCGCTGGAATCACAAGCTGATGCGTTTGCTAAGTCTTGTAAAATTTTAGATAGGTCGGCTGAAAATTTTTTTCTTCATAATTTCGATAGAATCATAGAATTTTTCTAATGTGTTCAAAATACAAGGTACATCCACATCATCCAACTGGAGAGACAAAGATAATTTTGACAAAGAATATAAAATGTTGCAAAGCAACAGCAGCCAAGTTGCAAATTTAATGGACTTAATTTTTCTCAAAATGCCTGTAATTCTATCTTTTTTTCTTTTGCTTGATGGATCTGCAACCATATTTTCTAGTTGTTGTACAATAACAAAATAATTTTTAATCAGCGTGTCAATGCCTCTGTGTATATGTGAAACACATCGGGTGCCCTGGACTCGCAAAGCTGGTGTATCTGATACATCTCCGTCGAGTATTGTTGAGAGCCCATGAAAGTCTCTAATTTGTTTGGCACTTTTTCATAACAATTGTGAATGTCTTCCATCAACTTATGTATCTCGTGAAAATATGTTGACAGCATAAAATCTTTTAGAGCTAGCTCTAAGCAATGACTTAAGCAATGCAGTGACACTATAAACAAGGGCAGTTTTTCTTCAAAAGAGCTGCAACACATTTTTTCTGTCCCATGTTAACATTTGCTCCATCGGCTAAATAAAAATCCAAATAATTTATTTTCGAAATTGACTATTCCAAATTCTGCAATGGACTCTACAATTGCATTTTTGATACCAATAGCATCAGTATTTTTCAGTTCTTTTAATGCCAGGAATGGGAATTTGGTATCTCCTACTTCATTGACATGCATGATACAAATAATTTCAATTTCAGATACACTAACTAACATCTGTACTGCTATGAATAAATAAGGTAAAATAGTCTGTCTTTCTTAAGTAATTGTGCAAATCAGTTTAGATAACATTAGCAAATCACTTCTTGAACTGAGCACACATCACGGACAAATGGTAAGTTTGCCCTACATCAATGCCATGGCATTTCTCTAACTCAATAATTTTAGGAAATTTCAAAAATGGAATTTCCTCTTTGGCAATCATATACCATATTTACTCGAACTTAACGTGCACTTTTGTACAAAAAACTTTGTGGTAAAAACAAGGTGTGCGTTAGAATCGAGTACGAGCATTTGGAAATATGTGAGGTTGACGCACCTTTTCATTCCTCCAAGTATGCAGCGCGCAAATGTGTCACGGAAGGTGCATGGGAGGGAGGGGGGCAGAAGCAGATGACTTTGAATCTACGCTCACATCAATCACTCATTGCTCCTCCCTCCGCTTCCAACCCTGTTTTGCCTCAAGGCTTAGGATATACCCGCCTTTCACCTCGGAATTCAAGGGAATCTTGCTTCTTGATCTCTTTAGCAGTCATTCTTTCCATGTCAACATGCACAGAAAAATGTCTTCAAAAAGGCAGCATTAAAATCACAGCAAAGTTGAAACTTAAAGTCATCGCTTTCACGGAAGAAAATAGCAATCGGGCATGTAAATTGAAATTTGGAGTTCCTGAAGTGAATGTGCGTTTGTGCGCAAACAAAAAGAACAATTAAGGATGTGCTCAACAACCAGCCAAGCTTTTACTGGCCCTAAAACGGGGAAATTTCCTGAAATTGACAAACAGTTAAGCATGTTCGTGAAAGAACAGTGGGCAGGTGGATTACCAGTAACAACAGAAATCCTTAAAGTGAAAGCTAAAGAAGTTCATCGTCAGCTACAGCTAAAGGGGAATATTTTAGGCAACCCCTGGTTGGATAACATGGTGCATAAAGAGAAAGGGATTTTCTCTTAGATGGTGGGCACCCATCTGACAAAAGCTGCCGGCTGACTTTGAAGAAAAGTTGAATGCATTCCAAAAACGTTTGATCGCTATTCAAAAGCAAGGGCAACAGATAGGCAATGCTGATCAGACCCCAATCTAGTTTGATATGTTGGAGCAAAACAAGGAAAATTACTGACAACGAGTGGCGATAAAATCAGAATGACAGTAATGCTCTGTGTTACTGCAGATGAAAATAAACTTCCACCCTGTGTTGTTTTCAAGAAGAAAATTTTTCCCCAAAAAGTGACTTTTCCAAGAGGAGTCTATTTTGCAGTGCAAGAAAATGGCTGGATGTCTGCAAATTGGGTTTTAGACTGTGTAATTAAAGTTTGGCTATGACGACCTCGAACTCTACTGAAGTTGTGATTCTTGCTAGTGCTAGACACATTTAAAGAGGCAGAGGCAGTAAAGAAAAAAATGAAAGAAAACCGTAGCGATCTCATCATTATTCCTGGAGGGATGACATCACAAATCCAGTCTCTTGATGTTTGTATCAAACACCCATTTAAGGCTGCCATTCATCGACTTAATAATGCCTGTCTTTCATTGTGAGAAATGGACCCAACAAAGACTGCCCACATTAAAAGAGCACCCCTATCGACTGTGCGCCAATGGATTATTGCTGCTTGGGAATCCCTTCCAGATGAACTTGCGCAAAAATTCTTTTTAAGTGCGGAATTTTGAATTCTTTGGACCGAACAGAAGATGATGCATTGTTTAAAGTGAGCTCGGACGATGAACAATAGGAAGTAGAAAGCCCTGTTAGTGACAGTGACTGATCTCTCTTTTTTTTTTTTTTTTTTACAGTAATGGGTATTGGATATAGTATGTATGGGAAATATGGTAAATATATATATTTATTACTATTTTTTGTAGATTTTCTTTTTTACTTGAGTATCTGTATATTTTTCTGATTCCTAGAAATGCTGCCTGGAGTAAGGTGGGGGGGGGCACTTTAAATTCAAGTAAATACGGTATGCTATATCAATTAATTTTGAATTCGAGCTTTAGATGCATTGGAAGCAACAATCATTGACTTACCAATAGATGTTCTTTGATAAAAATCAGTGAGCGATTTTCCTTTAGTTCTGCCTTGGAGACACTGGCACAGTGAATTTCTGATCTGGTGTGCTTTACCACATTGTCCTTTTTTATAATGAATCTAGAAACTCGATCAGTAAAAGAAAAATTGAAATTTCAAAAAAAAATTTTATGCTGTCAACATTCTTCCGACAAATTTTGCAATAGGCAGACAGGTTGGAGATTTTATCGGTGTCAACATCATAGCGTAACCAACTACCTTTTGGATTAATAATCCAAAGCAACTTATGGGAATTTACTAGGAAATTTTTTCATTTATAGCAAATTTTCGGAGAAAACTCTTCTCCTTCTTCAGGCTCTCTAGTTGTTGTCACTTTTTGCTTGTCACTATCATGGTTACGGTTTACCTTGACGGTTACGGTTAACCTTGACGGTTTAGGTTATTTTTCAACAAATCCTGCCAGATGTTAGGCAGGGAAAATCCTTTGCAGTCATTGATGATGGAATTTTGATTTTTCTCAATCTCTATTCCTTCTTTCAGTTTTCTTTTTGGAAATTGCTTTGGAAACTCATTACTTTAAGGTTAAATTCCCATAAGTTGCTTTGGATTATTAATTCAATTAAACTAGGAAGCCATTTCTCAATATGAGCTTTATTCAAATACCTTTTTGATCTAATTTCTCCACCCACCTTTTCATGGTTCATATTTTCACTTTGGTAGCCATGATTTCAAATAACAAAGAGTAAAACAACAAAACTCGCATCCTCCTAAAATTAAGTGGCGGCCAAACCGAAACAAAAACAGAGATAAGAGTATTTGCCCTTAAATGAATCTTGGTGCAGACTGGCGGGAGCATAGAACCAATCATAGACACTCTGCAGTCGGACGATGACCGAGCTAGAGCAGCATAAGGAAACTTTTTCCAAGTGAAAGCAAATATAAAGTATTCGTGAAGTTATGAATATGTGATTTTTTTTCACTCATAAGCAAAATTGTATTTTCGATATACAGCTAGTTGCTCTATGGATTGAACATTTTAATGGAAATTTCATTTTTAAACTTTGAATAATAGTTTTACGATTCAAATATGAGTTTGCATCGCAGTTTGCGATGCGAAACTGCTTATTTTTTTCCCTGATTGGTTGTAATCTCAATATGAAGGAACAATTGAATCTACTGGTATTTCAAATAATACCAGTACTTCATAAACTTGTTAAACACTGGAATGAAAATTCACACCAATACAATCCCGAGTCACTTTTTTTCAAGGTATTGCTGATGATCAGCTTTATTAAATAATGTTCACCATTAAAACTAATGTTTGTAAAAATAATAAGGGCATTGGTCTTTTAATGTAGTCACAGTTTTATCGGTCCCACTCATTACTGACAACCAGTATGAATTTAAAACTATATACACTGGTGTGCAAAGATTAAGGACGAACAGGAGAAATTAGCATAACAGCGGAACGAGTAAGGCAGAACGAACCGAAAGACCACTCAGGAGATAGACTAGGGTCCGGTACGGTAGGGCATGCGCATATATGCAGCATGACATGGGGAGGAGGGGGGTGACTCGTAAGGGTATAAAGCACACGGGCGGTGAAAGCTATTGCACTGTGTACATCGGTTTGAACGACGTCGAGTTGCTGCCACCGTGTGATACGGCCAACAGGCAATCCAGTAGACAACATCTGGATGACTTTACCCGAGGTCGCATCATTGGGAAGTTGGAAGAAGGTCGAAGTGTGACTAGTGTGACCGAGGAGTTTGGGATCGCTCACAGCATCGTTTCACGAGCTTGGAGAGCATTTCAAACGACAGGAACAGCTATCCGAGAGTTTAGCAGTGGTTCTCCACGAGCAACCACGGCGGCAGACGACCGGTATATTGTCCTACAGGCAAGAAGAGACAGACAACAGATAGCGGGAGAAATCGCAAGGCACATGCAACAGACAACTGGACGACTGGTATATTGTCCTTCAGGCGAGAAGAGACAGACAGCAGACAGCGGGAGAAATCGCAAGGCACATGCAATAGACAACTGGACGTCCGTTATTGCGTTTTACTGTGGCCAGGAGGCTGCACAAAGGTGGTCTATTTGCACGACAACCAGTACGGTGTGTGCCATTAACGCCTGCTCATCGGAGACAGCAGTTTCTGTGGTACCAGGAACACAGGAACTAAACACATCAGCAATAGGGTCGAGTTCTCTTTACGGATGAGAGCCTATTTAGTCTGACGAGCGATTCTGGACGTATGCACATCTGGAGAGAGCAGGGAACACGCAATCACACCTCCAACATCATCGAAAGGGACCGGTTTGGAGGTGGCGGAGTTCTCGTGTGGGGTGGTATCATGCTTGGTAGCCGTACTGACCTCCACATCTTCCAAGGAGGTTCAGTCACTGGTGTCCGCTATTGTACCGAGGTTCTCCTGCCTCACGTGCATCTGTTTAAAGGTGCTGTGGGTCCTGAGTTCCTCTTCATGGACAATAACGCTACACCTCATCGTACAGTGGCTGTTGCAGAGCTGTTGGAGAGTGAAGATATTCAACGCATGGATTGGCCCGCAAGGTCCCCGGACCTAAATCCAATCCACGTGTGGGACCTTCTTGGGAGATACTTGGCACCACGTCAGCAGCCGCCAGCAATGATTCTGCAGCTGCGATTGGCGCTACAAGAGGAATGGGCCGTGATGCCTCAACAGCTCCTTGACAACCTCGTCCTCAGCATGGACAGACGTTGTAAATCCTGCAACACAGTCAGGGTGATCATATCCCCTACTAAAGACTGGATTTTTCTTGGCAGCCGCCTATCACATGGATGTTTCTGTCTTCTGTACAGTTGTGCTCGAAGCTACCTTTTCAATAAAGTGCTTTTGTATCCTTTGGATTCCTTGTTTGGACGGTTTTGCTGACTTGTCCCATATTCTTACATCTTGGGGATGTTATCGTATGATTTGAGTCTATGTGGGGCACTTCTGCATGACGTTACATTCGAAAAATCGTCTCGTCCTTCATTTTTGTACGCCAGTGTATATATTAATAGTTGTGTAGCAGGTTGAATACTTTTTAGTCTTCATCTGCTTTTTCTCTTCAGACTAGGCCTGAGGTGAGTCTTGTCGATTGGATGAGTAGATGGTGAGTACTAAAAGTCTGCGTGAGTTAGATAAACACACAAGTACTGATGTATTCTCTTTTACAGCTCCATCGCCTGCAGAATATCCTGGCCTGGTCATCTAGCTACTAGTAACCAAGACTCATACACCTAATGGAACCTGAGTGGTAGTTAGTACTGACTGATAAATGTGTATCTTTCTGCACTTCCATGTAGTTTTCCTATCTGGCACCTTAGCCCAAATCTCTAAGCTTCCTACTTCGAAGGGCAGTTTAAGATCTGGGATCAGACACTACCTTCCTAAATTCCTCTCCAACAGCATTCATTCATCGTTCATTTTTAATCAACTTTCGCAAAAATGTAACTGCGTGAAATAACTGCAGGTTTTTCTAACTTCTGGCATTCGATAAAAGAAACTATTACCAACTGCTTGAAAAATTGTATAACATTAGTGTCAGAAGTGTATCATACAAATTATTTTATAGTTTATGAGGGATAGGGAGAAATGTCAAATTATCAAAAAATTACATCTCAAGCCTAAAAATTGAACACACCAGAAAATTCAGGAGGTGGCCTTAAAACAGAAAAGTCAGTAGATTACAAAAATCTATCAGTAGACGGAAGTCAAAATCAGTAGAATGGCAACACTGGTACCTACCCTACTTTACCCTACACTACGACTCCTTTACTGGAGGCCTACATTATCACGATAATTTCCTGGGCTGGCATGGTTCGGAATGAAGAATCTTCCAACATGCTAAACTCGTTGGGGAACCTGAAAATTGCTGAAATATCTGAAATTTTAAAGAGCTTTTAGTAAGTTTTGCATAAAAATGTATAAAAAGGTAGAAAATTGCCAAAAGGAAATGTGAACAAAATAACTGATTCAAAATAATGGTAGGGGAAATACACTCAAAAAACACTAAACTCAACTCAAGAAAAATAAGAAATTTCAACAAATAAATTTTATAGCATCCAGAATATGCAAAATTCAGAAATCTCATTAAAATTTATGCTAGAGTGTAAATAAATCAGGAGATTACTACATTTATTAAGGGAATGTCACAACTTGTCTTCTCACAGCCAAATATAAATATTCCTATAATTTACTATATATGCATTTTCTATCAGTGCATTAAAAATTAAATTTTAAAATCCAAATGTTTATAACCAGCATACAGTATAAGCATTTAAATTTTCAGCAATAATTTTAAGTTTCTTGTAAAATTTGAATTTCACTTTTAAGAGAAATTATTTCCAATTTCCATGATATAGTTATTGGTCACTATATATATTTATATATGATAATAGGTTGATGATTATATGTGGGAGGGTGGTCAATAATTATCAGGTCATTTGAGGAGTAAGTGAACTCTTTCAACTTACCACAATTCATGTAATATCAAGGCAATAACCACAATATTTGAGGTTATTATTAGTAGTTCCCCCTCACTATCAATGTCTCCAGACTGCGGGCTGTTCACAAATGCCATTAAGAATACCAGTGTATGAAAATGGCCTCTGGAAAATGTCTGTAATTTGCAGATTCAGATCTTGTGTGTTGTTGTAGCAAGTACCAGACACCTCCTTTTTTCAAATGGCCAAACCAAACAAACCAATTGAAAGCACAGGAGTTCATATCTAGTGAGTATAGTGGGTATCATTGAACAGAACCCAACTGTTCTGTTCAATGAACTGCCAGCCGTCATGGAGGTGTCATAGTCTAAGTGCTGGCTTATGACCATTTGTCCTAAAAAGGTCTGGGTTTGAATCCCAGTTAAGCATGGGTATTGTGTTTGTCTTATGGCACTGGCTGTCTTCCTTCCATGGAACCAGAAAATTAGGGACGGGTGACTGCTTTATAGCTCATGAAGTGCTCATAGCGACCCCAGCTACTATGGAAATCATTGGTCTGCTTCGGATTTCTGAAAGCATTGAATATACTATGGAAATCGAAAATCTCTGTGAAATAATCTTTTCAATGATGTGCGTACAGTTTATTTTCGTGTTTTCAAGGTTGTAACATTCATTAAACATTTTGGAAAGTGTTTTTGGATGACGAAATTTCATGAGACAACTCTTAATGGTTGTCGTATGTTAAAAATGTGCTTTAGATTACACATAAATAATATCCAAAGGTATTCTTTACCTATTGTTGAAAAAGTATTTCGCACGTTTGTTGCTCCATAAGGCACGTGCTCCCGTCCCGAGAAAGGTGGAACTCATTACAGGTTTTTTGTTATTTAAAATTTTTATAAATCAAACATTTTAGTTAGATATTTTCAGTTAAACATTCATTCATTAGTACAATCAAACATTAAAATTTTTTTCGATAAATTAAAACATGCATAAGGAAAGGTTATACTCATCGGATTGGGGGTACGGGCTTCTTCTACGATATTATGGCGAGTGCTTTCCATGCTCTTAGAGCACTGTCTTCAGGCCATCTGTTATCTACGCAGGGGTTCTTCGCGTGTGTAGCCGCAGGAGTTGCATATTGGGAAATGAAGGGAGGGTTGCGGTCTTCATGGCGTGTAAGGTGATCACTCCTCAAGTGGATTAGTTGGTAGGTATGTTTGTCGTAAGTATATTCTTCTTTATTTTTAACTATCTATTTAAATAAACTGTTGTATTATTTTTAGTCCTTTATTAAATGGGGTGATTTTTTGTAATGTTTTTTTTTTTTTTTTTTTTTTTTTGTCTTTTTTATGCATTTTTTCTCCTTTTATAAGTGACTTCCAAGTTGTATCTAGAGTAGTGGGGGTCATGTAAATTGCATATATTATCTTTTTTTTTTTGTTCGATTATAACACTTTCAGAAATCCTTAATTATTTTTCGTTTGTGTGGGTAGTTAGTAATTTAATATTTTCAAAATCAGGATCTTTTTTATGATTAATGCAGTGTTGGATAAGTGCAGTTGTTTCTTCTTTTTTGTTCCAGTTTTTAATATGTTGATGTAATCTTTTTATTAGTCTATTTTTTGTGCTACCAATGTAAGATATGCAGGTGTCAGAACTCTGTGAGATTATAGAAATTTCATATACACCTGATTGTGGAATGCTTCTGTTAGATTTTTTCTCTATAACCAAGTCACCTATGCTCTGACCAAAAATAATATTGTGTTTCTTCATTAACCTTAAAAAATTCCCACTAACTCCTCTAACATGAGGAAAGGAACCTGAAAATTTGTAGTTCTTTTTCGGGATGTTTAGACTGGACTTCTTTAATTTCTTGTTATATTCAAAAATCAGTTTTTTAACAGTTTTTGTGTCTTACCCATATTGTTTAGTTGTGTTAATAATCCATTGGATTTCTTCTTCTTTGTATTTTCTATTTGAGGAATGTATGAAGGCATGTTTTGTGCAATTTCTAATACTATTTACTTTATGAGTTTTTGGGTATTCAGATTGACATGGGGTCATTATAGGAACATATGTTGGTTTTATAAAAACTCAGTGTTCAATCTTTAAGTCTTTTTCAATTATTTCAATATATAAAAAGGATAATTTTCCATAATGTTCAAACTCCAATCTTAATTCAATCTCAGGGTAACATGTTGTATATTTGTCCTTCATTATTTATAGTTCTTCGTTTTTTAATTTAGACAAAATAAAAATGTCTTCAACATACCTACAATAAAGGACAGAGGGAACTGGTATTTTTTAAATTTTTTGTTCGATATCACTCATAATAATTTTTGAAAATAAAGAAGATAATGGGGATCCCATTGTGCCTCCTATTTTTTGCCTATAGATTTTTTTTTATCAATTCAAAATAATTGTTATTAGAAATATAGGTTAAAATGTTAAATAATTCTTGTAATTGTATATTATTAAACTGAGAGTTATTTTTCTATTTATTAATGATAATGTCTATGGTGCAGGTGTACTCGGGAATAATGATTTAACATCCAAACTTGCCATAAATATACCAGATACTGGAAAATTAATAATCTTTATTTTTTCAATGAACTCTAAACTGTTTTTTAAACTGTATTCATTATTCATGAAAAAGGGGGCCAAAATTTTTTATAATTATACAAATGAAAGACGGTGCTGTAGGAGCACGGAAAGCGCTCGCCGTAATATTGTAGAAGAAGAGCTTTTATGTGAGCCGCGTGGCCCCCAACCAGATGAGTATAACCTTTCCTTATGCATATTATAATTAATCGGAAAATTTTTAAATGTTTGATTGTACTAATGAATGAATGTTTAACTGAAAATATTTAACTAAAATGTCTGATTTATGAAAATTTTTGAATAACAAAAAACCTGTAATGAATTTTACCTCTTTCGGGACGGGAGCACGTGCCTCACAGAGCAACAAACGTACGAAATACTTTTTCAACAATAGGTAAATAATAGCTTTTGATATTATTTATGTGTTTTTGGATGTTTTCAATATCGTGGCATATATCTTGGATGTTTTTTCAATATGTTTTAGATGTTTTAAGCATCTCTGGTCACATGACAGAGTTATCACTTCCACTAAAATCCCTGAAATTTACTTCCCTTTCCAGTTCTTGGAAAGTCCTTAATTTTTCGTATTTTTTAATGAGTCCTAGAGTAGTACTAGAATTTTTTCCTGCAATGAACAATTTTAAGAAAAAGGTCAAAAAATTAAAATAAGGTGACTAGCGATTGGAAAAACTGGGGACAGTACTGCCGGAAATGACTGCTCTAGCAGTGATGAAGATGTTCTGTCATTTTCTGTTTCCTCATGTTGTAATTTTTTTGATTTAAGTTCCTTGTTTTATTTTTTTCTAATGAACTGCATATTTTCCTATTTTTTATATATCTTCTTAAGACCAATCAGTAGAGAACAAGCATTTTTGCTCCAAGTCCCCCTTTTTTTTAAGTGAAATTAAATTTTAAAACTGGTACTTAATTTTTCCATGGTGGAATCTGCCTCATGTCCTTGACTTGGAAAATAGTTTCATCAGAGGGTAAACAATGCAGTACTGATTCTTCACATTTACTTTCACTTAAAACATTTGCTTTCCCCATTGTTTAGTCACTTCTTGTTACTTTAGAGGCCACAGCAAGCGTTTTTTCTTTTGCTTAAAGCGAAGTTAAAGTTAAAAAATATTCTGCAGAGAAAATGACTGTACGAGGAATGAAAGTCTACAACAGAGAGTTAAAGTTCCGATATTGAGCTTGAATTTCTTTTAAAACAAAAGAAAAACTGCTCTTTTTGTTTTTAGATATAGCAAAAAGTAATGGAAAGCAATGCTTTTTCTCTATTCTAAAAGAAAGTAACTGCCACTGTTTTAGAAATTTCGCGACACTCTTGCTTTCCTAGCTTGCAACGCAAAACGTATTGAACACAAAAATATGAAATTTACATCGTTTGTAGAAAATTGTTTGGAGAACACACTGAAATAAACCGTTTCTCGATTCTAGAGAAACTTCAAGAGCTATTAGATTTCAAAGTTAAGGTAAGCAAAAAAGTGCTATCAGGTCGCGTTCTGGACACACTAACAGCAACAGAACCACAAAACTTTGTAGACATGTAGTGCCATGACCGAATTTTTGCACCTTGTCGCCCTTTTTTTGTATTTCAATTTAGTTTACGAGAAATTAAATTTCTAAATTTCACAAAATTCTCTATTTTGTGATGGGATCCATAAAAAAACCCCCGGATATATGGCAAACTATAAATTATAACGCATTGCAATTTTTACAGCATAAACTTACAACTACGGTCCCTTTTTTACAAAAAAAAAAAAAAAAAAAAAAAAAAAAAAAAAATAAATAAAAAAAAAAGTTATTTTCTGATTTTTAAGCATTTTTTAAAGACTCAAAGGAAAGAAACGAACAGCTTGTCTGTCTTCGTGATAACCACAGAAGAACATTCTGGTCTCGTGACCTGCTGCCATGGTGACGCAGAGAATTTGTTATGCATATGTTTTGTTGGTAAAGCTATTTCAGTTGCTTAAGGTGGACATCAAGTAATTTTGCTGCTTATACTTCCAATGGAAATACTTCTGTACACATTTTTTTCACAATTAATGCGTTCCCAAGGATGAAAATTTGAACATCGATTAAAATAGCTTCATTTTATAACTTGGAATACTTAATATTTTCTAAAACATAACCATAATTAAGCAATCCAACATTTGTTTGTCTACTGGCGTCATTAATGTACAGGTCGTGCCATCTTTTTTCTGGTTCCAACACCACCAAAGGAAAAGTTATTGATTTTTTATATAATTATGGTTATGTTTTAGAAAATATTAAGTATTCCAAGTTATAATATGAAGTTATTGGGTATATAAATAAGTTTTGAGGGATTTCCATTCGGTGTCGTACTTATTACTGTTCTCATGTATTTTAAGGTGGCAACACTGCGATATTGCAGTACGAGATGCCAGCTGTCAGGGTCAGTATATGACGTTCGATTGAGGTGCGAAGACATATTTGTTTTACTCGATGGAAAATGGTAACTTTCGTCCCGACAAAACAGCATTTGTGGGAAGTATTAGTGCATTACTTTATTGTCAAGAAAAGTGCTGCCGACAGCTATCGCTTAATGTCAGAAATCCATGGTGAAAATTCCCCATCCATAAAAACATGTGAGTATTGGTTTAGACGATTCAAAAGGAATGATTTCGATGTCAGTGATAAAGAACGTTCTTGACCACCCAAAAAAATTGCTGATGCCGAATTGGAAGCTTTACTCGACGAGGATCTGTGCCAGACCCAAAAAGAACTTGTAGCAGCATTAAATGTTAGTCAACCATGCATTTCACAATGTTTAGCTGCCATGGGAATGGTGCAAAAAGAAGGGAATTGGGTTCCACATGCTTTGTGGGAAAGAGACCTGGAACGTCGAAAAACCATTTGCAAATTGCTGCTTGAAAGGCAAAAACAGAAGGGTTTTTGCATCATATTATTACTGCCGACGAGAAATGGATATGGTATGATAACCCTAAATGGAAGAAAGCATGGGTGAAGCCAGGTGAACCAGGTCCTTCAACACCAAAACGCAATATCCATGGTTCAAAGGTAATGCTGTGTATCTGGTGGAATCAGAAGGGTGTGATCCACTACGAACTGCTGAAACTGTCAGAAACCATTACTGGTGATCGGTATCGAACCCAATTAATGCATTTAAAAGAGCTCTCATGCAAAAACGGCCGGAGTGGTAGAATAGACACAACAAAGTCATCTTACAGCATGACAGCGCAAGACCACATGTTCCTTGACCTGTGAAAAAGTACTTAGAAGGATCCGACTAGGAAGTTCTACCCCACTCGCCATATTCGCCAGATATTGCGCCATCGGATTACCATTTGTTCCGGTCGATGCAGTCAGCACTTTCTGGAGAATGGTTTAGTTCTTCTGAAGACATCAAAAATTGGCTGGACAACTGGATCTCTTCCAAGGAACCGAAATTCTTCCTTCGGGGCCATACGTTCACTGCCCGAAAGATGGGGTAGTAAAGTTGTAGCTTCAGAGGAAGCCTACTTCGATTAATATTAAAATACATTGTTTGAAAAGTCACAGTGTTACTATAACCATTCAAAAGTTTACGTGCCTGGAATTACTTTAATGAGAGTAATAAGAACCTTACCTTTGCTAGAAGGTCTGTTCTCATTTGAAAAATATACATTTCTCTGCACGTTTTTCTCATTTTGAATTCTACAGTTGGTTTGAGCTTCTGGTGCGGTAGTTTTATGTGTCTTCAGCTCGTTCTTAGTTTGACAGAATGAGTAATTCTTTAATCTGGATTAATCCGGATTATTCTTTAATGAATTCAGCAGTGAATGAGATATTGAAGGGGTGGTTATTAGTGATAATCTTGAATTTTTTGGCAAGACATTTTCCCAGGTTACAAGGAGGAGAGTGAGTATTTTCCACAAGAGATCTAATTGGAGCATTAACTTTGTGTAATTTAATTTGGGCAAATAATCTAGGAGAATTGTAGAAAGAAGGAGCGGAAAATTCTCCTAAGAAAACCTTTAACGACTGTAACTTATTGAGGCGATCCACAGGTGATTGGCAACGTAAACCAATCATAGTCACACTGATGAAGGCCATAGTAATGGCTGAAATATATTTGCATTAAACTTTTATATGTAACTTAGCGTGTTCTACACTACCTTCTTCTTAATTTGTTTGTTAGTTACGTGCATTGCCTACCACTCATTTATGAATTTTCCAGTTGTTTTTTTTTTTTCATGTGATATACTTGGAGATCGGGCTGCAGGGCCCGAGCGCTACTCTGGAAATGAGCGTAGTGAGCTTAGAGGCGCAGCCCCTAGTGTTTAAAAAAAGTTTAAAAAGCTATAATGCCAGTCCTCATTTTCCCTTAAAAACAACTGTACTGATAATGGAAATAGTGCAATTTTTAGCAAGGACCAGGTAAATAATGATTTTCTGCTTAAATTTTGCCTTATTAAAAAAGCAAAAATGCTTGTTCCGTTTATTGATGTACAAAGAATGTACTGTAAGGAAAAAGAAAAGGTACATTTCACTTAAAAATTTTTCAAAAAAATATGAAGTCACTTTTGTGCTCTGCTAACATTTTTACGAATAACGTTCCTCATTTTTTTTCAAATTCGTTTTGTGGTTTGAAGACAACCACGAGTAACTTTAAATATGTGTAGGCATTTCCTAGGTTTACTGTAAGGTTCCCTTTGAAACATAGATTGTGTGTGGTTTGTGCCGAAAATTAGGGGTTGTTCCCCTCAAAAAGTCTTCAATTTATGAACAATTGTTCATTATTTCAGTGACCCGTTTTTGGAATGGTAGTTTCTTTTAAAATAACAAGCTGCTTTTTACAATACACAGTTTGTCAAACTAAAAATTGGCTTTAAATTGTTTCAGAATCATAATTATGTCAAGTGCATCTATGTGGGAAAATAATCAGCTCTAGCCGTATTAGCAATATATAGTTTGAGTATGGACATAATGTGACATTGAGTTTTATTTCCCATATATTGCTTTTATAAAAATAATACTTGCTGTGATTTTCCATTAACAGCTTTCTCCGTATTGTACCATTTACCAGTGTGTAATTCAATTTCTTGGGAAAAGTTATATCTTAAAAAAATGGCATTTTTTACAAGTGCTGTTTTATTTCTTAATCAGCACATGTTCAGCTTATAAAATTTGGCTGTTGTGATTATATTAAAGTAGTCACATTGTATTGGCACTGCAGCCTAGTGTATTGTGAGTAGAAGTGTAATATTTAAAAACGTTTCTGAAAGTCAAGGATTCTCTCTTCTAGGTCATGAATGAGCAAATCAGGAAATTACATTTTCATAATCCATGATTTTACTTGTTGTCATCATAAATACTGAGGAGCAATAAAAAACCAAAAGTAAGGATTGGAATGAAAACCCATTTCCTATTATGAACTTGGAATCTTTTTTTTTTTTGTCACATGTACCAGAGATATCAAAACAAAACCATATTTTCCTTAAGTCTTTCATATGCAGTACTTTACAGGGTATGGCTGGAAATAACAAGTATCATGTAAGAAAAGAACCAAAACTTAATTACTTTTATCTAATGAAAAAACAAAACAACATAATATTAATGCAGATAATGCTCAACTGCATTCCCTTGTCCTAATTTTGAAGCTCTGATATTCAACTAGTAAGTTTGTCAGTGCTTTCTTTTGTGTTTTTTATAATTATGTTTCATTGAGTAAGATGACAAGCTTTGTGTGTGCAATGTGCATGCTTGTCATTGATCATATGCTAATGTGTTATCATTGCAAAATGTTTTACATATGTTCTAATCTACTGTTTTTTTGCCTTCAAAGTTATTATGCAACCAGAAACTGAAGAAAAACACATCATTAGCCTATCACTGGCAAAAGATTACAGCCAACTTCTGAGGTGAGTTTTTTTATTTGAAGTTTCATTATTCTGTATTAAACTTATTTTTTGTTTGTATTTCTTCGTGGAGCTAACCTCTGAATCTCAAAGAACAGCTTAATGATATGTATGTACTGTATTTTTCGGAACATAATCCGCATATTTTTTAGAATATAATCCACAGACGGTAAACAAATAAAGGTAACTTGATCACGCTAGTTACGTTACATGAAAATTTTTTTTACAAAGTTTGTAAGTTGGGACCTTTCGACCTCATCTTAGGTCTTCATCACGCCAATGGATGACTAAGATTGTTGCCAGGTTCTACATTTGAATTTTTCTATTTTTGTTGCCAAAACTTAATTGATCTCCAGATCATCAGGATGTAGAGAGGAGATTTGGAATTGCAAGTCATTGAGTTGAAAATAATTTCCAGGTTTTCACGGTAATGGAGGGCAAAACTATTGTCAAAAGAAGCAATTCATTTTGCTTCGTTCCAGCGGGGAACTGCAGATGTGTCTTCCATTGCCAAAATAGACAAGGCTGTATTAGGATTGGCTTTCAAAACATCTGTTTTATGTTCTAAAATTCTGTGGTTAATGCTCCTGTATGTTCTTCCAATGTATAAGTTATCACCTGTTGAAGAAGAGATAGGAATGCAGTAAACTCCTGGGAGTTCCAGATTTTCAACTTTGTCCCTCTCCCTTTGTAGTAGTTTCAAGACATTTGAGTGGATGTAATGACAAGATGGTAACCAAAACTTCTAAAAAGAATCTGTAACTTATAAGCATAAGAAGGATGGTAAGGAACAGAACCAGAGAATTTCAGGTTTTCTTTCTTTTGAGAAAGGAGGCATTCAATTTTCCAAGTGTTTAAATATTTCTTTAAGAGGGAGTTGACTGTAACAGCAGGGAAACCATGAGAGAGGGTTATTGTAGAAATTTTGGAGAATTCTTCTTGAAGAGAAAATTGGTTGTTGCAAATGATATCAGCCCTATGGATGTAAGACTTCAATGCTGCAGGCTTGTAGAGATGCAGAGTGAAAGATTTGTAGGGAACGATGTTAGTGGCCACAGAAGGTTGACGATAGATGGAACGAGTGATGGAGAGATCAGAGTTTCTGCAGATGGATACATCCAGGAAATCAATTTTGTTGTTTACTTCCTTAGATATAGTGAGATTAATGGAAGGAAATTTTTCCGTAATGGAGTTGATCAGTGTCTGTAATTCAGACTCGGTATGGGGCCAGCTAATGAAAATGTCATCTACATATCTTAATCACAGGGAAGGTTGAAAAGGGTGGTGAGGAATGATGGAAACTTCAATATGTTGCATGTAGATTTCTGCAAGAAGAGGGGAAAGAGGTGAGCCCATGGGGAGACCAGATTGTTGCTTGTACACAATTTTGTTGAAAACAAAACAACTGTGTTGATGAATAGTGTGGAAACAATCATAAAGATCTTTGATAAGAGTACCGAGTGGTTCAAAATGAAGAATCGATTTTTTCATGAGAAGCATGTAGGACTCAAAATATGGTACAGAGGGGAACAAAGATTCCACATCAAGAGTATATAGATTTACACTTGGAGAAAAGCAATTAGGAAGTTTGTGGATGAAGTCTGAAGTAGAGACAACAGTATGAGGATGGTTGGCTGCCAGAGATTTACATTTGAGGACCAATCTCTTTTCAAGGTTTACTGCTGGAGAAAAAAGAATATTCAACTAAAGGTCTGATGGGGTTACCGGCTTTATGCAGTTTAACTTGCAGGAAAAGAGATACATGTACTTGGAGTGCCACTTTTCCAAAATAAGAAATCAACACTGCCAAAGTTATGTACTAGTTTTGTACAGTTTTGTACACCCAAAAGAAAATTTTGTACACCACCGGAAGTGGTACTTTTTGGCTCTTTAAAAGTGGTACACCAAGTACATGCTGGAGTGCCACTTTTCCAAAATAAGAAATCAACACTGCCAAAGTTATGCACTAGTTTTGTACAGTTTTGTACACCCAAAAGAAAATTTTGTACACCACCGGAAGTGGTACTTTTTGGCTCTTTAAAAGTGGTACTCCAAGTACATGCTGGAGTGCCACTTTTTCAAAATCCAAAATAAATACTGCCAAAGTTTTGTACTAGTTTTGTACAGTTTTGTACACCCAAAAGAATATTTTGTACACCACCGGAAATGGTACTTCTTGACTCTCCTTTGTGCCCTTCGAGCATGTACTTGCAGTGCCACTTTTCCAAAAACGAAAATAAATACTGCCAGAATGTTGTCCTAGTTTTGTACAGTTTTGTACACCCAAAAGAAAATGTTGTACACCACCGGAAGTGGTACCCTTTTGACTCCCTTCGAGCATGTACTTGGAGTACCACTTTTCCAAAATCGAAAAAAACACTGCCAGAATGTTGTACTAGTTTTGTACACCCAAAAGAAAATTTTGTACACCACCGGAAGTGGTACCTTTTGACTCTCCTTTGTGCCCTTCGAGCATGTACTTGGAGTGCCACTTTTCCAAAAACGAAAATAAACACTGCCATAATGTTGTCCTAGTTTTGTACAGTTTTGTACACCCAAAAGATAATTTTGTACACCACCGGAAGTGGTACTTTTTTACTCTCCTTTGTGGCCATCGAGCATGTACTTGGAGTGCTACTTTTCCAAAATTGAAATAAAAAACACTGCCCGAGTGTTGTCCTAGTTTTGTACACCCAAAAGAAAATGTTGTACACCACCGGAAGTGCTACTTTTTGGCTCTCCTTTGTGGCTCTCGACCATGTACTTGGAGTGCCACTTTTCCAAAATTGGAAAAAAAAAAAACCCACTGCCAGAGTGTTGTCCTAGTTTTGTACAGTTTTGTACACCCAAAAGAAAATGTTGTACACCACCGGAAGTGGTACTTTTTGGCTCTCCTTTGTGGCTCTCGACCATGTACTTGGAGTGCCACTTTTTCAAAATTGAAAAAAAACCACTGCCAGAGTGTTGTCCTAGTTTTGTACACCCAAAAGAAAATTTTGTACACCACCGGAAGTGGTACTTTTTGACTCTCCTTTTGTAGCACTCGGGCATGTACTTGAATGCCCTATTTCCAAAATCGAAAATAAACACTGCCAGAATGGTGTACTAGTTTTGTACAGACAAAAGAGAGTTATGTACCCCTCCGACGATGGTTCTCTTTGGTTGTCCAGCATGTTCTTAGAGTGTTATCTTTCGAAATTCGGAAGTAAACACTACTATCTTTCTCCAGTTCATTACATACTTTTGCTTCTGTTCATTATACACAACCAGCTGTTTTTGTGTTCATTGTACGCAACTTTAATTTGTTCAAGGTCGCAAATTTTCGTGCGGTTGTCTTGTATAAACTAAGAAATTGTCGGAGCCTTCATTTTTATAGTAAAGGAAGAAAAGAAACAGTTTTTTGTTGCTTTGTTAAGCAATGCTTTCAGCAAAAGCATTTCGAAAACGCGAGGAAAAGGAAATTCAAATCAGCGCGTATCATTGCTTCCAGTCTAGCAGCCATGCCGAGCAAGGTTGGGGGAGAGGGAAGTTGCAAAACACTGTGGCGCATTCGCAGTGGCGTAACTAGCACCACTTGTGCAACCCCGGAAAGTTCATTTCAGCACCCCTAAGCATAATAATTTTTCCAGGATTTCGGACATTAGGTAGGATGTGTTTTTCACTGTGTTTGTTTTGGGAAAATGGGGATGTCAGGAAGTTAGGGAGACTGTCTGGTAAAGTAAAGGAACTACCTATAGAGCCCTGTAGTTTTAACTTTCAAAATAAATTTTGGAACAGAAGTACATAATGCAAGGTTATCAATCAGCCAGTCAGATTTAACATGGTGAGCTGTCAGATGCATAATCATGAATATACGTTTTATCGCATTGAAACGAATTCAGTAAAATATTTAATGTTTAAGGTTAACAACTATGAGACTTTAGTGATCGTTATTGGATATGGTTGTATACAAACAGGGAATTCAGTATTCTACACTGCAAGAATGCAATATGGATTTTGTAGCTGCAGATATAAATTTGCATGTACAACAAAACTTCAATGCAGGCCAGGAAAAAAAGAGTGCGTGTGGAAATGCAATGTGCAGGTATATGATGTTTACAAATATATGAGTACTATACCCAGTGTTCGAAGTGGGCCGGTATGGCATACCGGTAGTTAACAAAAATGGAAGTGAGCATACCGACAGTTTAAAGAAAACGTTATTTACCATCCTGGTGTGTAATAAATTATAAACCCTTCACAAACTACATAAAGATATTAGGATGAAAGCACAAATTTTAACGCAAAAATCGGCAAATGACATTTTTAACGGATAAAATTTATAATTAGCAGCTGAGACTGAAAGAGACCACAAACTCTTCAATGAAGTTTTTTTAATTTTTACATTAATTTTATAATATTATATACATTAATTTTTCAATACAAAAAAAAAAAAAAAAAAAAAAAAAAATTATACGGAATGGTATGTATTTCTTTCGAAACCTCCTATTTATACTATGGGGATCTATGGTCTACACCATACCGTCAGTAGCTCTGTGCCACGTCGACCACTGAGTGTACCATATAACTACATAATATAGATATAATATAAATTATAATTATATGATTAAAATACAAGTGGAAAAAAAAATTATGCGATAAGTGGAAATTTTCATGTTTTTAGGCCTAAGTCTTTCTTTCTAGCCTTCATTTTTTGGTGAAACTATTAAGTGTTGAGGTCCATTCTTTTGGTAAACTGCCTTTCTATGCAGTGACAATTCCTAGAGCCTGATGCTTCTCAAATAGTTTTTACAAATTTTAATTTGGAAAACGATCTCTTTATAGATGCTACTGTGACGGGTAACCGTGAGTGTTAAGAAAAACATCAAGGCTATAATTACATAGTTTAGTACAACCACCGACAATTGTAGGATCCACATCCTCCACGAGGAATCTCCATGTGGCCTTGCACTTTCCGTCAGCAGTGCGCCAATAAGGCGATTGCAGAGCGATCGTATTACAACCCGGAGCCAAAGGGCCGAATAACTTCAATGTGTAGGACATCCAGCAACCGAAAAATTGTTATGCTGTGTGTTGGTAAAATGTGGAAAGTGCGATGTATTTGTTTATTCAACTGACGCCACGTATTTGGGGGATTTTCGCTTAGGATATCAGTGCTTCCAAAGTGTACCATCCATTTTTTAGTGTTCACAAATTTGGTACACATGTAAACAATAATTACTTATTTTACACTTGCAGGTGTCACAGCTCATCGTAAATTCAAACAATATCAGTGTTCCATTGCATTTTATTTTCATTTATCATGGCCTTAATTGATTGAATTGAATTTTTGTTTCGAAATGCATCCACCCGTCTCCCAAATTTTAATTTTCACCTAAAGTCAATATTTACCTTAATTTTAACATTTGCTAAATTTAACTATTAATTACACATATGAGCAAAACCTATCCATAACAGTTTGAAATGTGGTCAGGAAGGAAGAAACAAGATGATGGATGTGAAGACGGACTTTTGTCTTGCTCAAACACACTGATCTGTTTCCTTCTGTTCGACAGGCTATTCTTATTTGCTCAAACATTACCAGTAACAACCTGCCCAGTGGAGAGGTCCTTCAGCACTATGAGAACGGTTAAAACCCTGGTTAAGGTCAAAAATGGCAGATGGATGTTTATCTGGACTGTGCATGATGAGTATTCATCGAGAAAAGGTTTTTGAGAATATAAACTCATTCAAAATGTGATTGATACTAGTAGATTTGGATAAAACCAAGACGTTTGCAGTTTTTATTACATAGTATCTCTTCTAAAGTGCAAGAAACAGAAAATTGAAGGGGGTATAAAAATAAACAGATAAATGTCTATAAAAAAAGGGGGTTTATACTCATACTCAATAAAGGACGATGGAGCAGTGCAATTGTTTTGTAACCCCAAGTTACTGTTTCCGTACAAAAAGACTGTATTAAGTTGATTATTAAATTTAGCAAGAAGCCTACAGTAAGGTTAAACTTTTGACTCAGATATGAATAATCAGTGGTCAGTAATTGTTAAATGGCATAATTATTATTATTGTCCGTTATTTCAATACTAAATACTGACTATAGAAAGAAAGATGTATCCAAGTTCCCAAACTTTTTAGGGGGGCTAACAGTGCTCCGAACCCACTCCCTAGCTTTAGCGGCTCGATGCACTCGCCTGACCCAACCCCCACTATGCCATATAAAGACGCAGGGGTACTATAAATTTAAGCAATAATTATTATAGTGGGAGTATACCCGTTTGCCCCCTCCCCCGGAAAAGTTGCAGCGGACGCCCATGCTCATGGGGGATAACGCTGCAGGAAAAAGTTTCCGGCCTTTTATATGGTTTTTTTATCACCAAAATGGCGGTAAAACAAGTTCCCAAAGTTTGGCCAAATATTTAAAAAACTACATGACAAAATGATTATGTACAATTTCGCTTTTTCAATACATGAAAAAAGAAATATTTACTTTTTAAAAACTTTGTAGTAAATCCGAATGTTATTTTGTTTTATATTCATACCCCTATTACTCCTTCTTTATTAGCATCGCTCTTTTCAAAGCAAATTGTTTACAAGTTGATTTCTCAATAGTATTTGAGTAAAATATTCTCTAATCTTTGCTTGTTTAAAATTTGTCAAAGTCAGAGAAAAAACATAACTATGTACGTTATTAAGTACTCCAAGTACATGCTCGAGGGCCACAAAGGAGAATCAAACAGTACCATTTCCGGTGGTGTACAAAATTTTCTTTTGGATGTACAAAACTGTACAAAACTAGGACTACACTCTGGCAGTGTTTATTTTTGTTTTTGGAAAGTGGCACTCCAAGTACATGCTCGAGGGCCACAAAGGCGAGTCAAAAAGTACCATTTCCGGTGGTGTACAAAATTTTCTTTTGGGTGTACAAAACTGTACAAAACTAGAAAAGCACTCTGGCAGTGTTAATCTTCGTTTTTGGAAAAGTGGCACTCCAAGTACATGCTCGAGGGCCACAAAGGAGAATAAAAAAGTACCACTTCCAGTGGTGTACAAAATTTTCTTTTGGGTGTACAAAACTAGGACAACACTCTAGCAGTGTTTATCTTCGTTTTTTAGAATAGTGGCACTCCAAGTACATGCTCAAGGGCTACAAAGGAGAGTCAAAAAGTACCACTTCCGGCGGTGTACAAAATTTTCTTTTGGGTGTACAAAACTAGTACAAAACTTTGGCAGTATTTATTTTCGATTTTGAAAAAGTGGCACTCCAGCATGTACTTGGAGTGCCACTTTTAGAGAGCCAAAAAGTACTACTTCCGGTGGTGTACAAAATTTTCTTTTGGGTGTACAAAACTGTACAAAACTAGTACAAAACTTTGGCAGCAGTTATTTTTGATTTTGAGAAAGTGGCACTCAGCATGTACTTGGAGTGCCACTTTTAGAAAGCCGAAAAGTACTACTTCCGGTGGTGTACAAAATTTTCTTTTGGGTGTACAAAACTGTACAAAACTAGTACAAAACGTTGGCAGCGTTGATTTCTTATTTTGGAAAAGTGGCACTCCAAGTACATGTATCTCAGGAAAACCCTGGGAGTCCTAAAGTAAGGAGGGGGTGAGATATCTCCAAGGAAGAATTGAAGAGTTTCTTTCTTAGACAATCTGTCAACTGAGTTTTTGAGTGAGTCGTTGGTGTCTGACTGCAGAGGGATGCAGTTAGCAGAAGTAAGAAATTGTAACAATTTTTGGTTTAGTATTTTTTTACCAATGATGACTGGGCAACCAACTTTATCTGCTTTGCATACAGCAAGGTCATTTTCTTGAATAAGTAGAATGTTTTTTATGTTTCTTTAGCAACAACATTAAATTAAATATGGCTTTCTACAATCTATTTTATCAATGTCAACACTGTTGCATTTGCAAAACAAACAACATGGAACTTCTGCATCCCTACACACACAACTTGATCACGTGCACTTCATGCACGTACATGCTCCAATGTAGTCGTCTGATAGTGGAAAAATGTACTTTGATGGCATTAGAACACTATCTGTCATTTCAAAGCTGAACATAAGTGGATCCAATGTCTCTTGTGCTTCATCGAGGCAGTGTATCATTAGGTAGGTGTGGAAGAAAGAATGAAGATGTCCCTGTGCATTCTGGTACTTGTTGGAGGTAGGTCATCGAGAGAAATATTTTTCCCATGGAGGTACTTTCATAGCCTGAACTCATCAAGTGTCCTGCAAGACAAGCCTTTCTTCAACAGTTTGTACTAAGTACTCTTTGGCAAGTGGCATGATTCTGTCGAGCTCTGGAGCTAGTGGTAACATGCCACACTCTTTCAAATACTGCACAGGGTTACAGCCAACTGCAGCTTTTTTGGTACCAAACTTGCTCATATAATCAGCACCAGAAAGAGCATGAAGTACTGGTAATGCCTGGCACATGTCTTGTCCCAGTGTCTCAGCTAACATATGGATTGGAACAAATCTTGTTGTGTCACCAACGCCAGTTCTTAGCCACACTTCATTCACTCCTAGGGTGTGGAACCTTTTCCAGTGAAATAGAGCAAGGACCAAGATGTCAGTATCAGCACTTATAAACATGATTTTCTTCAGCCCTTGATTTGCTGTGTTCTCTCCATGGATCATCATCCTGAAGTCTGCTTCTTCTATTAAAAATTTGTCCATGGTACATATTGGTTTTTCAACCCCGTTTTGAATGCCCATGCAATTGACACTAATTTCATCCGGTGAACCAGAGAATGCACTTAACACATGCATCTGTTTAATAGGTCTTGTCACCATCAAGATTTGCAAACTGTTTGTTATATGTTTTTGTAGTAACAATTTGTTTGATGATGAGGGCCAGAAAGTTTCCATTTGAATTGGTAGATTAACTTCTGATAATATTTTAGACAAAACCATGACATTGCTTTTTTGTCTCGACAGACGTTCAGAGTCTTTAGGAGAACACTCTTGGTAACTATCAAAGATATGGTCTACCCTATAAAAAGGAAAAGATGAGGTAAATAGAAAGTGTTTTAAGACTGCCACGAACAGAATACTTCAGATCGCTCAACTTCGTGGGTATGAACTAGCATGTCTGTTTCAGTTTGAGTTATCAAATATTTCAATGCCTTTTGATGAGAATGGTCTTCTTGTTAAAAGCAAGAAGATGCAAAAGCAGCACAGTTTCAGACAGATGAAAGTACTTGTTTCATCATAGACGTTATGAACTGTTTGAGAAAGGTGGTAACAAAGAAAAAGAAAACATTTGGCGATGTTGTCACTTCTTTCTCGACGTTTACATCATCACTCTCAGTTGGTGCTTCCAGGGTAGACCATATCTTCGATAGTTACCAAGAGTGTTCTCCTAAAGACTCTGAACGTCTTTCGAGGCAAAATAGCAATGCCATAGTTTTGTAATCTACCAATTCAAATGGAAACTTCCTGGCCCTCATCATCAAACAAATTGTTACCACAAAAACATAGAGCAAATAGTTTGAAAACCTTGATGGTGACAAGACCTATTAAACAGGTGCATGTGTTAAGTGCATTCTCTGGTTCACCGGATGAAATTAGTGTCAACTGCATGGGTATTCAAAATGGTGTTGAAAAACCAATACGTCCCATGGACAAATTTTTAATAGAAGAAGCAGACTTCAGGATGGATGATCCATGGAGAGAACACAGCAAATCAAGGGCTAAAGAAAATTGTGTTTATAAGTGCTGATACTGACATCTGGGTCCTGGTTCTATTTCACTGGAAAAGGTTCCACACTCTAGGAGTGAATGAAGTGTGGCTAAGAACTGGCGTTGGTGACACAACAAGACTTGTTCCAATCCATATGTTAGCTGAGACACTGGGACAAGGCATGTGCCAGGCATTACCAGCACTTCATGCTCTTTCTGGTGCTGATTATACGAGCAAGTTTGGTACCAAAAAAGCTGCAGTTGGCTGTAACCCTGTGCAGTATTTGAAAGAGTGTGGCGTGTTACCACTAGCTCCAGAGCTCGACAGAATCATGTCACTTGCCAAACAGTATTTAATGCAGTTGTTGAAGAAAGGCTCGTCTTGCAGGACACTTGATGAGTTTAGGCTATGGAAGTACCTCCATGGGAAAAATATTTCTCTCGATGACCTACCTCCAACAAGTACCAGAGTGCACAGGGACATCTTCATTCTTTCTTCCACACCTACCTAATGATACACTGCCTCGATGAAGCACAAGAGACATTGGATCCACTTAAGTTCGGCTTTGAAATGACAGATAGTGTTTTAATGCCATCAAAATAAATTTTTCCACTATCAGACGACTACATTGGAGCATGTAAATGCATGAAGTGCATTAGATCAAGTTGTGTGTGTGGGGACGCAGAAGTTCCATGTTGTTTGTTTTGCAAATGCAACAGTGTTGACATTGATAACATAGATTGTAGAAAGCCATATTTAATTTAATGTTGTTGCTAAAGAAACATAAAAAAACATTTTACTTAAAATGATAATGTAGATTGTCTTTTCCTTTATAAACCAAAGTGTTTAAATATAAAATTAGCACTGCTTTGTCTTGTATAGAATTTCTTTGTAAGGAATTATCAAAATGTTTTTAAGGATTTGCAAGTGTATATTTTTTACGTAATATGAATTAAACTAAGTGAACTTTATAAATAATTTCATTGAATATATGTTTTTCTCACTGTTAGTGTTAAATCTTCCTTAAGGAGAATATTTGCGTACTTCAGTATGAAAAGGTTACTTTCCTGGAATAATGGTTTGAGAAATCAAGAAAATAGTCAGAAGCAAATTTGTAGACGATTGAACGCTGAACATTTTTCAGTAAATCTTACCGTTTTTGCTAAAACGCTTACTTTAACAGAAGGCAAGTGGAAGAATGGTGGCCATCTTAAATGATGTCATACTGAGAAAACGTGGGGGTGGGGGTTGCCACCCAACTTTTTTTTGCTTCTTATACACCCAAGTAACTAATACAGAAAGAATTTCCTCTGTACATACAGTTGCACACAGAAGTGCTGTGAGCCGCTGGACTAATAGGGCCGAAGTTGAAAATCTGGACCTCCCAGCAGTTTACTGAATTCCTATCTCTTCTTCAACAGGTGATAACTTACACATTGGAAGCACATACAGGAGCATTAACCACAGAATTTTAGAACATAAAAAAGATGTTTTGAAAGCCAATCCTAATACAGCCTTGTCTATTTTGACAGTGGAAGACACATCTGCAGTTCGCCGTTGGAACGAAGCAAAACAAATTGCTTCTTTTGACAATCGTTTTGCCCTCGGTTACCGTGAAAGCCTGGAAATAATTTTCAACTCAATGACTTGCAATTCCGAATCTCCTCTCTACATCCTGATGATCTGGAGATCAATTCTAAGTTTTGGCAACAAAAAATAGAAAAAATTCAATTGTAGAATTTGGCAACAATCTTAGTCCACCATTTTACTGATGAAGACCTAAGATAAGGTCGAAAGCTCCCAATTACGAACATTCTTGTGAAAGTTTTTTCATGTAATGTAACTTGTGTGATCAAGCTACCTTTATTTGTTATTATTGTTATGTGTTTTGCTCATCATCGTCACAGACTGTAAAATTCAGCATGAGAGAAAAAAAGTTGGTGTATAATCCGCAGACAAAATTCATAATAAAAGTAAAAAAACAGATGCATAATCCACAACAGAGTTTCATAAGAAATAATACAAAAAGGTAATTACCAATATTTTCGTGAAAACTTTTTTTTTTCGCAAATTGCGAATAATGCGATCGGCAGCGCGACCCCTGCATATTTATAAGGCATAGACACTCAAATTTTCACTAAAGTGACCTGTTACATGTAAGTACATGCTTTAGGTAATGCCCATTATGCAAATTTTGGATAGCTTCTGAAATCTGGCACTCATCCGTTCCCGTCGATTTCGGATTTTCGAGGTTTTACTGTATATATTATACTTTCTTTCCATTTAACGAGTTTAACAAAATATAAAATTGCTGAAATATTTTGAAAATTTTAAAAATTACTGTTACAATACCCCACAATTTTCAAACGGTTGTGATATATATTTTTAATTTATGTAGCAGTCGTGCTGTAACTCTGAGTAATGGTTAAATTATATCAACAAGTGAAACTGGATTTCAGACCGTAAATAATTTGTGATGGTGTGAAAGTTCTCCCCTTTAGTCTTGGAGCTGTAGTGCCAAAGGCATTCTCTTTGAAGTAGAGCAAAATAAACAAGTGGGAGTGTGTGTGTGTGTGTGGGGGGGTGACTTTACAGAAGTCACATGTCAGAGCAGCATGGAATGGAAACAGCTGTCCCCTATTCAAGGTCAACACATTTTACTGCAGGCAATGTTTTCTCCCCTAACTTTTACAAAGCAGCAATCGGCAAAGAGGAAATGTCGACACACATGCGCACAGACGTTTTTGTCAAAGCCAGGTGGGAGGGGAGATATGTTGATGCAGTGACACTGTGCATTATTGTTGAACACATGGTATTCTTAAAGCTTTGACGTGATACAGATTTCTCTCATTATGTGGCATGGTATTAAGAGCAAAACGGCTTCATTTTTTTAAGTTTAGGGGAGGGGGGGTCCGTATTATCCGCACCGTCGTATAATCCGCAGTGGCTAGAATTTAAACTTTTAGAAACAGATAATCTGCAGATTATGTGCCAGAAAATATGGTATGATTTATTTATGCAAATATTGTAGACGACATTTTCCTGGTACTTTTTGTTAATTTACTATTTATATACTACTCAGTCAACCAAAAGATTTACCTGACTACATGCATAAATGCATGCAATATTCCAATTGAAAAATAAAGGCCAAAACAAAAAGAGAGAGAGAGAGAGAGAGAGAGAGAGAGAGAGAGAGAGAGAGAGAGAGAGAGAGAGAGAGAGAGAGAGAGAAATCTTACCATTGCGTGTATAAGTAGTCAGGGACTTCTTTAAGAAAATCAGTGCATTAACCAAGATTGTAGCCAAATTAAAATGAAAGAATAATTCGCCAGATTTTTCGTCAGTCGGCAATAAAAAAAATAGTTCTTAAAACAATTAAGTTTTACGATGAATTGTTAAAAGTGTATTAGCTGTATTTTTGTCAAACCTGAATTAAAAAACAATAACCTATTTTCTCTGATTAATTTTAAACTTAAACTTATTCCTTTAAATTTTAAGAAAATTCTGCCTGTCAGGGAGGGGGATGTTTCATTCAAAGGTCCATTTTTTTCTTCCATAGGGAGAAAATGATAAAAAATGTGGTGTGTTGTATGAAACAGTGGAGATATTTATTTGCCCGTTTCAACTGAAATGTCCACTGTTATTGTATCATGATATGCTATTTGAGGAAGGCAAATGCAGAAAGTGAAAGGAGAGCAGTTGTGTAACTATTTAAAGGTACCATCCAGTTCTATTGGACACGTACTCATTGAATTCCTTTTTCAAAGGTGAACTGCTGTTCAGTTTGTGGCAGCAGTGCTCTTTCAGTTGGCTCCAGAATTCAGTGCTGGCTGATCTGGCTCCTTCTCTAATGCAGGGTGGCCAAATGACTTTTTGGAATGGGAGGGGGGGTGCATTTTGAGGAAAAGTAGGACAAAAATGAATATTTGCACAAAAATGAATATGCATGCACATACTCTGCCATTAAATTTTTCAGTTTGAGAGTTTATATGTGTAAAACATTAGTTTTAAATGTATAAGCTCTCGAAAAGAAAGAAAGATTTTAGTCTGCTGGACGTTTTTACTTATATTTTTCACTGGAAGATAATTTTTTCAGTAGGTCGAGTTCCTTAAACAAACATTTGTGAAATTCAGAGCATGACATGCCTTTCAAATTGTATTTAACTAGCAGTATATCCTTCACTGATTGATTGAGAAACTTGAGTTATAAAAAGGAAAACTCGCAGCACACAAAACAAGCAGTATGAGCTGACTGTTTACATGACTAGACTGTATGACACTGTCCAGGTGAGATGAATAGCAGACAGACAAACCTGCACTGGTTGTTTTCCTGTGCGCTGTTGACTTACAAGTGACACTACAGCAGGCAGCTGTGAGACTACAGGAATAAACTGACCGGGGGAGGAGGGAGGCCGCAAGCAAGAATCCCTGAACTGAGTGAATACATTTTAGTGTTGGCTTGATATGATATATGATTACAATAGAAGAATTTGATCAAAATATATATGAGCTTATTCCTTATTGGAAAAGCTGGACATTTGGGCTATTTCCCTTAATGCCTGGAGAATATGTCCTCCAAAAGCCAGACATCTGGTCACCCTGTTCTAATGGCCCAGACTGTTAATGAAACACATAATTTAATAAGTGTTGAAGTGTAAACTTACTTTTCTTTTTCCATTGTATATTTCCAATGGCACAACAATGAAAGAGATTTACCATAAATTTACCAATTTTATTTGTGGTTCACCAAGTTTTTGTTTAATCTGCATTTCACAAACTGGCAAAATTTAAACACTGTACAAAAAATTTAAGTATAAGACATTTTAAAAACTGCGATCTACACAAAATTGCACTAATTAATTCCTGTTTAAAAATGGCTTTGTGTAAGATGAGAAAATGTTGAAATAGTTTCCCAGCACAAAAAAAAAAAAAAAAAAAAGCAAGTAAAATACTAACAGTCAAAGCTGTATGTATTGATAAAACAAAGTTTATAACTGCAATATTTATGCACCTGTTAATCTATAACCTGTCAAACACACTGTAACAAAATTATTGAACAGGCAAAATATTAAAAAAATTGAAAATGAAAATAGCAAAGATATCACAAGGAACAGAACACAAATAGCAGCACCAATTGCGCCAGCCTGCGCCAAGACGTTGTTCTTGCACCATTCTGCTAAAAAAAGTCGCGATTTTGACGAAATCTGCACCAATGTTGCACCAAAAGTTAAAATTTACCGGTCATTGATATTTTAGCGTAATCTTACGACATTCGAAATCGATTCAGCGGCTAATTCGTACGTGAGATTTTTCCGCGGATTCACAGTTTCCTTCCTTCCCCCCCCCCCCTCGAGATCTATGCAAAAGGGAATTTTTTTTGTTTTTCAGGGTATTAGTTGGGGGGGGGGGGTCGTATTCCGTTTGGGGACATGGTTTTGTCTTTTTAAACGTTCGGAAACATAGTGCAGATTTTTCCCAATATTTCTGTATATATTTTTTTCAAAATGGAAATAATTAAACTCATCTTTGTTTTGTGGTTCCTAGATTACTGTATTCGAACTAGTTAACTTTTTTTATGGGATTTATCTACGTAAAGTTTCAAATTTCTACATATTTTCGGAGAGAACTCCTCTCCTTCGTCAGGCAGCCATGCGTTCAATCTCCGTCACTATCTTCGGTTATGGTTAACCTTGATGGTTACAGTGATCCTGCAAGATATCTTGCCAGATGTTAGGCGCAAAAATCCCTTACAGTCATTAATGATGAAGTTCTGGTATTTTCCAATTTCAAGTCCCTCTCCAACAGCTTTCTAAAAGCAATAGAGCAAAAGATGTTAAAGTGTATCATTATGAGAAAATATAGGAGCCTAGCATATTATAAAATAATTAATTAAGAAAATGAGGAGAAATTTTCAAGTATCTTAAGTGAAGCAGATAGACTAGGATTAGAGGAGTGGTTGAATAAGGGACACAAATAAAAAGTTTTTAACCAACCTTAAGAAACAAGAGGAAAGATTTCTAAAGGAAGTCGACACTTATAAGGTCCGAGTAGATAAAGTACTCAGACATTTAGGTGTGGTGTGACTTTGCAGGTGTGGTGTGACTTTGCAGGTGTGAGTAAAGATTTATTAAATGTTTTAAATAAAGTTTTAAATTATAATCTGACGAAGGAAAAATTAAATCCAGAAAAATAATTATTGAGTTAGAAAGTATATGCAGCACTTTGGAAAAAGAAAATTACCAAATTAAGGCAGATCTCCTCAGGAATGATTACCACAACAGCATAGCAAAGTTCCTTAAACAAGTAAAATACCCCCCAAAAGAATTTTGAGAGCAGCCGATTAAAAGCTTTAAATCAGTTCAAAAAGGAAGAAAATTCAGTGGTTTTGAAAACCGACAAAAGTAAGTTAATTACTATTATGGGTAAAGAAAAGATTATCGAAAGAAAATAGAAGGGTTAAAAAGCCTATTTATGAGGAGATACAAGAAAACCCGTTACCTGAATTAATTAAAAAAGTTACAAAAATTATTTCTAAACAGAAGAAAAAAAGGCCAACTCCCAGATAACTTTCAAAAATTCCCAAAATTGCAATTCAGGTTGCCTCAACTTTATGGAATAGTAAAATTAAATAAGATTAACCACCCAATTAGGCCAATTATAGATTCTAAATGCTCAATACTTTCATATCTGAAATATTTTCTTAAGTCACACTTTCAAGATTTATTAGAACCTCATTCCATTATAAAAAAACTCCTCAGCCCTAAAGTGTAAATTAGAGCAGCTTCCAACCCTAGATTCTCCTATTTATTGGTAGCCTTAAAAAAAGGTCCTATTTCCAATTTCAAGATAAAATTTATCGCCAAACTGATGGCATGGCCATAGGATCACCACTTTCAGGCATTTTAGCCAAACTTTTCATGCAGTACCTTGAAAATACATTTTTGGCTTCCTATCCCCACCAACCTCTGTTATTTCGCAGGTATGTAGACAATATCTTATTACTCTGGCCCTGCTCCTTACCTGAATTACAAACATTCACGAGTTCTTTCTCTTCACAATTTCCGTCAATACAGTTTACCCTAGAAATCAAACAAGACCTAAAACTCCCGTTTCTTGATATTATGATTACCCGTCATCCAGACCAGGTTTTTCCATTGCACTTTGCTGTTTATAGAAAACCGTCTTGTACCCCAACCATGATTCCATACTCCTCTAATCATCCGCAAAACCAAAAGTTAACGTCTCTTCAATTTTTCATTTGTAGAGCCTACACCCATTCCTTAACCCGCACTGCACGCATTGCAGAACTACAATGGGTCTCTTCGTTTGCCTCCCAATTTGGATATCCTGATTATGCTTTTAACCGGATCCATTCCAGAGTTAAAAGTAGACTTGCCGTTTTTGCATACACCATTACGCTTCATTACCTCCATCGATTACACCCCTTCAATTACTCAACCTCTTTGTAATATTTGCCGGAAATTTGGATTGGATTTCGGCACTCGCTACCTTAATATCCTGCCACTAGTCAGAAAGGACAGGACCCCGACGGATATTTCACAAAGATGGGGTGTCTATTGTATTCCATTAAAAGATGATTTTGGAACTACTCAATCTGTCTATATAGGATCGACTGGACGGAAGTTTTCTTGCAGGGTAAAGGAACATAAATATAATGTCCAGACAGGAGGTACCAACGCAGCACTCGCTAAAAAAGTAACAGAAGGGATTTTATATCCGGACTGGGAAAATCTTAAAATTCTGGTTACCCCTAAAAATTGTAATACACTGCTTCTTACCGAAAGCATGTTCATTTATCACTTTCAAAGTATTTGTTGTAATGACTATGCCTTATGAGCTCCCCAATGCTTATAAAGTTTTAATTAACTCTAATCCTAGGTGCTTCGATTTACCCGTAACCGTGGGATAATGTGCCGGAAAGGAATGTTTTTCTTCTTTGCATACATGTACAACAACCGACTTTGACTGCTTTTCATGTATATATATACACTGCTGACCACCCAACATGCAACACCAAGACAGAAGCATCCGATTGGCCTGAAATTTGCAGCATGCACGCCCGCGAGAGGACATACAAATGATAAGCATTGCAGGGCATATGCAAATCATATGCGCCCATCACGCCACTGAGAAGCACTATAAGAAGGGTGCACAGAAGGAGGGGTGTAAGTAGTGAAAGTGTGTTGTGCTGCCGGACCTGTGCGTAGGAAGCTTCCTGATGCCTCGTTGCAGAATACGGCTGTCATTCCAGCATGTTTCGGAGTTCGACAGAGGACGAATAATGGCTTATCGCGACAGCGGTTTATCGTACTGAGACATCGCCGCCCGTGTGGGACAACATCCAGCCACAGTGAGGCGAGTATGGATTCTGTGGGTGCAAGAGGGACGGACGGACCGACGTGAACGATTGCCGCAGCTGCGGCACACCACCAAACGAGAGGACCGGCATGTTGTGCGGCGGGCATTGACAGCTCGCACCGCCACATCACAAGCTTTAGCGCAGGAATTAGGGTGTGTTGCGCAACAACCTGTGTCAGCACGTACCGTTCAACGTCGTCTGCAGGAGCGGGGACTTGCCGTACGGTGCCAATTGCTCCTATTACCATTGGCGTTACACCACCAGCGAGTGCGGCAGCAGTGGGCCATTGAACGCCGCACCTGGACTACGGAATGGCACGACTTTGTCTTCTCCAACGAATCCCGCTTCTGCCTGCAACACCACGATGGTCGGATCCGCGTGTGGCGGCACCGTGGCGAGAGACTGTATGACGCCTGCATTATGCAGTGCCATACCGGTCTGTCGCCTGGTGTTACGGTTTGGGGCGCAATTGGATATGACACCCGCACCCCTCTGGTACGCATCGCCGGTACACTCAACAGCCACCGCTACATCTCCGACGTTTTGGAGCCTGTAATCCTCCCTTACCTGCAGAACCTGCCAGCGGCCACGTTTCAACAGGACAATGCGCGCTCTCACGTGGCACACATCGTGCAACAATTCTTCACGGCCCACCAGGTGTCACTGCTACCGTGGCCCGCCTGTTCTCCCGATATGTCGCCCATCGAACACGTCTGGTCGCTGATCGGCAACCGAGTGGCCCGGCAAGCACCACCCGCGGCTACGCCTGATGAACTGTGGCAACGTGTGGAAGCAGCCTGGGCCGACATACCCCAAGCCCACATCCAAAGCCTCTTTCGTTCGATGTCGCGGTGTTTAGCGGCCATTATTGCCAGCCATGGGGGCCACTCGAACTATTGATGTCTGCGTGTTCCGCAAGTTACACGGTCCTGTAAGCTCAATCGTTTCATCTTTGTATCTGTTATGTGTCCAGTAAATCTGGCTTTGCTATCTCGTGTCCTTCTTGGTGTTGCATTTTGGGTGGCCAGCTGTGTATATTATGCGGATCTTGTCAATTTTCTTGCTTCATCTGATGATGGGCCATGCGATGGCTCGAAAGTACTCATGTCTTTTCATCTGTTTTTAAATATCATAGGGTTTTATTAAATTGATGTCTCATACTATGAGTTATTTGATTTAAGCTAAACCAAGTTTTATTCTTTCAATTATCTGCACAAAGACGCCTTTTACTAGAGAGATGGTAGCCTAGACATTGCTTCTATTTACACTAGCATAAATTTAGATCAACTTATAGAATTTTTAGCAGATGATCTGGTGAACAAAATTGTTTTTCATAATCAAGCAAGGAATGTATTAGTGGGGATTTTTTAAATGCTGATTTTCTTTTTAAAGAACAACTTTTTTCAATTTTAAAGGGAACTATTCTAGTTGCTTAATGCTTACCTATGCATTCTGCTTCTAGAGATGAGTTACATTTTTTACACATTAGGTCCTCGTTGATGGCATTGTCCATTAGTCTGTTGTAAAGGATGCACATACTCTCACAACACACTTTTCAATTTGGGTAGACACTGTATATCTTCATTTTATGGTTCATTAACATCAACTAATAACCGTTTATTACGCTCTAAATTTTTGCCCAGCCTTAGGGCATCCTCAGGAGTGTGGTTATGTAGCTACTGATGCCCGTGGCTCACTACTCGCTTATGAAGTCCGATACTCCGCGTTGCCTTCGTCGGATACTCATGAGGTCTTCGATACGTTTCGTGAAAAAACCTTGCTGGCACCATCTATGTTTCACTTTTCTCTTTATAATTTTCTTTTCTTTTTATTATTCACGTTATTGATCGTCTATGTCATTTATCACTTCATCTTTTCTTTTCTTATCGCTATTCTCTTGTCTTTCTCGTCGTTTTTTTTTTTTTTTTTCTTGCCAGATTAATTCTTTCCATTGGCTAGATAATATGTTAGGATCATTAGGGTTTCATACTCTTGCCTTATTTTTGTATATTAATATTGATTCCTCCATTCTCTTTTGTGTCTCTGATCTGCTATTTCTTTTTAGCATTTTGATTTCATCAAATTTAGGAAATCTTTGGTTGTCCATGCAGAATTGTACTAAGGCTGTTTTGGCTCCTTTTTTTTTTTTTTTTTTTTGCCAGTTTGATATATGCTGTTTTAGCCTTTTTTTTAACATGTTTTTTGAAGCCAAAACAGCCTTAGTACAATTCTGCATGGGCTACCAAATATTCTCTAAATTTGATGAAATCAAAATGCTAAAAAGAAATAACAGATCAGAGAGACAAATGAGAATGGAGGAATCAATATTAATATATAAAAATGAGATGAGAGTATGTAACCATAATGACCCTAACATATTAACATATTATCTAGCCAATGGAAAGAATTAATCAGGCAAGAAAAAGAACTACAAAAATAAAAAAATGACAAAAAAGACAAAAAAAAACAGTGATTAGAAAAGAAAAGATGAAGTGATAAACGGCATAGATGATCAATAACGTGAATAATAAAAAAAATTATAAAGAGAAAAGTGAAACATAGATGGCGCCAGCAAGGTTTTTTCAAGAAACATATCGAAGACTGAGTATCCAATGAAGGCATCGCAGAGTATCGGACTCCATAAGCGTGTAGTGAGCCACGAACATCGGTGGTTACATTGCCACGCTCCTGAGGATGCCTTAGGGCTGGGCAAAAAATTTAGGGCATAATAAACAGTTATTAGTGGATGTTAATGAACCATAAAATTAAGATCTACAGTGTCTACCCAAAGTGAAAAGTGTGTTGTGAGTGAATGTGCATCATCTACAATGGACTAATGGACAATGGCATCAACAAGGACCTAACGTGTAAGAAATGTAACTCATCTCTAGAAGCAGAATGCATAGGTAAACATTAAGCAACTAGAATATTTCCCTTTAATATTGAATTTATGCACATAAATTAGGATAATAGTTTTGCCAATCTATTTTATGGGTCGGAATATGAACTGCTAATTTGAATTTTTTCAATTTGAAAAAAGATATTTTCTTCCAAAAGTCAGGCTTGGCAATAGGCTCCCTGCTCTTACCTCTTTTTGCAAATTACTATGTAAGAAAGCTGGAAGAAAGGGTACTGAATCAACCCTCGTACTTTTGCCTATATAGCAGATATATAGATTATATCTTATTCATTATAGATAGCAAGGATGGAGATCTACCAGAAAAAATTCTATGTTGCTTTAATGAATTAGATGATTCCCTAAAGATCATTTGGAGGTTCAAACTGAAGGAAAATTAAACTTCTTAGATTTGACTGTCTATGTCCTGGAAAATAAGTTCCTCACAAAAACATACAAAAAAACTTCAGATACTAATAAAATACTGGATTTTAACTCCTATCATCCATACTCAATAAAGAAGAATGTTGCAAGTCAACTTTTAGAAGAAATAAATAATTTTGTCTCTTCAGAAGATATGAAATAAGCCCACATAGATGAACTGAAAGTATTGCTAACAGAAAAGAACCACCCAAAAAGGAAATGGATAAATTACTCACACAAGATAAACAAAAAAATACATTGGAATTAACTTTTTACGGGTCTTATAGAGGTTATTATTCAAAAAATTTGACCAACTTTTTTGAATAATAATCTCACACAAGATAAACAAAAAAATGCATTGGAATGAACTTTTTTACGGGTCTTATAGAGGTTATTATTAAAAAAATTTGACCAACTTTTTTGAATAATAACCTCTATAAGACCCATAAAAAAGTTAATTCCACAGTACACTATGAATAGAGGTGCCATAAATTCATTTACAACTAGGAAAAAAATACAAGCAAGCAGGAGTTTCAGTTCACAAGAAAACTTCTGTATCAAAAGGGTTTGTTTGAATCTTTAAAGAGAATAAGCAGTAAATATAATATAAGATTAGCTCTCAGTTTAGACAACAAACTTAAGAAATTTTGCCCTAGCTTGATTCAAAAAGACGACTTGTTAGAAATGCAAGGTGTAATTTGTAAAGTAACTTGCAGTTGTGTAAAATACTACATAAGTGAAACAGGTCGTAGGCTAGAAACTCGCACCACAGAGCTCAAGGCAGGAAAAAAAAAAAAATTTGAACAAGACAGGATCATGGGCGCTGACAAGGGGGTCACAGGTGTCACTTGACCCTCTCTGTAGAAATATTTTTCTCTTTATTTTATTTTATTTATTACTTTTTTTTTTTTTACACTCGCAGAACTGGACCTCAAGGAAAGATGGAGTTTGGGGCGTTTAATCTAATATTCCCAATTTTATTGGAAATTTTGAATTGGAAAATGACAGTGTGAAAGCAGAAAACCTAGCAAATCATAAGGTAGTACACCCAAACAAGTTCCGCACAGGCTGGTGTGTGCTGAACTTAAAAGGCTTGGCGTGGCCCTGCTCGACACTGTTCATTATTTTGAAAACAGTTACCAATGTACATGATAATACATGACTATTACTAACATACACTTTCTTCAAGAGCAGCATCAATTAATAATAATAATAGTAGTAGTAGTAGTAGTAGTAGTAGTAGTAATAGTAATTGTATTTTTATTTTTTTATTTTTATTGGAGGTTTAACGACCACTGTGAGCAACTCAATGGGCTATAAGCAGTCGCCCGTCCCTAATTTAGGGTCACTGGTTCCAGGGAAGGGAGAGAGCCAGTGCCGTAAGACAAACACAACATCCATGCCTCACCGGGATTCGAACCCGGACCCTTTTTGGACGAATGATCAAAGGCCAGCGCCTTAGACCACTGCGCCACCGGGGCGGCAGTAATTGTGTTAATCATTCATTTTCACGAATTACTGTTTTCTACATATTAGCCAAACCTTATTTAATTACACTTGACCCCCCCCCCCCTTGAAAAATTTTCTGAAGGCGCCCATGGACAGGATTAGACAGCCACGTTAGAGAAACAGGACACCACATGGACTATGACTCTTTAACTGTCATTGGATATCAATCCAACTTCTTGAAAACATAAATTGAAAGAGGGACTTGAAATTGGAAAATACCAGAACTTCATCATAAATGACTGTAAAAGATTTTCGTAGCCTAACATCTGGCAAGATATCTTGCAGGATCACTGTAACCATCAAGGTTAACCGTAACCAAAGACAGTGTTGGAGATTGAACGCATGGCTGCCTGACGAAGGAGAGGAGTTCTCTCCCAAAATTTGTAGAAATTTGAAACCGTAGCTAGATATATCCCATTAAAAAAGTTAACTAGTTTGGAAATAATTGTTTCTATGATTGTATTTGAAATGTATCCTGTACTGCTGATATTTCTTTTTCTGGAATTTTACTTTTGTTTATTTTTTTTTTATTTTATTTTTTATATATATTCAGTTGAAAAAGTCCTATCATTTCCTCGAGCCTTTGTTTGTTTGCAGGAGTTTGTGGCCTGTTGTTGACTGTCAAAGCCTGTTCTCATAAAATATTCTAATATATTGTATTTTTGCGCATTAAATTCACATAACCTACTCGCATCTTTATTCTGTCCACAATTTTATTAAATAAACTATTTGAAATCATTATTTTTAAAGTGTCTTCATCCTTGCTAATCTCATATCCCAAACCTGTGTGTTACTGAAAGTAGAAATGCATGTAAATGCTCATCATAAAGGTAACTGTTGGTCAGACTTTTGAAGTAGAGAGTTGAATGCTAATAGAAAAATATTGACACCCACTAGTTCAAAACTGCAAAGCATGAAAAATAGAAAACGGTAGGTGTTTCACATAGTGACACGTATCTTGATGCAAAAACAAAATTTTCAGTCAGCAATTTAGAAGTGAAGAAATGGCTTTCAAATAGAAGGTGTATTTATGCATTCTAACAGGAGAAGAATCTTTATGGAAAAGTAGGAAATATATGTAAAATGTTACTCACGGTAGGTGCAAAAACAATATTTCTAATTATATGTTTAGAAGGATCAACAAGAGAAAAAATATATATTTGTGCTTCGTAGTGTGAAAACTGCATTATCCGATGTAGAAAGTGCATAAAATGATAGTCGCCATGAATCAAATGATATTGGATACCAAAAGGTTTTTTCAATTAATTTCAGAGGCAAACGTAGTTGTGATTAGAAATATGGGCTTGCATTATTACAGGGTGCCCACATTCTGGAAAATCAGTAGAAAGTCAGGGAAATGAAAATAAGTAGGGAAATGCCTGAAATGTAGGTAAAAGCCAGGGAAAATCAGTGATATTTAAAAAAAGTCAGGAAAATTTCAATCACAGTTAGATTACAACTAGTTTTAACCCGGCGTCTGGGAATGACGCCCTCATCGCCCAACACACTTGAACTTGGTGTTGCAGACAGTCACTAACTTCCCCTTCCTACTAATGCAACCTTGTATTTCCTACCTATTATTGTAAGTTATGTTACATTACTTGTTAACATTTCTCTTTTTGTTTTAGGTCAAAGGAGTAGAAGAAAATTTGTGATATAAGTTATACCTTGTTAAAAGGCAATTAAGACTGCAGCAATGTCAAAGCGTTGTGTGTTTAATGAACAATGGTTGGACGAACAATTAAATCCTGAGTTTTCTGGTTGGATAGCTGCTGTGAACGGCGACAATGAATCAGCATTTTGTAAAGTGTGCTCTAAAACTTTCAAGCTTAGCAGCATGGGCGTCGGCAGTCTCCAGCCATGGAAATGGCCCTAATCATTTGAAAAACATCCGTGCTAAAATGTCTCAGCCCAGTCTTGCTTCTTTCACTTCCTCTGTGAAAAAGAACTCTCTTTGTAATATCGAACTCTTGCCATCAACAAGCTCAGAAAATGTGGAATCAGTACTTCTAGAAAATATTAAGTCTAATGACTCAAATACTTATGTTGTGAAAGATGATGTGAAGCCCAGTGACCTTAATGCTTATGTAGTGAAAGATGATGTAACAAAGTCAGAAATAATATGGGCCATGGAAGTGTTGTCCAAGCGAATGTCTCTGAACTCTTGTACACAGATTAACAAAACATTTCAGTTAATGTTTCCTGACAGTGCAATAGCTTCAAAATTTACTTTAGGCAAAAGGAAAGCATCTTATGTGATAAACCATGGATTGGCACCACATTTCAAAGAGTGTTTAATGGACAATCTGAAGCAGTGCACTGACTTTGTAATTTGTTTTGATGAATCACTAAACAAAATTGTTCAGCATGGGCAAATGGATCAGTTTGTTCGTTATTGGGACATCAATCTGCAAAAAGTTTCCACTAGATACTTAAGTAGTGTGTTTTTAGGACAGGCAACAGCTAATGACCTTTTAGAGAAATTCATTAAACATGCACCTTTTCCCTTGGATAACATGCTACAAGTGTCAATGGATGGACCTAACGTTAATCTCAGCTTTCTTCAAAAGCTGAAAGATAAACTTAGAACTGAAAATCCAGATGGTAAATTATTAGTTGACATTGGAGTATGTGCTCTTCACATGGTCAATGGAGCTATAAAAACTGGACTTGAAGCAGTGAAATGGGATATACATCACTTTCTGCGTAACTTGTACTACCTTTTAAAAGATAGTCCTGCTTGCTGTGCAAATTATACTATGATTACTGGATGTAAAGATTTCCCTTTGAAATTTTGCACTGTAAGGTGGTTGGAAAACGTTAATTGTTTAACTAGGGCATTGCTTGTCTATGATCATATCAAGAAATATGTTCAAGAATCATCAGTTTCCAGCAAACAGCACATGTTTCTTGCAGAATTCATGGAAAGTCCACTGTTGAAATGCAAATTGGCTGCATTTAGGACTATAGCTTCAGAGTGTGAATCTTTTTTGAGAAGGTTCCAGAGCCCAAAGCCTTTAATTTCTTTCTTACACACTGATTTGCTGGATCTGATGAAAAATTTGATGGCCCGAAGCTTGAAGCCTGACAAATTAAGTTAATCTGATAGTGTCTCAAAACTGTTAACTTTAGATGTATCAAAAAGTGAAAATTTTCTCTCAATTAAGAAAGTTGATATTGGATTTAGTGCTAAAAAGCTATTAAAAGAAGTGAAGTGCTCAGAAAGGGAGAAATTAGAGTGTAAGCTTGAATTTAGGTAACTTGTGACCAGTATGATTGAAAAACTTCGTGAGAAAAGCCCACTAAAATTTAAGTTTGTCCGTGGGGTAACTTGTTTGGGCCCAAAAATTATAGTGCAGCAGCCGAGTTTAGGCAAGTAGAGAGTGGAAATTGTGCTCAAAGTTTTACTTAGTGCAAACAGGATTTCAGATGACTGTGCTGAAAAAGCTAATAAACAGTATGCTTCATTGTGTGTAGAAGCTCAATCTGCTTTAAAGTCTGTTTGATGAATTTTTAGACAGTCATGATGATTTTATTGGATTAGACAAATTTTACAGTGCTCTGCTTGACAACCAAAAACAATTCGGTGAACTTTGGGATATAATAAAAATTTGTCTCATTATGTTTCGTGGAAATGCTTCAGTGGAAGGTGGATTTCCTGTCAATAAGTCCTTTCTTGTGGAAAATCTCCTGGAAGTATCCCTGATTTGTCAGAGAACAGTTTTTGATGCTATTAAAAATGTGGGAGGAGTAGAAGATATTGCCATCAATAAAAGGCTTCTTCTTTCTGTAAGAGCCTCCAGACGAAAATATCAGGATTATCTTGAGAAAAAAGTGTTCTTCAAAACAAAGAAGAAAGAAAACTGAAGGAAAAAAGAAAAATTGATCATGAAATATAAAGGAATTGAAGGGAAAAAGACAAAGAGTACAGAAGGAACTAGAGTTGGAAGAAACAGCATTGCAGGCAAAGATTTCTGATTGGGAAAAGAAGAAAAGTGGTATGTAATATAAAAACAGTGACTGTGTTTCTACTGTAATGTGTTTATAGTAACTGTTCTGAATATTGTGTATGGGTTTGTTTGAGTGTTTCTTCAATAGATGTAAAACCATGAAAAAAAGAGTAAACTTAAAATTGCATAGGTGTGAGTTGGACAGCTATGGGGAAGGTGGAGGCCATTAAAATAATAATAATAATAATTAAATGAATCAGTTATTTGGGAAACTTTATACATCAAACAGAAACACTTTTAAATAATATAAGTTTCTCAATTATCCAATTCAATTTTATTTATTATCATGGCACATATATTGAAAAACTCAAACCCATTTGTGTAAGGTCAGGGATTTCTTATATATTTGGTCAGGGAAATCAGGTTTGATAATTCTGTGGACACCATGTATTACGTTTTGGCAAAACTGTGCATTGAGAAATTACCAGAAATATGTGCAAAATATGGAAGATAATAGTTATAAATAGATTTTTTGAAATCATACCCTTAGAAGCATGTTTTTGATAGATTTTTAGAATAATGTGCAGAATTAAACTGCCTTGCACATTTATAATCATAGTAGTTGTGCACCCAGAAAAGGGGAAAAGGTGTACAGATTGTCTATCTTATATTGAGTCTACCCAAGAAAAACATGTTTTTCAATCTGGATTGTTAAGTGTAGAAATAATTTGTCCATAGATTGATGGCAAATAATTACTGCATGTAATATACCAATAGCAGAATTTTTTGGTTATTTTGCTTGTCAGAAGGCATGCTAAAATTTTTACAAAGCAGATTTATTTACCTTAGCAAAGAGCAGTTTGCAAAGAAACCATGCATTTAGTTTAATTAGAAATTATAACAAGTTTCTTATTACTTACAGGTCTTTACCAAACTGGACTAATCTTCAGGTGACAGATAATCATGATTTTGAAGAATCTCCAGAAGAAGTTCGTCTGAGAAATAAAAAGGAATCTGAAATCTTAATTGAAAAAATAGCATGTGAAACTCTCATTCAACAACATGAAATACTTTCTGACCTATCTCAGTTACACACTTTAGCTCAGCTTCAAGAAAGCATGGTAAGTATTTTGTTGGCATCTTATTTGTGTCACCAGAAAAAAAATTGTTAGTTGGAAACTTTTAATATTGTCCCAAAAGTGGCTTTTTTTTAGGGAGTAAATTAGCAAGAAAATGGTTTCAGAAATCTTTGCTCTGAATTAGAAACAAGAAATATATATTTCTGACCTTGGGGAACACAATGGGGAAATGATTGGTACCCTTTGCATGAAAGCATTAAATACAGAAAAGGAATACTTTTCTTGACCAATCTATCTACCAGTTGTGTCCAATTTTTAAAGCCTATGGCTACTTTATTGGTACCAAATCCTTCCCTTGATCATGAAACTTATCCTCCTGGACAAAGTAAAAGATCTTAATGTTCCTGGTGTGTACAAAATTCTCATTTCTACTTCTGTCCGTATCACAGTTTACGCTGATCATTCAGAAAGTAAAGAATGTTTGCGCATGGCATCTGTGCAGGTTAATTTCTATTGCTCAATCAAGGTCATCTGGGCCCAGTGTGCTGTTAGCTATCTTTTGTGGCCATTATTGAGCATGTATTATCTATTTGTGGTTAGTTTTGATCTTTCAAAATGAACATGCGCATTGAAAATCCTGCCAAATGAGAAGATCAATCAGTTATCCATTTTTTGACTACTGAAAAAAAAAACAGGCCCATTGATATTTACCATAGACTTGTTCAAGTGTATGGAAAAAGTGTTATAAATTAATCCAGTGTCAGAAAGTGGTGCATAACATTTAAAAATGGGAGAATAAATGTTCATGACAACGATTCTCTCATCATGGGCAAACTCAGACAAAAGGTTGATGACATCACTAAAGAGAATTGATGCTTTACGATTCGGGAAGTGCACGAAAAATGCCCCAATGTTTCTCATACTTTTGTGTACCAAATTGTGACTGAACATCTGAACTTTAACAAAATCTGTGCAAGGTGGGTCCCAAGGATAACCACAGATGATTGACATTCTAGGAGCATTACCACCAAGATGGCAATGAGTTTATTGACCAAATTGGTACAGGGTTGAAATGCGGATTTTGCACGACACCCTCAAGAACAAAAGACAATCACTTGAGTGACGTCATCTTCAATTGCCAAAAAAGCTGAAAAAAGTCAAACAAATTCGTTTGCAAAGCAAATCATGGTAAGTGTTTTCTTGGACCAGAAAGGTGTCTTACTCATCAATTTCATGGAAAGAGGTGCAACCATAAATGCTGATGCCTAGTGTGCAATTCTGAAATGTGTATGGCAAGCCATTCAAAACCACCACAGGGGTTGAATGGCTTGCCGTAGACTCTCATGAGAAATCTGTTTCATATGGGACAACGCTCGCCCGCACGCTACCAAAAAGACAAAGTAGCTGCTTAATGAGCTTCACTGGGAAGTTTTTGAACATCCACCTAATAGCCCAGGCTTGACACCATCGTACTACCACTTGTTGCCAATCCAATTTAAAGCAGTTCCTTGGTGGACAACGTTTTGATGATAATGATGCGCTAAAGGAAACTGTTATGTACTGGCTGAAAGGACAGGCAGCAGAGTTCTATGAGGAAGGGGATACTTAAACTTATCCAAAGATATGATAAGTGCCACAATGTCCAGGTCGACTATGTAGAAAAATAACCTAAGGTAAGAGTTAAAATTATAAATGAAACACTTCAAAAATTTTAAAGTGTATAGTTTTTATAACTAAACATCCTGTACTTTCTGGATGACCCTCGTATATTGGCAGCACTTTTCGCAGCATTTACTGTGCACCTGGATGAGCATAAAAAAGAATGTTACTCAAAGTGGACCTAATTCTTCCTTGGCATTATTGAAGATCTCAGATGCATCAGCAATGGTGTCTGTTGGGAAGAATACTGAAAAAATGGCTCCTTTTGTAAATAAAATAGCTCTGCGTTTTCATGAGAGCATTGAAAGTTTTACCTCTTCAAACTGCAATGCTTAATAGTTCTTATTTTATCCCCATCATTTGGAAATCCCTCCTACCATTTGACAACAACTGTAATGAAACACTTGAAAATTGAAATCTGACAATCAGTCTCACTCTGAATGTTTACAGGTAATCAAGACTCAAGACAATGTTGAAAGTTCTTGTTTTGTTGTTGTTGTTTATGTGACAAGCCTGATATTTCAACTACCTTATGTGCTAGTGGTGATGATAATGTTCTGTGGTTTTTGATTTCTGCATTTGGGTGAAAATGTTTGACCATGTTTCACTTCTTTGTTACTTCTCTCTCTGATTATGTTCTTATTTTTTATATCTTTCCGATCATGTACCTCCTTTTTAATATCATTGGTAAAGTGAAAAAGCTTTAGCAACTACATATTTTTTGTAATTTTTTTTATAATGAAATACATGTTTTTCTATTTCTAAGTCTCTTCTTCAAAACTGATCAATAGAGCAAGCACCCCCCCCCCTTCTCCTTTTTTGAGCAAAATTTAATTTCAAAATCAGAACTTAATCCATCTGTGATGGAATCTGCACTATTTTTTGTGACCTGTAAAATTGTTTTCACTGCAAAATGAGCAATGCCATACCGATTTTGACATTTAATTACATTTAAAATGTTTCTTTTCCTATTCCTTAGTCTTTTCTTACTGTATTCAAAAAAAGAGCAAGCATTTTTTTCTTTAGCTTAAACTGAAATTAAACTTCAAAAACACTACTGCTTTCTCATTATGCAAAGGAAATGCCTTTACAGGCAATGGCAGATGGCAACAGATAATTGGAAAGTTCCAATTTTGAACTTTTGACAACAGTGTTTTAAGCCACAAGTAGTGTAACAGTCAATACTGTTTTTTAAGTTAAAACTTTATATCATTTTTTTAAACAAAAGGAAAAATGCTTGCTCATTATGTTTCTTGATATAATCAATCATCACTTCTAACATGAAAAGATGATTGATTATAAACCGTGCATTTTCAATGAAATTAAAGTTTAAGAAGCGATGGTGCTGCTCCTCACTTTGCCATGAAAACACCTTTATGGGTCATGGAAATAGTGCAATTACTGACAAGGACAAGGTAAGTGATCAATTCCTATTAGTAATTCTAATTCTGACTATTAGATAGCTCTAATCATTCTACTATTCTCTTTTACGTGCGATATTTCAAAGTAACTTGTACAATATTCTAGAGGATAATGCTTACCTTGGTATTCCTTTCTAGCGATGGGAACATTTCACACACGTGTTTTCCGGTCTTTGTTGATGTTATTGTCCTAAAGTCCGTTGTATGAGAAGACTAGCTTTACTTCTCACTCTTTTTGCTGGGTATACTCATTGGATCTTTGCCTTAGGATTCAAACACATCAATTTTTACCGTTCTTTATACTCGAAATTTTCACCCATACTCAGGGCATCCTCAGGAGCGTGGCGACTTTACCACCGATGTTCGTGGTTAACTTCACACTAATGGAGTCCGATACTTCATGTTGCCATTTGTCGGATATACTTTCCTGGATATATTTCGTTATCAAGCCCGGCTGGCGCCACCTATGTTTCATTAAAACAACTTTTTTTTTTTTTAGTTTCTTTTCCTAACCTGGTTTTCTTGTCTTTTTTGCCGGTTTTTCTTTTGTTGATGTTTTTCTTGTCTTATTAGTTATTTCCACAGGCCAGATAATGTTCTAGGGTCGTTCTGGTTACATACCCTTGCTTTATTTTTAGAGATTAATATTGCTTCTTCCCTCCTCATTTGCCTTTCCGATTTTTTATTCTTTTTTAGCATTTTAATTTCATAGAATTTTGGGAATGTCCAGTTTTCCATGCAGAATTGCACTAAAACAGTTTTGGCTTCTTTTTTTTGCCAGTTAGATATGTGTTGTTTAAGTCTTTTTTTAATCTGTTTTTCGTACTTCCAATGTACGATATTGGGGATATGTGTGCAATTGGAATTTCGTAGGTTCCTGATTGTTCTAGCATTTTTTCCTCTGTTTTTTTGTTGACAGTCATACTTTTCACGGTGTGCACTGAGCTTCCTAGTTGTAAGTCATATTTAGCACATTGCCTATTGATTTCTTTACCGAGTAAAGAAATCAATAGGCAATGTGCTTACTGAGTAAAGAAATCAATAGGCAATGTACTTACTGAGTAAAGAAATCAATAGGCAATGTGCTTACTGAGTAAAGAAATCAATAGGCAATGTGCTAAATATGACTTACAACTAGGAAGCTCAGTGCACACCGTGAAAAGTATGACTGTCAACAATAAAAAAACAGAGGAAAAAATGCTAGAAGAATCGGGAACCTACGACATTCCAATTGCACACATACCCCCAATATCGTACATTGGAAGTACGAAAAACAGATAAAAAAAGACTTAAACAACACATATCTAACTGGCAAAAAAAAGAAGCCAAAACTGCTTTAGTGCAATTCTGCATGGAAAACCGGACATTCCCAAAATTCGATGAAATTAAAATGCTAAAAAAGAATAAAAAATCGGAAAGGCAAATGAGGAGGGAAGAAGCAATATTAATCTATAAAAATAAAGCAAGGGTATGTAACCAGAACGACCCTAGCACATTATCTGGCCTGTGGAAATAACTAATAAGACAAGAAAAACAACAACAAAAGAAAAACCAGCAAAAAAGACAAGAAAACCAGGTTAGGAAAAGAAACTAAAAAAAAACAAAACAGTTGTTTTAATGAAACATAGATGGCGCCAGCCAGGCTTGATAACGAAATATATCCAGGAAAGTATATCCGACGAATGGCAACATGGAGTATCAGACTCCATTAGCGCGAAGTTAACCACGAACATCGGTGGTAAAGTCGCCATGCTCCTGCTAAAATTTCGAGTATAAAGAACGGTAAAAATTGATGCGTTTGAATCCTAAGGCAAAGATCCAATGAGTATACCCAGCGAAAAGAGTGAGAAGTAAAGTTAGTCAACGGACTTTAGGACAATAACATCAACAAAGACCAGAAAACACGTGTGTGAAATGTTCCCATCGCTAGAAAGGAATGCCAAGGTAAGCATTATCCTCTAGAATATTGTACAAGTTACTAATGTAAGTGATGTTATTCAATATGAAATTTGCCTTAGTAGAAAAATGCTTGGCATATTGATTGATGTAGAAAGAAAGGACTGTGTGTGTGTGTGTGTGTGTGTGTGTATGTGTGTGTGTCCAAGGGAAAAGAAAATGTGCATTTCATTAGAAAAAAAATTCTAAAAAGCATGAAGTCACCTTTCTGCTCTATTACTATTTTTTGCAATACAATACTTATCCTTGTTTTTTGTTGTTGTTGCTTCAGGATTTAATGACCACTAACGAGGAATTTCCAACCTGTGAAGGCATTTAATTTACAATGTTTTATTGGAACATACATTGTTTTTTTGCTGTTGTAGTTTTTTGAGGAAAACTGGAAAAAAAAATTGGTACCACTAAGTGCTTTCCACAGGAAGTCTTCAATTTATGGAGTTATTTTTTCTAAGCCTTTTTTATGAATTTACATTGTTAGTTTGCTGCCCCTACAAGTATTTATTATAGTGTGTAATAAAATTTTACTCAGTACTACTGAAAAAAGCTAAGAACTAATTATCTTTCTAGTTAAAAAAATTCTTGAAATCGTCATCACGCGCGTAAATTATGTTGAAAAATTATGAGCGGGACGTTTCGGTCATAATTTTTCAGCGTAACTTACGCGTGTGATGACGATTTCAAGAATTCTTTTAATGTTTTGTGTGTTGCCTGCTTTTCTGCCAATTCTTCTCACTATCTTTCTAGTGTTTACTACAGAAAATTTCCATTGAGGGTTGGAGTCTCTGAGAATATTATCCATGTGAAATAATTATTTTTAACACAAAAGTGTGTTAATCCAGAATTTCAAATTAAAAAAAAATGTTGCAATATTTAACCATGGAAATTTTCGTAGTAACGGTTAGCCCAGTAGTCAGTCGGGTATGTTGTCTGTTATTTGGGAAAAAATAAAAAGTCAAAGAAAAGAATAAGTGTGAACTAATGCATGCTGAATTATTTAATTTTTGTATTTTCTATGTTTCTTATTAATAAAATCTGTATGCACATATAAGCAAAAATCAGGATTTTTTTTTGTTATTGTCAAAAGAAAAGTTTACATATACAGTAGGCTATATAAAGTGATTGTTGTGTGAACATAGTTTCAAAATTATAGTCTGTGGGGTGTTACAGTTGCTGAAATTAAAAGTTTGAAGTTAGCTTATCTTTTGTTATTTGTGGGCCATCTCAACTGCTCCATTTTATGCTTGTGGAAATTTTATGCTGTCTGTTTGTTTCTGAGAGTTAGGCATACAAAATTGAAATTTATTCTTAATTCTTGGTATTGTCATGCCCAAGTTAATGGATTTAATTGGTTGTGTAATAGGACTGGATGACTTCAAAAATTATCCCTAATTCAAATTCTTTTCTGTTTTCTTCTTTTAGTCCACTTTTAAAAGTGAGATAATTCTTGGGATCATCCAGGTACCCCATAAAAAATTTTTAGGCACAAAACCCTAAGCTACAAGTAGTTGTTCACTCATACATACTTGCTTTTGTGAACTGGCTTCTGTCCAATCATCCTGTGATTTTATATATTTTATGGTCTAAATCACCATAACTTTCTGTTCATGATGCTGTATCCGGTTGATGCACAAAGTCATTGAACAAATCACTTGGCACTTCATAAAAAATAGTTTTCAACATTTTTTTAAAAATATTCTTTCTTCGCTTTGTACTCACCTTTAAATAAAACACTGCTATACAATGGTCACTGTTCTTCATTAATGAAGTCCTCATGTTTTTAGGCTTTTGTTCTTTATGTTGCATAGCTCGACGTTCATTGCTAGCTTTTATGTTGTTAAGCCTAACATGCTGGTATGCTCAACACCCTTTCAGAGGTGACTGCAATATTCAATTTCACTCACATTCATTTTGACTAAGTAGTTCACAGATTCATTCACAAATGGTGCTATTGCCTTACTATGTTTAAGATGAACTACAATTCAGTGCAGCGGGTTGTGGAATACAAAGCGGTACATTCAGAATAAAACCGATGTGAATTGCTTAAAAGACTATAAAACTACAAAAATTATTAGATAGATACAGTAAAACTTTGAAATTCCTGCATCTACGGGACCGGACAAGTGCTGGATTTATAAAAATTCCGGATTTCTGAAGCTATCCAAAAATTACGTAATTGGTATTACGTGAAGCATGTACTTACACGTAACAGGTAACTTTAATGAAAATGTGCGCTTCTATGCTTTATAAATATGCAGGGGTCGTGCTGCCGATTGCATTCTTTGCAATTCGCAAAAAAAAAAAAAAAAAATTGTTTTGGCGATGGAAAAAAGTTTTGGCGAAAATATTGGCGATTACCTTTTTGTACTATTTATTTTACAAAACTCTGTCAAAAAAAATGAATTTGGCAAATGGTTAGGCAAAAACTTGAAAAAAGCCAGAGCAAATCGCTAAGGCTGGGCGATAAATCGGTACATCGCGATAACCCAATGTGAATTTTCCGTCGATATTACAGTTTTCTGACTGACGAAACTATGATACATTGTGAAGGCAATTACTGCGATGCATGATGAAGGCCAATGTAGATGTCTTTACACGATCAAATCCACATAATGCCACCACCAAGCAGAGATCATCACATGTTCAACATGCATTTCAAAGGTACATGTCAATTCGTTGCCTCATTGCTCCATGCCACTTCAGCGCGGCCCAGTGAGATGATAAATTTGAGAAACCACCCAATGTTACACATAGGCGGCTATCGGCAATTCGCACGCTGAGATTGGATGATCTCGCCATGTGTTGTTAAGATGTACATCGGGAGATTTCCATAGTTATTGGTGAAACATCGGATGTTCTTATGGAAACGAAATCAGAAAAGTGCTGGATTTCTGAAGCTGCCGGATTTTCAAGGTTTTACTGTATATGCAGCAAACAGATCAAACTGAAATAATAAAAACCAAAGATAACTTTAAAAACCACGAAATCATCCAATGGCATACGAAATCCATGCCAACTACAGTAAGTACCGGACGCATTTTGCCACTACATTTTCATGGCATTATCAACGGTGTTGTAGAAGCTCCTGCAGTCCGTCCTTGCTCGGCTGCTCTAACATTGGTCTCCCCAGCCTGCCATGTCATTGTTCACAGTTCATATCATCAGCACCCTCTAGTGGTAAGTATTGGTACATATTTTCACTGGTGTTTTTTATTCTTTCTTTTTATTTTTTTAAGGTTATATTTTCTTCACTTATAAGGCTTTTCCAAGCGTAAGATAATGTCAATGGGCCATTATTGTTACAGTTAAATTTACGCAGCTGTTAATATCTCTCTCCATCTTCTATGTTGGCAAATATGTTCAATGTTTATCCAGTCAGGTGTAACTTGGTTTTGCATACCGTATTCTATCAATACAGTTTCATTTTGTTTTTTGTTCCAATTTTTCATATGCTCATGTAATCTTATCTCTATATTATGTTTTGTACTCCCTATGTAGTAAACAGGTTTAGTACTGTTGTTATCCTGAATTAGAATTTTATATACATCTGCTTTTTTCAGTAATCCCTCCTTGTATTAGAGAGGATTCTTCTTATATCATGTACCTCAAATCCTATATTCATATCATGTCTTCTACAAAAAATTTTTACAACATAAGCTATTTGCAGTATATATGGAAAATGAGCCACAAAATGAAGTTGTTTTATCACTCCTTTCCAGTATCATTATATTTTTGTCAGTTTGGCTGTACTGTTTAATGATGTTTCCGATCGTTGTTCTTCTAAATCCATAACCAATTGCCAATCGTGTTATCCATTGTAGTTCCTTATTCTGTGATTGTAAGTTTAAGGTATGGGTATATGCTCTCTTTGTATATGATTGGAAAGCTGATAGTTTATCACAGTTAGGATGGTTTGAATCAGCCAGTATTATATTTGGAATCAAAGTCTGCTTTTTATAAACTTCATATTGTATTCCTGTTGCATTATTTTTATAAAATAAAATATCCAAAAAAAGCGATTTTCCATTTTTCTCTCATTCAATTGCGATATTAATCTCTGGATATATGTTACTTTACGTTTCAGCAAATTCCTTCAATTTTTTTATGCCATGCTGCCAAAATATTAAAATGTAATTAACATATCTACAGAAAATGGCTGGTATAACTGTATTATTATCAGTCGTTATTCTTTCTTCTTCTTCAAGCAAGTGGAGAAATCGAAACAGTACTCGCCCAAATTTTCACTCGATGCCTTAATGAAGGAAAGATTCCTGAGGATTGGAACACCGCTACAATGATCCTGCTACATAAGAAAGGTGACATTAAGGATCTCGGAAACTACAGACCTATCATCCTCCTATCAGTAGTTTATAAAATCTTCACTAAAGTTCTTTCACACCGCTTGAAGGTAACACTGGACATGGCTCAACCGAGAGAACAAGCTGGCTACAGCACAATAGATCATATCCACGTACTGAGAGAACTAATTGAAAGAGCGAGGGAATATGAACTTCCATTGTGCATGGCTTTTATCGATTATGAAAAAGCCTTTGATTCGGTGAAACCATCAGCAGTTACAATGGCTCTGAAAACTTGCGGTATTGAAGATGCATACATTAATATTATTAATAACATCTATGAAAATGCAAGTGCAAAGATTCGGCTGTTTGAAAATACAACACACGTAAAAATCTGAAAGGGAGTGAGACAAGGTGACACCATATCTCCGAAGCTCTTTAATGCCACAGTGGAGGGTGTTTTTCAGTCGCTGAGCTGGGAAAACAAGGGGATAAAGATTAATGGAGATTATCTAACCCACCTTCGTTTTGCTGATGACGTAGTCATTTTTGCAACTACCCCATCAGAGCTGCAGAGTATGATCCAGGAACTTGCTGACAAGAGTAAAGAAGTGGGATTAAAAATGAACTTTCAGAAGACAAAAGTGATGTTCAATGCTTTTACAAGAAATGAAGATTTATCGATTGATGGAGAAAAGCTGGAGATAACAGACACGTACGTTTATCTTGGACAGCAGATATCAATTGAGGGTCACATTGGTGAAGAAATTAATCGGCGTACAAAACTTGCCTGGAGAGCTTTTGGAAGAAACAGCATAATTTTCAAGAGCAATATGCCATTATGTCTTAAAAGAAAAGTCAATGCATCCTTCCAGTGCTTACGTATGGTGCAGAGACGTGGACCTTAACTAAAAGAGACATACAAAGGCTGCAGACAACTCAAAGAAGCATGGAGAGGTGCATGCTTGGTGTAACCAGGAGAGATAAGAAGAGGAACTCGTGGATCCGAAAAATGACAAGAGTGGAAGACATCATGATCAGAGTTAAATCCCTGAAATGGCAATGGGCTGGACATACCCCCAGAAGGACAGATCATCGATGGACAGCCGAAATTTTAGATTGGATTCCAAGGGACAGGAAAAGACCCAGAAGAAGACCACATGGGAGATGGGTGGATGAAATTCGAAAGTATGCAGGGGTGACATGGAAGAGACTGGCACAAGACAGACCGTTGTGGAGGAAACTTGGGGAGACCTTCGTCCAGCAGTGGATTGATAATGGTTGACAATGATGATGATTCTTCAATATTTTGTAAAATAGCTTCTGATAGAATGCTGGAGAGTGGTGAACCCATGGGGGCTCCTTTTAGTTGTTTATGTATTATATTTCGGAAACTGAAACATTGCTATTATCAATAAAATATAATGCTTGGATGACACCTTCAGTTTCTACAGCTGGGATGTTATTTCTTTTTAATTTCAATTAATTGAATTGCCTTTTTCATTGGGGTGTTAGGATACAGTGGCATAATATCAAAGCTACCATAATAATGTCCTTAGGTCCTTGATATTGATTGATTAGTTGCAGAGTTTCATGAGCATTGGAAATTGAATATTTGTGCTCCCTATAAAATGGCTGCAGGTATTTGTATCTCTTTCTAAATTTATTGTGTGTGTGCAATATTTTTTGCAACAATTAGTCTAATTGGCTTGTTTCTCTTATGGGTCCATTGAAAACTGTTTTTTACGAAGCGCCATGTGATTTGTTGAATGACTTTGTATGTGAACCAGATGTAACATGATGAACACAAAGGTATGGTGATTTACACCATGAAATATATAAAGCTATTATATGTATATAAAAATAGTTAGTACAAGATGTACTATAATACAAAATCTAACATCCTGTGATTTGTTTTTGGACAGATTTTTTTTTTTTATGCAACAGTGTCTTAAGTCATGACTGATATAATAGTTAAGACTTAATGTGGTATTGTACAACTCAATATTGCATGGAGCAAGCAGTCCATTATTTAAACATGTCTCGTATTAATTGTTAGCATGTGATAAGCAGTCATCTGAGTGTGTATCATATTGGTTGTTGACTATTTTTATTGGGGAATAAAAGTAAGCCTTTAGAATAAAAGAATAATTTATTTCTCATTATGGTCTTTTAAATAGTAATTTAATGAGAGGCAGTGGATCTTTTGGGTTGTTTTGAGTATATGCATATACCTCAGCTTACCTGAGGATAGAAACATTTCTGTGAAATTAGGTTATTGTGGATTACAATTCTTGTTTACATTTTTGGTTAATTTTCTCAAATTTGCACTATTAAAGCACATCACAAAACAAGGAGTTTAGATGATTTTCACGTTGCTAATAAAAATTATCATTGGATATACCAAAAAATTTCTGAATAGTCTAGCATCCTTAATCATGTTATTAGAGACCTTTCCACTTTAACATTTCTGATTTATATCATCCTATTAGTTTTGAATTCATTTCATAAGCACAAGTCAGTGAGTTTCTTCTTAATCACTTATGCCATGGAGTTTTCTTCAAATTTACTTATTATGTCTTTGATTCTTTTGCTGTTATTTCCAACTCTAATATTCATAAATGCTCATATCCCCAAAAATAGCAAACTTTTCCCCTCTCCGTACATACATACATGACATTAAACTGTTCTCAGAGGTTAGCTTCTCAAAGAAAGACCATCTACCAAATAAACATTTAATACATATCACTAAGCTGTTCTCTTAGATTCAGAGGTTAGCTCCACAAAGAAATACAAATCACCAGATAAATTTTAAACTGATTATTTACTTACTGTTGCCATATCAAACGTCTTCATTTACAGCAATCTTGACACACAACATGGGCTTCAGGGGCATCCATCACATACTTCATACTCATAATCTTTTTCTCATGCAGACACTCATGAATCTGATCCTCCCGTGACTTCCTCTGACTTTCTTTCCTGCCCCTTTGGCCAAAAACAATTTCTTAGTAAGCATCGCGTCACTCATTCTTTCAACATGGCCAAGCCACCTAAGAATATTAGTTTCCACCTTGCTAACAATATTTTGCTTCACATTACACAACTGCAACACATCTTCATTCCTCACATGATCAGAACGTGTCTTCTCTCAAGCCCCCCATAAGTAATGCATTTCTCCAGCATACAAACGACTCCTATGTCTCATCTGTAGTACCCAGGTTTCACTGCAATACATCAGACAGAGTAGAAACAATTACACTTTCATACACAGCCATTAGGGACTTATTTGAGAATCGATCATTCCTGTAAAAACCTCTGTAAGCAGCTATGATTTCCAATAAAGAATTCACTCGCCTACTAATTTATCCATCTAATCTGTTCTCTCTGTCAAACATTATATATCGCTAAGCTGTTCTCTGAGATTCAAAGGTTAGCTCCACAAAAAAAATACAACTACGAGATAATTTTTACTTACTGTTGCCGTGTCAAACTTTTCCATTTACAGCGATCGTGATCCACAACTCAGGCTTCACTGACATCCATCACACGCCGTACACAAGATCTTCTATACTTCTTACTCATATTCTTTTTCTCATGCAGACACTCCTGAATCTGATCCTCCCATGACTTTCTTGGCCTTCCTCTGCCTTTCCCTTTTGCCCCTTGGGCTAAAAAGATTTTCTTAGTAAGCATCTCATCACTCATTCTTTCAACATGGCCAAACCACCAAAGCATTTTCTGTCAAACATGCTTCCTAACTATAAAACTCATTCACCTGGTTAGTCACTGTGCCATTTAGACTTACCCTGCATTTAGTGCTAACAGTTCCTCGCTCAAAAACCAAAACTTTTGTTTTTCCCTTATTTATACTCAGTTTGAATTTCATACAAACTTTGTACATCCGGGACAACATACTCTGCAACTCACTTTTTCAGCATACAGCAATCTGCACACATGGGTATTACTAAGACATAACCAGTATTGTCCATCTTGGCATCGCGCACATCCATAAATATATTAAACAGCCATGGTAACATTACACAACCTTGCCTGACTCCTTCACCAATAGAAAACCATTTTGATACAACACCATTCACTCGTACACAAGCTCTACTGCCAGCATGCATGGCTTTCACACAATTAAGTAGATTCCCAGTAACACCATATTCATTCAACGCCTTCCACAGAAGTATCCTATTTACTCGGTCCTATGCTTTCGCAAAATCTATAAAGGCAGTAAAAACTTTCTTACCAACAGCCAGAAACTTTTTGATCATCATGCATAATGCAAAAATTTAGTTAGTGCATCCCTTACCAGGCATAAAACTACTCTGAACATCCCACACTTTCTCTGATGTAACGCCTCCTACCTTTTCAATAATGACCTCACCAAACACTTTCCCTGGCACACTCAGTAACCTAATACCGCGATAGTTCTTGCAGTCAGTCTGATCACCTTTTTCCTCATACAAGGGAACAATCAAAGCATCCCTCCATTCTTGAGGTACCATTCCTAACTACCAGCACAACTGGCAGATTTCGGTTAATCAGTCAATTACAGTCACCACCATATTTCAGCAGTTATGCCATCTACTCCTGGAGCCTTACGATTCTGAAGAGATTTTAGAGCACTTCAGACTAGGGTGGAGCGTACATTTTTTTTTTTTTTTTTTTTCGAATTTCGATATGCCCTGGTGTGAAAAAGTTTCGTATTGCTACGTAAACAATGTGCAAAAAATTTAACGAAATTCAAATAATATCTTACAGTTCCACTTTACCTCCAAAATTTCGATAATTGAGCAAAATTATCACATTTTCATGTCCGTTGTGAGAAAAGAACAGTGTTCGTTACACACTTTCCCTAGTGCACAAAAACTATCTGTTGGTGTCTAAAAGATGTGCACAATTTTTAGGCAAAGCAACTAATATCTTATGGTTCCAATTTATTGCAACAATACTCCATGTTTAAGGAAAATTGAATACTTTGACACCTAGTGTTCATCATGCGATTTGTTTCCTAGTTGTGTTAATGTGTGCACTACTGCACTGAAAGCACAACATATTGTGCTTTCAGTGCGGTAATGTACACTGCGCATGGTGCAGGTCTTCACATTTTTTCATGTTTCAGAAAAATTCCAGAACTCATCATGAGGAGGTGGCCGCACAGCGAGTTCCACCAGTGCCCAACCCAACCACCCATCCATTAAGGCAAATCAGTTTTCTGTTCTTCTTTTTTAATCTTCAATTTCCTGTTCTTTATTAATTTTTACCCTGAAATCTGATTTACTTTTGAAGGCTGGCATTATTTGTAGTGCTTCCACTGTACTCCAATAAATCAACCCCTTTGTTCTTCTCCGCAAACAGCAGGAGATGCTTCTGTTGTCAACTTAATGCATCGCTCCACTCTCTGATTATGACAAGGGAAGTTTTGCGTGCCCAATCGCTCAAAAATGTTCTTACAGTCACTGTTGCAAAGGTTTATTGTTTCATCATCAGTTAAATGAGCAGTCATTGGTTATTCGCTTAAGACGCATGATTGCCTGTCAATTAGGTCAAACTAATCTTCCCCCTGAACAGTTGAACTGAGGAATTTTAAATACGTGGATTGCATCGCAGTTTTGTGCCCTTGCTCTAAGGATCCTACGGAAGCCAAGTTCTCTGATATGTTTCCTCTCGTCCATAATCATAGCCATAAGTATTGATTTTGGATGGCCAAAATAGCCATTCCTTTGGATTACGTGGTCCAGAACGCTCTTCAAATCCTGGGTGAGATATCTGGATGTATGGATGACCCTCCACAGATTCCATGCTCCATCATGGCAACGAGGGTGCGATCTTGTAAGTGAATGAACCACATGGGCACATAAACCTCACAACAAATTCTGCCAGAATTTTAAGTGAATCCAAAGGCTGTGAAGTACTAATATAAAGGTGCAAAATATGATTAGCCGTCGTTTGGCCACTGTGCATGGCAGCTCATTTTTCCCGGGTGCTTATGTGCCAGGCTTGATGACCACATATGCGTTGCCACAGCATGGCTAATGTCTCACAGGTAATTCTTAGACATGTTAAAGCAACTTTTTCATCACATTCAGGAAAACCCACTTCAATTGCTTCAAATTTGAAAACTGGTAGATTTTCGCATTCCTCCAGCTGTTTGCCGATTTTCCCCTGAAAATGTTTTTGGGCCACTCATTTGGCCATCCAAATGTTGAATTAAGTGACGGAGTGTCAGCTCATTTTCGTTCAACTGGCATATGCTTCACTGAAGAGATTTTTGGCAGGCTAGCTCTGGAATGCAAATTGCATCTCCTTTACACCCAGTATTAACGACGGTTCCATTGTAGCCTGTCACCAACAGTTTGCTTAGGTCGATATTCTTGGCATATAAGAAATCCAGCAGACATATGGCAATGTCCTTTGCGGTGGAAAATGTAGGATTGATATGCCCAAGATATTTACTTCCAGGTTCTTCCAGCATAGTCATGTGTTCTTCAGTAATAGTTTTTTTGAACCGCTTTCCTTCCCTTTCTTCATACATTATGGTTTGGTCCTTACGCCCGTCAAAATATACCCCTTTAATAACTTTACATGCAGTCAGATTATCATTTTGAAGCTGTTTTCTTTCTTTTCTTTCTCTGCCTTCTAATTTTGTGCCTATCTATAACACTTGAAGTATCAGCTTGAGTTATCATTCCCACATCTTCCAAAAGTGCACTTGCAATGATGGCTCTATACATCCAGATATCTCACCCAGGATTTGAAGAGCATTCTGGACCGCTTAATCCAAAGGAATGGCTATTTTGGCCATCCAGAATCAATACTTCTGGCTATAATCATGGACGAGAGGAAACATATCGGATTTTTAGTATATAGTTATACTATTTTGAGTTTAATTTGGTGTACAGTTCCTACTTTTTGAATATCAGAGGACTTGGCTTCCGTAGGATCCTCCGAGCAAGGGCACAAAAGTACGATGCAATCCGTGTATTTGAAATTCCTCAGTTCAACTTCCAGGGGCAGGATTATTTTTGACCTAATTGACTGGCAATCATGCATCTTAAGCGAACCGCCATTGAACCAACGATGAAATAATGAACCTATGCAACAGCACGCAAAACTTCCCTTGTCACAATCAGGGAGTAGAGCAATGCGTTAAGTTGACAACAGAAGCATCTGCTGTTGTTTGCGAAGAAGAACAAAGGAATGAATTTATTAGAGCACAGCAAATAATGCCAGCCTTCAAATGTAAATCAGATTTCAGGGTAAAAATGAATAAAGAACAGGAAATTGAAGATTTAAAAAAAATAACAGGAAACTGATTTGCCCTAATGGATGAGTGATTGGGTTGGGCGTGGATGGAACTCAATGTGCAGCCACCTCCTGATGACGAGTTCTGGGATTTTTCTGGAACATGAAAAATGTGAAGAGCCGCACTGTGTGCAGTGTGCACTTCTACACATTTGTACAATATGTTGTGCTTTCAGTTCAGGAGTGCACACACTAGCACAACTAGGAAACAAATTGCATGGTGAACACTAGGTGTCAAAGTATTCAATTTTCCTTAAACATGGAGTATTGTTGCATTAAATTGGAACCATAAGATATTAGTTGCTTTGCCTGAAAAATTGCGCAAGTCTTTTAGGTACCAACAGAGAGTTTTTGCGCACTAGGGAAAGTCTGTAACGAACACTGTTCTTTTCTCACAACGGACATGAAAATGTGATGATTTTGCCCAAATATCGAAATTTTGGAGGTAAAGTGGAACCGTAAGATATTATTTGAATTTCGCTAAATTCTTTTCCACATGGTTTACATAGCAATACACAACTTTTCTGCACTAGGGCATATCGAAATTCGAAAAAAAAAAAAAAAAAAAAAAAACTTACACCCCTGCCTACTGCACACCTCTTCTCTTGAGATCCCTCCTGTACTTCCATCTCCCACTAAGACATCATCTGCTTCTGCCTCAGATTCACCTTTGCTTTCTTGATCTAATAACTCAGAGAAGTATTCACCCCATCTTTCACTTAACTCATTGGACTCCCATATCATTTCCCCCGATCCTAATTTTAACACAATTTGCAACTCTCTCCCCCCCCTATTTCTCTTGTGTCTCATATACTTCCAGACAGTTTTTTCTATCTTTCCAAAAAGCCAATTCATGCCTTTCCACCTTTTCCTTCCTATCTTTAGCCTTACTCTGGCAAACCAGCTTCACTGCCTCATGCTTCCTACAGTGATATTCATCCTCAGAAACCCTACCTTGCAACATCCCCAAATATGCTTCCTTCTTCCTCTTTACTGCCTCTTCAATCGCACTATTCCACCAAGCATCACCTACAGTTCTACCCACTATTTTGGTGCCACAGACCTCTTCAGCAGCAGTGACAACACAGTTCTTAAGACAAGTCCACTTCTTTTCTACATCCCTCTCACGTGACTTCAGCTCCTTCAGTTGTTCACTGAGTAAATTAGAGTAATGTTGATGGACTTCAAGGAGCCTTTCAACCTTTATTCTTTCTATCTGAAGCCTCTTCCTGTTCCTTTTCCTCCAACTAACATTCAGTTTCACTGATGATACCACCAAGTAATGATCAGAGCCAACATCTGCACCTCTCATCCCACAAATGTCAACAACTAAGTGTTTCAGATGCTGATCATAAACAACAAAATATATTCTTCTTCCTCTTTACTGCCTCTTTTGACCCAGAGGAAGATTTTCCCAAGTATATGTATGGATATACTTATGGTTGAAAAACATATTAGATACACACAAACCATTCTCAATGCAGAGTTCAATTAATCTTCCACCATTATCATTCACACAAGGATCATTAAACTTACCCAGAACATTATCAGAAATGGCATTCTGCACACCTACTCTAGCATTGAAATCCCCTGCTATTATAACTTTCTCTTTAGCACCAAACTGGCTCAAAACAGCTCTTAGCTCATTCCAGAAATCTTCCTTCCTATCAGAAGTTTCTCAGTCACAAGGAGCACACACTACAACAATTACTATTCTTTAAAGTTTCACTTTTAAACAAATCCAAAGAAATATCTCACTTACGCAGTTAGATAGCAAAGAATTATCTCACTTATGCACATATTTCACTTATGAAGAACAAAGACATTGTTCTTCATCTTTTCACTTAAAATCACACCTACACCAGCCTGTCCTCTCACATTATCCAATACTCCAGACCACACACTCACCATTCCATTTACTTCTTCTATCCCAATTTCCTTCTTTTTAGTTTCACTCACACACAGCACATCCAATTTATACTTATTCATTTCTTCAATCACCTCATTCATCTTTCCATTCATTCCCCTAGTTCCATACACCAATCTTACACTTACTCAGCCAGGATCTCTTTCTCAGTTTTCCAGTTCCGTATCGTTTGCGTGGTGTACTGTCATTCTCAAATGTGGTAGGTCCACCATATCCCACACTAGAGTCCGGAATAGTAATTCTTTAAGTCTTTTTAATCAGGAAAGTACACCGGCGTGGGGGATTAGCCCACAGCTGCCTCTCTGTTTTGTTTAAAATTTATGTTTTGATACAGGTTGTAAAAGGAATCCACCGTTTTCTGAACTGGGTCATTGAATGTGATGTCTATGAAAGCCATGATGTCCAGAGTGGGAAAACAGCCTGTCCCATACAAAGTCTTCATATTCATGTTCAGCCTCCCTCTTGACATACTGAAAGACTATGGGTTATCAAAGGCCAAGGCTGTACCACCTTGTATTTATTTTCTCTTCACTTGAGAATAAATCTCACACTAAGAAAGTGTTTCCCTGATGCCTTACTGATGCCTGCCACATTTAGGTTGTTTTTTTTTTCTTTCTTAGAAAATTTTACCTATTTAGTATTTATTTCCCATTTATTCATATACTTGAGCTTGATGTTTTTCTGCTTCATAAATATTGAGAGGGTGTTTGCTGCCATTGTTGAAATAATTTTACCCATGAACAGTGAACACATGTGGGAAGTAGATGTTGTCCTTCGTGTATCTGCCTAATTAATGGAAATCTGGTTGCAATAGATTTTTACTAGGGCCTCTAAAGGGACCCACTTTAGGCCACCCTCAATTCCATTCCTTTCTTGACACCATGCCCTTTGCATGGTAATGGTTATGCCATGTGAGTAATTTCGCCTAAGTACATCCAGTATATGCCTTCGCTGATTTGGTAAACCTTCCCTGTAATCCCTCTGAACTTAAATGAGAATTCGCTCTGCATCACAAGAAAGCAGAGTGGAATGTGCAGAACCCTGAAATTCTGCACAGCTTCCTTGAAGGTCAGTGTGTGGGACAGTTTGCAATTTTAATATCTCACGTGTCAATCTTCCTGTTGGATTCATTTCAAAATGTAATCTGTGTTGCATAGGTAGACATATTCATAATTAATTATGCAATGACAACAACAGTCACACTAAGCTGTTCTCTGAGATTCAAAGGATAGCTGCACAAAGAAAGAAAATCCACCAGATAAATGTTTAACTGAGTATTTACTTACTGTTGCCATATCAAACTTCTCCATTTACAGTTATCTTGGCAAACAGTTCAAGTTTTACTGACATCCATCACACAACATGCACAAAACCTTCTGTACTTCATACCCATAATCTTTTTCTGATGCAGACACTTCTGAATCTAGTCCTCCTATCATTTCCGTGGCCTTTCTCTACCTTTCTTTCATGCCACTTGGGCTGAAAAATTTTTCTTAGTAAGCATCTCATCACTCATTCTTTCAATATGGCCAAGCCACCTAAGAATATTAGTCTCCACCTTACTAACAATACATTTTGCCTCACATTACACAACTGCAGCACATCTTCATTCCTCACACGATCAGAGAGTGTCTTGCCACAAACTCTCGATAAGTAACGCATCTCTCTCCTGCACACAAACAAATCCTGTCTCTTCTACATACAATACCCAGGTTTCACTGCCATACATCAGAGTAGGAACAATTACACTTCAATTCACAGCCATTTGGAACTTTCTTGAAAAACCGTCATTTCTGTGAAATCCTCCTAAAGCAGCTATGACTTTTAATGAAGAATTCACTCTGCTACTAATTTCACCATACAATTTGTTCTCTCTGACAAACATGCTTCCTAAATACACAAACGCATTCACCCGGTCAATCGCTGTGCCATTCAGACTTATCTTGTATTCAGTACTGATAATTCCTCCCTCAAAAACTGTAACTTTGTTTTTTCTGTTATTTATGCTCAGTTTGAATTTATTACAAATTTTATACATCTAGGACAACATACTCTGCAACTCACTTATGCTCTATGCCAATAGAACTGTGTCATCAGCATACAGCAATCTTCACACACGGATGCTACTGAGACATAAATGAATATTGTTCAGTTTGGCATCACACATGCATGCATCCATAAATATATTAAACAGCCATGGTGACATTACACAACCTTGTCTGACACGTGCACCAATGGAAAACCATTTTGATATAAGACCATTCACTCGTACACAAGCTCTACTGCCAGCATATGTGGCTTTCACACTATTAAGTAGAAGCTTAAACACAATTTGTATTGCATAATCATCTTAGATTTTGAAATGAAGTTATGTACATTTCAGGCGTATTCTGATCCTGCATGTGGTAATCTGAGACAGATTCAGTGCATAGCCTTTATTTATTTATTTATTTTTCTTTGTTGTTTAAATGTCAGTAGTGGTTTCTTTGAAATCTCTCATGATATTAAGTATGTTTGAAACTTGTATTTCCAAATGTATGTTTTTACTATCCTCTATCCATCTAAATTGAATTTTAAGCTTTTATGTGCATGTCTTCTTATTGTTTTTTCTTCATTTGATTTGCATTTATTGTAGGAGTGGTTTGCTTCACATATAAAAGCATTTGCTGATTGTCTTCCAAAGCAGCAGAGTGGTTTGGCACCACCACCTCAAAACAAAAATAAGGTATGTTTTTTGTTTTGCTTTTCTATTTAGCATTTAGACAAAAAAAAAAAAAAAAATTGAGGTGTGAATGAAATGAGTAATAATGTAAAAAGGTATCATGCATAAGCATAAGAGCTCTTTATAATTCTCCTAGTATTACTGTCATGATGATTCTCTGAATCTTTTATGTATATGTGTGTATAAACTTATAAGATTATTACTTAAAAACTTATAAGATTATTACTTTCCCATGCTGTAAACATATACATACATATCATTAAGCTGTTCTCTGAGATTCAGAGGTTAGCTCCTTAAAGAAAGACCATGTGTCAATTACATATTTAACTGATAGAACTAAAATTTACTTACTGTTGGTGTATCAAATGTCTCCATTGCAACGATCTCTGCACACCGCCCGAGCTTCATTAACATCCATCACACACTGCACACAAGACCCTTTGTACTTCATACACAATCTTTTTTTCAAAGAGATATTCCTGAATCTGGTCCACTCAATATTTCCTGGGTTTTCCCTTACCTTTCTTTCCTGCCACTTGGGATGAAACAATTCTATTAGTGAGCACCTCTCATTCTTTCAACATGGTTAAACCATGTAAGAATATTTGTCTCCACCTTACTAACAAGATTTTGCTTCACATTTTACAACTGCAGCACATCTTCATTCCTCACAGAATCAGAACATGTATCCCCCTCCCCCTTACCCCGTTAGTAATGCATTTCTCCTGCACACAAATGACTCCTATGTCTCTTCTGTAATACCCAGGTTTCACTGCCATACATCAGAGTAGGAACAATTACACTTTCATACACAGCCATTTGGTACATCCTTGAGAACCCGCCATTCCTGTGAAATCCTCCTAAGGAAGCTATGACTTCCTTCAAGTCAAATTACACAAAGAAGGTTTCCCTATTAGACCTCGGGTTGAATATGCCCACTCCCCAGCAATCAATCTTGAAAAAAAGGTTGTTCAAAAATGCAGATTTCTTATAGCCAACCACTCTGTGTCCATAAATTCCATCAAAGAGTACTTACAAAAACTCCCCACCTCCATTGAAAACTAAGACATTTTACTAACCCTTGACACTGTTTTCTCTTTCCCTTCTGTCTCCTTCTTTGAAGCATTTACAATCCTCATAAAAAACTTGATGGAAAACCTGGACTTACCCAGAGAACTCATTAAAGATCTCTATGACTGCCTCCACTCCTCACAAGAAAATAATTGTTTCACTTACAACAAACAGTTTTACCACCAATTCCAAGGAGTACCCATGGGATCACCTCTTTCCCCTCTTCTTGCAGATTAAAAATAGCCTTGTAAAGCCCTCTACCTTCCAACCCAAACTTTGGATTCGTTATGTAGACGATATCTTGGTAATCTGGCCTCATGACTTAAAGGACTTGCACAATCTCACCTCTTCTATCTCTAGAAAATTCCTGACCATTAATTTCACTTCCAATAACTGCGTTAATTTTTTGGATGTACAAATAACTAGAATCAATACGAAACTCCATACATCTGTCTACAGAAAACCCTCCTCTTCCATAAACATCATCCCGTTTTGCTCTAATACTGCTCTTTCCTATAAGCTTGCTGCTCTAAAATCACTCTTTCACCATGCCAATGTCATTTGCAATGAACCCCACTCATTACAAAAAGAATATGTAATCATCTAAGAAATTGGCACAAACTATCAGTTTCCCCTCAGAATTGTCAAAAAACTTTTCAAAAAGTTTGATGCCAATCAATTTGTCTGTCACTTTTCTCCTCTGCAGAAACCGTCCCTTTCCTTTATTGGTTCAATCCCCTACCATCATTCTTGTACTTGTTAAAATTTTCAAAAGTTTTGGTTACAGGCTTGCAATCAATCCTCCTCCCACTACCATCCAATCAATATCTAAAGACAGAAATCCTCTTGATCCTTTAGACCGTCCTGGGGCATACCTTATCCCTGTGTCTACTTCCTCAGACGAAAAATGTTATATTGGTAGTCAGTGGTGGCTTTTCAGGTTAAGTAGGTGAAGTGCCTCTTCACCTATTTTACTCAAAAAAAAGTTTTATTCAGTATTTTTTTATAATATATTCTTTTTTGCTTTTATTCAGTTCCAAAATACTCAAAATTTTGAATAGATATTAATTCACATGGTGCGCTCAATACGGAAAACAAATCCTTATACCCAAAACAGTGCAAGTGAAGAGCCGAAATGAGAATGCTTAGAAGTCTGCAGTTTTCCGGCGAGTTGCCATGGTAACCGTGACGTCACCCTCTCCAATCTGCTCGCTCAAGTGAAGTGTTTCAGCTTCACGCGCCTTACCCCTGCATCTTTCAGTTTTTTAGCGTAAAGTCGTGAGAGATCACGGTGGAGTAGGTGGACTACCAGGGTACCATGCAATCTGTTTGGGCTTTTTCCTTGTGGTGCTGTGGTACATTATTTTCTGAAAGGAATTTGTTCTTTCGTGCTTTGTGATTATTTGTTGAAAGCTTTATCTGATATTTTAGGTTTGTGTACAATTTAACTGATAGTGATAGTCTTTAGTATGCATCCTGTGGACGACATTGTTTGTAATTTATTACAAACTCCATTTACTCTGTGGAAAGATGAAGATAAAAGACATTTTGCTTCAAGGACGACCAATGGATTCACTGACAATTGTTGCCAAGAATGAAATCAAGAAGAGCGGTAAATCTAACAATATTAATTTTAAAAATTGTTGGTTTACTGAATATAAATGGATTTGCAGCACTTCTGTGTTAATTTTTTTTTTTTTTGCCTTGCTTACCTTTTAGTAATAAACATTCGGCATGGAATAAAGACGTATTCTCAGATTTATTAAGCGTAACATGGTCACTTCATAAACATCGTGATTCTAGCGAACACCTGAAATGCGGATTAATGTTAAGGAATTTTGAAAAAATTCAAAACACCATTGCCGATGCCCTGAGAAAGAATGCTAGGCTTTTGAAAACGCATTTTAACAAAAACGTTCGTTTAAATAGACTTTTCCTGCAGACAGTGATTGATGCAGTATTATTCTATACTGTATTTGAGCAAACAAGAACTAGCATTCCATGGCCATGACGAAAGCATGGGCTCGATAAATCGTGGAAATTTCATTGAATTACTTTCATTGTTGATATGAAGAAGTTCTTTAGAAATTGAAAATCAATACGAAAGGATAAAAAACTATTCAAAATGAATTAATTGAATATATTTCTGAATATATGAACGATCACGTCAAAAATTAAATATTTTTTTATTGTTGATTCGGAAGGTGTATTGGTTGAGGGATTTTTGGGTTTCCATGATGTGAATGAAGATAGAACGTTAGGAGCTTTATACAAAATGCTAGACAAAATTTTGGAACAGTCTGATTACGAACACAAATAAATAGGACAGTGTTACGATGGGGCAAGTATAATGTCTGGACACTTAAATGGGCTACAGAAAAAAAAGTCAAGGATAAAGCTTCTTAAGCTGTTTTTGTTCAATGCTTAATTCATCGTTTGAATCTTGTATTACGCCAGAGTTTTTCTAAAATTTCTAAGTGTCGAATACTTTTTGCAAGCCTCAGTGGAATTGCTTCGTTTGTTCACCATTCTGCGAAGCGGTATTATACACTTATATCAACAACCGCAAGATGCAGACCAACCATAACAGAAACTCGATGGTCCTACACTTCGAAATTACTAAGTGTAGTTGTTGAAGATTGGGATAAAGTAAAGGAAGTGTTCGGATTTCTGACGAATAGCGAATAATCAGACAAAAAATCAATTCATCTTGCTAAGGGGTTTTTGAATGATATGAACACTATCAAATTTACATTTTTGGCTCCACCGATCTATTATTCGAACTTTTGAAGAAAAAATAACTAAACATAAACTACTGTGTAACTCAAATAAAAAGAAAAAACCTCGTGAAATTTTAAACCATAAAAGGAACGATGAGTTATTTGAAATACAGTTTAGAAAAGCTAGCAAAATCACAGAATAAGCAGGGGAATATGCTGCTCTTACACAGGAAACAATTTTTAAAAATTATAAACAATTGTATTTTGATTTTTGAAATTTTGGACCACATTCTTATGGAAATGGATATAAGATTTCAAGACTGTAAGAAACTTCAGTTTGTCTGACTTGCTGACACAACCAAATTTGAATAATTTGATGCATGCTTTCCCACTCGCGCTCTTGAAAATCTACATTTTTACGGAAACATATTTACTAAACACCAGCGCCTTAAAAATGAACTGAGTCTTGTATATGCCGATGAAAAATTAAGGAATATATTGACTCAAGAACTCCTTCGAGTGTTTCACGGAGACAAAGACATTTTTACAGAAGATTATAAATTGGTTTTCTTCAGTTTAAGAATTCCATCTACAAGTGTGCCAGTGGAAAGAAGTTTTCTTAAAAGAATACAAACTTGCTCAAGAAACACTAGTTCTCAAGATAGACTTGCTTCTCTGCCAAATATTTCTATTCAGGAAGACATTTTATTGATGCTCACGAAGAAACAACCATCTAACCATCTTATGACGACATAATCGACAAATTTGCAGCTTTAAAAGAAAGAAAAATTGATTTAATATACAAAAAATAAGTAAGTCCTCATTATGGGATTTTCATTATAGACAGTATATATCTTTTCATACTGCTCTTTGTACCTCTTCACCTATTTTTCCAACCACGAGCCGCCACTGTTGGTAGTACCTTTCATACACAAAACTGCAGAATTTTGGAACATAAAAGAGATGTCAGAAAAAGTCTTCCGACTTCTGCATTTTCTCTTCTGACTATTGAAGATACCTCTGCCTCTCCAAACTGGAATTGTACCAAAAGGATTGCACCCTTCTTAAATAAATGTTCATTATGCTACATAGAAAGCATTGAAATTCTCTTCAATATACACTCTTGCAATTAAGACACACCCCTCAATATTCCAATAATTGGGAAATCTCTACTGGCAACAGCTAAAGAAATGGTGTCAACCACAGGAGTGCTTGTGTTTAGTGTGAACAAGGCTGTGCTGCAGCCAAAAAATCTTACAAATCTGAATATTCCTAAAGTTTAGTACGTAATAAATCACGCTTGAAATTTTCTTCATTAATGGTAATTGAATTGGAAAGCATCTGCAGCACTTTAGAAAAAGAGGACCAAATTAAAGCACAGGAAAAATTACCACAATAGCTTTACAAAATTTCTGAAACATGAAAAGAAACCTCAAAAAATTTTGAGAACAGCCAAATAAAATCACTTTTAAAGATTTCGGAAAAAATGAAAGTGTAGTTGCTTTGAAAACAAACAAAAGTAAGTTGATTACTATTATGGATAAGAAGGATTATCAAGAAAAGATGGAAGAAGAACTAAAAAAGCCAATATATCAAGAAGTAAAAAACCCCATTGCCAGCTTTAATTAAAAAAATCTCAAAGCTTATTTCACTCAAAAAAAAAAAAAAAAAAAAAAAACAGCTTCCACAAAACTATAAACAATTCTCAAAATTATAGTTCAGATTACTTCAAATCTATGGAATAGTCAAATTACATAAAGAACACCAACCAATTAGACCAATAATTGACTCAAAAAAACTCAATTCTTTCAAATCTAAACTACTTTTTAAAGTCACACCTTCAGAATCTGTCAAAAGAGCCACCTTACTTGATTAAAAATGCAATACAGCTAAAAGAAAATTTAGAACTTCTTCCTACATTAGATTCTCCTATTGTGGATAGTTTAGACATAGTGTCTATGTATACACACATCAATATAGATCAACTTATAGATTTTATAGCAGAAGATCTGACTTACCTAATAGTTTTTCACAACAAATATAGAAACACATTAGTTGGAATTTTTGAAATGCTTTCTTCTCTTTGCAGAATAACTACTTTCAATTTAAGAAAAAGTTTTTCATTCAAAAATCTGGACCTGCTGTGGGCTCCCCACTCTTAGCTAACCATTATGTGGGAAAACTAGGAGAGAAGATCCTAGTACAACCCACACACTTCTGCCTATATAGCAGGTACATGGATGACATTTTATTTATAATAGATAGCTCAAAAATTGTTCCAGAAACAATTCTAGACTAATTCAATCATTAGATGATTCCCTTAAGTTCACTGTAGAACTTCAAAAAGAAAGAAGAATTAACTTCTTAGATATTACTATCTATTATGAAGATGGAAAATTCCTCACTAGTTGTTGGTATAAAAAACCAATGAATGCAAATAAACTATTTGATTTCAATTCCTATCATCCAGTTTCTGTTAAGAAGAATGCCCCAAGTCAGTTTTTAGAAAAAAATTAATGAAATTGTATCTATAGCAGATAAGAAAAAAGCCCTTAAAGAAGAACTTTAAAGTCATCCTTGCGGAACATAACTATCCTAAAGGAGAAATTGAGAAGCTTCTAAATTTTACAGGTAAGAAGAACCTCAACAGCAACAAGTAAAAGTCACTAGAAAAATTACTTATCTCAAAGGTTAATTTGCTCGTGGGCTAATCCCCCACACTGATGTACTTACCTGATTAAAAAGACAAATAGAAATATTAAGAATGACTCAAGTGTGGGATATGGTAGACCTACCACACTTGAAAAGGACGGTTCACCACGGAATCGACCTGGACTTTCTAAACGGCGTATGAGAAAGCGATCTCGGCTGAGTGAATGTAAGATTGGTGTATGGAATACTAGAGGTATAAATGGCAAGATGAGTGAGGTGATTGAGGAGGTGAACAAGTATAGACTGTTTCAATTTACTTCCGATATTGGAGGTTATATTTTTAACGTGCATTAATGCATTTGCATTTTTGAACTTCCCTTGTAGTTGGTAAAGTTCGATGAACACTTACCGCAAGTGGGGCTTGGCTTTCAATTCTTATTTCCGTTATGTGAATGCGGCATGGGGGTTTTTCATTTAGTCATGGGTCCACTTCATTTTTTTCCCTTTGGTATTTATCTGGCCTCGTCACTAAATGAGTTTATTTCCTTTGCTGCCTCCTCATTTACTTCAATAATTTTTCATAGCCCTAGTACTTTCGGTAATACTCCATTACCGTCATCGAGGGACGTTTTGCTCCGACTAGCACGGACCGTGTCAGCTGGGCATTTCGGTGGTTCTCGCGGGCTGCTTCTGTCATCGGCTATCGCTTCTTCTTGGGCATTGTGGCGCCATCTCTTGTTGGTCACTGATCTCATTTTTCGAACTTTTTCATTTTTTTGCTCAATTTTAATTAAATTTCTCCAGCTGTTCCTCAAAATATTAGGGTCATTATGGTTGCAAACTTTGGCCCTATTTTTTTCAATCATTACCGACTCTGCTATTCTGAGGTGTTTTTCGGATTTACAGCTTTTAATGATTTTTATATTTTCGAATTTAGGATATTTTTGGTTATCCAGACAGTATTGAATAAGTGCTGTTTTTTCTTCTTTTTTCTGCCAATTTTTTTACGTGTTGTTTTAATCTGTGTTTAAGCTTATTTTTGGTACTTCCTATATAAGCCATTGGAGGATTTTCAGTAATAGGAATTGAGTAAATACCTGCTTTTTCTAAAATTTTTATTTTTCATTATTTTTTATTACCATATTTTTGATGGTATTTACTTTTCCTCCAATTTGAAAGTTATGCTTTTTACAAATATTATTAATTTCATTGGTAGTACCTTTAATGTAAGGAAAACCATTCAAATATTTGACTTCTTTTTTATTTACTACAGCATTATTTTTTATTTTCTTTATTACTTCTGTGTTCCATTTTTTTATTAAATGGTTAGGATAACCAAAGCTACCTGCAATTCTTTTTATGAATTTGATTTCTTCATTGATGAACTGACTATTTTCAGAATGCGTATATGCTCTTTTAATTAAGGTTTTTATACTATTGCATTTTTGAGGATAAGGATGTGCCGAATTGTACGGGATTAGGACCGGAATAAATGAACTTTTCCGATAAACCCTGTATAGTAACATCTGTGGATTTGATAACTTGTACGTCCAAAAAGGCTATTGCATTATTTTTTTCTATTTCAACAGTGAGTTCTATAGTTGGATATAAAGAGCTGTAACATTTTGTTAATTTTCTTAATTCTTCTTCGTTCAGTTTTGATAGAATGAAAATATCATCCACGTATCGACAGTACACTTCTGGTTTTTCTTCCATACGATGCAGGACATTTTCTTCAATTTCTTTCATCACAACCTCAGCATATAAAGTTGATAATGGTGAGCCCATTGGGCCTCCTGAATTTTGCTTGAATATTTTGTTCTTGTATGTAAAAATATTATTTTCATATAAATAGAATAAAACTTTTTTGAATTCATGAATTTGTGTGTTATTTAAAATTTTAAGATTTTGCAACTTCTTAATGATAATTTCAATAGCTTCTGGAACAGGAGTGCTTGGATATAATGCTTTAACATCCATGCTTGCCATATTTAAGTCCTTTTAGGTCAGTTTTTACATTTTTAATTTTCTCAATAAATTCATACGTGTTCTTGATGGTGAACTTGTTGTTCATGAAAAAGGGTGCTAGGAACTTGTAAATGTTTTTCTCTAATGTTATCAATGGTGAGTTTTTTTTTTTTTTTTGAAACTATCAGTCTCATTGGAGCACCATCTTTGTGCATTTTTACCTTTGCAACAATACGTGGTATGCCTGCTCCCATTGGTGGAAAAGAGCGCTTGATTTCATCAGGTAATGTGCTATGATTTCTTATATCCGCTAAGAATTTAATTTGGTTATCTGTTGGGTCTTTCTTTATTTCGGTACAATTTAATCCATCGATTGCTGCTGTCATTTTTTGTTCAAATTCATCAGTGTTGAGAATAATGATTTGGCCGGTTTTATCTGCTTCACAGAACTTGATATATGGGTCATTTTTCAATTCCAATAGTTTTTTTTTTTCATATTTTAATTTTTTCTCTATATAGAAGTTTTTGTTGTTTTTGGCATTATATTCTTTTAGAATAACTATATAATTTGTTCTCAACTTCAGTTTTATTCTCTGCACCTGGTATATTTTTGAGAATATCTTCGAGGAAAGGGATGATTTCTTCAGTTTAAGGGAGGCCTTGTGGAAAGGCAAATTTTTTCCCTTTTTGTAAAATTGCTTTCTGTGAAAAGCTTAAGTTCTTATCAGACCGATTTTCATACACATTATATTCATTTATGCGTTCCTTATTTAATTTTTGTTCATCAAATAGTGCATTTAATTTTTTATCTACAGTAACGCTATTGGAGTTAGCTTCTTTGTTAGCAATTTCGTTAATTTCGATGAACATAGTATCCAAAATTCGATCTTTCCAAGTGCCATCAAATTGTGCATATTTTGAGTTGCTTATCAACTTCCATAATTCATAAACTTGAGCATTAAGTCTGAAAATTTGTTTTCTTTTAGCTATAATTTCGTTACTAAGTCTTTTTTGTTGACATCGATGCAGGATGTAGTAATCCTTCTTACTAGTTGGCTTGATCTTAAGTCTCAAAAATTTGGGGATAAAACCAAAATCTCTGCAAGTTACAAGAAAACGTTCTTGAACTTCAAATTTCATACATTTGATTTTAAGACGTTTGAATTTGGTGATTGTTATTAATTCACGGTTCGAAAAGAGATTGTGATAGTACATCGTGAGGCCTAATCTGCCTTTGATCTGACCACTTGAAAGAATAATTCGTGTGCTTCAAAGTTTTAATTTACTTCCGATATTGGAGGTTATATTTTTAACGTGCATTAATGCATTTGCATTTTTGAACTTCCCTTTTAGTTGGTAAAGTTCGATGAACACTTACCGCACGTGGGGCTTGGCTTTCAATTCTTATTTCCGTTATGTGGATGCGGCATGGGGGTTTTTCATTTAGTCACGGGTCCACTTCATATTTTTTCCCTTTGGTATTTATCTGGCCTCGTCACTAAATGAGTTTTTTTCCCTTTGCTGCCTCCTCATTTACTTCAATAATTTTTCATAACCCTAGTACTTTCGGTAATACTCCATTACCGTCATGGAGGGGAAGTTTTGCTCCGACTAGCACGGACCGTGTCAGCTGGGCATTTCGGTGGTTCTCGCGGGCTGCTTCTGTCATCGGCTATCGCTGCTTCTTGGGCGTTGTGGCGCCATCTGCTGGTAGCTTTGGTTATCCTAACCATTTAATAAAAAAATGGAACACAGAAGTAATAAAGAAAATAAAAAATAATGCTGTAGTAAATAAAAAGAAGTCAAATATTTGAATGGTTTTCCTTACATTAAAGGTACTACCAATGAAATTAATAATATTTGTAAAAAGCATAACATTCAAATTGGAGGAGAAGTAAATACCATCAAAAATATGGTAATAAAAAATAATGAAAAAATAAAAATGTTAGAAAAAGCAGGTATTTACTCAATTCCTATTACTGAAAATCCTCCAATGGCTTATATAGGAAGTACCAAAAATAAGCTTAAACACAGATTAAAACAACACGTAAAACATTTGCAGAAAAAAGAAGAAAAAACAGCACTTATTCAATACTGTCTGGATAACCAAAAATATCCTAAATTCGAAAATATAAAAATCATTAAAAGCTGTAAATCCGAAAAACACCTCAGAATAGCAGAGTCGGTAATGATTGAAAACAATAGGGCCAAAGTTTGCAACCATAATGACCCTAATATTTTGAGAAACAGCTGGAGAAATTTAATTAAAATTGAGCAAAAAAATGAAAAAGTTCGAAAAATGAGATCAGTGACCAACAACAGATGGCGCCACAATGCCCAAGAAGAAGCGATAGCCGATGACAGAAGCAGCCCGCGAGAACCACCGAAATGCCCAGCTGACACGGTCCGTGCTAGTCGGAGCAAAACTTCCCCTCCATGACGGTAATGGAGTATTACCAAAAGTACTAGGGTTATGAAAAATTATTGAAGTAAATGAGGAGGCAGCAAAGGAAAAACACTCATTTAGTGACGAGACCAGATAAATACCAAAGGGAAAAAAATGAAGTGGACCCGTGACTAAATGAAAAACCCCCATGCCGCATCCACATAATGGAAATAACACCTGATTGTACCAGGTATTCAATGTGATGGCTGTCCTGTTTTAGCACTGTCTGCAGACGAGACAAAACACCATGGGTGGCTTTGAAGAGCATGCCCAGTGATATAGCTGCCACATGGTGTCGAATGGCATCTTTCAGCATGGCCAATAAAGTAAGGCGACATCTGTACACTTGTGATTTTAGGTAACCCCCAGAGCCAGAAATCGCAGGGTGTCAGGTCTGGTGACCGAAGAGGCCAGGCCTTCGGAAAGTGTCGGCTCAACACACGTCGCAGTTCATTGGCCATGCTGAAAGATGCCACCATTCGCCGCAGCGCAGCACTTTCCATCGGTCCTTTCCCATTGCGATGACCTTTCAGTGACCGGTAGGCTCTCAACGCAGCACTCGCACATTCAGCGTTGCAATAGAACAATTTCACCAAGAGCGCTTTGTCAGGTAATGACAGCATACTGACATGGACCACTGTGACTTGTGGTTGCTTACCAGCTGCTGCTTTTATACCCACTATCCCAGACCTGTTCGCCTATGGCGCCATGTCGCGATGAAAAATTTAAGTAAAATGAGTAAAAATTTATGCGATTTCATAAAAAAACCCGATGTCATTCTGATCATTTCTACGCAAACCACGTTGTCCTACTCTCAAAACTCCACGAGTTATTACGTTTTCAAAATGTGCAAGACTTTTGGATCACCCAGTGTATATATATATATATGGGGGGATGTAAGGTCAGGTAATGCGTAACATCACAGCCTCTCCTTGACAGTTGTCAACCCCGCCTTCTCGTGGTGCATCCTGTTCCCACTAAAGGGGCTCTGACGACTGCCAGTAGCGGTATAACTATACAATCGGGATTAGAGGAAATGCTATCCCACACTCACCAACCCGCTTGGCCAGCGTGGTGAGTTATGGCCAAACCCCTCCAAAATGACTCCACAACTTAAATCTTGGCCCTCAGTCTCCGGCAGCTGGAATGTACCTGGCCAAGGCAGCGGCCAGTGCGACATGAAGGCAGAGGGTGCTAAGAATCCCCGGAGGACTGGACTAGTCTGCCATCTGATGCTGACCTTGGCTACGTATAATGGACGCTCCCTATCTTCAGATTCAAGGCTTCTTGAATTGGAAGAGGGACTACAAAGGATCATGTGGGACATCGTCGGGATAAGTGAGGTAAGGAGAAAAGGAGATCTCATTGAACTGAAAAGTGGACATCTCTTCTACTATTGTGAGACAGATACTGGGAGAACTAGTGGTGTTGGATTTATAATAAACAAGAAACTGAAGGATAAAGTTGTAGAAGTTGAAAGTTCCTCTGACAGGGCTGCACGACTCGTTATCCAACTCTCGAAAAGATACCAGGCTCAGATTATTCAAACTTTTGCACCCACCACAAGTCATCTTGAAGAAGAAATTGAAGAATTTTAGGAGGAAATTCGTCACCTAAATAATAAAGGTAAGCAGTACTTAAAGATAATTATGGGAGATTTCAATGCAAAAATAGGGCAACTGCAACAGAATGAAACTTCAGTAGGTAAATTCGGTCACGGCAACAGAAACCAGCGTGGAAATACTCTCGTAGAGTTTGCAGAGGCAGAAGGGTTTTTCATCTTGAACTCCTTTTTCAAGAAAAAGCCACACAGGAAATGGACATGGAGACATCCAAATGGGACGACAAGTGAAATAGATTTTATTATGTGTAACAAAAAATTCGTCATAGAAGACTGTAGTGTGCTAAACAAGTTCAACACAGGTAGTGACCATAGATTGGTGAGATGCAAGATGCACCTCAACACTAAACTCGAACGTGGCAAGCTCATAAGACAAACAAAATGTATTGACATAACCAACCTAAAAAAACACCATAATACCTTCAAGTTGGAACTGAAGAACAGAGTCTCTGCTTTAGAAGGCCTAACATCGGAAGAAGTGGATATTTCTGAAGTTAACAGAAAAGTAACCAAAGCTCTTATGGAAACAGCTACAAAATTAGCTGGGTCTAAGAACAAGTTGCATGTGAACAAATTATCAGGAAAAACCAAAATGTTGATGCAAAAAGGAAGAGAGATGAGGACAACTAAAGAAGATGGGACTTCCAAAGTGGAATATATAGAGCTATGCAAGACAGTACGAAAAAGTATCACTAAAGACCTAAGGAAATTCAACTGTGAACTAGTGAGGAAAGCAATTGAAAACAACCAAAGCCTAAAGATAGCAAAGGGACATCTCAGTAAGGGAAGAAAACAGATTATGGCACTGAGAAAAGAAGAAGGTTCTGTAACAAGAAATAGAGGCGAAATTTTGACAAGAGTAAAAGATTTCTACTCCAAATTATATGAAAGGGATGATACATGTACTGCCGACATCGAAAGGTACCAGTACCAGAGTTCTTCCAGTCCTCCCAGCAGAAGTTGCACATGCCATCAAGAACGTGAAGCTGGGAAAAGCTCCGGGAGAAGATGGAATTACTGTAGACATCATACAAGAAGCAAGTGGAGAAATCGAAACAGTACTCGCCCAAATTTTCACTCGATGCCTTAATGAAGGGAAGATTCCTGAGGATTGGAACAACGCTACAATGATCCTGCTACATAAAAAAGGTGACATTGAGGATCTCAGGAACTACAGACCTATCAGCCTCCTCTCAGTGGTTTATAAAATCTTCACTAAAGTTCTTTCACACCAATTGAAGGTAACACTGGACATGGCTCAACCGAGAGAACAAGCTAGATTCAGGAGTGGCTACAGCACAATAGATCATATCCACGTACTGAGAGAACTAATTGAAAGAGCGAGGGAATATGAACTTCCATTGTGCATGGCTTTTATCGATTATGAAAAAGCCTTTGATTCGGTGAAACCATCAGCAGTTACAATGGCTCTGAAATCCTGCGGTATTGAAGATGCATACATTAGTATTATTAATATCATTTATGAAAATGCAAGTGCAAAGATTCGGCTGTTTGAAAATACAACACACATAAAAATTGGAAAGGGAGTGAGACAAGGTGACACCATATCTCTGAAGCTCTTTAATGCCACATTGGAAAATGTCTTTCAATCACTGAACTGGGAAAACAAGGGTATAAAGATTAATGGAGATTATCTAACTCACCTTCGTTTTGCTGATGACGTAGTCATTTTTGCAACTACCCCATCAGAGCTGCAGAGTATGATCCAGGAACTATGTGACAAGAGTAAAGAAGTGGGATTAAAAATGAACTTTCAGAAGACAAAAGTGATGTTCAATGCTTTTACAAGAAATGAAGATTTATCGATTGATGGAGAAAAGCTGGAGATAACAGACACGTACATTTATCTTGGACAGCAGATATCAAGTGAGGGTCGCATTGATGAAGAAATTAATCGGCGTACAAAACTTGCCTGGAGAGCTTTTGGAAGAAACAGCATAATTTTCAGGAGCAATATGCCATTATGTCTTAAAAGAAAAGTGTTTGATCAATGCATCCTTCCAGTGCTTACGTATGGTGCAGAGACGTGGACCTTAACTAAAAGAGACATACAAAGGCTGCAGACAACTCAAAGAAGCATGGAGAGGTGCATGCTTGGTGTAACCAGGAGAGATAAGAAGAGGAACACGTGGATCCGAAAAATGACAAGAGTGGAAGACATCATGATCAGAGTTAAATCCCTGAAATGGCAATGGGCTGGACATACTGCCAGAAGGACAGACCGTCGATGGACAGCTGAAATTTTAGATTTTATTCCAAGGGACAGGAAAAGACCCAGAAGAAGACCACATGGGAGATGGGTGGATGAAATTCGAAAGTATGCAGGAGTGACATGGAGGAGACTGGCACAAGACAGACCGTTGTGGAAGAAACTTGGGGAGACCTTCATCCAGCAGTGGATTGATGATGATGATGATGATGATGATATATATTTAAAGCTAATGGCATAGTATAATAGTAAACTTTATTTAGCACTGTACTATGGTTCACTTTAGTATACAGTAGTACACATTATGAAAGAACCTTTTTATCTTTTTTTTTCAAATTAAAAAAAAAATAATTTTTAAATTTTAAACCTTACATTCATTCTTTAGTGTTAGTCTTTCATTATATAAACCTGTTGTAGTTTGTATATATAATCATTTCTAGAGCATACTTATTTTGCTAGTGCAGTATATAAATTGTCAAATGCCATCATGCTGATAAAATAACCTACTGTTTGTAAAAATTGCAACACCATGAAGGAATTATGGTAATCACATGAAACTTACTGGATATGCAGAGCAGGGTAGGACATTTAAATGATTAGAAATGCAGAGTCATTGCTCATGTCTTGGCCCAGCAGCGCTGCCTGAACAGTCGAGTGAGGGATATAAAGAGAGGGCTGTTTAGGATACACACCAGTAGTGCATCGTGGACAGCGAGTTGTGAAAGTGTCGCCAGGATTCAATAATGCTTTGGCGACAACGAAGGGCGCAATATCACCATACGACAGAGTTTGAACAGGGACGAATGATTGGTCTGCATGAAGGTGCATTTTTGTACCGTGGCATTGCGGCTCGGACGAGACATAATGTCATGATAGTGATGTGTGTGTGGCGGCAATGGACTGAGGAGAACTACGTGCATCGACAATCCAGCAGTGGACCGAGAAATGTGATGACACCGCGGATGGCCGGCACCTCGTCCGCATGGCAGTGGCGAACCGTTCTGCACATTCGCAAGTGTTAGCACAACAGTGGAGCACTGCCACAGGTGTGGCATTGTCTGCCTCCACAGTTCAATGCGTCTTTTGCACAGAGGACTGGTTGCACACATCCCTTTGCAGGAGATTCCTTTGACCCTGAACCATGGACGCCTCAGGCTGCAATGGGGTTTTCAGTGCAGACAATGGCGTGCTAATTGATAATGTGTTGTGTTTTCGGATGAGTCCCGATTCAACTTGGACAACCATGATGGCCTCATATGCATTAGACAGTATTGTTGTGAGCGCCTTCTTCCAGCATGCATTGTTGAGCATCATACAGGTCGAACTCCAAGTGTGATGGGTGCCATTGGGTAACATTCGCGATCTCGGCTGCTATGACTTGAGGACAACATCACCAGTGACCACTACATCAGGGAAGTTGTACAGGCAGAAGTCATACCCTTCCTTCGTAGCACTCCAGGCGCTATATTCCAGCAGAACAATGCCTGATCTCATGTTGCCAGGAATGTTCAAGCCCTCTTCGCAGCACAGCAGATACCACTTTTTCCCTGGCCTGCACGTTCACCAGACATGACGCCTATTGAACATGTCTGGGATATGGTCACTTGGCAACTGGCCCATCAAAGTCCTCCAGCGGTCAGTACCAGTGATCTGTGGCCACATATACATGCTGCCTGTCAAGCAATTACCCAGGACACAATCCAATGCCTTTTCGATTCAATGCCAACCCGTCTCGAAGCTCTTATTGCAGCTTGCAGAGGCTTCACAAGATATGGATTTTTGCAGGTAAAAATTGTTGTATTGTTCCCAAAATTAAATCACTTATGTACAGTCATATCAGTAATGTTTGGTATAAATTTCATTCAAATCGCATGGTTCCCCCTTCTTCGTGTTGCAATTTTCACAAACAGTAGTGTATAAAAAAATATTGAAAGGAATCACCTGCCCATCCAGTATATTGTTGTTTTTTTTACAACAGATAATCACATTGATTAACATATGTTCTATCACAAATTATAAAGTGTATTGTTCACTGTTGAGCAAAGAATAAAGTAAATCCGTTCAAAGTGCAAATTATTTCCATCCATATACTGTATGTGTGTGTGTTCTATCGTTTTAAATGGTTTAGTCTGGTTTTCAATTATTTAAGCAGTCACTATTTAGTCACTTAAAAAAAAAAAAATTGGTCACTTTTCTAAATTTTTTCTCCGAAAAAGTCACTTTTCTCACTTCTTTTTACAAAGAAGTCTGTGGTGAGGTCTGGACACTGAAGAAGCTTTGAGCAAGAGCCTGCGTTGAGCACAGAAAGTCATGGTGACTGTTTCTTGGGATGACAGGGGTGACATTCTCCTTGATTTTCTGGAATGTGGCCATATTGTGACCAGCAAGCAGTACATTGAGACACTGAAGAAGCTTAGAGCAGGAGCCGGCGATCAGCACAAAAAGTCATGGTGACTGTTTCTTGGGATGATAGGGGTGTCATTCTCCTTGATTTTCTGGAATATGGCCATACCGTGACCAGCAAGCATTACATTGAGACACTCAAGAAGCTTATAGAAGCCATAAAGACGAAGAGACCGAATGAGAATCTGAAAAAGATCCACATTCATTATGACAGTGCGAGCCGCACATATCTTTGGCAACAAATCAGGCAATCAGCAAATTAAGCTGGTTGGTGGTCCCCCATCCACCATGCAGCCCAGATCTGGTGTCCTCAAACTTCCACCTGTTCGGTCCAATGAAGGAAAGTCTGCAGGACAACAATTTGATGACACAGACGAGGTGAAAGTTGCTGTGAAGAAGTGGGTACTACAGTCCACATCTGAATTTTTTCAAATAGGATTGGAGAGTTGGGTTCAATGATGGCACAAACGCATTGCTTGTGATGGAGACTATGTTGAGTAGTACCTTTGTGTAGAGAAAGAGTTACTTTACCACATGTGCAAATTGAATGACTTCTGTCAGTTAATAAAAATGTTATGTCCATTTTTGCATTAATTTCAGTACAACCCTCATATAATGTAAGGCTAGTTCCAAGTTTAGAGAACAAAGTTAAGAAAAGTTCCCTAAAATAGTTCACACAGCAGAAGATACTTTAAAACTGCAAGGAGTTGTCTATTAAGTAAAATGTAGTTGTGGACTGTCTTGCATAGGTGAGACAGGTTGCAAACTAGAAACTCGTATAGCAGAGCATAAAGCTGCTATAAAAACTTTCTCCAACAAGACAGGTTTAGATAGGCATGTTAGAGAAACTGGTCACAACATGGACTGGAATTCCCTTAAAGTCATCAGTTTCGAAAGCAGTTTTCAAAAAGAAAGTTAAAAGAAGGAATAGAAATTGAAAAAAAATCAGAATTCCATCATCAATGATGGCAGAGGATTATCCCTACCTAACATCTGGCAGGATTTGGTGAAAAATAACCATAACCATCAAAGTTAACCACGACAGTGGCAGAAAAAAGTTACAACAAAAGGCAGTTTGAAGAAGGAGAAGAGTTTTCTCCGAAAATTGACAATTGAAATAAACATTTTCCTAGTAGAGAAATTCCCATAATAGAAGTTTTGATTAAGTAAGTAAATTAATACTTTTTTTTTTTTGTCCATTGCAGTAATTTTCTCTAACAAAACACAACCCAGAGGTATAGCCAAGGGGTGGTCCTCGGGTCCAACCCCCCGCCCCCCAAGGTAGGTTGAGTATGAATTTAAAGCAATATATATGAGGCTTTCACCAATCAACCAAATCCATAGACTCCCCTCCCCCCTAAGAAATTTCTGCTATGCTACTGACACAAACCTTTGTAAAGCATTGTGGTATAATTACTACTAGATAGCAGTCATAGTGTTTGCAATAGTAAGAGAAAAACTAAGCCTATATTGATCCATTTAAAGCAGGGGTGGCCAAACTTAGGCCTGCGGGCCAGACATTGGCCCCCCAGTAGCCCAAACACTAACTTTGTTTTTCTAATTTAACTCGTACTGAAAATAATAATTATTTTTATTTTATTATTTTGTTTTTATTATTTTATTTTATTCTGGATTCATTTTATATTATTCTTTTTATTTTATTTTATTCTTGACAGTATTTATTCGGATTTTATAAATTATGCCGATGTGAAATTGGTCGCGATTTCAAAAACACGTATTGACACATTTTTATGTAAACACTGACTCATGCTCGCCTCGTTAGAGGAGAGCTTGAGTCAGTGCGTTAGAGGAGGGGGACAGTGGAGGAGAGGTGTCATGTAACTATTCACACCACTTGCCTTTCCACGCTAGCTGGCTATTTTCAGTCTGACTCGTCTCACAGTCACATTGTGCTGCTTCAGATCCTAAGTAACGTGTTGATATTCAGTTTTATTCACAGTATATTGTTTTGAAGTGTGAAGTAAAATGGCTTTTAGTAAATATGACCGGTCAAAAAGGAAATGTGACAGTGACGTGGTGTTCCAGACATTCAGTGAAGAATGGGAAGAACAATTTCTGTTTACTATGGCGAAGTCATAAAAACCGATTTGTCTGATCTGTTCAGCAACAGTTGCAGTGCCTAAAAAATACAACATTGAAAGGCTCTGCTTTAAGAACTGAATATATTTCAAAGAAAAAGAAGGGACTTCATTGCTAGCAAAGCTTATTTGTAGCAAAATGTGAAGAGATGAATAACATGCTTTGAGCGTCATATGAAATATTGTATTTACTCGCACAAAAGAATAAACCTTTGTCAGATGGCGAGGTTATTAAAGAAAGTCTATCTATATTTGCCGAACACACGGGTGATACAAGCATTAAAAAAATGGCGGACAATATTTCCCTTTCTTGAAATACAGTTATGAGGCGCATTGAAGAAATGGCGAATGATGTGTCAAAACAAATAAAGTATTTAACTACCAGAGTTGGAAACGGGTCAAAAATTTCTGACCCGGACATCCGATAACTGGACCCGACCCTGACCCATAACTGACTCAGAAAAATCTGCTTTGAACTATAAATTCGAAACTCAATTTATACATATATGCATATAAATGTAATGTATGCGTATATTCATCCCAATAACTGCTTGATATTTAATAACTAAAATCCTTTTTTAATAATAAAATTTGGTTACTTGCGGAATTTTAGTGCCACTATTTTGCGTAATCCAGAAGTAATGGCTGACTATGACTGTGACCATAGAGTATATTACAAATGGAAATCATTATTTGCAATTACACAAATGTAATTTTTTAAATGTATTTAGGTTGTTCACTCTTTCTACGCTTTGATGGAGGTGCACATACTTTCATATGGTCCATTAGATTTTTGGTTCCATAATCTTTTATTACACTGACGATATCTTTCTTTGTAATTATACACTTTCCACATTTTGAACAACAAGCAAAACCAAACAACACAGAATTATCACTGGTTCCTTAATGAGACAAAACAATTTCCAGCATTCACTCTTCCCCTTGTGGTTTTCAACAAGCACATATTTCTTGGCCTCGACACCTTTCTCAACTTCCTTAATATTAAATCCATCCATATTAACAAGTAAGGAGTTAATTTTGACATGACGTGTCATAGGAATGGGATGTTAGCACATGAATCGAAAACCTCTGAATGCTCAATGTAAAAGATGTGATGTGAAAAGTAACTCTTGGTCAAACAGTGAACTTCACACAAAGAAAGTGAATCAGCTGAGAAGCAGGGGAATGACATTTGCCTGTACCTTGCCCTAGACAATCGTACTGTAAAAGAACGTAAAGGAAGTATCTTTTCACGATATGGTGTCGGTGTGTCTGACGTAGGTCAGTGGAAATCTTTGTTGCTTTAAGAAAGAGACGACAATATTTTTGCATGGCAAATCATTATTCACTCTGTGGGCACCAGTATTGACTACAGAATTCCACAATGCGCCTTTTTTTTTTTGGAATATATTTTTCTCTTTTCAAAAATAAAACTGGAATAAAACCAGGTCAAAATCAGGTCAGGAACATCTTGACCCGACCCATTGGACCCCGCAAGAAATTGTTGACCCGTGACCTGTTTCCATCTCTGTTAACTACTAATTCCACATACATTTCTCTTGCAATAGATGAGAGCTGTGATATGACACATAATGCTCAGTTGCTTGTGTTTGTAAGGTGCATAAACGAGAATTTTATGTTAAAATAATTCTTGAAATCGTCATCACACGCGTAAGTTACGTTGAAAAATTATGAGCGGGACGTTTCTGTAGCGACTTCTACCTTCAGCAGCCATGGAATGAGACACGTGGTAAAAGCATCAGCTGTTGCCAGATTTCAAAATCGCTTTCCAAATAATAGGGATGTTAAAAGGTGCATCAGTATTGCTGGTGTTAGGGGTAAGGTAGATTTCAATGCTTTCGTGGTATCTGAGGGCATGCCGATTGCTGAACAATGCGATTCGCTTAACATTGTGTCAATCGAGAGCCGTGGAAGTATCGCTGATGGTTAAAATTGAAAGGGAGGTGGAAGGGCTACCTTTCTTAACATCAGCGATATGCTCCATCAAACGCCGGTTTATGCAGCGGTAAGTGCTACCAATATAGTGGGCAACGCCTGTGGAATTGTTGATAGGGATAGAGTAGACACCTTGTAAATCTAGGGGTTTATTGAGATCTCTGTCCTTAAGGATGAGTTTGAGAAGATGTGGAGGTGGTTTGACTGCAATCCTGTAGCCAAAAGACTTGAAAATAGAGCAAACTTTATGAGTGAAGGACAGGCTAAAGGGCAGAGTGCCAAGAAACTGATGGATGGTGGAAGGTTCAGGCAGTAAACTGGATCTATTCTGTGATTCAAACCTCTTGATTAGTCTATGTAATAAGAGGGGTGGAAAGCCATGCAATTTGCCAATGTTGATGATGTTCTGATATTCTAGTTGAAGAGCAGAATGTCTGTTGCAAATAAGGTTGGCCCGGTGAATGTATGACTTTAGAGCAGACAGTTTGTAGTTTCCAAAAGTGCGAGAATGGTAAGGGATGATATTATGGGTGGCAGAAGGTTTCCTGTAAACAGAGAGGCCAAGTGAGAAGTCTGGGTTGATGTTGATATCCAGAAAACTAATATTATTGTTGATCTGTTCTTGAGAGGAAAATTTTATATGTGGGAAGTTTGAAGTTATGGAGGACATGAGTTCAAACAGAGAGTGTTTTTAGTGTGGCCAAATAATGAAGATGTTGTCCACATACCTTAACCAAATGGTGGGTTTTAAGAGGATGGGGCAACAATTAATGTTTCAGTATTCTGCAAATAAATTTCAGCAAGTAAGGGGGAAAGAGGAGAGCCCATAGGTACACCTTGTTTTTTTTGTTGGTAATTGATGCCATTGTATACAAAACAGGAATACTTTTCCAATGAATCAAAACAGTCATAAAGATCTTTGATCAGTTCTCCAGGAAGTTCTTGGTGCTCCATTAGCTTTTTGACCATGAGCATGTAGGCATCAAGGAAAGGAACAGAAGGAAACAATGAATCCACGTCAAAGGTGTACAGGAAATCTTGACGATTGATGGAAGAAGGGAGTTTTTGGATAAAGTCCTTGGTTGATACAACAGAATAAGGATCATCCTTATTCTGTTGTAAAGTCTTACATACACAGAGCTAACCTTATTTGCAACAGCCCTTCTGCTCTTCAACTAGAATATCAGAACATCATCAATATTAGGAAATTGCATGGCTTTCCACCCCTCTTATTACATAGACTAATCAAGAGGTTTGAATCACAGATTAGATCTAGTTTACTGCCTGAACCGTCCACCACCCATCAGTTTGTTTGCACTCTGCCCTTTAGCCTGTCCTTCACTCATAAAGTTTGCTCTATTTTCAAGTCTTTTGGCTACAGGATTGCAGTCAAACCACCTCCACATCTTCTCAAACTCATCTTTAAGGACAGAGATCTCAATAAACCCCTAGATTTACAAGGTGTCTACTCTATCCCTATCAACACTTCCACAGGCGTTACCCACTATATGGCAGTACTTACCACAGCATAAACCGCCGTTTGATGGAGCACATTGCTGATGTTAAGAAAGGTAGCCCTTCCACTTTCCTTGCAATTTTAACTATCAGTGATACTTCCGCTGCTCCCGATTAGCACAATGTTAAGCGAATCGCCCCGTTCAGCAATCGGCATGCCCTCAGATACAGCGAAAGCATTGAAATCTACCTTACCCCTAACACCTGCAATACTGACGCACCTTTTAACATCCCTATTATTTGGAAAGCGATTTTGAAATCTGGCAACTACTGATGCTTTTACCACGTGTCTCATTCCATGGCTGCTGAAGGTAGAAGTCGCTACCAAAACGTCCCGCTCATAACTTTTCAAGGTAACTTACGCGTGTGATGATGTTTTCAAGAATTCTTTTAATGTTTTGTGTGTTACTTGTTTTCCTGCCAATTCTTCTCACTAAGAATTTTATGTGTTTCAAGAATTATAGCAAATCCTCCAATGCTGTGCATAGGCAGCACCAAAAATAAATTAAAATATTGGCTGAAACAACCTATAAAAATTTGCAGAAAAAAGAAGATAAAACAGCACTCATTCAATACTGCTTAGCTAAACAGGAATTTCCAAAGTTTGACAAGATTGAGATAATAAAAAGTGGTAAATCTGAAAGACACCTCAGGATTGCAGAATATGTGTTAATAAAAAAATAGAACTTCAGTGTGTAACCATAATGATTCAAATGTAATTGGTAACAACTGGAAGAATTTAATGAGAGTGGAGCAGAAAAATAGAAATGTTAGAAAATTGAAATCTAAAACAGACATATGAGAGGGCGCCACAGTGGCCAAGAGAACGAAGCTTCGAGAGTTGATATTGCACTGGGAGAGTCACTCACTTGCTCTGAGAATACCGTGAGTATAGGTCAGAGTTTCCATTCCTCCTGATGATGGTAGCGGGTAGCTACAGAAAGTACTAGGGTTGGAATGTTGCTGAGGGTAGAGTGTGGCATGGGAGAGCTCCTTTTGCAAAGCCATTTTACAAAGGACATGAGATATGTGCAAACGGAATGCTTGGTTAAAAAACATCTATGTAGTTGACCGTGGTGGAAACGCCTTATGATATATATAAGGCGTTTCATAGATGAAGAATTATATATATAGTGAGTTCATAGAATATATAGTGAGTTCATAGAATATATAGTGAGTTCATAGATAATGAGTTCATAGATAGTGAGTTCATAGAATATATAGTGAGTTCATAGATAGTGAGTTCATAGAATATATAGTGAGTTCATAGAGGAAGAATTAAGTTGGTTGTATATTGTGTATAATGAAATGTATTATTGTGTGGTATGTATGTATGACAAAAAAAAACGATAGTTTTTTTTTTAGTGTTGATATGTAAATAGGACCACGAGTGTGTCTAGTGAGCATATTTGGCATGACTGCATTTTGTTATCAAAATGAGGAAGTACTTGAGGATTATTACTACATGACGCCTCCGAAGGGAGAGAGAAAAAACAACAACCCAATACGACCAAGAATAGAATATAAAAGTGAATGACTTCAGCTGAGAAAAGTGAAGAGCCCCCATGCTACCTCTAAAAACATGAAACATTGTGATCACAACACATGTGCTGGAAATGTGAAATTGGGAGCAAGGCCATAAAATGGTAAGTTGCCCTAAATGCATTGATTCAAGAAGTAGTCAGGGAGTTGCACCTGGTGCAGTCAAACTGCTTTTAGAGCAGTAGAGAGAAAATGAGTCCAACCTGTTCAGGCCATTTTAGACAGGAGTGACAGCGCATTCAAACTGCTCAGAGGATTAAGTTATGGCAGTGCAATGTTTAGTGAAGGTTTTCTTTATCTGGTCATTTGCTGGCAGAAGATCGGGCAACAATGGATTTAAGAACACTAGATGCCAAGTTGACCATTTTGTCGTGTATCAAGAAATGTGGGAACAAACCAAAGGTTGTACCCATAACCATTGAGCTCCTCAAACAAGCAAGATGTGTTGGTCGTAATTATAAGCCATACTTGGAAAAGAAAACGAGAAAGAGAAACTGGCCAAAGAACAAGCAAAAAAGGAACTTGAAGAAGAGAAGAATGAGATTTAGGGAATGGAGATGGATCTTCAAAAGAAAAAGAGAGAGGAGGCTATGGAAAGGAAAACAGACCTTTTGTCAGAAGCAGTTAAAGATATTAAAACTGCCATTAGACATAGTGATATGTCCAACATACATTTAGTGCAAGGGATGCTTGAAGGGATGAGAAAGGTGCAGAAAGACTTGAAAGAAGAGAAGAAATAGACTGAGAAGTTTCAAACTAAAATTCATAAAAAGAAAACAAGTCCCATCACCCTGTTCCTTGTGAAGAAGAACAAGTAGAAGAAACAAACTTGATCAGTTTGTGAAACATTAAAATTTAAATTGAAGACATTTTTTTCTTTTGTAAAAGCTTTTGTATGAATAATTTTTGTATTAGTAACCTTTTGTATCAGCTGTTAACATCCTAAAAAAAAAAAAATAAAAAAGGCCAGACCCCCACCCAGATCAAAGCTTAAACATTATAGTGAAGTGGACCTTTCAAGTGTCATTAACCAACTATATAGGCTATGACACCATCTGTTAGCCCAAAGGCCTGTATGTGGTTTAAATGTTTATTCATGATTTGTTTTTTTTTAAGTGTTTAACAATATGATTAAAAAATTAAATTGATATTTCCCATTATATGAATGCCATTTTGACAGTTGGTTGTAGTCAGTTAAAGGTAGTGCATCTTCAGTTTTGATTCAAGTGGCCATGATTAGGTTGGGGAAAATTGCAAAAAAAAAAAAGTATATGTATTGTTGCAAGTAATCTTTTTAATAAGAGAAAAATATATAGCGATTACTCATAAATTACACATTTTAAAACTTTGTGTGTGTGTGTGTGTGTGTATACACACTATCTACCAACAAGTAATTGTTGGACACCTGTGATAGCAAAGGAAAATGAAGTTTATTCACCTTCAATAGTTGGTGGAGCCTCCACGAACGGCGATTACAGCTGCGACCCTCTGGGGCATACTCTCAGCCAGGCGTTGTACGACGGCTAGCATTATTTTCTTCCACTCGGCTTGGAAAAGACGGGTCAGTTCCTTCACCAATTTCGGACGGTGGGAGCACCCCTTAAGTCGATGCTCCAACTCGTCCCAGAGGTGCTCGATAGGGTTAAGGTCCGGGCTCTGCGCAGGCCAGTCCATTCGATTAACCCCATTGTCACCATTCCAAGCCATGGTGGACCTCGCAATATGACAGGTGGCATTGTCATCATGAAAGTAACATGGGTCCACCCCGTAAAGCTGTCACAACGTAGGAAGTGCATGGTCATCCAAAATGATCTCGGCGTTGAGTCTATCAGGAATTGCGACAAGGGTCCCGTGCCATACCAGGAGAAACACCCCCATAGCTTAATTCCATCGCCGCCGAACTTCACAGTTGGCACAATACATTCCGGCAGGAGGCGTTCTCCAGGCAGACGCCAAACCCAGACCCTGCCATCCGAACGGTAGAGGGTGAACCTTGATTCATCGCTCCAGAGAACTTGTTTCCACTGCTCAATGGTCCACTGTCGACGTTCTTTGCACCACGTTAGCCGAGCAGCGTTATTGGACTTGTGATCAAAGGCTTGTGGGCGGCAGCATGTCCATAATAACCGAGCAGATGGGCTTGTTTACGTATGGTATTCATCGAAAGAACACTCCCGGATGCCTGTCGAAACTCCTCGCGGATGTGGCCCATCAATTTGGTGCGGTTCTTCCGAATTTCTCTGGCCAGCACCCATCGGTCTCTAACTCCCAGTTTTTTGGGTCTGCCGGGTCGGGGCACATTTCGACAGTCACCTCTCATCTTCCACTTGTCAATCACGTAGGCCACTGTCCATTTTGGGTACTTCAACTCACTGGATATGTCACGTACGGATCGGCCTTTTCTGTGATACCAGACGATTACACCTTTCTCGAAATCAGAGAGCTCCGAACTGTGTGGCATCTTGCATGCAACTGGTTGCGTTGTTGTTTCCTACACGATATTTAATGGCGGCGGCCATGAAGTGTATCAGGACCACAGATATTGTCTATTGCAGGGGTGTTCAATTACTTGTTGGTAGATAGTGTATATACATATCATCATCATCATCATCATCATTGTCAACCATTATCAATCCACTGCTGGACGAAGGTCTCCCCAAGTTTCCTCCACAACGGTCTGTCTTGTGCCAGTCTCCTCCATGTCACCCCTGCATACTTTCGAATTTCATCCACCCATCTCCCATGTGGTCTTCTTCTGGGTCTTTTCCTGTCCCTTGGAATCCAATCTAAAATTTCGGCTGTCCATCGATGATCTGTCCTTCTGGCAGTATGTCCAGCCCATTGCCATTTCAGGGATTTAACTCTGATCATGATGTCTTCCACTCTTGTCATTTTTCGGATCCACGAGTTCCTCTTCTTATCTCTCCTGGTTACACCAAGTATGCACCTCTCCATGCTTCTTTGAGTTGTCTGCAGCCTTTGTATGTCTCTTTTAGTTAAGGTCCAAGTCTCTGCACCATACGTAAGCACTGGAAGGATGCATTGATCAAACACTTTTCTTTTAAGACATAATGGCATATTGCTCTTGAAAATTATGCTGTTTCTTCCAAAAGCTCTCCAGGCAAGTTTTGTACGCCGATTAATTTCTTCATCAATGTGACCCTCACTTGATATCTGCTGTCCAAGATAAACGTACGTGTCTGTTATCTCCAGCTTTTCTCCATCAATCGATAAATCTTCATTTCTTGTAAAAGCATTGAACGTCACTTTTGTCTTCTGAAAGTTCATTTTTAATCCCACTTCTTTACTCTTGTCAGCAAGTTCCTGGATCATACTCTGTAGCTCTGATGGGCTAGTTGCAAAAATGACTACGTCATCAGCAAAACGAAGGTGGGTTAGATAATCTCCATTAATCTTTATCCCCTTGTTTTCCCAGCTCAGTGACTGAAAAACACCCTCCAATGTGGCATTAAATAGCTTCGGAGATATGGTGTCACCTTGTCTCACTCCCTTTCCAATATTTAAGTGTGTTGTATTTTCAAACAGCCTAATCTTTGCACTTGCATTTTCATAGATGTTATTAATAATATTAATGTATGCATCTTCAATACCGCAGGTTTTCAGAGCCATTGTAACTGCTGATGGTTTCACCGAATCAAAGGCTTTTTCATAATCGATAAAAGCCATGCACAATGGAAGTTCATATTCCCTCGCTCTTTCAATTAGTTCTCTCAGTACGTGGATATGATCTATTGTGCTGTAGCCACTCCTGAATCCAGCTTGTTCTCTCGGTTGAGCCATGTCCAGTGTTACCTTCAAGCGGTGTGAAAGAACTTTAGTGAAGATTTTATAAACTACTGATAGGAGGCTGATAGGTCTGTAGTTTCCGAGATCCTCAATGTCACCTTTCTTATGTAGCAGGATCATTGTAGCGGTGTTCCAATCCTCAGGAATCTTTCCTTCATTAAGGCATCGAGTGAAAATTTGGGCGAGTACTGTTTCGATTTCTCCACTTGCTTCTTGTATGATGTCTACAGTAATTCCATCTTCTCCTGGAGCTTTTCCCCGCTTCATGTTCTTGATTGCATGTGCAACTTCTGCTGGAAGGACTGGAGGAACTCTGGTACTGGTATCTTTCATGATGTCTGGAGTGCATTTATCATCCCTTTCATATAATTTGGAGTAGAAATCTTTCACTCTTGTCAAAATTTCGCCTCTATTTCTTGTTACAGAACCATCTTCTTTTCTCAGTGCCATAATCTGTTTTCTTCCCTTACTGAGATGTCCCTTTGCTATCTTTAGGCTTTGGTTGTTTTCAATTGCTTTCCTCACTAGTTCACAGTTGAATTTCCTTACGTCTTCAGTGATACTTTTTCGTACTGTCTTGCATAGATCTATATATTCCACTTTGGAAGTCACATCTTCTTTAGTTGTCCTCATCTCTCTTCTTTTTTGCATCAACATTTTCGTTTTTCCTGATAATTTATTTACATGCAACTTGTTCTTAGACCCAGCTAATTTTGTTGCTGTTTCCATGAGAGCTTTGGTTACTTTTCTGTTAAATTCAGAGATGTCCACTTCTTCCGATGTTAGGCCTTCTAAAGCAGAGAACCTGTTCTTCAGTTCCAACTTGAAGGTATTATGGTGTTTTTTAAGGTTGGTTATGTCAATAGATTTTGTTTGTCTTATGAGCTTGCCACGTTCAAGTTTAGTGTTGAGGTGCATCTTACATCTCACCAATCTATGGTCACTACCTGTGTTGAACTTGTTTAGCACACTGCAGTCTTCTATGATGAATTTTTTGTTACACATAATAAAATCAATTTCACTTGTCGTCCCATTTGGATGTCTCCATGTCCATTGCCTGTGTGGCTTTTTCTTGAAGAAGGAGTTCAAGATGAAAAACCCTTCTGCCTCTGCAAACTCAACGAGAGTATTTCCACGCTGGTTTCTGTTGCCGTGACCGAATTTACCTACTGAAGTTTCATTCTGTTGCCGTTGCCCTATTTTTGCATTGAAATCTCCCATAATTATCTTCAAGTGCTGCTTACCTTTATTATTTAGATGACAAATTTCCTCATAAAATTCTTCAATTTCTTCTTCAGGATGACTTGTGGTGGGTGCATAAGTTTGAATAATCTGAGCCTGGTATCTTTTCGAGAGTTGGATAACAAGCCGTGCAGCTCTGTCAGAGGAACTTTCAACTTCTACAACTTTATCCTTCAGTTTCTTGTTTATTATAAATCCAACACCACTAGTTCTGCCAGTATCTGTCCCACGATAGTAGAAGAGATGTCCACTTTTCAGTTCGATGAGATCTTCTCCTTTTCTCCTTACCTCACTTAGCCCCACGATGTCCCACTTGATCCTTTGTAGTTCCTCTTCCAATTCAAGAAGCCTTGAATCAGAAGATAGGGAGCGTCCATTGTACGTTGCCAAGGTCAGCATCAGATGGCAGCCTAGTCCGGTCCTCCGGGGATTCTTAGCACCCTCTGCCTTCATGTCGCACTGGCCGCTGCCTTGGCCAGGTACATTCCAGCTGCCGGAGACTGAGGGCCAAGATTTAAGTTGTGGAGTCATTTTGGAGGGGTTTGGCCATAACTCACCACGCTGGCCAAGCGGGTTGGTGAGTGTGGGATAGAATTTCCTCTAATCCCGATGGTATAGTTATACCGCTATTGGCGGTCGTCAGAGCCCCTTTAGTGGGAACAGGATGCACCACGAGAAGGCGGGGTTGACATTTGTCAAGGAGCGGCTGTGATATTACGCATCACCTGACCTTACATCCCATATACATATATAAGTTGCATGTAAACAAATTATCAGGGAAAACGAAAATGTTGATGCAAAAAAGAAGAGAGATGAGGACAACTAAAGAAGATGTGACTTCCAAAGTGGAATATATAGAGCTATGCAAGACAGTACGAAAAAGTATCACTGAAGACGTAAGAAAATTCAACTGTGAACTAGTGAGGAAAGCAATTGAAAACAACCAAAGCCTAAAGATAGCAAAGGGACATCTCAGTAAGGGAAGAAAACAGATTATGGCACTGAGAAAAGAAGACGGTTCTGTAACAAGAAATAGAGGCGAAATTTTGACAAGAGTGAAAGATTTCTACTCCAAATTATATGAAAGGGATGATACATGCACTCCAGACATCATGAAAGATACCAGTACCAGAGTTCCTCCAGTCCTTCCAGCAGAAGTTGCACATGCAATCAAGAACATGAAGCGGGGAAAAGCTCCAGGAGAAGATGGAATTACTGTAGACATCATACAAGAAGCAAGTGGAGAAATCGAAACAGTACTCGCCCAAATTTTCACTCGATGCCTTAATGAAGGAAAGATTCCTGAGGATTGGAATACCGCTACAATGATCCTGCTACATAAGAAAGGTGACATTGAGGATCTCGGAAACTACAGACCTATCAGCCTCCTATCAGTAGTTTATAAAATCTTCACTAAAGTTCTTTCACACCGCTTGAAGGTAACACTGGACATGGCTCAACCGAGAGAACAAGCTGGATTCAGGAGTGGCTACAGCACAATAGATCATATCCACGTACTGAGAGAACTAATTGAAAGAGCGAGGGAATATGAACTTCCATTGTGCATGGCTTTTATCGATTATGAAAAAGCCTTTGATTCGGTGAAACCATCAGCAGTTACAATGGCTCTGAAAACCTGCGGTATTGAAGATGCATACATTAATATTATTAATAACATCTATGAAAATGCAAGTGCAAAGATTCGGCTGTTTGAAAATACAGCACACGTAAAAATTGGAAAGGGAGTGAGACAAGGTGACACTATATCTCCGAAGCTCTTTAATGCCACATTGGAGGGTGTTTTTCAGTCGCTGAGCTGGGAAAACAAGGGGATAAAGATTAATGGAGATTATCTAACCCACCTTCGTTTTGCTGATGACGTAGTCATTTTTGCAATTACCCCATCAGAGCTGCAGAGTATGATCCAGGAACTTGCTGACAAGAGTAAAGAAGTGGGATTAAAAATGAACTTTCAGAAGACAAAAGTGACGTTCAATGCTTTTACAAGAAATGAAGATTTATCGATTGATGGAGAAAAACTGGAGATAACAGACACGTACGTTTATCTTGGACAGCAGATATCAAGTGAGGGTCACATTGATGAAGAAATTAATCGGCATACAAAACTTGCCTGGAGAGCTTTTGGAAGAAACAGCATAATTTTCAAGAGCAATATGCCATTATGTCTTAAAAGAAAAGTGTTTGATCAATGCATCCTTCCAGTGCTTACATATGGTGCAGAGACGTGGACCTTAACTAAAAGAGACATACAAAGGCTGCAGACAACTCAAAGAAGCATGGAGAGGTGCATACTTGGTGTAACCAGGAGAGATAAGAAGAGGAACTCGTGGATCCGAAAAATGACAAGAGTGGAAGACATCATGATCAGAGTTAAATCCCTGAAATGGCAATGGGCTGGACATACTGCCAGAAGGACAGATCATCGATGGACAGCCGAAATTTTAGATTGGATTCCAAGGGACAGGAAAAGACCCAGAAGAATACCACATGGGAGATGGGCGGATGAAATTCGAAAGTATGCAGGGGTGACATGGAGGAGAGTGGCACAAGACAGACCGTTGTGGAGGAAACTTGGGGAGACCTTCGTCCAGCAGTGGATTGATAATGGTTGACAATGATGATGATGATATATATATATATATATATATATATATATACCAGGTGATCCAAAAGTCTTGCACATTTTGAAAACATAATAACTCGCAGAGTTTTGAGAGTAGGGCAACGCGGTTTGCGTAGAAATGATCAGAATGACATCGGGTTTTTTATGAAATCACATAAATTTTTACTAATTTTATATCGCCAGACGGCACAGCAATCACAGGTTGGTAGTGTCGAGAAAAATGAACACCTGATTGTACCAGGTATTCAATGTGATGGCTGTCCTGTTTTAGCACTGTCTGCAGACGAGACAAAACACCATGGGTGGCATTGAAAAGCATGCCCAGTGATATAGCTGCCACATGGTGTCGAATGGCATCTTTCAGCATGGCCAATAAAGTACGGCGACATCTGTACACTTGTGATTTTAGGTAACCCCCAGAGCCAGAAATCGCAGGGTGTCAGGTCTGGTGACCGAGGAGGCCAGGCCTTCGGAAAGTGTCGGCTCAACACACACCGCAGTTCATTGGCCATGCTGAAAGATGCCACCATTCGCCGCAGCGCAGCACTTTCCATCGGTCCTTTCCCATTGCGATGACCTTTCAGTGACCGGTAGGCTCTCAATGCAGCACTCGCACATTCAGCGTTGCAATAGAACAATTTCACCAAGAGCGCTTTGTCAGGTAATGACAGCATACTGACATGGACCACTGTGACTTGTGGTTGCTTACCAGCTGCTGCTTTTATACCCACTATCCGAGACCTGTTCGCCTATGTCGCCATGTCGCGATGAAAAATTTAAGTAAAATGAGTAAAAATTTATGCGATTTCATAAAAAAACCTGATGTCATTCTGATCATTTCTACGAAAACCACGTTGTCCTACTCTCAAAACTCCACGAGTTATTACTTTTTCAAAATGTGCAAGACTTTTGGATCACCCAGTGTATATATATATATATATGGGGGGATGTAAGGTCAGGTAATGCGTAACATCATAGCCTCTCCTTGACAATTGTCAACCCCGCCTTCTCGTGGTACATCCTGTTCCCACTAAAGGGGCTCTGACGACCGCCAATAGCGGTATAACTATACAATCGGGATTAGAGGAAATGCTATCCCATACTCACCAACCTGCTTGGCCAGCGTGGTGAGTTATGGCCAAACCCCTCCAAAATGGCTCCACAACTTAAATCTTGGCCCTCAGTCTCCGGCAGCTGGAATGTACCTGGCCAAGGCAGCGGCCAGTGCGACATGAAGGCAGAGGGTGCTAAGAATCCCCGGAGGACTGGACTAGGCTTCCATCTGATGCTGACCTTGGCTACGTATAATGGACGCTCCCTATCTTCTGATTCAAGGCTTCTTGAATTGGAAGAGGAACTACAAAGGATCAAGTGGGACATCATCGGGCTAAGTGAGGTAAGGAGAAAAGGAGATCTCATTGAACTGAAAAGTGGACATCTCTTCTGCTATTGTGGGACAGATACTGGCAGAACTAGTGGTATTGGATTTATAATAAACAAGAAACTGAAGGATAAAGTTGTAGAAGTTGAAAGTTCCTCTGACAGAGCTGCACGACTCGTTATCCAACTCTCAAAAGATACCAGGCTCAGATTATTCAAACTTATGCACCCACCACAAGTCATCCTGAAGAAGAAATTGAAGAATTTTATGAGAAAATTCGTCATCTAAATAATAAAAGTAAGCAGCACTTGAAGATAATTATGGGAAAAGTCAATGCAAAAATAGGGCAACGGCAACAGAATGAAACTTCAGTAGGTAAATTTGGTCACGGCAACAGAAACCAGCGTGGAAATACTCTCGTTGAGTTTGCAGAGGCAGAAGGGTTTTTCGTCTTGAACTCCTTCTTCAAGAAAAAGCCACACAGGAAATGGACATGGAGACATCCAAATGGGACGACAAGTGAAATTGATTTTATTATGTGTAACAAAAAATTTGTCATTGAAGACTGCAGTGTGCTAAACAAGTTCAACACAGGTAGTGACCATAGATTGGGGAGATGTAAGATGCACCTCAACACTAAACTTGAACGTGGCAAGCTCATAAGACAAACAAAATCTATTGACATAACCAACCTTAAAAAACACAATAATACCTTCAAGTTGGAACTGAAGAACAGATTCTCTGCTTTAGAAGGCCTAACATCGGAAGAAGTGGATATTTCTGAAGTTAACAGAAAAGTAACCAAAGCTCTTATGAAAACAGCAACAAAATTAGCTGGGTCTAAGAACAAGTTGCATGTGAACAAATTATCAGGAAAAACCAAAATGTTGATGCAAAAAAGAAGAGAGATGAGGATAACTAAAGAAGATGTGACTTCCAAAGTGGAATATATAGAGCTATGCAAGACGGTAAGAAAAAGTATCACTGAAGACGTAAGAAAATTCAATTGTGAACTAGTGAGGAAAGCAATTGAAAACAACCAAAGCCTATAGATAGCAAAGGGACATCTCAGTAAGGGAAGAAAACAGATTATGGCACTGAGAAAAGAAGATGGTTCTGTAACAAGAAATAGAGGCGAAATTTTGACAAGAGTGAAAGATTTCTACTCCAAATTATATGAAAGGGATGATAAATACACTCCAGACATCATGAAAGGTACCAGTACCAGAGTTCCTCCAGTCCTTCCAGCAGAAGTTGCACATGCAATCAAGAACATGAAGCGGGGGAAAGCTCCAGGAGAAGACGGAATTACTGTAAACATCATACAAGAAGCAAGTGGAGAAATCGAAACAGTACTCGCCCAAATTTTCACTCGATGCCTTAATGAAGGGAAGATTCCTGAGGATTGGAACACCGCTACAATGATCCTGCTAGATAAAAAAGTTGACATTGAGGATTTTGGGAACTACAGACCTATCAGCTTCCTATCAGTGGTTTATAAAATCTTCACTAAAGTTCTTCCACACCGCTTGAAGGTGACACTTGACATGGCTCAACCGAGAGAACAAGCTGGTTTCAGGAGTGGCTACAGCACAATAGATCATATCCACGTACTGAGAGAACTAATTGAAAGAGCCAGGGAATATGAACTTCTATTGTGCATGGCTTTTATCGATTATGAAAAAGCCTTTGATTCGGTGAAACCATCAGCAGTTACAATGGCTCTGAAATCCTGCGGTATTGAAGATGCATACATTAATATTATTAATAACATCTTTGAAAGTGCAAGTGCAAAGATTTGGCTGTTTGAAAATACAACACATATAAAAATTGGAAAGGGAGTGAGACAAGGTGACTCCACATCTCCGAAGCTCTTTAATGCCACATTGGAAAATGTCTTTCAATCACTGAACTGGGAAAACAATGGTATAAAGATTAATGGAGATTATCTAACTCACCTTCGTTTTGCTGATGACGTAGTCATTTTTGCAACTACCCCATCAGAGCTGCAGAGTATGATTCAGGAACTTGCTGACACGAGTAAAGAAGTGAGATTAAAAATGAACTTTCAGATGACAAAAGTGATGTACAATGCTTTCACAAGAAATGAAGATTTATCTATTGATGGACAACAGCTGGAGATAACTGACACCTACGTTTATTTTGGACTGCAGATATCAAGTGAGGATCGCATTGATGAAGAAATTAATAGGCGTATAAAACTTGCCTGGAGAGCTTTTAGAAGAAACAGTATAGTTTTCAAGAGCAATATGCCATTGTGTCTTAAAAGAAAAGTGTTTGATCAATGCATCCTTCCAGTGCTTACGTATGGTGCAGAAACGTGGACTTCAACTAAAAGAGACATACAAAGGCTGCAGACAACTCAAAGAAGCATGGAGAGGTGCATGATTGGTGTAACCAGGAGAGATAAGAAGAGGAACTCGTGGATCCGAAAAATGACAAGAGTGGAAGACATTATGATCAGAGTTAAATCCCTGAAATGGCAATGGGCTGGACATACTGCCAGAAGGACAGATCATCAATGGACAGCCGAAATTTTAGATTGGATTCCAAGGGACAGGAAAAAACCCAGAAGAAGACCACATGGGAGATGGGTGGATGAAATTCGAAAGTGTGCAGGGGTGACATGGAGGAGACTGGCACTAGACAGACCGTTGTAGAGGAAACTTGGGGAGACCTTCGTCCAGTAGTGGATTGATAATGATGATGATGATGATATATACTTAAGAGCAGAGCCGAAAACATAAGAAAAACACTTCAGAATTTAAAACGAAAGTTGCAAAAAACCTGAAGATCAAAACGTGCAACGCAGCAGTTATGAAAATTCAGAATTCACATTCTTTGAAGAAGAGACTGAAGCAAAAAAATGTTTTTGACTCATACCAAGTACAACATAGAAAAGGTTATATATTAACCGGTGTGAGTAAAAAGAAAAATAATAATAGAAAAACAGAATGTAGAAAGTGTCGAGAATACCGAGCCTTGGCTTTATCAAGGACCAGCAAAACTCTGCATTTTCTCACTTCCACAAAGACCTATTTGGAAATGGGTTTCTGCAAAGCCATAGATGCAAGTAATAAGCCCACCAAAAAATTAAAAAAATATATATATGTATGTCATAACCTCCACAGAGTTGCATGACAAAGCTTTAGTTAACATTTTAGCATGCATCCATAACTTTCCTGGCCCAACCCATGCTCTTCATCTGTTACTAATAAACAGAAAGATGATTATAGAAAACTCAAGTTGTACGAGTGACATAATGAATCAGAAGTAATGTTCAGCAATAACACATTGCCAAGTTACTTAGTCGCCTAAGAGAGAATTTAAACCTGAATAGCAATACTAAAGTACTACAAATTCTTAAACATTGCAATAAAAAAAGGAAATATTATTTTTTTTTCTAAAGCACAGATTCCTGAAAGAAAACTGGATTACAAAACCCCCTACTCCACAACTTCTGACAACACAAAAACGAGAATAAAATAAAGACAATAATAAACTAAAGAAATGCTTTGTGAAGGTTATATGACATAAACAATTAGTTGCAATATGTACAAAGTATTTCAGAAGTGCTTTAAGTGCATAATTAAGTAGTTATTAAGATCTTTACTACATTGAAAGTACATCGTTGACTACAAGAACAAAAAACGGCCAGCTGCTTAGCCTAAGTGCCCTATAAAATGCGCAAAGTTACCAAGAAAAGAGAGAGTTAAAATCCGCAAAAATGCTTAAAGCAAAAAAAAAAAAAGAAGAAATGTTTAAAAAGTTTAAACATTGAACTTGGAAAACCCAAAACCTAAAGACAATGAAGAGAGCTTACCTCTTATGCAACTTAACTTCCTCCACTCTTGAAGAAACATGGCCGACCTTTTACCCCAAACTTTCATTCAACCCTGCCACTCCCTAGTCGCTGGGGGCAGTGTGGGTGGGACTGAAGGCCTCCACTCACTGAAAAAAATCCTACTCGCAGGAGATTTTAACTAAAGAAAAATATAATTAAGAATGTGGACCTGTTTGATCAGAAAGAGCAGAATTAACTCTACAGAATACATGAGAAATATTATGAAATACACAAGTTGTGTATTTAATAACCTTTGCATGTATTTAATCACCTTGGTGAGCTTCTATAGACTATTCAGAATCCTATTAATTTTAATGTTAGTTTTACTATTTTTAGTATAGCTATTCTAGTGAGTGAATAACTAGTTTTCTTTTATATTTATTTTTATTTTATTTTATAAACAGATTTTTAAGTTTTTATAAGGATTTTGTCTATATTATTTATTTTTTTATTTTTAATAGGACCTTCTCATCCATAGCACTAAGGTTCCTTTTTGTAGTTAATATACATCCTCTAGACCAACTTCCAAAAAAGGCTTTCATTGGTTAGAATCATATTATTAACTGTGTAGAAAATTAAAGCAGATCTGCCAACCTTACTCTATTATTCAGAATAATTGTTGTTAAAGTTCTTTTGATGAAAGAAGTAGGAATTTTGTTCTCTAGAAAACTGTCTAATAGTATGTTAATGTGGTTATTGAAGTCCAAATTGTTTCAGCAAATTCTTGAAATTCTAAGCACCTGAGAAATTAGTACATTCTCAATAACTTTGGTTGATATGTTATTATTCCAGTGTAGATATTTAATTACTTTGAAAGGAAAATTAACTCTTTTATCAAAGAGGCTAATGGACGGGTTACCTCTGTTAAGTTTAATGCTTAAGTCTAGGAACTCTAGTTCCTGATTACTTTGGTTGGTTTTACATAAGTTAAGAGAGCTAGGATAGATATTATGAAAATCACTTTCTATTACTTCTGAATTATTTATACACAGCAGATCCTCAATATATCGAAAGGTGTAAAGGTAGTTATCGGAGCAAGTGGAGTGATTTTTAATGAATTTATATTCCTTAAAGAACAGGAATAGATTTGCAATACTTGTGGATGTAGACGTTCCCATAGGGCGTTTACTTGCTTATGGAGAGTATTATTATATAAGATATGGTTATTTTTTATGCAGCAATTGAGATAAGAGTTCCAGGCTCCTACATTAACAAATTGGTTAAGTTTAAATTCTGCATACAGCTCTTTAAAGGTTGTGATTATATATGATAGAGGCAGATTAGGATATAGGTTCTCAAAATCATAACTATTAATATCTAAGGAATTTACTTCGAGTATAGTGGAAATTACTTCTGCATTATTATTAATTATCCAAAAATCTCTGTACTTCAAATTAGTACAGTTACTAATGTGTTTCAAGACCTTCTTCAAGATGTCTTCAAAAGCTAGATCAATTTTCTTTTTATGACTCCTAACTCCACTAGCTATGAATCTGAACTTCACTGGATCTTTATGAAACTTAACAGTTGCAAAAAGAAAGGGAAATTCAGGCTCATGTCTTCTCATTTGTGGAATTTTAAGTTTCTTGAAGAATGCCTTAAAACGATTTTCTAACTGCTTGGTAGAATAACTTATGGGCTAGTGGCGTTCTAAGGACGATGAAAGGATTGGAGGTCAACTCAGATCATTTAAGTCCTCCCGCTTGGTTAGGCTAGCACCCTTTCCCATAGTGTATGAACTTGCTGGCAAAGTTAATCTAAAGTTATGAAATGACAAACGTTGTTTGACATGTAAATCTTCGGATCCTAACCTGTATTCTTCTATTGCGGATAATTGCTCCAACAAGTTTTGCAAAGCCTACAATACCTTTTATAAGCTCGCCTGTACTATCTGCAGCCTTAGCTATATTGGCCAAAGCAAAAATCCACTTCATCTTAGGATAAATGGTCACAGGTCTCTATTTAACAAGTTTTCTACTTCTGGTGTGAACCCCTCCACTAATAATCATGGTTTTGACAAAGTGAAAATAGAGGTACTGCATATTATCCCTGACCTCTATGCTCGACTTGAAACTGGATCCCTTGAAATTTTGCAGCATCAGTCTCTTTATCCCTATGGTCTTAATTCCACTCTTTCTGACAATAAGCATAATCCGCATAAATTTTCTATATGTGAACTCTTCTTTCTTGTTACCAACATGAGCTGCACTAGAGGTAATAGAGGACAGAGGTTATTTCGCACTTCAAGCAAGGTTGATTTTGCTAACCTGCAAATAACTCTGGAAAGTTTTAAAAATGATACTAGTTTTGTTAAAAATACTTACAAAATTCTTAAGTCCTTCAAGCACTCTGCCCTTAAAAGTGTTTTTCAAATTCTGGAAAGAAACAGCTAACCATGTTGATAAGCATGTTTTTGCTTTGGTTCTAGACATTCTTAAGCATATTCTTAAAGATAAAATTTCTCTTAAAGAAATTTCCAGTAATTTTGTGACCATCAGGTTTCTAAATAAAACCTATGATCATCTCAATGTTAGGAAGCTGTTCTACAATAATGCAATTTTTTTTCCCATCCACAGGCACCAGTCTATTGTAAGTTTTAAATATGTTAAGACCTTAGGGTCAATAGTTAAAAACTACAAACTTAATTATTCGAGTTCCATACCTGTAGTTACTGCATGTTCTTGTGATGAACATAAATACACAGTTCACTATGATACAGTGCCTAGAAGAATTAGTGTGTCGTGCTCACAGAAAAACTTGCTGCCCGCAATCATGAAAGCGGTAGATGGCGCTGCCATCGGATGTCACGTCGCTTTTCAGGGAGGAAGGACGACTAAAACGCACGTCTTTCTATGACACACACCCAGCTCGTCAGTATTATGTGTACTGCTGGAACAATATTTTATAAGCAGATAACTTAAGTATATACGAAATAATCGACACACCTCTTTCACACACACCCCCACACCCCCCGAAAAAAAAAAAAAGAACGAACAGGGTGCTCAAGATTCATTAATAAGGGTATCGTAGTTTAAGTTAAGCTTAGAATTGTGCTAACGTCAACATTAATGTTAGATATTTCGGAAGTTTTAGACTCATACATGGGTTACATTATGCAAAAACACTGGCGACCAATATGTAGTTTACAATCACTGAAACATCAACTTACAGTATAAGTAAAAATTAAAAAAAAAGAAAATGTTTTGCTCTTCAAAACCTTACCGGAAAAAAAAAGGGGGAAATATTTTCTCAATGAGACATCGGCTTTATAATTTGCATGCCAATAATCCAATTAGGTCTTGAAATTCAGTAACCTAAAAACTTTATAAATTATTTAATAATGCACTTCATTTTTCAGCAATGAGTGACTAAATTTCTTCGTAAGAACATGGGATCAAAATAAATATTGAAACTTAATGCTTTCCATTTAGTTGGCTTTGAAAATAAGCCTTTTAATGAGTTGAAAATAGAATACAACAAATGCGATTACTATTTTTAAAATTGGTCTATTTTCTAATAATATACCAACTGTAATCCATTTATAAAAATCATTCCTAAAAAACTTTGCCTGTGATATGATGAACAAAAACTGAATGTATATGATGACATTCTTTTAAAGAAAATTAATTATAACATTTTTCTTCACTTTTTCTTCACCTTATAATAATTATGTGATTAAATTTGCTATTCAAATGGGTTTGCAGTGAAGAGAGGAAAATTCTTTTGCACCTTAAGTAGAAAGTTTAATAAGGTAAAAATTAAAAAGTGGGTGTTCATGGAGTCTGTCTAAATGGGATAATTCTATGCAGTTCCTGTAAACTATTTTTACCCTTAAAAAAAGGAAATTATTAATGTAGCATACACACAGGCGTGACGTGGGGAAGAAACAGTAGGGCATGTCCTCCCCCCCCCCCCTGAAAATTGGAAAAACTAATTAGTCGTTCGCCTTTTAAATGTCTTTTAAATTTTGGAAAATAGTAGGTATGGCGTCAGGCTTGAGTAATGGTTTGTCTCGGCATGTTAGAACTTCCTTACCTTGAATAGTGCAACGATAATGCATCTCCGTACAACACAACTTTCATCAAGTTTCTTATCAGCTCTGGGAATTGCCTTATCCCATTTGCTCAACATATCAGGAATTTTGGGGACAGCAAAGAGTGATATTTTATTTTTGCAGGATTTATAGCCAGTATTACATCCCGGCACAAAACAGCTGCTTCGCCTTTTCCGTTTTCTATGTTTTTTATTTTTTGTTAATACAGAATTTCCCAGTCCTTTCATAGCTGACATTATTTCCCTATGATCTTATAACTGTCGCAGTCGATTTCAGTACTGCACTTAAGTTCAACCACACAGTAGGTTTAACGCATGACCAGTGTTCCTTTCAGGACTTTTTGGCGGGGGGGGGGAATGGAACCTTAGAGGGGGCAAGTTTTCCATTTGCTATATATATAATTTTAACTACTATATTTACATCATCATCATCATCATCATCATCATTGTCAACCATTATCAATCCACTGCTGGACGAAGGTCTCCCCAAGTTTCCTCTACAACGGTCTGTCTTGTGCCAGTCTCCTCCATGTCACTCCCGCATATTTTCGAATTTCATCCACCCATCTCCCATGTGGTCTTTTTCTGGGTCTTTTCCTGTTCCTTGGAATCCAATCTAAAATTTCGGCTGTCCATCTATGGTCTGTCCTTCTGGCAGTATGTCCAGCCCATTGCCATTTCAGGGATTTAACTCTGATCATGATGTGTTCCACTCTTGTCATTTTTCGGATCCACGAGTTCCTCTTCTTATCTCTCCTGGTTACACCAAGCATGCACCGCTCCATGCTTCTTTGAGTTGTCTGCAGCCTTTGTATGTCTCTTTTAGTTAAGGTCCACGTCTCTGCGCCATACGTAAGCACTGTGGAAGGATGCATTGATCAAACACTTTCTTTTAAGACATAATGGCATATTGCTCTTGAAAATTATGCTGTTTCTTCCAAAAGCTCTCCAGGCAAGTTTTGTACGCCGATTAATTTCTTCATCAATGTGACCCTCACTTGATATCTGCTGTCCAAGATAAACATACGTATCTGTTATCTCCAGTTTTTCTCGATCAATCGATAAATCTTCATTTCTTGTAAAAGCATTGAACATCACTTTTGTCTTCTGAAAGTTAATTTTTAATCCCACTTCTTTACTCTTGTCAGCAAGTTCCTGGATCATACTCTGCAGCTCTGATGGGGTAGTTGCAAAAATGACTACGTCATCAGCAAAACGAAGGTGGGTTAGATAATCTCCATTAATCTTTATCCCTTTGTTTTCCCAGTTCAGTGATTGAAAGACATTTTCCAATGTGGCATTAAAGAGCTTCGGAGATATGGTGTCACCTTGTCTCACTCCTTTTCCAATTTTTTTGTGTGTTGCATTTTCAAACAGCCGAATCTTTGCACTTGCATTTTCATAGATGTTATTAATAATATTAATGTATGCATCTTCAATACCGCAGGATTTCAGAGCTGTGGTAACTGCTGATGGTTTCACCGAATCAAAGGCTTTTTCATAATCGATAAAAGCCACGCACAATGGAAGTTCATATTCCCTCGCTCTTTCAATTAGTTCTCTCAGTACGTGGATATGATCTATTGTGCTGTAGCCACTCCTGAATCCAGCTTGTTCTCTTGGTTGAGCCATGTCTAGTGTTACCTTCAAGCGGTGTGAAAGAACTTTAGTGAAGATTTTATGAACCACTGATAGGAGGCTGATAGGTCTGTAGTTCCTGAGATCCTCAATGTCACCTTTTTTATGTAGCAGGATCATTGTAGCATTGTTCCAATCCTCAGGAATCTTCCCTTCATTAAGGCATCGAGTGAAAATTTGGGCGAGTACTGTTTCAATTTCTCCACTTGCTTCTTGCATGATGTCTACAGTAATTCCGTCTTCTCCTGGAGCTTTCCCCCGCTTCATGTTCTTGATTGCATGAGCGACTTCTGCTGGGAGGACTGGAAGAACTCTGGTACCTTTCACGATGTCTGGAGTACATGTATCATCCCTTTCATATAATTTGGAGTAGAAATCTTTCACTCTTGTCAAAATTTCTGCCTCGTTTTCTTGTTATAGAACCATCTTCTTTTCTTAGAGCCATAATCTGTTTTCTTCCCTTACTGAGATGTCCCTTTGCTATCTTTAGGCTTTGGTTGTTTTCAATTGCTTTCCTCACTAGCTCACAGTTGAATTTCCTTACGTCTTCAGTGATGCTTTTTCGTGCTGTCTTGCATAGCTCTATATATTCCACTTTGGAAGTCACATCTTCTTTAGTTGTCCTCATCTCTCTTCTTTTTTGCATCAACATTTTGGTTTTTCCTGATAATTTGTTCACATGCAACTTGTTCTTAGACCCAGCTAATTTTGTTGCTGTTTCCATAAGAGCTTTGGTTACTTTTCTGTTAACTTCCGAAATATCCACTTCTCCCGATGTTAGGCCTTCTAAAGCAGAAGAAGGCCTAACATCGGAAGATATTTACATATATAGAAGTAATTACTATATATCCAGCACAGGGGTGCATTTAGAGGGGCATTGCCCCCCCCCGTAAAAATGTTTAATTTTTTAATTTTTTTTTTTGGTTAAAATGCGACTTACATTGGAAAAAACTGCCTTAATTTTATAAAAATGTATCAACTATGCTCTAATTTTTCATTAACTTTAATTTTTTCCAGATGGTGGATTTCAAAAACTTCCTTTCCCCGAAGAGAAATTCTATATACATCCCTGTTATAGTAATTACTTCTTCAAACATTTCAGGAATAACAAACTTTTTGCAGCTAAAGGATGGGTGGGTGGGGGGGGGGGAGGTCCGCAGGCTTGAAATTTTTATCAATTAAAATGCGTTCAACGCACTCTTGATCCTGAATCTCGATTTTCAGACAATTAGATATGATTAGTCTACTTATTATATTTTGAAGAATATCATGTGTCGCAATACACTTTTTAATAAAATAAACTATAACTAGTACCATTTTAATAAATATTTAAAAAAAGTATAATTGGAGAAATATTTGTAGCATAAAAAGAAACAAACCTTCCTTTTTCATCATAGCCTGAATTTATTAAAATTTGGTTTGGTAACCTAAAATGTCTCCGGGGGCGAATGGTTGTTTCCGGGAGGGCTTCGCCCCCGTGGATGTATGCCTGAAAGAAACACTGCGCGTGACAGCCAATACTTGATCAACTTCTACATCTTCACGAAAAAAAAGTTACTAATTTCGGAAATAAATTTTGTTATAAACAATCCACAGTTGAATAAAACTAGCACACTAACACCCGAATAAGCCTATTGCGTTTAAGTGATCAACTGTTGAATTACCTAGCGTATTACTGTTATGATCGAGCTACAACGAATTAGCAAAGATACTGCCAAAAAGATTTCCCTCCACTAACCTTTGTTTTGGGAAAATTTGAAGTTTCGTAAGGCAGCAAATCCTTGGCAAACAAACTTCCCACCATTGAATAGCATGGAGCCGATGAAGCATCCTAACGTAACTTCCGATGCCAGCGCCCTCTGTCATTTCATGACGATTGGTCACAAAACCGTGAGGGACATCTTAGGGAGCATGTCACACTAATTCTTCTAGGCACTATAACTATGATAAGAATTAAAAGCATATTATCACTGGTAACATAAGTTTTGTTGAAAATGACAAGCTTAGGAATTTATTAGAGTATGGTTCTAAATTTAGACCTTCCTTCCAAATCTCCAAAGAGAGGATTCTTGAGAGCTTCACTCAAGATGTTAATAGGTACATTATAAAAACCAGTTTAACATACAATCAGCCTATTGAGGCCTTCGCAGAATGGAAATATAATGTAATCAATAGCTTCACTAATGAGTTGGCAGGTCTTGATTTTTGTTCTGATAGAAATCTTTTTCTCTGGAGATGCTAAAAGGTCGCTCTCCAAACTACAAGACCTTTTTATTTTTACCACTACGAATAAAGCTAGCAATAATTTTGCAATTATCTGTAAGAAACTCTATTTTGAATTGTTAACTGTGGAACACAATAATAGAGTAACCTAGAGCCCGTAAGTTATTCTACCAAGCAGTTAGAACATCGTTTTAAGGCATTCTTCAAGAAACTTAAAATTCCACAAATAAGAAGACATGAGCCTGAATTTCCCTTTCTTTTTGCAACTGTTAAGTTTCATAAAGATCCAGTGAAGTTCAGATTCATAGCTAGTGGAGTTAGGAGTCATAAAAAGAAAATTGATCTAGCTTTTGAAGACATCTTGAAGAAGGTCTTGGAACATGTTAGTAACTGTACTAATTTGAAGTACAGAGATTTATGGATAATTAATAATAATGCAGAAGTAATTTCCACTATACTTGAAGTAAATCCCTTAGATATTAATAGTTATGATTTTGAGAACCTGTATCCTAATCTGCCTCTATCATATATAATCACTACCTTTAAAGAGCTGTATGCAGAATTTAAACTTAACCAATTTGTTAATGTAGGAGCCTGGAACTCTTATCTCAATTGCTGCATAAAAAATAACCATATCTTATATAATAATACTCTCCATAAGCAAGTAAACGCCCTATGGGAACGTCTACATCCACAAGTATTGCAAATCTATTCCTGTTCTTTAAGGAATATAAATTCATTAAAAATCACTCCACTTGCTCCGATAACTACCTTTACACCTATCGATGTATTGAGGATCTGCTGTGTATAAATAATTCAGAAGTAATAGAAAGTGATTTTCATAATATCTATCCTAGCTCTCTTAACTTATGTAAAACCAACCACAGTAATCAGGAACTAGAGTTCCTAGACTTAAGCATTAAACTTAACAGAGGTAACCCGTCCATTAGCCTCTTTGATAAAAGAGTTAATTTTCCTTTCAAAGTAATTAAATATCTACACTGGAACAATAACATCTCAACCGAAGTAATTGAGAATGTACTAATTTCTCAGGTACTTAGAATATCAAGAATTTGCAGCAACAATTTGGACTTCAATAACCACATTAGAATACTATTAAACAGTTTTCTAGAAAACAAAATTCCTACTTCTTTCATCAAAAGAACTTTAACAACAATTATTCTGAATAATAGAGTAAGGTTGGCAGATCTGCTTTAATTTCCTACACAGTTAATAATATGATTCTGACCAATGAAAGCCTTTTTTGGAAGTTGGTCTAGAGGATGTATATTAACTACAAAAAGGAACCTTAGTGCTATGGATGAGAAGGTCCTATTAAAAATAAAAAATTAAATAATATAGACAAAATCACAAAAGAAACTTAAAAATCTGTTTATAAAATAAAATGAAAATAAATATAAAAGAAAACTAGTTATTCACTCACTAGAATAGCTATACTAAAAATAGTAAAACTAACATTAAAATTAATGGGATTCTGAATAGTCTATAGAAGCTCACCAAGGTGATTAAATACATGCAAAGGTTATTAAATACACTACTTGTGTATTTCATAATATTTCTCATGTATTCTGGAGAGTTAATTCTGCTCTTTCTGATCAAACAGGTCCACATTCTTAATAATATTTTTCCTTAGTTAAAATATCCGCGAGTAGGATTTTTTTCAGTGTGTGGAGGCCTTCAGCCCCACCCACACTGCCCCCCAGCGACTAGGGAGTGGCAGGGGTGAATGAAAGTTTGGGGTAAAAGGTCGGCCATGTTTCTTCAAGAGTGAAGGAAGTTAAGTTGCATAAGAGGTAAGCTCTCTTCATTGTCTTTAGGTTTTGGGTTTTCCAAGTTCAATGTTTGAACTTTTTAAACATTTCTTCTTTTTTTTTTTTTGCTTTAAGCATTTAGGCACTGGTAAGTCTATTAACTTTTTTGCGGATTTTAACTCTCACTTTTCTTGGTAACTTTGCGCGTTTTATAGGGCACTTAGGCTAAGCAGCTGGCCGTTTTTTTTTTTTTTGTTCTTGTAGTCAACAATGTGTTTTCAATGTCGTTAAGATCTTAATAACTACTTAATTATGCACTTAAAGCACTTCTGAAATACTTTGTACATATTGCAACCAATTGTTTTTGTCATATAACCTTCACAAAGCATTTCTTTAGTTTATTATTGTCTTTATTTTATTCTCGTTTTTGTGTTGTCAGAAGTTGTGGAGTAGGGGCGGTTTGTAATCCAGTTTTCTTCCAGGAATCTGTGCTTTAGAAAAAAATTAATATTTCCTTTTTTTATTGCAATGTTTAAGAATTTGTAGTACTTTAGTATTGCTATTCAGGTTTAAATTCTCTCTTAGGCGACTAAGTAACTTGGCAATGTGTTATTGCTGAACATTACTTCTGATTCATTATGTCACTCTGACAACTTGAGTTTTCTATAATCATCTTTCTGTTTATTAGTAACAGATGAAGAGCATGGGTTGGGCCAGGAAAGTTATAGATGCATGCTAAAATGTTAACTAAAGCTTCGTCATACAACTCTGTGGACGTTATGACATATATATATATTTTTTTAATTTTTTGGTGGGTTTATTACTTGCATCTATGGCTTTACAGAAACCCATTTCCAAATAGGTCTTTGTGGAAGTGAGAAAATGCAGAGTTTTGCTGGTCCTTGATAAAGCCAAGGCTCGGTATTCTCGACACTTTCTACATTCTGTTTTTCTATTATTTTTTTTTTCTCTTTTTACTCACACCGGTCAATATATATATATATATATATACGGGATGTAAGGTCAGGTGATGCGTAACATCACAGCCTCTCCTTGACAAATGTCAACCCCGCCTTCTCGTGGTGCATCCTGTTCCTACTAAAGGGGCTCTGACGACCGCCAATAGCGGTATAACTATACCATCGGGATTAGAGGAAATTCTATCCCACACTCACCAACCCGCTTGGCCAGCATGGTGAGTTATGGCCAAACCCCTCCAAAATGACTCCACAACTTAAATCTTGGCCCTCAGTCTCCGGCAGCTGGAATGTACCTGGCCAAGGCAGCGGCCAGTGCGACATGAAGGCAGAGGGTGCTAAGAATCCCCGGAGGACCGGACTAGGCTGCCATCTGATGCTGACCTTGGCAACGTACAATTGACGCTCCCTATCTTCTGATTCAAGGCTTCTTGAATTGGAAGAGGAACTACAAAGGATCAAGTGGGACATCGTGGGGCTAAGTGAGGTAAGGAGAAAAGGAGATCTCATCGAACTGAAAAGTGGACATCTCTTCTACTATCGTGGGACAGATACTGGCAGAACTAGTGGTGTTGGATTTATAATAAACAAGAAACTGAAGGATAAAGTTGTAGAAGTTGAAAGTTCCTCTAACAGAGCTGCACGGCTTGTTATCCAACTCTCGAAAAGATACCAGGCTCAGATTATTCAAACTTATGCACCCACCACAAGTCATCCTGAAGAAGAAATTGAAGAATTTTATGAGGAAATTTGTCATCTAAATAATAAAGGTAAGCAGCACTTAAAGATAATTATATGCGATTTCAATGCAAAAATAGGGCAACGGCAACAGAATGAAACTTCAGTAGGTAAATTCGGTCACGGCAACAGAAACCAGCGTGGAAATACTCTCGTTGAGTTTGCAGAGGCAGAAGGGTTTTTCATCTTGAACTCCTTCTTCAAGAAAAAGCCACACAGGAAATGGACATGGAGACATCCAAATGGGACGACAAGTGAAATTGATTTTATTATGTGTAACAAAAAATTCGTCATAGAAGACTGCAGTGTGCTAAACAAGTTCAACACAGGTAGTGACCATAGATTGGTGAGATGTAAGATGCACCTCAACACTAAACTTGAACGTGGCAAGCTTATAAGACAAACAAAATCTATTGACATAACCAACCTTAAAAAACACCATAATACCTTCAAGTTGGAACTGAAGAACAGGTTCTCTGCTTTAGAAGGCCTAACATCGGAAGAAGTGGACATCTCTGAAGTTAACAGAAAAGTAACCAAAGCTCTTATGGAAACAGCAACAAAATTAGCTGGGTCTAAGAACAAGTTGCATGTAAACAAATTATCAGGAAAAACAAAAATGTTGATGCAAAAAAGAAGAGAGATGAGGACAACTAAAGAAGATGTGACTTCCAAAGTATAATATATAGAGCTATGCAAGACAGTACGAAAAAGTATCACTGAAGACGTAAGAAAATCCAACTGTGAACTAGTGAGGAAAGCAATTGAAAACAACCAAAGCCTAAAGATAGCAAAGGGACATCTCAGTAAGGGAAGAAAACAGATTATGGCACTGAGAAAAGAAGATGGTTCTGTAACAAGAAATAGAGGCGAAATTTTGACAAGAGTGAAAGATTTCTACTCCAAATTATATGAAAGGGATGATACATGCACTCCAGACATCATGAAAGATACCAGTACCAGAGTTCCTCCAGTCCTTCCAGCAGAAGTTGCACATGCAATCAAGAACATGAAGCGGGGAAAAGCTCCAGGAGAAGATGGAATTACTGTAGACATCATAAAAGAAGCAAGTGGAGAAATCGAAACAGTACTCGCCCAAATTTTCACTCGATGCCTTAATGAAGGAAAGATTCCTGAGGATTGGAACACCGCTACAATGATCCTGCTACATAAGAAAGGTGACATTGAGGATCTCGGAAACTACAGACCTATCAGCCTCCTATCAGTAGTTTATAAAATCTTCACTAAAGTTCTTTCACACCGCTTGAAGGTAACACTGGACATGGCTCAACCAAGAGAACAAGCTGGATTCAGGAGTGGCTACAGCACAATAGATCATATCCATGTGCTGAGAGAACTAATTGAAAGGGCGAGGGAATATGAACTTCCATTGTGCATGGCTTTTATCGATTATGAAAAAGCCTTTGATTCGGTGAAACCATCAGCAGTTACAATGGCTCTGAAAACCTGCGGTATTGAAGATGCATACATTAATATTATTAATAACATCTATGAAAATGCAAGTGCAAAGATTAGGCTGTTTGAAAATACAACACACATAAAAATTGGAAAGGGAGTGAGACAAGGTGACACCATATCTCCGAAGCTCTTTAATGCCACAGTGGAGGGTGTTTTTTAGTCACTGAGCTGGGAAAACAAAGGGATAAAGATTAATGGAGATTATCTAACCCACCTTCGTTTTGCTGATGACGTAGTCATTTTTGCAACTAGCCCATCAGAGCTGCAGAGTATGATCCAGGAACGTGCTGACAAGAGTAAAGAAGTGGGATTAGCAGAAGACAAAAGTGATGTTCAATGCTTTTACAAGAAATGAAGATTTATCGATTGATGGAGAAAAGCTGGAGATAACAGACACGTACGTTTATCTTGGACAGCAGATATCAAGTGAGGGTCACATTGGTGAAGAAATTAATCGGCGTACAAAACTTGCCTGGAGAACTTTTGGAAGAAACAGCATAATTTTCAAGAGCAATATGCCATTTTGTCTTAAAAGAAAAGTGTTTGATCAATGCATTCTTCCAGTGCTTACGTATGGTGCAGAGACGTGGACCTTAACTAAAAGAGACATACAAAGGCTGCAGACAACTCAAAGAAGCATGGAGAGGTGCAAGCTTGGTGTAACCAGGAGAGATAAGAAGCGAAACTCGTGGATCCGAAAAATGACAAGAGTGGAGGACATCATGATCAGAGTTAAATCCCTGAAATGGCAATGGGCTGGACATACTGCCAGAAGGACAGATCATCGACGGACAGCCGAAATTTTAGATTGGATCCCAAATACAGGAAAAGACCCTGAAGAAGACCACATGGGAGATGGGTGGATGAAATTCGAAAGTATGCAGGGGTGACATGGAGGAGACTGGCACAAGACAGACCGTTGTGGAGGAAACTAGGGGAGACCTTCATCCAGCAGTGGATTAATAATGGTTGACAATGATGATGATGATGATATATATACACACACACTGGCGGAAAGTGAAAAAAGAACACCAAGAAGGAATTGGCAGACGATCATGAAATTTACATATGCTAATAGGGTCGAATTTACGTATGTGTGATGTTAATTTCGGGACCAACCGGTGAGCGCTTACGCCACAGCACGGCATTATATGCAAATTATCGTCGGTGGTATTTAAGGAGTACGGCGAAGTGAATGTAATCAGTCATCGGCGTACGCACATGTGCGAAGACCCTGAAGAAGCTGCAATGCTTGGACATGGAAGACGTGTACGATTTCAGCAGTTATCGGACTTTGAGCGAGGTCGTCTAGTCGGACTCCGCGAGGCCGGGTGGTCGTATCGTCGTATTGCGGAGCAAATTGGATGGGAAGTATCGGTGGTGGTACTACAGTGGCGTAGATGGTCCGAGGAACATTCCCTCACGAGAAGACGTGGAACCGGGAGTCACAGACGGACTGATGAGCGGACCGATCGACGCATAAGAGCGGTGTTGTCAAGCAGAACATCCACTGCGACGCAAATCCGAGTTGCCGTTGCACCTGAGGTGACTGTGCGAACAATCCGCAACCGTCTACTGGATGCCGGACTACATGCACGTGTGCGTCTGGCATGTGTACCTCTGACTCCAGCCCACCGTCAGGAACGGCTGCAGTGGTGTCGCCAACATCTGCACTGGAGAACGCAATGGCAATCTGTCTTGTTCAGCGATGAAAGCAGATTCTGCTTGGGAGCCTCCGATGGCCGTATGCATGTTCGCAGATGCACAGGGGAGGGTCTCCACCCTTCTTGCATCCACCAGTGACACACAGGGCCTACACCTGGTCTCCTGGTGTGGGGAGCGATCAGCTATCACTCCCTTGCACAACTAGTGTTTGTACCGGGTACGTTAAACAGCACCTCCTACATCAACAACATCATTGAACCCGTTGTTGTGCTATTTGTAAGGCTGGTCCATCGTGGTGTTTTCCAGCAAGATAACGCACGCCCACACACGGCACGTGCAACGCAACATGCACTTCAGTGTGTGAGACAACTTCCGTGGCCTGCACGTTCACCGGATTTGTCCCCCATTGAGCACGTGTGGGATTTTATGGGACAACGACTTATCCGGTCTCCACAGCCAGCCACGACCATCCCCGATTTACGCGTCCAGGTTGAGGATGCTTGGAACGCAATACCCCAAACTTACATCCAACATCTGTACGACAGACTCCATGCCAGAATTGCACAGTGTGACGCAGTTCAACCTCGTACTAACCATGTTACATGGAAATGTTATTTTTCAGTTTACCAGCAAATACAGCAAATATATATATATCATCATCATCATTGTCAACCATTATCAATCCACTGCTGGACGAAGGTCGCCCCAAGTTTCCTCCACAACGGTCTGTCTTGTGCCAGTCTCCTCCATGTCACTCCCGCATACTTTCGAATTTCATCCACCCATCTTCCATGTGGTCTTCTTCTGGGTCTTTTCCGGTCCCTTGGAATCCAATCTAAAATTTCGGCTGTCCATCGATGGTCTGTTCTTCTGGCAGTATGTCCTGCCATTTCAGGGATTTAACTCTGATCATGATGTCTTCCACTCTTGTCATTTTTTGGATCCACGTGCTCCTCTTCTTATCTCTCCTGGTTACACCAAGCATGCACCTCTCCATGCTGCTTTGAGTTGTCTGCAGCCTTTGTATGTCTCTTTTAGCTAAGGACCACGTCTCTGCACCATACGTAAGCACTGGAAAGATGCATTGATCAAACACTTTTCTTTTAAGACATAATGGCATATTGCTCTTGAAAATTATGCTGTTTCTTCCAAAAGCTCTCCAGGCAAGTTTTGTACGCCGATTAATTTCTTCACCAATGTGACCCTCATTTGATATCTGCTGTCCAAGATAAACGTACGTGTCTGTTATCTCCAGCTTTTCTCCATCAATCGATAAATCTTCATTTCTTGTAAAAGCATTGTACATCACTTTTGTCTTCTGAAAGTTCATTTTTAATCCCACTTCTTTACTCTTGTCAGCAAGTTCCTGGATCATACTCTGTAGCTCTGATGGGGTAGTTGCAAAAATGACTATGTCATCAGCAAAACGAAGGTGGGTTAGATAATCTCCATTAATCTTTATCCCTTTGTTTTCCCAGTTCAGTGATTGAAAGACATTTTCCAATGTGGCATTAAAGAGCTTCGGAGATATGCTGTCACCTTGTCTCACTCCTTTTCCAATTTTTATGTGTGTAGTATTTTCAACCAGCCGAATCTTTGCACTTGCATTTTCATAGATGTTATTAATAATATTAATGTATGCATCTTCAATACCGCAGGATTTCAGAGCCATTGCAACTGCTGATGGTTTCACCGAATCAAAGGCTTTTTCATAATCGATAAAAGCCATGCACAATGGAAGCTCATATTCCCTCGCTCTTTCAATTAGTTCTCTCAGTACGTGGATATGATCTGTTGTGCTGTAGCCACTCCTGAATCCAGCTTGTTCTCTCGGTTGAGCCATGTCCAGTGTCACCTTCAAGCGGTGTGAAAGAACTTTAGTGAAGATTTTATAAACCACTGATAGGAGGCTGATAGGTCTGTAGTTCCTGAGATCATCAATGTCACCTTTTTTATGTAGCAAGATCATTGTAGCGTTGTTCCAGTCCTCAGGAATTTTCCCTTCATTAAGGCATCGAGTGAAAATTTGGGCGAGTACTGTTTCGATTTCTCCACTTGCTTCTTGTATGATGTCTACAGTAATTCGATCTTCTCTTGGAGCTTTTCCCCGCTTCATGTTCTTGATTGCATGTGCAACTTCTGCTGGGAGGACTGGAAGAACTCTGGTACTGGTACCTTTCATGATGTCTGGAGTACATGTATCATCCCTTTTATATAATTTGGAGTAGAAATCTTTCACTCTTGTCAAAATTTCTGCCTCTATTTCTTGTTACAGAACCATCTTCTTTTCTCAGTGCCATAATCTGTTTTTTCCCCTTACTGAGATGTCCCTTTGCTATCTTTAGGCTTTGGTTGTTTTCAATTGCTTTCCTTACTAGTTCACAGTTGAATTTCCTTACGTCTTCAGTGATACTTTTTCGTACTGTCTTGCATAGCTCTATATATTCCACTTTGGAAGTCACATCTTCTTTAGTTGTCCTCATCACTCTTCTTTTTTGCATCAACATTTTGGTTTTTCCTGATAATTTGTTCACATGCAATTTGTTCTTAGACCCAGCTAATTTTGTTGCTGTTTCCATAAGAGCTTTGGTTACTTTTCTGTTAACTTCAGAAATATCCACTTCTTCCGATGTTAGGCCTTTTAAAGCAGAGAATCTGTTCTTCAGTTCCAATTTGAAGGTATTATGGTGTTTTTTAAGGTTGGTTATGTCAATACATTTTGTTTGTCTTATGAGCTTGCTACGTTCGAGTTTAGTGTTGAGGTGCATCTTACATCTCACCAATCTATGGTCACTGCCTGTGTTGAACTTGTTTAGCACACTGCAGTCTTCTATGACGAATTTTTTGTTACACATAATAAAATCAATTTCACTTGTCGTCCCATTTGGATGTCTCCATGTCCATTTCCTGTGTGGCTTTTTCTTGAAGAAGGAGTTCAAGATGAAAAACCCTTCTGCCTCTGCAAACTCTACGAGAGTATTTCCACGCTGGTTTCTGTTGCCATGACCGAATTTACCTACTGAAGTTTCATTCTGTTGCCGTTGCCCTATTTTTGCATTGAAATCTCCCATAATTATCTTCAAGTGCTGCTTACCTTTATTATTTAGATCACGAATTTCCTCATAAAATTCTTCAATTTCTTCTTCAGCATGACTTGTGGTGTGTGCATAAGTTTGAATAATCTGAGCCTGGTATCTTCTCGAGAGTTGTATAACGAGTCGTGCAGCTCTGTCAGAGGAACTTTCAACTTCTACAACTTTATCCTTCAGTTTCTTGTTTATTATAAATCCAACACCACTAGTTCTGCCAGTATCTGTCCCACGATAGTAGAAGAGATGTCCACTTTTCAGTTCAATGAGATCTTCTCCTTTTCTCCTTACCTCACTTAGCCCGACGATGTCCCACTTGATCCTTTGTAGTTCCTCTTCCAATTCAAGAAGCCTTGAAATAGGGAGCGTCCGTTGTACGTAGCCAAGGTCAGCATCAGATGGCAGCCTAGGCCTTCATGTCGCACTGGCCGCTGCCTTGGCCAGGTACATTCCAGCTGCCGGAGACTGAGGGCCAAGATTTAAGTTGTGGAGTCATTTTGGGGGGGGGGTTGGCCATAACTCACCACGCTGGCCAAGCGGGTTGGTGAGTGTATATATATATATATATCACAGTTCGACTGCAAAGAAGAAACAAATTTGTACATAAGCATCATGAATTTATGGAAAACCAGTGGAAAAAGTCACTATTGGTCACCTTTCTTGAGTTTTTGGTCACAATTTCAACTATTTTTAAGGTCATGAACTGTTGCAGGCCCTGAAGTTAGTTTGGAAATTTTGGCTTTTATCATATTTAGTGATAGTTGCTTTAAGAGATGAAATGCTGGTTATAGTTGAGTACCTCAAGGAAATGCATTAAACAAATGTGCAGTTTTCATTAATTTTGTTCTTCAAAATTTCTGAGGAAGTCCGTATATGTCCTGAGTGTGCCAAATTTTCCACGCTATGTTATTTCCTTCTAAGCTTTTTATGTTGATTTAGTTTTTTTATCTGTGCTTTGACACTTCCATGTTTAAAATTTTTTACTTTCTTTAAATATAGGACGATATATCACCAGTACCAGAAGCAATGATAGAGTAAGTGTGTTAACAGATGTTTATATTTTTTAAGTGTTGATGATGCGGATGATTTCTCCACATAATTTCAGTATAGTAATTCCAAAAACTGTGGTGCTGCTGTAAAGACTGACATTTATTGAAATTATGTAACTGTTATCAACATCTGCTCAATCAGATATTTAAAAATTGTTTGCATCAAGTAGCATGATCATGATACAAACAATATTTAAAATCGCTTGCATCATTGTGCATGGTCATTTCTTTCCTTTTCATTTTTTATTGTTAAGCAAAAAATTCGTTCAAAAAAAGTAAAATCAAGTGTAAATATTGCTCAAGTCTTGGGTATAATGAGCTCATCTTTCGATAAACAGATTGCAATTTAGTGTGTTTTGCAATTATCTTGAATCACACTGAATCTTTTGAAAAATTTGAAAGTAACAGAGATTATGATTGTTTAGCTGAAACTTAAAGGGAAAATTTGTATATGAGATAAACTGAAAAGGTTTTATCAGTTTTGATCTCCACATGATTACATTTTTTTGTCTTTGTCTTCTTATAAACGAATAGTTATACATCCTGACAGAATAACTGTGCAGCAGGAAAGACTGGAAAAATAATATCATCTTTGCTTTTCCTCCTTTATGCTAAAATGTAAGAATATAAAATTTAGTGAACAATAAAATGAAAGATAAGTGAAAAACTCAATCAACAGAGAGAAAGAGCTGTAAAGTGGAAAGAAAGAATTTCTGTCTTAAAGTATTAGTACTTCATTTGTGGGACAACTCTTGGAAGTGTGCAATGTTCAGAAATGTAATCTGCCCTTCCTTTTTATCTTCTTGTAATATAGGAAAAATGAGTCAAAGAAAAAATGATTTTACCTTCTGCTTAATGAATAAAACATTTTTTGTGTCTGTCTTCAAGAAAGACAATGTACAGTATATGGAAGTATGGCATCCAAAATTGACTGTCTGTGATGTTATTGTGAAATCGAAGCATGGTCGCCCCGGTGGTGCAGTGGCGAAGCGATGGCTTCTGATCATTCGTCGAAGATGGGTCCAGGCTCAAATCCTGGTGAGGCATGAATGTTGTGTTCGTCTTACGTCGCTGGCTCTCTCCCTTCCGTGGAACAAGTGGCCCTAAATTAGGAATGGGCAACTGCTTATAGCCCACTGAATTGCTCATCGTGGTCGTTAAACCTCCAGTCAAAAAATAATTATTTTACCACCACCTAACAGCAGGACAAAAAACCACAAAGGCTCAGACATATAACTAGAAGGTACTTAGTGTGGTATCACTGTCAGACATCACTGCACCAGCTTGTCAATTCATGAAGCTGAGGACAGCATACACAATCCAAAATCAGCAGTCAGTCATGTCTTCAAAACACCAGAGAACACTTTCAGTTGTCAGATGGGTTTGAGGTTTCTGAAATTATCCTATCTATATTAATTAAATTACTATGTCTGACTGTCTGTTGGTCACCTACAGAGGAAACTACTGAAAGTAGAGACATGAGATTTGGTATGCATGCAAGGTTAATTGCATATCTATTATTGAGATTTGGTATGCATACAACCAGTTTGTATATCTATTAATGAAAGTGTGGACACTGACAGGAAGAAAGCGATATATCTTCTGATTACAGTGTTTCTTTTAGTGTGCACTATTTTTGTATCTTTAAGAAAATTATAAGTTCTGGTATTATATCGCGTCGCATGAATGCTGTCTTAGCTCAAAAAGTTGGCACCTCTGTGTATAGCATTTATGTGAGTTTCATTATCATAACAATTCAACATTATAATAGTATCTAGTATAAAGAGCTTTTTTATTATGACAATATTTATTGTTTTATTCCATTTCATAATTTAATCAATTTTGTATTTTACATGCATTTCAGATGTACTCTTAACTGGCAAATAATTGGTAGGGGTTTTAATAATATTTTTTTTTTCTGAGTTTCCCAATTGTTTTCTCTAATGTGCAGAAAATGTTGGTCCCTAAAAGTCCCTTTTTTGAAAATTTTGGTCGCTCCCTTTTTTAATGAGGTTAAAGTGCTAAAAGCCCTGTGAGATAGATAATTTTTATGCTACACAATAATAAATATGGACAGGTTTCATGCTTATATGTTTTCTTATTGCATACACATTTTTGTGCTTCAACTATAAGCTTTTCTATAGGATCTTAGGATGCATTTGGAGTACAAAAAATGTCACGTCTGATTTCAGTTAGGATATGAATACACAAAGAAATAAGAATTTACTCCAAGGGCCCCTGGGCCTTTTTAAAATAACATTGTTTAGAAAGCTTTCTGTATAGGTTGCATTTCAGTACAAACAAAGTCACTTCTGCACTAATTGGGATTTGAATACACACCAAAATAAGCAATTTACACGAAGTCCTCATAAACCATTTTGGAAATAATACCTTTTTGAACGCACTCCCTGTAGGTTATTGAAGTACAAAAAATTACCATTTACTTTCAGTTGGGATTTAAATTCATACAATGAAATAAGCAATTTAGAAATTTATATCTTAATGTTTCTTGCAAATTGATTAAATAGTTCTCCGCCGAGTTTAGTGAATCAATAGTCTGGTAGTCATGCACCTTTTTGTCGTATCGCCCTTTTGTCGTATCACTCTTTAGTCATGCACCCTTTTATCATATGGCCTTTTTGTTGGATCACCCTTTTGTTGTGCGCCTTTTTGTCGTGCACTCTTTTGTTGCGTTGCCCTTTCATTGTGTAATCTTCTGGTAGTATCCCTACCCTTTCTCAGGACTGCACTACAGTAGGTGTTGCCATTCATTTGAAAGGTTGGAATTTAGCTAACGAATGGCAATACATACTATTGTGTAGTCCTGAGGAAGGGTAGGGGTGCTACCTGAAAATTTGACTGTAAGTAATTTCCATTTATTCTTAAGTGAAACCCAAAATTTAATGAAATTTATAGTGTCTTTTTATCAATGCTAAACAAAATATTTTCACTGAGTTGGCCATAGAACTGTACTGGCTGTGCAGAACTTACTAAAGACCCATTCTCCGTTCTGCAAATGATATTTAAATGCAAAGGTATGGGTTTTTTTATGAGGGTAGAAGTTGCTGGTATGAGATCACATAAAGGGAATAACAGGAAGAAACTGGAAGGTTCATTGGTAGAACACAGAATCAGTAAAGTAGGCAGTAAAATTGAAAACATTGTGATGCATTTATAAGAGTTTTCTATTCATCAAAAATCAACATTAATACATTGTAATAAGTCCATTAATTGGTGTAGCTTTACAAGACAGATGTCAAGCTTTTACTTGCCAGTGGATGTCTTTCTCAAGGTGAAATGTTTGTATATGTTTTGAGCACTATATACACTTGTATATACTCTTAGTAGACAAAACATTAGAGATAGGGTTGATGGGAAGTTGACATGGGCATCCTCCCACTCACAGTGAAACAGATCCTAACCGAACACAAACAATGAAATTAGGTGCGCAGCAGGGCTTCCCAACAGCGTATCGCAATCACCGAACATGAATAAACGCGATGATCTGATTGTCTTGGATCGTGGAGGCATTTCAGCACATGACAGGTGAGTCAATCTATTGCCCAAGTAATAAGAACCTTAAGATTTCTGAGGACAACCATATCAAGGGTTCACCGCGAGTATACCATTGACGGATGTACCAGCCCCCAGAGAGCAAGTAGTGGCTGATCACACGCCTTTGACGATCGAATTTAAGGTAGACTGTCCAGGCTGTTACAGACTGATCGCTTGGCAACGCCGGCACAAACCACGTCTAGGTTAAATGTGTCAGCAAGTGAATGGTACAGCACATGCTACATACCCTGAGGTAGAGGAGCCAGCGCCTACTCGTGTGAAACTTTTGTGTTGACTGTTCATCATGGACATTACACCTCACCTGGTGCCGGGAGCATCAGAACCAGACCTTTGCAGAGTGACGCCGTGTAGTGTGGTCAGATGAATCCTGTTTTTAGCTGTACCAACTTGACAGGAGGGCGTGGGTGTGGTGGCAACAGCATGAGGACATGGCCCTGCCATGCCAGGTTTGCTGTGTTAAGGTTGTAGTCACTCTGTGATGGTTTGGGGAGCCTCCTCATAGGACACATTAGATCCCTTAGTGTGTCTAGAGAGGTCCTTAACCGCTACATGCTACTACCAGCATGTGCTGGCTGATCATGTACACATTTTCTTGGCCTTCTGCATCCTGACATCAATGATCCATTTTGGAAGGACAATGCTCCACCCCACAGGGGCTCAGCCACCCAGGCATGGCTTGAGGAGCATTCATCTGAATTTTGAACCATCCAGTAGCCCACAAGGTCCCAAGATTTAAACCTGTGGAAGCTCTCCTGGATGCTGTAGAGCAGAACATCGTATCCGTGGATCCTCTACAGGCATTTTGGGTGGAGTTGTGGACAGTGCTGCAACAGGCATGACTGGCCTTAACTCCAGAACCCTCAGGCATTTGGTGGAGTCAATGCCTAAGTGTGAACAGGCTGTTATTCGCACTAGAGGAGGAGAACCAACACATTATTAGGTAAATATCTTTAATGCTTTGTTCATTGAGTGTACGTGCATATATATATACTGTCCTCAGGGTTGGGAAGTTACGTGTAAAAAATTTGTTTCTATGTGACGCATAAAAAATGCATAATACACTGCCAGACAATTGCTAAGGATAGATGACAATAGCAACGATAGCAACCATAAAATGGAAGGCAGAAAAATGTGGAAAAAAGCATAAGTGCGGGATACAGTAAGACGTGTTGTGCGTATGCAAATTTTGGATTGCCGAACTTGTTCGTGACGTCATAGCGCTGATAAGAGATATAAAGGATTTGAAGCGTATTGACCGTTGTTGTTCAAACGCAAAGTTGAAAGGGAAAGAATCAATTGACGAACTTGCAATTTTCAGTATGTCTTCCCGACATCACCTAGATGATTTTATGCATGGCCGTATTATTGGCAAGATTGAAGAAGGGCGAAAAATAACAGATGTTGCCAGGGAGTTCGACGTCAGCCACAGTGTTGTTTCAAGGCTTTGGAAATCATTTCAAACAAATGGACAGTGTAGCAAACGTCACGGGGGAGGTCGTGTTCGCAGTACGACACCTGCAGAAGATCGGTACATAGTGCTATCAACAAAAAGACACCAGCGTAGCACAGCTAGTGAGGTAGCAAATCAGTTTATGGCTGCTACTGGCAAGCAGATCTCCCGAAAAACTGTCGCCAGACGTTTGCATGAAGGAGGACTATACGCCCGCCGTCCTGTTGTGTGCATCCCATTGTCCAGACGTCATTTGCAATGGTGCCATCAACATCGCAATTGGACTGATAACGACTGGTCTGCTGTCATCTTCTCAGATGAGAGTAGATATAGTCTATCGTCTGATTGTCGATGACAACTGATCTGGCGTGATAGTGGTACTGCATATTGTCCAGCAATAATACAGGAAAGGGACCGATATCTGACATGTAGTGTCATGGTATGGGCTGGCATCATGATCAATGGCCGTGCGTCCCTCTATGTGCTTCCAACTGGGACTATGACTGGCCAACGATACATTAATGATGTTCTGCTTCCTCATGTTCGCATGTTCCTTGGTGCTGTCGGTGATAGATTCATTTTCATGGACGACAACGCAACATGTCATCGAACAGGCGCTGTCCAGGAGTGTCTTGAGAGCGAGGATATTCAACACCTCGTATGGTCAGCACGTTCTCTAGATCTGAATCCCATTGAAAATGTGTGGGATGCTTTGGGGAGGAGTCTTGCTGGTCGCCAATGCCCTCCAATAAACAAGGACACCCTCATCCGTGCACTGACAGAGGAATGGGATAAATTACCCCAACAGCTGCTTGATAATGTTGTGCAAAGCATGACACGGCATGTGGAATCTTGCATCGCCCTCCATGGTGGCCATATCCCGTATTGACATCTTACGCCGGAACGCCTGCGGACGGTAATTGCATTTTTTTCACGTTTACGTATTCTGCACAAAATGGCCTGTTTGTCCCTTGAACACGATCCAAAGCCTTCTGGATTTCAGAGCACAATAAATTGTCTTTCTTGTAATGTCCTGGCATTCTGACATTATTTTATTTCACTTGGCATCCAACCACACTTACTTTTTTATGCGCTATATAGCCGTTTATGATCCGTCCTTAGCAATTGTCCAGCAGTGTATATGTCACAAATATAAAAATGTAATAAATTCAAAACTTGCTTTAAATACAATAAAAAAACCTTAAGTATTACAATGTTCCTCGAGTTTCCAGGCTACAGCTACACTTGTGCGGGTTACTTGCAGTGAATCAAACGAGTTCTTTGTATTACGTTTTTCATTTTTCTATCCTTTCCAATGGCACCAACACCACACAATGACCAACGCATTGCGTCCTAATCATATTTAAGATGCAACACTGCCAATGTGTTACATCCTGAATATCATGGAAAGAAATGTAATGAAGAACATCTTGAAGTGGTAGGGAATTTTATACTGCAGAATTTGGATGCAGCCAGAATCACAGGCTATCAACAATCTGGAGATCATGTGGGAATATTTGGTGAACTACTTGAAAAAGAAGTTCAAACTCCAGCAGCATTTTAGCATTTTGCTAGACATCAAAGAACTTGCAAAATTAGCTGTTAGACTAGTCAACATACCAGCATCATCAGCACAGCTTGAAAAGTTTTTCTCTAACTGGTTATACATTCATAATTCAACAGGAAAGCAACTAAGCTTTGAAAATTTTAAGAAACTGTTGCATATATATTACACTCTAAAAATGAAAGATCAAAATGAAGTGATCATTGAAAACTGCTAAGAAAAATCAAAATGTATGAAACTGTTAGGCAAGTATTATACAATTGTATGTAGAAAGCATGTGATAATGTGATGCCAAATGTTATTTTAGTTTGAATTTAGTTTAGATAAAATTATTAACAATGTGGCATTTTTAAAGTAAAACACAAATTAAAGCAACAATGTTGCCTGGATATAGTGAAGAATTTATTAATAGATGCTATGAATTATCAAAAAGTGTATAAGTAATTCACAGATTAGTAATCTTTCAATTGTAAAAAATTACAGTAAAAAAGTGTGAAACTCTTTTGTCATAATGCTTTATTCTTTGTTTTCCTTGGAATAAAATTAATGCCACTGTGTAACATATTCACTGTTTAAAAAGTGCAATTATAGTTTAACTTTGAGAGGTGTTTAATTTTTCTGGTTACTTTGGATTAAATGGATGGCACTGAAGTTGTTAAGAGTGATATTAGTTTAAATGGATAATCATGAACATTAACAAGTGCCAAATTAAAAGAAATCTTAATATTTTTGGGAAAAAAATGTTCTATCATTTGCATTACCTATGTGAGTTTTGATATTTCACCACTGTAATTATTTCCATTTCTGTGGTTATAAACTAAACAATTTAAAATGAATGCTTACTTCTAGTTGCGTTAACATGGCTTTTATTAATGTATTTTCATGTAAATCAAGTATTGTGCTACAAAGAAAATTGTGTAATACATCAGGTTTCTAGGTGACTCAATAAAGTATATATAAATTATGCGTAATGTATGTGAAATATGTACCAATTAATTTACTCGGCCAACCCTGACTGCCCTGCTATTAATATCTGGACACCCATCTATTGATAGTGTACTAGGTCTTGTGCAAGCAGAACAACTGTGAATATCTTGCATTCAGTGCTCCCAGTTCCTCACTCAAAAAACTATAACTTTGGTTTTTCCCTTATTTATGTCAGTTTGAATTTCATACAAGCTTCATGTATCCGGGACAACGTACTCTGCAAGTCATGTTTGCTCTCTGCCAACAGGACTGTGTCATCAGCATAGAGCAATCTGCATGCATGGATATTACCAAGACATATACCAGTATTGTCCATCTTGGCATCATGCATGCACGCATCCATAAATATATTAAACAGCCATGGAGACATTACACAACCTTGACTGACTTCTGCACCAATAGAAAACCATTCGATACAACACTGTTCACTTGTACACATGCTCTACTGACATCGTACATGTCTGTATGATGTCTGATATCATACATCACTGTTAAGTAGATTTCCAGTAATACCATATTTATTCATTACTTTCTGCAGAAGCAACCTGTTTACTCTGTCACAAGCTTTCTCTAAATCTATGAAGGTAGCAAAAACCTTCTTACCAACAGACAAATACCTTTCCATCATCATGTGTAATGCAGGAATTTGGTTAATCTGTGATGTAAAACCTAGTACCTTATCAATCATGACCGTTCCGAAAACTTTCTCTGGCACATTCAGCAAGCTGACACCACGATAGTTCTTGAATTCAGTCTGATAGCCTTTTCCCTTTTACAAGGGAACAGTGATAGTATTCCTCCAATCCTGAGGGACCATTCTTAACGTCCAACACAACTGGCAAATTTCAGTTAACCAGTCAATTGTAGAGTCTTCACCATATTTTAACATCTCAGCAGTAATGCCATCTACTCCCAGAGCTTTACCATTCAGAAGAGATTTTAGATCTTTGCACATCTCTTCTCTTGAGATTCCTATTGTGCTTCCATCTCTCACTGTGACATCATCTGCTTCAGTCTCAGAATCTTCTTGGTTTCATGATCTAATAACTTACAGAAGTATTCATCCCGTCTTTCACTTAACTCATTGGGCTCCCATATCATATCACCGTTCCTATTCTTCACACAACTTAAAATTTTATTTTCCTTATTTTTCTTATGTCTCATGTACTTCCAGAAAGTTTTTCTATCTTTCCAAAAAGCCAATTCATGCCTTCCCACCTTTTCCTTCCTAACTTTTGGCTTACTCTGGCGAACCAGCATAGCTGCCTCGTGCTTCTTGCAGCGATACTCATCCTCAGAAACTCTACCTTGCAACATCCCCAAATATGCTTCCTTTTTCTCTTTACTGCTTCTTTAATCTCACTGTTCCACCAAGCATCACCTCTAACGTTACTCACCATTGTGATAAGTAAAAATAGTTTACAGGGTGAAATTTATCACAGATTTTAAAATTGCTATAACTATTGTTATAAGCAGCTGTTATTATTTGTTAATAATAATAACTGCATTTATGGTATTTTCCTTTCAGAATTTTTTGAAAACTTTTTTCTTTGCGTTGTCTATAGCACAAATATTTCTCTTTCATAACAGCATATGGCATTTTTATTTCATTTTTCCACCTTTGTGTTTTTGCTTGTTTATTTGCTTTGTTTGTGAAAATATTAATAAATAAATACATCGCTCTTTCCACGTTCCAGAAACACACAGCAACCGAAAAATTGTTTTTTTTTTTGTTGTTTTTTTTGCTCAAATTTAAGCTTCAGTATAAACATTGTTGAGGTACAAGCTAGTTTTGTGTGACATTGGCCAAAAGACTCCAACTCACTGGGCTATGTTCCAGAATCCTTAGGTGGAATAACCAGCTGAAACTATCAGCTGTGGGCTAATCCTCCACACTGGTGTGTTTTCCTGATTAAAAAGACCCAAAAAATTATACTTTCAAACTCTAGTGTGGATATGGTGGACCTACCACACTTGAGAAAGGTGGTCCACCACGGAAACAGTACGGAATTGGAAAAGGGAGAATGAGAAAGAGATTTTAGTTAAGTGAGTGTAAGATTGTTGTATGGAATACTAGAGGAATAATTGGAAAGATGAATGAGGTGATTGAAGAAATGAATAAGTGTAGATTGGATATGCTGTGTGTAAGTGAAACTAAAAAGACGGAAATTGTGTTAGAAGAAGTGAATGGAACCTTGGGTGCATGGTTTAGAGTTTTGGATAATGTGTGAAGACAAGCTGGTGTAGGTGTGGTTTTAAGTGATAAGGTAAAAAACAACTTATTCACTACATCTGCATACGGGAAAAAATTCTTCGGATTCTTTTGAAAGTGAAATTTCTGAGAATAGTAATTGTTGTAGTGTATGCTCCTTGTGATTCGGAATCTTCTGATAGGCAAGGAGATTTCTAGAATGAACTAAAAACTCAAAATAGTATAACTATACTAGTGATCCGAATTTGTTGGCATAGAATAGAAATAAAAGTTTCCAAGCTTTCGCATATCAACCAGATGGCTTTTTCAAGGAAGGTAGACAGCAAACTAGCTAAAGGCTGTTTTGAGCAGTTTGGTGCTAAAAAGAAAGTTATTATTGCAGGGGTTTCAATACTAGAGTAGTTGTTCAGAATGGGATTTCTGATAATGTTCTGGGTAAGTTTAAAGATCCTTGTGTGAATGAAAATTTTGAAAAATTAATTGAACTCTGAATTGAAAATGGATTGTGTGTATCTAGTACATTTTCAACCATAAGCATATCCACACATGGGAAAATCGTACACTAGGACAAAAGAGTGCAATATAGATTTTGTTGTTTATGATCAATGTCTGAAATAATTAGTTGTTGACACTCATGTGATGAGAGGTGCAGATGTTTGCTCTCTGATCATTACTTGTTAGTGTCATGAGTGAAACTGAATGTTGGTTGGAGAAAGAGGAATAGGAACTGGCCTGTGATGAAAAGAATAAAGGTTAAAAGGCTCCCTGAAGAACATCAGCTTTACTCTAATTTACTCAGTGAATGATTGAATGAGTTGAAGTCATGTGAGAGGGATATAGAAAAGAAGTGGACATGTTTTAAGAACTGTGTTGTAACTTCTGCTGAAGGGGTCTGTGGTGTCACAATCACGAGTAACATTAGAGATGATGCTTGGTGGAACAGTGAGATTAAAGAAGCAGTAAAGAGAAAAAAGGAAGCATATTTGGGATGTTGCAAGGTAGAGTTTCTGAGGATGAGTATTGCTGTAAGAAGCATGGGGCAGCTAAGCTGGTTCTCCAGAGTAAGACAAAAGATAGGAAGGAAAAGGCATGAATTGGGTTCTTGGAAAGATAGGGAAAGATACAAAATCTCTCTGGAAGTATGTAAGACATAAGAAAAATAGGGTAAATAACATTCTAAGTTGAGGGAAGAATAAGATTGGAGACATGACATGGGAGCCCAATGAGTTAAGTGAAAGATGGGGTGGAAATACTTCTGTGAGTTATTAGGTGATGAAAGTGAAGGGGATTCTGAGGCTGAAGCAGATGATGTCACAGTGAGAGATGGAAGCACAATAGGCATCTCAGGAGAAGAGGTGTCTAAAGCTCTAAAATCTCTTCAGAATGATATCAGTGACTGTTTCTGCAATATAAATATTGTGGTTGTAACATTCTTTTTTTAAAATAGTACTAATAGGAAGTAAGTATGAAAATTTTCCATAATATTGTTTTTTTCTTTTTCAATGTTATTTTCGGAACGATGTATACTGGCTGTAATGTTGTTATATAAAGATTTGACTAATCCTTTGTTATATCCAAACTCTTTTGCAGTCTTTTCAATCCATTTTAGCTCTTTGATCTCTGATATTTTATTGGATGAATGTGTAATGGCTCTTTTAATATAAAAGCGAAACGCTGCAGTCTTATATTTCTAAGGGTGTGTAGAATCCTTTGGGATAATTGCCTGTACATATGACCGCTTCCGGTAAACTGAATATTCTATAATTCTGTTATCCTTGTGTGTAGAGATATCCAAGAAGTTTAGCTGGCCATTAACTTCAATTTCTTTACTAACCTGTATTGATGGATAACAAGTGTTAAATTTATTAATGAAGTTATCCAGTTCAAGATTGGAGTGCTGCCAAAATAGTAAAGTATCATCAACGTATCGGAGATATACATACGGTAAGCATATATTAGAATGATCCAATATCCTGTTTTCAATGTCTTGCAGAACAACTTCAGCCAGTAGCCCTGAAATTGAGGACCCCATTGGGGTGCCATATTGCTGTTTATAAATTGTCCCATTAAATGTGAAAAAAATATTATTTGTAACAAACAATGATGCAGATATAATACTGTTTCTGACATTATCTGTATGATTTTCATCTTCTAATGAGCAGTTAATTAAGTCGATAGCGATATCGGTTGGGGTATTTGGATATAGAGAGATGACATATAAACTGGCCATTGTGGAATTGGAGGTTTTAATTGTTTTTAACTTGCTGATAACTTCAGTAGCATTAGTAATACTGGCTTCATGGCTATTGTAGAATGGTTTGAGATAGTTAAATAGTGCTCTCTTCAAGTTAATGGTTGGAGATAAATTCTTGTTGACAATAGGCCTAATAGGTCTGTCTGTCTTATGCGTTTTTATTTTACCAAAAATATTTGGTGTACAGGCTCCTACTGGTGGAATACATTTGCTTTTAATAATTGTAGGCAAGTCACTATGATTTTTTATATTAGCCAAGTTCCTAATTATACTGTCAACAGGGTCTTTATTGACGATGATGGCATCCAACTTATAGATTGCATCAGTCATCTTGTTATTATATTCATCTGTATTTAAGAAGAGTATCTGCTTAGATTTGTCCGCCATAATACACTTAACCATAGGGTTGTTTCTCAACTTCATTAGGGCTTCGCACTGATATGTGATTCTTGGATTTTCATTGGTGTTGTACATGTTGTTGATGGTACGGTCCATTTTAAATCTTGTAGGATCTTTATTTGCATTAGGCAATCTTTGGATGACGTTCTCAATTTGCGGAACAAGGTATTCCGTTTTTGGCACTTTTTGACGACACGCAAACCTTATACCTCTTTCAAGTGCCTTCTTTTGCAGACTTGATAGTTCCAAATAGGATTCATTAATATAAAGATTTCTGTTATTAATCTTTACTCTATGTTTTTTCTTGTGCTTGTCATTTATTAGATTTTCGATTTTACGAAAGTGTTTTAGTTTACACTTTTCTTGCTGTCTGTCCAAAATTGCATAAAGTTTTACAAACTCAATCTTGATCTTGTTGTCCAACATAAGCATACCTGTCAACCTCTTGAGGTTGACAGGTATGCTGTACTCTTGAGGTTGACAGGATAACCTGTACACTGAACCCATAAAAACCTTACAAAGACTAAATAACCCTTACGCAAAAAAAAAAACAAAAAAAAAACGTCAATTTTACAAGCTCAACTGTTTTATGACAGCAACTGATACACACATATTAATTATTTGCATATTTAATCTAAGAGTGTTTTGTATTATAGTCAACACATGCACGTTTTGCTTTCGTCAAAATGTCATCAGTGGATTTAAAGCCTATGCAGCAAGTGTCAGTGTTTATTTTACACTGTAAAAAAGAGGTTAGTGTATCTGCATTCAGGGACTTCCTACAATTTGTATGGATTTTCTTCATCATGGAGAAAGTTCTTTCACAGTCAGCATTACTGTGAGGTAAAATAAGGAGTCGCTGAATAAGCACTTTAAGATTTGGGAAGCGGATACCACCAGTACTGGTTCTCAAACTTAAAATATCCAGCCAGTAGCTACAAAAGCTCTTTTTCTGGCCATTGTCTGACAGTACAGGTACACAGTCACTAGAGATCAAACAATAGTCACCAAACTCATCCTGTAGAGCTTCCTGATCCAAGATGTGGAGCAAACGTATCTTCCAATCTACAAATATGTGTGTACTTCAGGCTGTCCTTACTGGTTGGGTCCAATACTTTCAGGTCTTTCAGCACCTGATTTTCAAATGGAAATTTGTCCACTATCTTTCTCACTACCGCAACATAAAAGTTTCTCACATCTTCAAAGAATACCTTTTTGTCTGCACCATTAAATTCCATTTCTTCCATTAATGTTCTGTTGGAGAGGCCTACTGCTAGCGTGCTGTCATCATGCTGCACTTCACGATTATCAAACTTGATTTGCCTCAAATCAGGAATTTGTTTGACATATTTCATCTGCACAAATTTAACCATAAACTTCCTGAGTAACCTGTCCATCTCCTCCATCATACCACCAATCTGTGATTCATCTGTTTGAAAAAGTTTATTAAACTCATTTAAAAGTGGCAAAACAAAATGAAGAAAACGCATGGTCATCTGGGTAAAAACATGTATGATTTTAAAAGATCATACATGTTTTTTACTCTACCAGGTTTTTCAACATCACTGTGGCTTTCAAAATAGGATGAAAGAGCTGCATACTGGTTGAAAACCCTGTCTACTACTTTGTGCAGTGATAACCATCGAGTTTGGCAATGTTTCAATAAGTTCAGGTCATCCACCTCAGTAAAAAGTTGGAAGTCCTTGTATGTCTTTCGTCGTTTAGAACTGTACTGAAAATAGTAGTAAATATCAATCAGTAGGTCATCTATTGGTACAGTCAGTTGCTTCACTCCAGCTTGCGCACACAAATTGGCCAGGTGGCAAATGCATCCAATACTGAAGGCATCAGGATTTCTCTGCTTCACCCTGGTAAGTACAGAGTTTGCTTTCCCCACCATAACACTGCAATTGTCACTAGCAAAGCCAATGCAGTTACTCCAAGGGATATTCAGCCTAGTGAATGTTGTGTCAATGTCATTGAAAATGTCCTCACTGGTTCCACCACTACATACTGGCATGTCCAGCAATCTTGTTCTGGGTCCCAAACCATCTTAAAAAATTCTCACCATAATAGCTAATCTCTTATCACTTTTCTTGTCATTTGATTCATCAATCATCAGTGAGAAGGCTGACTCCCTGCACAGATTGATAACTGGTACTGTTGCTGATGAAGCTAAGCAGTTTTTAATAATAAGTGTTGTTTTGGTCCGCTTTAAATGAAACTTCTTGGCAATGGCACTGTCAGGAAACATTTTAACTGCTAAGTCAGAAAAGTGATCAGCTACAGAAGCAGGTAAATTGTGCTGGGCGACGAAATTAGCAAATAAAACTTCAGCCCTTGTAACATTATCTTCCTGCTTTGGCTGTGCAAAGAAGTCTCGATAGATGTTTCCTTCTTCATTTTAATATTTTTTAAATGCAGTTTTGTCTTAAAGTGTTCTTTCAGATCATATAAGCCAGACGCTACAACTTTAATGTCTTTGCTGCATATTTTACAAAAAGCATGGGTAGATCCTATCTTAGATACATCGACAATGCCAAGGAATAGTTTAATCCAATCAGCCTGAAACTTGCCATGACTTCGGTTTCTGTCTTCCAACTTACGCTTCTTTGAGTTTGAGTTCTCGGCCATTTAATGAGTGAAATATTCAAATTAAGCTGAGAAAAAAATATTTTGGCTTACCCAAATCCTATAACACTAGCTTTCCCCAAACGTGTAATTCCTGATGAATAATTCCTACAAAAAACTTGTAATTCCAGTGAAAAACATCTGCTGAATTAGCACAAAATTTACGAAAATATTGTTACTTTTTCAAAACGAATCTGTCAAGAGAATTTGTGATTACGGTTAAGTTGATATAGATTGCCGATGTTCAGTATAAAGTGAGAAAAGCGTGGGTTTTGATTGGCTTTAGGGATGGGCAAAAACTTCCATGCTTTTGAACAGCGATGTTTGCGACCTATAGTAATCGATGTTGGAGAGCCCGTTAATTGAAAAAGCATTGAGGTTTGATGACCCGATATTTGAACAAACTGGTAAAAATATTTTCTACAAAAAATAAATGAATTTCTTTTTGTTGCATTCTTATAAAGAGGAAGAAGCTCAATGCATCGACGTTTCGGGAACGAGTAACCACCGATTTCTCGCCGATGTGCCCATTCCTACTGCCAAGGCCCCACCCCTGAGAGGGTGAGATGACACCTGTACTCCTAGCTCGAGGTCATCTCCTCGCGATATCCCCTGTTCTCAGCTGTTGTTCTTGAGACCCCACAACAATCTTACTGCCACATCAAACCGTAAAGATGCGCATCTTTCGCCAATATTTTCGCAGATTCTGTTTTGTTTTGTTTTTCTCTCACGACATTTCTCAATCAGTGGCGATTTGGTAAATGTGTAGCGCGAGCCACAGAATAAACATAAAACGTTTGGTATTATATCTGTAAAAAAAGTTTCCACACAGGGCCAGGTAATGTAAAAAATTAAAACCTTTTTTTCAGGGATAAAAAAACCCCTGTACACGAGCGAAAGCGTAAACAAAATGTACAAAATACGGGTAAACAAGTTGACAGGTATGCATAAGCCTGTATTGTCCATCTTGGCATCACGCATGTATGCATCCATAAATATATTAAACAGCCATGTGGTGACATTACACAACCTTGCCTGACTCCTGCACCAATGGAAAACCAGTGTAATATGACACCATTCACTCGTACACAAGCTCTACTGCCAGCATACATGGCTTTCACACTATTAAGTAGATTCCCAGTAACACATATTCATTCAACACCTTCCACAGAAATATCCTATATACTCCGTCATATGCTTTCTCTAAATCTATGAAGGCAGTAAAAACTTTCTTGCCAACAGACAGATACTTTTCAATCATCATGCGTGTGGTGATTTTTGTTTGTTATTTCGTCGGGTGTCTGTCGTTTGCAGTGCAAGGTAGTATTGCACGTTGGGAAATATTTTTTTAGTAGCTACCACCAGATCGATTCCTTACCTTATATGAACCGATCACCGTATCTTACTTAGCCGCTCGTCCGAGGCATGGTGAAGGATCTGTGAGTTAGATGAAACAGAGCTGCTAAACAATTACAACCTGTACACGGTTTTATTTACAACCTCTTTTGGTGTGCATAAGTATATTCAAATATTAATACATCTTCAGTGTTGTGGGCTCCATACGTTTGAGTGGATGAAAATCAGTATCCAGCACACAGTTCTGGATTTCATTAGCAACACAGTTCTGGATGAGATTAGCACCACAGTTGTGGTTGAGATTAGCAACATAGTTCTGGATGAGATTAGCAATGTCAAAGTTCCTGTTGGGATACACAGTCACACAACATTTAGGAAACACAGATGGAGGGTGAACTTTTAATGACGTCAGACCGCGGCCTGAATATTATATCCCTAAATAACCCGCAGGTATTTGAACATCATTCGTCTAACCAAACCCTCAGGTTGGTTCTGCTACAGTGCTACTCCACCTCAGTGGAACAGCATTATTAATGGCTGGATTCCATATTCCACACCGCTATCACGGAGAAAAAGAAACATCTTCCTTGATCACGTTCAGAGACCCAAGAGAGAGAAAGTCAGTTGTGACTTTTCGCGCCTCTTCAACTTTTCTCGTGCCCGGAGATTGCTCGTCCAATGGGGTGCCAGAATTCTGAGCGGCTGGGCCATGTGGCTTCTCTCACTGTCCAGCGTCCAGCAAAACTTCCCGTGACATCCCAGGGTCGCGCCTGTGTCCAGCCGCTCTTCCTCGCAGAATTCACTGAGGAAAGGATTTTTTTGTTTTTCTCTTCTTCCACTGGCACATACAACATGGCCGACCCATCGCCATCCTCCCTCTCGCTGACCAGAAATGGCGTCTCATCTCCCAGCTTGTATTTATTTTTTCACCTTTCCGAACCTAAAAATCTCCCAATTCTTCTCACGTCATCACAATGTGTAATACAAAATTTGGTTAGTGCAGCCTTTACCAGACATAAAGCCACTCTGAACATAATTTGCCATCTTTTACAGTTTCATGTATTGCATGATACATATGTGTTTGGATGAAGATGGTTTGAAAAAGAACTATATTTTCTTAAACGTATTGCAGCACAGCAAGGATACAAACCTTCCATTATGAATTCCACTTAGTAGTTCTAATTCTGACTATTATATAGCTCTAATTATGTACTATTCTCTTTTACGTGCGATATTTCAAAGTAACTTGTACAAAAAACTAGCGGATAATGCTTACCTTGGCATTCCTTTCTAGCGACGGGAACATTTCACACACGTGTTTTCCGGTCTTTGTTGACGCTATTGTCCTAAAGTCCGTTGTATGCGATGACTGGCTTTACTTCTCACACTTTTCGCTGGGTATACTCATTGGATCTTTGCCTTAGGATTCAAACATCAATTTTTACCGTTCTTTATACTCGAAATTTTCGCCCATACTCTGGGCATCTTCAGGAACGTGGCGACTTTACCACCGATGTTCATGGTTAACTTCGCGCTAATGGAATCCGATACTCCTTGTTGCCATTCGTCGGAAAAACTTTCCTGGATATATTTCGTTATCAAGCCCAGCTGGCGCCATCTATGTTTCGTTAAGAACACTTTTTTTTTCCGTATTTTTTTTTTAATTTTTTTAAATTTTCTTCTCCTATCCTGGTTTTCTTGTCTTTTTTTGCCTGTTTTTCTTTTGTTGTTGTTTTTCTTGTCTTATTAGTTCTTTCCACAGGCCCGATAATGTGCTAGGGTCGTTCTGGTTACATACCCTTGCTTTATTTTTGTAGATTAATATTGCTTCTTCCCTCCTCATTTGCCTTTCCAATTTTTTATTCTTTTTTAGCATTTTAATTTCATCGAACTTTGGGAATGTCCGGTTTTCCAAGCAGAATTGCACTAAAGCAGTTTTGGCTTCTTTTTTTTGCCAGTTAGATATGTGTTGTTTAAGTCTTTTTTTTAATCTGTTTTTCGTACTTCCAATGTACGATATTGGGGTATGTGTGCTATTGGAATTTCGTAGGTTCCTGATTCTTCTAGCATTTTTTCCTCTGTTTTTTTGTTGACAGTCATACTTTTCACGGTGTGCACTGAGCTTCCTAGTTGTAAATCATATTTAGCACAGTGCCTATTGATTTCTTTACTCACTCCTTCGAGGTATGGGAAAGCTCCAATGTATTTCAATTTTTTATTTCTCATCTTCCTTTGGTTGTGCACTTCTTGGCCTTCTTTACTCTGAGTCATATGCTTTTTACTCTCATGTATCCATTTATTAATTAGCTTGCTCGGGTACCCATACTCTTGTGATATTTTCGAGATAAACTCTAGCTCTTGATTTTTTAGCCTGTTGTTAGATGTGTGTGTGTACGCTCGCCGTATCAAGTTTACTATGCTGTTTTTTTTATGTATCACTGGATGGTGTGATGAGTATGGTATCAGTACAGGTATGTAAGTTGCTTTTCTGAACACGGAGTATTCAAAACTATTTTTGTTTTTCTTTAGTTGAATTTCCAGGAAGGATAGGCAATTATCCTCTTCAAACTCAATAGTTAGCTCTATGGTGTTACAGATTTTGCTAAACTGCTGTGCTAGATCTTGTAGCTCGGCTGTGTTAAGTTTAGACATTATAATAATGTCGTCTACATATCGAGCATAAAGTATTGGTTTTTCAGGTAAATTTTGAATAATTTCTTTTTCGAGGTATGCCATAATCACTTCTGCGTATAATGCCGATAATGGGTATCACATAGGGCCACCTTGCGTTTGTTTAAATTTATTTCCTTCAAAATGGAAGATGTTGTTTTCCTTGATGAAATATAAGGTATTCTTTAACTCTTTCAGTTGTGACAGAACTAAACTTGTCACAACTGAAAGAGCTAAAGAATACCTTATATTTCATCAAGGAAAACAACATCTTCCATTTTGAAGGAAATAAATTTAAACAAACGCAAGGTGGCCCTATGTGATCCCCATTATCGGCATTATACGCAGAAGTGATTATGGCATACCTCGAAAAGAAATTATTCAAAATTTACCTGAAAAACCAATACTTTATGCTCGATATGTAGACGACATTATTATAATGTCTAAACTTAACAGAGCCGAGCTACAAGATCTAGCACAGCAGTTTAGCAAAATCTGTAACACCATAGAGCTAACTATTGAGTTTGAAGAGGATAATTGCCTATCCTTCCTGGACATTCAACTAAAGAAAAACAAGAATAGTTTTGAATACTCTGTGTTCAGAAAAGCAACTTACATACCTGTACTGATACCATACTCGTCGCACCATCCAGTGATACATAAAAAACAGCATAGTAAACTTGATACGGCGAGCGTACACACACACATCTAACAACAGGCTAAAAAATCAAGAGCTAGAGTTTATCTCCAAAATATCACAAGAGTATGGGTACCCGAGCAAGCTAATTAATAAATGGATACATGAGAGTAAAAAGCATATGACTCAGAGTAAAGAAGGCCAAGAAGTGCACAACCAAAGGAAGATGAGAAATAAAAAATTGAAATACATTGGAGCTTTCCCATACCTGGAAGGAGTGAGTAAAGAAATCAATAGGCACTGTGCTAAATATGACTTACAACTAGGAAGCTCAGTGCACACCGTGAAAAGTATGACTGTCAACAAAAAAACAGAGGAAAAAATGCTAGAAGAATCGGGAACCTACGAAATTCCAATAGCACACATACCCCAATATCGTACATTGGAAGTACGAAAAACAGATTAAAAAAAGACTTAAACAACACATATCTAACTGGCAAAAAAAAGAAGCCAAAACTGCTTTAGTGCAATTCTGCTTGGAAAACCGGATATTCCCAAAGTTCGATGAAATTAAAATGCTAAAAAAGAATAAAAATCGGAAAGGCAAATGAGGAGGGAAGAAGCAATATTAATCTACAAAAATAAAGCAAGGGTATGTAACCAGAATGACCCTAGCACATTATCGGGCCTGTGGAAAGAACTAATAAGACAAGAAAAACAACAACAAAAGAAAAACAGGCAAAAAAAGATAAGAAAACCAGGATAGGAGAAGAAAATTTAAAACAAAAAAAAATGTGGGAAAAAAAAAGTGTTCTTAACGAAACATAGATGGCGCCAGCCGGGCTTGATAACGAAATATATCCAGGAAAGTTTTTCCGACGAATGGCAACAAGGAGTATCGGACTCCATTAGCGCGAAGTTAACCACGAACATCGGTGGTAAAGTCGCCACGCTCCTGAAGATGCCCAGAGTATGGGCGAAAATTTCGAGTATAAAGAACGGTAAAAATTGATGTTTGAATCCTAAGGCAAAGATCCAATGAGTATACCCAGCGAAAAGTGTGAGAAGTAAAGCCAGTCATCGCCTACAACGGACTTTAGGACAATAACATCAACAAAGACTGGAAAACACGTGCGTGAAATGTTCGCGTCGCTAGAAAGGAATGCCAAGGTAAGCATTATCCGCTAGTTTTTTGTACAAGTTACCTTCCATTATGGACAAGGTTCTAACAAAATTCCAGAAACCAAAGCCTGTCTCCACGTTAACTTCCGTGATTCTCCCATTATGAGAGAATTTTGCCATTCTTCCATTTTTCCATGACTTTGCCTTCAAAAATTCTCAAAACTTATAATTTCAAAGTGATTTTTAAACACATAAACAAAATGAACCTTTTTGCATCAAAAGACCATGTTGAAGATAAAAACACGTGGGGAATTTATCAAAAATTAGAAGAATCCCTAATATTCTCTTATCACACATTAGTTACGCTATGGAACTGTAAATGGTGGAACGTTGTGTAGTTGACTTCTGCCTTCCTCATCCGTGGAATGAAACACGTGGAATGAACCATGTGGTGTTCGCATCAGTTGTTGCCAGATTTCAACCCACGACGTCCTGTTTGCAAAGTGGATGCTTTAGCCACTACACTAGTTTGCCACGTACGAGCGTTGCTTGTAGGTGAGTCTCTTTCCTGTGCGATGTGAAAGGAAGGGTTCTCTTTTTAATGTTACAATATTGCAAGTTATTTTTCAGAAATGTCCATTTTATATAATTCATAAATTTATTTTTTCAACGTAAATTTTTTTTTATGAATTATATATAAAATGGACATGTAACGTTGTGAGTGAAGCTCCTTAAAGGTAAATAATGTTGTTATTTACCTTAAGGGAACTTCACTCACTTTTGACCAGTGTACTAACTTAAAGACGTTTCCCAAAGTTTTATGCTGTCCTTCTGGTCTTGAAAGGCAACTGTTTACTATATTTATTCGTTCATGCCACATTCTGTTACATTTTTAATGGTGTATCTATTTTTAACATGGTCCGAAGCTACATTTGTTCTAAAGAGGAAAGACATTTTATTTTACTTATCGTTATTTTTAGAAGCAAATTCCTCCAGTCTTGTGTATTCAACCCATGGATGGGTACATTATATCCACGTAGCATCGCCTTTTTTTTTTTTTTTTCCCTTCAAATAATTGATCATTTTGTACTCGTATAATTCCTTTTTTACCCCCAACATAACGACGATTTTGTAATGTCTTTCCGAGCCTTTGGTTTGAAGCGGTTTAGTGTATGAAAATTATACAAAAATAAAAAATTGAAATCTGGCAACAACTGATGAAATTGTTGCCCTTTATTTTCATCACCCGTTATGATTCTTCTAAGAAATTGTAAGCCTTGGTCAGTGTGGTTACAAGATTCTCCACCGTTTCCTTCTGTATGACCAACTGATCCTCAGTTAACATTCGTGGGGCAATGTGTTGACACACCCAGTACATCTTCAGATCATCTGTTACTATCCGTTGACACATACATAAAATACATATCACTAAGCTGTTCTCTGGGATTCAGAGGTTAGCTCCACAAAGAAAAAACATACTACCAGATAATATTTAGCTTATTATTTACTTACTGTTGCCGTATCAAAGTTCTTCATTTACAGCAATCTTGAAGTACAACTCGGGCTTCACTGACCTCCATCACACGATGCACACAAGATCTTCATGCTCATGATCTTTTTTTCATGCAGACATTCCTGAATCTGATCTTCGCATGACTTCCTTGGCCTTCCTCTGCCTTTCCTTCCTGCGACTTGTGCTAAAAAAAAATTCTTAGTGAGTATCTCATCACTCATTCTTTCAACATGCCCAAACCACTGAAGCATATTAGTCTCCACTTTGCTAACAACATTTTGCTTCACATTACACAACTGCAACACATCTTCATTCCTCACACGATCGGAATGAGTCTTGCCACAACCCCCCCCCATAAGTAATGCATTTCTCCAGCACACAAACAACTCCTATGTTTCTTCTGTAGCACCCAGGATTCACTGCCATACATCAGAGTAGGAACAATTAAACTTTCATACACAGCCATGCGGGATTCCCTTGAGAACCCATCATTCTTGTGAAAACCTCCCAAGGCAGCTATGACTTTCAATGAAAAATTTACTCGCCTACTAATTTTGCCATCCAATTTGTTCTCTCTGCTTCCTAAATATACAAACTTATTCACCTGGTCAATCACAATGCCATTTAGACTAATATTACATTCAGTACTACCAGTTGCTTACTCAAAAACCATAACTTTGGTTTTCCTCTTATTTACACTCAGTTTGAATTTCATGCAAACTTCGTACATCTGGGACAACATACTATGCAACTCACTTTTGCTCTCTGCCAACAGGACCGTGTCATCAGCGTACAGCAATCTGCACGCATGGATATCACCAAGACATAGACCAGTATTATCTATTTTGGCATCACGCATGCACACATCCATAAATATGTTAAACAGCCATGGGGACATTACACAACCTTACCTGACTCCTGCACCAATAAAAAACCATTTTGATAAAACACCATTCACTGTACTGCCAGCATACATGGCTTTTGCACTAATAAGTAGATTCCCAGTAACACCATATTCATTCAATACCTTCCACAGAAGTGTCCTATTTACTCGGTTGTAAGCTTTCTCTAAATCTATGAAGGCAGTAGACACTATAATTCATACATGAATACTAGTATTAAAAGAAATCCGTCTTGTTGCACGATGATATTTATTCAGCTAAAAAACGAAATCTATATGCAGTTTTATGTGTAATGCAAAAATTTGGTTAGTGCAGCCTTTACCAGGCATAAAACCACTCTGAACATCTCGCACTGTCTCTGGTGTAAGACTCCATACTTTTTCAATAAGGACCTTACCAAACACTTTTCTTGGCACACTCAGTAGTTCTTGCAGTCAGTCTGATAACCTTTTCCCTTATACAAGAGAACAATGATAGCATCCTTCCAATTCCAACGGACCCTTCCTAACTCCCAGCACAGCTGGCAAATTTCAATTAAGCAGTCAATTACAGAGTCACCACCATATTTCAACATCTCAGCAGTTATGCCATCAACTCCCAGAACCTTACTTTTCTGGAGAGATTTTAGATCTTTACATACCTCTTGAGATCCCTCCTGTGCTTCCATCCTTCACTGTGACATCATCTGCTTCTGCCTCAGAATCACCTTTGCTTTCTTGATCTAATAACTCACAGAAGTATTCTCCTCATCTTTCACTTAACTCACTGGGCTCCCATATCATTTCTCCGATCCAATTCTTCACACAACTTACAACTTTGTTTCCTCTATTTTTCCTGAGTCTCATGTACTTCCAGAAAGTCTTCCCATCTTTCCAAAAAGCCAATTCATGCATTTCCACCTTCTTCTTCCTATCTTTTGCCTTATTCTGGCAAACCAGCTTAGCTGCTTCATGCTTCTTACAGCAATATTCATCCACAGAAACTCTACCTTGCAACATCCCCAGATAGGCATCCTTCTTTCTCTTTACTGCCTCTTCAATCTCACTATTCCACTAATCATCACCTCTATTGTTACTCACTATTGTGGTGCCACAGACCTTTTCAGCAGCAGTGACAACACAGTTCTTAAAACCTTCCCACTTCTTTTCTGCATATCCTTCTCACATGACTTCAGCCCCTTCTCTGAGTAGATTAGAATAATGCTGATGATCTTCAGGGAGCCTTTCAAACTTTATTCTTTCCATCCTAGGCCTCTTCCTATTCCTTTTCCTCTAACCAACATTCAGTTTCATTTGTGACACTACCAAGTAATGATCAGAGCCAACATCTGCACCTCTCATCACACGGGTGTCAACAACTAAGTGTTTCAGACGCTGATCATAAACAACAAAATCTATTGAATAAAGCTCATGTTGAGAAATGGCTTCCTAGTTTCTTAATTCAATTACTAATCTAAAGCAAATATTATGGGAATTTTACTAGGAATTTTTTTTTTCATTAATAGCAAATTTTCGGAGAAAACTCTTCTCCTTCTTCAGGCTGTCTTGTTGTTGTCACTTTTTCCTGTCACTATCACGGTTACGGTTTACCTTGACGGTTACGGTTAACCTTCACGGTTTAGGTTATTTTTCAACAAATCCTGCCAGATGTTAGGCAGGGAAAATCCTTTGCAGTCATTGATGATGGAATTTTGATTTTTCTCAATCTCTATTCCTTCTTTCAGCTTTCTTTCAGTTTAGACATAGTGTCTATGTATACTCACATTAATATAGATCAACTTATAGACTTTATAGCGGAAGACTTGGCAGACCTAATAGTTTTTCACAAAAAAGACAAAAAAAAAAAAAAAAACATATTAGTTGGAATTTTTGAAATGCTTACTTTCTCTTTGCAGAACAACTACTTTCAATTTGGGAAAACTTTTTCATTCAAAAATCGGGGCTAGCTATGGGCTCCCCACTCTCCCCACTCTTAGCTAACTATTATGTGGGAAAACTAGAAGAAAAGATACTAGTACAACCCACATACTTCTGCTTATATAGCAGATACATGGATGACATCTTATTTATAATAGATAGCACAGAAATTGTTCCAGAAAGAATTCTAGACTCATTCAATGAATTAGATGATTCCCTTAAGTTCACTATTGAACTTCAAAAAGAAAGAAAAATAAACTTCTTAGATATTACTATCTATTATGAAGATGAAAAATTCCTCACTAGTTGGTATAAAAAACCAATGAATACTAAAGGATTTCAATTCCTATCATCCAGTTTCTATTAAGAAAAATGTAGCAAGTCAGTTTTTAGAAAAAATTAATAAAAAAGAAGCCCATAAAGAAGAGCTTAAGGCCATACTTGCTGAGAATAACTATCATAAAGAAGAAATTGAGAAGCTTCTGAATTTTAATGGTACGAAGAACCCACAAAAGCAACAAGTAAAATTCACTAGAAAAATTTCTTATCACAAAGGTTTATTTGAGTCTTTAAAGAGAATTAGTAAGAAGTACAATATTAGGCTACCTCCAAGTTTAGAGAACAAAGTTAAAACATTTTTCCCTAAAATAGGTCAAAGAGAAGAAAATACTTTAAAAATGCAAGGAGTAGTCTATGAAGTAAATTGTAGTTGTGGACTATCTTACATAGGTGAAACAGGTCGCAGACTAGAAACTCGTATAGCTGAGCATGAAGCAGCTATAAAAAATTGCTCCAACAAGACTGGATTAGATAAGCATGTTAGAGAAACTGGGCACAGCATGGATTGGAATTCCCTTAAAGTCATTAGTTTCCAAAGCAATTTTAAAAAAAAAAGCTGAAAGAAGGAATAGAGATTGAGAAAAACCAAAATTCCATCATCAATGACTGCAAAGGATTTTCCCTGCCTAACATCTGACAGGATTTGTTGAAAAATAACCTAAACCGTGAAGGTTAACCGTAACCGTCAAGGTAAACCGTAACCGTGATAGTGACAGGAAAAAGTGACAACAACAAGACAGCCTGAAGAAGGAGAAGAGTTTTCTCCGAAAATTTGCTATTAATGAAAAAATTTCCTAGTAAAATTCCCATAATATTTGCTTTAGATTAGTAACAAAATCTATTACACTCTTTTGACCAAGGGAACGATTTTCCCAAGTTTATGTGTGAATATACTTGTGGTTGAAAAATGTATTAAATACACATAAACCATTCTCAATGCAGAGATCAAATAATCTTTCACCATTATCATTTACACAAGGATCATTAAACTTACCCAGAACATTGTCAGAAATCGCATTCTGCACACCTACTCTAGCATTGAAATCCCCTGCTATTATAACTTTCTTTTTAGCACCAAACTGGCTCAAAACAGCTTTTAGCTCATTCCAGCAATCTTCCTTTCTATCAGAAGGTTCCGAGTCACAAGGAGCATACGCTACAACAATTACTATTTTCTGAAGTTTTGCTTTCAAACGAATCCAAAGAATTCTCTCACTTATGCAGCTATAGTGAATCAAGTTGTTCTTCATCTTTTCTCTTAAAATCACAATTACACCAGCCTGTCCCCTCACATGATCCAGTACTCCAGACCACACACTCACCGTGCCATTCACTTCTTCTATCCCAATTTCCTTCTTTTGGTTTCACTTACACACAGCACATCCAATCTGTATTTATTAATTTCTTCAATCGCCTAGTATTCCATATACCAATCTTACACTCACTCAACTGTGATCTCTTTCTCATGCGCCATTTTAGAAATTCCAGGTCTATTCCGTGGTGGACCATCCTTCTCAAGTGTGGTAGGTCCACCATATCCCACACTTGAGTCCTTTAATTTATTCTTACTTTGTGTCTCTTTGATCAGGTAAGAACATCAGTGTGGGGGATTAGTTCACAGCTGAGGGTTCCAGATGGTCATTCAACCTAACATTCTGGAACACAGAACTAGCTGGCATCTCTCCAAAATTCACAGAGGCCTTGTTGCTATTCTGTGTGCCATTGCCCACCGAGCGCCCCGAGGAGGCAAATCCATCTCTCACTAAGTCTCTGATATTCCAGTAGACTCTGCTGTTTGCTCAATCATCTGTTGGTGCTACGATGGTTGCAACCTTTGAAATGCTTTCACTCTTGCAAGCTGTCAGCTGCCACCCACTTCCTCCATCGTCATCGACCTCTTGTCTACCTTCTCTGAAGTGTCGATGCCAATCGAATGTTTGTGACCACAACAAGGTGTTTTCTCCATAAACATACTTCAAGATCTCGTAAGTTTCTGTCAGACGTTTGCCAAACGAACACAAAACTTAATGTAATGTGTTGCTCAAAAAACGCAATTTTTCATCATTCGTTAAAACTGCGTAAGTTGCTCAAAATACCTGGATTACCACAGTTAGTGCGTGATGTAGATGGACGAAACCAATTTCCTTGTGAGGGGGAATAATGCCATTATTTAATCCAATAATCACCATAGGTTTGCAATACACATACTTTGCCGTACAGGTGCCAGTCAAACCTCGTTAAACCACCATATTTTGTTCATGGTGCTAAACTGGTGGTAAGCAAGAGTGGCAGCTTAAATAGGTTCATATAAAAATGAGAAAATTAATTCACTGACAGTACAAAGAAGAAATCAAAATAAACATACATTTTTATCCTAGTTGTAAATGAATTTATGGCACCTCTATTCATAGTGTATTGTGGAATTAATTTTTTTACGGGTCTTATAGATAGGTTATTATTCATGAAAGTTGGTTGTCAAATTTTCGAACTAAAGCCTAGTTCATCATCAAGACTACGTCACTGGAGTAGTTGCTGCCACTCAGTTGGAAGAGTCCAACCGCAATTATCGTTAATTGTGGTACTTCTTCTTGCTATTTCGATCCCTTCTTCTAGTTTCCTCTTTACTAAGTTTGACTGGTGGGCAATTATTCTTACTGAGTCCAAATTTATGGAGTGTCTGCTTGTTTGTATATGTCTGTCTAGCCCTGTTTTGTTACTACTGTTTTGTTACAGAAGTATTAAGGTCCAAATGAAAGAACACCAAGCAGCTATTAGGAACATTAGTAACAAAACAGGACTAGACAGACCTATACAAACAAGTGGACACTCCATAAATTGGGACTCAGTAAGAATAATTGCCCACCAGTCAAACTTAGTAAAGAGGAAACTAGAAGAAGGGATCGAAATAGCAAGAAGAAGAAGTACCGCAATTAAAGATAATTGCGGTTGAACTCTTCCAACTGAGTGGCAACAACTACTCCAGGGACGTAGTTCTGATGATGAACTAGGCTTTAGTTCGAAAATTTGACAACCAACTTTCATGAATAATAACCTCTATAAGACCCGTAAAAAAAAAAAAAAATTCCACAATACATTATGTATCGGATGGCTAATTCTGAGAATGTAGGAAGTTCAAACACAGTGATTAAGTGAAGTTCGTGATAAAAATTCTCAAAACTTGATTATTTACATTTTTCTATAGCATCAATACTTCATTTATCAGTGCCATCACTATTTAGTGAACTGTTGGTGTTCTGTCTTTAATTTTTTTGCAACCTTTCTCATTTTTATATGAAATTCATTTATTGGGCATTAAGAAACCCAGGCGAATCTCCTGAGACTCCACAAAACATCATGCGGCACCACGGATGAACTTCTATGCATTTGGATCAACCTAGCCATGTGTCCACATCTCATTGCTTTGCATGACTCTGCTATTCTAAAATACGAGAAAATTTATCCATAACTGATATTCATAATTATAACTTTCAGTAACTCTAGGGATATAAACACGTGTACAGCATATGCATTGCTTTGCAATGCATATGCTATTGACGAACATATCCTTATAGACAGTAACTAATAAATTGTAAAATTCTTCAGTTGCAAAAAGATTGAAAAATTCGATTGGTTCAATACCTGTCATATTATTTTTTAGTCCTAGTACACTAGTGAACAGAATTATTCTCGTGATGTTGGGAACATCATACCAACATGTAGCTAAACTCTGTTGAGACAGAGTATGAGAGAGAACGGCGCATTCTTCATTTTTACTTTCACTACTGGTCATACTACAGCTACTAAAAGAATGTGTTTCTGCATATGATGATAAATTATCAGAATCATCTATTTCCACGGCAGGATGTGCCTGCAGAGAAACTTTTGGTTGAGAGGGACTGGAGATAGCCTGTCTGAATTAATCTGTTGTTTCCACAAAACTAAGTATTGAAATCAACATGGCTTTCTTTTAAATCCCTTTAGCATCCTCAATATGCCTCTATTTTACATATGAACTCTAAGCAGCAAATGCTTTTTATTGCCACTCAAGTATTTATTTCTTATTGATCGTTCCCTTCACCACAAAACCAGTAACGTTCAAAGGAAAATAAGCATTGCAGTGAAAAGTGCAAGCTGTGTTAAGTCTATGAGGAGTCAACTTACTTTCCCTTCCCTTCATGGTTCATACGCGTCCTGGAATTTCATTTTGTCCTAGAAATGTCCTAAAATTCTGTTACATGTTTTGGAATTTTATCCATTCCTGCCTTTTTGTCCCTGCACGACATTTTGTAGTTGAGGATTTTTGAACTGACATAACTTATGTCTGAAAATTTTTCCTCCCCACCCCCTGCAAAATGTGGTGGAGGGGGCTGTGGATTTTTCTTATCTGTTAGGAATACCGAAGCTGCGTTATTAACATCTTTTGTGTCGTGCTTATGTTATCACTTTGTCTTTCCAGCTGGTAAGACCATATCTTGGCAATTATTATTTTCGATTTGTAAAATTCTTTTTGTATTGGAAAGCTTAAAATGTGATAATGATGATCCATTCATTCTGGTTTTTCTCCGATGCACAACTTCGCCGCTAGAGGACGCAAATGGAGATCATATCATATTTGAAATGCATTTTATTTCATATATTTGCTTCTAAATATCCAATTGAAAACAATCCTTTTCCTTTCAATTGCTTTTATATCAAAGACTATTTTAGTTACAGTCCCCTTTTCAAATAATTCATAAATTCTCGGCTAGGGGGCGAAATGGTAAATCACGATTTTCCCAATATCTCCGCTTCTAAAAGTCCAATTTGTAAAATTCCTCCTGTGTCGAATACAGATCATGAGGTTAAATGTTTTGCATATAAATTCTCATTTTGGGTAAAGAATGGTTTGGCCACCAGGCAGCGTAAGTGTTTATTTTTGCTTCTGATGTATTTGCAATAAAATCTTAGCTGGAAACTCAATTTAAAATTTTTTTCCTTGAACCGATGCTGCTCACCTCAGAAAACTTTTTGAGAATACTTCCTGCTTAAAATAGTGCATAATTTTTCCACCAGAGGGCATGCACGGCACGTATATCTTATTTTTGTCCATATCTCTGTTTCTAGGAGTCCAATTTGAAAAATTCTTTCTTTGTTGAACATTTTCGGTGCGAAATGTTTTTCATATAATTTCAAATATTTCTTAACGCATAAGTGCACCACTAGAGGGCATAAGTTCACGTTTCCGTTTACAGCTATATCTGCGGGGCTAAAAACGCAATTGAAAAATATTCTCTTTCGATCAGATACTACTAACTATGAAAACTCCTTATGTGTATTTTCTTCCCAAAATAATGCACAATTTTGCTGCTAGGGGGTGCATATATTTAATATATTTTTCTCAATATCTGTACTTCTAAATGTCCAATTTAAAAAATTATTTTAACTCTAGATACCATTTACCTTATGGAACACTTTAGGTTTGTATTTGAGGAGGTTTGCGGTTCACAATTCTGCTGCTAAATGGTGTTTGTGTACTTCCGTTTGCAGCCTATCTCTGCCTCTAAAAACCCTATTGAGAAATGCGTTTTTTTACTATATGTCATTGGCTATAATAAAGATGATGAGTGAATAAGATTTTTGCTACAATAAGAAGATCCTCTTCAAGTAATGTACAACTTTCCTCCCTAAGGAAATGTTTTTCTTTCTATCTCTGCTTCCGGGAGACGTATTTGAAAAGTTCTTTTTCCTTAGCATAGCTTTTGCTATAAAGAATGCTTTTTACCTGTTTTCAACTTTTCCATTATGCAAAATTCTTCTGCTAAAAGGCATCAAGTTATATCATGTTAGTTCTTTCTATATCTCTTCTTCTAACTGTTCGATTTGAAAATCGTTTTGTCTCTAATACCTTCCTTCTGCTGTGGAAAGCGTTTTTTGCGCCATTTGTAAATTTTCATAACATACTGTTTTAGCCACTGGTGGAAGTAAATAGCTGATTTGTGTGTGTGTGTGTGTGTGGGGGGGGGGGGGGGTATTTTGACCTTTACTGAAATTTTCTGATGAATACATAATTTATATAAAAATTTACCATAGAATCAGATTGCTTTCTAATATCAGAAACTTAAATCAAGTTGTTTCTTAGTATTTTCTGAGCTAAGTAATCACTTTGCATCTTCTATAATTAGTTTTCTAATCATGCCCAGTTAAATTGCCTTGATCAGTAATGAATGCAGTTGTACACAGCCTTTGGACTTAAGGTTTTCCCATTATTCTCTTTCATTTTACGCTGGAAATTTTTGTGCATACTTTGTTTGCTGGTGAGTACAAATTTTAAACATAGCTACAGCATCAATATTATGTTGAAAATTCCTTCCCTAAATAAAATGTAACACTAATACTTGCTCCCATGATTATGTGTTTAAGAAATAACAATCCCTTTGGTCCCTTGAAAAAGTTTCAAATATTACACCTTAAATTTCCAATGTAAGCATTATTTCAAAATAATTAAATTTAACTAGTATTTTATGTATTGATTGTGTGGTATATGAAAGCATTTTAAGAGTAATGCCACATACCTATGTATTTTTGAGTTTCATGTTGTTGTTGTTTTTTTTTTTTTTGTTTTTTTTGTAATTTGCTTCAATAATTGAACTAAAGCCAAAGTAGAAAGATAATTTTTTCTCAAAATCAGTGTAGTATACTGTATGTATATAAAAGTTTAGTAGATATTAAACCTAGTCACATTTTCAGTGACAGTTTTGGTATTTCAGTATTTATTTGGGATTCTAAGTTTCTGATTAGCTGCAGCAAGGTAGTTAGAATGAGAGAGGTAGGTCAAAGATTTTAAACAAACTGTGGGTGGTCTCCTCTCGCAGAGGCTTGTGACGTAGCTGGTCCCCAGCAGTCTTCGGGCGTGGTGGTAATGAATAGTGGAATGCGTGATTCTTAGTTCAAATTAAAAGGTTTTAAGAACACATAAACTGAATTTTTACAATAGGAATTACAGAATTAAAATAAAACTTACCGATTATTAAACCTTGGAACTTTCCGTCCATTGTTTTCTTTTTTTTTTTAACTCCCTGGAATTCAATGCATGTGCTTGGTTTTTTCTCTTCCTTAAGTTTTGTTGGTTGACGTCGTTAATATATTTAATACGAAAAAATGTTCTTGCTCTTGCATAGGTTTTAATGACACCCACATCAACTTCTGGAAAGTTTAATTTCAATTTTGATTGAAGTTTGTTTATGGCCCCTTGGGATTTACATATGCCTGCTCCATGAAATTCTGAAAAAACTGATTCAAACTATTTGACAGTTTCTATCTAAATGTTGTTCGGTATCATTAGCCCACCTCATGATAAAGTCTCAATCCAGCCTATATTTTGGTTCCCCGTTAAGTAGGAAAACGTTCCCAATTCTTTATCCTTGTAACAAAATGCTAAATATCCAGCAAAATAGTGTATGGCTTCTTCCTCTTCAGGATTAGCGAAATTGCAAGTATTAATTGACACATTGTCCATCTCACAAGCATTCGAATTTTCTTCCTCGTCTTGTGTTTCCATTAAATTAAAAAATAAATTGGCGCTCATTATTTTGTCTTCGTCGTTTTTAACGTTACCATTTGCTGGCAGCGGAAGCTTTGATCCAAGCAACAGCATTTTCATCCTGTGCTTGAAATCAGTTGGTAACGGATGATTACAAAAATGTCCTAAACCCCGAATTTGGGAAAAGAGGTTTTTTAATGCATCCTGGTTGAGCCGACTAGTCATGATGCTTTTTATTCCATACTCGGCAACATCTTGATGCAAACCTCTCAAACTAGAGATAGATACAAGTAATCCGTTTTGAAAGGGAAGCATCTTTAATTTATTGCCAACTCGCAATTCTGTGATGGCCCTCTCCATTCTGTTCACTACTTTATCTTGTACTTCCATATCATTTCCATTGGCATAACGAATATTATTATTGGAATCAATTGGAACCCTTGAGTTAAAAACGTCAAAAAACTTGTTAACTGTTTCAAAAAAATTACTAATTTTTTTTTCCGGAAAAAAAGATGGCTGTATGGTGTGAAAATAATTGCACTGCATAACATACTCACTGCCTCTAACCTCAATATGTTTTGATTTTAATTTTGGACAAAGCCTCATTTCATTTCAATCTGCTTTTAGTATTTCTTCGATTTCTCGCTTTCGTATTATTCAGTGATGGAAAGTTTGCGCCAATTGCATTATCTTGCGCCAGACTGCTACAAATTACAAAAAAATGTAATATTTGCGCCGAAACGGCAATCCACAGCAAAAATTGCCGAGCGAATAAAATGTTTTCACGGGGAAAAATGCCGTTTTAGACGTCGAATCGAATGACGCTTTTCTAAGGTTTACGTGTAATTTGGTGGAAACAACGCGTAATCAACACGTACCGTACCGCCAATCCCAAAATTTCGGAATCTTTTCACCTACCTTCTAATTCGTTGTTTTTTCGGGAAAAGTGACGAAACAGCAACGATTTTCGCGATGTAGGAAGTTAAATTGTTTTTGCTGTTGTAATCACGTAGGTATGTAGGAGAAACGGTGCTGTACGTTATGAAATCCTGATGAAGATATTGTACTGATAGTTTGGTGATCTTTCGGAGTGCTGTGCAATTGAGACTGTTTATATGTCGTTCCCTGCTCTTTCGGATAGCGCAGTTATTTCATTCCGGGCGAGGTGCGCGATTACGTAAATACAGCGTAAGGTCAGTCATTAGCTATTTTGTTGATGCGGAGGACGACTGAAAAGGGCTATCCCGTGGCAGGATACAATGATTCTGTTTCTAAAGGATTCATAGGTATTCAGAGATGCCAACTTTTCCGGATTTTCACTCCATCTTACGGTTCCACGGAAGTCACCCGAAAAAACTACGGAAAAGCCCTCGCACGCAATTTCTATTTTTTTTTTTACTGTCTTTTGGTCGAAAAAACGCACTTTACAGATAGTCCCTTATGCGCCTTCGATGTTCTCACTTTCCCCGCCGACGGATGCGGAGTTTGTCACGTGATTCCCCATACAGCCATTTGAGAGTACCGTGCGCAAAAGTCGAAGGGGAACTCAGCTCAGCGCCTTTTCCAACTATTTACCTAGATTGCGTGTGGCTTTGTGCTTGTGAAAATTTCGGTGCAAACGTTTTAACCCATTCCACTCGACTGTCGGGTGACACCCGACATTACGAAATCGCCGAATAGCTCATCCGCCACTCCGATGGCGTCTTTGTAGCTCGCATGTCGGTGGTCGCGAGACATTTCTTTTTCGTCGAATAGGTTGGGTGTCACTCGCCACGCCGATGACGCCCCTATAGCTCGCATGTCAGGGCTCGCGAGACGTTTCTTTTTCACCGGATAAAGAAAAAAACGTCATCTGCATGTCGGGTGTCACCCGCCATGCCGATGACGCCTCATGGCTGGCATATCAGCGCTCGCGAGGAATTTCGTTTTCATCGAAATCGAATAGCTCGCGTGTCGATTGTTATCAGCGACGCCTATGACGCATCTATAGCTCGGATGTCGGCGCTCGCGAGGAATTTCTTTTTCGCCGAAAAGGTCGGGTGTCAACCGTCTATGATGCCTCTATATCTCGTATGTTAGCGCTCGCGAGACATTTCTTTTTCGCCGAATAGCTTGCGTGTCGGGTGTCATCCGCCGCGCTCATTACGCCTCTAGCTCGTGGGTCGGGGCCTGTGAGACATTTCTTTTTTCGCCGAATATCGCACGTGTCGGGTGCCGCCACGCCGATGACGCCCCTATGGCTCGCATGTCGGCGCTCGCGAGGAATTTCGTTTTCACCGAATAGGTCGGGTGTTATCTGCCACGCCTATAACGCCTCTATAGCTTGGATGTCGGCGCTCGCGAGAAACTTCTTTTTCACCGAATAGGTCGGGTGTCATCCGCCACGTCTATGACACCTCTATAGCTCGTATGTCGGGGCTTGCGAGACATTTATTTTTCGCCGAATATCTCTGCTGTCACCCTCCATGCCAATGATGCCTCTATAGCTCGCATGTTGGAGCTCGCGAGACATTTCTTTTTCGCCGAATAGCTTGCGTGTCGGGTGTCATCCTCTGTGCTCATTACGCCTCTAAAGCTCGTGGGTCGGGGCTAGCGAGACATTTCCTTTTCGCCGAATATCGCACGTGTCTGGTGGCGCCCTCCATGCCGATGACGCTTCTATAGCTTGCATGTCGACGCTCGCGAAACATTTCTTTTTTGCCGAATATCGCACGTGTCTGGTGGCGCCCTCCATGCCGATGACGCCTCTATAGCTTGCATGTCGACGCTCGCGAAACATTTCTTTTTTGCCGAATAGGTCGGGTGTCAGCCGCCACGCTGATGATGCCTCTATAGCTCGTATGTCGGGTCTGGCGAGCTAAAGCTGAGCTTTCACTGCTAAGTCGTGGCCTCTACTGCAGAAAAGAAAAAAATGCGAGTTCTGTGTGAGTATGGGTGAAAAGTTATTTGAGTGGAAAGGGTTAATTTACATTAAAACGAAACAAAACGAAATGTAGCAATGAAACAGCTATGACAACGAAAAGAACGAAGTCAGATAAAACTTATGGTCAAGTTTCAATTTACTTCCGATATTGGAGGTTAATTATGGTCAAGTGTATCGTGGCATGTATAGTAAAGAATGGCCTTTTTATGAAGTATCTAAAGTTTCACTGAATCATGTTTTATAAGCCATGTGGCTGCGATTTTAGCCTGTCGCAAGGCGGCCGCGATGATTGTGCGTCATGCGGAGAGCCCGAAGCACAAAGATCATGTCAAAAGATTAAATGGACATGTGAGTAAAATTAATGTAACCAAACAACTTCTGACAGCTTATAAAGAATCCTGGAAAAAATATCAAGAGCAAATTAGTGCTGGAAAAATGCAGCAAAATAGAGAAGAAATTGAATGTTCACAAGGTGATTTGAAATGGGAAGAAGCTGAACATTTGCAGCAGTTGGATTCCCTCATAAAATGTTTAAACAATGCTGAGATGAACATTGAATGTGGCATAAAAAAAGACACGAGTGCCATAGAAAGTGGACAGATTCTATTAAAAGAAGCAAAACAAAACATTGCTAAATATCTTAAAAAATTAGAAAAGAATAGAGTGAGCAATTAAATATTGAGAAAAGCAGCCAAAAATTAAACATTTTTTGTAAAATAAATGATTAATAATGGAATCCTGCTATGGTTATAAATTTTTTGTATCTATTTGAAAACTAAAATGTTTGCATATGTGTGTGTGTATATCAATACAAGACAAAATGTCCATGGACAATAAAATCACTAGATACGTTGGAAAGGTGGATTATCTCCCTCCAATAGTTAACACCCTCAAGAAGATATGCCATAGGCATAATTTGACATTTGGAGTTTGCACTAAAAATGTATTTACTTTACTGAGAAATGACAGAGATAAAGTACCCAAACTCATGAAATATGGTGTATACTGCATTCCGCTCGCCCATGAGGATTCGGGTGTTATTGACAAATTTTATATAGGTTCTACAATTATGACTCTGAATACCCGGTTGGGTGAACACAAGTACACCCTCCGGACAGAAACTATTAATACTGCCTTTACTATGGCTGTTAAACAGGGTGGTTACACCCCTGTTTAGGAGAATGTTAAAATCTTGAACTCCAATGTCAACAAAAATACTGTTTTCTTTTCAGAAAGTTTATATATTATTGCATACGGAGACAACTGTTGTAATTTAGATCTCTCCACATTTGTACCAAGACCTTGGCGAAAAATCTTTGCTCCACAAGAGACTTTGACAAATGAGGAATTTTTAAAACATCGGAATAGTACATTTTTGTAAATATTTTGTATTCTTATATTTATGTTATATTGATTTTCGAATTGAAATTTTACAATTTGTGCTTATACTGTGACATCATGGTCTGTTGGTGACATGGTGCATGATGGGTCGTGTTATCAAGTATATAAGGGTTGACTCTGTTGGATCCCGTGGCGCATTGACTAGTAGATGGGGACGGGAGATCCCCAAAAGCGCTAGTCTGCTTTTAACCGCTTTTAATTTGTAAATAAATTGATTTTAATTTGCTTATTGAAGACGTGGTTTGCTTTTATCGCATGTATAAACAGCATATTTTGTACATATACCATTCCATGCGAAAATATTACCTATTTCAGTCAATACAAGATGTTTTAAATTTGAGTAGGGTGCATCTATTTCCAAAACATTTTTTGCTTAAGAGTTTGTTTTATCTACTAATATTTTACCTGCTCTAAAAAATGTTTTCTTACACCAAAAATGTATTTTATCTGCTCTAAAAATGCATTTTGTTGCTCCAAAAATGTGTTTCACCTGCTCCAAAAATATATTTTACCTGCTCCAAAAATGCATTTTGTTGCTCCAAAAATGCATTTTGTTGCTCCAAAAATGCATTTCATGTGCTCCAAAAACGCATTTTGCTGCTCCAAAAATGTATTTTACCTGCTCCAAAAATGCATTTTGCTGCTCCAAAAATGGTTTTGCAACTTTCCATCACTGCATTATTTTTCCACCTAGTTTTAAGCCACTGTCTAAAAAGTGATTTCTTATTAATTTGATCATATGAGGAATGTCCGCAAATTCCCACACTTTTCTTTGTTCAACTGGATTATTAAAAAGGATTTAGTAGAGTTAATGCCCAGTTGTTTCCACAGACTTTGATTTGTATCCCCTAAATCTGAAACAAGAGCAACAACTTAGAAATCAATGTTTTCTAATTCTGTAATGACATCAATGAGCACAGGTTTTGTCATTCTTTGGTCAAAATCGTAGTAAATTGACTGCTTCCAATTATGTGGTAATCCTCTAGTTAAAATTACTTGAGAGGTTTTAAAAGGGCCTAAAATACAATCAGTGGCATAATCATAAACAACATCACTCTTTTATGTTCATCTCATCAAAAGACAAAACTGTAATATTTTCCATTGCTGTTAAATTTTTACCTTGCATATCCATCATTCGAATTACTTGAGACAGTATGCCAGGGCAGCAGTGGAAACCTCGAGTCCAAAGTTTAAGAGTACTTATGCTTGGTAGTGGAATCTTCAGTTGCTCCCTTATGTGTGTATATGCCTTACTCGAAATTGCTCGCAACACTAACGCTTTTGCAACATCTGCATCTTGCCAGGATATTTTCATGTTGTCATTTAAGAGTCGTGCAATTTGGCAATTTGCCCGGGTGTAAAACATTTCGACAATAAACGCACAGTTTCCTTATGTGCTAGTTCTTCCTTTTCCTTTTCCAGCATTTCACATTTTGCAGTTAGAATGCCAAAATCGTTTTGCAGTTTTTTCATTTTCTCTTCTTAAATCTTCAATTCTACTTTCAAGAACCTTATTTTTAATTTCAGAACCATGCGACGCTTCTTTCAATTTCTTTAATTCGGAATGCAAATCTTGATTTTCTTTATATAAGTGCTGATTTTCTATATTTTGATCATTTACAAAGGACACAATACCTAAATTTTGAAAGCTGTTCAGAACTGGATCCGAATTCTCCTAAGTATTGGTGTCATTATTAAAGTTTATTAAGTTATTGATTTCCTTTTTCTGCGTGCGCCAATCATGCCTATTATTTCTTCCAGAGTCACCCGATGCATTGTGATTAATCATAGGTAGTAACAATGTTGGTACGGCATTTAGTTTCAAACTTTTTTTGCAGGTAGGTCTAATAATCCCACTTGTAAGTCACGCAAATAAGATGCTTCGTTAAAATGCGCAGAACAAACACATGCATTCTCAACACAGAAAAACTCTTGTCTTCAACATCTCCAAGTCCACAGTTTATGCAATTCAGCATTTTGCGGAAAACGGTGAAACAAAATTCTATTACTGGACTTTCCGTTTTTGCATAAAGCGACAGCACAATAACCCATTTTCAGCAGTTGTTGATTAAACAAAAAAATGTAACTTCCTTGATCTGAAACGAATTCAAGATACCAAGTGGACGTCTGCACTAGGGAGCGAGAGCGTTGGACATGGTTGGACAGCTCCAAAACGGTTCCACTGACGTCACTGATTCCTGGAACCCTAAGCCGGAGTGGGTTGGACTAAGGTGCTTAGAAAGAGGAGAGGTAGGTCCAATCGCCTTTGTTTCCGTGACGCCGGCGAGCTGTCACCCTACGAGCTGGTGTGTGACGGCACAGTGGCCATAAACGATCTCTTGAGCATTCGGAGCTTGTGCTGTAGTGTCGATTACTCCCTGCATTTCTTTGTCAATTTTAGACCTGCTTTGTCGTTTCATTCTTTTTTTTTTCTTCATTTGTTTTCTGTGTACAACTATCTCGAAAATACCTGGATACGCTGTTGCACTTTGTCATAATGACAGTTCAAAGGAAAGGAAGTTAGATGTTACATACCATGTTTTCCCATCAGATAGAGATTTCTTGAAGCAATGAGTAGCGAAATGCTGTCGAAAGGATGTATTCGATGCAAGGAAAAGCACGAATGTGTTCAGAACACTTTGATGTCTCGAAGTAAGAGCGAAATCTTAGAAATGAATTGCTGAACTTGCCTCCCAGAAAAAAACTGAGAAAAGATGTCGTGCCTACAAAAAATATGCCTTAGCAGATGGATGAGCAAACTTCTGTTCGAAGTGAACGGTTTAAGATCGGAGAGGTCAGAAAAAAATTGCATTAAATCGAATTGAAAGTGTATCTCCAATTAAACGTCAAATCACAGGTCACAATGAAAGTGACATCATTCCTGACCAACATTTATCATACCGTCAACGTTATGTGAGAAGTGCGAATGTCTGAACAAAAATATAATGCAACTGAAGAGTGAAAATAATTCACTACGGGAAGAATTATCAAACGTAAGAAAACAGTTGGTTATGGTAAAACAATGCTTTTGCCTTGAGAAAAGAAGCCTTAAAACGGAAATTAATATCATGAAACGCAAATGCAAGAATATAAATTTTCTGAGTAACAGTGAAAGGTGGCCAGCTATCATAAATTTGCTTGGCCATTGTTTCACTGAAGTGCAAATTCAAACTCTTGGGTCCAAAAAGAGACCAGCAAAATGGAATGAAGAAGATATAAGTCAAACACTTGTTTTGCATGCTATTTCTCGAAAAGCATATCTTTCCATCAAAAATAAAATGCACATACTGCTTCCAAGCATTTCCTCTCTGAAACGGTGGTGTGGTAAATTTGTGTTACCGATGGTTCAATTGAGCCTGTTTTAAAGGTGATTAAAGTTAATGCTATACACCTAACCGAATTCGGCAAAGTTTCCGTTTTATCTTTTGGTGAAATGAGCGTTGATTGCCGATATTGTTATGATGCAGCTGCAGATAAAATTTTAGGACAGCATAGTGACGTTTTAGTAGTTATGCTGAGAGGCTTCTGGAAAGCTTAGAAACAACCATATACTACTGTTTTTTTTATTTGATAAGCAGATGGATCAAAAGCTGTTAACTGACATAATTCGAGCCATTGAGCAATCGGGTTATTTAGTGCTGATGCTGATCTTTGGGGGGGGGGGGGGGGTATCAAGGTTTGGAGGCAGCTTGGAATAACCCTTATATTGTCTTCTTTTCCAAATCCAGTGAATGAAAATCGAAAAATATGGATGTTTGCCGATGTGCCCCATGTAATTAAACTTCTCCGAAATCATATATTTGATCGCGGAATACGCTGTAGTGTGGAACCATCACTCGCCAGATATTTGACCTTTTGCTGGAACATAAGAACTCAGAATTAAAGGTGTTTCATAAAATAAAATGAATCCACACAAATGTAATAAGCCCCATGAGAAAGATAATTAGTTTTAGCGCCTCAGATACAATCTAACAACGTAAGCAAAGCTGTAGAGTATTTTTTTCCTGAAAGAAAACAAATTGCTAATTTTATAAAGTTGGTAAATGACTGATACGACGTAATGAAATGTAGATTTCCCAGCTCCAAAGAGCCATTGTAGTGTGCTTTGGGGGGGGGGGGAAGATATTCAGCAAAAAAGCATCGAACAGTATTCACGTCATATTCCCGTTTTTTCCCAGTATATATCATCATCGTCAACTATTATCAATCCACTGCTGGACGAAGGTCTCCCCAAGTTTCCTCCACAACGGTCTGTCTTGTGTCAGTCTCCTCCATGTCACTCCCGCATACTTTCGAATTTCATCTACCCATCTCCCATGTGGTCTTCTTCTGGGTCTTTTCCTGTCCCTTGGAATCCAATCTAAAATTTTGGCTGTCCATCCTTCTGGCAGTATGTCCAGCCCATTGCCATTTCAGGGATTTAACTCTGATCATGATGTGTTCCACTCTTGTCATTTTTCGGATCCACGAGTTCCTCTTCTTATCTCTCCTGGTTACACCAAGCATGTACCTCTCCATGCTGCTTTGAGTTGTCTGCAGCCTTTGTATGTCTCTTTTAGTTAAGGTCCACGTCTCTGCACCATATGTAAGCACTGGAAGGATGCATTGATCAAACACTTTTCGTTTAAGACATAATGGCATATTGCTCTTGAAAATTATGCTGTTTCTTCCAAAAGCTCTCCAGGCCAGTTTTTTATGCCGATTAATTTCTTCATCAATGTGACCCTCACTTGATATCTGCTGTCCAAGATAAACGTCCGTGTCTGTTATCTCCAGCTTTTCTCCATCAATCGATAAATCTTCATTTCTTGTAAAAGCATTGAACATCACTTTTGTCTTCTGAAAGTTAATTTTTAATCCCACTTCTTTACTCTTGTCAGCAAGTTCCTGAATCATACTCTGCAGCTCTGATAAGGTAGTTGCAAAAATGACTACGTCATCAGCAAAACGAAGGTGGGTTAGATAATCTCCATTAATCTTTATCCCTTTGTTTTCCCAGTCCAGTGATTGAAAGACATTTTCCAATGTGGCATTAAAGAGCTTCGGAGATATGGTGTCACCTTGTCTCACTCCCTTTCCAATTTTTATGTGTGTTGTATTTTCAAACAGCCGAATCTTTGCACTTGCATTTTCATAGATGTTATTAATAATATTAATGCATGCATCTTCAATGCCGCAGGATTTCAGAGCCATTGCAACTGCTGATGGTTTCACCGAATCAAAGGCTTTTTTATAATCGATAAAAGCCATGCACAATGGAAGTTCATATTCTCTCGCTCTTTCAATTAGTTCTCTCAGTACGTGGATATGATCTATTGTGCTGTAGCCACTCCTGAATCCAGCTTGTTCTCTTGGTTGAGCCATGTCTAGTGTTACCTTCAAACGGTGTGAAAGAACTTTGGTGAATATTTTATAAACCACTGATAGGAATCTGATAGGTCTGTAGTTCCTGAGATCCTCAATGTCACCTTTTTTATGTAGCAGGATCATTGTAGCGTTGTTCCAATCCTCAGGAATCTTCCCTTCATTAAGGCATCGAGTGTAAGTTTGGGCGAGTACTGTTTCAATTTCTCCACTTGCTTCTTGTATGATGTCTACAGTAATTCCATCTTCTCCTGGAGCTTTTCCCCGCTTCATGTTCTTGATTGCATGTGCAACTTCTGCTGGGAGGACTGGAAGAACTTTGATACTTGTACCTTTCATGATGTCTGGAGTACATGCATCATCCCTTTCATATAATTTGGAGTAGAAATCTTTCACTCTTGTCAAAATTTCTGCCTCTATTTCTTGTTACAGAACCATCTTCTTTTTCAGTGCCATAATCTGTTTTCTTCCCTTACTGAGATGTCCTTTGCTATCTTTAGGCTTTGGTTGTTTTCAATTGCTTTCCTCACTAGTTCACAGTTGAATTTCCTTACGTCTTCAGTGATACCTTTTCGTACTGTCTTGCATAGCTCTATATATTTCACTTTGGAAGTCACATCTTCTTTAGTTGTCCTCATCTCTCTTCTTTTTTGCATCAACATTTTGGTTTTTCCTGATAATTTGTTCACATGCAACTTGTTCTTAGACCCAGCTAATTTTGTTGCTCTTTCCATAAGAGCTTTGGTTACTTTTTCTGTTAACTTCAGAAATATCCACTTCTTCTGATGTTAGGCCTTCTAAAGCAGAGAATATGTTCTTCAGTTCCAACCTGAAGGTATTATGGTAATTTTTAAGGTTGGTTATGTCAATATATTTTGTTTGTCTTATGAGTTTGCCACGTTCGAGTTTAGTGTTGAGGTGCATCTTACATCTCACCAATCTATGGTCACTACCTGTGTTGAACTTGTTTAGCACACTGCAGTCTTCTATGACAAATTTTTTGTTACACATAATAAAATCAATTTCACTTGTCGTCCCATTTGGATGTCTCCATGTCCATTTCCTGTGTGTCTTTTTCTTGAAAAAGGAGTTCAAGATGAAAAATCCTTCTGCCTCTGCAAACTCAACGAGAGTATTTCCACGCTGGTTTCTGTTGCCGTGACCGAATTTACCTACTGAAGTTTCATTCTGTTGCCGTTGCCCAATTTTTGCATTGAAATCTCCCATAATTATTTAAGTGCTGCTTACCTTTATTATTTAGGTGACGAATTTCCTCCTAAAATTCTTCAATTTCTTCTTCAGGATGACTTGTGGTGGGTGCATAAGTTTGAATAATCTGAGCCTGGTATCTTCTCGAGAGTTGGATAATGAGACGTGCAGCTCTGTCAGAGGAACAACTTTTAACTTCTACAACTTTATCCTTCAGTTTCTTGTTTAGTATAAATCCAACACCACTAGTTCTGCCAGTATCTGTCCCACGATAGTAGAAGAGATGTCCACTTTTCAGTTCAATGAGATCTTCTCCTTTTCTCCTTACCTCACTTAGCCCGACGATGTCCCACTTGATCCTTTGTAGTTCCTCTTCCAATTCAAGAAGCCTTGAATCAGAAGATAGGGAGCGTCCATTATACGTAGCCAAGGTCAGCATCAGATGGCAGCCTAGTCCGGTCTTCTGGGGATTCTTAGCACCCTCTGCCTTCATGTCGCACTGGCCGCTGCCTTGGCCAGGTACATTCCAGCTGTCGGAGACTGAGGGCCAAGATTTAAGTTGTGGAGTCATTTTGGAGGTGTTTGGCCATAACTCACCATGCTGGCCAAGCGGGTTGTTGAGTGTGGGATAGCATTTCCTCTAATCCCGATGGTATAGTTATACCGCTATTGGCGGTCGTCAGAGCCCCTTTTGTGGGAAGAGGATGCACCACGAGAAGGCAGGGTTGACATTTGTCAAGGAGAGGCTGTGATGTTACGCATCACCTGACCTTACATCCCCCAGTATATATATATATATATATATATATATATATATACTAAAGAGCAAAACTGAAGACTAAGTAAAAAATTTTAGAATTTAAAACGAAGGGTGCAAAATAACCTGAAAATCAAAACGCGCAACGCAGCAGTTTTGAAAATTCAGAATTCACATTCTATAAAAAGATACCTAAGCAAAAAAAACACATATATAATTTTGACTCACACCTAGTACAACATAGAAAAGGTTATGTATCTACCTGTGTGATCAAAAGGAAAAAGATAAAAAATAAAATAAAACAACTGAATGTAGAAGGTGTCGAGAATACTGAGCCTTGGCTTTATCAAGGACCAGCAAAAACTCTGCATTTTCTCACTTCCACAAAGACCTAGTTGGAAATGGGTTTCTGCAAGGCCAAAGATGCAAGTAACATTCCCACCTAAAATAGTTTAAAAATATATATATAAGTCATGTCCTCCTTAGAGTTGCATGACCTAGCACTAGTTAACAATTTCGCTTGCATCCAATAACCTTCCTGGCCCGACCCATACTCTTCATCTGTTACTATTAAACAGAGAGAAGAAGATTAAAGAGAACTCAAGCTGTGAGAGTGACATAATAATTAGAAATGATTTTCAGCCATAACGAAATTCCAAGTTCGTTTGAGAGAGAATTTAAACCTGAAAAACAATGCAAAAGAAATCCAAATTTTACATTGCAATTAAAAAAAGGAGATGTTAATTTATAACGAACAGATTTTTGAAAGAAAACTTGAGTCTAAAACCCCCTACTCAACAACTTATGACAGCACGAAAACGAGAATAAGTTAAAGATAATAATTAACTAAAGAAAACTTTGTGAAAGTTATATACCTTAAACAGTTAGTTGCAATATGTACAAAGTATTTCAGCAGTGCTTTAAGTGCATAATTAATTAGTTATTAAGAACTTAACTACTTTGAAAAAACAGCGCATAGACAGCGCATAGAAAAGGAACAAGCTAAGCCATCTTCTGTTCCTAGGTACCCCAAAAGACGCTCAAAGTTACAAAGAAAAGAAAGAGTTAAAACCCGCAAAAATGTTAACAGACAAACCAATGCCTAAAAGCTGAAAAGCTAAAAAACGACAGAGAAAAGGTACATGAAGTACAAACATTGAACTTATAAAACCTAGAACCCAAAAACAAGGAAGAGAGCTTACCTCTTGTGTTACAAAAACTTTTCTCCTCACAAGAGAAGAACATGGCTGACCTCTTCCGCCACTCCCTAAACGCTGGGGGGCAGTGAGGGTGGGGCTGATGGCCTCCTCATACAGCAAGAAACCAACGCGCGGAGATTTTAACCAGAGAAAAAAATATATATAAACTTAAGACTGTGGATCTGTATGATCAGAAAGAGCAGAATTAACTCTCCAGAATACATGAGAAATATTATAAAATACACGAGCAGTTTATTTAATAATCTTTGCATGTATTAAATCACCTTAGTGAGCTTCTATAGATTAATCAGAATCTTATTAATTTTAATGTTGGTTTTACTATTTTTAGTATAGCTATCCTAGTGATGAATAACTAGTTTTCTTTTTTATTTGTTTTTATTTTCTTTTATAAACAGATTTTTAAGCTTTTTTTTGTGATTTTGTTTATATTATTTAATTTTTTGTTTTAATAGGACCGTCATATCCATAGCACTAAGGTTCCTTTAGGTAGTTAATAGGCATCCTCTAGCCAACTTCCTTACGGCTTTGATTGGTCAGAATCATATTATTAACTGTGTAGAAAATTAAAGCAGATCTGCCAACCTTACTCTATTATTCAGAATAATTTTTCTTAAAGTTCTTTTGATGAAAGAAGAAGGAATTTCGTTCTCTAGAAAACTTTCTAATAGTATATTAATGTGGTAATTGAAGTCCAAATTGTTGCTGCAAATTCTTGAAATTCTTAGGACCTGAGAAATTAGTACATTCTCAATTACTTTGGTTGAAATGTTATTATTCCAGTGTAGATATTTAATTACTTTGAAAGGAAAATTAACTCTTTTATCATAGAGGCTAATAGATGGGTTACCTCTGTTGAGCTTAATGCTTAAGTCTAGGAACTCAAGTTCCTGATTACTGTGGTTGGTTTTACATAAGTTAAGAGAGCTAGGATAGATATTATCAAAATCACTCTCTATAACTTCTGAATTATTGATACACAGCAGATCATCAATATATCTAAAAGTGTAAAGGTAGTTATCTGAGCAGGTGGGGTGATTTTTAATGAATTTATATTCCTTAAAGAACAGGAATAGATTAGCGATATGCGTGGACGTTGATGTTCCCATTGGAATACCGTTCACTTGCTTATAGAGAGTATTATTATATAAGATATGGTTATTTATTATGCAGCAATTGAGATAAGAGTTCCAAGTTCCTACATCAACAAATTGGTTAAGTTTAAATTCTGCATACAGCTCTTTAAAGGTAGTGATTATATCTGATAGAGGCAGATTAGTATATAGGTTTTAAAAATCATAACTATTAATATCTAGAGGACAAACTTTGAGTATAGTAGAAATTACTTCTGCATTATTATTAATTATCCAAAAATCTCTGTATATCAAGTTAGAACAGTTTCTAATGTGTTTCAAAACCTTCTTTAAGACATCTTCAAAAGCAAGATCTATTTTCTTTTTATGACTCCTTACTCCACTAGCTATGAACCTGAACTTCACAGGATCCTTATGAAACTTAACCGTTGCAAAAAGAAATGGAAATTCAGGCTCATATCTTCTAGTTTGTGGAATTTTAAGTTTCTTGAAGAATGCCTTAAGCCGATTTTCTAACTGCTTGGTAGAATAACTTACGGGCTCGTATGTTACTCTATTATTGAGTTCCATAGTTAACAATTCAAAATAGAACTTCTTACAGATAATTGCAAAATTATTGCTAGCTTTATCCGTAGTGGTAAAAATAAATTGGTCTTGCAGTTTGGAGAGTGACCTTTTAGCTTCTCCAGAGAAAAAGAGATTTCTGTCGAAACAAAAGTCCAGACCTGCCAACTCTCCGGTGAAGCTATTGATTATATTATATTTCCATTCTGCGAAGGCCTCAATAGGCTGATTGTACGTTAAACTGGTTTTTACGATGTACTTATTTACATCTTGAGTGAAGCTCTCAAGAATCCTTTCTTTGGAAATTGTGAAGGAAGGTCTGAATTTAGAGCCATACTCTAATAAATTCCTAAGCTTTTCATTTTCAACAAAACTCAAGTTTCCGGTGATAATATGGTTGTAATTCTTATCATAGTGAACTGTTTCTTTATGTTCATCACAAGAACAAGTAGTAATTACAGGAATGTAGCTCGAAGAGTTAAGTTTGTAGTTTTTAACTATTGACCCTAAGGTCTTAACATATTTAAAACTTACAATAGACTGGTGCCTGTGGATGGGGAAAAAAATTGCATTATTGTAGAACAGCTTCCTTACATTGAGATTATCGTAGGCTTTATTTAGGAACCTGATGGTAACAAAATTACTGGAAAATTCTTTAAGAGAAATTTTATCTTTAAGAATATGTTTAAGAATGTCCAGAACCAAAGCAAAAACATGCTTATCAACATGGTCAGCAGTTTCATTCCAGAATTTGAAAAAACATTTAAGGACAGAGTGCTTGAAGGACTTGAGAATTTTGTAAGTATTTTTAACAAAATTAGTGCCAGTTTTAAAGCTTTCCAGAGTTTTTAGCAAGTTAGCAAAATCAACTTTGCTTGATGTGCGAAATAACCTCTGTCCTCTTTTACCTCTAGAGCAGCTCTTATTATTAACAAGAAAGGGAAGATGTTAGACTTCTGCTCATTCCACCCTGATTATATTAAATCGAATACAGCGAGACAATTTTTGGAAAAAATTGAAATCCTGGTCTCTTCAGCTTCTCAAAAAGATCTTCACAAAGAAGAATTAAAGGAAATGTTGGCAGAAAACAATTACCCCTCCCCATATGTTGAGAAAATATTTAAACAAGTGCCAAAAAAGAAGCAGGAAAAAACCAACTTCAAATTCACCAGCAAAATTACGTACCACAAGGGACTTTTCGAGAAACTGAAAAGGATCGGAGCAAAATATAATATCAGGCTAGCTCCAGATCTTAATAACAAAATAAAGAAATTCCTGCCAGCTTTAAAGCAGAAAGAATTGGACATCCAATTGCAGGAAGGAGTAATTTACTGCATCGACTGTAACTGCGGACTCAGCTATATAGGAGAAACAGGGAGAAGTATTAAGGTCCGAATGAAAGAACACCAAGCAGCTATTAGGAACATTGGGAACAAAACAGGGCTAGACAGACATGTACAAGCAAGTGGACACTCCATAAATTGGGACTCAGTGAAAATAATCGCCCACCAGTCAAACTTAGTAAAGAGAAAACTAGAAGAAGGGATCGAAATAGCAAGAAGAAGAAGTACCACAATTAACGATAATTGCGGATGGTCTCTTCCAATTGAGTGGCAGCAACTACTCCAGTGACATAGTCCTGATGACGAACTAGGCTTTAGTTCGAAAATTTGACAACCAACTTTCATTAAAAATAACCTCTAAAAGACCCGTAAAAAAAAAAAAAAAGTTATTCCACAATCACTATGAATAGAGGTGCCATAAATGCATTTACAACTAGGATTAAAACCACATACGGGCTGGATATATGGCGAAACATCAGAAAGATAGAAAGGAGTAAGTGCAAAAGCGACAAATGTAAGTCACAACTGTATTTTCTTAAGAAATGTAAAAGAGCTAATTTTGTTCCACCTTCTTTGAGACTCACGAAAAACATCGCGGAAAATCTGTCAAGAAATTTTATTAGAAAAATAGAACTAAAAACGGTGAATGGCGCGATTCGTAATAAATTCAAAACTATTGAGCAATGCGAACGAATAGAAGCTCGTATTTGGACCTCTTCATTAGGTGAAATTCCGGAAGCAGAAAAGAAAAATATTGATAATTGGTTAGCTAAAGCAGTGAGAGATAAAAACAAAAAGTTTAAGGAAAAATTGAAAATTAAAGAAAATAAATGGTTAAGTCCAAAGTTAATGTCTACAGCACCTGGCCCACAGTTAATACCATCCACCACTAACAAACATGTCATGGATCTGACGGAAGAAGGAGTAGATGAAAACCTGATTAATCTCCTCAATAAGGGATATAATTACAACCTTTCCTCCGCAACACTTGATAAAAAACGTATACTGATTGATTTAGAAAGCATCTGTAGTAAGGTAGAAAGAGAAGATGAAAATACAGCAGTTACTTTAAGGAAAGAATTCTCAGACTGCGTCTCAAAATTTGTAAAAAAGCCAGTAAAAGTTGATTACAATTTTAATAGAAGTGCCATTACTGACCTTAAAAAATTCAAAGCCAATGATAAAGTAGTAGCACTGAGAGCAGATAAGAGCAAAGTTTTGGTATTGGTAGAAAAAGAGAAGTATTACAATAAAATGGAAGCTGAATTGAGCAAGCCTTATTATGAAGAACTCAATGGTAATCCTATAGATCAAACTGTAAAAAATCTTAAGAAATTAATCAGCTCTTTAAGAAATAAAAAACAGCTTAATGAGCTCTTCAAAAACTTCTCCAAAATCCAGTCAAGAATTCCACAGATCTATGGTACGATAAAAGTTCACAAAGAAGGCCATCCAATAAGACCTATAATAGACACTAGAAATTCGCCACTCTCCAACATTAATTATTATTTGCTTGGTCACCTCAGAGATATTTTCCCTTCTCCTCCCTACCTACTAAAAAATTCCATGCAGCTAAAAAGAAAACTGGACAACTTGCCAGAATTAATTCATCCAGTAATGGCAAGCCTGGATATAGTCTCTATGTATACCAACATTAACCTGGACCTCCTACTGGAATTCATTGCAGATGACCTTGCGGAAAAAATAGTATTCCATAATCACAATAGAGAAATACTACTTGGCATATATGAACTGCTCCTATTTTCCTTCAAGAATAATTTCTTCCAGTTTGGAAAGAAATATTACAGGCAAACTTCAGGACTTGCAATGGGTTCTCCACTAGCACCTCTGCTAGCAAATTATTATATAAGTAAACTAGAGGCAAAAATCCTTATACAACCCTCCTTGTTTGCTCTCTATGTAAGGTACATGGATGATGTCCTAATTATAGTAGATACTGTGGACCAATCTCTACCCTCTCAGATTCTGGAAGAATTTAACTTACTAGAGAATACCTTGAAGTACACCCTGGAACAGGAAAAAGACCATAGCATCAATTACCTGGATTTAACCTTGACCTCAAGAGAAGGGAAAATATTCACTCAGCTTTTTAGAAAACCCACCAACACAGGGAAGATGTTAGACTTCTGCTCATTCCACCCTGATTATATTAAATCGAATACAGCGAGACAATTTTTGGAAAAAATTGAAATCCTGGTCTCTTCAGCTTCTCAAAAAGATCTTCACAAAGAAGAATTAAAGGAAATGTTGGCAGAAAACAATTACCCCTCCCCATATGTTGAGAAAATATTTAAACAAGTGCCAAAAAAGAAGCAGGAAAAAACCAACTTCAAATTCACCAGCAAAATTACGTACCACAAGGGACTTTTCGAGAAACTGAAAAGGATCGGAGCAAAATATAATATCAGGCTAGCTCCAGATCTTAATAACAAAATAAAGAAATTCCTGCCAGCTTTAAAGCAGAAAGAATTGGACATCCAATTGCAGGAAGGAGTAATTTACTGCATCGACTGTAACTGCGGACTCAGCTATATAGGAGAAACAGGGAGAAGTATTAAGGTCCGAATGAAAGAACACCAAGCAGCTATTAGGAACATTGGGAACAAAACAGGGCTAGACAGACATGTACAAGCAAGTGGACACTCCATAAATTGGGACTCAGTGAAAATAATCGCCCACCAGTCAAACTTAGTAAAGAGAAAACTAGAAGAAGGGATCGAAATAGCAAGAAGAAGAAGTACCACAATTAACGATAATTGCGGATGGTCTCTTCCAATTGAGTGGCAGCAACTACTCCAGTGACATAGTCCTGATGACAAACTAGGCTTTAGTTCGAAAATTTGACAACCAACTTTCATTAAAAATAACCTCTAAAAGACCCGTAAAAAAAAAAAAAAAAGTTATTCCACAATCACTATGAATAGAGGTGCCATAAATGCATTTACAACTAGGATTAAAACCACATACGGGCTGGATATATGGCGAAACATCAGAAAGATAGAAAGGAGTAAGTGCAAAAGCGACAAATGTAAGTCACAACTGTATTTTCTTAAGAAATGTAAAAGAGCTAATTTTGTTCCACCTTCTTTGAGACTCACGAAAAACATCGCGGAAAATCTGTCAAGAAATTTTATTAGAAAAATAGAACTAAAAACGGTGAATGGCGCGATTCGTAATAAATTCAAAACTATTGAGCAATGCGAACGAATAGAAGCTCGTATTTGGACCTCTTCATTAGGTGAAATTCCGGAAGCAGAAAAGAAAAATATTGATAATTGGTTAGCTAAAGCAGTGAGAGATAAAAACAAAAAGTTTAAGGAAAAATTGAAAATTAAAGAAAATAAATGGTTAAGTCCAAAGTTAATGTCTACAGCACCTGGCCCACAGTTAATACCATCCACCACTAACAAACATGTCATGGATCTGACGGAAGAAGGAGTAGATGAAAACCTGATTAATCTCCTCAATAAGGGATATAATTACAACCTTTCCTCCGCAACACTTGATAAAAAACGTATACTGATTGATTTAGAAAGCATCTGTAGTAAGGTAGAAAGAGAAGATGAAAATACAGCAGTTACTTTAAGGAAAGAATTCTCAGACTGCGTCTCAAAATTTGTAAAAAAGCCAGTAAAAGTTGATTACAATTTTAATAGAAGTGCCATTACTGACCTTAAAAAATTCAAAGCCAATGATAAAGTAGTAGCACTGAGAGCAGATAAGAGCAAAGTTTTGGTATTGGTAGAAAAAGAGAAGTATTACAATAAAATGGAAGCTGAATTGAGCAAGCCTTATTATGAAGAACTCAATGGTAATCCTATAGATCAAACTGTAAAAAATCTTAAGAAATTAATCAGCTCTTTAAGAAATAAAAAACAGCTTAATGAGCTCTTCAAAAACTTCTCCAAAATCCAGTCAAGAATTCCACAGATCTATGGTACGATAAAAGTTCACAAAGAAGGCCATCCAATAAGACCTATAATAGACACTAGAAATTCGCCACTCTCCAACATTAATTATTATTTGCTTGGTCACCTCAGAGATATTTTCCCTTCTCCTCCCTACCTACTAAAAAATTCCATGCAGCTAAAAAGAAAACTGGACAACTTGCCAGAATTAATTCATCCAGTAATGGCAAGCCTGGATATAGTCTCTATGTATACCAACATTAACCTGGACCTCCTACTGGAATTCATTGCAGATGACCTTGCGGAAAAAATAGTATTCCATAATCACAATAGAGAAATACTACTTGGCATATATGAACTGCTCCTATTTTCCTTCAAGAATAATTTCTTCCAGTTTGGAAAGAAATATTACAGGCAAACTTCAGGACTTGCAATGGGTTCTCCACTAGCACCTCTGCTAGCAAATTATTATATAAGTAAACTAGAGGCAAAAATCCTTATACAACCCTCCTTGTTTGCTCTCTATGTAAGGTACATGGATGATGTCCTAATTATAGTAGATACTGTGGACCAATCTCTACCCTCTCAGATTCTGGAAGAATTTAACTTACTAGAGAATACCTTGAAGTACACCCTGGAACAGGAAAAAGACCATAGCATCAATTACCTGGATTTAACCTTGACCTCAAGAGAAGGGAAAATATTCACTCAGCTTTTTAGAAAACCCACCAACACAGGGAAGATGTTAGACTTCTGCTCATTCCACCCTGATTATATTAAATCGAATACAGCGAGACAATTTTTGGAAAAAATTGAAATCCTGGTCTCTTCAGCTTCTCAAAAAGATCTTCACAAAGAAGAATTAAAGGAAATGTTGGCAGAAAACAATTACCCCTCCCCATATGTTGAGAAAATATTTAAACAAGTGCCAAAAAAGAAGCAGGAAAAAACCAACTTCAAATTCACCAGCAAAATTACGTACCACAAGGGACTTTTCGAGAAACTGAAAAGGATCGGAGCAAAATATAATATCAGGCTAGCTCCAGATCTTAATAACAAAATAAAGAAATTCCTGCCAGCTTTAAAGCAGAAAGAATTGGACATCCAATTGCAGGAAGGAGTAATTTACTGCATCGACTGTAACTGCAGACTCAGCTATATAGGAGAAACAGGGAGAAGTATTAAGGTCCGAATGAAAGAACACCAAGCAGCTATTAAGAACATTGGGAACAAAACAGGGCTAGACAGACATGTACAAGCAAGTGGACACTCCATAAATTGGGACTCAGTGAAAATAATCGCCCACCAGTCAAACTTAGTAAAGAGAAAACTAGAAGAAGGGATCGAAATAGCAAGAAGAAGAAGTACCACAATTAACGATAATTGCGGATGGTCTCTTCCAATTGAGTGGCAGCAACTACTCCAGTGACATAGTCCTGATGACGAACTAGGCTTTAGTTCGAAAATTTGACAACCAACTTTCATTAAAAATAACCTCTAAAAGACCCGTAAAAAAAAAAAAAGTTATTCCACAATCACTATGAATAGAGGTGCCATAAATGCATTTACAACTAAGAAAGAAGAGTTCACGAATTGAAAATTTATGCTGATTATGCTTATTGTCAGATAGAGTGGAATTAAGGCCATAGGGATAAAGAGACTGATGCTGCAAAATTTCAAGGGATTCAGTTTCTAGCCGAGCATAGAGGTCAGGGATAATATGTAGTACCACTATTTTCACTTTGTCAAAACCATGAGTATGGAAATGCTCTAATTCAAAGGTAGAGTACTGGTTGGCGTTTGTGGAGGGGTTCACTCCTGAATTAGAGAACTTGTTTACTAGAGACCTGTGACCATTAATCCTAAGATGAAGAGGATTTTTACTTTGGCCAATATAGCTAAGGTTGCAGACAGTACAGGTGAGCTTATAGATGGTATTGTAGGCTTTGCAAAACTTGTTGGAGCAATTATCCTCAACAGAAGAATAGAGGTTAGGATCTGCAGATTTACATGTCAAACAATGTTTGTCATTTCATAACTTTAGATTACCTTTGCCAGCGAGTTCATACACTATGGGAAAGGGTGCTAGCCTAACCGAGCGGGAGGACTTAAAATATCTGAGCTGACCTCCAATCCTTTCATCGTCCTTAGAACTCCACTTGGGCCAAAACATACAAATTCTGAGCTTACCAACTAGGAAAAACTTTTAGAAATAAGCAGTCCAAGAAAAGACCAAACTCGAGTATAAACTACACTCCAAAAAGCTGCATCCAAAACATACTAAAAAGAAAAGTTAGAAAATGAAAAAAAAAACCTTAAGTAAAAAAAATAGTAATAAAAAAAATATTAAAAAAAAAAATAATAATAATAAAACATTTCAACTAGAATTTGCGCATGAGCTGCTAAATAATAAATATATATATATTCTATAAAGAAGATACCTAAGCAAAAAAATACATATATAATTTTGACTCACACCTAGTACAACATAGAAAAGGTTATGTATCTACCTGTGTGAGTAAAAGGAGAAAAAGATAAAAAAATAAAATAAAATAAAACAACTGAATGTAGAAGGTGTCGAGAATACTGAGCCTTGGCTTTATCAAGGAGTTTTAAATTCTAAAGTTTTTCCTTAGTCTTCAGTTTTGCTCTTAAGTATATATATATATATATATATATATATATCATCATCATCGTCAACCATTATCAATCCACTGCTGGACGAAGGTCGCCCCAAGTTTCCTCCACAACGGTCTGTCTTGTGCCAGTTTCCTCCATGTCACTCCCGCATACTTTCGAATTTCATCCACCCATCTTCCATGTGGTCTTCTTCTGGGTCTTTTCCTGTCCCTTGGAATCCAATCTAAAATTTCGGCTGTCCATCGATGGTCTGTTCTTCTGGCAGTATGTCCAGCCCATTGCCATTTCAGGGATTTAACTCTGATCATGATGTCTTCCACTCTTGTCATTTTTCGGATCCACGTGTTCCTCTTCTTATCTCTCCTGGTTACACCAAGCATGCACCTCTCCATGATACTTTGAGTTGTCTGCAGCCTTTGTATGTCTCTTTTAGTTAAGGTCCACGTCTCTGCACCATACGTAAGCACTGGAAGGATGTATTGATCAAACACTTTTCGTTTAAGACATAATGGCATATTGCTCTTGAAAATTATGCTGTTTCTTCCAAAAGCTCTCCAGGCAAGTTTTGTACGCCGATTAATTTCTTCACCAATGTGACCCTCACTTGATATCTGCTGTCCAAGATAAACGTACGTGTCTGTTATCTCCAGCTTTTCTCCATCAATCGATAAATCCTCATTTCTTGTAAAAGCATTGTACATCACTTTTGTCTTCTGAAAGTTCATTTTTAATCCCACCTCTTTACTCTTGTCAGCAAGTTCCTGGATCATACTCTGTAGGTCTGATGGGGTAGTTGCAAAAATGACTATGTCATCAGCAAAATGAAGGTGGGTTAGATAATCTCCATTAATCTTTATCCCTTTGTTTTCCCAGTTCAGTGATTGAAAGACATTTTCCAATGTGGCATTAAAGACCTTTGGAGATATGGTGTCACCTTGTCTCACTCCTTTTCCAATTTTTATGTGTGTTGCATTTTCAAACAGCCGAATCTTTGCACTTGCATTTTCATAGATGTTATTAATAATATTAATGTATGCATCTTCAATGCCGCAGGATTTCAGAGCCATTGCAACTGCTGATGGTTTCACCGAATCAAAGGCTTTTTCATAATCGATAAAAGCCATGCACAATGGAAGTTCATATTCCCTCGCTCTTTCAATTAGTTCTCTCAGTATGTGGATATGATCTATTGTGCTGTAGCCACTCCTGAATCCAGCTTGTTCTCTCGGTTGAGCCATGTCCAGTGTCACCTTCAAGCGGTGTGAAAGAACTTTAGTGAAGATTTTATAAACCACTGATAGGAGGCTGATAGGTCTGTAGTTCCTGAGATCCTCAATGTCACCTTTTTTATGTAGCAAGATCATTGTAGCGTTGTTCCAATCCTCAGGAATTTTCCCTTCATTAAGGCATCGAGTGAAAATTTGGGCGAGTACTGTTTCGATTTCTCCACTTGCTTCTTGTATGATGTCTACAGTAATTCCATCTTCTCCTGGAGCTTTTCCCCGCTTCATGTTCTTGATTGCATGTGCAACTTCTGCTGGAAGGACTGGAAGAACTCTGGTACTGGTACCTTTCATGATGTCTGGAGTACATGTATCATCCCTTTCATATAATTTGGAGTAGAAATCTTTCACTCTTGTCAAAATTTCGCCTCTATTTCTTGTTACAGAACCATCTTCTTTCTCAGTGCCATAATCTGTTTTTTCCCCTTACTGAGATGTCCCTTTGCTATCTTTAGGCTTTGGTTGTTTTCAATTGCTTTCCTTACTAGTTCACAGTTGAATTTCCTTACGTCTTCAGTGATACTTTTTCGTACTGTCTTGCATAGCTCTATATATTCCACTTTGGAAGTCACATCTTCTTTAGTTGTCCTCATCACTCTTCTTTTTTGCATCAACATTTTGGTTTTTCCTGATAATTTGTTCACATGCAATTTGTTCTTAGACCCTGTTAATTTTGTTGCTGTTTCCATAAGAGCTTTGGTTACTTTTCTGTTAACTTCAGAAATATCCACTTCTTCTGATGTTAGGCCTTCTAAAGCAGAGAATCTGTTCTTCAGTTCCAATTTGAAGGTATTATGGTGTTTTTTAAGGTTGGTTATGTCAATACATTTTGTTTGTCTTATGAGCTTGCTACGTTCGAGTTTAGTGTTGAGATGCATCTTACATCTCACCAATCTATGGTCACTGCCTGTGTTGAACTTGTTTAGCACACTGCAGTCTTCTATGACGAATTTTTTGTTACACATAATAAAATCAATTTCACTTGTCGTCCCATTTGGATGTCTCCATGTCCATTTCCTGTGTGGCTTTTTCTTGAAAAGGAGTTCAAGAAGAAAACCCTTCTGCCTCTTGTGCAAACTCTACGAGAGTATTTCCACGCTGGTTTCTGTTGCCGTGACCGAATTTACCTACTGAAGTTTCATTCTGTTGCCGTTGCCCTATTTTTGCATTGAAATCTCCCATAATTATCTTCAAGTGCTGCTTACCTTTATTATTTAGATCACGAATTTCCTCATAAAATTCTTCAATTTCTTCTTCAGCATGACTTGTGGTGGGTGCATAAGTTTGAATAATCTGAACCTGGTATCTTCTCAGAGTTGGATAACGAGTCGGCAGCTCTGTCAGAGGAACTTTCAACTTCTACAACTTTATCCTTCAGTTTCTTTTTTATTATAAATCCAACACCACTAGTTCTACCAGTATCTGTCCCACGATAGTAGAAGAGATGTCCACTTTTCAGTTCAATGAGATCTTCTCCTCCTTACCTAACTTAGCCCGACGATGTCCCACTTGATCCTTTGTAGTTCCTCTTCCAATTCAAGAAGCCTTGAATCAGAAGATAGGGAGCGTCCGTTATACGTTGCCAAGGTCAGCATCAGATGGCAGCCTAGTCCGGTCCTCCGGGGATTCTTAGCACCCTCTGCCTTCATGTCGCACTGGCCGCTGCCTTGGCCAGGTACATTCCAGCTGCCGGAGACTGAGGGCCAAGATTTAAGTTGTGGAGTCATTTTGGAGGGGTTTGGCCATAACTCACCACGCTGGCCAAGCGGGTTGGTGAGTGTGGGATAGCATTTCCTCTAATCCCGATGGTATAGTTATACCGCTATTGGCGGTCGTCAGAGCCCCTTTAGTGGGAACAGGATGTACCACGAGAAGGCGGTTGACATTTGTCAAGGAGAGGCTGTGATGTTACGCATCACCTGACCTTACATCCCATATATATATCATCATCATCATCATTGTCAACCATTATCAATCCACTGCTGGACGAAGGTCTCCCCAAGTTTCCTCCACAACGTCTGTCTTGTGCCAGTCTCCTCCATGTCATTTGCATTTACGAATTTCATCCACCCATGTGGTCTCCCATGTGGTCTTTTCTGTCTTTTCCTTGGAATCCAATCTAAAATTCGGCTGTCCATCTATGGTCTGTCCTTCTGGCAGTATGTCCAGCCCATTGCCATTTCAGGGATTTAACTCTGATCATGATGTCTTCCACTCGCCATTTTTCGGATCCACGAGTTCCTCTTCTTATCTCTCCTGGTTATACCAGCATGCACCTCTCCATGCTTCTTTGAGTTGTCTGCAGCCTTTGTATGTCTCTTTTAGTTAAGGTCCACGTCTCTGCACCATACGTAAGCACTGGAAGGATGCATTGATCAAACACTTTTCTTTTAAGACATAATGGCATATTGCTCTTGAAAATTATGCTGTTTCTTCCAAAAGCTCTCCAGGCAAGTTTTGTACGCCGATTAATTTCTTCATCAATGTGACCCTCACTTGATATCTGCTGTCCAAGATAAACATATGTATCTGTTATCTCCAGTTTTTCTCCATCGATCGATAAATCTTCATTTCTTGTAAAAGCATTGAACATCACTTTTGTCTTCTGAAAGTTCATTTTTAATCCCACTTCTTTACTCTTGTCAGCAAGTTCCTGGATCATACTCTGTTTGATGGGGTAGTTGCAAAAATGACTATGTCAATCAGCAAAATGAAGGTGGGTTAGATAATCTCCATTAATCTTTATCCCTTTGTTTTCCCAGTTCAGTGATTGAAAGACATTTTCCAATGTGGCATTAAAGAGCTATTGGAGATATGGTGTCACCTTGTCTCACTCCTTCTTCAATTTTTATGTGTATTGTATTTTCAAACAGCTGAATCTTGCACTTGCATTTTCATAGATGTTATTAATAATATTAATGTATGCATCTTCAATACCGCAGGATTTCAGAGCCGTGGTAACTGCTGATGGTTTCACCGAATCAAAGGCTTTTTCATAATCGATAAAAGCCATGCACAATGGAAGTTCATATTCCCTCGCTTCTTTCAATTAGTTCTCTCAGTACGTGGATATGATCTATTGTGCTGTAGCCACTCCTGAATCCAGCTTGTTCTCTCGGTTGAGCCATGTCCAGTGTTACCTTCAAGCGGTGTGAAAGAACTTTAGTGAAGATTTTATAAAACCACTGATAGGAGGCTGATAGGTCTGTAGTTCTGAGATCCTCAATGTCACCTTTTTATGTAGCAGATCATTGTAGTATTGTTCCAAATCCTCAGTGAATCTTCCTTCATTGGCATCGAGTGAAAATTTGGCGAGTACTGTTTCAATTTCTCCACTTGCTTCTTGTATGATGTCTATAGTAATTCCATCTTCTCCTGGAGTTTTCCGCTCATGTTTCTTGATTGCATGAGCAACTTCTGCTGGGAGGACTGGAAGAACTCTGGTACTTTCATGATGTCTGGAGTACATGTATCATCCCTTTCATATAATTTGGAGTAGAAATCTTTCACTCTTGTCAAAATTTCGCCTTCTATTTCTTGTTATAGAACCATATCTTCTTTTTCAGAGCCATAATCTGTTTTCCCTTACTGAGATGTCCCTTTGCTATCTTAAGGCTTTGGTTGTTTTCAATTGCTTTCCTCACTAGCTCACAGTTGAATTTCCTTACGTTTTCAGTGATACTTTTTGTGTTGTCTTGCATAGCTCTATATATTCCACTTTGGAAGTCACATCTTCTTTAGTTGTCCTCATCTCTTCTTTTTTGCATCAACATTTTGGTTTTTCCTGATAATTTGTTCACATGCAACTTGTTCTTAGACCCAGCTAATTTTGCTGCTGTTTCCATTAGAGCTTTGGTTACTTTTCTGTTAACTTCCGAAATATCCACTTCTTCCGATGTTAGGCCTTCTAAAGCAGAGAATCTGTTCTTCAGTTCTAACTTGAAAGTATTATGGTGTTTTTAAGGTTGGTTATGTCAATACATTTTGTTTGTCTATGAGCTTGCCACGTTCCAGTTTAGTGTTGAGGTGCATCTTACATCCCACCAATCTATGGTCACTACCTGTGTTGAACTTGTTCAGCACACTGCAGTCTTCGATGACGAATTTTTTGTTACACATAATAAAATCAATTACTACTTGTCGTCCCAATTGGATGTCTCCATGTCCATTTCCTGTGTGGCTTTTCTTGAAAAGGAGTTCAAGATGAAAAATCCTTCTGCCTCTGCAAACTCAACGAGAGTATTTCCACGCTGGTTTCTGTTGCCGTGACCGAATTTACCTACTGAAGTTTGCCTGTTGCCCTATTTTTGCATTGAAATCTCCCATAATTATCTTCAAGTGTTGCTTACCTTTATTATTTAGATGACGAATTTCTCATAAAATTCTTCAATTTCTTCTTCAGGATGACTTGTGGTGGGTGCATAAGTTTGAATAATCTGAGCCTCGGTATCTTCTGATAGTTGGATAACGAAGTCGTGCAGCTCTGTCAGAGGAACTTTCAACTTCTACCACTTTATCCTTCAGTTTCTTGTTTATTATAAATCCAACACCACTAGTTCTGCCAGTATCTGTCCCACGATAATAGAAGAGATGTCCACTTTTCAGTTCAATGAGATCTTCTCCTTTTCTCCTTACCTCACTTAGCCCGACGATGTCCCACTTGATCCTTTGTAGTTCCTCTTCCAATTTAAGAAGCCTTGAATCAGAAGATAGGGAGCGTCCGTTATAGGTAGCCAAGGTCAGCATCAAATGGCAGCCTAGTCCGGTCCTCCGGGATTCTTAGCACCCTCTGCCTTCATGTCGCACTGGCCGCTGCCTGGCCAGGTACATTCCAGCTGCCGGAGACTGAGGGCCAAGATTTGTTGTAGAGTCATTTTGGAGGTGTTTGGCCATAACTCACCACGCTGGCCAAGCGGGTTGGTGAGTGTGGGATAGCATTTCCTCTGATCCCGATGGTATAGTTATACCGCTATTGGCGGTCGTCAGATATATATATATATATATATATATGTAAGGTCAGGTGATGCGTAACATCACAGCCTCTCCTTGACAAATGTCAACCCCGCCTTCTCGTGGTGCATCCTGTTCCCACTAAAGGGGCTCTGACGACCGCAAATAGCGGTATAACTATACCATCGGGATCCAGAGGAAATGTTATCCCACACTCACCAACCCGCTTGGCCAGCGTGGTGAGTTATGGCCAAACACCTCCAAAATGACTCTACAACTTAAATCTTGGCCCTCAGTCTCCGGCAGTTGGAATGTACCTGGCCAAGGCAGCGGCCAGTGCGACATGAAGGCAGAGGGTGCTAAGAATCCCTGGAGGTCCGGACTAGGCTGCCATTTGATGTTGACCTTGGCTACCTACAACGCACGCTCCTATCTTCTGATTCAAGGCTTCTGAATTGGAAGAGGAACTACAAAGGATCAAGTGGGACATCGTCGGGCTAAGTGAGGTAAGGAGAAAAGGAGAAGATCTCATTGAACTGAAAAGTGGACATCTCTTCTATTATCGTGGGACAGATACTGGCAGAACTAGTGGTGTTGGATTTATAATAAACAAGAAACTGAAGGATAAAGTGGTAGAAGTTGAAAGTTCCTCTGGACAGAGCTGCACGACTCGTTATCCAACTATCGAGAAGATACCAGGCTCAGATTATTCAAACTTATGCACCCACCACAAGTCATCCTGAAGAAGAAATTGAAGAATTTTATGAGGAAATTCGTCATCTAAATAATAAAGGTAAGCAGCACTTGAAGATAATTACGGGAGATTTCAATGCAAAAATAGGGCACCGGCAACAGAATGAAACTTCAGTAGGTAAATTCGGTCACGGCAACAGAAACCAGCGTGGAAATACTCTCGTTGAGTTTGCAGAGGCAGAAGGATTTTTCATCTTGAATTCCTTTTTCAAGAAAAAGCCACACAGGAAATGGACATGGAGACATCCAATTGGGACGACAAGTGAAATTGATTTTATTATGTGTAACAAAAAATTCGTCATCGAAGACTGCAGTGTGCTAAACAAGTTCAACACAGGTAGTGACCATAGATTGGTGAGATGTAAGATGCACCTCAACACTAAACTGGAACGTGGCAAGCTCATAAGACAAACAAAATGTATTGACATAACCAACCTTAAAAACACCATAATACTTTCAAGTTGGAACTGAAGAACAGATTCTCTGCTTTAGAAGGCCTAACATCGGAAGAAGTGGATATTTCGGAAGTTAACAGAAAAGTAACTAAAGCTGTTATGGAAACAGCAACAAAATTAGCTGGGTCTAAGAACAAGTTGTATGTAAACAAATTATCAGGAAAAACCAAAATGTTGATGCAAAAAAGAAGAGAGATGAGGACAACTAAAGAAGATGTGACTTCCAAAGTGGAATATATAGAGCTATGCAAGACAGTAAGAAAAAGTATCACTGAAGACGTAAGGAAATTCAACTGTGAGCTAGTGAGGAAAGCAATTGAAAACAACCAAAGCCTAAAGATAGCAAAGGGACATCTCAGTAAGGGAAGAAAACAGATTATGGCTCTGAGAAAAGAAGATGGTTCTATAACAAGAAATAGAGGTGAAATTTTGACAAGAGTGAAAGATTTCTACTCCAAATTATATGAAAGGGATGATACATGTACTCCAGACATCATGAAAGGTACCAGAGTTCTTCCAGTCCTCCCAGCAGAAGTTGCACATGCAATCAAGAACATGAAGCAGGGGAAAGCTCCAGGAGAAGATGGAATTACTATAGACATCATACAAGAAGCAAGTGGAGAAATGGAAACAGTACTCGCCCAAATTTTCACTCGATGCCTTAATGAAGGGAAGATTCCTGAGGATTGGAACAATGCTACAATGATCCTGCTACATAAAAAAGGTGACATTGAGGATCTCAGGAACTACAGACCTATCAGCCTCCTATCAGTGGTTTATAAAATCTTCACTAAAGTTCTTTCACACCGCTTGAAGGTAACACTGGACATGGCTCAACCGAGAGAACAAGCTGGATTCAGGAGTGGCTACAGCACAATAGATCATATCCACGTACTGAGAGAACTAATTGAAAGAGCGAGGGAATATGAACTTCCATTGTGCATGGCTTTTATCGATTATGAAAAAGCCTTTGATTCGGTGAAACCATCAGCAGTTACCACGGCTCTGAAATCCTGCGGTATTGAAGATGCATACATTAATATTATTAATAACATCTATGAAAATGCAAGTGCAAAGATTCGGCTGTTTGAAAATACAACACACATAAAAATTGGAAAGGGAGTGAGACAAGGTGACACCATATCTCCGAAGCTCTTTTAATGCCACATTGGAAAATGTCTTTCAATCACTGAACTGGGAAAACAAAGGGATAAAGATTAATGGAGATTATCTAACCCACCTTCGTTTTGCTGATGACGTAGTCATTTTTGCAACTACCCCATCAGAGCTGCAGAGTATGATCCAGGAACTTGCTGACAAGAGTAAAGAAGTGGATTAAAAATGAACTTTCAGAAGACAAAAGTGATGTTCAATGCTTTTACAAGAAATGAAGATTTATCGATTGATGGAGAAAAACTGGAGATAACAGATACGTATGTTTATCTTGGACAGCAGATATCAAGTGAGGGTCACATTGATGAAGAAATTAATCGGCGTACAAAACTTGCCTGGAGAGCTTTTGGAAGAAACAGCATAATTTTCAAGAGCAATATGCCATTATGTCTTTAAAAGAAAAGTGTTTGATCAATGCATCCTTCCAGTGCTTACGTATGGTGCAGAGACGTGGACCTTAACTAAAAGAGACATACAAAGGCTGCAGACAACTCAAAGGGCCATGGAGAGGTGCATGCTTGGTATAACCAGGAGAGATAAGAAGAGGAACTCGTGATCCGAAAATGACAAGAGTGGAAGACATCATGATCAGAGTTAAATTCCTGAAATGGCAATGGGCTGGACATACTGCCAGAAGGACAGACCATAGATGGACAGCCGAAATTTTAGATTGGATTCCAAGGGACAGGAAAAGACCCAGAAAAAGACCACATGGGAGATGTGGTGGATGAAATTCGTAAATATGCGGGAGTGACATGGAGGAGACTGGCACAAGACAGACCGTTGTGGAGAAAACTTGGGGAGACCTTCGTCCAGCAGTGGATTGATAATGGTTGACAATGATGATGATGATGATATATATGTATATATATATATTTTACTCTATTTTGAAAAATAGTTGGATGTTTGTACAATTTTTACTTAAAAATTATTTACTCAAAACTAGCTCTGTTATTTCGATTGAAAATTCACAGAGCACAGGACACTTTCTCGGTATGGTTCCGTGCACGTTACAGCATTGCGTATGGCCACCGTGACGTCACAGCGCAGCGAAGAGAAACTGAAAGACGGTGCGTTTACGATCGACCTACCTCTCCTCCTTCTAAGTACCTTGGGTTGGACGAACTCATTGACCTACCTTCTCTCATTCTAACTACCTTGAGCTGCAGTGGACATCATTTTTAACATTCTGCATTAAGTTTTTCAGGGTGTCTACCGGTCACGAAAGTCCCGAAAAAAGTAACGAAATGAGAAAAAGGTCACGAAAGGCACGAATTTTGGTTTAAGGTCACGAATTTTTTCTGTTTTTCATTTTCTGTTGTTAAAAGAAAAACTTTGTGGAACCTGCTCTAAGAGCATTTATACGAATATTTTCTCCGTTACCATACACGAGATTCTTCCGCGGATTTGCGGAATTCCACCTTTTTCGTCTCATTTGAGTGATCCTGTATAGATCAATACAAAACTGAAGAGAATTTTTTGGATTAGTTGGCTGATCGTTTTCCGTCTGGGAAGAGTTCTCATCTTTCAGAATATTCGAAAACCGGTTAAAGGGAATAAAGATTTTCCCCGTATTATCGTAATTTATTTTTCTCGCGATGTTCCTTCTGCGGTTGGTGTTAAATATCATTTTATTCCATAAATATTTGTATCTCAGCTTAAAAATTGAGGAAAATTTTCCGAAAACGGAAATTTTTGATGTCAGGAAAATTTCCCTCTAATCTTCACGCACTAAATTCTTCCTCGGATTCCGCTTTTTTTGTCTTCGTCATTTGAGTCATCCTGTAGATTGATGTAAAACTGAAGAGAAATTTTGGGGGGATTAGTTGGGGGGGGGCAGGGGTCTGGCTGGTCGTTTTCTGTCTGGGGACAGTATTTCATCTTTCAAAACTTTCGAAAACGCAGGTTAAACGGAGCAAAGATTTTTCCTGTGTAGTCCTAATTTATTTTCTCCCGATGTTCCTTCTGCCTAGTGTTGTTGTTAAATATCATTTTATTCCATAAATATTTGTATTTTCAGCTTAAAAATGGAGGAAAATTTTCCGAAAACGGAAATTATTGATGTCGGGAAAATTTTCCTGCAAATCTTCACGCATAGATTCTTCTCTTTTTTTCTTCGTCATTTGAGTTACCCTAAAGACCAATGTAAAACTAAAGGGAGGTTGTTGTTGTTGTTTTTTTTTGGGGGGGGGGGGGGGGGAGTGTTTTCCTTGTGGGTACAGTATTTAATCTTCGAGAAATTTCGAAAACAGGTTAAACGGAGTGAAGTTTCCCCCGTATAATCGTAATTTATTTTTCTCGCGATGTTCCTTCTGCGCAGTATTGTTGTTAAATATAATTAATTTTATTCTGTAAGTATTTGTATTTCAGCTTTAAAAATGGAGGACAATTTTCCGAAAATGGAAATTTTTGATGTCGGGAGCCAAAACAAAAGTCTTGCGCCATCTTGCTACAAAAAGCAGGTTTTGTGCCATTGGGCACCAGAACCTCTGTGCCCCGTCGTCATCGTCGGTTCTGCGTACGCACTCTTTCGCTTGACGCTGAGTAAGTCCATGCGGTGGGAAGAATGATTCAGCGACTCAAAGTACTAAGAATTTTACGTAGTTACTATGGAAATCGTCGGTTCGCTACGGACGACGGAAAGCATCGAGTATGCAACGGAAATCGAAAATCTCAGCGAAATAACGTTTTTAAACATCTGTGTAAAGTTGATTTTTGTGTTTTCAAGATTCTAACACTTGTTAAATATTTTCGGGAATATTTCTTGGGTGTTGAGATTCTTCGTTTTTAATATCTTCGGTAACAGTAAAAAGGAGCGACTTCGTTTTTGTTTTTGTTTTTAATTTTTTCTAATGAAATGCATGTTACCCTATTTCTAATACTTCTTCAAAACTAATCAATATAGATCAATCGTTTTTGCCCCTTTCCCTTTTATTAATAGAAATTAAATTTCTAGATCGGTATTTAATCCGTCCGTGGTGAAATCCGCGCCGTTTCCGTGTCCCGTAAAATTGTTTCACGGCAGAGTGAGCAACGCAGTATAGATTTTTCGCTTTCATTTTCCATAAAATTCGTGTTTTTCCATTTCGTAGTTACTTCTTACTCATACATGATATTATTTCGTGGATTCGCGGAATTCCGATTTTTCTGTCATCATTTGGGTCATTCTCGAGATCGATGTAAAACTGAAAAGAAGCTGTTTTTTTGGGGGGAAGGGAGGGGTCTTTTCCTTCTGGGGATGGTATTTCATCTTTCAAAACTTTCGAAAACGGAAGTTATACGGAGTGAAGATTTTGTCCCCATAATCCTAATTTATTTTTCTCGCGAAGTTTCTTGTGCCCAGTATTGTTATTAAGTTTCATTTTAATGCATAAATATTTGTATTTTAGCCTGAAAAATGGAGAGAAAATGTCCGAAAACGGAAGTCGGACGGAGCGAAGATTTCGCCGGCAATCGCAATCCCGCTCGCGCGACGTTCCCTCTACCGTGTGTTGTTGTTAAATGTCAGTAATTTTATACTTTGGATGCAGTGATGTGCTCCAGTTTAATATTTACAACAATAAATTTCAGTGAATCCCAAAACATGCACTTTTTAAGTTAAACAAATTCAGTGCCCTCAAAAAATAATGAAGGCATTATTGAGTTGTTTTCCTGGCTCTCAAGTGGAAAATTCCTTTAGTATGATGAGGGATGTACTTGATAAAGAATCCAGCAAAAATGAAAATTGAAACATTTTCTCTGTTCAAACCTTGAAATATAAGCCACTGAATCAGGATAAGTCAGCCTTGGAATTTTTAAAGAAAAACGATTATTTGCATGATCCTGTAAATAGAGATGTATGCCAATATATGAAATCATCATATTCAGAATATAAGAAAGAATTACAAGATAAGGAAGAAGAAATGAGAAGAGAAAAGGAGCTAAATATCTCTAATAACTTACGCAGCAAATTAAAATCAATTGAATTGGTTCAAGAGAAAGAAAACTCTAGACGGCTAATTCATAAATAAAGGTTAGAACAAATTGTTAGACAGAAACAACTTTAAAAATGGAATTTCATTAGTTGTGAATTACTTTTATTATTTATCTACAAAATGTCTAATGTTTTTGCAAGCATTTATCATATTTCTCCATCAATAATTTTGTGTCAAATCAAGAATGAACATTTATTCTTCATCAAACTTTTATTACTTATCAACAAACATGTCTGAAGTTTTTCAAACCTTCAAGATTTCATTTCCATACAACATTGTTATGTTATGAAGACATTTGATTAATTTCTTCATTTGATTAAAGACATCATTCTGTACTAAGGTGAGCGATTTTCTATGCATATAACCTCATCAGCAATTTTCCCCTTACATCATATTGTACTATATATTTAATTTTCTTGAAACAAAATACATACATTAAATCTATTTAGTTGGCAGGCATGTGATCAATACCTAAATGTCATGGTTGTATACATTAGAGAGTTAAATGCAAGATTCAACACTTTATTACACCGGACGCGCATGTGGAATTTCAGCTTTTCCTATCACTGCCCACTTTCATGCCTGTATATAACAGATATAGAAATTCAGTGCCAATGTGCGCCAGAACCCCAGTGCACCGTAGTCATTGTCGGGACTTCGGCACAGTAAATTCTCCATGTACACCGTACTGCTTGACGCTGAATAAGGTCATGCGGTGTGAAGAAAGATTCAGGGACTCCAAGTACTGCGGATTTTGCATAGTTACTATGGAAATCGTTGGTCCATTATGGAAGATGGAAAATATAGAGTACGCTTTGGAAATCATTGGTCGGCTATGAATGACGGAAATCATTACGCATGCTATGGAAATCGTTGGTCTTCTAAAGACGGATGACGAAAAACATTGAGTATGCTGTGGAAATCGCCAGCTCGCTACCGATGACGGAAAACATTGAGTTTGCTATGAAAGTTGAAAATCTCGGTGAAATAACGTTATTAAACATCTTTGTAAATAAACATTGCAATCTGTGTAAAGTTTATTTTCATGTTTTCAAGATCGTAACACTTGTTAATGGGTTCCAAAGACCACCGTGAGCTACTCCCTGTCTGTGTAATTTATTACATTTACTGCAGGATTCCTATTGGTGTTTGGGGAAAACTAGAAAAAGAAAAAATGTTAGCTCCACTTAATATTTCTGGACTTCAGAAGCAGGTCTGTGTCCTGATAATGTTAAATAAAGCAGAAGAAAACAGAGTAGGTTTGAAAAGAAAAAAGTGTGGACATTGAAAATGGCCAGGTATTTCTTAAGGAATCAAAAACAAAAAATGTCTGATATATTGTGGCACGTATGGGGGGGGGGAGAGACAGCAGTAAGAAAAAAAAGGAAAATTCTGTGTAGGTATCCAAAAGAATAGAATTTTCTTCCTGACTTCCTGACTTTTATGGATAGAGTGTTCCAAAATCTAGTAAATTATACATAAGATAATGGACTTCTTCGTTAATCTTTCCCTTGTTTTGTTGAAGTGCGTGTAAAAATTTGTGTGTAACTATTACAAAACAAGATATACAGTTTTAGCTCTGTGTGGACATTTTATATTGTGTAACAAACTAACATCAGAAAAATTTTCCTGATTATTATGCAATGTTCTGTATTTTTTTTTCTTCAATCTTCTGGTTTTTTTATTAAATTTAGTTGGCAGCTATCATAGTAACAGTTAGAAAATTTGTAAGAATTGATGCATAGTGTTCAAAAGTATTGATATTCTCGAAGTTCTATTTCCTTAAAATAGTGCAAGCTTTGATATTCATTCATGGTCTTCAGCTTAAAAGTTCTTTCAGCATGATGAATAAAATTGTCATCTGAGGGCATAGAAAGAAAGAAAGAACAATAAAGAAATGGAAAGGGATAGATATCAGCAGAAAGTAAAATTTAGCATTGGATAGTAAATAGTAACACTGTACTAGTGATCTGATTTATTGGCATAGGTAATAAACACATAAGCGTTTCCAAGCTTTCGCACATCAACCAGATGGCTTTTTCAAGGAAGTTAGACAGAAACTGCAAACTGCAAACTGAAAAATAGAACGCTCAACAATTTGAACACGGGAACTTGACAATAAATAGATGCGACGTTATATTCATTTAAAGATACGAGGCATCACGTTGGTTGCACGCAGGATCCTGATAGAGAAAAGGCGTTTCTTGAAAAATTGGTTCCAAATTTGTGGCAACTTGAACGAGACACAATCATTGCAAGTATCGCTGTTGGTAATGATATCCAAGTTTTCCCGAATGGCTGTACGTTTAGGGGTAGAGTAGCTAGCTAATTTCTTTATATCATCCCACATAGCAGTAGCTGACTTAAATTTGACTTCTCTGGATAGTGCAGTGGCTACTTTACCCTATTTTGTGTCCCTTTTATGTTCGTTGACTCTGATTCCAAACAAACGCTTGGTCATTCCAATGTAGTATCGTTTAGATCCGTTCGGATACTGTAGGGGGATCGCATAAACGCCTGCTTCGCAGGAGAGAGGTGGTTTTTCAATATTTCTCTTTAGTATAGTATGTAAAGATGCAGGGGACCTTATGCCGACGCCGTAGTTCATCTTCTAGAGGGCGTTTTTGAGTTTGTAAGACACACTTGGTATGTAGGGAATTGAGCCTAAATAACGTAGCTGCGGCACAGGAAGACTGGAATGTTTGGCTCTGGCTTTTTGGATAAAGCTACGTATCTGATTCAATGAATATTCTGCATCAGTGGCTAACTTGATGACGCTTTCAATTTTGTGTTGTCTAGAATGGGTATCAGAAGAAACATCGAAGGCTTTTTGAATTCGAGAACGGAAGATAGCTGCTTTGTATTTTGCGGGACAGAAAGAGCTGCGGAGCATCAAGTTGGGGACGGACGTGGGTTTATTTTAGACATGTACCGAGGCGGTTGTCAGACGATTTCCTCAATAAAACATCCAGATAAGGTAAAGCATTGTTGCTTTCAAGCTCCAACATGAAATTCATCGTAGGATGTATATCATTGATTTTATCAAGGAAAATTGGAAGTGGGGCCATACAAAAAATATGTCGTCTGCATAACGCAGCCAAGTGGTAGGCCATGGGGTAATGCTGGAGAATATATTCCGCTCAATTGGGCATAGTATTGCTTCTGCAAGGACGGGTGAAAGTGAGGATCCCATCAGAGCACCATTATTCTGTTTTATACTTGTCCTTGGAAACTGTAGAAGCTAGTATCAGTGACCAAGTCTATTAATTTGAAGATGCTGAGGCATGATTCCTGCATATAAAATGTTGAATTAGATACGGCCTCCTTTAATGTTCTGATGGCTTCTGAAACGGGAATTGAATGGTAAAGAGAAACCACGTCGAAGCTGCCGATAATGTCACTTGGCAGGACAGTAAGTTTCTTGGCTTTCGTTATGAAGTCCAGAGGGGAATTTATTACTAAGTCCAATTCAGGAAGAAAACTATGTAGGAATTTGAATAGTGCTTTCTCTAAATGGTACGTTGGTGCAGACTTCCTGGATATGATGGGTCTCAATGGGTTTCCGGGCTTATGGTGCTTAAGTCTTCCGAAGAGCTTTGGGATCTGAGGTCCTGGTGGTAATCTGGCGGCTTTCCTAAGATCGTCTGGAATAGCGGATAACCGGGCTGCTCTTTGTACCTATGCAATCTAAGAATTTAGAGGGTTCCTTTGAAGGGCTATAGAACCAGAGTCAGTGATGAAATCTTCAATCTTCGTATTGTAGTCTTCTGTGTCCATAATCGCTATTTGGATCTTCAACCTGTTCCACCAAAAAAGGAACTAACGTTTGCTGGCTCAATCCCTTACCATGACATATATCGTTGTTCAATTTTCGCTAAGTTGCGATGAACATACTTTTTACGTGGCTACGATATTCAAATTCGGTTGACATTAAATGTCTGTAAATACTGTTTCACACGTTATACAAGTTCAGCTATCGGGAGTTTGCAAAAGGACATTAACGTAGTATTGGCAATTGAAGTCAAGTATAATAATAATAAGTATCTATACTTACAATATTTATAGTGGCTGTAGGTGCTTCATATGTGCGTCATCCAAGAATGTGAATTCTTTCAATTGTGAAGTTAAAATTCATGATATTGTAAAATCTGCGCCAGATAAAATTAAACAAGATGAATTTTTTACAATGCAAAAAAATCCTTTAACATCGATGAAATAAGAAACTGAATTAAAACCTTGTTGATTTTTTTTTTTTTTTTTTTTTAAACGAACTACAATCCTGAAGAGGAGACTATCTTGACCGCGAAGCATCCTGATACATAATGAAAACCAAAGATGAATTATACTTTTGCCAAAACCTCAAAAAATAAACAATCTTGAAAAAGAAAATACAAACATACAAATCTCCCGAATGCGAAGCACCAAACTAGTTTCTGCTACAATTTATAGCCATCATCAGTGGTAGGTGCACGGACAATAGGATCACCGCACTCACTCGCTCAGGTATGCAGCCTAACCCCAATGTATGTTCAGCCCTGTCGTACAGATATTTGCGCATCATGATTTAGGTTCAACTGCACATATCAATGGTGTCGCCATCTGTAGTCAAACAATATACTAGTAGCTTTTACGTAGAAATATTCAACTGTATTTTTTAAGTAATATTTGATGTCACATGTTTTTTGTTAATATTTTTCCTCTTGAAATGTTTCCTCTCCTGTTCAATAAGGTACCTCCATGCAAAGTGAAGCTCCACTGGACTATTAACGTTACAGTTGTATCTTTTGGTTTTCTCAATGACTACAGCCTCGGAGGTTAGAATCTGGGCATGTGATCTATGTGATGTTAGAATTTTTGTGTTAGTCCAATCAGGAGTTACATGATTTTTGATACAATGTTGTATCAATGAAGTTTTCATCTTTTTCTTGTCCAGTTCGTAATATGTTCATTTAATCTAGTCAAAAATCTTCTACGCGTACTTCCGATATATACTTTGTCTTTTTGGTTATCATCCGTAACTGTTGGAATGACATAAACTCCAGATTTATTTAGAATTGATCTATTATTATTAGTAGTAAGTATGCTTCCATTGTCAATAACTGTTTCTGCGATGTTAATATTGTTGTTGTAACATTCTTTTTTTAAAATAGTACTAATAGGAGGTAAGTATGGAAATTTTCCATAATATTGCTGTATTTCTTTTTTAATGTTATTATCGAAACGATGTATATTGGCCGTAATGTTGTTATATAAAGATTTGACTAATCCTTTACTATATCCAAATTCTTCTGCAGTTTTTTCAATCCATTTTAGCTCTTTGATCTCCAATTCTTTATTGGATGAGTGTGTCATTGCTCTTTTAATATAAAAGCGGAATGCTGCAGTCTTATATTTCCAAGGGTGTGTAGAATCTCTTGGGATAATTGCCTGTACATATGATGGCTTCCGGTATACAGAATATTCTATAATTCCGTTATCCTTTTGTATAGATATATCCAAGAAGTTTAGCTGGCCATTAACCTCAATTTCTTTACTAACCTGTATAGATTGATAACAATTGTTAAATTTAGCAATGAAATTATCCATTTCAAGATTGGAGTGCTGCCAAAACAGTAAAATATCATCTACATATCGGAGATATACATATGGTAAGTATATATTAGAATGATCTAATATACAGTTTTCAATATCTTGCAGAACGACTTCGGCCAGTAGCCCTGAAATTGGGGACCCCATAGGGGCGCCATATTGCTGTTTATAAATTATCCCATTAAATGTGAAATAATGTGAATAATCTGCCTACATACTCATCAGTATCTTCAAATGTGAATAATCTGCATCAGTATCTTAAATGTGAATAATCTGCCTACATACTCATCAGTATCTTCAAAAGAGAAGGATATACACTTGCCATTCGTTCTTCCCCTTCAATTTCTGTTATAATCCGTAATGACAGAGACCCAAGACCTCCGCTTTCTTCGCCTGGATTGTATAAAATTCCGATCAAGATTAACGTTGGATTAACCGCGTACATAGGAAGTCCATTCCGGAAAATTCTCTCAAGATTTCAGGAACACAAATCTGATGTGAAATTTGGAAAACCTTCATCTGCCTTATCTCTTCTTACCATGGCTGACACTTCTGCTATTCCACTTTAGTCCAATACTAAAAAGTTGGCTCCCTTCCAAAATCGGTATGCTTTGAGGTTTAGAGAAAGTTTGGAAATTTTATTTTCCAAAAATTGCAACTCTGAGCTCCCCATTTTCGGTCCTTACATCTGGAAATCCCTCATTGCATCACGTCACCCGGAGTTACCATTACAAAACTTACCTTTCCAATCTGGCAATGTAAGTCAATCGTAGTCGCACTGATGAAGGCCATAGTAATGGCTGAAATATATTTGCATTAAACTTTTATACGTAACTTAGCATGCTCTACACTACCTTCTTCTTAACAAGGCTAATACATAACCACAACGTAAGCTTTTGAAATGTAATCAGAAAACTGAGAGAAGACTCAAATTAATTGGCATTCAGACTACTGTGTATGATACTGATTTCATTGTCTCATTCCGCCAATTTGCTTGGCTCCACGAGGACTAATGAAACTCTCTAAGTTTATTTAAGTGTTGCGGTAGCTATCCTGCTGTGAGACGCAGGCTTGGGCCTCAGCCTTCCCCGTGGTCCAGAGACCAGCCCGCAAGGCCTCCGCATGCTAGCAACCTAGGGCACCTTGGTCGGGTTCCCGTTCAGTCTGGTGGGATTAGCTGTGAAATTTTGAGGGTTGACTGGGAGAGTTGTCTACCTCTCGAAATAGCTTGGTTATTTTGGGGAGCCATGTCCCTTTATTTATTTCAAACAAAATTCATTTACACAGTTTTATTTCTATATCCTCAGACAGGGACTTACAAAGTTGAGTAGTATGACAAAGTATTTACATGGTATTTACACTGGTACTAGTCTTACCTGATTTTTTATCTTCTTCCTTGAAGCTTCTCTTCACTCGAAGTCCGAGTCGCTTTCGGTGTGCACGTTCACCTTTGGCGACTCGTTCCCCCTTGGTTGGTAAAGATCATGTTCTGCTGTAGGGTTATCCTTTCCACTAGGGCTTTGAGACCTCTCCTGTTTACAGAAGATTGGATGAGCAGTTCCAATTTCCGGGTCTTCTGTGCTCCTGGGATCAGAGCGTTTCACCATTCTGCAAGGCCACTGCATTCAAAGATGCAGTGATCCACGCTTGCTGTCCGTGAGCCGTAGGGGCAAGAGCAGTTCCTGATCACAAATCTGCTAAAGTATTCAGGGCAGATGCCATGGCCGCTGAGTACTTGGTTCAGGAACTTGTTAGTTTGGGCTCGTTTGGTTGAGACCTTCGGAAACACTTGATGCGTCTTCTGCCTGGTCTCTCCCATGTCCCACCTGATCTGCCATTCGGCTAGGGTCTGCCACATCAGTTCCACACAAACACTCCTTCGTGGTGTTCTGCATTGCACATCTACAGATTCTTTCAACATGGCTGCCTTCACCAGCTGATCTGCCCTTTCGTTTCCTTGGGTCCCGACATGGCTTTGTACCCAGTGGAAACTGACTGCCCCATCTCCCTCCACCCTCAGGAGGGTTTTGATCCTTTGGATGATTGGGGTTTTTCCCTCTAAATTTACTCAGAGCCTGCAGTGCTGCCTCACTGTCCGAGTAAAGTTTTATTTCGTCTTCACTACGCCTAGGGAGTGCCCATGTGTGTGTGCCATCTCTATTGCCAGAAGTTCTGCTTGAAAGACAGAAGCATTCTGTGATAATTTAAAGCATTCTGCTGTCACCTCATTGCCATCTTAGAGCGCACAGAAGCCTGCCCCTACCTGCCCTTTTAGTTTCGAGCCGTCTGTAAACAGCTCATGCCCCACTCCCGTGGGCAAATCCTTGTCCACACCCAAGTCCTTGTCCCACGGTGGGCAAATCCTTGTCCCACGGTGGGAAGATTTCCTGTGCTGGATGGTCCAGTCCACCCTTTCCAACTCAATGATGGTGGGCTCAGTGTGGGACACCGAGAAGGTAGGCATCCTCGCCTGACCTTAGGCAGTGCATTGCTGCCTCCCTTTCTGCTACCAGGCCCACTGGCTCACACCCTGCCAGCACTTGAACTGCTAAGGTTGAGGTGGTGTGGAAGCAGCCGGTGATCCCTAGAAGGGCCATCCTCTGGATTTGGTTTATGCTCCTCATTCTGACTGTGGGAGACCACCATGCTCCACTGGCATACGTCAGAATCCTCTCTATGCCGCGCTGATAGATGGCCTTTTTGGTTTTGCCTGATAACCGCATGCCATTTGGCCTGTTCAAGATCAGGGCACACCTGGAGCGAAGATGTTTTAGGTGTGGCAGCCCCAACAGATTTTGATCAAGGACCACACCCAAGTACTTCATCTCTCTCACGGCCTTAATCGTACAACCTTGGAATCTTCACTTAGGTGATGTTTTTATTACTCTGCTCTTAGCTATAGCTAAAAGAGTGGTCTTTTCGGGGGCAAAGCAAAGTTTGCTTTCCCTACTCCAATTTTCCAGCACAGCTAGGGCACTGTTCGCCTCTCTTTTGATCACACGTCTCCCTGAGGTGGAGAACACGAGAACAAAATCGTCTGCATAGGCTTTTATTTCCACTGCTGGCCCCAGGTCTAGGTTCAAAGCTGGGTTATGTTCCACCATAGCGGCGCGAAGTTGGATCCTTGCGGGCACCCTGTCTGGTATGAACGCCAGAATTGCCCATTTCCCGTTTTGAACTCTACCCTCCTGTCGGACAGGTAGCTGCTAATGAGCCAGAACAGGTTGCTAGGACAGCCAAATTCTTTAAGTCGGTGAAGTACTATTGGCCACCAAATGCTGTTGAAGGCCCCCTCACGTCTAGTTAGATAAAGCAGGTGTGGAGCCCTTCCACTTTATTTTGTTCTGCCTTCTCTCTGAGACATCAAATTGCCTGCGTGGTGCACCTCTCTGAAAGGAAACTGAATTGGTTCCTGTTTAGCTTTCCCCACCCCATAAGAAAGCTAATCGCTCTGTTTGTAATGAGCTTGTCCAGCACTTGACTCCACGTGGAAAGAAGGTAGATAGGCCTATAGGCTTCGGGATCAGCCTTGTCCTTTCTGGTTTTGTTAAAATGAACTAGCACCGCGGTCTTCCACAAGTCTGGGAAGATACCCCTCCCTTGGCATTCGTTTAGGAGTGCTACGAAGCACCCGGGATTTGCACAGTAGATTTCTCTGACTGTGCTGAGGTATAACCCGTTCTTGCCCAGTGCTTTGCCAGTATTTAGACTGGAGAGGGCATCCTCCACCTCCTCTCTCGTGAAAGGGGGATCCTCAACCGTGCTTGGAAGGATCCGACACTCATCCCTCATTTTCTTTTGCTGTGGGAGTCCCCATCTCCCTCGTCTCCTTGGAAGTGGTAGTCCAAGAGACTCTATAGTGCTATCAAGGGTCATTGATAGACTTCCATCCGCCCTTTCGACCGCTGCCAGCTTCAGCAATTCTGTGATGGATCCACATTCAATCTTGTAGGGGATCCTGAAAGGGTTTCCCTGTGATTGGATTTCACACAGGCCCCTCTAGTAAGTGGTCTTTGAGAAAATTAGGTCTTTTCTACATGCTGCCTGAGCTTTTTCTGTGCACTTCTGTGTTTACCCTGTCTTGTGGGATTGCCTTTGCTCTTTGCAGTGCTCTCCTGCACCGCCTAGCTCTCACCCATAGGGCTTTAAGTTTTTTGGACCACCAGGGGTGGGAGGTTTTAGCTCCCCTTTTTGTTCCCTGCAACTTATGCAAAGTGCTATGACCTGACTGGTAAGTTTCTTGAAGAGGGAGTTTAGGTTTGACACAGCTCCAATCTCTTCTGCTCTCCTACCCCCAACAGGGTAGTGAGTTTTTCTTTGAAAACCAGCCAGTGAAGATTCTGCAATGAGAACCTCTTGAGCTTGGGTCAGTGGGGCCGTTCTGAACCTATCTCGAAAGTTATCGCCAAGTGGTCACTCCAGCTTTCGTCGTCCATTACTTGCCAATTCTGGACGAGGCTGCTCCACGAAACCCTAGCAAGGGTAATATCAATCCACGATGAGCCCCTCGCTCCTTGAAAGGTGGGGGAACTCTGTGTATGTCCTCTTTCCTGCAAAAGTTTACTCCAGTTTTTGAGGCCTCATCAATGTCCTGAGTTTTTTTTTTTTTTTACAATCAAAAGGGGCAAAACGGTAAGCATAAAAAAAATTATAAACTAAATTAATACATTAGTAAAGTTGTGTGTGGTTTTTTTTACACAATTTTGTTATATTTAGCTTGGGAGGCCTAAGCTTGTTAATGTTTTATTTATTTCATGTTTTTTTAAGCTTGCAAAATGCTTCAGAAGCTTCTGTAATTAGGTCAAGAAAAAAATATTAGGTCACCAAAAAGTCCCCAAAAAGTCAAGAAATTTCACTTTGTAAATCTGGTAGGCACCCTGTTTTTCCAAGCATGTAGGAAGTTGTTTGTTGCAGACTACAGGTTGAACAGACCTATGGTTTTGCTATATTTTAAGTAAGAGCGTTTGTATCATATGTCCTTGAAAAAAATCCAAAAGTCTTGGAAATGTCCTGGAATTTTGTGATTGAAAAAGCACATAAACTATGCCATGTGGAAAAAAATCCGCTATCCCAGAACCGTAGTCATTTTTAGACAGTTGGAGATTCAATGATCACGATGCCATTCGGCAGCTGCTGCGTGTGGGCTAAATATTGTATGACGCCATTCAAATGCATCACATGGCAGTGAAAGTGTTAACCATGTCATATTGTCATTGGTAATCTATGCCAATTTTTGAAACTTTGAAGCCAACCATTACTGTTGCTGAATTCTTGAATTTGGTATTCTTTCCCAAACTGTCTCGCTTTTTCAAGAATAACTTCTGTAATAACTCCACATGTGGCATTTACCTAACTAATCCAAAGAACAAAAGTTTCCTGTCAATTTCATGCTTGCCACATTTCAATTTTTGTACTGAGTGCAGTTGTTTTTCAGGTCCCATCCACTTATTTTTATCGCTTAATATGTCTCCCTCTTACTGTTCTGCTAATTGATTTGTCCAAAAGGTTGGAAAAGTGATTTGTCAATGTTTGATGGCTAGATCCAGGGTTTCAAAATTTTCTCATGAACATCCAAATATGGTTTACCCATTTCAGGGTGCTTTAAAATGAATAAAAATTTATGAGTGAAAAAGTCCACATAACAAATGGTCCCTGCAAGAAACAGTGACTATCAAAGGTATTGGTTACCTAGAGGTTTTAGAATCCAAAATGTGAGACAAGATAGGAAATATCATTTTCTGAAGAAGTAGGGCATCTATGGAGATGTAGAAAGTGCAGAATTAAGTTTTTGTCATTTTGTCAAACCATGAAGTGAATTATATATAAGCACAGTCCCTACCACTCCATTAAGTAAATTTTCATATTTAACCAGACATACACTTTCACCAGTCTTCTCACATCTGTCAGATGCAATAAAGCAGGCTCTTCTGCAATAAATCACAGAAGAGCCTGCCCTTGATTTTCTGCAGGTGACCACACTTCACTAACAGCATTAGCCTTTTTTTAGGGAGTGGGCTGATATCTCATCCATTCTTCAAAACTTCTTTGAGAAGGACCCATCTAATATGGTTTAGGAGCACAGTGGGCAATTCACAGTGTCCGTTTCAAGTGAATATTTTAAGATGTGCAGGGTGAGGAGCGGGTCACCTTTTTCAGCTTTTGTTACCTTTTTCAAAACTTTTTTGACCATATTGGGGGAAAATGTACAATTTAACAATATAGTTTCAAAAGAAGATGCTGAAAGTTGAAAGACTATTATTGGAAGTATGCCTACAACTATGTGAATGTAGTTATTTCTGTACTTGTATACCTCCCCTTATAATTGTAGGAAGGCCTCATAAGTAGCATGTTCGTGGGCAAGGCAGCATATGCCACTGCACATCTAGTGACATGACATTATATGCCGTCCAACTTTACTTCACGTTGCAAGTACAAAGCAGCTCCTTATTTCCGGGAACTTATGTTAGAGGAAGCATGTTCATCGTACTACACAATGATGAAACAACTAATGCTAAAGATAAAAAGGAGCTACAAACAACATCACATTTTGGTCAGAAAGCAAATGTGGCATAATGGCACGGCACCTCAGAACTTTCTTTTTGGGTAAAGCAGATGGTGAAACATTGCGTAAAAAACTATGTGAAGCACTTTCTGAGGCCAATTTATCACAAAACAGATGCCTAATCCTTGGATCAGATGGACCTAATGTTAATAAAAAAAGTTTTTAGGCTTTTCAATTGTAATGGCCTGGAGACATGAGGGCCAAATCTTATAAACATAGGTACCTGCAACATCCACACAATGCATAATGCATATGTAAAATCATTGGAGTGTTTAGGCGAAGAAGCTTCTGAGCTGCTGATCAACATTTACCGTTATTTTTATGGTTGGCCTGCCACATTGGGAAGAGTTTGAAGAAATCCAATCTAAACATAATGTTCCACACTACAGATTTTTGAAACATGCAACAACAAGGTGAATTACCTTGGGGCTTCAGCCAATAGGATTTTGGAGCAGTGGGAGATTTTTCAGTTCTATTTTCATTAGCACATGCCACTGAGAAAAAATTCTGCTGCTCTTCAATCCAGATCCTACTAGGCTGTTGTGAGTGCCTTAAACAAACCTTCAATAAAAGGTGACCTTTTTTCATTATTTCATCAGCAGAACTATTCATGAAGTTCACACAATGTTTTCAATGCCAAGCAGCCACCATGATCTACAAATTGCATGAAGAAATAGGGAACATTCTTCAGACCTTAATGGCTCGTATTTTGAAGAAAGCTACCATTAGAAAAATCACTAATTTTTCTAAAGTTGATCTTCATGAACTGTTTGCAGTTGGTAATCTGCTTCCTCTTGAAGAACTTGTCATTAATGAAAAGGTCACAGACAAGCTTCCTAACTGAAAGGAAGTGATAAGTTGTTGTTTCTGAAGAAAGCTCAAAAGCACTATATTACTGCTTGTAAGCATGTGATGGAAAAGACTTGCTTATCAAATGGATCACTTGAAAATTATAGGTTTTTTAGACCCAAAAGAAAGAATGAATGATAGAAGCTGCAGAGACATATTGAAAGTTGCAAAAATTATGTCATTTCATGTTCAACTGGATTATTTGTTAGATGAGTGGAAAATTTTGCACCTGGAAAAAGATGATACAGCATTTAAAAATAAAACTGTTGGTGATTACTGGCAACAACACATCTCAAAAAGGCACTCATTATCAAAAGATATAGTTTCCAAACGTTGCAAAAGTCATAAAGGCAGCTGTTACTTTGTCACATGGAAATGCTGGCATAGAGAGACTATTTTCCATTTCTAAGCATATACTAAGAAGAGATAAATCAGCAATGACCAAACGATTTTTAAACAGTGTACTGACTATGAGGGATGCCTTGAAACAATATCCTAATTTTCTTTTTGTACCCATTAATCCAAAACTCATTAAGTACGGACAACAAGCACATTCAAAGTGCACTGCCTTTATGGAAGAATGTAAGAGGAAAAAGAAAATCGAATTAGAAGAAAGACAAAAAAAGAATGCATTATGAAGAATATATGAAAAAGCTGGAAAAGATAAAAAAAAAGTCAATTGAATGTGAGACTGCTACTCTGAATGACAAGAAAAAGAACACCTACAAACTAAGGACATAAGAGAACTCTTTTTGGAAGCTTTGGCTAAACTGAAGAGAGCACTTGAAAAAAATGATTAAAGGGAGCAAATTTAGCTGAAGGGAGTAAAATGTATGCAAACAGAAGAAAGAGTGAGATAAAAGGAAGTGGAAATCATTCAGAAGAACCTTGATAAAAGAAAATCAAGTATGATTACATCAGTTTTTGCTAAGATGTCTAGAAAACAGTAAGCCAAGCAGTTTTTTTCTTCAGAAATGTTTTTCTGGAACATTGAAGAGAATTGTATGTCATTAGATTTTCAGAATTTTGTGTAATTTTTTTTCTGTAAAATTATATAATGACAATAAAATGGCCATACCCCATTCAGGACCATAATAAAGAAATTTATTATGATCTTACCTGGCCTTTTTTTGGTAGGGGAGTATAAAAAAAAAATTTAAATTCTTTTTTTTTTTTTTTTGTAACTATATATTTGTTGTTTTGTGCTATTGGCAAGAAGTCTCTCTTAATTACCTTTTAGTCACCTTTTTAAAACAAATTATTACCTTTCTCATCTTTTTCAAAGGTCGCTTTAGTTCCTTACCCTGGATGTGGTTCAATGGGCATTTTCCAATGAGAAACACCAAAATGTCACTAGAATGTCCTTGTGCATGATGGTCAAGTTTTAAGGGAAATTTTTCCATTTACTATAGAACAGGATAAGATTTGTAACCTGTGGGCAGACAGGGGTGGGGAAGTTAATGGGGGCAGTTTGTCGAGGTTCAATTGCGTATATGTTGTCAGCCATTCTCAGTTCACTGATAGATGAAGTTTTCCCAAAGTTTTCTTTCACAACTCTTTGTCTCCATGGCACTCTGGCATGCCTTTGAATTTCATCCACCCATTTCTCATGTGGTCATCTTCTGGGTCATTTCATGTCCCTTGATACCCAGTCTAATATTTCAGTTGGCCAATGGAAGCCAGTTCTAATGAAATGTCCAGCCCATTACCACTTCAGGTTCAAAAAATACATAATATCTAAGGTATTATTAAATACATAAAAAAATACATAATATCCTGATATTGGCAAAGTATTTGGCAGAGAGGTCTATTGTTATGGGTTTTTTCAGTTAGTTAAAAATTTTTATTAAATGAAACAATTAGGTTATATTATTATCAGTTCACATTCATTTGTTGTGAACTGATAATAATATAACCTAATTGAAGGAATGAATGTGAACTGCTAATAATATAACCTAAGTGTTTCATTTAATAAGATTTTTAACTAACCGAAAAAATCCATAACAACAGACCTCTCTCGGGCTAGGAGAACGTGCCTCACGGAGCAACAACGTGCGAAATACTTTGCCAATATCAGGTAATAATACCTTAGATATTATGTATTATGTATTTTTAGTCTAAGACATGTTTATAACATAAGACAACCCTTAAGGTTTGTCTCATGAATTACATATTTCGTAACACTTCAGGTTCTTCACTTTGATCATGATGCCATCCACTCTTGTAACTTTCCTAATCTGTGAGTTCTTTTCCTATCTTTTTTGGTTACACTAAGAATTAATGCTTCAAAATGCTTCTTTGAAACATTTTCTTATCTTTTTTGTCTACACTAAAGATTAATGCTTCTTTGAAACCTCTGCAGTCTATGGTTGTTTTTTTAGTTAAGGTCCATGTCTCTGATTCACAAGTAATAACTCAAAGCAGGCATTGATTGAACACTTTTTTGTTATGGAAAAATAGTAAATTGCTCTTGAAAATTGTAATGCTTCTTCCAAGTGCTCTCCAGTCAAATTTTATATACCTACAGATTTCTTGTTTGATTTGGCCCTTTCTTGATCATCTGTTGCCCAAGGTAAATGTGAACATTGCCCCATCAACTCTAAATCTTCTGTTCTTTTGAAAGCATTGTACACAGTTTTGTTTTTTGTCAATTTATTTTAATCCCACTGTTTAAACATGTAATACATAAGAAATAATAACTGAAAATAATCACCACTTGTATGTATTTGAACAATATACTCTCAAAATATTACGGTGAACAAAATTGATGTACAGTGCATATGCAAGAATTGAAGTTGCGTGTGTGAGTGCATTTTTTTCTTTTGTTTCCTTATGTGATTATGTATCTTCTTTGGTTTCAGGTCACTGATGAAGCTTTCCAGAGAATTTGAAGATCTTGCTGATACTTGCCTCCTTGTACTGCATTTAGAAGTCCGAGTTCACTGTTTTTTTTACCTTCTTCCTGTTGCTGTGCAGGTTTGCAAAAATTTTGTCAAAATGTTCTAGTGTTTTACATGTACATAGTTGTTAATAAGTTAATAACTTTTCCTCGGATTATCTGTAAAAGTTGTAGCACAGTTTATTACTAGGGATTTTTTAAAAAACACTGAAGCTGTTATGAAGACCTTTTTCTGCTTTGCCTTTAACAGTTTAGCTTTGCTGTTCTGCTCTTACTATGCAAATTTCCTTGGTAAGCATTGTTACACCAGTAAAAAACTGCATAATTAGAGTTATACCAATTATGTATATGTACAGGGTGTATAGGAAAGTCCCTTTATCCTGGGATAACTTACGAATGGAGAGAGGCACAGTTATGCAAGTGAGATAACGGTATAGTAAAGCGACTACACCCGATCGAATGCAACCGATAGCAGCACCCCTAGTGGCGAAATGCGAAAGTTAGCCATTGCAAATCGAAAACGAAAAGAGATAGAGCAAAATTTCCAATCACAAAGTTGTAGAGCATCAATTAATTAGTACAAAATGACATTTGTTTCACATGGATGAGATAAATTGTCGCCTGGATACCCTACAATGTCTGAAATCGATGCGCGACGATTCGAATCTGCATATTCACATTTCGCAAATGTAGCGGTATGGAAATGCAGATTGTGACGTTGTACCATACCTACGATATAAAAACTAGTAGCAGGATGTACCCTGCTCAGAAGTTTAGGTCTATGTACACTGTGTGAGAATGGCGAGCTTGGATTTCTGGGGTTACGTAAAAAATCAGGTGTATGCAACAGTGCCTACAAGTCTGCTGGATCTACGTTATCGTGTTACATATGCTTGCAACAGTGTGACACCTTCCATACTGAGGAATGTGCATACAGAGTTACTTTCACGAATACAAATGTGTATCATGGGCAATGGAACTCTTCGAATATACTCGACATTAACTTTTTATCACTGTGCGCCAGTTCGCCTTTTTTGTTTTTTGTTTTCTCTGACGTCATCAAACTGTGTTGACATAAGTACGCATTTACGCAATAAATTGTGCGTATTTGCTCATACCTCTGCTTGTTGCCTTCAAACGTTCACACAAAAGGTCGTGCATCGATTTCGGACATTGTAGGGTATTCAGGCGACAATTTATCTTATCCGTGTGAAACAAATGTCATTTTGTACTAATGAATTGATGCTCTACAACTTTGTAATTGGAAATTTTGCTCTATCTCTTTTTGTTTTCGATTTGCAATGGCTAACTTCCGCATTTCACCACTAGGGGCACTGCTATCGGTTGCATTCGATCGGGCGTAGTCACTTTACTATACCGTTATCTCACTTGCATAACTGTACCTCTCTCCGTTCGCAAGTTATTCCAGGCTAAAGGGACTTTCCTATGCACCCTGTATATAGCAAATGTAAGAAATGAGTAATTAACATACTTTATGTGCATCTAGGATCGCATCATTACCAGTCAGTGTTGTTTTACTGTAATATTTTGATGCAGAATTTGTACTTCATACATTTATTGCTATGGCTAAACAACACCTACTCTAACACAACAGCATTTAAAAAGGCTATTTTTGATGAAAAATGCTAAAAGACATGATATCACAAGTACTTTTAACCATAACTATTGTTTTATTCAAGTATGACAAGTTATGTATTCATCCTACTGTTAGTGATTACAGTTTTTAGAGTTTTCTCTTTTCTGTGTTGGGTGTTTTCATCCAAATCTCCTTACACGTGTCAGTCTACAGCTCTGCAGTTATTTGGCTGATGAGCTGTCATCTAGTAGGATGTCTAATGTTATTATGATATTCTTTTAGAATAATTGCCGATGCAAATCAGGCTCTCTTTGAATATCTATTAGATTCAGTTTAGTTTCTTGTGTTGTTTTGTTTGAAATTCCCATTGTGGATCATCATTTGAATATTATTTTCATTTTTAATGAGTAATTTTCAGGGTTCAGCCCAAGCTGTTGATCATGAATGTTACACAGTTTATTTTTCTTAATCATAACTGTTTCAGGTAATATAAATTCATATTCCATTTTATGAATAAATAATATTTTTAATGTATCAAATGTTAGAAAACTATCATTTTTGATATATTTTTTTTATATGTTGACGTAATATTTTAAAATCTGTTTTATTTTTTTTATTTTTTTTTTGATTGGAGGTTTAACGACCACCGTGAGCAACTCAATGGGCTATAAGCAGTCGCCCGTCCCTAATTTAGGGTCACTGGTTCCAGGGAAGGGAGAGAGCCAGTGCCGTAAGACAAACACAACATCCATGCCTGACCAGGATTCGAACCCGGACCCCTTACGGACGAATGATCAGAGGCCAACGCCTTAGACCACTGCGCCACCGGGGCGGCTAAAATCTGTTTTAGTACTACCAGTATATGATATTTTGGGAGAATTAAGTTGAATCTGAATTTCATACCCTCTATCATTTATTTTCTAATAAATTTGCTTTATGTTTATTATTAACTACAAGGCATGTAGTGATCGAAAAATATCTAAAATGTTGTGTACCCAGCTCGGAATATGCAGAAAAATGTACCTGCCCAAGTAGGAAAAGCAGGATATCCAGAGAAATTTATCTTTTGATGGAAAAATCTACAAGCTTCATTTTTTTAGGTTAAGAAGTGCAATAATATTTTTAGCAGCTCAGTTACTCCCTTTGGCAACTGTAAATAACTTTTGGAACAAAACATCATAATGGTCCAATCTCTATATCTAGATCACAAGACAGTTACAGAAGTATATATATACATATATAACCCTGATCACAAGAGTAACAGAAATTCCTTCGTTTGCACTGAAATAACAAATGGCAGGCAAAAAATCTTTTTCATTAAGGTAACAAATTCGTTAGGGTAGCAATATCTTGTAAAACCTTGAAATTTGAATTTAAAAATCATTGAATTCCTTTTACAAAAGCAAGTGTTAACTTTTTTCCTCCCTTCCCTCCCTTAAATGATCATAAGTCATTATACTTCAGTTATAATACCCTAAACATCTTCCTGCAAAGTGTTAGGAGTGCTGGTGTTACTTTTCACTGTGGGGTGTGCTTTATACTTTAATTAGTTATCTGCTTATCATTCTTGAGATGTAATAACAGATACACACTACTACTACTAGAAACGCTACTGAAATAGCCATATGTAACAAATTGAACTCCTTCCTGATCTGATTTTTAACCTGAACCCACCCTCTTTTGCCAAATTGATAGAATGACGTATGATCATTTAGGAGAGATCATTTTACAGGTTTGTATGTATTTTGAAGTGGGACTGTGCATGAACACATCTGTTGATTTTTGAATTACATTTGGCAAATAGTTTAATTCTTCTGTACATTTGTAGAAACAACAAAGCTGCTGAACCAGTCTGAATGAATACCATGAGAATGCACTTGCAGCCATCAGAAATCAGCCAAGAGGTTCTCTTCATGATGCTCAGGTTTTGTTTGAAGCCTAAACCAGCATCTAAATAGGAAATGAAGTCACTGAACTTTAGGGACTGCCATCTTAGAAAATCATTCTTGTGCAAATTAGTTGAAACAAAGTGCACTTTTTGCCTCTTTTCATTCGATCAGATTTCTCATGCCGAAATGTACCCCAAAATAAGAAATATCATATTTGTTCACTGGAGGCATTTAACAACCTGCTATAAGTGCTTTAATTGGAAAATTGCCAATAGCACATGTGCATATTGGGGTTGGCTGCTGCAATTACTACATCATTAGTATTGCATTAGATATTCAGAATCTTCATTCATGGTGGACGTGTCACCAACAAAGAGCATACAAATCATTACCCTACATGAACACAGATCTAAAACCTACAGGAATATTGCTAAAACAGTTGGAGTCAGCCTCATGACTGTCAGTTGTGTCTTCACTTTGAAGAACCGGATCAATTTCTCCAAATCAAAAGGCAAATGTGGACGAAATTAAAAAAACAACGCCAAAAGAAAATACGTATTTGTTTCAGGAAAGTAAAAAAGACCCTCGGAAGACAAGTGATGCTCTGAACAGAGATTTGAAATAGAATAGAATAGAGATCAGCTCTTCAACTGCACACAGATGACTTCTGGCACATGATCATAAGGCCCAATGACCTGTGAAAAATCAACTCCTGATGAAACTCATGAAAGAGAAAAGATACAAGTGAGTGCTGGACTACAAACACTGTACCAAGGAATATTGGAGAAAAGTATTGTTCAGTGATGAAAGTCATTTCTTTGTCCAGTGCCAGCAGAGTCGGCACGTTTGGATGTCACTAGGAGAGAAGCTTTGGGATTCCCACATCAACAGACTGTGAAACATCCGCAAAAGAAGATGTTTTGGGAGATATTTTAGCAACTTGGTGTTCCCAGTTTGCATCTGGTTGACTGTATGCGGAGTATGATCCAAAAGTTCAGGGACAGCAACTGCCAGTGACAATGCAAGCATGTAGTTAAAGTTACGGCATCTGAAATACATCCTGCCATCTCTCCCTTCCATAATCAGAATGGTTTGGCCCATGGAAAGTGATTAGAATGCATGTGCAGGCATTTGCTGCTGTGGTTAGTCTTCTGCGATGTGAGAAACATGACTTTTGAACAGCAACGTTTACATTTTTTTCAGCGTTTGAGTAAAACAGCTGCGGAGATCATAGAAATGCTTTCGATGGTGTACGGTCACTCTACAATGGCGATATCGAAGGTGTACGAGAGATATCAGCATTTCAAAGAGGGCCGAGAATCCATCGCAGATAATGAGCGCTGTGGTCGACCTGTGACTGCACGGAGTGAGGAAAGCATCATGATGGTGGTGCAGTGTGTTCCTCAGGATCATTGCTAAACAGTTGAGAAAATCAAATCGCTAATGCAACTAACTTATCGGAGACCACATGCCAGCGCATTTTAACGGAGGATATTAACGTGCTCCGTGTGTGTCAGCACATTGTCCTCGCCTTTTGACCTCTAAACAAAAAAGGATGAACAGATGCACATATTGGGCAAATTAATCGACAAAGCCGATAGCAATCCTACATTTTTGAATAACATCATCACAGGTGATGAAACATAGTGCTACTTGTTTCATATTCAGCCAAAGCATGCTTCTTCAACATGGAAATCACCGTCTTCACCGCAATCAAAGAAATTCAGTCAGTATTGCAGCAAAGCGAAAATCATGCTGGAGGTGTGTTTTGATTCTCATGGCATTGTTCATTCTGAGTTTATTCCTGAGGGCACAACAGTTAACAAGAAAGATTATCTGGACATTTTACGGTGCTTAAGGGAGTCAATCCGTTGTAAACTGCCAGAGATGTGGCGAAGTAGACAATGACAACGCGCCTGCACATCAGTCCCTACTGGTCATGGAGTTTATCACCAGAAATCGTATTAATGTGCTTCCAAATACCCCCTATTCACCCGACTTAGCCCCCTGCAATTTTTACCTCTTTCCACTTTTCCACTGATGAAACAAAATCTGCAGAGACAGGAGCGCTCCTAGGAGGCGTTATGAGGGCTTGCAAAACATGGCTTTCAGCAATGCTTTCAGAAGCTTTACAAGTGCTAGAAAAAGTGCATGGTCGCCCAAGGGAATTATTTTGAAGGTGGTTATGCATTGGTGTTTTAAAGTATTCAAATTTAGAAACTAAACGCCAAGTCCCCGAACTTTTGGATCCTACCTCGTAATATGCTCACCACAGTATGTCGAAGTTCTTCAAAGTAGTGTTGTTCGCAAGATGGCGAAAAGGTTTCCTGATGAATTCGACATCTTTCATCAGGACCTTTGCCACATGTCAAAAACGATGAAGAACTTTATGCACCAGCAGCATGTAAACATACATGATTGACCTGGGAACTCACCGGATATAAATCCGAGTGAGAATCTTTGGTTAATTTGCAAGAATCGACTTTAAGAAATGGACTGTACTACCACAAATAAGCTCATCCGAGACCTGGTTCAGGTGTGATACAGGGACCCGAGAGTGAATACTCACTCTTCAAACTTAGTGGACTTCATGTCAGGATACGTTCAAATGCTACTAAGAGAAAGAGGTAGCCATATCATGTATTAATGAGACAAGTTAACATGGAATAAGTTTATCTCATTTCGGTGTGCTTGTTCCAATTAATTTGCTCAAGGAGATAGGCCCTCTATCAAGAAATGTTGCTGAAGATTTTTTGCTTGAATGTGCCCAAGGATGGGTTTTTATGTGCCATTTTCTGGCCACCCTGCACACAGGATATATAATTTCATGGGGTTTCTTCATATTTGTGTTCCAATTCCATGGTACATATTGTCACAATTATTATGACAAGGAGTTTTTCATAATTTTCTTCCCAATCTTAAGTAACTGTCAATTAGTGCCAAGCAAAAAACATTGAATTTCTGTGACAGTGATAAACTGTTTCTTGGAATTGGGAGTGGATTATGGTAATTCACTGTAGCTAGAAAGTAACAAGGTATTAGGTCTAAACTGTGTTTCATTTAATCTTGTAGTCCATCTACAGTGCAAGTAAGTTAACATTTATTCAATAAAAAACAATTCAGTAGAACTATCCTTTGACTTTTATTATTGTGCATTGTTGAAGGAAATGTTTATTTTCATTTAGATAACAGTCAATGTGAATATGCATTGCATCCTCAAAGACTGTTAAAACTGACAATGAAAAACAGTATTGTTTATGAACATGTTCTCTGATTGATCAGTCTTACACTTTGAAGTCTACATGTAGTATTTTCCACTGAGCACTGATTGATTTTTGATTAACTATTAAAGGGCGCTTATGCAAGTCGAATGGATAGTCAAGAGCCTGATCCAGAAGTTGTGAAACTCAACAAAGATTTATCAAGTATAGATGAAGCTATGGCAGTGAATTTGCAGCCAAGTAAAATAAAGTTAGCATTTATTTATTTTATTTTATTTTAATTTATTTTATTTTATTTTTTGCCATTATACTACTAATTGATTGTTTTGTTTGTATATCACTTATTTTATACATAACATATTTTTGTATGGAAAACATTTTGTGCTTGGATGGTGCTACACATTGATATCTTGCTTATGTAATATCTACACATGTACCAGAAACTTGATAGCCTTGTCATTTATGACTTCATATTATTTGTTTTATAGAGAACTAGTTATGGTTGATAGGAACTATAAGATGTTAGAGTTTTTTTCCAGATGGAATTTATTATCAAAAAAATTGTTATTTTAACAGATAAACATTATTTAAATATGTAAGTGGTGCATCATCAGCCATTAATATTGCAGTGTAGTCCTGAGTAGAGGGGTGTGGAGAAAAAAGTTATTTCTGATGAATTATTAGTTTCATGAATATTTCATACAATATTATCTGGTTAATGTATAAGTAGAGTTTGAATAAGGAATGCATTTAAAACTTCTTAAATGTCTGTTCAAATAACCAGTGAAGCACAAAGAATATATATTCTTAACTGTATGTTTTCAAACTGATAACAAGGAACAGTACACCAATTAAGTAGTAAATAGTAACACTGTACTAGTGGTCCGATTTATTGGCGTAGAAAGTAGACACATTAGCGTTTCCAAGCTTTTGCGCATCAACCTGATGGCTTTTTCAAGGAAGTTAGACAAAAACTGCAACTGAAAAATAGAACGTATTAACAATTTGAACGCGGAAACTTGACTTGACAACAATAGATACGACGTTATATTCATTTAAAGATATGAGGCATCACGTTGGTTGCACTCGCGGTATCCTGGTAGGCAGAGGCTTTACTTGAAGAATTGGTTCCAAATTCGTAAAATGTAACAAAATTTTATTTTGGTTGTAATACGAAATAATCAACATATTAAATTCGTTCTAAAAAATGTGAAGGAAAAACTTCTAGCAAAAACCAGTTAAATGTATAATTGTAGCATTTTTCATTAAAAATAGAAAACAATTTTTTATGTGTCATGCAGGTCAATATATCCCCATGTGTTGGTTAAAAGCAGGTATAAAACGTGAAATACATAAGAGTAAAAGCTTCTGTGTAGGGCATTTTTTTTTATATTATAATATTGTAATAGTGATACTTGTTAATAAGGTTTAATAATAACTTTTAATGCAATGAGCTAATGGATAATGGTGTTAATTGTATTAATTTTTAGTGTCTTGTAAATGATTAAAAGCTTTCATTTTAATAATGTTATGAATGCTGGAAATATGTGAGAACCATTTTTAGTGTGCAAGTATTTATTTGTTTCATAGAGTGCCAGTGTATCTCCCTAATTAGGCTGGTGAAAGTCAGGATCTTTTAGGATTTCAAATTTCAGGATATGTGAGACACCAGAGTTTAGGGCATAAAATGTTTTTTTTTTTTTTTTTTTTTTTTTTTTTTTTTTTATGGCCAGTGAGTATGAAAACATGGGAACTGATTTTGGAGAAAATGACAGAGATAGTAACTATGCAATACACACATAACAAATGGCTGAAGGTATTTAAATGTCATTCTTGTTATGTTAAAGAAAAACTGAAAAAAACAAGCCTTTCAACACTGTCTTGGGTCTTGATCACCTGTGAACATACGAAGCGAGACTGGTTGTCAGATTTCAGTTTTCAAGTGCTTCATTATGGTTGTTGCCAAATGATAAAAGGGATTTCCAAATGATGGTGATAAAATAAGGACCATCGGTATTGCAGTTTGAAGAGGTTGTTATTTTAATGCTCTCGCAGAAACATAGAGCCCTTTTATATACAAAAAGGGCCATTTTTTCAGTTTTCTTCCGGAGAGGTGCTGCTAATGTTTTTGAGATAGTCAATAACCCTAAGGAAGGATTGGGTAACATCATTTTTATACTCAGCCATGCACTTAGCAAAGTTGTGAGAAGTGCTACTGATATAAACTGTGGTATGTACCAACAGAAGTAGAAATGAGAATTCTGTACACACCAGAGGAACATTAAGGTCTTTGACTTTATCTCTCTCCAGGAGGATAAGTTTCATGATGGTAAGACTGGAATTCATACCTCTCACTCTTTCATTCAGTAATTTTAAAACTATTGCTGCTCACATTCAATTCCCTAGTGGTTTTGTGGACAAACTTATAAAAAAGTTTGAAGTCAAGAATTCCACTACTCTCCATTCATCAGAGGTCAATGGACAACTTTAGTTTGCTGGATGTATTCCATTTCTTGACCAGTCTACCTACCAGTTCCACCAAATTTTTAAATCTTATGGCTATCTGATTGGTATCAAATCCAATCCTACCATCATGAAACTTATCCTTCTGGACAGAGATAAAATCAAAAACCTTAATGTTCCTCATATGTACAAAATTCAATTTTTACTTCTGTTGATACCAGAGTTAACATTGGCAGCACATTTTGCAGCGTCACTAAACGTCATGCTGAGCTTAAAAAGGATGTTAGCTAAAGTTGACTTAATTCGTTGGCATTATTGAGTACCTTAAATACATCAACCGTGCCTCTCTGTAAGAATACTGAAAAATTGCTCACACTTGTTGGTCGTTCGTCCAGTTCAGTTTGATCTTCATTCATGGCGTTGACTGGTTTAGTCTGCCGGTAAGCCTTTTTTAACATATTTTCAGTGTTTATATTCTTGTTTTTTGAAGTTCTGTGTCTGTTTTGATGTTTGGTCTGGTGGCCTAGGGAGCATAACTAACTGACATTTTTGGTTCTCCTTGTCGTTTGTTGGTACTAGAAAGGCCACTCCTGCAGGTTGATGCTTTCCTGATTTCTGTTAATTTTTGTCAACCTGTTTTCTGTTAATTTTTCGGTTTTAAATTTTGAACTTCCATTTTGAATTTAATTCTGTATTCTTTATGGAATTTTAATTTTTTGCAATTCTTTTTTTTTACGATTCACTCTATATTTGCTACTACGTAATTATAGCCACCTTTGGCGCTTCTCATGGTACTAGCTTTATTTTTGCATTTTGTTTTTCTTTTCTTACTTTTGCAAATTAATTTATATATACTGAAGTTTGCTGGTCCTTGATAAAGCTAAAGTTCAGCATTTTCAAAACTTTCTGCATGCAGGGTTTTTTTGTTTTGTTTTCTCCCTGTCTCCCTGCTCATTTGATTTGGTGTGTTTTTTTAATTTTTTTTTTATTATAATTCTTTTGGCTTCTCTTGTAGTTGAATCTGCTTGTTGTAAGTATATATAGGGTGATCAGAATCGACCGCACAATAAACCTACCAGACGATTCCTGGTGGAGAAAGAAGCAGAAAACCGTTGTCCGATCGGACGTCGCATTCCGGATATATATGCGCCGAAAGTTCGTGACGTCATATCCGGTAAGAATACAGGCATTAGAAATAACTTACCCAATCACTTTGACAGAAAACATGTAATTTATTGATGTGTACCACTACAATACAAATGATAAAACACGTGGATTCATGTCAGATTACAACATGTGTTCAAAATGACTACCTTGGAGTGCGGAACAGGTGGCAGCCCGCCGAGGAATAGCCATCTGCACACGTTGCAGCATAGCAGGAGTTACAGTTGTGAGGGCCGTGTGTAAGGTAGCCATTAGATCTGCAGGTTGTTGACAGGCCGCCAATATACCAATTCCTTTAGATGACCCCAGAGGAAGAAGTCCAATGGGTTAAGATCGGGCGATCTAGCGGGCCATGCGACAGGACCACCATGGCCAAGCCATCGACCGGGATATTCCGTATCCAGCCACTGGCAAACATTTGCAGTATAATGTGCCGGTCGGTGCTCCATCATGCTTGAACCATAAATTGCTGAAAACAGCCAATGGTATGTTTTCCAGTAAGTCCGGCAGAACATCACGTAGGAACACCACGTAGTTGGCAGCTGTGACATGTTCAGGAAGAAGATATTGTCCCACTAGGATATCGCACACAATACCACACCAGATATTAACACCCGACCGAACCCGGTGAGCTTGTTCACGTGTTGTGTGTGGATTTTCCAATACCCAAACATGACTATTATGGGTGTCGCAGATACCCTGCTGTGTAAACCTTGCTTCATCAGTCCACAAGATCCGGCAGATGAAACTATTATTGGCAGCATGTTGCAGTAGCAGCCACTCACAGTATGCCTATCTTCGAGGATAAGCCCGTGGTAATAGGCCTTGCACCCGTGTGATTTGATATGAATGTTTGTCTTCGTCGTGTAGAATGGCAAGTATGGTACTTTAGTGCACGGCTGCTGGTCGTTGGCTCCTCCTCTATGAACTCTAGTATGGCGTCCTCGAGGGATGGTGGTCTCACAGAGGGTACAGCGCCACTGTCTACACTTGGACGTGGTGCGACATTGCCTGTGTCGCGCATTCGAGTGTCAAGCCGCCGTTTGACCTGGGTTTCAGGATGCCGTCGTCCTGGGTATCACTCTCTGTAGGTCCTTGCTGCACGCAATGCTGAACCTTGGCATTCCCCAATAGGAGATACATGTCACAATACTTTCTCAAACTGTACGACATATTGCTACCCACACTAATGTCAAATGTACCAACGCAGTATGAGCTTACCTGCTACTGTCGCAAACCCTTTTTATTTCTGCCTGCCGTATCGCGCAGGCATACAACTGATGGTTTCACGCCACCACATCCTTCGAATTTGCATACTCACCCCGTGCCACATTTTAAAATATTGATTGCTTTTTTTTTCTTTTTTTAAGTGTAGGTTTAACGACCACCGTGAGCAACTCAACTCAGTGGGCTATAAGTAGTTGTCCGTCCTGAATTTGGGACCACTGGTTCCAGGGAAGGGAGAGAGTCAGTGTCGTAAGATAAACACAACATCAATGCTTCACCGGGATTCGAACCCGGACCCCTTTCAGACTAATGATCAGAAGCCTTTGCCTTAGACAACTGCGCCACCAAGGCAGCTTGATTGCCTTGTGATACGTGTGTCACATCGCTCTTCAACAAGCATGTGCGTTACCAACGCTTTTCAGCTAAGTTTCTCGTTGAGGAATTGTCCGGTACGTTTATTGTGCGGTCGATTCTGATCACCCTGTATATCATCATCATCGTCAGCCATTATCAATCCACTGCTGGATGAAGGTCTCCCCAAGTTTCTTCCACAATGGTCTGTCTTGTGCCAGTCTCCTCCATGTCACTCCCGCATACTTTCGAATTTCATCCACCCATCTTCCATGTGGTCTTCTTCTGGGTCTTTTCCTGTCATATATATATATATGTAGGAATCGGTTATCTCCAGCTTTTCTCCATCAATTGATAAATCTTCATTTCTTGTAAAAGCATTGTACATCACTTTTATTTTCTAAAAGTTCATTTTTAATCTCACTTCTTTACTCTTGTCAGCAAGTTCCTGGATCATACTCTGCAGCTCTGATGGGGTAGTTGCAAAAATGACTACGTCATCAGGAAAACGAATTTAAGTTAGGGATAAAGATTAATGGAGACTATCTAACTCACCTTCGTTTTGCTGATGACATAGTCATTTTTGCAACTACCCCATCAGAGCTACAGAGTATGATCCAGGAACTTGCTGACAAGAGTAAAGAAGTGGGATTAAAAATGAACTTTCAGAAGACAAAAGTGATGTGCAATGCTTTTACAAGAAATGAAGATTTATCGATTGATGGAGAAAAGCTGGAGATAACAGACACGTACGTTTATCTTGGACAGTAGATATCAAGTGAGGGTCACATTGATGAAGAAATTAATCGGCGTACAAAACTTGCCTGGAGAGCTTTTGGAAGAAACAGCATAATTTTCAAGAGCAATATGCCATTATGTCTTAAAAGAAAAGTGTTTGATCAATGCATCCTTCCAGTGCTTACGTATGGTGCAGAGACGTGGACCTTAGCTAAAAGAGACATACAAAGGCTGCAGACAACTCAAAGAAGCATGAAGAGATGCGTGCTTGGTGTAACCAGGAGAGATAAGAAGAGGAACTCGTGGATCAGAAAAGTGACAAGAGTGGAAGACATCATGAACAGAGTAAAATCCCTGAAATGGCAATGGGCTAAACATATTGCCAGAAGGACAGACCATCGATGGACAGCCGAAATTTTAGATTGGATTCCAAGGTACAGGAAGAGACCGAGAAGAAGACCACATGGGAGATGGGTGGATGAAATTCGAAAGTATTTGGGAGTAACATAGAGGAGACTGGCACAAGATAGACCGTTGTGAAGGAAACTTGGGGAGACCTTCGTCCAGCAGGGGATTGATAATGGTTGACAATGATGATGATGATGATGATGATGATGATATATACACTGAAAAGCAATTGAATTAGAGACAGCTGACGTTATGCAAATGTGGCGCTGTGGGTGGCCCTGTAAACGGAAACGACATGACGTATGCAGCAGCGATCCGACAACATAAAGAGTGATGCAACGGGAATCGGTAAGAGTCGGTCGCAGTATGGGTAAGACGAAGGATCTAAGCGCATTTGATCGTGGGCAAATTGTCAGAGCCCGACGAATGGGTCACTCCATCTCGGAAGTCGTGCAAGCACTGTGATTTTCACGAGCCATTGTGTCATGGGTGCACCGTGAGTACATCGAATCCGGTAAAACCATCCCTGCAAGAGCCAACTTCCATAGACAACAACGTGTGGATGAGCAGGGTCATCGTCGGCTAGCTCGCATTGTAACAGCAGATAGACGGGCCACTGTGCAAGAAATCACTCAGCAATTTAACGCTGGTGCACAAAAACGTATAAGCAGCCACACCACCCAGAACCATCTCCTCTCTATGGGGTACAGAAGTCATCGTCCCACAACAAGGGTACCACTGCTGACCGCACATCACAGGGTGCAAAGATTAGCATGGGCTCAGGAACATTGCCACTGGACCCTAGACATGTGGGGAAATGTTGCCTGGACTGATAAGTCGAGATTCACGTTGGTACATGTGGATGGCAGGATACGAGTATGGCGCAAACCACATGAAGCAATAGATCCTTCTTGCCAGCAGGGTACTCTTCAAGCTGGTAGGGGTGGCATTCTCGTCTGGGGACTGTTTACGTGGACTGAAATGGGACCCCTGGTACGTGTGGCATCGTCTCTCACAGATCAACGTTACCGGGATATCCTGAACTACCATTTGCTCCCGTTTGTGCGTCTTCAACATCCCACTGGGGACCTCATCCTGCAACAAGACAATGCACCATGCCATCACTACCGAATTGTATGCGAATGGTTGGATGAACACCCCACCGACGTGACTTCGCTTCATTGGCCAGCTAGGTCACCTGACCTCAATCCCATCGAGCACATCTGGGATGCCATCGAGAGAGATGTTCGAGGCTCTGACTCCCCTCCATCAAATCTTTGTAAACTGTGGGAGCTTATTCAGGGTCCGTGGATCCGTACGGCATCCCAACGCTTCCGGTGTCATCAGGACAAAAGGTGGTGCTACACGTTACTAGACTGGTATCTCTAATTCAGTTGCTCTTCAGTGTATATATATATCATCATCATCATGAAATATATAAATATATATATATATATAATCTATTTTATTTTGAACAGTTTGGTCTGCAACTTGATGTTACATTTGAATATTGGACAACCTTATGTAATTTTTGCATTTTGAATAATTACATTTATGACAAAAAACGATTGTATGTACAGATAAAAGGTGTTCCATTGGGTTCTTATTGCTCCAGTCTGTTAGCTAATCTTTATCTTCATCACTACGAGGAGAAATTTAGTTCACCTACAATTTTTTCCTTCAGATACGTTGACGATTTAATAACATTTTCATCTGGTACCCCTCCTGTCCGAATTAATGACATCTATCCTCCAGGACTAGTGTTTTGTGAAACGAGATCTAAAGATCATGTGCATTTCCTTGATATGGGCCTTCTTCCCCAAAGTCAGGGTATCATTCTGGATCTTTTTGATAAGAGAACACATTTTAGTTTTGATACCAATGTTTTAAGTAGCTGGTATTCCAATGTCTCTAAACACATACTTAGAAATATTATTATTTCCCAATTCATCAGAATCACAGGACTATGCAATAATCGATCCAATACCACAAAGTAGTGAAAAATACTTTTTTCTTAAGAAATAAGATATCCTTTTATTGACGTACAAACGTTATGAATAAAGCGTAAGCTTTCAACACCAACGGGTGCCTTCTTCAGACTTGTTCGTGGTTAGTAAGGCAAAAGTAACAAAGAATAGAATTTTTCCCTCCGGCTACAGTGTGCAAGTGATCGAGGACATTATCAAGAACGCCGATGCTGTTTTCTCCAACCCGGGTTGCCGCCATACCAAGCCTTCTCTGCAATACATTGGGGCTTGCCCGTATGTACCCGGCCTGACCTACTTCTTGCAGAACACCTTAAAGAAACTTGGGCTTAGTTTTGGAATACGCTCACCGAGATCGATATCACGTCACCTACTTTCATCTCGGAACACCCATACCTCTCTGACTGATGCGGGAGTGTACTCCATACCATTGGAATACATGGATGGTACCACCAGGTACTACATCGGAATGACAAAACGCTCTTTTGCTCTTCGACTTATCGAACACAAACGGGACGTCTCGCACGGAAGATTGACAACCGCCTTATCCAGAGAAGTGGTTACCCATTCCGCCATCCCGAAATGGGACCAGATAAAGCGAATCACTCCTTTTACTACCGCCAGGGGCACTGCCATCAGGGAAACCATGGAGATTTTGAGTAACCCTGTAGTTTGCAACGATGACGTCTCATTTGAGCTTCCCCAAATATGGCGCACATTCCTTCACGCTTAGCACGTTCCTGTTGACATCTCTCGTTGTCGCATGCTCTCGACGCAACATATCACGTTCTCAAATCCTGTTCATGTTTATTTTAAAAATTTTCTATTCTTTGTTACTTTTGCCTTACTAACCACGAACAAGTCTGAAGAAGGCACCCGTTGGTGTTGAAAGCTTACGCTTTATTCATAACGTTTGTACGTCAATAAACGGATATCTTATTTCTTTTGCATACTGATTATTTGACGTAATCTACCCGAACTTTAGTTTTATCTACTTTTTTCTTCTTTTTTTTTTTTTTAAATTATCCGTTAAAATATTGTTCATTTCATTTCGAAAAATTGACATCTTTTAATTCGGGAAAATCTTATAAAATCAGACTGTGTAACATTACTACCTTTTAAGCTTTGGACTAATTTTTCTTCGGGCCTCAATTTAAAATATCTTCCTCCGAGTCGTCCTGGAGCATTTAACCTTAAAACACAAAAACAATTAATTTTCGTTACAGTTTTTTGTGAATTCCAATAGAGGTCGCCATAGGACATCATATGGTTACTTTCAAAAATTCAAGATATGTCTGAGAGTGGGTTCGGCAGTTGTTGGTATGCTTTTGTATGATATGGAGGCGATGTGTTGTGACCGAAGTTTAGATTTATTGGAGTTCAGTGGAGTTACAAAGTCTGCAGTTGTTTCATTTCAGGTAAGTTTTTGTATTTACGTTCTGTGTTGCTGGTTCAGGTATTGAAGACCAGGTGTATAACACTAAAAAAAGGAAAACATTTTTTAACCCTTGTTTTGGAAATAACATATTTCAAAGATACCTGCATGAAACCTGGACCAGGGTTCGGGGGCCGGGGGCGTTTTCCCCTGATGAGTGGCTCCCGGTCCTTCAACCCAAGTGTTTAAAATTATTATTTTTATTATTGTTGTATGTGGATTATGAGAATTTTAGTTTTAGTTTGTTAATTGAGTGGGATTCAGGGATTTCTACGGGAAGTTCTTGGTTGAAGGTGTACAGAATTTGACTTATATAAATATATACAGATGACAAAAGTGATGTACAATGGTTTTACAAGAAATGAAGATTTATCGATTCATGGAGAAAAGCTGGAGATAACAGATACGTACGTTTATCTTGGACAGCAGATATCAAGTGAGGGTCACATTGATGAAGAAATTAATCGGCGTACAAAACTTGCATGGAGAGCTTTTGGAAGAAACAGCATAATTTTCAAGAGCAATATGCCATTATGTCTTAAAAGAAAAGTGTTTGATCAATGCATCCTTCCAGTGCTTACGTATGGTGCAGAGACGTGGACCTTAACTAAAAGAGACAAAGACTGCAGACAACTAAAAGAAACATGGAGAGGTGCATGCTTGGTGTAACCAGGAGAGATAAGAAGAGGAACTCGTGGATCCGAAAAATGACAAGAGTGGAAGACGTCATGGTCAGAGTTAAATCCCTGAAATGGCAATGGGCTGGACATACTGCCAGAAGGACAGACCATCGATGGACAGCCAAAATTTTAGATTGGATTCCAAGGGAGAGGAAAAGACCCAGAAAAAGACCACATGGGAGATGGGTGGATGAAATTCAAAAGTATGCGGGAGTAACATAGAGGAAACTGACACAAACAGACCGTTGTGGAAGAAACTTGGGGAAACCTTCGTCCAGCAATGGATTGATATCAATCCTCCTCCATGTTACTCCCGCATACTTTCGAATTTCATCCACCCAGGCGAAATAATAATGGTTGACAATGATGATGATATATATATATATATATATATATATATATATATATCATCATTGTCAACCATTATCTATCCACTGCTAGACGAAGGTCTCCCCAAGTTTCTTCCACAACGGTCTGTCTTGTGCCAGTCTTCTCCATGTTACTCCCGCATACTTTCGAATTTCATCCACTCATCTCCCATGTGGTCTTTTTCTGGGTCTTTTCCTGTCCCTCGGCATCCACTCTAAAATTTCTGCTGTCCATCGATGGTCTGTCCTTCTGGATATGTCTAGCCCATTGCCATTTCAGGGATTTTACTCTGATCATGATGTCTTCCACTCTTGTCATTTTTCTGATCCACGAGTTCCTCTTCTTATCTCTCCTGGTTACACCAAGCATGCACCTCTCCTTGCTTCTTTGGGTTGTCTGCAGTCTTTGTATGTCTCTTTTAGTTAAGGTCCACATCTCTGCACCATATGTAAGCACTGGAAGAATGGATTGATCAAACACTTTTCTTTTAAGACATAATGGCATATTGCTCTTGAAAATTATACTGTTTCTTCCAAACGTTCTCCAGGCAAGTTTTATATGCCGATTAATTTCTTCATCAATGTGACCCTCACTTGATATCTGCTGTCTAAGATAAATGTAGGTATTGGTTGTCTCCAGCTTTTCCCCATCAATCGATAAATCTTCATTTCTTGTAAAAGCATTGTACATCACTTTTGTCTTCTGAAAGTTCATTTTTAATCCCACTTCTTTACTCTTGTCAGCAAGGTCCTGGATCATACTCTGCAGCTCTAATGGGGTAGTTGTAAAAATGACTATGTCATCAGCAAAAGGAAGGTGAGTTAGATAATCTCCATTAATCTTTATCCCTTTGTTTTCCCAGTTCAGTGATTGAAAGACATTTTCCAATGTGGCATTAAAGAGTTTGGGAGATATAGTGTCACTGTCTCACTCCCTTTCCAATTTTTGTGGGTGCTGCATTCTCAAATAGCCGAATATTTGCACTTGCATTTTCATAGATGTTATGAATAATATTAATGTATGCATCTTCAATACCGCAGGATTTCAAAGCCATTGTAACTGCTGATGGTTTCACTGAATCAAAGGCCTTTACATTATCGATAAAAGCCATGCATAATGGAAGTTCATATTCCCTTGCTCTTTCAATTAGTTCTCTCAGTACGTGGATATGATCTATAGTGCTGTAGCCACTCCTGAATCCAGCCTGTTCTCTTGGTTGAGCCATGTCCTTTGTCATCTTCAAGCGGTGTGAAAGAACTTTAGTGAATATTTTATAAACCACTGATAGGAGACTGATAGGTCTGTAGTTCCTGAGATCCCCAATGTCACCTTTTTTATGTAGCAGGATCATTGTAGCACTGTTCCAATCCTCAGGAATCTTCCCTTCATTAAAGCATCAAGTGAAAACTTGGGTGAGTACTGTTTCAATTTCTGCACTTGCTTCTTGTATGATGTCTACAGTAATTCCAATATCTCCTGTCTCCTCTTCAGGATTGTAGTTCGTTTTTTAAAAAATTCAACAAGGTTTTAATTCAGTTTCTTATTTCATCGATGTTAAAGAATTTTTTTGCATTGTAAAAATTCATCTTGTTTAATTTTATCTGGTGCAGATTTTACAATATCATGAATTTTAACCTCACAATTGAAAGAATTCACATTCTTAGATGACGCACATATGAAGCCCCGACAGCCACTATGAATATTGTAAGTACAGATACTTATTATTATTATACTTGACTTCAATTGCCAATACTATGTTAACTTCCTTTTGCAATCTCCCGATAGCTGAACTTGCATAACGTGTGAAACAGTATTTACAGACATTTAATGTCAACCGAATTAAAATATCGTAGCCACGTAAAAAGTATGTTCATCGCAACTTAGCGAAAATTGAACAACGATATATCTCCTGGAGCTTTTCCTCCATTTCATGTTCTTGATTTCTGTGCAACTTCTGCTGGGAGGACTGGAAGAACTCTGGTACCTTTTGTAATGTCTGGAGTACATGTATCATCCCTTTCATACAGTTTTGAGTAGAAATCCTTCACTCTTGTCAAACTTTCACCTCTATTTCTTGTTACAGAACCATCTGCTTTTCTCAGAGCTGTAATCTATTGTCTTCCCTTGGTTTCTTCAGGCTTTGGTTGTTTTCAATTGCTTTCCTCACTAGTTCGCAGCTGAATTCCCTTACGTCTTCAGTGCTACTTTTTTGTACCGTCTTGCATAGCTCTATATATTCCACTTTGGAAGTCACATCTCCTTTAGTTGTCCTCATCTCTCTTTCTTTTTTTTTTTTTGCATCAGAATTTTGTTTTTTTATCCTGATAATTTGTCCGTATGTAACTTGTTCTTAGTACCAGCTATTTTTGTTGCTGTTTCCATAAGAGCCTTGGTTAGTTTTCTGTTAACTTCAGAGATGCAGTGGCGGCTCGTGGTAGGAAAAATAAGTGAAGAGCTACAAGAGCAATATGAAAAGATATCTACTGTCTTCGATGAAAATCAGTTAATGTGAATTAACCTATTTTTTTATATATTAGATCAATTCTTCTTCCCTTTAAAGCTGAAAATTTGTCGATTATGTCGTCAGAAAATGGCTGTTTCTTTGTGACATCAAGAAAATGTCTTTCTGAGTAGAAATATTTGCCAAAGAAGCAAGTTTATCTGGAGAAATAGTGTTTCTAGAGTAAGTTTGTATTCTTTCAAGGCAAGAAAAACTTCTTTCCACTGAAACACTTGCCCAATTGTTAAAATCAGGGAAACCAAATTTATAAGCTTCTGTAAAAATGCCTTTATCTCCATGAAGCACTCGAAGAAGTTCATGAGTCGATATATTCCTTAATTTTTCATCAGCATATACAAGACTCAGTTCATCTTTAAGGTGCTGGTGTTTAGTAAAAAAATTCTGTAAAAATGTTGTAGATTTTCAAAAGCGTGAGAGGGAAAGCATGAATTAAATTTGTCGAATTTGGTTGTGTCAGCAAGCCAGGCAAATTGAAGTTTAAGTTTCTCACAGTCTTGAAATCTTATATCAATTTCCATAAGAATGTGGTACAAAATTTCGAAATACAATTGTTTATAATTTTGAAAAATTGTTTCTGGTGTAAGAGCAGCGTATTCCCGTTTAGATCTGCTTATTTCTGTGATTTTGCTAGCTTTTCCAAACAGTGTTCCAAATACCTCATCATTCCTTTTATGGCTCAAAATTTCATAAGTTGTTTTTAATTTCAGTAACACAGTAGTTTATGTCTATTGATTTTTTCTGCAAAATTTCGAACAATAGATCGGTGAAGTCAAATATTTCATTAAATTCTATTCCCAAAAATGTAAATTCAAAAGTGTTCATATCATTTAAAAACCCTTAGCCAAGTTGAATTGATTTTTTTCTGATTGGTCACTATTTGTGAGAAATTCGAATATTTCCTTCAATTTATCCCAATCTTCAACTATTACACATACTAACTTCGAAGTGGAGGACCATCGAGTTTCCGTTATGGTTGGCATGCATCTTGCGGTTGTTGATGTGAGTGTATTGTTTTTTCACCACTCAGCGAAGCGATCTCTTCGCTGAGTGGTGAAAAAACAAAGAAATTACCCTGAGGCTTGCAAAAAATATTCGAAACTTAGAAATTTTAGAAAACCTGTGCTGTAATACAAGGTTCAAACGATGTACTAAGCAATAACAAAAACAGCTTGAGAAGCTTTATGCTTCATTTTTTTCTGGAGCCCAGTCCAGTGTCCAGACATTACGTTTGCCCCATCGTAACATTGTCCTATTGACTTGTGTTGATAATCAAACTGTTCCAAAACTTTGTCTAGCATTTTATATAAAGCTTCTGACGTTCTATCTTCACTCACACCATGGAAACCCAAAAATCGCTCAACCAATACACCTTCCGAATCAACAGATCGTATTATTAAAGAACACTCGGAAGTCTGGTTATGGCTTCCCATCTACTTGAATAATAAAAGCATTGAACTTCATTTATTTCATTTCTGACGTGATCATTTATATATTCAGAAATACATTCAATTAATTCGTTTTGAATAGTTTTTGAGTCACCTGTGAAGACATTTTTTATTGTTTCGTATTGTTTTTGAATTTTTAAAGGAGTTCTTGGTATCAACAGTGAAAGCAATTCCTTGAATTTCTACAATTTATCGAGTCAATGCCTTCGTCATGGCCACGGAATGCTAGTTCTTGTTTACTCAAATACAGTACTGCATCATCAATCATTGTCTGCAGGAAAAGTCTATTTAAACAAACGCTTTCTCCGAAATGCATTTTCAAAAGCCTAGCATTCTCCCTCGGGGCATCGGCAATGGCATTCTGATTCTTTTCAAAATTATCTAGCATTAATTCGCATTTCAGGTGTTCGCTAGAATCCCCACGTTTGTGAAGTGACCGTTTTATATTTAAGAAATCTGAAAATTGTCTTTATTCCACGCCAAATTTTATTACCAAAAAATAAGCAGGGCCAACAAAATAGTTTTTGTAACACAGAAGGGCTACAAAGCCATTTATATTCAGTAAACCAACAATTTTTTAAATTAATATTGTAAGATTTGCCGCTCTTCTTGATTTCTTTCTTGGCGACAATTGTCAGTGAATCCGTCGGTCGTCGTTGAAGTAAAATGTCTCTTTTATTTTCATCTTTCCACCAATTGAACAGAGTTTGCAATAAATTACAGACAATGTCGTTCACAGGATACATACTGAAAACTAATACTATCATTGTCAGTTAAACTGTACACAAAATTAAAGTAACTAATGAAGTTTTTAACAAACAATCACAAAACACGAAAAAACAAATCTCTTTCGGAAAGTATGTACCGAAACACCGCAAAGCTCTAGTGGATTGCAAAGGATTCCAGTTCCACTGCGATCTCTTCAAAAGGTCACGACTTCAGGTGCAGAGGCTTGTCGTCTCAAGCTAAAACACTTCATTTGCCCGGCAGATAGGGGAGGGTGACGTCACAGTTACCATGGCAACTCGGACAAAAACAGCAGACCTCCAAGCATTCTCATTTCAGCTCTTCACTTGAACTGTTTTGCGTATAAGGACTTCTTTCTGTATTGGACGCGCATTGTGAATTGATATCTAATCAAAATTTTGGGTATTTTAGCATGCAATAAAGGCAAAATAAGAATATATTATAAGAAATTATTAAATGAAACTTTATTTCAAATAAAATAGGTGAAGAGGCACTTCACCTACTTCACCTGAAAAGCCGCCACTGCAGAGATGTCCACTTTTTCTGACGTTAGACGTACTAGAGCAGAGAATCTGTTCCTCAGTACCAATTTGAAGGTATTATGATGTTTTTTAAGGTTGGTCATGTCAATACACTTTGTTTTATGAGCTTGCCATGCTCGAGTTTAGCACTGAGGTTCATCTCGCATCTTACCATTCTATGGTCACTACCTGTGTTGAACTTGTTTAGCACACTGCAGTCTCCCATTTTATTATGTGTAACAAATTTCTTGTTACCCATAATAAAATCAATTTCACTTGTAAATCTATTGGGATGCTCCCATGTCCATTTCCTTAGCAGCTTTTTCTTGAAAAAGGATTTCATGTTGAAAAACCTTTCTGCCTCTGCAAATTCTATGAGAGTATTTCGTTGCTGGTTTCTGTTGCCGTGACCAAATTTACCTACTCAAGTTTCATTTTGTTGCATTTGCCCTATTTTCGCATTGAAATTTTCCATAATGATCTTCAAGTTCTGCTTGCCTTTATTATTAAGATGACGAATTTCCTCATAAAATTCTTCAATCTCTTCTTCGGGATGACTTGTAGTTGGTGCATAAGCTTGAATAATCTGAGCCTGGTATCTTCTCGAGAGTTGGATAACAAGTCGTGCAGCTCTGTCAGAGGAAATTTCAACTTCTACAACTTTATGCTTCAGTTTCTTGTTTATTATAAATCCAAGACCACTCGTTCTGCCAGTATCTGTCCCACGATAATAAAAGAGATGTCCACTTTTCAGTTCAATGAGATCTTCTTCTATTCCCTACGATGTCCCACTTGATCCTTTGTAGTTCCTCTTCCAATTCAAGGAGTCTTGAATCAGAAGATAGGGAGCGTCCGTTATACGTAGCCATAGTCAGCCTCAGATGGCAGCATAGTCCGGTCCTCCGGTGATTCTTAGCACCCTCTGCCTTCATGTCGCACTGGCAGCTGCCTTTGCCAGGTACATTCCAGCTGCCGTAGACTGAGGGCCAAGATTTAAGTTGTGGAGTCATTTTGGAGGGTTTTGGCCATAACTCACTAAGCTGGCCAAGCGTTTGGTGAGTGTGGGATAGCATTTTCTCTAATCCCATACCTCTATTTGGCGGTCGTCAGAGCCCCTTTAGCGGGAACAAGATGCATCATGAGAAGGCGGGTTTGACATTTGTCAAGGAGAGGCTGTAGAATATTGTGCATCACCTGACTTTACATCCCTTTATATCATCATCATCATCATCATTGTCAACCATTATCAATCCACTGCTGGACGAAGGTCTCCCCAAGTTTCCTCCACAACGGTCTGTCTTGTGCCAGTCTCTTCCATGTCACTCCCGCATACTTTCGAATTTCATCCACCCATCTTCCATGTGGTCTTCTTCTGGGTCTTTTCCTGTCCCTTGGAATCCAATCTAAAATTTCGGCTGTCCATCGATGGTCTGTTCTTCTGGCAGTATGTCCAGCCCATTGCCATTTCAGGGATTTAACTCTGATCATGATGTCTTCCACTCTTGTCATTTTTCGGATCCACGTGTTCCTCTTCTTATCTCTCCTGGTTACACCAAGCATGCACCTCTCCATGATTCTTTGAGTTGTCTGCAGCCTTTGTATGTCTCTTTTAGCTAAGGTCCACGTCTCTGCACCATACGTAAGCACTGGAAGGATGCATTGATCAAACACTTTTCTTTTAAGACATAATGGCATATTGCTCTTGAAAATTATGCTGTTTCTTCCAAAAGCTCTCCAGGCAAGTTTTGTACGCCGATTAATTTCTTCACCAATGTGACCCTCACTTGATATCTGCTGTCCAAGATAAACGTACGTGTCTGTTATCTCCAGCTTTTCTCCATCAATCGATAAATCTTCATTTCTTGTAAAAGCATTGTACATCACTTTTGTCTTCTGAAAGTTCATTTTTAATCCCACTTCTTTACTCTTGTCAGCAAGTTCCTGGATCATACTCTGTAGCTCTGATGGGGTAGTTGCAAAAATGACTATGTCATCAGCAAAACGAAGGTGGGTTAGATAATCTACATTAATCTTTATCCCTTTGTTTTCCCAGTTCAGTGATTGAAAGACATTTTCCAATGTGGCATTAAAGAGCTTCGGAGATATGGTGTCACCTTGTCTCACTCCTTTTCCAATTTTTATGTGTGTTGTATTTTCAAACAGCCGAATCTTTGCACTTGCATTTTCATAGATGTTATTAATAATATTAATGTATGCATCTTCAATACCGCAGGATTTCAGAGCCATTGCAACTGCTGATGGTTTCACCGAATCAAAGGCTTTTTCATAATAGATAAAAGCCATACACAATGGAAGCTCATATTCCCTCGCTCTTTCAATTAGTTCTCTCAGTACGTGGATATGATCTATTGTGCTGTAGCCACTCCTGAATCCAGCTTGTTCTCTTGGTTGAGCCATGTCCAGTGTCACCTTCAAGCTGTGTGAAAGAACTTTAGTGAAGATTTTATAAACCACTGATAGGAGGCTGATAGGTCTGTAGTTCCTGAGATCCTCAATGTCACCTTTTTTATGTAGCAAGATCATTGTAGCGTTGTTCCAATCCTCAGGAATTTTCCCTTCATTAAGGCATCGAGTGAAAATTTGGGCGAGTACTGTTTCGATTTCTCCACTTGCTTCTTGTATGATGTCTACAGTAATTCCATCTTCTCCTGGAGCTTTTCCCTGCTTCATGTTCTTGATTGCATGTGCAACTTCTGCTGGAAGGACTGGAAGAACTCTGGTACTGGTACCTTTCATGATGTCTAGAGTACATGTATTATCCCTTTCATATAATTTGGAGTAGAAATCTTTCACTCTTGTCAAAATTTCGCCTCTATTTCTTGTTACAGAACCATCTTCTTTTCTCAGTGTCATAATCTGTTCTTTCCCCTTACTGAGATGTCCCTTTGCTATCTTTAGGCTTTGGTTGTTTTCAATTGCTTTCCTTACTAGTTCACAGTTGAATTTCCTTACGTCTTCAGTGATACTTTTTCGTACTGTCTTGCATGGCTCTATATATTCCACTTTGGAAGTCACATCTTCTTTAGTTGTCTTCATCACTCTTCTTTTTTGCATCAACATTTTGGTTTTTCCTGATAATTTGTTCACATGCAATTTGTTCTTAGACCCAGCTAATTTTGTTGCTGTTTCCATAAGAGCTTTGGTTACTTTTCTGTTAACTTCAGAAATATCCACTTCTTCCGATGTTAGGCCTTCTAAAGCAGAGAATCTGTTCTTCAGTTCCAATTTGAAGGTATTATGGTGTTTTTTAAGGTTGGTTATGTCAATACATTTTGTTTGTCTTATGAGCTTGCTACGTTCGAGTTTAGTGTTGAGGTGCATCTTACATCTCACCAATCTATGGTCACTGCCTGTGTTGAACTTGTTTAGCACACTGCAGTCTTCTATGACGAATTTTTTGTTACACATAATAAAATCAATTTCACTTGTCGTCCCATTTGGATGTCTCCATGTCCATTTCCTGTGTGGCTTTTTCTTGAAAAAGGAGTTCAAGATGAAAAACCCTTCTGCCTCTGCAAACTCTACGAGAGTATTTCCACGCTGGTTTCTGTTGCCGTGACCGAATTTACCTACTGAAGTTTCATTCTGTTGCCGTTGCCCTATTTTTGCATTGAAATCTCCCATAATTATCTTCAAGTGCTGCTTACCTTTATTATTTAGATCACGAATTTCTTTATAAAATTCTTCAATTTCTTCTTCAGCATGACTTGTGGTGGGTGCATAAGTTTGAATAATCTGAGCCTGGTATCTTCTCGAGAGTTGGATAACGAGTCGTGCAGCTCTGTCAGAGGAACTTTCAACTTCTACAACTTTATCCTTCAGTTTCTTGTTTATTATAAATCCAACACCACTAGTTCTGCCAGTATCTGTCCCACGATAGTAGAAGAGATGTCCACTTTTCAGTTCAATGAGATCTTCTCCTTTTCTCCTTACCTCACTTAGCCCGACGATGTCCCACTTGATCCTTTGTAGTTCCTCTTCCAATTCAAGAAGCCTTGAATCAGAAGATAGGGAGCGTCCGTTATACGTTGCCAAGGTCAACATCAGATGGCAGCCTAGTCCGGTCCTCCGGGGATTCTTAGCACCCCCTGCCTTCATGTCGCACTGGCCGCTGCCTTGGCCAGGTACATTCCAGCTGCCGGAGACTGAGGGCCAAGATTTAAGTTGTGGAGTCATTTTGGAGGGGTTTGGCCATAACTCACCACGCTGGCCAAGCGGGTTGGTGAGTGTGGGATAGCATTTCCTCTAATCCCGGTGGTATAGTTATACCGCTATTGGCGGTCGTCAGAGCCCCTTTAGTGGGAACAGGATGTACCACGAGAAGGCGGGGTTGATATTTGTCAAGGAGAGGCTGTGATGTTACGCATCACCTGACCTTACATCCCCCCTTTTTATATATATATATATATATATATAATGCAGTCAGGAAAAAAATTTTATAATGTGAAAAACACTGTGCTATTGTGGTAAGTGTGTTTTTATATTTAAGGGGAAATAATTTAAGTAATTTTGGGATAAGCGTTTTGTAGTACTTTGTATTGGTGTAAAACTAGGGCAATCATTTTAAGAACAACATGAACATTTGTGTTACATGCAATAAAGTGCAATAATTTTGGTATTATGAAAAATATTGGTGGGTTCTCAAATTTGAATTATTCAGATGCTCGTAAAACCTGTTTAATAACAGAGTTTTAAAGTTTCAGTAATTGAAATCTTCCAGATTTTCACAAATGGGCCTCGAAGATATTTTATGCACAGTCGAGTCACATTATCGTAACCACCTACTTTTGATGTCAACAGCGTATAGCCAATGAAAGAAGGCACGTGTCATGAGCTGGCTTGGAGGGTATATAAGGTGTGCTATAGGCATTCTGAAAACATATCACTTGTTGCTGTCATGGATAAAAGGAGTGATTTATCAGATTTGCTAAAAGTTATGATTATCGTCTTTCGGGCCAAGGGTGGCAGTATTTCTGAAACAGAACAGTTTGACTGTTCGTGTGCTGCTGTGGTTAAAGTGTATCGTAATTGGAGAAATGACACCATTGCGAATTAGCGATATGGAAACTGCGGAGCGCCACGTGCCATTGATGTGAGAGGTGAACGTCGGCTGCGAAGGTGTGTGATGGCGGAACGACAATCTACAGTAGAGCAACTCACTGGCCGAATGAACCAGGGAGTTACCGGAAGTGTGTCTAAAATTACAGTTAAGCAAACACTGCTGCGCATGGCACTCCGATTCAGATGGATGGTCACTGCACCTATGCTAATGAAGGTGCATTGGCATAAAAGGTTTGCATTTACACTACAGTATCAGAATTGGGGATGTAAGGTCGGGTGATGTGCAACATTACAGCCTCTCCTTGACAAATGTCAACCCCACCTTCTCGTGGTGCATCCTGTTCCCACTAAAGGGGCTCTGACAACCGCCAATAGCGGTATAACTATAACATCGGGATTAGAAGAAATGCTATCCCACACTCACCAACCCGCTTGGCCAGCGTGGTGAACCCCTCCAAAATGACTCCACAACTTAAATCTTGGCCCTCAGTCTCTGGCAGCTGGAATGTACCTGGCCAAGGCAGCGGCCAGTGTGACATGAAGGCAGAGGGTGCTAAGAATCCTCGGAGGACGGGACTAGGCTGCCATCTGATGCTGACCTTGGCAACGTATAACGGACGCTCCCTATCTTCTGATTCAAGGCTTCTTGAATTGGAAGAGGAACTACAAAGGATCAAGTGGGACATCGTCGGGCTAAGTGAGGTTAGAAGAAAAGGAGAAGATCTCATTGAACTGAAAAGTGGACATCTCTTCTACTATCGTGGGACAGATACTGGCAGAAGTAGTGGTGTTGGATTTCTAATAAACAAGAAACTGAAGGATAAAGTTGTAGAAGTTGAAAGCTCCTCTGACAGAGCTGCACGGCTCGTTATCCAACTCTCGAGAAGATACCAGGCTCAGATTATTCAAACTTATGCACCCACCACAAGTCATCCTGAAGAAGAAATTGAAGAATTTTATGAGGAAATTCGTCATCTAAATAATAAAGGTAAGCAGCACTTGAAGATAATTATGGGAGATTTCAATGCAAAAATAGGGCAACGACAACAGAATAGGGCAACAGCTTCAGTAGGTAAATTCGGTCACAGCAACAGAAACCAGCGTGGAAATACTCTCGTAGAGTTTGCAGAGGTAGAAGGGTTTTTCATCTTGAACTCCTTTTTCAATAAAAAGCCACACAGGAAATGGACTTGGAGACATCCAAATGGGACGACAAGTGAAATTGATTTTATTATGTGTAACAAAAAATTCATCATCGAAGACTGCAGTGTGCTAAACAAGATCAACACAGGTAGTGACCATAGATTGGTGAGATGTAAGATGCACCTCAACACTAAACTCGAACGTGGCATGTTCATAAGACAAACAAAATGTATTGACATAACCAACCATAAAAAACACCATAATACCTTCAAGTTGGAACTGAAGAACAGATTCTCTGCTTTAGAAGGCCTAACATCGGAAGAAGTGGATATTTCTGAAGTTAACAGAAAAGTAACCAATGCTCTTATGGAAATAGCAACAAAATTAGCTGGGTCTAACAACAAGTTGAATATGAACAAATTATCAGGAAAAACCAAAATGTTGATGCAAAAAAGAAGAGAGATAAGGACAACTAAAGAAGATGTGACTTCCAAAGTGGAATATATAGAGCTATGCAAGAAAGTACAAAAAAGTATCACTGAAGATGTAAGGAAATTCAACTGTGAACTAGTGAGGAAAGCAATTGAAAACAACCAAAGCCTAAAGATAGCAAAGGGACATCTCAGTAAGGGAAGAAAACAGGTTATGTCACTGAGAAAAGAAGATGGTTCTGTAAGAAGAAATAGAGGTGAAATTTTGACAAGAGTGAAAGATTACTACTCCAAATTATATGAAAGGGATGATACATGTACTCCAAACATCATGAAAGGTACCAGTACCAGAGTTTTTCCAGTCCTCCCAGCTGAAGTTGCACATGCAGTGAAGAACATGAAGCATGGAAAGGCTCCAGGAGAAGATGGAATTACTGTAGACATCATACAAGAAGCAAGTGGAGAAATCAAAACAGTACTCGCCCAAGTTTTCACTCGATGCCTTAATGAAGAGAAGATTCCTGAGGATTGGAACAATACTACAATGATCCTGTTACATAGAAAAGGTGGCATTGAGGATCTCAGGAACTACAGACCTATCATCCTCCTATCAGTGGTTTATAAAATCTTCTCTAAAGTTCTTTCACACCGCTTGAAGGTAACTTTGGACATGGCTAAACCGAGAGAACAGGCTGGATTCAGGAGTGGCTACAGCACAATAGATCATATCCACGTACTGAGAGAACTAATTAAAAGTGCGAGGGAATATGAACTTCCATTGTGCATGGCTTTTATCGATTATGAAAAAGCCTTTGATTCGGTGAGACCATCAGCAGTTGCAATGGCTCTGAAATTCTGCGGTATTGGAGATGCATACATTAATATTATTAATAACATCTATGAAAATGCAAATGCAAAGATTCGGCTGTTTGAAAATACAACACACATAAAAATTGGAAAGGGAGTTAGACAAGGTGTCACCCTATCTCCGAAGCTCTTTAATGCCACATTGGAAAATGTCTTTCAATCACTGAACTGGGAAAACAAAGGGATAAAGATTAATGGAGATTACCTAACCCACCTTTGTTTTGCTGATGACATAGTCATTTTTGCAACTACCCCATCAGAGCTGCAGAGTGTGACCCAGGAACTTGGTGACAAGAGTAAAGAAGTGGGATTAAAAATGAACTTTCAGAAGACAAAAGTGATGTTCAATGCTTTTACAAGAAATGCTGATTTATCAATTGATTTAGAAAAGCTGGATATAACAGACATGTACGTTTATCTTGGACAGCAGATATCAAGTGAGGGTCACATTGATGAAGAAATTAATCGGCGTACAAAACTTGCCTGGTTGGCTTTTGGAAGAAACAACATAATTTTCAAGAGCAATACGCCATTATGTCTTAAAAGAAAAGTGTTTGATCAGTGCATCCTTCCAGTGCTTACATATGGTGCAGAGACATGGACCTTAACTAAAAGAGACATACAAAGGCTGCAGACAACTCAAAGAATCATGGAGAGGTGCATGCTTGGTGTAACCAGGAGAGATAAGAAGAGGAACTCGTGGATCTGAAAAATGACAAGAGTAGAAGACATCATGATCAGAGTTAAATCCCTGAAATGGCAATGGGCTGGACATACTGCCAGAAGGACAGACCATTGATGGACAGCCAAAATTTTTGATTCGATTCCAAGGGACAGGAAAAGACCCAGAAGAAGACCACATGGGAGATGGGTGGATGAAATTCGAAAATATGCAGGAGTAACATGGAGGAGACTGGCACAAGACAGACCGTTGTGGAAGAAATTTGGGCAGACCTTTGCCCAGCAGTGGATTGATAATGTTTGACAATGATGATGATGATCAGAATTGGACCTCCTCTGAGTGGCAGAGTATTGCCTTCTCTAATGAGTCACAATTTCTGCTTCATCAAACGGATGTACGTTGGCATATAAGGGGACAAACATCGGAGAACAAACACTTATCAACCACTTCTGGAAGAACACAAGCTGATGGGGGCAGCGTTATGGTCTGGGGAATGTTTTTGTGGCATTCCCTGGGTCCACTCATATCTGTGGAAGGCACTATGGACAAATTCGTTATGAATTTATCCTTGCAGATCACATACACCCATACATGCTGATTGTCTTCCCTGGGGTGGATGGGATCTTCCAGAATGACAATGTGATGTGTCACACAGCTAGAAATGTCCAAGAGTGGTTGGAAGAACATGATGAGGACTTCAACATACTTCCCTGTCCCCCTAATTCCCCAGACTTAAACCCAATTGAGCATCTGTGGGTCCACCTCGATCATGTTGTTCACTCTATGGATTCTCCATGACACACCCTCCAGCAGCTGTCCAGTCAGCATGGCTCCACATATCTGTGAATACCTTGCAGCACCTTATTGAGTCATTCCCAGCCCGCCTAGCTGATGTCCGCGCTGCACACTGCGGTTACTCTAGATATTAGCTGGTGGTCACAATAATGTGACTTGACCATGCGCACACACACACACACTCTCTCTCTCTCTCTCTCTCTCTCTCTCTCTCTCTCTCTCTCTCTCTCTCTCTCTCTCTCTCTCTCTCTCTCTCTCTCTCTCTCACTCTCTCTCTCTCTCACACACACACACACACACACAAAAGTTACTTTGCCAATTGTTCGGGCTCCAAGAATGGATGGAATCAAAGTGCAGAATATAGGTGTTACGCAGCATGTGTTTGCGATGCGCAAATGAAAAATCATTAAAGCTGTCATGGTTGCAGTTGAAGACTTTTGGAATGTTTGAATGGCAGCACCCCAATTTGTTAATGTCACTATAACAAGCGACATGAAAGACAGTAAATGATGTTAAAATGGTATCACTAGACCAAAAAGTGAACGAGATATAGATAACAACGAGAACGAGGGAGTCAAGTCGAGGTATGTAGTGTCAAGTGGTTCTCGCTGCCTCCTGTCTCAAAAAATAAAAAAGAATAGTATCAACAAATGACCTCAGCCCAGGAAATTAACTAACTATGGACGTCTTTTGAAATGTGCTTTGCAATATTGTGACTATGTGCTATTACTTGATATGGACTAATTAATGATTTGAATTGAGGGCTTGTTTCTAACAGGAACTATTATCATTCGGTCAAGATACATTGCAGTTGAGCCCAGTCATTATGGTGTTGACTAGTTCACAGGTACGTTTATTCTTTATGTAGTTGCTAATGGTGACTCTGAGGTCTACTGGTTTGAGACATTATCGTTTTGAATCAAACAGTGTTAGAATAACAGGATATAATAAAAAGTAATAGCAATTACTAATTATTTAACTTGTGCTGCCACCTAGTATCCACTGGGAAATTTATAGATTAAAGTTATAATATGTTAATTTAAAAAGCTGAAATACAATGTCCAATAGAAAAAGAACAAGTGGTCTTAATAAACTGGGAGGAAACACTCCTCTAAGTGGGGCTACTAGTAATGCAGATATGGAACTTATCGTGAAATCTATACAAGATATTAAAGAAAAAGTATAGGTGTCAAACCTTGAGGTTTAAAATGACCTAAGACAATCATTAGAATTTATCAATAAAATATTAGAACCTATTTTGGAATTAAAGAAGGAACTTGTAGAGTGTAAGACAGCTATACAGCATATGTCGGTAAAACATGATACTATTTCGGCTCAACTGGACTCCTTACAGAAAGAAAATGCTGCACTAAAAATAAATCAAGATACACTCTTGCATCAACTGGACCTTAAGCAGATGCAGATTGATAAAATACAATGTAAATTTAATGAGTTTTGTCAATGCTCGAGAAACAGAAATCTGGAAATACGTGGTCTAGACCTTACCTTGGTTCAAAATGAACAGGAGCTTAGAAGATATTATAGACATATTAGCAAAAAAGTTTGATGTGTTTGAATATCAGCCCACAGATATTGATGTTGTGCACCTCGTAAAATTTTACTGTTTTCAAAAGCCTAATGCTACTGTGTTGGACCATTTTCAGTCCAGAACTTCAAGAGATAATTGGTTAATCAAAAAATCTGATATATGTAATAGTGACTTATACTGCTCACTGCCCAAAACTAGAATATTCCTTAATGAAAATCTAATCCCACTGTACAAGGAGTTGTTTTGGTGTGCCACGAAATTGTTGCATCAGGGAATGGTAAAGAATGTTTGGGTAAGTAATGACACTGTTTCTGTTAAAGACGATGATGCAGTGTCCAAAAAGAGGATTCTCTCTCTTCGTGATCTAAGTGAATTTGATGTACCTAAGAATATAACTTGTTCCACTAATGGATGAGTGGTAGAATCATTAATGTACTTCTATTATCTATTACTTGATAAATTATAATATTATGGAGGCTGGAGGGAGTTTGATTTGATTTGGTCATGGTCATTACTGTATACTGACAATCATATTTTAACCCTCTTATGGTTGCTTTTTATAGGAAGCTCTGAACAACCCCCAGCAGTTCCAATATTTTTTTACTGACTACATAGAATTTCTTATGGAGTCCTATCATGGTGCAGATAAGTGGATATTTATGAGTCATGTTATTAATTGGAATATCCCAGAATGTATTGCTTACCTCTGAGGTCCGCTTCTGGAAAAATCACATTTCACACACGTTATTTGGTCCCCTTCGCTGTCCCTGTCTTTCACTCTGTGCCTAGATGTCTTGGTCCCCATTCACTTCTACCTTCTTTGCTTACTTGAGTGCTACGAATATTTGAAATCTCATGATGAATAGATAAAACTTCCATAAAATACAAACACAGAAGGTTAAAATCTAGATACACTACCGGCGAGGCACTGTAGGTCATGGAAAAAATTGAAGTTCCCAACGAACCAAGCCTCTTCTAGCAGCATCAAGTTTTGGTAGAAAACACAAAACACTCAACACAAAATGCACAAAAGATCTGGTAAAACTGAAGAGCTTAAAATTTGAACAAATAACATCGACTAAAAACCTTCATTAAAAATGCTTGAAATTTTTCACCCAACACTTTGGGCATCATTGGGAGCTTGGCGATGTCCCCACAGATGTTCGTGGTTCACTTATCACCGTTAAAGTGCGAAATTCATGAAACGTTCCCTCCCTGCATATATTTGGAGTTATTATTTTTTCACTACATTTTTTTATCCTGTGAATCCTGTGATTATTCCTCAATTGAGAAATCTGAAGAAACACAAAGCACAACTAACATAAATTAATGCTCATATGTTTTAAGGTAAAAATTTTATTTAAGGAGTTTTAACATTTTTCTGTTAATAGTTATGCATTCTATTCTGAGGAAATTTTTTCATGTGCAATACAATAGTTGACACATTTGTACCTTATTTGGGCATTATTGTGAGTCAAGGGGGTAAACAGAGGCAGACAGAGTAAAGGAATCTTAGGGGGGGGGTCTGAATAGTTGGCATAATAATGACAGTTTTTTTTATTTCATTGTTTGACTTCGGCTACTAGCCCCACCTGTTTCAGTTGCCACGAGCCGCACTGGTGATCACTTACCTATCTTTATTATTCACTTAACACTCTGTTAGCTCAACACAAGAATAATTTTACACTAAGACTCGGTTAACTTATACTGATAATATTAACACATTTAATTTTTTGTTGCAAATTACTAACCCAGAGCTTGCATATAATAAAAATATTATCATTTTTAAGTATATACAATCAAGTTTTCCCTATTAAAATAATTAAAAATAAGCCCAAAAAACTAAACAAACCTTGTGTAACTAGACACTGTCTAAATCAAATTGGTAAAAAAAATAAACTTTGTACAAAATTCATGCAAACTAAATCTCAGGCTGACTTCCAAGTATTTAAACAGTTTAGAAATAACTTAGCAGGCGGTCTTAGTGAGAGATGGGTTTGCCTCCTCGTGGCACTCCGTGGGCAATGGTGCAAGGAACAGCAACAAGGGCCTCTGTGAATCTTAGAGAGGTGCCAGCTAGTTCTGTGTGACATTTGCGAAAAGACTCCAACTCACTGGGTTTTGTTCGAGAATCCTTAAGTTGAATGACCAACTGGAACCATCAGCTGTGGGCTAATCTTCCACATTGATGTTGTTACCTGATTAAAAAGTCACAAAGAAATATTAAAAATGACTCAAGTGTGTGATATGGTGGACCTACTACACTTGAGAAGGGCGGTCCACCATGAAATCGACCTGGACTTTCTAAACAACGTATGAGAAATAGATCTTGGCTGAGTGAGTGTAAAATTGATGTATGGAATACTAGAAGTATAAATGACAAGATGAATGAGGTGATTGGGGAGATGAATAAGTATAGAATGGATGTGCTGTGTGTAAGTGAAACCAAAAGGAAGGAAATTGGGATAGAAGAAGTGAATGGAACGGTGAGTGTGTGGTCTGGAGTATTGGATAGTGTGAAAGGACAGGCTGGTGTAGGTGTGATTTTAAGTCAAAAGATGAAGAACAACTTGATTCACTATAGTTGCATAAGTAAGAGAATTCTTTGGATTCGTTTGAAAGTGAAACTTCAGAGAATAGTAATTGTTGTAGTGTGTATGCTCCTTGTGACTCTGAACCCTCTGATAGGAAGGAAGATTTCTGGAATGAGTTAAAAGCTGTTTTGAGCCAGTTTGGTGCTAAGGAGAAAGTTATAATAGCAGGGGATTTCAATGCTAGAGTAGGCGTGCAGAATGCAATTTCTGACAATGTTCTGGGTAAGTTTAAGGATCCTTGTGCGAATGATAATGGTGAAAGATTAATTGAACTCTGCATTGAGAATGGTTTGTGTGTATCTGTATCTAATACATTTTTCAACCACAAGTATATCCACACATATACTTGGGAAAATCGTACTCTTGGTCAAAAGAGTGTGATAGATTTTGTTGTCTATGATCAGCGTCTGAAACACTTAGTTGTTGACACTCGTGTGATGAGAGGTGCGGATGTTGGTTCTGATCATTACTTGGTAGTGTCACGAGTAAAACTTAATGTTGGTTGGAGGAAAAGGAATAGGAAGAGGCCTGGGATGGAAAGAATAAAGGTTGAAAAACTCCCTGAAAATCATCAGCATTATTCTGACCTACTCAGAGAAAGACTGAAAGAGTTGAAGTCTTGTGAGAGGGATGTAGAAAAGAAGTGGGAAGGTTTTAAGAACTGTGTGGTCATTACTCCTGAAGAGATCTGTGGTGTCACAATAGTGGGTAACAATAGAGGTGATGCTTGGTGGAATAGTGAGATTGAAGAGGCAGTAAAGAGAAAGAAGGAAGCCTATTTGGGGATGTTGTAAGGTAGAGTTTCTGTGGATGAATATTGCTGTAAAAAGCGTGAAGCAGCTAAGCGGGTTTGCCAGAGTAAGGCAAAAGATAGGAAGGAGAAGGTGGAAAGGCATAGATTGGCTTTTTGGAAAGATGGGAAGTCTTTCTTGGAAGTGCATGAAACTCAGGAAAAATAAAGGAAACAAAGTGTTAAGTTGTGTGAAGAATAGGGTTGCGAAAATTATATGGGAGCCCAATAAGTTAAGCGAAAGATGGGGTAATACTTCTGTGAGCTATTAGATCAGGAAAGCAAAGATGATTCTGAGACAGATGCAGATGATGGCACAGTGAAGGATGGAAGCCCAGGGGGGATCTCAAGAAAAGAAGTGTGTAAAGATCTAAAATCTCTCCAGAAAGGTAAGGTTCTGGGAGTTGATGGCATAACTGCCAAGATGTTGAAATATGGTGGTGACTCTGCAATTGACTGGTTAACTGAATTTTGTCAGTTGTGCTGGGAGTTAGAAACAGTCCCTCGGGATTGGAAGAATGCTATCATTGTTCTCTTGTATAGGAGAAGAGGTTATCAGACTGACTGCAAGAACTATCGTGGTGTTAGCCTATTAAGTGTGCCAGTGAAAGTGTTTGGTAAGGTCATTTGTGAAAAAGTATGGGGTCTTACATCAGAGAAAGTGTGGGATGTTCAGAGTGGTTTTATGCCTAGTAAAGGCTGCACTAACCAAATTTTTGCATTACGCATAATGACTGAAAATTATCTGGCTATTGGTAAGAAAGTTTTTGCTACCTTCATAGATTTAGAGAAAGCTTAGGACCAAGTAAATAGGATACTTTTGTGGAGGGTATTGAATGAATATGGTGTTACTGGGACTACGTAATAATGTAAAAGCCACGTATGCTGGCAGTAGAGCCTGTGTGCGAGTGAATGGTGTTTTATCAAAATGGTTTTCTATTGGTGCAGGAGTTGGACAAGGTTGTGTAATGTCCCCATGGCTGTTTAATATATTTATGGATGAGTGATGCCAAAATAGATAATACTGATTTATGTTCTGGTGACATTCGTGTGTGCAGATTGCTGTATGCTGATGACACTGTCCTGTTGGCAGAGAGCAAATGTGAGTTGCAGAGTATGTTGTCCCAGATGTACAAAGTTTGCATGAAATTCAAACTGAGTATAAATGAGGGAAAAACCAAAGTTATGGTTTTTGAGAGAGGACCTGGTAGTACTGAATGTAATATATGTCTAAATGGCAGAGTGATTGACCAGGTGAGTGAGTTTGTGTATTTAGGAAGTGTGTTTGACAGAGATAACAAATTGGATGGTGAAATTAGTAGGCGAGTGAATTCTTCATTGAAAGTCATGGCTGCTCTTGGAGATTTTCACAGGAATGATGGGTTCTCAAGAGAGTCCCACATAGCTGTGTATGAGAGTGTAATTGTCCCTACTCTTATGTATGGCAGTGAAACCTGGGTGCTACAGAAGAAACATAAGAGTCGTTTGTGTGCTGGAGAAATCCGTTACTTGTGCATTTCTCCAGCACACAAACGACTCCTATGTTCACACAATCAGAAGGTGGCAAGACATCTTATGATTGTGTGAGGAATGAAGATGTGTTGCAGTTGTGTGATGTGAAGCCAAATGTTGTTAGCAAGGTAGAAACTAATATGCTTTGGTGGTTTGGCCATGTTGGAACAATCGGTGATGACATGCTTTCTAAGAAAATCTTTTTAGCCTAAGTGGCAGGAAAGAAGAAAGGCAGAGGAAGGCCAAGGAAGTCATGGGAGGATCAGATTCAGGAGTGTCTGCATGAGAAAAAGATTATGAGTATGAAGTATAAAAGGTCTTGTGTATGGCATGTGATGGATGTCAGTGAAGCCCGAGTTGTATGTCAAGATCGCTGTAAATGGAGAAGTTTGATACGGCAACAGTAAGTAAAAATTATCTCGTAGTTTGTATTTTTTTTGGAGCTAACCTCTGAACCTCAGATAACAGCTTAGTGATATGTATGTAGAAATAACTTAAACTCTAAAATCCAAAAGCTTCAAAGAGACTGTTATTATAATATCTTTTCGCAGAATAACTCTAAACTTACTTGGAAGCATCTTAATACATTATTATATCAGAATAAATCTCTAAAAGCTCGCTGTTTTGTAACTTATAATCATATTTTAATTGATAACAAACAGGATATTGTAAGCATCAGGAATGATTACTTTGTCTCAGCACCCCAAATTGCCTTACAACATATGCCTTATTCGAACAATATAACCTCAGCCTCTCTTTCCGGCTTTATAAGTAAAAATACATTTCATATTCTTAAAATTACAAAAACTGAATTAATGCACGCTTTCTGCAACCTTAATTTGCACTCAGCTCCAGGCTTTGATGATATACTACCAAATACCTTAAAATATGCAATTTTTTATATAACTGATCTCTTACTAAATATCTATAATTTCATCAAAACAACTGGAATATGCCCAAATTCCTTTAAAACAGCAAAAATTACCCCAATTTTTAAGTCAGGTTCAGAAAGAGATGTGAATAACTATAGGCCTATTGTTAACTTAACTGTATTTGCAAAACTCTTTGAAAAATCAATACATTCTAGACTGATTAGTTTTGTTACTAAATTCAATATCTTAAATCAAAATCAATATGGGTTTTTGTGAAACTGCTCAACAGAAATTGCCTTGCTTAATTTGAAAAATAAAATTCAAACTAACTTACTACAAAATAAGTATACTTTGGGATTGTTTTTAGATTTTTCAAAGGCATTTGACACAATAAATCATGAATTGTTATTAACAAAATTATATAGAATTGGAGTTAGAGGTGCAGTAATAACATTTTTTAAAACTTACTTATCTGGCTGACAACAGTTTGATAATATTAAATCGGATACAAAATGTATTACTTCTGGAGTGCCTCAAGGCTCAGTACTGGCCCCTCTGCTAGTTAATATATATATTAATGATATCTGTTCTATCTTACCTAATGTGGACATAGTATTTATATGCTGATGGTGCTACCTTATTATAACATGGGAATGATCTTTTTGAAACAATTTCTCAGTTGGAAAATTGTTTTTCGATTTTTAACTAAATGGCTAACTACTAATGATCTTGCTATTAATACAAATAAAACTGAATTAATGATTTTTTCATGTAACTTAACTCCCCCAACAGTCCCAGCCGAGATCTTACTAAGCCATATTCCTATTGAAATCGTACAATCTCGCACATATCTTGGAACTTACTACAAAGGAATCTCAAATCAAATAAACATATTAATAATTTAGCTAGTAGGATCTCTTGAAATATTGGAGTTATAGGTACATACATACATACATATCACTAAGCTGTTCTCTGATATTCAGAGGTTAGCTCCACAAATAAAGAAAAATTACCAGATCTCCATTTACAGCAATCTTGACATACAAATCTGGCTTCACTGACATCCATCACACGCCTTACACAAGATCTTCTATACTTCATGCTCATAATCTTTTTCTCATGCAGGCACTCCTGAATCTGATCCTCCCATGACTTCCTTGGCCTTTCTCTACCTTTCCTTCCTGCCACTTGGGCTAAAATAAATTTCTTAGTAAGCATCTCATCATTAATTCTTTCAACATGGCTAAACCCCGAAGCATATTAGTCTCCACCTTGCTAACAACATTTTGCTTCACATTATACAACTGCAACAGATCTGCATTCCTCACACAATCAGAACGTGTCTTGCCACAAACCTGCCATAAATAACGCATTTCTCCAGCACACAAACAACTTCTATGTTTCTCCTGTAGTACCCAGGTTTCACTGCTATACATCAGAGTAGGAACAATTACACTTTCATATACAGCCATGCTGGACTATCTTGAGAGCCCATCATTCCTGTGAAACCCTTCCAAAGCAGCCATGATTTTTAATGAAGAATTCACTCTCCTACTAATTTCACCACCCAATTTGTTCTCTCTGTCAAACATGCTTCCTAAATACACAAACTCATTCACCTGGTCAATCGCTGTGCCATTTAAACATGTATTACATTCAGTACTACCAGTTCCTCTCTCAAAAACCATAACTTTGGTTTTTCCCTTATTTATACTCAGTTTGAATTTCATGCAAACTTTGTACATCTGAGACAACATACTCTGCAACTCACTTTTGCTCTCTGCCAACAGGACAGTGTCATCAGCATACAGCAATCTGCACACACGGATATCACCAAGACATAAACCAGTATTATCCATTTTTGCGTCACGCATGCACACATCTATAAATATATTAAACAGCCATGGTGACATTACACAACCTTATCTGACTCTTGCACCAATAGAAAACCACTCTGATAAAACACCATTCACTCGTACACAGGCTCTGCTGCCAGCATACATGGCTTTCACGCTGTTAAGTAGATTCCCAGTAACACCATATTCATTCAATACCTTCCACAAAAGCACAAAAGTGTCCTATTTACTCGGTCATAAGCTTTCTCTAAATATATGAAGGAAGCAAAAACTTTCTTACCAACAGCCAGATACTTTTAAATTATTATGCATAATGCAAAAATTTGGTTAGTGCAGCCTTTATCAGGCATAAAACCACTCTGAACATCCCACACTTTCTCTGATTTAAGACCTCGTACTTCTTCAGTAATGACCTTATCAAACACTTTCCCTGGTACACTCAGTAGGCTAATACCATGATAGTTCTTGCAGTCAGTCTGATCACCTTTTCCTTTATACAAGGGAACAATGATGGCATCCTTCTAATCCCGAGGGACCATTTCCAGCTCCCAGCACAACTGACGAATTTCAGTAAATAATTCTACTCATACCTTCAATTTGATGCTTGAGTCTGCTTTGCTGCACACAGGGAGCTGATCCGTGGCAGAATTGTTGACAATGCAAGTCTCATTTCTTCACCTACGGATTTGAGTCTCTCCCTCTTTGATGTTTTAATTTCAGTCAACGTTGAGAAGACCAGTTCACACAAATATATAGTTGAAAATGGCAATAACACATTAACTGCCATCTTGGAGATAGCTGGGTATTCCTTCTTTTTGCCAACCAAAATATGTTTAAAGTCACTTCAAGAAGTTTTAATTTCAATGTTCTGTCTGCTTTTAAATCTGTGAGTTCCTCTTGTATATTAATCAGAAGAGATTTTGAATTCGCAACCAATGGACCACGAACCCAGTCGAAATTTTGAACACTCTCTCCAAAATACTTCTTGAACTTCTGCTGCAAGATATCTAAATGTTCTTTAATTAGGTCCATCACCACTTTATTATGGTCAGCAAGTGGCCATACAGTCGAGAACATCTCAAACGACCCATTTTTAATTCTCTGTATCCGCAAATTCAGATTATTCACAAATCCTTGAATCTTATCCATACTAGTCAGAATATTTTCGTTCCTGCCTTGCATTTTTCTCTTCAGTTCATTCAAGTGTACGAAAGTATCGAAAAGATATGCCAACTTTCATATCCATTCATCATCTGCAAAGAAATCCGTGTACCCTTGCCCCTCAACAGTCAAAAATATTCGCTTTAACACTTTTCCTCATGATAACCACCGTACTTTTGTATGTAGCAGGAGTGTAGTGTGCTCTGATCGCATTTCCTGACACAAAACGGAAAAAAGCAGAGAATTTGGAGGCCACGGTTTGATGAGTTTCATGACTTTTACTACTTCGTCCAACACAACTTTCAGAAAAGATGGCAAAGACTTAGCAACAATGGCTTCGCAGTGAATGAGGCAATGATCGCATCGTATGTTAGGATTTACTTTGCGTACTTTAGCTACAAATCCTTTCACTCGGACTGTCAAACACTAACACAATCCTTACAAACACTAACACAATCCACAAACACTGACACAATCCACAAACACTAACACAATCCTTCCATTTTAATTCATTATGGAGCACATATTCATTAGTCACAGAAATTATTTCTTCACCGGTGGCTCGCTCGGGAAGTTCTTTGCAAAAAAAAAAAAAAAAATTAGTTGCTAATCTAAAACAACTATTATGGGAATCTTACTAGGAATTTTTTTCATTTAAATTGCAAATTTTTGGAAAAAACTCTTCTCCTTCTTCAGGCTGTCTTTTTGCTGTCACTTATTCCTGTCACTATCGCGGTTTAGGTTATTTTTCATCAAATCCTGCCAGATGTTAGGCAGGGAAAATCCTTTGCAGTCATTGATGATGGAATTTTGATTTTTCTCAATCTCTATTCCTTCTTTCAGCTTTCTTTTTGAAAATTGCTTTGGAAACTGATGACTTCAAGGGAATTCCAATCCATGCTGTGACTAGTTTCTCTAACATGCCTATCTAAACCAGTCTTGTTGGAGCAATTCTTTATAGCTGCTTTATGCTCTGCTATACGAGTTTCTAGTCTGTGACCTGTTTCACCGATGTAAGATAGTCCACAACTACATTTTACTTCATAGACAACTCCTTGCATTTTTAAAATATCTTCTTCTCTTTGAACTATTTTAGAGAAAAATTTTTTAACTTTTTTTTTGAATAAAGCTCATATTGAGAAATGGCTTCCTAGTTTAATTGAATTAATAATCTAAAGCAACTTATGGGAATTTACTAGAAAATTTTTTCATTTATAGCTAATTTTCGAAGAAAACTCTTCTCCTTCTTCAGGCTCTCTTGTTGTTGTCACTTTTTGCTTGTCACTATCATGGTTACGGTTTACCTTGACGGTTACGGTTAACCTTGACGGTTTAGGTTATTTTTCAACAAATCCTGCCAGATGTTAGGCAGGGAAAATCCTTTGCAGTCATTGATGATGGAATTTTGATTTTTCTCAATCTCTATTCCTTCTTTCAGTTTTCTTTTTTGGAAATTGCTTTGGAAACTGATTACTTTAAGGGAATTCCAAACCATGCTGTGCCCAGTTTCTCTAACATGCCTATCTAATCCAGTCTTGTAGGAGCAATTTTTTATAGCTGCTTTATGCTCAGCTATACGAGTTTCTAGTCTGCGACCTGTTTCACCTATGTAAGATAGTCCACAACTACAATTTACTTCATAAACTACTCCTTGCATTTTTAAAATATCTTCTTCTCTTTGAACTATTTTAGGGAAAAATTTTTTAACTTTGTTCTCTAAACTTGGAGCTAGCCTAATATTGTATTTTTTACTAATTCTCTTTAAAGCCTCAAATAAACCTTTGTGATAAGAAATTTTTCTAGTGAATTTTACTTGATGCTTTTGCGGTTTCTCTGTACCATTAAAATTCAGAAGCTTCTCAATTTCTTCTTTAGGATAGTTATTTTCTGCAAGTATGACTTTAAGTTCTTCTTTATAGGCTTCTTTTTTATGTGCTGTAGAAACTATTTTATTAATTTTTTCTAAAAACTGACTTGCTACATTTTTCTTAATAGAGACTGGATGATCGGAATTGAAATCCAATAGTCTGTTAGTACTCATTGTTGTTGTTTTTTTACCAACTAGTGAGGAATTTTTCATCTTCATAATAGATAGTAATATCTAAGAAGTTAATTCTTCTTTATTTTTGAAGTTCAATAGTGAACTTAAGGGAATCATCTAATTCATTGAATGAGTCTAGAATTCTTTCTGGAACAATTTCTGAGCTATCTATTATAAATAAGATGTCATCCATGTATCTGCTATATAAGCAGAAGTATGTGGGTTGTACTAATATCTTTTCTTCTAGTTTTCCCACATAATAGTTAGCTAAGAGTGGGGAGCCCATAGCTAGCCCCGATTTTTGAATGAAAAATGTTTTCCCAAATTGAAAGCAGTTGTTCTGCAAAGAGAAGGTAAGCATTTCAAAAATTCCAACTAATATGTTTTTATCTTTGTTGTGAAAAACTATTAGGTCTGCCAAGTCTTCTGCTATAAAGTCTATAAGTTGATCTATATTAATGTGAGTATACATAGACACTATTTCTAAACTACCCATAATAGGAGAATCTAATTTAGGAAGAAGTTCTAATTTTTCTTTTAGCTACATTGAATTTTTAATCAAGTTTGGTGGCTCTTTTAAAAGATTCTGAAAGTGCAACTTTAAAAAGTAGTTTAGGTTTGAAAGAATTGAGTTTTTGAGTCAATTATTGGTCTGATTGGTTGGTGTTCTTTATGCAGTTTGACTATTCCATATATTTGAGGTAATCTGAACTGTAATTTTGAGAACTGTTTCTAGTTTTCTGGAAGCCGGTTTCTCTTTTTGTGAAGTGAAATAAGCTGCGAGACTTTTTTAATCAAATCTGGTAATGGGTTTTCTTTTACTTCTTCTTACATTGGCTTTTTTAGTTCTTCTTCCATCTTTTCTTGATAATCTTTTTTATCCATAATAGTAATCAACTTACTTTTGTCTGTTTTCACAGCAACTACATTTTAATTTTTTCTGAAATCTTTAAGAGCTTTTAATTGACTGTTCTCAAAATGTTTTTGAGGTTTTCTTACTTGCTTCTGGAATTTTGTAAGGCTATTGTAGTAATCTTTTCTGAGGAGGTCTGCTTTAATTTGGTCCTCTTTTTCTAAAGTGCTGCAGATGCTGTCCAATTCAATTACCAATTTTTCTGTATTTATTTTTTCTTTGGATAGATTGAAATTACTTCCTTTATTTATCACTTGTAATAATTCTTAGCTAACTCCAGTTGTAGTGTTGTCCTTTACATGACTAAGAACTGCAGTTTCTTTGTTTTTACTGGAATAGTTTTTCTTCAAAAATTTCTTTTCTTTAAGGTTCAGCTTTTTAACAAATTTCTTATTTTAGTTTTTTATTCCAATTTTTAGCCAGTCATCCAATTCTGCTTTTACTGTATCCCTTAAAATTCCAGAAAATTTCTTTTCATTTTCTATTTTACTTTTTGATAATAAGCAACATTTTTATATTTTGCTTCAATACTTCTTTTTAACGTTTTTTTCTCTATTGTTCTTATGAAGTTGGCTGAAAGTAAATCTTTAAATGGTTTTCTAAGTCTAAATGAATTTGGAATAAAGTTATTTACCTTGCAATTTTTCAGGAACTTGATTTGAGCTATCGATCTTTCCATCTTCATTGTAGCATGTTGAACTTTCTTGATTGCTTGCCAAGTATCTGACCCATACTCTGTTCTAATTCTTTGAATAAAGCTCATCTTGAGAAATGGCTTCCTAGTTTCTTAATTCAATTACTAATCTAAAACAACTATTATGGGAATTTTACTAGGAAATTTTTTTCATTTAAATTGCAAATTTTTGGAGAAAACTCGTCTCCTTCTTCAGGCTGTCTTTTTGCTGTCACTTATTCCTGTCACTATCGCGGTTACGGTTAATCTTGAAGGTTTAGGTTATTTTTCATCAAATCCTGCCAGATGCCAGGCAGAGAAAATCCTTGCATTGTGATGGAATTTTGATTTTTCTCAATCTCTATTCCTTCTTTCAGCTTTCTTTTTTGAAAACTGCTTTGGAAACTGATGAGTTTAAGGGAATTCCAATCCATGCTGTGCTAGTTTCTCTAACATGCCTATCTAAACCAGTCTTGTTCGAGCAATTCTTTATAGCTGCTTTATGCTCTGCTATACGAGTTTCTAGTCTGCAAACTGTTTCACCTATGTAAGATAGTCCACAACTACATTTTACTTCATAGACTACTCCTTGCATTTTTAAAATATCTTCTTCTCTTTGAACTATTTTAAGGCCTACCCGGTGGGGCAGTGGTCTAAGCGATGGCCTCTGATCATTCTCCGAAAGGGGTCCGAGTTCGAATCCCAGTGAGGCATGGATGTTGTGTTTGTCTTACGGCACTGGCTGTCTCCCTTTCCTGGAACCAGTGACCCTAAATACTATACTTCTTACTAATTCTCTTTAAAGACTCAAATAAACCTTTGTGATAAGAATTTTTTTTAGTGAATTTTACTTGTTGCTTTTGCGGTTCCTTTGTACCATTAAAATTCAGAAGCTTCTCAATTTCTTCTTTAGGATAGTTATTTTCTGCAAGTATGACTTTAAGTTCTTCTTTATGGGCTTCTTTTTTACCTGCTGTAGAAACTATTTTATTATTTTTTTCTAAAAACTGACTTGCTACATTTTTCTTAATAGAGACTGGATGATAGAAATTGAAATCCAATAGTCTATAAGTATTCATTGGTTTTTTATACCAACTTGTGAGGAATGTTTCATCTTCATAATAGACAGTAATATCTAAGAAGTTAATTCTTCTTTCTTTTTGAAGTTCAATAGTGAACTTAAGGGAATCATCTAATTCATTGAATGAGTCTAGAATTCTTTCTGGAGCAATTTCTGAGCTATCTATTATAAATAAGATGTCATCCATGTATCTGCTATATAAGCAGAAGTATGTGGGTTGTACTAGTATCTTTTCTTCTAGTTTTCCCACATAATAGTTAGCTAAGAATGGGGAGAGTAGGGAGCCCATTAGTATCTTTTCTTCTAGTTTTCCCACATAATAGTTAGCTAAGAATGGGGAGAGTAGGGAGCCCATAGTTAGCCCCGATTTTTGAATGAAAAATGTTTTCCCACATTGAAAGTAGCTGAATAGTCAAACTGCATAAAGAACACCGGACCAATAATTGACTCAAAAAATTCTATTCTTTCAAATCTAAACTACTTTTTAAAGTCACACCTTCAGAATCTTTTAAAAGAGCCACCTAACTTGATAAAAACTCAATGCAGCTTAAAGGAAAATTAGAACTTCTTCCTAAATTAGATTCTCCTATTATGGGTAGTTTAGACATAGTGTCTATGTATACTCACATTAATATAGATCAACTTATAGACTTTATAGCAGAAGACTTGGCAAACCTAATTGTTTTTCACAACAAAGGTAAAAACATATTAGTTGGAATTTTTGAAATGCTTACCTTCTCTTTGCAGAACAACTACTTTCAATTTGGGAAAACATTTTTGATTCAAAAATCGGGGCTAGCTATGGGCTCCCCACTCTTAGCTAACTATTATGTGGGAAAACTAGAAGAAAAGATACTAGTACAACCCACATACTTCGGCTTATATAGCAGATACATGGATGACATCTTATTTATAATAGAGCTCAGAAATTGTTCCAGAAAGAATTCTAGACTCATTCAATGAATTAGATGATTCCCTTAAGTTCACTATTGAACTTCAAAAAGAAAGAAGAATTAACTTCTTAGATATTACTATCTATTATGAAGATGAAAAATTCCTCACTAGTTGGTATAAAAAACCAATGAATACTAATAGACTAGTGGATTTTAATTCCTATCATCCAGTCTCTATTAAGAAAAATGTAGCAAATCAGTTTTTAGAAAAAATTAATAAAATAGTTTCTACAGCAGATAAAATAGAAGCCCATAAATAAGAACTTAAAGTCATACTTGCAGAAAATAACTATCCTAAAGAAGAAATTGAGAAGCTTCTGAATTTTAATGGTACAGAGAAACCGCAAAAGCATCAAGTAAAATTCACTAGAAAAATTTCTTATCACAAAGGTTTATTTGAGTCTTTAAAGAGAATTAGTAAGAAGTACAATGTTAGGCTAGCTCCAAGTTTAGAGAACAAAGTTAAAAAAATTTTCCCTGAAATAGTTCAAAGAGAAGAAGATATTTTAAAAATGCAAGGAGTTGTCTATGAAGTAAAATGTAGTTGTGGACTATCTTACATCGGTGAAACAGGTCACAGACTAGAAACTCGTATAGCAGAGCATAAAGCAGCTATAAAGAATTGCTCCAACAAGACTGGTTTAGATAGGCATGTTAGAGAAACTAGTCACAGCATGGATTGGAATTCCCTTAAAGTCATCAGTTTCCAAAGCAATTTTCAAAAAAGAAAGCTGAAAGAAGGAATAGAGATTGAGAAAAATCAAAATTCCATCATCAATGACTGCAAAGGATTTTCCCTGCCTAACATCTGGCAGGATTTGATGAAAAATAACCTAAACCTTCAAGGTTAACCGAAACCGCGATAGTGACAGGAATAAGTGACAGCAAAAAGACAGCCTGAAGAAGGAGAAGAGTTTTTTCCAAAAATTTGCAATTTAAATGAAAAAAATTCCTAGTAAAATTCCCAAACTAGGAAACCATTAGTAATTGAATTAAGAAACTAGGAAACCATTTCTCAACATGAGCTTTATTAAAAAAATTAGTTGCAATTACATCTCCATTGATGTACTGAATGTAGGCAAGTAGTTGTGCACGACTGCTAATATCAGTGGACTCGTCGATCTGTAGTGAGAACTTCTGACTGCCGTTGGTTTTCTTTTTCATAATGTCTTCAATGTCACTAACTCGGCTTCTGATTGTGTCAGCAGAGAGGAATTTTTGAAATTTCACTAGCAGCTTTTGAACCCAAGATTATTTTTACCATTTCTTTACAAGCAGTCATTAACAACGTTTCAGCTATTGTGTGTGGTTTTTTGGCTTTTCCGATAAGTTTGGCTACCTTATAACTACTAATATCAGTTCAAAACGTTATATTTAACTATTGAACATTACTACGTGGCATATTATTTTGAGTTTTTAGCAGGATATCATAGAAGTCGTGTCATTTTTTCTGTTCTTCACGTTTTTTTACACAAGTACGCTGAAAACTATGACACCTAGACTCCGTAACTTTCTATTCAATCTGGTGGTGCCATATTGAGGGTGAATGGTATATTCATTTAAAATATGAATTAAAAGACATATTAATTATTTCTTAAAAGAAGACGAATGAGAGGGTTAAAATAATAACATTTTTACCTCTTGGTCTGCAGTCTCCTTCTGATTAGTTGCTCCCAGTATACACTCAAGAACAAAAGAACTGCGTATTCGAAGTTCCATAAAATGAAAGTTCCCCATAGGCAACAATGAAGTATTTATGATAGCTAAAACCCATAAAAGTCTTTTATCGAAAGCACACACACAAAAAAAAAAACTTGTCTTCAAAATAGAACTACTTGAAAGAAAATTAATCCAATGAAACAATAAAATCGAAATAAAATCCATTATTCCAACCTCAAATTCGACTGAGAATGATATGCAAAACAGTCTTTACCGGGAATCCAGATCCCGAATTTACGAGCGTTTCGGCACACTTTTTCATGGCCCTTCTCAAGGACATCTCGTGCTGTACTGCTCCTTGCGTGTTAACTATTAATTAAGTCGACAGTGCTGACATCGCCATCGTCTGCGTCATCCTCATGCTCATCACGTAGAACGTCGTTGGCACCATCTAGTGTCATCCTGTTTTTTAATCTTTGTTGCATTTGTCGACTTGATCTTCTTATGTGGACAATTCGTTGTTTTTCTTGTTTTATCATGTTCAACCATGTTGGTGATAATTCGACCGGGACATTTAAATTGCAATTACATGCCCTGGTCTTCTCTATCATTATGGCCTCTGCACATAAAAAGATTCTGACTGCAGAGGCCATCATGATAGAGAAGACCAGGGCATGTAATTGCAATTTAAATGTCCCGGTCGAATTATCACCAACATGGTTGAACATGATAAAACAAGAAAAACAGGGAATTGTCCAAATAAGAAGATCAAGTAGACAAATGCAACAAAGATTAAAAAACAGGACGACACTAGATGGTGCCAACGACGTTCTACGTGATGAGCATGAGGATGACGCAGACGATGCCGATGGCAGCACCGTCGACTTAATTAATAGTTAACATGCAAGGAGCAGTACAGCACGAGATGTCCTTGAGAATGGCCACGAAAAAGTGTGCCGAAACGTTCGTCGGAAATTCGGGAGCTATATTCCTCGGTGAAGACGACTGTTTTGCATATCGTTCTCAGTCGAATTTGAGGTTGGAATAATGGATTTTATTTCGATTTTATTGTTTCATTGGATTAATTTTCTTTCAAGTTCCATTTTGAAGACAAGGTTTTTTGTGTTTTCGATAAAAGACTTTTATGGGTTTTAGCTATCATAAATACTTCATTGTTGCCTACGGGGAACTTTCATTTTATGGAACCTCGAATACGCAATTCTTTTGTTCTTGAGTATATACCGGGAGCAACTAATCAGAAGGAGACTGCAGACCAAGAGATAACAATGTTATTATTTTAACCCTTTCATTCGTCTTCTTTTTAGAAATAATTAATGTGTCTTTTAATTCATATTTTAAATAAATATACCATTCACCCTCAATATGACACCACCAGATTGAATAGGAAGTTAAGGAGTCCAGGTGTCGTAGTTTTCAGCGAACTTGTGTAAAAAAACGTGAAGAACAGAAAAAATGACAGGACTTCTATGATATCCTGCTAAGAACCCACCTTATAACTAGTTTCCTGTACTTTTTCCGAAACACGTACTGTTGCAGTAATGAACGTTGCTTGTTTTTTTTGTTTTGTTCCACAATTTATACACTGGTGTGCAAAAATTAAGGACGAAGGAGAGAAATAAGCATAACAGCGGAATGAGCAGGCAGAACGGACCGAAAGACCACTCAGGAGATAGGCTAGGGTCCGGTACGGTAGGACATGCGCATATATGCAGCATGACGTGGGGGGGGGAGTTTCGGAAGGGTATAAAGCACATGGGCAGTGTACGCTCAGCAATTTGGTGAAAGCTATTGCACGGTGTACATCAGTTTGAACGACGTCGAGTTGCTGCCACCGTGTGGTATAGGGCCAACAGGCAATCCAGTAGACGACATGTGGATGACTTTACCCAAGGTGGCGTCATTGGGAAGTTGGAAGTAGGTCGAAATGTGACTAGTGTGGCCGAAGAGTTTGGGATCGCTCACAGCATCATTTCATGAGCTTGGAGAGTATTTCAAATGACAGGAACAGCTGTCCGAGAGTTTAGCAGTGGTCTTCCATGAACAACCACGGCGGCGGACGACGGGTATATTGTCCTACAGGAGAGAAGAGATAGACGGCAGACAGCAGGAGAAATTGCAAGGCACATGCAACAGACAACTGGACGTCCTTTATCGCGTTTTACCGTGGCCACGAGGCTGCACAAAGGTAGTCTATTTGCACGACGACCAGTACGGTGTGTGCCATTAATGCCTGCTTATCGGAGACGGCGGTTTCTGTGGTGCCAGGAACACAAGAATTGGACACATCAGCAATGGGGTCCAGTTCTCTTTACGGATGAGAGCCGATTTAGTCTGATGACCGATTCTGGACGTATACACATCTGGAGAGAGCAGGGAACACGCAATCACACTTCCAACATTATCGAAAGCGACCAGTGTGGAGGTGGCGGAGTTCTCGTTTGGGACGGTATCATGCTTGGTAGCCGTACTGACCTCCACATCTTTCAAGGAGGTTCAGTCACTGGTGTCCGCTATTGTACCAAGGTTCTCCTGCCTCGCGTGCGTCTGTTTAGAGGTGCTGTGGGTCCTCAGTTCCTCTTCATGGACGACAATGCTACACCTCATCGTACAGTGGCTGTCGCAGAGCTGTTGGAGAGTGAAGATATTCAACACATGTATTGGCCCGCAAGGTCCCCGGACCTAAATCCAATCGAACACGTGTGGGACCTTCTCGGGAGACGCTTGGCAACACGTCACCAGCCGCAGCAACGATTCCGCAGCTGCGATTGGCACTACAAGAGGAATGGGCCGCGATGCCTCAACAACTCCTTGACAACCTCATCCTCAGCATGGACAGATGTTGTAAATCCTGCAACGCAGTCAGGGGTGATCATGGCCCCTACTAAAGACTGGATTTTTCTTGGCAGCCGCCTGTCACATGGACGTTTCTGTCTTCTGTCCAGTAGTGCTCGAAGCTACCTTTTCAATAAAGTGCCTTTGTATCCTTTGGATTCCTTGTTTAGATGGTTTTGCTCGCTTGTCCCATATTCTTATATCTTCGGGATCTTATGGTATGATTTGAGTTGACGTGGAGCATTTCTGCATGACATTACATTCGAAAAACCGTCTCGTCCTCAATTTTTGCACGCCAGTGTATCTTTGCTTTACAGAGAAGAACGTTTTCTTGACAAATGTCGTTTTAATTTACTGGGAACCATAGCAGCATTACTGAGTTTTTCACCTCAAATGATACACTCTGGGATTAGGCATGTTTTATCACAACACCAAAACAAAAAAAAAGTAACTGCCGGTGCACTAATTTTTTGTTTCTTTTTTTGGGGCTCAATGCTTTCACTACTGGCACTCATGTTCAGAACACTCGGCACATCTTGAAAAAATAAAATAGTTTAATAGTATTGTCCATCTTGAAAAGATATAATAGTTTAATAGTATAGAAAATAGCAAGACTGACTTGCAATCACAATTTTCGGACTACTTCAGAGCACAGCTGTGATAGAACTGAAATAATTGTAAGACGCGGGACCTATACTCTTCAAAGGGAAGAAGGGACACATATACCGACTTCTTTAAAATAAAGTCTAACAATGGGTGGGTGCATCGGTACAGGAAAAAAGTAATAAAGTTGAAGAAGCACTGCACTAACAAACAGGGACAAATACCAAAACAACATAATAAAATAATAAAAGACAAAGAAAGTTTTGCTAATCCCCACACTTTTAGGGTAAAGCGTACACAGAACATGGTGCAAGTGTAACAATGAAGCCGCATAGCACAGCGGTAGAGGCAAGAAATACAAATATATCAATAAGCAAAACTACAATATAACAACAACTGTGAGTAAATAATTTACATTTAATTTCTTAGAATACATAAAAATTTGCGACATGTAGTATAGAATAAACAAGCATCGTCTTATTTAATCAGTGCAGCAGCAGAGAATGAAATACAAGCATATGAAACACAGTAACTGGGATAAAATTAAAAAATAAAACTCCACAATTAATTTCTTACAATAAGATAATAGGTAAAAGTTTGTGTCACACCTTTCACCATGTGGGGGCACACCGGTTGCGGAACACTGATTTAGAGCATTAGTATTACATCATTTTACTGTTTCCAAAAAGAACTTGTTTTAGAATTACAAAAAAGGTTGGATTATTTTACAAAAATATATGGATGCACTTTAATCTTCGGCCCCCAATCGTCTGCTTCAGCTAACGCACTGTTGGAATGCTGGGAGAAACGTTTCGCGATAGGTGGCGTTGCAGCCACGTCGGCATTTTTTGCTCCTTCGCTGCGTGCATTACATAATCGGTGTGTGTGTGTGTGTGTGTGTTGTACGGGAGGAGTGCTAAAGATGCAAAATATGCGGCTGGGGGTATTTTTGAAAGGAAGGGGTTTATTTTGTAATATGGCTGGCCCTGAAAAGGGCCTTTATGGAATGTGAGTAGTTCAGGTGTTGTTAAATATTTATAACAACGGAAAAGAAGTGTTTCCTCCTCTTTGAGAACCTGTCTATCTAGTATGAATATTTAAGTGGAAAACATTACATAATAGGAAAGAACTGTTTGATGATAGCAATCATCACCTCAAAACAGTGTTCAGAGGAAAGACGACAATTTCGTCGGAATAAATATTCCAGAATGTGTTCGGCCGAGTGGTCTTTGTGAATTCCATTAGATAGTGTGCATTTGAGGGGCCGTCAATTGCTCTCAACACCTTGCGTATGCGCCCCAGTAATAGGATCGACGAAATTGAGTGAGTGGTTTACTGACAGATGTTGGAAACCACAGGATGGGAGATACATGCGAACTCAAAGAAAAAGTAAGAGGTGTTCTAACAGTCTTCAATGGATTACAAAAGGGGTTTGTCCCTGTCCAAGTTATTGTGTTGGCAACGGTGACTGAATGAATTCCTTAAAAATCAGGGAGTTAATATTTTGGGGCCGAATGTACATTCTTAAATGTCATAATTTTTGTTGCCACTCTTGTGTCAATTAACAATTAAACAGTCTTCAATTAACACTTGATTTAATGGTAGATTTAAAGGGAATAATATTTTTGACCCCCAGACAAGATGAGTGCAAAAAGAAAGAGCTATTCCATCGAGTACAAGAAAGGAATCGTGGAGGACTCCCAGGACAAGAATCTTACGGCTTTCTGCAAATAGAAGAAGTTGGATCTCCGAATGGTCCGAAAATGGCGAGCAGAGTATGATAGCCTCAGTCAACAGGTGAACAAGGAAAATGCTAAGAAGCGCAAGTGTGGACCAGGTTAGCAACCATTATTTCCTGAGCTGGAATACATCTTCTGTGAATGGATTGCTGACAGGAGAGCAAAGGCTTTGGTTTTGTGCAGGGCTGATATGCAAGCATTTGCTCTCGCAATGGCACCACAGTTAGAAATATCCCCGGAAGAATTCAAAGCATCACAACACTGGCTGGATGGCTTCCTTCAGCGATATGAACTGTCTCTAAGAAGATGGACAACACTGTTCAAGCTGGAAGATACTGGAGTTATTAAACGTGCACTTGCATTCAAGTTCTTTGTTGATGGCATCGACTTTTCTAAATACCAACTCTCCAACATGATTGCTATGGATGAAACTGCAGTGTTTATGGCCAAGGATCTCAAACGACAATTGATAAGAAGGGTGCCTCATCAATCTACCTTCTCTCCACTGGTTACAAAAGTGCACGTGTTACTTGTGTTTTTGGTAATTCGTCTGGATAGAAAATAAGACCCATCTCTAATCATCACTAAGGGCAAGAAAGATAAGATTGAACGTGTTTCAGGCATTTATGTTCTTGAAACCGAAAAAGCCTGGCGCACACAAGCAGTTACAAGGAAATGGGTCGATATAATGCTGCCACTTGTTTTGCAAGGTGGCTAAAGAGGTCTGCTAGTCTGGGATTCAGCCAGCACTCACCGCGCTAAAGACATGAAGAACTTCCTTGCAGATAGAAGAATAGATCAAATAATGATTCCCACAGGAATGACTGCCTATCTCCAGACTCTTGATATTGCAATAAACAAGCCATTCAAGGATCATTTGCGCATCGGAATTAATGATTACATTGAAAATAGAATGGAGAGAAATCAGCGTGGAAACTTTGTGAAGCCTAGCCTGCAAGAGGTCGTGACTTGGGTGAAGAATTCGTGGGACAAAATCACTGACAGCTGTATTGCCAATGCACTACGACAGGCTACATGGACAAGAAGTGCTCATTTAAGGAGAGCTTTATAGCTCGACATGAGAGATTGGGGTCTGTGGTTCTACAGGAAACGGCGTCACAAGAAATTCAGGCTGGAATTCGGGGTTTGGAGAGTTATGAGGATGTTCCAGAAGAAGATGACATGACTGTATTTGAATAAATGTAGATGAAAAGAAAAAAAGTTGGTAGTACATGAAAAAATAAGCCCTAATGCGTCTTTTGGAGCAAAAATTAATATAAGACCCGGTCTTATTTTCGGGGAAACACGGTAGTATGGGATGTACTGCAGATATGCTTCAAATACAGAATCTTTTGGAAGATAAATATAATAATGCTCTTAGAATTAAGCACACAAGAGAATATTACTCTTTTATTCTGAAAAATAAATTTACATTAAAAGTGGGCATTATTTCTGGATCAACAAAATGTACAGAAGTAAATATTAAAAAAAATGACTTTTTAGTATGTGATATAAAAATTAATGACTTTGTATGTTGTGTTTAATACAATAAATGATGGCTAGGTGTAGTTGAAAATGTATCTGTCAGTACAAATGACTTTTTCATTCATTTTTTTCATCCTTTTGGTCCAACGCTTGTTTTAAACTATCAAGAGATGACAAGGTTTGGGTGAAAGCTGAAAATTTATTAAGGAAAATCTCAACATTGGAACTCAGTCCAGTAACTGGACAAACTCATAACATTAGTTGTGATCTGAACATAAAGTTGTCATTGTTGCTACAGAAAAAGTGACCTGAAGGTTATTTGTGGTTTAAAAACTGAACATTTAATACTTAAGATTAACTTCAAGATTGCCAAGGAAAACTTTTCTGAATAAAACAGTCTTAATCAATCACATCAACTATAAATAAAATGTAAGCAGCAAGCTTTGTTTTGAAAACCCAACTTTTTTCAGATTATTTTATAGAAATTATTATTATATTTTCTACTTCATATCTGTACATAGTATAAAATAAAGTCCCCGATAGGCGTCTGTCTGTTTGTTCAGGCTAATCTTGAGAATCACTGTACGGATTTTGATGTGGTTTTCACCATTCTATAGAGCATTTGTCGAGGAAGGTTTAGGTATATGAAACATTAATCTATGACAAAAGGAAGCTGAGTAGTAACGATTTTAGTGACGAGTCAAAGAAAAAACCGCCATTCGCATTCTTTTGTGGCTTCCACTGCCTAAACAACGATGTGCAGCAACCTGTTTACGAAACTTCTTTGCTCGTTGGGAAAAAGACTCTAGGCGCATGTGCGGCGGTCGTTGGGGAAAAGATGCGAGGCGCATGCACGGCGGGCGGTCTGACAGCATGTAAGACCACAGGCTAAATGCGTAGTTACATTGGACGCTGAAAGGATTGGTTTATCGGGGCTCGCATGGACTAAATGCATAGTTACATTGGACGCTGAAAGAGAATTGGTTTAACAGCGCTCGCACAGACTAAATGCATAGTTGTTTTCGTCCACACGTATGTATCTCTTTGAGTAGCTCTTTAATTAAAATTTAAATATTGTATTAACATTATGCCGAGATGAAAATTGAATATAGGTCGTAGTACATTGAGATAGATGAAGGTAAAATAAACCTCAATCATGATTTATGTGTTTTAGTCAGTAACATTCAAGAATTGATTACTAATGTTTATCCTGAAATTCATGACCTTTCAAATAAGTTGCTTTCATAGTTTAAAGAAAGAGCAATTTTATCACCGACAAATGCACAGGTTCAGAAACTTAATGACTTGGTGCTCTCCAAATCCAATGCTCAAACTCAAGTTTATTACTCATAGGCATGGTAGTGGACACTGAAGAGGCTGTTCATTACCCAACAGAATTTATAAATTCCTTACATCCTTCCAGCATGCCAGCACACAAACTGATTTTGAAAGTGGGGGCTCCTACTATATTGATACGTAATCTAAACCCATTGAAGCTACCATTTTAACTGGCTGTGACACCGCAGAAACAGTTTTATTACCGAGAATTCCAATGGTTCCATCAGGTTTGCCGTTTCATTTCAAATGAATCCAATTCCCGGTGACACTCTGCTTTACCATGACATCAAATAAACAGGGTCAGACACTAAACATGGTTGGTGTTGACCTAAGTAAAGAATGTTTTACTCATGGACAACTTTACGTGGCTCTTTCGTGTGTCACGGCGAAACAAAACCTTTTCGTGCTCACGTCTGGAAGAAAAACAGCAAATGTTGTCTACAAGGAAATCTTATAACACCTCAGTGAAAAAATTTTTTCACCATAAATTCTAAATTGCTATCGTGGGAAGCCAGGCAGGGTCGCTAGTATGCCTGTAAATAATATTATTTCACATGACAATGCCCTAAAATTTAATAGGGTACAAATGATATAAATACCTGAAATAAGTAATTACAATGTGCAAAATTGATATTTTTTCAAGTCGAACCATAAATGTTCGATTGTGTTCAAGTCAGGTGAATTTGAAGGCCAGGGCATTAACAGAAAGTCACCAACTTGTTCCTCATACCACTCCTTGACAATTCGGGCAGTGTGGCATGGAATAGCAGGGAATACAGTTGCCATGAATGGATGAACTTGGTCTGCAACGATATTCAGATGCCTGGCAGCTGTCAGGGATTGTGCTATTGGGATAATGGGGCCTAAAGTGTCCCAAGGAAACATCACCCACAGCATAACACCACCCCTGCCGGCCTGTTTCCGCCCAACTGTGCATCCAGATGCCATAGCCTCTGTTGGTTATTGGTGTATTCGCTCTCAGCCGTCTATGTGATGCACCAGGAATCTTTATTCATCAGACCAGGCCACTTTCTTCCAACCATCCACATCCAATCTCGATGATCTTGGGCCCATTTCTTGCATTGTTGGTGATAACGTGCAGTGAGAATGGGGACCTGACTGGGTCTTTGGCTACGCAGGCCCATGCACAGAAAGCTGTGACGAACTGTGTGCTGTGACGCATTGCCTTGATCACCACTGTTGTAGCTACAGGTGATTTGTCACACTGTGCCCCTGCTGTCACTGTGAACAATGCGTGACAGTCTCCACTCCCTTCTGGCATCAATGAGCTGCGGACAACACACAGCTGGACAGCTGTTCATCGTTTGGCCGCCCAACTGTGCATCCAACTGTACTCACTACAGCGGCACATGAACAATCCGCAAGCAGCACCATTTTCTGAGATCGTAGTTCTGAGATGCTGTGACATCACAATTTGTCCTTTATCAAACTCCAATAAATTGGCAGCTGTTCTCATTCTGACTCCGAACATTCTACTAACTGAAAGCCGGTCCTCAGGTTACACACATACTGCTCTGTGTACTTCACCTGCACCACCGTGTGGTCTCCAGGTAGGCTCATTTCTCTAGGCTGGGAGTGGTCATAATGTAATGGCTCAGCCATGTATATATATTTAAATAGAATGAAGTAGGCAATGCAAGAAGCATCAGCACAAAGAAGGCATAAAAATCCTTTATTTCTGTTGGGTTTTTCTTTTTTTTTTTTTATCTTTTTTTTTGCAATTTAGGTGCATAGAGTGTAGAGTTTTAAATTTAATTTTGGATATCTTATTTATACACACACACACACACACACACACACACACACACACACACACAGGGGTGTGTCCAAATTTCTTGACTTAACCTTGAAGGAATGATCATGGGAAAATATAGTTGACATGTTTTTCTACATAGAAGGTCCACACACACTTTTTCCAGTGGTGATCCAAGGTTGTTATGCCCTCCAAATAAAATGATTTGTCAGTGCTGTCAACATCAAATGTCTCTGTGTGTCCCAAAACACACACCAGACAATTCCTTTTTAAGGTTTGGGAGCAGGTGTTAGTCCTAGGAAGCAAGGTCAAGTGAGTAGCAAGGGTGTGGTAGCATTTCAAGCCCACATTCATGGATGGCAGACATATTGAGCATTTGTATAGTTGTCAGTAAAACATTTGAAATGTAAAATGTATTTAGCAGTTGTTGATTTGTGTTTTGGAATGTTATGTTGGTGAAATGACCCCCCCCCCCCGGTCAGCTTTCCTTAGTGTTTATCCTTCAAATATTGTTGAAGTTTCTTTAGCATAGTTTGCTTCAGTGATGGTTTGGCCCTTCTCCAGGTAATCTGCCATTGCCACCCTCTTCACATCTCAGAAAATTGTTGCTATCACCTTTTCAGTGAAGATGACAGACTTTGTTGTATTTAGAGTAGGTGACCCATGATATGATGTATAATGTTCTAATGTGAACTAAAAACTAATTTGAACTGGTCACTATGACCATGTGTTATAATGTAAATACTTATATAAAATAATGTGAAACAATATGGCACATGATGTATAAAAAAATTAAGTAGTGGTAGAACAAAAGAAAAACTGTATGCACAAACAGCAAAATTTACGTTGTCGAAGTATCAATTAATTAAATCTTACCACTCTCAGATCCTTGAACTCTACCAAGTGCAGAGGTCATTTATGAGCTTGACAAAAAAATAGTTTGCACAAAATTTACCTATCAATACCTTGGATTCACTGAACACACATAAACAAGTAATAAAGGTGACAAAATTTTAGGTGTAAAAACTGATTGTCAGTTGTATTTATTGTAGAGCAGGCCTCTTGCCTGATCAAAATTTTGATGAAATTTTACAGTGATTTTTATTTCTTGCACAAACCACCCACAAATGCCAAAACTGAGTTTTAGAGTCCAGTTTCAATTTTGTTGGGTGTATATTTCAAATTGATTATACAATTTTTTGATTTGCCTGGTATTCAAAATTTTAATATTTCAATTTGTAAATTTTCAATTATTCAAAATTCAACGTGATTCAATTATCATTTGCTTATGAAGAAAAATATATGATCTACTCTTGATATTTCCCTTTTAGGTACCTTTATAAAACATCATGCACAATACAAAAAAAATACACTGACGGAAAAAAAAAATCCCAACACCAAGAAGGGGTTGTGTTAGATAAACGACAGTTGGTAGGCGGTGAGAGTACATCTGTAAGATGACATCTATGCAAATTTCGCGCTCGGCGCATACGTGTGGGGCTAGTAGCGCCCCTCGGAACATGCAAAGCAGGTTTGCTGTAAATACGCGCTGTAACATTCGTGAGCGTTAGTTATCATTGAGATTCGACGTAGTGTGTTGATGTTAGTCAAGAATGCCTTTAAGAAGACGAAGAAGCCATTATCAACAGCTCACGGAGTTTGAACGAGGTCGTGTAATAGGGCTACGAGAAGGTGGATTTTCTTTCCGCAATATTGCAGAACAACTTGGCAGGAATGTAGCCACTGTGCATGATTGTTGGCAGCAGTGGTCAAGGGAAGGTACTGCCTCAAGAAGACCGGGTTCCGGCCGACCACGTGGCACTACTGAGAGAGAAGACCGCCGTGTATGGCGTATGGCTGTGGTGCATCATATCGCGTCTGCGGCAGCAATTCAAGCTGCAGTTGCCACCACAGTGACACAACAAACTGTTACAAATCGGTTACTTGAATGACAGTTCCAAGCCAGACGCCCTGTAGCATGCATTCCACTTACTCCAAACCACTGCCATTTGCAACGTCAGTGGTATCAAGCTAGAGCTCATTGGAGGATAGAGTGGAGACCTGTTGTGTTTTCTGATGAAGCTGGTTCTGCCTGGGTGCCAGTGATGGCCGTGTGTTGGTTAGAAGGAGGCCAGGTGAGCACCTGCAACCAACCTGTCTGCTACCGAGACACACTGGACCTACACCTGGAGTTATGGTCTGGGGAGCAATTTCCTATGACAGCAGGAGCACTCTCGTGGTTATCTCATGCACCCTGACGGCACAGTTGTACGTCGGTCTGGTGATTCAACCTGTTGTGCTGCCATTCATGAACAGCATTCCAGGGTGTGTTTTCCAACAGGATAACGCTCGCCCGCATACCGCTGTTGTAACCCAACATGCTCTACAGAGTGTCGACATGTTGCCTTGGCCTGCTAGATCACCAGATCTTTCACCAATCGAGCACGTATGGGACATCATTGGACGACAACTCCAGCGTCACCCCCAATCAGCATTAACCGTCCCTGTATTGACCGACCAAGTGCAACAGACATGGAACTCCATCCCACAAACTGACATCCGGCACCTGTACGACACAATGCATGAACGTTTGCATGCTTGCATTCAACATTCTGGCGGTTACACCAGTTATTAATGTACCAGCATTTTACATTTAAAATGGCTCTTCTCGCGCTTACATTAAGCTGTGATCTTGAAACCTTAATCGATTAAATATGTTACCTATACAAATGTATTGCCGCCATTTCATTCCTCTACAACTATTTTTTCGTGGTGTTGGGATTTTTTTTTCCGTCAGTGTAATACACTTTGGCCAAAAATAAAATGAGCACTGAGGTTTCTCAGCGTGTAATACATTACACTTGTCTCTGAAGTTTTTTCCTTTATATTAATTGTATCCTTTCATATGTTTCTTTATTCTCCCCCCCCCCTTTCGATTCCTCTTAAAATTTACTTACTTGCCCCCCCCCCTTCTTTTTTTTTACATGTTACATATTAGCACAATTCAACTATGAATAAGGACATAATAAAATTTTGATTATGACCAGGTCTCAAGCCCCTTAGTAGCTAAAGCTTAATGATGCACTTCTTAACAAAAAAAATTAGGTTCACTTGAGCAAATTTTAAGAGTTGGCCCCCTCGCTGTTTTTCGATTTAGGGCATCAGCGTTTGTTTGTGTTTTCCTTGGAATTTCAAAAGTAATAGAGTATGATTACAAAATTACCTTTCTTTCCTTATTCTAGGGCAGGGTTTGGCTTCAGAAGGAGGTCAAGAGGTTGTTTCGCCTTGTCTCCCTTACTTTGCGGTATCGGGGAAACACGAGAGGGTCTTCTTAGGAGGGTGGTTTTCCATTTCCCACTGTTTTGAGGATTGCAAAATTTGTTACTGACATTTGAAGGTGACAGGCTGACATCATCCTAGAGGTGTCTAGAATAACGAGGTCCCACCGCTGCTTTGCTGGACGTCCATGATGAGGTTTTTTTAGTTTAGTCGTATTGGGAAGACGTCAGAGGGCAGGCGTCCAAAAAACCGAGCTGCTTCAGCTGGGATTTTTGGTTTCCACTCCGGCAAGATGGCAGCAACAATGGCGTCACACTATGGAGGCATCATTAGTTGTCCTCTCTTTGGTGCAGTTGGAACTGACTTTTACCATACTGGTTGCAACAAAAAAATCTGCCCAAATTTCATTGCTTTCCTCAGCACAAAGTAGAGCTGCCGTCAGCTCTAGCAAGAAACAAGTGAAAATGAGTTGTTGACCACGATGAACAGGAGGCAAGTGTGAGAGTGAAGAGAGAAATCTCCTCTTTGCTCTAACTTTTACTAAACTCTTGCGCGCATGCGCAAAAAGGACGCTATGGTTTTCAGCTACGCCATTGGGTCAAAAGTCCTTCCTCATGCTTCGTAGCTTGAAGCGTAGGCATTTTGCGAGGGGTGTGGTGGGGGACAAAAAACCTGCTGTGTCATCCATGGCGTCCTCTTGACCATGAGTTTGCAAAAATTCTTGAAATTCACCCTTCTATGCCCTGGAGACTACTCGTTTTCAAGGTGACTTACCAAGGAATTTCTGGGCTAACAGGAAACGAAAATCTTATCTCTGGGTTTAGCGACTCACTGCTTAGTGAAAAAAAAAGGAAATGGTGCAGATTCCGGGGATCCTAATGTTCACACAAATTCACCAGGTACACAAATTAACAGTTTTCAAACTCAAGAAATACAATAATTTTTACATCATTTTCTTTACAAATTGCTAAAGAAGAAATTTCAGAATTCAGGAGAAAAAAAGAATTAATTTCCTTAATAAAAAAAAAAAGATTATTATACTGACATAATGCACGATTGTATACCAAATTTTGTTGTGTCTTGCTAACACACCTGGATTTTATGAACTTTTGTACCAATAAATGCTTCTCATTACACACTATTTAATCTCAGTCATAATGTAAGCTTAATTTAATTTAATTAATTATGCACGAGTTCACTTTACGATTCCGATGTTCATAATTACTCTATATAAATATAAAATTTAGTTTTTAAAATGAAGTGAATAATTTAGTTCACACATAGACTAAAAGTAATTTTTAAGCCATTTATATATGTTCAAATTTTTTCTAGCTCTCGTTCCAAAGGCACATATACAAGTACACGTACAAAAAACTATAAATATACAATTTCCACTGAAATCCTTGAACGAATGTTTAAGAAGTGAAAAAAAAAATGTTTTTCCTGTCGCTTGGTTAGCCTCAAAAATGAAATTCAGAAAAAAAATTAAAGATAGGAAAAATTTAAGGAATCATTCTTGGAGACAAGAATGTGTGGATGTGTGATTTTTTCGCTTAGTGGAACCAAAGATTGGGCCCTAACCTTGGAAACCACTTATAGAAAAACATCAACACATTACATTTTACCCCGGAATGAAAGATTTGTGAGCAAGAAGCAGAGCGATGCAGCAGAACCAAAAACACAACCGGTGCGCTGATGCAGCACATGATGACAACAAAACCACGTGATATGAACACAAGTGCATGAACCAATTAGAAAGCTTGTGGAGCCTCGTCCCCAGATATTTTCTTATCCGGAAACGCAAGAGTAGAAGTCCAACATGGCGCCCGCCGAAGAGCGGAGCTTCCGATGTAAACAAAAACTTAATTGTGGAATAACTATTTTTTTACGGGTCTTTTAGAGGTTATTTTTAATGAAAGTTGGTTGTCAAATTTTCGAACTAAAGCCTAGTTCGTCATCAGGACTATCTCACTGGAGTAGTTGCTGCCACTCAATTGGAAGAGACCATCCGCAATTATCGTTAATTGTGCGGATGGTCTCTTCCAATTGAGTGGCAGCAACTACTCCAGTGACATAGTCCTGATGACGAACTAGGCTTTAGTTCGAAAATTTGACAACCAACTTTCATTAAAAATAACCTCTAAAAGACCCGTAAAAAAAAAAAAGTTATTCCACAATCACTATGAATAGAGGTGCCATAAATGCATTTACAACTAGGACAAAAACTTAATACGACACACCACACTGAACGAAATACAACACTAATTCAAGAATATCAAATTGCGCAATAGGATAAAAAAAACCCGAAAAGAACATATTCACAAACATAGATGATGCGAAAGAAAACAAGATATAAAACTGACGGAATATTTAGCCCAAGACACATACACGAACTAACAATATTATTGACAGCAATCCTTCCTACTTCTCAAAGTGTGCTCCTCAAGATAAAAAATTGAAGTTCAGCCTAAATCTGCTGCTTCGCTCAACTGAATGTCCCATAAATTTTACATACTGCATTTCATAAATACTGACATTTAAATTTGCTTCAGTAATACTACATCACAAAAGTTCGCCTCAAAAATACATCATAGAAGTACACTGAAAATTTGAGGGGGAAAAATCCAACTGAAACAAACTTCCCTTTCTATCATTAACATGGAATGATGCTAACTATTCACTTCTTGAAATGCAAGAAAAGAAAACTCCTACAACTCTGTGCTTTATGGAATTCATTCACACCTCTCCCAAATACTGTCTGAAGTGATTTAACTGCTGTTCATGGAATATCTAAACTTATACAGAACGTTCTACGTCCCATGCTACAACTTTGCTTCACGTGTACTAACACAAAACTAATACAAAAGAAAGAATTATTTTACCAGTCACTTTCCCTTGTTACACTTCCTTTCAAAAACTCTCAAGACCTCTGAACATTACCATAAAAAAAATATCACATATATAATTATCACTATTAGGTCTAAAGAAACAATGAACTTACATCATGATACACATATTTGTACAAACAAACAAAAAGTAAATATTTACATAACCCCCTTTTCACGTACCATGATTTGGTGAGGCAATTTAAACCTTACCTATGCCCAGGGCTATAGAAGAGAAGGGCTGGTCCTTAGAGCAGGCTCCCCTGAAGACGCAAGCTGGAGATGATGACATAGTCATGCTGCAGCAGCGGGTCGGTAGTGGGGTTCTCAGAAGCCACTGCTCCACAGGAAATCCGAAATAATCAGTTTAAAAGTCAAGGAAAGGCTACATAATTGTAAAGCATTACAGTAAAGGGAATGAAAATGAACTAAACTATCATCACTGTAGTTAAAAAAAAAAAAAAAAAAAACGTTATTTGAACTTTAAACATATGTTTTTAGCATTACAGTATTGGGCATATAAACACATCATTGTGTATTACGCAAAAGGCTCAGCGACTAATTAACAGTTGATTATTTATAAAACACAGCATTGGAAATTTTTTCCGAAAACTGTGTTTTGCCGGTAACAAAAATCAAAATGCAGTTGTACAAATGATAATACTTGTTTTCCTCTTGTGCCTTGTTTTCTGTGTGTCACCTATTAAATACATATACATCTAGGGAAAATTTTTGCCATTCTAAAGCGCTGATCATAGAATTTAAGTTTTACGTTTTCTACAATTCTGTAATCACATTGTAGAAGATATATATCTTATTTTTCCAAAAACGTTTCTAATTGCATTCTCTAATATTTTTTTTTCTTTCTAAGACCACAATTTTTTTATTTAAGTAAGTTTATATTTTAGGAGCTTCGAACTAACAAAAACAGCTTGCATTTCATTTCATTTATTTCGTTATGGGGTTACATTTGACTATGTTACATTTCAAAATTAATTTTATAACATATAGTATTAAGAAAAACAACATATATAATGTGCATACTTATGTACAGGGTAATCACAGAACAGGAAATTGAGTAAAAGGCTATATACAGTATATATAGCCTGAGTGAATCACATTTCCCCTAAAGTACGTAGTCAAGTCAAACGTCCTGCACATATAAAATTTACTCATATCTGATCTGATTAATAAATTTTACCATAGAATGTTATACTTTAATTTGTTAGCAAATATTTTTTTAGTTGCTTTCGAAAATAATTATAATTATTAATATGTGTTAATTGACAAGGTAGGTTATTCCATAACACCAATCCCTGGTAATCAATAAATATTTTTTGGGTTAAAGTGTTAGGAATTGGTAACAAAAATGCATTTCTATCTCTTGTTTAATAGTCGTGACCTACAGTGTTCAGTTGAATTAAATGTTGATACCTATTCTCTTTTATTCTTTTATACATGAATCCTAATAATCTAAATTCCCATAATTTTTCAATATCTAAAAATCCATACGAATTTATCCGTAGCCACATATTCCAGTTAATTCCCCTAAAATTATTTAAAATTCTGACCATCCTATTTTGTAATGATTGTAATTTATATAAATTAGTCTTAGTAGTTTGTCCTCATACTAATAAACAATAAGTCAAACATGGATAAATCAGACTGTAGTACAACATTTTTAATGTTTTAATTGTTAAATTATTTGAAATTCTCGTAATTAAACCCAATACCCCAGAAATTTTGTTTACAATATTTTGAACAGTAAGTAAAAATATCTGGTAGTTTGTATTTCTTTTTGGAGCTAACCTCTGAATCTCAGAGAACAGCTTAGTGATATGTATGTATGAATGAATATCTTTGTTTACTTGAGGGTTAATTATGTAGATCAGGACACATTGTGCCATTTTACAAATATTGTAAATATTTTACATGTAAATTCCTTCTGAACCAAAAGTAAAAAAACTTTTAGTTACATTTACATTTGCAGCTTGATTTGGGAAGCATCCTTTGTTCGCTAAAAATCAGGTATAGGTTTTCTACCCAGTATTTGAACGTATCCATTTCTGTGTTTTCTGCTGGGTCTTTCTTTGTGAGACTAGTACTGCATTTCTGTTTAAAGAGCGAATTCTGATAAACGTTCGCAACCTACAAAATAAGCGAATTGCATCTTTGTTTACTTAAGGGCAATGGTTTTCCAGTTCGCTGACAAGTTCGCGAATTACACCTTTTCCTTTTCGAAAAGTGATGCCGTGAAATGAATAAAAATGTTTTTCAAATTTTTGTACCGTATTCATCCATGAGCAGGACGTTAGGGTAAGTCCACCTGAAGACAGTATTTTAATCCAATCGGATTGAATAGGTAAACTATTACAGTAAGTCCACCTGAAGACAGTAATTTAATCCAATCGGATTTAATAGGTAAACTATTACGGTAAGTCCACCTGAAGACAGTAATTTAATCCAATCGGATAGACTAGGTAAACTATTTATGTACACGCATACAAAAGATACATACACTCTTAAACATTCGCGTGATCTATTTGTATCTCTCTCTCTCTCTCTCTCTTTATGTATTACAATATATACACAAATAAATACTCGTATATTGCAAACGATAAAACAATCTTGTACGATGAAACATAACACGCTAGAAAACTGCTCGCAACAATAGCCCCGCAGTACAGGAGGGAGAACTCCATGCAGCACGGTGACGTCACAAATGGTCCCCCAACCTCTTCCCCGAGGACCGTGTCGGCATTCGCTTTCTCAAAGCGATGAACCAGCCCTTCTCTCTTTTAAAGCCCTGACCTATGCCTATCAACAAATCATCTGCTATCAAGTGGGTGCAGGAAGGCCAAGGAAGACATGGGTGGATCAGATTCAGGAGTGTCTGCATGAGAAAAAGATTATGAGTATGAAGTATAAAAGATCTTGTGTACGGCGTGTAATGGATATTAGTGAAGCACGAGTTGTATGTCAAAATCGCTGTAAATGGAGAAGTTTGATACGACAACCGTAAGTAAAAATATCTGGTAGTTTGTATTTCTTTTTGGAGCTAACCTCTGAATCTCAGAGAACAGCTTAGTGATATGCAGATTATACCTAGGTGGATCATTTCTTTGAATCCTCTCGCTTTCAGTTTGCTGAGGGTTCTGAACTTCAGTGTTGATTCTGGGCGTTGCTTGGGGTGCCTGATTCCTGTCACCCTCGCAATCATCAGACGGTTGCATCAAGCTCTGTTCTAGTGGTATCCACATAGACCAATCTACACCTTCAGTTAAAGTTGCTGGCTGGTCATCAGCCTCCTGGAGTTCCTCGTGCCTCACAGGACTGTGGGAAATTTCTCTGTCTTCTCCTGGGAATATCATATGGTCCCTTATCTTAGTTAATCGATCAACATGCACCATCTCTTTGTGCCTTGGGTTGGCCATTTAAGGTAATCTCATATTTCACAGGTGACAACACTATAGTCACTCTGTAAGGTCCTGAATTGAGCTTGGTCAATTTCTTGGAATGCCCGGGTTTCACTGCCAGGGTGTAAAGGTATACTTTATCTCCTACAGATATTTTTACGGCTGTCGTTGCTCGATGCTTCTACTGCATCTCAGCAGCCTTTTCCAGATTGGCCTTTACAGCTTTGTAGGCATAATTCAATCTGTTTGTCATCTCATCACAGTACTCTTGCTGTGACGCATAGGTACGAATAGTTGGGCTCCCTATGAGGTGGTAGGGTAGCACTAAGTCCCTTCCAAATGTCAGGTAGGCAGGCGTCTCACCGGTGCTCAAGTGTACAGTAGTGCATCCCAGTCATATTGGTTGTCGGCTACCAGATGACTAAGTGCTTGAATTAAGGTGTGGTTCAGTTTTTCACAGACTCCATTGGTAGAAGGCTTGTAGGCAGTTGTGTTCAATTTCTTCATCCCTAACTTCTCGTATACTTTCATCATGGTATTTTAGAGGAAGTTGGTCCCCCTGTCGCTCAAAAGCTTATCTGGGATTCCATGTACCGAGATAACATTTTCAATAAGAGTTTGGGCAATTGTGTCGCTCTTAACATCAGGTAGTGCAAATTCTTCCGGCCAGCATGTGAAATAATCTTTTATGACCAAAATAAATTTATTTCCAGAGCTGGATGTATGTAGTGGACCAACCACATCCATCGCTACCTTTTCAAAGGGTCGGCTAGCCATTTCTGACCTGATGAGAGCTGCCTTCTTGTTAGGTTGAAATCCTTGATTGCTGAGGCAAGAATGGCGAGTATCTGTGTAGTTTTTGCTAATTTTATACATGTTGTGGAAATAAAATTTTGCTGTAATGCTCTCCAAAGTTTTGTGAAAGCCAGGGTGAGCCACCTGGTCATGACAGGATTTTAATACTTCTGGAATCATGCTGCTAAGGATGACCAACTGTTCTAAGGGTTGCTTTCTGGCATTTCCTGATTTTTGCATGGCATAATGCCATAAGAGTACATCTTCTAGGTAGAATTCATCTGAAATTTTACTTCTTCCCATGTCTGCTGAGCCTTTTAAAATTCTTATCAATTTGTTCAGTTTTTCATCCTTCCTCTGCAAATCCAGGACTCTTGATTTTTCGATGAATTCACTATTGACACCTTCTTGTACCACCTTGTTGACTTGCACATGCCTGGACAGATAATCTGCCACCACATTAGATCTCCTTGGCCTGTGAATGATGTAATTAAACTGCTGCAGTGACATGCACCAATGGGCTATCCTAAAGGTGGAATCCTTTAGTTTGAACACATAAGCTAGGCTGACTTGATCACTGATTATTGTGAATGACCTAGCATACAAGTACTGTTTAAAATAATTCATTGAGAACACTACACTTAACATTTCCTTTTCTACCACGGAGTAATTGATCTCGGCACCTTTCAATTTCCTACTGACGAAGGCCACAGGATGTAATTTTCCCTCAGTTTCTTGTTGTAGAATAGCTCCAATAGAGTATTTAGAGGCATCACATGCTAAAGTGAATTCTTTTTCAAAATAAGGTAGCTTTAAACAAGGCTCTCTAAGTAATGCTTGTTGTAGGTTTTCAAAAGCTGATTGTGCCTCTGGTGTCCACTTGAAATTTTGTGTTTTTCGGGTAAGTCCAGTAAGCGGAAGTGCTAACTGAGCATATCCTTCAATAAACCTACGATAAAATCCTGTTAATCCCAGGAAAGCCCTAACTTGCTTAATTGTTTGTGGAATTTTGAAATTCTTCACTGTTTCTATGTTTCTGGGGTCTGGTTTCACCCCTTTTTGTCCTACTACAAATCCCAAATAGCGGATAGAAGGTTGGAGAAAGTGACACTTGCTAGGTTTAAGTTTTAGATTGTGTTTCTGTAATCTCTGAAAAACTATTTCAAGTTTATCCAAGTGTTCTTCAGAGTTCTTGCTTGCTACGACAATGTCGTCAATGTATATTCCAATTTGGAGTGGTTTTAATCCAGATAAGACTACCTCCATTAACCTTTGAAAACTGTTAGGGCTGTTTCGTATACCAAAGGGAACACAAAGCGACTCATACAGACCTCGGTCTGTTACAAAAGCAGTTTTATAAGTGTCCTCTGGGTGAACAGCCATTTGAAAGAACCCTGAGGTTAAATCTAATGAACTGAATAGGTTGGCACCAGAAAGTGAGTCTACCATCTCTACTAAGTTAGGTAAAGGAAACTAATCTAGTACCGTTTTTTAATTTTTTAATTTAGGTGGCGCAAATTGGTAAATAAACGGTAGCTGTTGTCCGATTTCCTCACCAGCAGTACTGGAGCAGAATAAGGACTGTCACTTGGACGATTGATTCCAGCTTCCAATAGCTCGTGAACTTGCCTACTGAGTTCCGGCCTCAAGGCTTAAGGAACCCTATATGGTTTTTGTCTCACTGGGATGTCATCTGTTAAGTATACCTCATGAAGTAGGGTGTCACACTTACTCAACTTAAGCACACTTTTTGCAAAGGTACCACGATGCTTATGTAGGAATGCCAATAATTTCTGTTGTTGAAGTGGGGGTAAATGAGAAATGTCAAACTCGTTTTCCCATGTCGAACAATCATCAAGTTGGCTTTCAACCGAGATAACACTTCCTATCTTGATAGATTCTGCAGTGACAATTTTTGTGTTTTTATTTATGTGTATTACCTCGTCTGAAGTGTTAATAACCTTGATATAGGTAAGGTCATTTGTCTCATTGACTGAGCGACCTACCCAGAGAGAATTTATCCTGAGAGTGGGGATGAGTTGTAAGAGCATGAGGTCTCCCAGCGATGAACACTGTGAAATTTTGACTGGAATTATTTTTTCAGACCTAGGTGGTATTTTTTCTCTGTGGGAAACTCGTCCATACACAACTGGGATTTGTGTAGAGTCCTGAATTTCCGCAATTTTTTTCTTAATACCAGATGTGAAATTTACATTTTTTTCTTTTAAGAAGGTACTCATGAAAGTTAAAAGCCATAGGAACTGACTCATGAAACTATGATGATTTTTCCTAAATTTGCTTAGTACCTGATCTAAAAGTGGAATTTCACGAGAAGGTTGACTGTTCATTTGCTTTTTCTTCCATTTCTTTTTTCTGGAACTGGGCTCACCTTCGGAAATAGCAAGCCCTTCTGAGTCTGAGGTTGCATCTCCAGAGGGAGGCCTTCCTACTGCATCAACCGGTGATTTGAAATGCATTAATTCAGAATTTTCAGAATCTGCACTCTTTTCATGTAAGTTATCTACTTGAACTTCTTTTGGGCACATTATCTTCTTTACTAACAAAATAGCTTGCTGTTTTTCAATTTCTTACCCCAGAGTTTCCCTTTTACTTTTATTGGTTCATAGATAACTAGTGGCATAAAAAAGGAACTCTTGTGTTTTCAGCAAATCAAATCCTACAATCATATCATAAGTAGTGGATAAGGGTTCCTCTGTAAAGTATACTCTATGAAAAAAATGCTCGCCTGCCGATTGAAATTCAAGGTTAAGACAGGAGCTGATTCGCAGTAGCTTTCCGGAGACCCCTTTCACTATCACTTTTGGGTGATTCTGCACTATCTTCTTTTTCCCGGACAATTTTTCTAGACATTTCTCTGAGATCAAGCAAATACTAGCACCAGTGTCTACTAGTAATTTCAAAGTTCTGCCACCAAGACTATTATCACCATCCTCTGGTTCACCCATGCTACCTCTTCCCCAAAGCACTGTTACTATGGGCATCGGAAAGTATTGATCCGCTTAACATGACTCAATAAAACAAGACTGGGGTTTTTACAAGACTCTACAACAAGACTGGGGGTTTTCTGAGAAGTAGACTCCCGATTACTTCTGCCCCTTTTTAGTTTAAAGACCCAGTATTGTATTGTGCTCTACCTGAAGAATTTCTATTGTGTCTGGTTTGCCTCCTACCTTGATTCTGGAAATCTCTACTCTGTAACCTTCCGTCTGACCTCCCGAAACTTTGTCCTTGTTTATCTTGGTTCTCTGAATAATTGTAATTGCTGCTTCTACATTCATTGGCGTAGTGGCCCACCTTCCTGCACCAAAAACAAGTAACCGTTGTCCTGTCGCTTTTCGAAATCTATCCAGAGGAACTGACCGTGGGGTCGTTTCTTCCCTGAACCTACCATTCCTACCTGGTGAATTGCTCCTGTCTGAAATTTCAGTGTCCCGGAGAGATACTTTCTTGAGAGTTTCTTGTGCACCTTCGACTGCCTTTACTAGTGCTAAAATTGTTTCTTGATTATTTTCTACCCTCTGGGCTAAGTTACCTATTTCTGATCCTGTTACAATGTCAACGCTTGCCTCTGCCCCTACAAAACTGACATTTCGGTGGCTGTTCATACATGTTTCGTTGTCCTCTTCTAGCTGAGCGTTGGCTTTTGCTTGCTCAAATGTCTGGGGGTTGTGTGACAATACTAGTCTTTTTATTCTAGGATTTAATCCTGCCACAAATTGGGAGAGTAGAGTCTTCCTGGATATAGACTTACCAGATTCTGTTCCTACCTCTTCCCCAAAGCACCTGTATGCCAAACCCTCTAGCCTTCAAGCAAACTGTTTTACAGTTTTTCCTACACTTTACTTACATGAGGTAAATCTTTCCCATTAATAAGGACAAAGGAACTGATGAAGAAAATCTACCTACCAGGGCCTGTTTTAGAATCTCACATGTCAATTGTCTTTCTCTGAGTGGTAAATCTCCCAAGAACTGTTTTGCTTCCCCTTGACATTTCCATTTGGTATTTAGTAATTTCTGTCCTTCTGACCAATTTCCCAGGCCACTAACTTCTTCAACTGCATCCAAGAATTCTTTTAATGTTACCCCATCATTACCTCCTGCAAATGCAGGAATTAAATTCATTAGAACTGGAATACTGAGGTTAGAGTTTATTCCCCCTCTATCCATGGCTTCCCCTCCTGAAGGAGATGGACTATTATCACCATCCTCTGGTTCGCCCATGTTAATTATTCCAAAAAAATTATCACTATTATTCGTACAATAACTCTTACCCTTACAATAGATATATTCACACTGAAATTGTTTCTGTACTGCAACACTATGAATACACACAATACTTACCACATTATCACATACAGAATAAGAACAAAAGAATTAGATTTGGGGGGAAAAAGAGCTGTAAATGAGAGATTTCTCCTACACTGTGCCTAAATTTAGTATCACAATTATGTAGTACACGTGAAGATAAAATTTATAAAGGAATATCCCTTTCCTAGTGCCTTAATATCCAACTGTCGTACACCAATCAAGTACCTTATACATCAGATTGAGAAAAGAACAAATATCCGCTGCATGAATATAAACAACCTACTATAAGCAATTTTCACTAATCACGCACAAGTGTTGGTAATTTTTTCGTATTTGAAACTAAATTTACTTTGTATTAATATTATCAACCCTGTACTTATGCTAAAACTATACTTTAAGATAATGCTACTGCAAAATATCACTAGGCGAATATACAATACATTTAATACTCATGTAGATGTTTGTGTGTTAGCAAGAACGTGAAATTTCTCCTAAAATGCAACTTTACGAGTTGGGTGAGGAAACGAAAAAAATATGCGTCAAGAATTTCCACAACTTTCCACCTATTTCCTATTCAAAGCTCCCGAACTGAAATTTCTTTTACAAATATTTTACAGCTTATCACAAATTCTCCTGGAGTCACTTTGTGTTCAGTGATCTGCCAAGCCATAAATCCTGGGCACGGAAACCATTTGATAATGATGTATAACGTTCTAATATGAACTAAAAACTAATTTGAACTGGTCACTGTGACCATGTGTTATAATGTAAATACTTATATAAAGTAATGTGAAACAATATGGCACATGATGTATAAAAAAATTAAGTAGTGGTAGAACAAAAGAAAAACTGTATGCACAAACAGCAAAATTTACGTTGTCGAAGTATCAATTAATTAAATCTTACCAGGCTCAGATCTTAGAACTCTGCCAAGTGCAGAGGTCATTTATGAGCTTGACAAAAAATAGTTTGCACAAAATTTACCTATCAATACCTTGGATTTACTGAATACACATAAACAAGTAATAAAGGTGACTCAAAATTTTAGGTGTAAAAACTGATTGTCAGTTGTATTTATTGTAGAGCAGGCCTCTCACCTGATCAAAATTTTGATGAAATTTTAGTGATTTTTGTTTCTTGCACAAGCCACCCACAAATGCCAAAAATGAGTTTTAGAGTCCAATTTCAATTTTTTTGGATTATATTTCAAATTGATTATACAATTTTCTGATTTGCCTGGTATTCAAAATTTTAAGACTTCAGTTTGTAAATTTTCAAAATTCAGTGTGATTCAATTATCATTTGCTTATGAAGAAAAATATGTGATCAACACTTGATATTTCCCTTTTAGGTACCTTTTACAAAACATCATGCACAATACAAAAAAAAATAATATTCTTTGGCCAAAAATAAAATAAGCACTGAGGTTTCTCAGCATGTAATGCATTACATCTGTCCCTGAAGTTTTTTTCCTTTATATTAATTGTATCCTTTCAAATAACATGTTTCTTTATTCCCCCCTCCCCCTTTCGATTCCTCTTAAAATTTACTTGCATGCCCCCCCCCCCCTTTTTTTTACATGTCATATTAGTATAATTTAACTATGAATAAGGACATAATAAAATTTTGATTATGACCGGGTCTCAAGCCCCTTAGTAGCTAAAGCTTAATGATGCACTTCTTAATAAAAAAAATTAGGTTCACTTGAGCAAATTTCGAGAGTTGGTCCCCTCACTGTTTTTCGATTTAGGGCATCAACGTTTGTTTGTGTTTTCCTTGGAATTTCGAAAGCAATAGAGTATAGTTACAAAATTACCTTTCTTTCCTTTTTCTAGAGCAGGGTTCGGCTTCGGAAGAGGTCAAGAGGTTGCTTTGCCTTTTCTGCCTTACTTTGCGGTATCGGGGAAACACGAGAGGGTCTTCTTAGGAGGTTGGTTTTCCATTTCCTGCTGTTTTGAGGATTGCAGAATTTGTTACTGACGTTTGAAGGTGACAGGCTGACAGCATCCTAGAGGTGTCTAGATTAACGAGGTCCCACCGCTGCTTTGCTGGATGTCCATGATGAGGTTTTTTAGTTTAGTCGTCTTGGGAAGACGTCAGAGGGCAGGCGTCCAAATAAGCGCGCTGCTTCAGCTGGGATTTTTGGTTTCCACTCCGGCAAGATGGCGGCAACAATGGCATCACACTATGGAGGCATCATTAGTTGTCCTCTCTTTGGTGCAGTTGGAGCTGACTTTTACCATACTGGTTGCAACAAAAATTTTCCTGCCCAAATTTCATTGCTCTCCTCAGCACAAAGTAGAGCTGCCGTCAGCTCTAGCAAGAAACAAGTGAAAATGAGTTGTTGACCATGATGAACAGCAGGCAAGTGTGAGAGTGAAGAGAGAAATCTCCTCTTTGCTCAAACTTTTACTAAACTCTTGCGCGCATGCGCAAAAAAGGACGCTATGGTTTTCAGCTACGCCATTGGGTCAAAAGTCCTTCCTCGTGCTTCGTAGCTTGAAGCGTAGGCGTTTTGCGAGGGGTGTGGTGGGAGACAGAAAAAACCAGCTGTGTCATCCATGGCATCCTCTTGACCATGAGTTTGCAAAAATTCTTGAAATTCACCCTTCTAGGCCCTGGGGACTACTCGTTCTCAAGGTGACTTACCAAGGAATTTCTGGGCTAACAGGAAACGAAAATCTTATCTCTGGGTTTAGCGACTCCCTGCTTAGTGAAAAAAAGGAAAGCGTGCAGATTCCGGGGATCCTAATGTTCACACAAAATACACATCAGGTACACAAATTAACATTTTTCAAACTCAAGAAATACAATAATTTTAACATCATTTTCTTGTGGAATAACTTTTTTACGGGTCTTATAGAGGTTATTTTTCATGAAAGTTGGTTGTCAAATTTTCGAACTAAAGCCTAGTTCGTCATCAGGACTATCTCACTGGAGTAGTTGCTGCCACTCAATTGGAAGAGTCCATCCGCAATTATCGTTAATTGTGGTACTTCTTCTTCTTGCTATTTCGATCCCTTCTTCTAGTTTCCTCTTTACTAAGTTTGACTGGTGGGCGATTATTTTCACTGAGTCCCAATTTATGGAGTGTCCACTTGCTTGTATATGTCTGTCTAGCCCTGTTTTGTTCCCAATGTTCCAAATAGCTGCTTGGTGTTCTTTCATTCGGACCTTAATACTTCTCCCTGTTTCTCCTATATAGCTGAGTTACAGCCCGCAGTTACAGTCGATGCAGTAAATTACTCCTTCCTGCAATTGGATGTCCAATTCTTTCTGCTTTAAAGCTGGCAGGAATTTCTTTATTTTGTTATTAAGATCTGGAGCTAGCCTGATATTATATTTTGCTCCGATCCTTTTCAGTTTCTCGAAAAGTCCCTTGTGGTACGTAATTTTGCTGGTGAATTTGAAGTTGGTTTTTTCCTGCTTCTTTTTTGGCACTTGTTTAAATATTTTCTCAACATATGGGGAGGGTAATTGTTTTCTGCCAATATTTCCTTTAATTCTTCTTTGTGAAGATCTTTTTGAGTAGCTGAAGAGACCAGGATTTCAATTTTTTCCAAAAATTGTCTTGCCGTATTCGATTTAATATAATCAGGGTGGAATGAGCAGAAGTCTAACATCTTCCCTGTGTTGGTGGGTTTTCTGAAAAGCTGAGTGAATATTTTCCCCTCTCTTGAGGTCAAGGTTAAATCTAAGTAATTGATGCTATGGTCTTTTTCCTGTTCCAGGGTGTACTGCAAGGTATTCTCTAGTAAGTTTAATTCTTCCAGAATCTGAGAGGGTAGAGATTGGTCCACAGTATCTACTATAATTAGGACATCATCCATGTACCTTACATAGAGAGCAAACAAGGAGGGTTGTATAAGGATTTTTGCCTCTAGTTTACTTATATAATAATTTGCTAGCAGAGGTGCTAGTGGAGAACCCATTGCAAGTCCTGAAGTTTGCCTGTAATATTTCTTTCCAAACTGGAAGAAATTATTCTTGAAGGAAAATAGGAGCAGTTCATATATGCCAAGTAGTATTTCTCTATTGTGATTATGGAATACTATTTTTTTCCGCAAGGTCATCTGCAATGAATTCCAGTAGGAGGTCCAGGTTAATGTTGGTATACATAGAGACTATATCCAGGCTTGCCATTACTGGATGAATTAATTCTGGCAAGTTGTCCAGTTTTCCTTTTAGCTGCATGGAATTTTTTAGTAGGTAGGGAGGAGAAGGGAAAATATCTCTGAGGTGACCAAGTAAATAATAATTAATGTTGGAGAGTGGCGAATTTCTAGTGTCTATTATAGGTCTTACTGGATGGCCTTCTTTGTGAACTTTTATCATATCATAGATCTGTGGAATTCTTGACTGGATTTTGGAGAAGTTTTTGAAGAGCTCATTAAGCTGTTTTTTATTTCTTAAAGAGCTGATTAATTTCTTAAGATTTTTGACAGCTTGATCTGTAGGGTTACCATTGAGTTCTTCATAATAAGGCTTGCTCAATTCAGCTTCCATTTTCATTGTAATACTTCTCTTTTTCTACCAATACCAAAACTTTGCTCTTATCTGCTCTCAGTGCTACAACTTTATCATTGGCTTTGAATTTTTTAAGGTCAGCAATGGCATTTCTATTAAAATTGTAATCAACTTTTACTGGCTTTTTTACAAATTTTGAGATGCAGTCTGAGAATTCTTTCCTTAAAGTAACTGCTGTATTTTCATCTTCTCTTTCTACCTTACTACAGATGCTTTCTAAATCAATCAGTATACGTTTTTTATCAAGTGTTGCGGAGGAAAGGTTGTAATTATATCCCTTATTGAGGAGATTAATCAGGTTTTCATCTACTCCTTCTTCCGTCAGATCTATGACATGTTTGTTAGTGGGGGATGGTATTAACTGTGGGCCAGGTGCTGTAGACATTAACTTTGGATTCAACCACTTATTCTCTTTAATCTTCAATTTTTCCTTAAACTTTTTGTTTTTATCTCTCACTGCTTTAGCTAACCAATTATCAATATTTTTCTTTTCTGCTTCCGGAATTTCACCTAATGAAGAGGTCCAAATACGAGCTTCTATTCGTTCGCATTGCTCAATAGTTGTGAATTTATTACGAATCGCGCCATTCACCGTTTTTAGTTCTATTTTTTTTATAAAATTTCTTGACAGATTTTGAGCAAGCCTTATTATGAAGAACTCAATGGTAACCCTATAGATCAAACTGTCAAAAATCTTAAGAAATTAATCAGCTCTTTAAGAAATAAAAAACAGCTTAATGAGCTCTTCAAAAACTTCTCCAAAATCCAGTCAAGAATTCCACAGATCTATGGTACGATAAAAGTTCACAAAGAAGGCCATCCAGTAAGACCTATAATAGACACTAGAAATTCGCCACTCTCCAACATTAATTATTATTTACTTGGTCACCTCAGAGATATTTTCCCTTCTCCTCCCTACCTACTAAAAAATTCCATGCAGCTAAAAGGAAAACTGGACAACTTGCCAGAATTAATTCATCCAGTAATGGCAAGCCTGGATATAGTCTCTATGTATACCAACATTAACCTGGACCTCCTACTGGAATTCATTGCAGATGACCTTGCGGAAAAAATAGTATTCCATAATCACAATAGAGAAATACTACTTGACATATATGAACTGCTCCTATTTTCCTTCAAGAATAATTTCTTCCAGTTTGGAAAGAAATATTACAGGCAAACTTCAGGACTTGCAATGGGTTCTCCACTAGCACCTCTACTAGCAAATTATTATATAAGTAAACTAGAGGCAAAAATCCTTATACAACCCTCCTTGTTTGCTCTCTATGTAAGGTACATGGATGATGTCCTAATTATAGTAGATACTGTGGACCAATCTCTACCCTCTCAGATTCTGGAAGAATTTAACTTACTAGAGAATACCTTGCAGTACACCCTGGAACAGGACCATAGCATCAATAAAAAAAAAGACCATAGCATCAATTACCTAGATTTAACCTTGACCTCAAGAGAGGGGGAAATATTCACTCAGCTTTTTAGAAAACCCACCAACACAGGGAAGATGTTAGACTTCTGCTCATTCCACCCTGATTATATTAAATCGAATACGGCGAGACAATTTTTGGAAAAAATTGAAATCCTGGTCTCATCAGCTACTCAAAAAGATCTTCACAAAGAAGAATTAAAGGAAATATTGGCAGAAAACAATTACCCCTCCCCATATGTTGAGAAAATATTTAAACAAGTGCCAAAAAAGAAGCAGGAAAAAACCAACTTCAAATTCACCAGCAAAATTACGTACCACAAGGGACTTTTCGAGAAACTGAAAAGGATCGGAGCAAAATATAATATCAGGCTAGCTCCAGATCTTAATAACAAAATAAAGAAATTCCTGCCAGCTTTAAAGCAGAAAGAATTGGACATCCAATTGCAGGAAGGAGTAATTTACTGCATCGACTGTAACTACGGACTCAGCTATATAGGAGAAACAGGGAGAAGTATTAAGGTCCGAATGAAAGAACACCAAGCAGCTATTTGGAACATTGGGAACAAAACAGGGCTAGACAGACATATACAAGCAAGTGGACACTCCATAAATTGGGACTCAGTGAAAATAATCGCCCACCAGTCAAACTTAGTAAAGAGGAAACTAGAAGAAGGGATCGAAATAGCAAGAAGAAGAAGTACCACAATTAACGATAATTGCGGATGGACTCTTCCAATTGAGTGGCAGCAACTACTCCAGTGAGATAGTCCTGATGACGAACTAGGCTTTAGTTCGAAAATTTGACAACCAACTTTCATGAAAAATAACCTCTATAAGACCCGTAAAAAAGTTATTCCACAATCATTATGAATAGAGGTGCCATAAATGCATTTACAACTATCATTTTCTTTACAAATTGCTGTAGAAGAAATTTCAGAATTCGGGAGAAAAAAAAATTAATTTCCTTAAAAAAAAAAAAAAGATTATTATACTGACATAATGCACGATTGTATACCAAATTTTGTTGTGTCTTGCTAACACACCTGGATTTCATGAACTTTTGTACCAATAAATGCTTCTCATTACACACTATTTAATCTCAGTCATAATGTAAGCTTAATTTAATTTAATTAATTATGCACGAGTTCACTTTACAATTCCAAATGTCATAATTACTCTATATAAATATAAAATTTAGTTTTTAAAATGAAGTGAATAATTTAGTTCACACATGTTTCTCGTTCCACACATAGACTAAAAGTAATTTTTAAAGCATTTATATATGTTCAAATTCTTTCGTGCTCTCGTTCCAAAGGCACGTGTACAAGTAAGTACACGTACAAAAAAAACCTATAAATATACAATTTCCACTGAAATCCTTGAACGAATGTTTAAGAAGTGAAAAAAAATATATTTTTTTTTCCTGTCGCTTGGTTAGCTTCAAAAATGAAATTCAGAAAAAAAAATTAATGAGAGGAAAATTTTAAGGAATCATTCTTGGAGACAAGAATGCATGGATGTGTGATTTTTTTGCATAGTGGAACCAAAGATTGGGCCCTAACCTTCAAAACCACTAATAGAAAAACAACAACACATCACCTACCATGCTTTAATTGTTTCAACTCGGGAATATAGTAGTGGTATGTCCATGTTTCACCCATTGTTACAAATTGTTTCAGAAATTCTTTTGGATTGGCTTCAGTGCAAGATTGTCTTGTGGCATGTTACGTCAAATCAGGTTTTGCCCAGATGTCAGGAGTTTGGGTACCCAATGGCAATAACCTTTTGCATTGCCACATGTTCTGTCAGAATGCAATCAACTAATGTTTTCGACATGTGCAATGTGTCACTAATCTGTGTGATCAATAAATGTCTGATCTTGCATTACTGTTACATGCACTGTGTCCACATTTTCTTAAGTGATGGCCTCATATTTTCTTAAACAATGGCCATCATTTAAGAAAAAGTGTCACATTCCACCTCATTCTCCCAGGCTTGAATTCTACTGACCACTTCTTTACAGTACTGTATGAAGGGTGACCTGCACTACTTTTGTTACCATACCTTCATGAATGTCCTTTGGCTCCAACATTTTTTATGCAGATACTTTATCACAGCTCTGAGCTCTTGCTTCTCCATTTTTCCACCTTTGGTTCACTTACTCATGTTTGAGAACATAAAAAAAAAAATGTCAAACCTAACTATGAAGCTGAATACTGGTCTTTGGGCATGTAAAAATGTGTACACTGAGTTAGCTTTGCATTAGAAACGCCTGCATAATAACGCATTGGTCCACCTTTCTGTGCAGTCACAGCTTGCAGACACCTAGGAACAGATTCTACTAGGTGTCGAATATCCTCCATGCATAACTTGACTCATGTCCACTGCAGCAGCTCCACCAGTTCATACCCATTCCATGGATTAGGATCAGAAGTTCTCACATCCTGTTTTTCCCACAAATGTTCAATTGGGTTACAGTCAGGGATGTTTGGGGGCCAAGGCCATGTAGCAAACTCATTGTCATGTTCCTTCAACCATTCAGTAGTTGTATAAGCCGTATGACACAGTGTGTTGTCTTGTTGAAAGATGGCACTGTGGTCTAAATAAACCTCCTGCAGATATAAATGGAGATGGTTAGCTAACAGGTCCCTATAGTATCCACCAATCAGTGTTTGTGGGATGATAACCAATGAACCTAGGGCTTGTCAGGAAAAGCTCCCCAGACTAGAGTACCATCCCCTCCAGCCTGTTGAGTTCAAAATGTATTTATTATTGATATGAGACTAAAACCATGAATATTATATACAAAGTTAAAAGCTAAATGCAGTATTTACATATGGAAATGATACTGATGGAAAACCTCCATCAACCTGTCACCAATAACACCTGGTGATGACAAAAATCAGAATCGAAAAGCTTGCAGATGGTCCAAGAGGTAAGACGACGCTTCAGTTGATTTCCAGGTTATTGACCTTGCTTGAACTGTGTAGCCGGCATGAGAAACCATTTAATGTGGAACTGAGGAATAACTGAGATTTGATTATCATAATCATATTCTAGTTTCAAACATCATTTAATGATCTTTCCAGCCTGTTGAACCCCAACTGTGCAGTGTGCAGCCACGTGATTGGGCTTCATGCCATTTATGTCATATGTGAACCCGGTGATCAGCATGGTGTAGCAGGAAACGGGACTCATCACTCCAATGACCTTCTTCCATCTGTCGAAGGTCCATTGCAGACATTCCTTGGTCTATGTAAGGCATTGTTCGCGATGACTGAACAACACTGTGGGTACCCTCGTTGGTCTCTGGCTGTAGAACCCCTGGCCAAGCAAGATACAACACATAATGCTACATGTTATTTTTTTAGGTAGAACCATTTAATAGTGGTTTTAACTGCTGTAACTTTTTACATGTTATATTTTCTCTGAGTGAAAAGCAATTTCTCAGTTGGAAGTTATTAATATTTTCTGTGATTATATATCACGGTAATCGAATGTGATTCAATGAAAAATCTTTCACATACCTCTTGGTTGTAGGTGGTCGATGTTCAAATCTTTGCACTGTTGTTCTGATCAGGTTCTTGGGTGTAGGCTTTTTTTTTTAAGTTAGTCCGCACGTTTTCTTGAGTAGGATATACTTTTTAAGTTGAACTACAGGAGCACATGAAGACAAAGGAGATGTGAAAATTACGTTGGAAAACTTGAAAAATGGAAAAATGGATCACTCATAAAAATATTCGCATGAGGAATTGCAATCACCAAAAAACTTTGTCAGATTTCTTGGATGTATTGTCCGATGCATTTTGGCAGATCTGTCTGCCATCTTCTGGGACCCCAGGTCATCCGTTCTCTCTGCAGTTTACGTTGAATATGCGACGTGCTCAGTTTGGGAATCTTTGTGCGTTGTGCGTAATCGGATGTGTTGCGTTTCCACTCCTGTGATATGAAAACTTGGGGAATTTTTTTTTTTTTGAAGACACTGGATTTTTTTTTTTATGTCTGCATGTTTGCATTGTTTCTGTTCTGTTTCCCTTCCCATTTTTTGTTATCTTCTTCTATCAGTATCTTCCATGGAATTGGCATTTCTACTCCACTACTAATGTTGCAGTTGGTTTTTTTGGTTTTTTCAATTACGATTGCTTCGGCGAAACGGATGGTCTTTTCCATTGGTTGTTTGCAGATAATTTCGATATTTTCAAATTCTGGCATTGTGTTATTTTTTATGCAATATTGTACAAGTGCTGTTTTTTCCTCCATTTTTTCCCAGTTCTTCATATGTTGTGTCAATCTCGTTTTTAATTTGTTTCTTGTGCTTCCTATGTATTTCACTCTATTGTTATTGTTGGTTGGCTTAATTGAAATGCTATATACTCCTGCACTGCCCAATAGTTTTGTTTTTTCTCTGTCATTGATTATTATATTCTTGTAGAAATTGTACAATATTGCATAAAAAAAATAACAATGTCAGAATTTGAAAATATTGAAATTATCTGCAAACAACCAACGGGAAAGACCATCCGTTTCGCTGAAGCAATCATAATTGAAAAAACCAAAAAAAAAACTGCAACATTAGTAGTGGAGTAGAAATGCCAATTCCATGGAAAATACTGATAGAAGAAAAGAACAAAAAATGGGAAGGCAAACAACAGAAACAATGCAAACATGCAGACATAAAAAAGAATTCCTTAAGTCTTCATATCACAGGAGTGGAAACGCAACACGTCCGATTACGCACAACGCACAAAGATTCCCAAACTGAGCACGTCGCATATTCAACGTAAACTGCAGAAAGAACGGATGACCAGGTGTCCCAGAAGATAGCAGACAGATCTGCCGAAATACATCAGACAATACATCCAAGAAGTCTGACAAAGTTTTCTGGTGATTGCAATTCCTCTTGCGAATATTTTTACGAGTGATCCATTTTTCCGTTTTTCAAGTTTTCTGACGTAATTTTCACATCTCCTTTGTCTTCGTGTGCTCCCGTAGTTCAACTAAAAAAGTATATCGTACTCAAGAAAACGTGCGAACTAACTTCAAAAAAGCCTACACCCAAGAACCAGATGGGAACAACAGTGCAAAGATTTGAACATCGACCACCTACAACCGAGAGGTACGTGAAAGATTTTTACTTGAATCACATTCGATTACCGCGATATATATTTGCAGCGTATATTAGTAACTTCCAACTGAGAAATTGCTTTTCACTCAAAGTAAATATAACATGTAAAAAGTTACAGCAGTTAAAACCATCATTAAATGGTTCTACCTGAAAACATAACATATAGAAAACATGTTTTTTTAAATCTCGATACATCGAGAAATACGTGCGTATTATAACACATAATGCATATAGAAATAGGTCAAACTGCACCTCTGTTGTACTGGTGGGGGAGCTGGATGACTGTTGCACATCATTTTTGAGATACCAGTCGTGTCACCCGATGCTCACCTCTAGGATCAGTCGCTCATGGCTAACCAATGTGAGCCCTTCTGCTATATGTCTGTGCATTGTTAATCCAGTCCTGGTATATGCTTGATATAGTAGTATCGGAGCTACCAACAAGTGCGGCTGTTTCCGAAATACTGCCCCCTGCCCTCCTGCCCCAACTATCTGGCCCCAGTCAAATTGGCTTAACTTCTTCATTACTGGCAAGTGTTTACTGATTGCATATAGATGATAGGTGTGCACAATTTTTAGAACCCACATGTGACATTGATATCACATGAAACCTCATTATCACTCCAAATATGTAAAACTGGGTGTGTTCCTAATGCAAAGCTAACTCAGTGTGTGTATATATAATTAAGAAGATGGTAGTGCAGAATACGCTAAGTTACGTATAAAAGTTTTAAGGCAAATATATTTCAGCCATTACTATGGCCTTCATCAGTGTGACTACAATTAGTTTCATTGCCAGATTGGAAATGTAAGTTTTGTAATGGTAACTCCGGGTGACATGATGCAATGAGGGATTTCCAGATGTTTGGAACGAAAATTTTGAGCTCAGAGTTGCAATTATTGAAAAATAAAATTTCCAAACTTTCTCTAAACCTCGGAGCATACCGATTTTGGAAGGGAGCCAACTTTTTTGTATCGGACCAAAATGGATTAGCAGAAGTGTGAAAAAAAGAAAAAAAGCTTGTTCTACACTACCATCTTCTTAATTGTTTGTCAGTTACGTGCATTGCCTACCACTCTTTTATGTGTATATATAACGTGTGTGTGTGTGTGTGTGTGTGTGTGTGTGTGTGTGTGTGTGTAGTGTAGTGTTCCAAAAGTTTCTGACCTGACCATGAAAGAATAATCATAAACTCACAATTTTTTTTTGGATGGGGTCCCAGGGGAGCATATGTCTAATGCAGTGAAACCTCCATTAGCGGACACCTCCAAACAACGGTTGCCTCCAAGCAGCAGTAAGTTTCGGTTTTTACTGAACAGCTTCCATAGGACTAATATTAACCATAACCTCTAAGCAATGAAACCTCTTAACAGCAGTCAATGGACACACCAGTCTGCCCAGGAGATCTAATGGACAAACTGTCCCTTGGATTTTATGCAGATCCTTTGGTACTTTAGCGAGAGGGATAAAATAGGGACAAGGAATATTTATTGGTAATGGAATAATGATTTGGATTACGGCTGGTACAGTGGTATGGTTAAGTGAAACGAAAGGAATTAAAAGTTTAGTTCTACATGTTGGTGAACTGCAGCTTCCGTGTATTTTTCAATCTCCCCCGGGTGCTGTGGGGGAGGTTGATGGGGCTTGAAATTTTGCCAGTTGTGGGCAATGTTTTTGGTTTGGTCCCTGTGGTCTCTGTTCCTGCTTTATGGTGCACAGCCAGCTAAGTGTGCAGTTACATTTACAATCTAACATTTTTCTCTTTTAATTTCCTATAGCGTACCCTAACCCTAATCTCCTAGCTTGCTATTTCTAAGGCCTATTTAACACCAGACATCAGATACTGCTTTCTTAAAATTCTGTACTCCATGAGTTACTTAATTATTATATTCAGTTTTATTGAACAGTCGACATTTGGAAAAAATCTTACAACGTTTTTTTGTATTGTGCATAAGCTTCATATATTTCATTTGTTTTTGCACAAATGCAATGGCCTAGCAATGTTAACTTAGGGCTAACCTCTGAGCAACGACCACCTCCCAACAACAGTTAGTTTCTCCTGGTCCAAGCAACTATTATTCAGAGGTTTTGCTGTACCACTACTCCTTGAACTCCAACCCCCCCCCCCCCATTCCATGGCCTTCGGCTTCAGTCATTCAGCCCTTAATGTAGCATAAGTAGTGCCTGTATAGGAGTTGCTAACCAGCCCCAGTGATGAGAAACTGATGGGAACAAAACGTTTATTTCAGTTTATTTAATATGTTTTTAACTCTATTATTAAAAGGCAGTCACAGAGCATTATGGTTTCTGACATCCTGTCTGTCAGATGTTAATTTTAATTCCAAACTGGCCTGCTAAAAATTTAGTTTATCATTTTCAGGTTTCACAGAAGAATATACTAGCCATATTTTATCATGGAAAAATATCATTTCCAGGTGGGAGACTGGTTTCAGAAAACTGATTCTTGTGGATACAAAATTTCAAGTGACTCAGTATAGTTTTTAATGCATGCACTTGTAGTGTTAACATAACAAAAGCTTTTCTCCTGTAACCTAGCTTTACTATTCAAGAAAAACATTAGAAAAAATGTCCACATGGAATTTCTGCAGCAGCAAATGTATTTAGCTGTCACAAACCCTAAACATTTATGAAGGAACTGAAGGTGATCATGCATGCAGTGATACTTCTCATGTAAGTTCCTCAAATGCTGCTAGTGTTTGGAAACTGTGCATAGCAAATGACAAGGCAGGAACCGCTGCAATCATGGGCTATGGAAACTCTTACAACTTATCATCAGCTTCGTGTGATGGTATTGGAGAAATCTTTACAAACTCACATTTCCCACTGTCACTCCAGGGAACTGAGAGATTATTCATTTGGTGTGAAACTTCAGAGTATTAATAAGCTCTCACCCAAACATGGAGGTCTCCTCGGAATACTTGAAAAATTGCACTTATTTGGAATGGGAAGCAACCCCACATTCAGGGCCAGCCTGACTACTTCGGCAGCCCCTAATAGTATGTAAAATATGTACTACATATTTAAATGAAACATCAGAAAGCAAAAGCATCCTGGCAGTATGAAATGTGACAGAAATAATATATGATAAATTACAATAATTAATATCTTGTTGCATATCCTTCAGATTTTATAATGTGAAAATCCTCCAAATACGTGGCATCAGTAAATAAATAAATACATCACTCTTTCCATGTTCCAGAAACACATAGCAACCAAAAAAATTTATTTACTGACGCCACGTATTTGGAGGATTTTCACCTTGGATCTCGCTCTTTGGATTTAACTGCTATAATATATATAGCCAGTGCCATTAATACCCACCAGATGGAGACGTCCCACTTACGGATTTATGATGTCAGAAGCTGACTTAAAAATACACATAGCACCGTGGATTGTTGGCCACCGTGGTGTAAAGCTAACGCACGCGGCTAAATATCAAGCGATCCGTGGTTCAATTCCACGGCGGCGGCTGAAAACAATTTTTTGGTTGCTATGTGTTTCTGGAACGTGGAAAAAGCGATCTATTTATAGATTTTATAATTTCTTTCAATCTATTAGGCATAGATTTTACCAGTTTTGTAGTTAAATCGGGTCTTATTTTGAGATGTAAACATTGTTGCCTTCATTTAGTCTTTCTTGATAGTGTAGAAGTGTTTGTTTAGCTGGACCTTGAATAGAGTCTATTTGCACATCATTCTGTTTTGGAGCATCGCTTTTTGCTTGAAGATCCGTAACATCCCTTTTTTTCCTTTTTATGTAGAATACATTGCTTCATCTGTATGCAAATTCTTCTTGAAAAGTTTCAGTAATTAACCTTTCTGTCTCTCTATTAATTGTTCAGTTTCTTTTTTTCTTTTTTCTGCACCACTGTTGGACTTTGACCCTTTAATTCCAGACATATTTAAATACAAATGCAACAACAGGGAAAATATTCCTTTGTAGTATCATCGATAAAAAATGTGTTCGGGAGTAATAAACAAATCACTAAAAATATTCAGGTCCCGTAATGTTCCTACTGAATGAATGAACAGAAGTCTTTTTTTACATTTTGAAACAAGTGACACAACACCGACAACTGGCAATGTCTATCTACTTCACGATTACCCTGACCCTCCCCCATAAAATAAATAAACAGGAGAAAAAAGGCTTTTCTGGCTGGATGCAGACGAGATGAAATCCTCCTATACTTCGGCTAATGGGTATTTTAATTTATAGCCCTTCCTTGTGAAACCCTCAGTGGAGCTACAATCTTTTAATAGCCAGAGGATATTTTAACTCCCACGAATGGAACATGGTATCAGCAACTTGAATTTGTATCAGCAGCTTGAGAGGACAAAAGCACTTGCTATCTCCGCATGACAATTGACAAATCAATTAAGGTCGTTTCCCACCACCAGAAACTTCGTCTGCTTTTCCGTTCTTTGTATAACGAGTAACAGTATAAATGATACTTCCCAAGGAGGTTGTAATGGGATACCCATTGTAACCTCCCTGATTCTGTAGCCCTCACTCTCTCTCATAAGGAACAGAACTCATTTAGATTTACGTTAGTCAAACGATCTACTGTAGTCAAAAGTGTGTGAACTGTAATCTGGTTAAATAAGCAAATCTCAGACATTCTGCTTTTTCACTTAACCCTGGAAGCTTTTGTCTGGCGTTTTGTTTACTGCCTATGCATTCCTTCTTTATTACCATTTTATATGTAAAGCCATCAGAAAAGAAACAACTTCACTGCAAAGCATAAAGAAGGGGAACAGCTGCTTTTATATAGCATATAGATTCACTTAGTGGCATCCCCCTCCCCAAAAAACCTATTGGGACAAGAGAAAAAGCGTACTTCGACTGTTTTAGCGATTATTTTAGGCGTACTTTGATCTTTTTAGTGATTTTATTTATTTCTTTTTTAAAGAAAATACAGATTACAAATTAGATGATGACAGAAATCGACATATGATTAAAATCCGTGGCCCCTAGAACTGGTGGCCCCAGTTCTAGGGGCCACAGATTCCGCCTTGCTCGCCTATACCAAAGCCCGGCCCTTCATGCATTTTCTCTTGTTCATCTTGGGAACTGAGATATACAATTTCTGTTCCTTTTGCAAGATAACACAGTTTCAGGTTTTGTGAGGAGTTCTTCATAGTAAGCAATGAAAAATGTGGGGTTGCCAATCTAAGGATTTCTATGTGTTTGGGATTAAATTTTGTGTGTGTGTGTGTGTGTGTGTGTGTGTGTGTGTGTGTGTGTGTGTGTGTGTGTGTGTGTGTGTGTGTGTGTGTGTGTGTGTGACATCTCTTTGTTTGTGAAAATGCTATCTCTGCTGTTGTTCCACCAGCCGTTTTATGAATATACACCATCTAGAAGAACTGCCCATCCAGAACAGCTGGGAAATATTTAGATAATCATAATGATGAAATCATATACAAGCTTCAAAAAAGAATTTCCAGTTTAACTGTTAAGCCAAGTCATGGGACTGAAAACGTTTAGTTATAGTACTTAACAAGGATAATTGAGGAGAAAGCTTAGAAATACACATAACAGTGTTGTGATGGTTACTGTAATCAGATGCAAAAAAAAAAAATTCAGTGGGTAGAAGGCAATATACAAGGTGTCCGAGAATTATTGGACACATTACAAAATTATATAAAACAAAACATTAAACAGATAGAAAGAAACTGACTGTACTAAATTACAATGTAACTACACAAGTTAATAAATTTCGATGTGAGATCCCTTGGTTGCTCGTAGTGCATCCAAGCGATACTCGATTTCATGCCATGTACTGGCAAGCATCTGAGGAGTTATGGAATTAATAGCAGCTGTGATACACTGCTTCCGTTCCTGCAAATCAATACAAGGCGTCTGATAGACACGATCCTTCACATAACCCCACATGAAATTATCCAATAGAGTTAGATCTGGAGAGCGAAGAGGCCACGGAATGGGACCACCAAGCCCAATCCATCTGTTGGGGAAATCCTCATTTAGGCACTTACGTACACACGTTGACCAATGCAAGGCGCGCCGTCTTGTTGGAAAACGACGTTGTCATATCTTTTGATCTGGAGTATAGTGAAATTTTCTAGCATGTCCAAGTAAATGTCACCATTTATGGTTTTTTCACAGAAGAAGAAAGGGCCAATCACTTCTCTTTTTGATAAGGTTCACCACACATTAACTTTTGGAAAATCACATTCCAGTTCAATAGCAGGATGAGGCGGTTCACTGCCCCATATCCTACAGTTGTGATGATTCACAATACCTGATACATGAAATGTGGATTCATCACTAAAAATTACAGTGCTGAAAAAGTTTTCGTCGTTTTCCACTCGATTCAGCATATCCACAGCGAAATCGTATCGCAGAGTGTGATCATTTACATGCATCTTTTGCACTATTTGAATTTTATAAGCATGAAAGTTCAATTTCTTGTGCAAGATATCGTGAACTGTCAATTTCGGAATGCACAGTTCTCTGCTTGCTTTACGAACGGATTTCCTGGGGCTTCGTCGGAAACTTTCATTAACTTGGTCAACCGTCTCACCGCTGATGCTAGGCCTACCGGCTCCTCCACAATGTTCCACATTGCCAGTTTTTTTAAACTGTTTCATCCACCGCTTAATGAATTCGTTGACGCCTACCGGCTCCTCCACGATGTTCCACATTGCCAGTGTTTTTAAACTGTTTCATCCACCGCTTAATTGAATTCGTTGACGGAGGATTACAACCATACTCTAAACGGCACCGTCTTTTAACTTTAATGACAGACTTTAATTCCGCAAGCCATAACACACACATTGCTTTCTGCTGTACGAATGACATGACTACTGATTGCGCATTTCTCATACATTTCTCATCAGGCCACACCTAGCGCCATCTATCGGATTCTGGGAATAACAATTCTGCAAAACAAAAATATAGAAACTGTGTTAGTAATACGTGACATAGAAAAACAGGCAATGCTCATAGTTTTTTTTTTTACATAATTTTGTAATGTGTCCAATAATTCTTGGACACCCTGTATATATAACTGCAATTACAAATTTGCTGACATTCTGCATAGCAGTAAAAGGATGTATCTGGAAAATTGGAAAGTGATTAAATAATAGTGCTTGTGTTAGATTTACGTGCTGTTGAAGGAATTTTTCTAATCTGTCTTATTCTAGAAAATAGAGTGCAAATCCAGTTCATATAAATATTTGAACTGTGTGTATGATACAGTGTATCTACTAATGTATACCATGTACCTCAGCTACAAAATGTGTTATTTTTGTTTACTTACATATGTAAGTTCTTTGCAGAACCATGCTTTCAAGAAAATTTACAGATGGCATTCTTCATGAAATGGAATTTATTATTTTTCTTTGTAGGTACATTTTTGAAGGCCTTGGTGAACTGATTTCTACCATCCTCATCAACTGCGCTTCCAACATAAAGAGGATAAATGAAAATGGTGTGAAGAAAATGTAAATATCAGTTTCATGTGGCTCTGAAATTTTGTCTTTTCTTAAATTCTGAAAGATTTTTGTGGCTGACCGTGACTCATATTTTACTATTTCTTTACTTTATTACATTTCAGGTGCCGGAATATTTTTGCTATTCAACAAAATCTCACCAGCATTACCATGAATAGAGAAGTAGCTCTTGATCGTGCAAGACAGTATTTTGAACTCTTTAATCATGGTGCTGAGGTATGCTTAGATTTAAAAAGAGCTTTTATGTTTGTAAAGATTATGTTTTTGTGCATAAAAACCTTTGTCTGCTCCAGTGTTTTTTACCTGTAAATGCTTTGTATATGATGCATATAGATTTTGTGAACGCACTCTTTTTTCTTCTAAAATGACACTGTCTTTCATATGTCTTGTGTAGCTTATAATTTCTTTTTATATTAATTAATTTTTTACTTAGTGTGGGAAAGAAAGGGGGGGGGTTGATGTTCAAATTGTACCAGCTTTTACATCTGCAGTTCATTCATGTGAGCCTTATATGCCAAGTGATGTTAGGTAGAACATAAACTGCAAATCCAGAAATGAATATGTCCATGAGTAAATGACTTTTTTTTTTTTTTTTTTTTTTGTATCAGCACACTAAATTATTTTGAACTTCAGAGTGCACAAATGAAAAAGGAATCTGTATAATGTGTTCCAAATATTATTTTTCAGTTGATGGAGCTAATTCTTCTCTAAGGATAAGCTAAACATATGACGATTATGGGCAAAACACGTAACAATATTAACAAATAAAGGTAACTTGATCACGCTAGTTACGTTAACTGAAACTTTTATAATGCTGAGGTATGCTAAACATATCCTGACAAAAAACTTTGTCTTTCATGTTTTGTCCCACAGCTAAGTAGTAGGTTGTCAGTGTTGCAGGTCTTTCTCCACTACTCAGTTGTGTCTTGCATTATCTGGCTCTTCATATTATGCTTGTTCATGTTGTTTTACACAATCTCTCTCTCTCGCGCGCGCGCACACCCACACGCTCACACGACGTGGAAAACAAAGACTATGTGTTTATACCATCAAACCAAGGACCCAAAAAAATCGTTGAAATAATCACTTTTATTTGAAACGATGAATGAATTAGTCATCTTATTGGGTTCTAGAATCTAGTAGGACAATTTATATTTGTGCAATATTAATATTTTAAGTATGTATTTTTTCAATGTAACCAAGAACCTGTGTAACACACCCCTTAGTCAAAACAAGGACTTGAATTCAAACATTTAATCAAAGGGAATCGGTATTAAGAAATCAGACTTCTGATTTCTATGCTGAAACCGAACATATACATTTCATACATCCAAATCCTTTCCCTAAAAAATGTCTTAACGTATTTTAATTTATGAATCAAAGATTCTGTGACAGCCATTAGTACGTAATAAAATTGAATACTCTACATGTTTAAACATGTATCATATACCATTAGAACGATGACCTTTACCCTGCACTATCAAAACGAGATATATTCACACTCCATCAAAGCGAGGACCTATATCACAAACCATCAAAACGAGGACCTATATCACACATCATCAAAACGAGAACATATTCACACTCCATCAAATCAAGGACCTATATCACATACCATAAAAATGAGGACATATTCACACTCCATCAAGCTGAGGACCTATGCCACACACTATCAAAACGAGAACCTATATCACACCATATCAAAATGAGGACCTTTGTCATGCACCATCAAACACTCCATCCCAACAGGGATCTGTGTCACGCACTGTCAAAATGAGAGTTTCACAATAAAATTTCCTTATTCTAATTGCAGTTCCCAGAATTTGAAGACTAGTTCAATACTGCTTATCCCCGTAACCTAAGTAAAAAGTAAAAGAACAAATGGAAGAATGATAAAAAAAAAATAGAAGAATTCTGGCATCTCTCCAATTTCAAAATGTTAATTTTGCCATTCATTCGTACTTTCATTTGCTCCTGATGGTACATGCCTTCTGTACCTCTCAAATTAAAAATTTTGACTATCCTATTAATTTGTATTACAAAAAATTATTTTGTTTCTACTGGTACCAGTAAGGAGCTATTCGACTTGTAAAATGGGGCCTGACGAAATGACAGGCAATCATTTTTAAATTTCAAAACTGCTCAGGAATCAAACCTTTTTTTAGGAATTAACACAAATTATGAATTATTGCTTTATAAGTTCTGTAAAATTCATTTTTGTTTGTTTGTTTTAACAGGATTATTGCAACATTTTAAACTGGATTATTGCCCATTTTTTTCATCCAAAAGGAATTTTTTTCATTACAAGCAAGAGTTTTCAACTATGTTGCAAGATTTCAAGATTTTCTGTTCATGTGTCATTCATTTCTTTCAGTTAAGGTTAAGAATCCGTAAACATTTTTGCTCAGATTATTTTAATAAAAGATGCAAAGTGCTTTTTCTTTTCCCAGAATTTTTATCCTTTCGTATGTGCCCCCCCCTCCCTCCAAGTGATGTACAAGTTCACGCTGTTTAACTAGGGAGAATATTCAGCCAAGAAGAGGGGGGAAATTTAAGAACACAGAAACAAAACAAAAAAGGAAAAAAAGGGAATTTGTGCTTATGTGGCGATATGCACACACAGAAGTGAATGATGGAATTTTTAGATCCTTGTTAAGGTTTCAAGTGGAATCAGGAGATGCTGTTCTCCAGAACCACTTTGAAACAGCCAGGAAAACTTCTACATACACCAGCCCAAATATACAGAATTAAATCATCGAAATATGCAGCCAAGTCATACAGGAATACATTACAGACAAAATTTAGGCAAAGAAACACTTTGCCATTCTTGCGAACAAAATGACGGACATTTCCTTTACGGAGCAAATGTCATTATGCTTTCGCTACGCAGACAGTGCGAGCAAATCTATGAGAGCAGATTTCTTAAGATTTGTTCTAAAGATTTCTTAGATTTGTTATAATAGTCGATTCAATTATGTCAACCATAAAAAAATTGGCCTTGACCCTGAAAATATGATTTGCCAAGGCTACGATAGTGCTGCAACAATGAGTGGCCGGCCGGTTGAACAGTGTGCGCACTAGCTGCAAAATATTCATGCTCATTGTTTGTTCACTGCATTGCATACTGCACTTTTCCGATTTTTCTATGTTGCTGATAAATTATTATACCTATCAACACAAAAATTTATATTTAGGAGTTTTCTGATAAAATTTTGGTAGATATCAGGGAACCAAAATTTTTCAAGGACATTGCCTTCATTATTCTCATTAATTTTGTGATTAGATTTAAAATATTAATTTTGCTCAAAAATTACTGTTATACACGTTGTAAGTGATAATGTTATTTGGTACTGGATGCTTTCATATAATTATAGCATAATAGAATAATATAGTACAATTATCTAAATTATTAACTCATAAGATAATGTTTTAGGTTGTCATTTTTATTCATGCTCTTGGTTTATGCATTCCGATTTTTTTTAATTTTTTTTTTAAACTATATCCAATTACCTGACTTGTCCAATCCGGTGCATAAATGGCATCCTTTGTTGATTTAGACAAGCTATGTTCAGAAATTATTGATTTATCTTTCACTTCTTTTTGATCCAAAGTTCAAATATTTCGTTGAACGTTCATGTCGAAACATTTGGTTTCTTCTATTATAATTATTTTTCTTCTTATTTTTAATAAATTCCGATTGTTCTTGTCATTCGATCCGGCGCTTAAATGTCATTCCTTGATGACTCCGATGTTCCATATTCTGCAAATGTTTTACCAAAATCGATGGTTAGTTTATAAAAGGGAGTCCACTTCGCCAAATCATGTAATTGCAATTTGAAGCTACAGGATCGTAACAGTCTTATTAAAGTATTTAAAATTATTAAAAATAGTTGAAAAAAAGCACATTTTTTATATCCAGCTTCTGTACGTTATCAGACTAGTTTCAACAGCATATTTCTGCTGTCATCTTCAGTGGTCGGAAGCTGGATATAAAAAATGTGCTTTTTTCAACTATTTTTAATAATTTTAAATACTTTAAAAGGACTGTTACAATAATGTAGCTTCAAATTGCAATTACATGATTTGGCAAAGTAGACTCCCTTTTATAAACTAATCATCGATTTTGGTAAAACATTTGCAGAATATGGAACATCAGAGCCATAAAGAATAACCAAGAGCATGAATAAAAATGACAACCTAAAACATTATCTTATGAGTTAATTATTTAGATAATTGTACTATATTATTTCATTATGCAATAATTATATGAAAGCATCCAGTACCAAATAACATTATCACTTACAACGTCTATAACAATAATTTTTGAGCAATAACATAATGTTGTTCGAAAGAAAAGAAAATACAATATCACGTAATAAATATGGTTAAAGATATTACAGCAACTATTATATGATTGTTAAAATATTAAGTTTGCAAATTATGCATTAATTCAAATAACTAATTTCTGAAATTTGTTCTATTTTTCCCATTTTACCGAGCTATGTAAGGTTTATTTTAAAAATTTTATGTTAGCTGTTATAAATCATAAAATAAAAATGTTTATATGAGTATCAGTATGATAAGTACATTTACCAAAGCAAGTGTTCCCACACTACGTCCCCTCTGCGACCCTTGGTGAGAAATAATTCAGAAAGGACCAGTGATCTGTATAATTGCATATTAGCCATCTTATTGACAATCACTTTCGGAGGGGGTGGGGGGTGGTAACATATTAAATTATTGTTGTTGGCCAAGACAGTAATCTGCTATTTTGTCCCGAGAAATTTTATTATAAATTTTATCTACTTTTTACTTTCTCATTGAAATTGCAAGCACTAGAAAAGGGTAGTAAAATTGTGACAATTATAATAAATATCGACTTCGAGTTTTCATGGTATCCACGGCTTTTAAAAAATTTTAAAGTTTGGCACTTTCGGTAACCAAAAGGTCTTCTGTTTTTTTTTTTTTTTTTTGTATAGCCACCGGGAAAAAATGAACAGCAATTGATGAAAAATAATGATGAGGTCCCATTTGACTGCATCACTGTTCACTTGGAATCCTTCAGTTTTGTGAACTTGGTGATTACAAAAGCAGGTATGTCCAAAGACAGGTGTGTGGAATAGAAATTCCTTTTCGGAGAAGTTGACTCAAAAAGGGAAGGATTCCTTAGCCCTTTAGCCCTTGTTTTCTAAATAGTCCTTCGTCAGCTCCCTACTATAACACTTTACCAGCTTATCTGATTCAACACAAGTGGGTTTCCCTTTGGGGGACCTCACCCATGTCAGTTTTGCATGATTGCCTTTGTTTCACCTTTTCTTATCTGGGACATTTTCTAGGAATCAGCTGTAGGCAGCATCACAGATAACTACCAAATTCCCTAACACTTCATATTTTGGGCACGGGTGTGTCTGGGGTCCACACGCTATGAAAAAATTGGGACTCCGGCGGGCTTGAGCTGATATATTTTGGGCTCGTTGGGGTAGGGTTCTTAACCCTTTCGCTACCACAACGCCCAGGACGCCCGTACATTCAGACGACCGCACACAAGCTCCCAGGTCGCCCGATACCTTGAGTAGGATTTCGTACCCCAGTGTGTTCTTTAAATCTACACAGCGTCTGGGGGTTATCAGAATTCCCCCTCAGTCGTCTTTGTTGTAGTTAAATAAAGAAGTGAACCAGGAGTTGGTTTGCCCGGGGCAATATCATTCAGCCTTCTGACGTCGCTCAGTAGAATTCTTACTTTGTTGACATGTGGTTCATTTGTCTCCAATATTTTGCATTAATTTTTATTCAGTATATCTGGAGCGAGAAGAGGACTAACAAGAGAAGAAATAGATGAAATACTTTTTCACTCACACACATTAAATCATAGTACGAGTGTATTGATCAGCTAGTGTCAAGCAGTTTCATCAGAGCAAACAAAAATGTATTTTCACAATCAATTATTCATACACCTCAAGGTGTTGAATTTCTTTACGTAGTTATAATTCTTATTATACATGTCAACAACTCAGTTGCTGCATTATTTACTGTTTCTCACGTTGTATTATTGTTGAAGTGCTCGCGGCAAACATTATCTTTGTTTGACAAATGGTTAAAATCATAAAATGCTATAGAGTTTATAATATATATGTAAAAATTCAATAACAGGAGGTTAAAGTTGTTACTCACATTTGGTCATGGAGCATTCCGGATTATTGAAGGGTTCTTTTGGTTAATTCTTGGATTTCTTCAATTAGTTGAGAATTTTATTTTTGTAGTCACTTTATGATGAAATTATGTCCATCAAGTTTCAAATGGTTGGTATCGTATCTTCAAAATGAACAGTGATTCTGTCAAATCTTCATATTGAAGGGTTAAGTTCAAGTACGATATTTAATCCTAATATTATTCAATACTTTGTTTCCAAATGTTAAGGTAAAAGCAGTAAGTGATTATTCCTCTTATTGATTCGTCATTCAAAAGATGATATTTAAAAACATTAAAAATATTGAACATTCCAAACCTTATGTTGAAGGGAAGTTGATCTGGTAAGAAATATCTTGTTTTGACGATTGTTTCCAGCTGCACCAAATTCCCAAACTAGTTTCAACTATCATTTCATAGTCTTCTCCTGTGGGCAAAAAATGATGTATTTCTCATTGTTCCTGTTGTTCCCTGGCCAACTATCGGAAATTCACTGGCTGACTCAAAAGTTCCACGTCGGCAGAACCTTAGCGCATTCAGATTTTGGTTTCATTGCGCATCCCACGTCTGCTTGTTTCTTATTGGAACATCCGAATTTGCTCTCAATTCCAATTCCTCCAGTGTCGCCATCTTCTGTATGTCAATAGACTTATTATTTATCTTGGTCGCATACTTTTAAAAAGTATAAGCCAAGATAAATAATAATTTTATCTCGGTCTTATACTTTTAAAAAGTATAAGACCAAGATAAATAATAAGTCTAATGACATACGGAAGATGGCGACAACGGAGGAATTGGCTAATACTTTTTAAAAGTATTTTTAAAAAGTATTTTAAAAGTATAAGACCAAGATAAATAATAAGTCTAATGACAGACGGAAGATGGCGACAACGGAGGAATTGGCTAATACTTTTTAAAAATACTTTTAAAAAGTATTTTAAAAAGTATAAGACCAAGATAAATAATAAGTCTATTGATATAGGAAGATGGCAACACCAGAGGAATCGGAATTGGGAGCAAATTCAGACATTCCAATCAGAAACACGCATGACGTGGGATGCGCAATGAAACCAAAATCTGAATGTGCTAAGTTTCTGCCGACGTCGAACTTTTGAGTCGGCCAGTGGATTTGAGATAGTTGGCCAGGGAACAACAGGAACGATGAGAAATGAATCATTTTTTGCCCACAGAAGAAGACTACGAAATGATAGTTGAAACTAGTTTGGGAATTTGGTGCAGCCAGAAACAAAGACTGAACTATCGTCAAAACAAGATATTTCTTACCAGATCGACTCCCCTTCAACATAAGGTTTGGAATGTTCAATATTTTTAAGGTTCTTAAATATCATCTTTTGAATGACGAATCAATAAGAGGAATAATCATTTACTGCTTTTACCTTACCATTTGGAAACAAAGTATTGAATAATATTAGGATTAAATATCGTACTTGAACTTAACCCTTCAATATGAAGATTTGACAGAATCACTGTTCATTTTGAAGAAACGATACCTACCATTTGAAACTTGATGGACATAATTCCGTCACAAAGTGACTACAAAAATTAGATTCTCAACTAATTGAAGAAATCCAAGTATTAACCAAAAAGACCCTTCAATAATCCGGAATGCTCCATGACCCAAATGTGAGTAACAACTTTAACCTCCTGTTATTGATTTTTTACATATATATTATAAACTCTATAGCATTTTATGATTTTAACCATTTGTCAAACAAAGATAATGTTTGCCGCAAGCACTTCAGCAATAGTATAACGTGAGAAACAGTAAATAATGCAGCTACTGAGTTGTTGACATGTATATATAATAATGTATTTTCTTCTTTTTCTGCTGTAATTGTAGGGCTGCCAGTGGTGACTAAAAGGCGACTATTGCTACTATTTCTGACAACAGGCGACTATGGCAACTATTTCCTACAAAAAATAGCCAAAAGCAACGATTTTAATTGTAAGGCTACTATTTTTAAAAAAACATAATTTGTGTTGCATATATCAATGTGCTTGTATAACATCAGTTGTAATATCGATACACGTGAATATCAACTTTGATATCGATATGTACATGTTGAATCGGTATAGATATGTCTTGTTCAGTTCATTGCTTTCTGCTCTATTGCAAGTATCATGGAGGAAAGTCAATGGCAAGTATAGGCTAGACCCATGTGTGATTAGAGGAACGACCTACACAAATCAAGATATTATGCCGAAAAAGTGTCCCGTGTTTCAGTTTGGAATATGGCAGAGATTGATTATCTATTCGAATGAGATTCTTGATATACCTCATATCAGATAATTATGATTATGTCTACAGAACAAAACAAGTGATCATCATAAGACTAAATGGCCACAGCTATGGTCTTTGAAAGAAGAAATAGCCGCCCCGGTGGCGCAGTGGTCTAAGAGCTGGCTTGTGACCGTTCGTCCGAGAAGGGTATTGGTTCAAATCCCTATGAGGCATGGATGTTGTTTTTGTCTTATGGCATTGGCTCTCTCCCGTCCCTGGAACCAGTGGCCCTAAATTAGGAATGGGCGATTGCTTGTAGCCTTATGAGTTGCTCACGGTAGTGGTTTAACCTTCAATCAAAAAAAGAAAGAAAGAAGAAATGCACATTTTTTTAACAGTGTATAACCCCCCCCCCCCCACACACACACACACAGACACACACTTTTTATCAACCACAGAAGCAGAAGAAAGCTCTCCATACTAGCTTGATACAGATGAGAACATCTGACCTCCAGAACAATGACAAAGAAGGAAATGTTTTCTAATTCCAAAATTTGTATCAGGTTAGATTATGTAAATAGTTTTTGATATATAATTGAATAGAGTATTTTTTGGGTGTCATTTCCATAACCTTTATAGTTCTGTCTTGAATAGCATTATATTGAAACTTGGATGCCTTTTTGAAGTGTGTGGGTGTGTGTATATCATCATCATTGTCAACCATTATCAATCCACTGCTGGAGAAAGATCATCCCAAGTTTCTTCCACAATGGTCTGTCTCGTACCAGTATCCTTCATGTTACTCCTACATACTTTCGAATTTCATCCAGCCATCTCCCATGTGTTCTTCTTCTGGGTCTTTTCCTGACGCTTGGAATCTAGTCTAAAAATTTGGCTGTCCATCGATGGTCTGACCTTCTGGCAATATGTCCAGCCCATTGCCATTTCAGGGATTTTACTCTGATCATAATGTCTTCCACTCTTGTCATTTTTCTGATCCAAGAGTTCCTCTTCTTATCTCTCCTGGTTACACCAAGCATGCATCTCTCCATGCTGCTTTGAGTTGTCTGCAGTCTTTGTATGTCTCTTTTAGTTAAGGTCCACATCTCTGCACCATATGTAAACACAGAAAGGATGCATTGAACAAACACTTTTCTTTTAAGACGTAATGGCATATTGCTCTTGAAAATTATACTGTTTCTTCCAAAAGCTCTCCAGGCAAGTTTTATACGCCGATTAATTTCTTCATCAATGTGACCCTCACTTGATATCTGCTGTCTAAGATAAATGTAGGTATTGGTTATCTCCAGTTTTTCCCCATCAATCGATAAATCTTCATTTCTTATAAAAGCATTGAACATCACTTTTGTCTTCTGAAAGTTCCTTTTTAATCCCACTTCTTTAATCTTGTCAGCAAGTTCCTGAATCATACTCTGCAGCTCTGATGGGGTAGTTCCAAAAATGGCAACGTCATCAGCAAAACGAAGGTAAGTTAAGTAATCTCCATTAATCTTTATTCCTTTGTTTTTTTCTAATTCAGTGATTGAAAGTCATTTTCCAATGTGGCATTAAAGAGTTTGGGAGATATAGTGTCACCTTGTCTCACTCCCTTTCCAATTTTTATGGGTGCTGTATTCTTCAATAGCCGAATCTTTGCACTTGCATTTTCATAGATGTTATTAATAATATTAATCTATGCATCTTCAATACCGCAGGATTTCATAGCCATTCTAACTGCTGATGATTTCACCGAATCAAAGGCCTTTTCATAATCGATAAAAGCCATGCATAATGAAAATTCATATTCCCTCCCTCTTTCAATTCGTTCTCTCAGTACATGGATATGATCTATAGTGCTGTAGCCACTCCTGAATCCAGCTTGTCCTCTCGGTTGAGCGATATCCAGTGTTACCTTTAAGCGGTGTGAAATAACTTTAGTGAAGATTTTATAAACCACTGATAGGAAGCTGATAGGTCTGTAGTTCCTGAGATCCTCAATGTCACCTTGTTTATGTAGCAGGATCATTGTAGCATTGTTCCAATCCTCAGGAATCTTCTCTTCATTAAGGCATCAAGTGAAAACTTGGGCGAGTACTGTTTCAGTTTCTCCACCTGCTTCTTGTATGATGTCTACGGTAATTCCATCTTCTCCTGGAGCTTTTCCCCATTTCATGTTCTTGATTGCATGTGCAACTTCTGCTGGGAGGACTGGAAGAGCTCTTGTATCTTTCATAATGTCTGTAGTATATGTATCATCCCTTTCGTATAGTTTTGAGTAGAAATATTTCACTCTTGTCAAACTTTCACCTCTATTTCTTGTTACAGAACCATCTGTTTTCTTCCCTTACTCAGATGTCCCTTTGCTATCTTTAGGCTTCGGTTGTTTTCAATTGCTTTCCTTACTAGTTCACAGTTGAATTTCCTTACATCTTCAGTGATACTTTTTCGTACGTCTTGCATAGCTCTATATATTCCACTTTGGAAGTCACATCTCTCTTCTTTTTTGCATCACAATTTTGGTTTTTCCCGATAATTTGTTCATATACAACTTGTTCTGAGTACCAGCTATTTTTATTGCTGTTCCCATAAGAGCCTTGGTTAGTTTCCCGTTAACTTCAGAGATGTCCACTTTTTCTGACGTTTAACCTTCTAGAGCAGAGAATCTGTTGCTCAGTTCCAATTTGAAGGTATTATGATGTTTTTTAAGGTTGGTCATGTCAATACACTTTGTTTGTTTTATGAGTTTGCTATGCTCGAATTTTTCATTGAGGTTCATCTTACATCTTACCATTCTATGGTCACTACCTGGGTTGAACTTGTTTAGCACACTGCAGTCTTCTATGACAAATTTCTTGTTACACATAATAAAATCAATTTCACTTGTCAATCCATTGGGATGCCTCCATGTCCATTTCCTTTGCAGCTTCTTCTTGAAAAAGGAGTTCATGATGAAAAACCCTTCTGCCTCTGCAAATTCCCCCGCACGGGGATAACTGGTTTTCCAGTTATTTGGGGAGCGGCGCCCCCACGGCCCGAGCTGACGTTGTGACGGATCATTTTGTCATTTCGTCTTGAACGATTACATCACCGAAGGGACAGCTGTTCATCCAGCTGATGGGGGATGGCGTCCCCACGGCCCGAGCCAACATGTACTATATGTGATGACTTTCACATTTTTTATGTTTTTTCACTTTACATGAACCCGCCTCAGTTGTAGGTTGCTGAGGTTGTGATTATGCGCCAGCTCAGGATTTTAGTTTCTCGTTTTCTTTCTTGTCTTCTCCATTTCATGTTTCTTTCATTGTTTTTCCGAGCTGGTTAGCTAGACCTGCCTGCACGTTTGCCGTGTGCGGTGACCCGTAAGGTGGAAAAGGGGATGCTGGAGGCTGAGGTTTCTGGAGGCCTGGGTGTTGTTGTCGCCAGTTGCCAACACTCCTCTTTGCCCCCTGCTTCACCCTAAACGGGCGGCTGGGAACTAACCCACTCCTAGTCAATGAGGTCTGTGGCCGAGTGGAGCCCAGACCTCTAACGGCTTGTCGTCTCGTACGACAGGGTGAGTCTGGGGATAGGGTGGGCATGCCAAAGGGGTGTTCCCCAGGCATGGGAAAGTCTGGGTGCTCGCCAAGCGTATGTCTGCCCTATCAACTTGCTATACCCGCTTGCTATCCCTAGAGCCGTGTCCTGCGTCCACTTGGGCTTGCGGACCTCCGGTTCTCCCTTGTTGGGCTCGATTGTGGGTGGGGAAGTTGGCGGATGAATCCTTTAAAATTTTCATGGCTCTCAATGAAATTTCCCATGAACCCAAAACTAAAAGAGGTATGGAGGAAGGTTCAGGTCCTTCCGCCAAAAAATTTGTCGCAGATGTTTCCAATGCTAGATTCTTTTTTGTGCACTCATTGGACCCTTCAAAGCCTTTGAGTGCCAAAAGTCCATTTTGGATCCACAAAGCACTGCAATCAATTGCAAGCTCTCCTAAGAGCGTCAAGAAGCTCCAGTCTGGAGATCTTCTTGTTGAGATGTCTACTGTGGCCTACAGTTCCACACTTATCAACACCAGCATGCTGCTCGAGACGCCTGTCAAAATAACACCACACAGTTACCTAAATTCATCTCGAGGTGTTGTCTCCTCTCGGGATCTTATTGATTGCTCTGAGGATGAGCTTCTCGAAGAACTGAGGAGCCAACATGTTACGGGTGTGCGACACATATCTTTTAGGAGGAATGGGCAGTTTGTCCCATCCTGGAACATTATCTTGACTTTCAACTGCCCTTCCCTGCCTACATCCATCAAGGCAGGGTATCTCCCACCTCGAGGTACGCCCGTACATTTCCAACCCGTTGAGATGTTTTAGGTGCCAGTCGTACGGCCACTCTCAGCAGTCATGTAGGAGTTCACCTAGGTGTGGACGCTGTGGCGCCACAGAGCATCTCCTCTCAGAATGTGTGGCCGAGGCCGAGTTTTGTGTGAACTGCAAGGGTTCACACCCAGCATTAGCCAAAGATTGTCCCAAGTGGAAGGAGGAGAAGGAAATCCAAAGGCTCAAAACGGTGGAAAATATTTCCTATCCTGAGGCCAGAAGAAGAGTGATTCCCGTTACATCTGATCGGCGATCATACGCTTCAGTGGTGGTTGCCAAATCTACAGTTGGCATTCAGACCGAGGTTCAGATCTCCCCTAAATGTCCATTCAATCTGGAGGAAATCATCGCAGCCGGACTGGAGGCACTCCAGTCGCGAGCTAGAGGTCTGAAAGCAGCACCCGCCACTTCACCGAAGCAGACTCACTCCAACACCAGCAAGGGAACTCAGGCCACTTCTTCTGGCAAAAACGCCAACACTAACACCAACACCAAGGTCAAGGATAAGAAGAGCATTTCTTCTTCAAAGTCTCAGCCAAACAATCAACGGCGAGCAAATCCCGCTAAGACACTTGGGACAAAGCATTCACCAATCTTGGCCCCTGGTCACACACCCCCAAATCTGGGGGAACGCTCACCAGAGGAAATGGAGGCTGACCAAGTTTAACCATTTCCTTTTTCATTTCATTTTTACCCATGGGTTCAATAATTCAGTGGAACTGCCGAGGTTTTCGCACCAGTTTTGATGACGTGAAACATCTGCTTTATTTGTACTCTCCGGTGTGCCTTTGTCTTCAGGAGACAAAGCTTAAACCATCGGACCTGCTCTCAGTTCGAGGCTACAGTGCATTTCGGACAGACCACTCGTCTGGAAATATAGCCTGTGGGGGTGTCGCTATTCTCGTCCCTCACAGGGTTCCGGTATCTTCCGTCGCGGTTTCCACAACTGTGCAGGCCGTGGCGGTTCGTATTTCTATGCCTGTGCCTCTTACTGTTTTGCAGTGTTTATCTACCACCGGATGAGGATGTTAGCGTCTCTGTTCTGGAGAGCTTGATTGATCAGCTGCCCTCACCCTTCCTTCTTTTGGGTGACTTTAATGCTCATCATCCTTTGTGGGGTAGTGTCAGCGCCAGCGCTAGAGGTCGTCGCATAGAGTCTCTTCTGTGCTCGGCCTCTGTGTGCCTTTTAAACACCGGTGCTGACACTTACTTCCATGGCCCGACAAGATCTTTCAGTGCGATCGATTTGACCTTTGGTTCACCATCGATCATTGCTGACTGGTCGTGGACGGTGTGTAAGGATCTCCACGGGAGCGACCACTTCCCAATCGTCCTCTGGCACCATGCAAACGTGCCATATTCTGCCTCCCGCCCACCTCGATGGAGGATGGATTGTGCCAGATGGGAGGTCTTCACATCGTCCGCGGTGATATCTTCTGAAATGGTGACCCAAGAGTCAATCGACGCAGCTGTACTTAAAGTCACAACTTGTATTCTTCAGGCAGCTGATCTTTCAATTCGTAAAACATCTACGAAGCTCCCCAGAATTCCGAAACCTTGGTGGAACCCTAAATGCGCAGCGGCTAGGAGAGCTCAACACAAGGCCTGGTCTACTTTTCGGCGTTATCAAACCGAGGCTAATCTCGTTGCTTTTAAACGTGCTAAATCCTATGCTCGGTTGGTGCGTCGACGTAGCAAGAGGAAGTCTTGGATCCAGTATGTATCATCTCTTACCTCACGTGCCAATTCGAAAACTGTGTGGGAAAGGATTCGTAAGATCCGGGGTACCTACAGTTCACACCAGATTGCCATTCTCGAGAGTAACGGCTGCACATATGCTGACGTCGGGGAGATTGCAGATTGTTTGGGGGAGGCGTTTGCCTCCGTTTCGAGTGATCTGGCGTATCCGGCCTCCTTTCATAGGATTCAATCCTCCGCGGAACGCCAGAGAATTTCTTTTGCGCCGTATACCGACACTGGTTATAACTCCCCCTTCAGCATGTGTGAACTTCGGGTGGCTCTGCATCGGTCCGGGGCTACTTCTGTCGGTCCCGATGACATCCACTACGACATGCTCCATCATCTCTCCCAGTCGTCTCTCGAGAACCTTTTAATCTTATACAACCGCATCTGGTTAGAACACAGTTTCCCTGAGTCTTGGCGAAAGGCTTTTGTTCTACCTTTTCCGAAGCCTGGCAAGGATCCTAAGTCTCCCTCTAGTTATCGCCCAATTGCTCTCACTAGCTGTCTGTGTAAAGTTCTCGAACGCATGGTTAACTCACGATTAATTCATTTTTTAGAACATCATCAATTACTTTCACCATCACAAAGCGGTTTTCGGCGTCATCATTCACCTCACGATCATCTCCTGCACCTTGAGACATCTGTGCGCGAGGCGTTCGTGCGTAGGCAGCACCTGGTTTCTGTATTCTTTGACATCGAGAAAGCCTATGATCGTGCGTGGCGGCACGGAATTATCCGTGACCTCCACGCATGTGGATTGCGAGGGAATCTTCCGACCTTTATTGTAAATTTTCTTCGCAATCGGGTGTTCCAGGTGCGCCTGGGTACGACGCTATCTGCAACATTCCATCAAGAACAAGGTGTTCCTCAAGGTTGCATTTTATCTGTCACATTGTTCATCCTTCGCATTAATTGTCTCCTCACAAATCTTCCTCCTGCGGTTTCGGCTACTGTGTATGTCGATGACTTGCACATCTTCTGCTCGTCATCGAGCATGCGTTTCATTGAAAGGCAGTTGCAGTCTAGTATTAATCAGATTTTTAAAGCGGCAAATAGCAATGGTTTCGTTCTTTCTCCCGACAAGACAGCGTGTGTTCATTTCTGCCGGAGGCGTGGCCTCCATCCTGACCCCGAGCTGTATTTGGACCGTGCAGCCATTCCAGTTTTGCCGGAGACCAAGTTCCTTGGACTGACCGTCGACCGTGCGCTTACGTTCCGTGTGCACGTTCGGCGGCTCAAGATTTCCTGTCTGCGTGCTCTTTCTATTCTAAAAATCCTTTCGAGAGTTTCGTGGGGCGCAGACAGGATCTCTTTGTTTCGCATTTACCACTCTTTAATTCGGTCGAAACTGGATTACGGCTGTATCGTGTATGGCTCGGCTCGTCCTTCCGTTCTCCGGCCTTTGGACGCTGTTCATCATCAGGCGCTGCGTCTTTGTACGGGAGCATTTCGAACATCTCCGATTCCCAGCCTTTATGCTGATGCGAACGAACCATCGCTTGAATTACGCCGTCTGCAGCTGTCTGTCCACTTTTACTTAAAACTTCGGTCTCTTCCAGACCATCCTTTGTACGGTGCAGTTTTCCATCCTTAGCATGCTCGTTTATTTGCGAACCGGCCCTCGTGCGTTCCAACCTTCGGTCTTCGTATGGCGGCCGTAGCTCGTGATGCAGGGCTCGACTTGTCGCTTGTTGCAGCAACCAGGGGCTTTGGGGATCCTCCATGGCACCCACTTGGTGTCATGGTTGATACCACCTTTACGTCTTTCGACAAATCCTCAACCCCTGCGTCAGTGTACCAGCAGCTCTTTGCTGAGCACCGTGCCCTCAAAACTGAATACACTCCCATTTTCACTGATGGCTCCAAGATGCATGGAGTCGTTGGATCCGCAGCTGTCTGTGTTGATGACGTGTCAGTAGCGCGGATCCCAGCTGAGGCCACGGTGTTTTCGGCGGAGATGCATGCTGTGTATCTTGCACTTCTTCATGTTCATTCGAGTTCTCATCATAGTGCTATGGTCTATACGGATTCCTTAAGTGTCCTGCAGTCTTTGTCATCGCTGGACTATTGTAATCATCCTTTTCTTTTGAACATACGAGGGCTTCTTCATTCCTTGCTCGAGGCCGGTGTCCGGATTCAATTCGTCTGGATTCCTGGGCATGTTTGAATCTCGGGTAACGAGTGTGCTGATGCGGCCGCTAGATCTGCTTACTCTTTGGTCGTCACACCCTTGCCACTCTTTCATCGCGATTTTCGATTTCTTGTTCGTGATCATATCAAACGAACGTGGCAGGGTCTGTGGGACCAACAGGTGGAAAATAAACTGCATCGTATAAAACCTATTCTCGAAATCTGGAACTCCTCATCTCGTCGGAACCGCAGGGAGGAAGTGGTGCTTGCGCGTCTCCGCAATGGGCATTGTCGTTTAACTCACCGCTTTTTGCTGTGTGGCGACACTGTGCCGATGTGTGAGACGTGCAACTGCCGACTCACCGTCACTCATCTTTTGTGTACCTGTGTTCGTTTTCGTGATGTACGTTTTCATTTCTTTCATTCTCATTTGTTGAACGAGGACGCCGCTACACTGCAGCGGCTCCTCAATGACCACTGCAATACAGTTGTTGTTTTTTCATTTTTTAAACAAATTGACTATTTTAAACGTATCTAGATTTTAGCCCTATCATCATACTCATTTTTCAGTTTTACTGAATCAGCTAGATTTTAATCTTTGTATCATGTTTTTAGTACTGTTTGTTTCATTATCTTTTTTAGCCCTTTCATCGTTCTCATTCTTCAGTTTTATTTGATCAGCCATATTTTAAGCTTCATCGCACGTTTTTAATACTGTTTGTTTGTCTGTCTGTCTTGTAGTTTTTACCGTATTCATTTCCATCTTTCACTTTTACAGCTTCATCCTGTTTTTCGCCTTGTGTACGTGTTTTATTGATTTTGTTCTCTTTTGATGTCTTTTGTTTGGCGCTCTTTGGCCAACCATGGCCCTTGCGCCAATAAAATCAATGAACCAACCAACCAACCTCTGCAAATTCTACGAGAGTATTTCTTTGCTAGTTTCTGTTGCAGTGACCGAATTTGCCTACTGAAGTTTCATTCCGCTGCCGTTGCCCTATTCTCGCATTGAAATCTCTCATAATGATCTTCAAGTGCTGCTTGCCTTCATTATTTAGATGACAAATTTCCTCATAAAATTCTTCAGGATGACTTGTAGTGGGTGCATAAGCTTGAATAATCTGAGCCTGGTATCTTCTCGACAGTTGGATAACAAGCTGTGCAGCTCTCTCAGAGGAACTTTCAACTTCTACAACTTTATCCTTCTGTTTCTTGTTTATTACAAATCCAACACCACTAGTTCTGCCATTATCTGTCCCACAATAATAGAAGAGATGTCCACTTTTCAATTCAACGAGATCTTCTCTTTTTCTCCTTACTTCACTTAGCCCGACGATGTCCCACTTGATTCTTTGTAATTCTTCCAATTCAAGGAGCCTTGAATCAGAAGATAGGGAGCGTCATTATATGTAGCCTAGCTCAGCATCAGATGGCAGTATAATCCGGTCCTCTGGTGATTCTTAGCACCCTCTGCCTACATGTCGCACTGACCACTGCCTTGGCCAGGTACATTCCAGCTGCCGGAGACTGAGGGCCAAGTTTGAAATTGTGTAAAAATCTTTGGGGGTTTTGGTCATAACTCACCACGCTGACCAAGCGGGTTAGTGAGTGTGGGATAGCATTTCCTCTAATCTCGATGGCATAGTTAGACCGCTATTGGCGGTCGTCAGAGCCCCTTTGGTGGGAACAGGATGCACCACGAGAAGGCAGGGTTGACATTTGTCAAGGGGAGGCTGTAGTATGTTGCACATCACCTGACCTTACATATATATATATATATATATATATATATATATATATATAGAATGAAAATATTACAGAACAAAAATACAAAAATTTCAAAACAAGTGAAAACTGGAACAGGTTGCCCTCATCAGGAGAGCATCAACCCGTATGAGTGGCCTTTCTAGTACCAACAAAAATGACAAGGCAAGCCAAAATTGTCAGTTGGTCATGCTCCCTAGGCCACAAAACCAAATTCTAATAAGCACAAAAATTCAAGAATCAAATTTATAAAACTAAAAAAAGGAATTGAAAGCTTACCAGCAGAACAAAACCCGCTATGACAAAAAGTCAAACAAAACTGAACAGAGCACACGCAAGAACCCAAATATATACACTGATAAAAAAGGTGGTCACAGTTAATCAACTACCTGGTAAGCCAAAAAATGTGTGAATTGACAAGATGCAAAACTGTGTGTGTAGATAAGATCTTCAGCTAATAGGGACCCACCAAATAGCACTTTATGTTACCTATATATTTAAAATTGTTAGGTCCTAGGTTAATAAAGCATGTCAATGTGTAATTTGAAACTCTTGGACACCGAATTATAGTTCAAAATTAAATGGTTAAAATGATGTCTTAAGAAATTTTTAGGAAAAATGTTAGATTACAATTTAGAAAGAAGAGCTTTCAGATTTTTTACAAGTAAGAGCTGTGTAGAGCAAATTTTAGCTATTCTATGAAACTGAGAGATGAGTAGATTGTGATGTATAACTTTTGAAATATTGGATGACCAGTGAGTGTAGTGAATGATATCAAACTCAAAAGAGTTTCTTTTATCAAATAAATTCACCACACCTCTTCCCTCGTCCACCTGAACCTCTAAATCGAGGTAACAAACATAAGTAGACATCTGTTGGTTTTTCTAGGGTAAGGTTGTCAGGATACAAGTCAGTAGCGTGATGCAAAAAGTCCGGAATGTTAATGACAATGATGTCATCAACATATCTTAGAGCAATCCCAGATAAAGGATGATTGACAACATATCTATCCTCAAAAAAATGTAGATAGAGATTAGCCAAACTGCTAGAAAAGCGACTGCCCCATCGGAATACCACGAGTTTGAAGACAAAGCCCATCGCCCACGGTAACAAAATTGTTATTAATACAGAAATGCAGTAGGAAATGTCAATACTGTTCTGTAGTCCCAGGCTCGAACTTCGTATGTATGTTTAGGGCTACCTGCCAGAGACCCTTCATTGAAATTGAGGTGAAGAGGTTTTTAAAATCGTAAGTATTCACAGATGTGACAGTCACAATGCCAAGTGTCTCCAAGACTCTGTTATTGCTCCCAATAATCCAAGTCGAACCCAACCTGCAAAGAGCCACGGACAAGTATCTCTGAAGCAACCCACCTGCTTTACTATTATAATAGTTGCGTCCACTAGTAATGAAATGGAAGGAAACAGGTTCCTTATGAAACTTTGGGATGGCATAAATAAAGGGAAAGTTTATGTTGGACACATTAAGCCTTATCCTTTTATGCAGAGCAATTATTTTTTTAACAATGTCTTTATGGTTTTGAGAAACCGGAGTGTAAGTATCCGTGGTATTCATCTCCCATATTAGGTGATCCTGATAGAACTGTTTACAAAAGAAGGCAAAGTATCTTTCCGTATGGGCTTAACGAACTATTCAATGGTAAGCACTGAATCAAGATACTTGTTTCTATCTCAAATTTAAATTTAAACCTTTTGCCGTTTCTCAAAGAAAAACGAGGGGTAGTAGAGGTAGCGGAAGGAACTCATCGGTTCGGTTGAGCTTCAGTGATTTGGTTCATGAGCTTGACTGCTTTGAGGGCTATTTTGTTAAGCGTTGTCGTTCTAAAATCTTTGAGCTCAGTAACAAAAAAATCAGGATTTTTGACCAATTGCTTCGAAATTATGCCTTCGGCTCTGAACACATTGGAATTTTGATCGGTGACCTTCTTGCGTACCGACTTTCTATTTCTCGTAGTAAATTCACAGGAGCTCCCCTTGTCAGGAAGTACTGCGTTATTGATTACTGTCATAAGGCCATTGATTTTATTGGCTTAAAGTCAATTTTGCATAAACGTTTGGATCTTTTCCCACTCGGAAATGAGGTGAAATTGGTGACCTGTTTCCGCTATGAAAAACCGCTTGGTCGCCGTATTTTAAACTACAGGCAAACCGTTGCTGATTTAAAATCTGTAAGCGGCAATGAGGAATGATAGCTGTTACTATCATCTTGACAGATTCAGTAAATTTGTCAACCCTTACCGCGGTCATATCGTCACTGGTGACCTGGACATAGTGCCTTCTCGAGAACTACACACACTTATGTCTCTGGGCACTAAATACAGGTTGACACTTCGATTCAAAACTAAGAAATGTGTCTCTACTCTAAGCAGTAACTTTCTACAATGCGCACTAAAGCTTTCTTATGAGTTTGGTTTGCCCCTCGAAGCCTTTAACGAATGGCTGGATTCTGTATTATGTGACATTCGTCATGAGCTCGACAAGTTCAAGAACTCTGGTGTTTGTACCCGGCAGCCACATAATTTTGCTTTGATTAATTCACAAATTCATGAACTTCAAAACTTATTCACTATTTCTCCAGTGGATAAGGCTGGTAATAACTTTGCCTTTTTTTGTGAACAGTTCTATCAGGATCTCCTAATACAGGAGATGAATACCACGGATACTTACACTCCGGTTTCTCAAAACCATAAAGACATTGTTAAAAAAATAATTGCTCTGCATAAAAGGATAAGGCTTAATGTGTCCAACATAAACTTTCCCTTTATTTATGCCATCCCAAAGTTTCATAAGGAACCTGTTTCCTTCCATTTCATTACTAGTGGACGCAACTATTATAATAGTAAAGCGGGTGGGTTGCTTCAGAGATACTTGTCCATGGCTCTTTGCAGGTTGGGTTCGACTTGGATTATTGAGAGCAATAACCGAGTCTTGGAGACACTTGGCTTGGTGACTGGCACATCTGTGGGTACTTACGATTTTAAAAACCTCTTCACCTCAATTTCATTGAAGGGTCTGTGGCAGGTAGCCCTAAACATACATACGAAGTTCGAGTATTGGACTGCAGAACAGTATTGACATTTCCTACTGCATTTCTGTATTAATAACAATTTTGTTACCGTGGGCGATGGGCTTTGTCTTCAAACTCGTGGTATTCCGATGGGCAGTCGCTTTTCTAGCAGTTTGGCTAATCTCTATCTACATTTTTGAGGATAGATATGTTGTCAATCATCCTTTACCTGGGATTGCTCTAAGATATGTTGATGACATCATTGTCATTAACATTCCGGACTTTTGCATCACGCCACTGACTTGTATCCTGACAATCTTACCCTAGAAAAAAACAACAGATGTCTACTTATGTTTGTTACCTCGATTTAGAGGTTCAGGTGGACGAGAGAAGAGGTGTGGTGAATTTATTTGATAAAAGAAACTCTTTTGAGTTTGATATCATTCACTACACTCACTGGTCATCCAATATTTCAAAAGTTATACATTGCAATCTACTCATCTCTCAGTTTCATAGAATAGCTAAAATTTGCTCTACACAGCTCTTACTTGTAAAAAATCTGAAAGCTCTTCTTTCTAAATTGTAATCTAACATTTTTCCTAAAAAATTTTAAGACATTATTTCAACCATTTAATTTTGAACTATAATTCGGTGTCCAAGTGTTTTAAATTACACATTGACATGCTTTATTAACCTAGGACCTAACAATTTTAAATATATAGGTAACATAAAGTGCTATTTGGTGGGTCCCTAATAGCTGAAGATCTTATCTACACACACAGTTTTGCATCTTGTCAATTCACACATTTTTTGGCTTACCAGGTAGTTGATTAACCCTGACCACCTTTTTTATCAGTGTATATATTTGGGTTCTTGTGGGTGCTCTGTTCAGTCTTGTTTGATTTTTGTCATGGCAGGTTTTGTTCTGCTGGTAAGCTTTTAATTCCTTTTTTTTAGTTTTATAAATTTGACTCTTGAATTTTTGTGCTTATTAGAATTTGGTTTTGTGGCCTAGGGAGCATGACCAACCGACAATTTTGGCTTGCCTTGTCGTTTTTTGTTGGTACTAGAAAGGCTACTCCCTCAGGTTTGATGCTCTCTTGATGACGGCAACTTGTTCCAGTTTTCACTTGTTTTGAAATTTTTGTATTTTTGTTCTGTAATATTTTCATTCTGTATAAGCTACTACATGAGGTTTAGTTGCCTTCGGCACTTCGTATGGTATTAGCTTTTTTTGTCTAATTTTTTTGTGTTAAAATAGTTGATTTATAAAGGAAATTTTTGTTTTATTTATGTCATCATCATCATCATTGTCAACCATTATAAATCCACTGCTGGACGAAGGTCTCCCCAAGTTTCCTCCACAATGGTCTGTCTTCTGCCAGTCTCCTCCATGTCACCCCTGCATACTTTCGAATTTCATCCACCCATCTCCCATGTGGTCTTCTTCTGGGTCTTTTCCTGTCCCTTGGAATCCAATCTAAAATTTCGGCTGTCCATCGATGATCTGTCCTTCTGGCAGTATCTCCAGCCCATTGCCATTTCAGGGATTTAACTCTGATCATGAGGTCTTCCACTCTTGTCATTTTTCGGATCCACGAGTTCCTCTTCTTATCTCTCCTGGTTACACCAAGTATGCACCTCTCCATGCTACTTTGAGTTGTCTGCAGCCTTTGTATGTCTCTTTTAGTTAAGGTCCACGTCTCTGCACCATACGTAAGCACTGGAAGGATGCATTGATCAAACACTTTTCTTTTAAGACATAATGGCATATTGCTCTTGAAAATTATGCTGTTTCTTCCAAAAGCTCTCCAGGCAAGTTTTGTACGCCGATTAATTTCTTCATCAATGTGACCCTCACTTGATATCTGCTGTCCAAGATAAACGTACTTGTCTGTTATCTCCAGCTTTTCTCCAATCGATAAATCTTCATTTCTTGTAAAAGCATTGAACATCACTTTTGTCTTCTGAAAGTTCATTTTTAATCCCACTTCTTTACTCTTGTCAGCAAGTTCCTGGATCATAGTCTGCAGCTCTGATGGGGTAGTTGCAAAAATGACTATGTCATCAGCAAAACGAAGGTGGGTTAGATAATCTCCATTAATCTTTATCCCCTTGTTTTCCCAGCTCAGCGACTGAAAAACACCCTCCAATGTGGCATTAAAGAGCTTCGGAGATATGGTGTCACCTTGTCTCACTCCCTTTCCAATTTTTACGTGTGTTGTATTTTCAAACAGCCGAATCTTTGCACTTGCATTTTCATAGATGTTATTAATAATATTAAGGTATGCATCTTCAATACCGCAGGTTTTCAGAGCCATTGTAACTGCTGATGGTTTCACCGAACCAAAGGCTTTTTCATAATCGATAAAAGCCATGCACAATGGGAGTTCATATTCCCTCGCTCTTTCAATTAGTTCTCTCAGTACGTGGATATGATCTATTGTGCTGTAGCCACTCCTGAATCCAACTTGTTCTCTTGGTTGAGCCATGTCCAGTGTTACCTTCAAGCGGTGTGAAAGAACTTTAGTGAAGATTTTATAAACTACTGATAGGAGGCTGATAGGTCTGTAGTTTCCGAGATCCTCAATGTCACCTTTCTTATGTAGCAGGATCATTGTAGCGGTGTTCCAATCCTCAGGAATCTTTCCTTCATTAAGGCATCGAGTGAAAATTTGGGCGAGTACTGTTTCGATTTCTCTACATGCTTCTTGTATGATGTCTACAGTAATTCCATCTTCTCCTGGAGCTTTTCCCCGCTTCATGTTCTTGATTGCATGTGCAACTTCTGCTGGAAGGACTGGAGGAACTCTGGTACTGGTATCTTTCATGATGTCTGGAGTGCATGTATCATCCCTTTCATATAATTTGGAGTAGAAATCTTTCACTCTTGTCAAAATTTCGCCTCTATTTCTTGTTACAGAACCATCTTCTTTTCTCAGTGCCATAATCTGTTTTCTTCCCTTACTGAGATGTCCCTTTGTTATCTTTAGGCTTTGGTTGTTTTCAATTGCTTTCCTCACTAGTTCACAGTTGAATTTTCTTACGTCTTCAGTGATACTTTTTCTTACTGTCTTGCATAGCTCTATATATTCCACTTTGGAAGTCACATCTTCTTTAGTTGTCCTCATCTCTCTTCTTTTTTGCATCAACATCTTCGTTTTTCCTGATAATTTGTTTACATGCAACTTGTTCTTAGACCCAGCTAATTTTGTTGCTGTTTCCATAAGAGCTTTGGTTACTTTTCTGTTAACTTCAGAGATGTCCACTTCTTCCGATGTTAGGCCTTCTAAAGCAGAGAACCTGTTCTTCAGTTCCAACTTGAAGGTATTATGGTGTTTTTTAAGGTTGGTTATGTCAATAGATTTTGTTTGTCTTATGAGCTTGCCACGTTCAAGTTTAGTGTTGAGGTGCATCTTACATCTCACCAATCTATGGTCACTACCAGTGTTGAACTTGTTTAGCACACTGCAGTCTTCTATGACGAATTTTTTGTTACACATAATAAATCAATTTCACTTGTCGTCCCATTTGGATGTCTCCAAGTCCATTTCCTGTGTGGCTTTTTCTTGAAGAAGGAGTTCAAGATGAAAAACCCTTCTGCCTTTGCAAACTCAACGAGAGTATTTCCACGCTGGTTTCTGTTTCCGTGACCGAATTTACCTACTGAAGTTTCATACTGTTGCTGTTGCCCTATTTTTGCATTGAAATCTCCCATAATTATTTTCAAGTGCTGCTTACCTTTATTATTTAGGTGACAAATTTCCTCATAAAATTCTTCAATTTCTTCTTCAGAATGACTTGTGGTGGGTGCATAAGTTTGAATAATCTGAGCCTGGTATTTTTTCGAGAGTTGGATAACAAGTCGTGCAGCTCTGTCAGAGGAACTTTCAACTTCTACAACTTTTTCCTTCAGTTTCTTGTTTATTATAAATCCAACACCACTAGTTCTGCCAGTTTCTGTCCCACGATAGTAGAAGAGATGTCCACTTTTCAGTTCGATGAGATCTTCTCCCTTTCTCCTTACCTCACTTAGCCCCACGATGTCTCACTTGATCCTTTGTAGTTCGTCTTCCAATTCAAGAAGCCTTGAATCAGAAGATAGGGAGCGTCCATTATACGTAGCCAAGGTCAGCATCAGATGGCAGCCTAGTCCGGTCCTCCGGGGATTCTTAGCACCCTCTGCCTTCATGTCGCACTGGCCGCTGCTTTGGCCAGGTACATTCCAGCTGCCAGAGACTGAGGGCCAAGATTTAAGTTGTGGAATCATTTTGGAGGGGTTTGGCCATAACTCACCACGCTGGCCAAGCGGGTTGGTGAGTGTGGGATAGAATTTCCTCTAATCCCGATGGTATAGTTATACCGCTATTGGCGGTCGTCAGAGCCCTTTTAGTGGGAACAGGATGCACCACGAGAGGGCGGGGTTGACATTTGTCAAGGAGAGGCTGTGATGTTACGCATCACCTGACCTTACATCCCTTTATTTATGTGTATTATTTATTATATATATATGTATATATATATTTCACCAAAATGTGAACATGTGCTAATTTTATCTCTGTGGTTTGAAATAAATGAAAAAAATTAGGAATTTTTTTTTTTAGAACTATTTTAGTCGTTAACTTAAGTTGTTAAGGCTACTATCTAGGCTACTATTTTTACCATTAGTGGCTGCTAAAGCAACTATTTTCTTGGGTGTGATAGGCTGGCAGCCCTGTAATTGGCATCATGCAAAGCAATATAGCAATAAAAAATTACTGAAATTGTAAGTTCTTTTATTTTTATTGTGCTTACTCACAAACAAAAAACATAGCCGTGTTACACGCGATTAAAAACTTTACTACGAAGTATAAAATAACTTACTATTAAGTATAAAATACACTTAACTCCATTAGATCTTTCGGCTCTACAATATACCCTTCATCAGATGGAACCTATCATTAAAATCAAGACTAGTATTTTTCAACCAGTGTCCATAATAGTATATACATATACCCACCTATATGTCTAGTGCATTCGCTGTATTATGTACGCATGCGTCAAGCCTTGTCCAATGTTCTCTCACGCACTTTTTTTTTTTTTTTCAATGTCCAGAAGGTGTCTGCAGGGTGCTGCTATTACGTACAGGAAATCATCATTACAAGATTTTTGGCCTAATTTATAAATAAACATGCTCTCAGTCAGTAATAATTGCGATTTTGCCCTAGGTGTATGTAAAATTTTCATTTCGTCCCATTGTGGCACGTACATATCGTTCACACACAGTCTTGATAGAGCCGTAGAGTTTAAGGCCGTGCAGATACTGTACTTATGTTCGGCTATTATGAACCATACCGCTCTAGCCGTTGAACCCACATACACCACTTCCGTCTCGGTCTCATCCCTTAATGGTGTACAATAGACACCAAAATGATTTAATACATCCACCTGGTCCCTATCATTTTTCACCAAGGACAGAACATTCACAGACCTTTGACCAAAGCTTATATTATATTTGTTACAAACACTCTTCAGTGCATTAACAATTACTGGAATATACGGCAACGATCCAATGTACCTAACTGCTTTTCGATCACGCAGTAGTGCTGTGCTGTTATATAATTGGATTCTTTGCTGCAACTTACCCATGGTGTACCGTGGATATCTGTACTGTGAGGTCAAATTTTTAATGAAGGCGAATTTCTTCATCAGGCTTTCTGGATTCAAGGAGCATGAAATCGCTCTCCTAATGAGATAATGTAATGCCGAGAGCTTCTGACGTCGTGGATGACTGAAGTCATATGCTATTAAAATATTAGATGTCTCTGGCTTTCTATATACAGAGTATGAGACTGAATTAGTTGTAGGATCCCTCTTGATTAAGAGGTCCAGGTAGGGTAATGTATGGTCTCTCTCATGCTCTAATGTAAACGTTATGGTTGTATATTTGGATGACAAATATTTAGTGAAGCCTTCTAGAGTGTTAGATGTAGACGCCCAAAAAACTAGGGCGTCATCCACATAGCAGATGTACAAAATAGGCTGGACGGGAGCAAATGGTATTAAATCCACTTCAAGGGTTTGAAGGAGAATTTCCGCCAACACGCCAGATAATGGGGACCCTATTGGTGCTTCATCTATTTGTTGGTAGGTAATTCCATTGTTGCAGAAATAAGTTTTTTTTTTAACAAATCGTAGGGTACACAAAATTGCTTGGTCTCCCCTGTGAAGATTCCTGAAGATTGAAGTTTAGATTCAATAATATTGTGAACTATTGTTACAGGTATATTCGGAAACAGAGAAATTACGTCGAGGAAGGCCATAAATAAAGTTTCTGCCGATAGGGAATACAGATTTTATATGTGACAAGGCATCAGTGGTACTTGAAACTGAAAAGCAGTATTGGGTGGTTAGCGGTGCAAGAAATTTTGCTAAAGCGCTCTCTAAGGGCCTTGTTGGACTACAATAAGCCGAAACCAACGGTCTATGAGGATAGCTTGGTTTATGCAATTTTATTTTCCCAAAGATCTTGGGAACCTGAGACCCTGGGAGGTGGATTAAGACTAGACAAGAGGACCGATGGGAGGAAGGGAACAGATTTTAATCGACACAGGGCTGCCACAGTAGACTGGATAGGATCATTTTTATAGACCTGATGAGGGATATCAGAAATAGCAGACTCCATCTTTGCTTGATACTCCTGTCTGTTCAACACAACAATCAGCGAGATGGTGTTATTTTCCCTGAGCAACGGCAATTGTCTTTTCTCCTCCTGGAACTGAGATAGTTGGTTGTTGACTGTTCTCTTTTGATTATAATTAATAATGTGTCTAGTCATTTGGTACCGTGTTGGTTCTTGGACATGTTCAGGGAAGTTCCGAATGATAGTCTCCAATTGTGGGACAACTTGAAATGGGTTCACTTTTGTAACTGGGAACAAGTATTTTATTCCTCTTACATTACCCTACCGGGCCCTCCATGCCTGGCCCTCTGTTCAGTGTCATTTAGTTGGTAATTACTGAGATTGATCACTACAGGCTTTTTTTAATCCAGCTTTTGCAGCCTCCTGGAGGTATTCTATGTTATTCGACTTCCTCAGCTACAAGGCCCCTTAATTTTTTAATATGGGTTTCTTGTTTAGTTTTTGTGTCTGCCTCACATATGGCTGAAGTAACCATAATTAACCTGTCTGCAATCAGTGGATGCAAATTATTCAATAAATCTTGATAAGCATTATATGTTCGACACTGAAGATAGTCGATGTAGCCTCGTTTTTTACAGATAGAATTTACAAGTCTCTTACCCTCTGCACATCTTACGGTCTTCTCGTCTTTGGCTGAAATGAGTGTCAGTGAAATGCGAAGAAATTTAGGCTGACCCCCAAATCACGACAATTCAACAAGATAAATAGGTGAGACAACTGAGACAAAAGCTTCCTCTGGACTTTGTCTCACCAAATCCCACGTAATTTCTTTGTTTACAAATATACCTGTAACAATAGTTCACAATATTATTGAATCTAAACTTAAATCTTCAGAAATCCCCTCACAAGGCAATTTTGTGTGCCCACACCCAGGCAATTTTGTGTGCCCTATGATTTGTTCAAAAACGAACGTATTTCCACAACAATGGAATTGCCTACCGCCAAACAGACAGAGCACCAATAGGGTCCCCATTATCTGGTTGGGTTGGCGGAAATTCTCCTTCAAACCCTTGAAGCGGATTTAATACCATTTGCTCCCATCCAGCCGATTTTGTACATCCGCAATGTGGATGATGCCCTGGTTTTTTGGGCATCTACATCTAACACTGTAGAAGAATCTATATTTTGAGGTTACTCACCTTTAATCCCTAACTCTTTCAGGAGGTTTTTGTCTCTACACATTTCCAACACGTATTTTTCTCATTTACATCGTGGTTCGAGGCCGCAAAATAAACACAAAAAATAATAATAAATAAAAAATCTTTTTCAACTCACGCAAATTTCACTCCCCTCCTTTCTTTTCATTATGACCCAAATTCCGATTCAAAATAATCTACCACAAATATATACAATTGAACTCCCTAAAACACATTAATTAAAACTTCAGTCAATAAAAACCTATTTACACATTTCCTAAAACGTCAAAGTTAAAAAGCTGTAACCCAAAATTATTTACAATTGCACATCAGTGCCAAATTAAATACACCCAAATACCTGACACAACCACAATATTCAACAATTAAGGGGACTCTCTCCCCTCAGAAAACAAGCTTAACATCCTAGCACTTTCAGCCTCTGCCCCAGCCATTTTCAAGGAGCGGACGCAACAGATGTACCACCCGTCATCTCCGCGAAACGTAGTGAATGTTCCAGTGCTCACGTGGATCGTCTGATTTCCCGTTCTCCGTCGTTCAGGCACAATGGCGCCATCTATCAGATGATCCAATAGCCTTCTTTTCCTTTCGTACTGATAAATATCTGTTCAATTAATTTTACTTTTGAAACTAATCATCTTATGAAAAAACCATTAGAAAGTACCACGTACTCACCATAAAGATCATGGTAACCTCCAATGACAACACACTTCCAACACGTCATTCATCGTGATGTAACTGGGCTTCCAAGGTTTACAGACCCCTTGCTTACGCTTCTTACTTCCGGGTGTGAAACATCGTATTTTTTTTATTTTTTTCTTAGCCTTATGAGATGTTACTCTCAAGCTTGTCAATTCTATAAAAATCACACATACAACTCATTCATACAATTCAAGTAAAAACTATGTACATAACCTTACATTCATAGGTAATTAAACCTTGGTCAACTGTAATTATCAAACTCCTCCTTCTGTTTCACCTACTCCCACTGCAAGTGTCACACCCGTTCAGCCCCTCACATCCAATCCTCTAGTACTTTCAACAGGCCTCTGTCTTCTTCAGGAGGCAAGTGTGTCTCACCCGCCCACCACAGCTCAAGTGAGCAGAGCCATCGAGGCCTGGGCCCCAGTCGCTATCTCTGAGTCGTTGTGTCTCTGGCGCCATCTATTGTCCCTGCTGCTCTTTTTCCCTCTTTCTTTTTACGCTGCTGTTCAATTTTTATTAGAGCTTTCCATTGTTCGTTTAGGTTACTTGGCTCATTAATGTTGCATAATCTTGATCTGTTTTTTTCAATTAACACTGATTCTGCAATTCTTAACTGTTTTCGTTTTTACAGCTCTTAATAATTTTAATATCTTCAAACCTTGGACATTGTTGATTTTCCATACAGTATTGGGTCAATGCTTTCTTAGCTTCTTTTTATTCCAATTATTAATATGCTGGTTCAATCTATACTTTAATTTATTCTTGGTGCTGCCTATATATGACACAGGTGGTTGCTGGTTTATTGGGATTTCATAAATTCCTGCTCTATCTAATTGGCTAATTTTTTCATTTTTAATCACTAAATTTTTTACAGTAAGTACCTGATTTCCTACCTGTATGTCATACTTGCCACAAAGTTTATTAATTTCTGCTGAAACATTTTCTATATATGGTATTGCTCCTACATATTTTACAAGTTTTTTATCAGTCTTGACCTTATTGTAATCTTGAGTTACTTCATAAATCCATTTTTTAATACCTGTTTAGGGTATCCAAAATCATATGCAATTTTTTCAATATATTCAATTTCTTCATTTCTATACTGTTCAATTGATGAGTGTGTTAAACTTCTTTTAATTAGTGTTTTAACACTATTTCTTTTATGTGTTAATGGATGTGATGACTGAAATGGTATAAGTACTGGGATATATGAAGATTTTCTATGCACTCTGAATTGCATATTCTCCTCTGTTTTAACAATCAAAACGTCCAAAAATGCCAAAGTATTGTCATGTTCTTGTTCTACTGTCAGTTCAATAGATGGATAAATTTCACTATACTTTTTTGTCAAGTCCTCAAGTTCATCATTTTTTAGCCTGGATAACAGAAAAATGTCATCAACATATCTGCAGTATATCAGTGGTGGATCCTCGAGTTTACTTATTATTTTTCCTCAATGTCACTCATTATAATTTCAGCAAATAAAGTTGACAGTGGTGACCCCATAGGTCCACCATGATTTTGTTTGTACATCTTGTTGTTAAACTTAAAAATGTTATTTTCATATATGTACAATAAAATTTCTCTTAACTCCTCTATTTGTATTGCATTCATTGTCTGTAGCACATATAATTTTTCAATAATTATTTCTATTGCCTGAGGTACTGGTGTGCTAGGAAAAAGAGCTCTCACATCCATACTAGCCATATGATATTCACTTAAATCTTGTTTAATTACTTTAATTTTCTCAATAAATTCGTATGTATTCTTCACAGTGAACCTTGTCTTCATGAACAAAGGTGCCAAAAATTTGTAGATATTCTTTTCCAGTTTTATTAGTGGGGAATTCCTTTTTGATACAATCACTCTCATAGGTGTATCAGGCTTACGAGTTTTTATTTTTGCAAACATTTTGGTATTCCAGTACCCATTGGTGGGTATGCTTTCTTTATTTCATCAGGCAAGGTGCTGTGATTTCTTATTCTAGCTAAGTACCTTACTTGAGATTCGGTTGGGTCTTTTGTTAGAATGCTGCAATTCAGTTCTTCTATAGCTCTATTCATTTTTAGATCATATTCAGTTGTGTTTAATATTACAATTTGCCCTGTTTTATCAGCTTCACAGAATTTAATTGTTGGATCATCTCTTAATTTAATCAGTTGTTCTTTCTCATACTGAATTTTATCGATATGATATTTCTTTTTCTTACTTTTTTCATTAAATTCTTTCAGAAAAAGAAATATCATATAGTAAGAAAAAGAAATATCATATAGATAAAATTCAGTATGAGAAAGAACAACTGATTAAATTAAGAGATGACCCAACAATTAAATTCTGTGAAGCTGATAAAACAGGGCAAATTGTAATATTAAACACAACTGAATATGATCTAAAAATGAATAGAGCTATAGAAGAACTGAATTGCAGCATTCTAACAAAAGACCCAACCGAATCTCAAGTAAGGTACTTAGCTAGAATAAGAAATCACAGCACCTTGCCTGATGAAATAAAGAAAGCATGCCCACCAATGGGTACTGGAATACCAAAAATGTTTGCAAAAATAAAAACTCGTAAGCCTGATACACCTATGAGAGTGATTGTATCAAAAAGGAATTCCCCACTAATAAAACTGGAAAAGAATATCTACAAATTTTTGGCACCTTTGTTCATGAAGACAAGGTTCACTGTGAAGAATACATACGAATTTATTGAGAAAATTAAAGTAATTAAACAAGATTTAAGTGAATATCATATGGCTAGTATGGATGTGAGAGCTCTTTTTCCTAGCACACCAGTACCTCAGGCAATAGAAATAATTATTGAAAAATTATATGTGCTACAGACAATGAATGCAATACAAATAGAGGAGTTAAGAGAAATTTTATTGTACATATATGAAAATAACATTTTTAAGTTTAACAACAAGATGTAAAAACAAAATCATGGTGGACCTATGGGGTCACCACTGTCAACTTTATTTGCTGAAATTATAATGAGTGACATTGAGGGAAAAATAATAAGTAAACTCGAGGATCCACCACTGATATACTGCAGATATGTTGATGACATTTTTCTGTTATCCAGGCTAAAAAATGATGAACTTGAGGACTTGACAAAAAAGTATAGTGAAATTTATCCATCTATTGAACTGACAGTAGAACAAGAACATGACAATACTTTGGCATTTTTGGATATTTTGATTGTTAAAACAAATGATAATATGCAATTCAGAGTGCATAGAAAATCTTCATATATCCCAGTACTTATACCATTTCAGTCATCGCATCCATTAACACATAAAAGAAATAGTGTTAAAACACTAATTAAAAGAAGTTTAACACACTCATCAATGGAACAGTATAAAAAAGAGGAAATTGAATATATTGAAAAAATTGCATATGATTTTGGTTACCCTAAACAGGTATTAAAAAATGGATTTATAAAGTAACTCAAGGTTACAATAAGGTCAAGACTGATAAAAAAACTTGTAAAATATGTAGGAGCAATACCATATGTAGAAAGTGTTTCAGCAGAAATTAATAAAGTCTGTGGCAAGTATGACATACAGGTAGGAAATCAGGTACTTACTGTAAAAAATTTAGTGATTAAAAATGAAAAAATCAGCCAATTAGATAGAGCAGGAATTTATGAAATCCCAATAAACCAGCAACCACCTGTGTCATATATAGGCAGCACCAAGAATAAATTAAAGTATAGATTGAACCAGCATATAAATAATTGGGATAAAAAAGAAGCTAAGACAGCATTAACCCAATACTGTATGGAAAATCAACAATGTCCAAAGTTTGAAGATATTAAAATTATTAAGAGCTGTAAAAACGAAAGGCAGTTAAGAATTGCAGAATCAGTGTTAATTGAAAAAAACAGATCAAGATTATGCAACATTAATGAGCCTAGTAACTTAAACGAACAATGGAAAGCCCTAATAAAAATTGAACAGCAGCTTAGAAAAAAATAGGGAAAAAAGAGCAGCAGGGACAATAGATGGCGCCAGAGACACAATGATTCAGAGATAGCGACTAGGGCCCGTGCCTCGATGGCTATGCTCACTTGAGCTGTGGTGGGCGGGTGAGACACACCTGCCTCCTGATGATGACAGAGGTCTGTTGAAAGTACTAGAGGATTGTGTGTGAGGGGCTGAATGGGTGTGACACTTGCAGTGGGAGTGGCAGGGGTTGTGAAACAGAAGGAGCAGTTTGGTACTTACAGTTGACAAAGGTTTAACCACCTAGGAATGTAAGGTTATGTAAATTATGTACATGGTTTTTAATTGAATTGTATGAATGAGTAGTATGTGTGGTTTTTTATGGAATTGACAAGCTTTATTGTAACATCTCATAAGGCTAAAAAAAAAAAAAAACGATGTTTCATACCCGGAAGTAAGAATCGTAAGCAAGATGTCTGTAAACCTTGGAAGCCCAGAAACATTACAATGATTGACGTGTTGGAAGTGTGCTGTCGATGGAGGTTACCATGATCTTTAGGGTGAGTGATTAGTTTTTCATAGATCTAATGGAGTTAAGTGTATTTTATACTTAATAGTAAGTTATTTTATACTTTGTAGTAAAGTTTTTAGTCATGTGTAAGGCGTGTATGTTTTTTGTTTGTTTGTTTGTTTGTTTGTTTGTTTGTTTGTTTGTTTGTTTGTTTGTTTGTTTGTTTACTGAAATTGTAAGCAAGAAATTGTAAAGACAGACCTGTGGCAAAAATACTGTAAAGCTGGTACAAATAATTTATATAAAAGTATTGAAAGACTAGGCACTGGGAAAATTATGTGGAATATTTTTGTGGACACTTAAGTGTTCGTGGAACAAATATATTTACAAATTACATTTTTGGACATGGGAAAACGTTCCTGTTAGCAGAGCCCTCCCTGCAATCTAACGTAGGCCCAACACTGAGCCATTGTCTTTTAAAATAGAAGCTGTTGGCTCAGTGCTGGGCCTAAAAAAATTCGGATATCATGAAATACTTTTTGTACAATGAGAAAAACAGATCATTTAGCAGAAAAATAGTAATTTTCAGCCTCAAAGACAGCATAAAATACTGATATATAATTTCAAATAAACTGCTGTATCTTCCATTGTCCTAAAAGTGGAGTTTATGGGAGAAAATTTGTCGTAAAATTTCTTTCATATTTGCTCAATCAAAATAAAACAGCTTGAGAGCATAGTTTTTACAAGAAAAGGGATGAGAGTAAACAAGATTTTCCAGGTGTTACCACTCCCATTTGTCTTATGCTCTCAGTAGATCAGGGGTGATCGTGGTCCCGATTTTATCTGGAATTCCGGATTTTTTTGCTGATTAAACCCGAAAATTCCGGAGAAAATGAAAAGTCCATAAAATTATTCTCAGACTTTTTATCTAAAGTAAAGGAATTAATAGTTTTTGCAGGATAAACCAGTTTGTAAAAGTAAAAGAAAAAAAAATCTAAAATTTTTATCTCATAATCTAGAAATGCGCTTATCGACAAATATTCGTCGATTATGCGTGCGAGGGACAGTAATACAAAGCGAGTACAACTGGTTCAAAATATGGTAAATACCGGGTGATCCAAAAGTCTTGCACATTTTGGAAACGTAATAACTCACGGAGTTTTGAGAGCAGAACAACGCGGTTTACATAGAAATGATCAGAATGACATAGTGTTTTTTATGAAATCACCTAAATTTTTACTCATTTTACTTACATTGTTCAGCGCCAGTTGGCGCAGCAACCACAGGTTGGAAGTGTCGAGGAAAATAGATACCAGATTGTACCAGGTTCGACACCTCATTGTACCAGGTGTTCAATGTGATGGCCATCCTGTTCCAGCACTGCCTGCAAACGAGAGAAAACACCATAGACGGCATTGAAGAGCATGTCCGGTGGTATAGCTGCCACATGGTGTTGAATGGCATCTTTCAGCATGGCCACTGAAGTGGGGCGACATCTGTACACTTGTAATTTTAGGTAACCCCAGAGCCAGAAGGCGCAGGGTGTCAGGTCTGGTGACCGAGAAGGCCAGGCCTTCGGAAAGTGTCGGCTAAACACACGATTTGTGCCAAACGTCTCTTGCAGCTGTTGCTTAACGGAACGTGCAATGTGAGGTGGTGCTCCATCCTGCATAAATGTGCACAGATTCACTTCATCCCGCTCTTGCAAGCTAGGGATAAGGTACTTTGGTAACATGTTCGCATAACGTGCACCTGTCACTGAAACGGTTTCAAAGGAAATGCCGTGGACTTCTTCAAAACAAAAAGGACCGATAATAAAGGAAGCTGTGAATCCACACCACACTGTCACTTTCGCCTGATGAAGTGGCGCTTCAACGACTGCTCGGGAATGTTCCATGGCCCAGATGCGGCAGTTGTGCGTGTTTATCGCTCCGTTTAGGGAAAAGTATGCCTCATCATTCCATGTAACGTTCATCAGCCAGTTATCGTCGACATCCATTTGTCGAAAAAACCATGCTGTGAACTTCCTGACGCTGCACGTAATCCCCATCTTGCAGTTCGTGATGTCGTTGCAGTGTTTGTACGGGTACCTGTGCAGAATCCGTTGTATCGTTCGCCATACAGTCCCGTATGGAATGCCTGTTTGCAGAGAAACATGGCGAGCACTGGAGTCGCCATGTGTGGATGACATTGCAATCACATCCATTTCCTGCGTAATCGTCTCTGCTGCAGCAGCAGCACGTGTTCGTGGGCGTGCTGCCAAAGATCCCGTTTTCTCGAATTTTTTCACCATTCACTTCAACGCAGCACTTTCCATTGGTCCTTTCCCGCTGCATTCACCTTTCAGTGACCGGTAGGCTCTCAACACAGCACTCGCACATTCAGCTTTGCAATAGAACAATTTCACCAAGAACGCTTTGTCCGATAATGACAGCATACTGACACGGACAGCTGTGACTTGTGGTTGCTTCCTAGCTGCTGCTTTTATACCCACTATCCCAGACCTGCTCGTCTATGGCGCCATCTGGCGATGAAAAATGTAAGTAAAATGAGTAAAAATTTATGTGACTTCATAAAAAAACACGATGTCATTCTGATCATTTCTACGCAAACCGTGTTGCCCGACTCTCAAAACTCCGCGAGTTATTATGTTTTCAAAATGTGCAAGACTTTTGGATCACCCGGTAGTTAGGACAATTACAAGAGGAATATGCAAAGTAGTATTAAAAAATCTAGTAGCACTGTTGAAAACTGTGGGATTACAAAAAAAGAAAAAAACAAAGATCATTGTAACATTAAGAAATTTGTAGGGACTCCAGAACTCAGTAAAAATGAAAGGTGTAAAAGAAAGTCTGATTGTGCTGATGTTAAAAAAAAACAGACAAAATTGATGTGTTTTCTCAAAAAAGGATGAACTTTTAGAATTCATCAACCTCTACTTTTATAAAAACAGGTTAGTTGTTTTCAGATTTTATTCTGTGTAAAAGAAAAATGCAAAAAAAATTTTTTTAAGCTGTTTGATTTTAAATTCATGATTGCTTTACTTATTTCAGAGCAATTTATTTCTCCACAGAATATGTGAGTTAGAATATTTGTGGAAAAGTGTTTTATAAGTAATACATGTAGTCCAATATAATCAGTTTGTTCCTTAATCGAACTCAGCATACAGGTTACTTTTGTCTCGCTGTTTTCGGGATTTTTTATTTGACCTCACAATCACCCATGGTAGAAGAATGCACTGATTGCCCCAGGGAAACATCCCACATAGCAAGCTTAGAGATCAGAAGTTTGGAGTGGTGACCCAGCAATTATCCTTCTTTTGTTAACTTGACAAAGGGAGGGGGAATAAAAATTGGAAACCAGCAAAAAGTCTTTTGGGGCAAACTCTGTAGCTAACATTAAAAACAGTATGTTAAGGAAACTATAATAAAAATAAGAATGATATTAAGTGATTTAAAGTTAATTTAAAAAGAAGGATAATCATCAAAATCGAAACAGGACAAATAGACAGAGATAGTGGAAGCCCTCCCCCCCCCCCCACCCTCTCAAGTTAGATATAGATTATAAGGAATTGCAATATGTATGCGATCCCCCTCTCCCCCTGAAAATTTCAAAAATACAGGAACTAATTTTCGGGTGTTATGTTAATAAATATTAGGCTAATATATATGATGTCCTATTTATAGTAGATACTGAGGACCAATCTCTACCCTCTCAAATTCTAGCAGAATTTAACTCTCTAGAAAATACCTTGCAGTACACCCTGGAACTGGAAAAAGACCATAGCATCAATTTCCTTGATTTAAACTTGACTTCAAGAGAGGGAAGAATATTCACTCAGCTTTTTAGAAAACCCACTAACACAGGGAAGATGTTAGACTTCTGCTCATTCCACCCTGATTATATTAAATCGAATACGGCGAGACAATTTTTGGAAAAAATTGAAGTCCTGGTCTCTTCAGATGCTCAAAAAGATCTTCACAGAGAAAAATTAAAAGAAATATTGGCAGAAAACAATTTCCCCTCCCCTTATGTTGAGAAATTATTCAGACAAGTGCCAAAAAAGAAGCAGGAAATAAACAACTTCAAATTTACCAGCGAAATTACGTACCACAAGGGACTTCAAAAAACTGAAGAGGATCGGAGCAAAATATAATATCAGGCTTGCTCCAGATCCAATGGACAAATTAAAGAAATTCCTGCCAGCTTTAAAGCAGAAAGAAGTGGACATCCAATTGCAAGAAGGTGTAATATATTGCATCGACTGTAACTGCGGACTCAGCTATGTAGGAGAAACAGGGAGAAGTATTAAAGTCCGAATGAAAGAACACCAAGCAGCTATTAGGAACATTAGTAACAAAACAGGGCTAGACAGACATATACAAGCAAGTAGACACGCCATAAATTGGACTCAGTAAGAATAATCACCCACCAGTCAAACTTAATAAAGAGGAAACTAGAAGAAGGGATCGAAATAGCAAGAAGAAGAAGTACCACAATTAACGTAATTGCAGTTGGACTCTTCCAACTGAGGGGCAGCAACTACTCCAGTGACATAGTCCTGATGACGAACTAGGCTTTAGTTCGAAAATTTGACCACCAACTTTTTTGAAGGTGCATTTGAGGTGCCATAAATTCATTTACAACTCAGAATATTTATTGTAAACATTACTAAATATAGCTGTATATAATAAGAATAATTTAAAAGGAAATAGAAATAAGAATCCAATTTAACTAAGGTATATATTTAACTTGTTTAAGACCACTCTGTTTAAGAGTTAAGTTCTATTTTTATTTAAAAGACAACTATTAGAGGCTATCTTTTAAAATTCTTTAATAATTACAAATGACTATCAATGGTACTTCGATACCAAGTGTAATTTTTACCCAGGATTGCCGGGCTGACATCGACAATGTAACCTTGCAACATGCTGCAAAGCAGCATGTCACAAATTTTTACTCTGCATAATTTGTAACAGTGTATATATGTTGTAGAGTAAGTATGCCCGTCATTTTGGCCCGTTACCCATTAATTTTTTTGAACCCAATAAATCATTGTCATATTTATATATATATATATATATATATATATATATATATATATATATACATACCCGGTTGAGTCACATTATTGTGACCACCAGCTAATATCCAGAGTAACTGCCGTATGCAGTGCGGACAGCAGCTGCACACGGCAGTTACATTTACACGGCAGTATTGAAATTGGACCTCCGTTGATTGGCTGGGAGTGACTCAATAAGGTGCTGGAAGATGTTCACAGGTATGTGGAGCCATGTTGACTGCAGTGCATCTCACAGCTGCTGGAGGGTGCTTGGTGGAGAATCCATAGAGCGCACAACACGATCGAGGTGGTCTCACGGATGCTCAATTAGGTTTAAGTCTGGGAAATTAGGAGGCCAGGGAAGTACTTTGCAAAGTCTTCATCGTGCTCTTCAACCATTCTCGTACATTTCTAGCTGTGACATGTAGCATTGTCATGCTCGAAGATCCCATCTGCCCCAGGAAAAGCAATCGGCATGAATGGTTGTATGTGGTCTGCAAAGATGGATTCATAATGAATTTGGTCCATAGTGCCTTCCACAGGTATGAGTGGACCCAGGGAATGCCACGAAAACATTCCCCAGACCATAACGCTGCCTGCACCAGCTTGTGTTCTTCCAGCAATGGTTGAAGAGTGCTTGTTCTCCGATGTTTCTCACCTTGTACGCCAACGTCCATCCGTTCGATGAAGCAGAAAACATGACTCATCAGAGAAGACAATCCTTTGCCAATCAGCGGAGGTCCAATGTCGATACTGCCGTGCAAATGTAAGACTTTTCTGCCGATGCACCTTCGTTAGCATAGATGCAGTGACCATCCGTCTGCATCAGAGCCCCATACATAGCAGGATTTGCTGAACTGTTGTTTTAGACACACTTCCGGTAGCCCCTGGTTCATTCAACCAGTGAGTTGCTCCACTGTAGCGTGTCGATCGGCCCTCACGCACCTTCACAGCCGATGTTCACCTTTCACATCATTGGCACTTGGTGCTCCGCAGTTTCCATGTCGCTTATTCGTAATGGTGCCATTTAACCTGTTGGAGGTTCCATCCATGGACCCCAGACAGAAATATAATATCCTTATTTTGGGGAAAAATCACACTTCACTCAGTTCATGAAACTTGCAACAAAATAGGTATATAATGCTTTTAATACCATATGTTGCCCCAAAGATTAACATGGTTAAGGTTTAACTCAGCAGAAAACAAGACAATTACCACCACACAACACATCTCATGGTAAAAAGACAATCCCCCTAGCAGAACAACCAAACGTCACAGACAACCACACCTACTGATAACACAAGACAGCAGGACTGTTGCCATTCTACAAAAAGAAATATTCTTGCTGCTGTTGATACATCACTATCAGCAGCAAATGCTCATTTGCATGTTTAAGCATACATAGTTGAAATAAGGTACACATTTTGTGCACACATGATTTTTTTTTCTTCATGCAAGAATAATAACAAACAAAATACCTTTAACAAATTATCAACTTGCCAGAAATCATGAAAACAACAAATATATATATAATTTTTTTCTTTAGTACATGAAACATGCCTAACATAACTACCCCTGTTTCCAGGATTTTCTGGTATAACTAAAATTTAAACTAGTTCAATGTGTATACTTCACAAATAACCAATTACAGAACATTTGCAACTTGTCAGAAGTCATAGGTTTTGTTAATAAGTCTGCAATATTCTGTTTTCCTGAAACACGCAAAAGTTCAAATATTTTCTGAGACAAATATTCTTTTACAAAGAAATAACGAATGTCTATGTTGTAGTCCTCTGTTTCTCAACAAAATTTTGTGAAAAGAATATAGCACTTTTACTGTCACAATAGATTTTAGGTAGTGTCAATGGTAATGAAAAACACAAACAGTTTTTCAATATTTGAGACAGCCAAACACTTTCTTTTACAGTCTCAGACAATGCAATAAATTCAGCTTCCATACTGGATAATGCAACAGTTTTCTGTTTTACAGTTCTCCATGAAACAGGTACACCTCCCATCGAAACAACATATCCAGTCATGGATTTATGATCACTCTGTCCGATGCCCAACTGGCATCTGAATATGCTGTTAATTCATAGTTCTTGGCATTCGTCAGATCAATACAGCAGTGTTCAACACATATTGGAATACTTGGCACAATATTATCCAGTGCATTTCTGAAGATTGGCTACAATACTGAGACAAAAAAATCACAGGGAACATAATATCTGGTCATGTTCTAGATGCCAAGTAAAGCAGGTTTCTGATTAAATTTCTGTAAGGCACATCTTCTGCATGGCGATCATGTTCTCCTGAACATTTTAAATAACCCCACAGTTCATAGGCAATTTACAACAACTTTCAGGTATCTTATCAAATGTGTGTTGCATCTGTTAAATATAACTATTCTAGTGCATCAATAGTTTACCTTCTTTTTTCTCAAATTCAACTCCTAAAAACTGTGAGATCAAGCCTAAATCCTTGATATCATATTTGGATTTTATTAATGCAATTGTGTGTTCTATCGTTTTCTCATTAACTGCAAAAATAGCAAGATCATTGACATACACGGAGATTAATGCTTTTGCTTGAAAACTGTATACACAATTGCAATGTGGTAGTTTCTCAAAACCTAAATTAATGAAGGTTTTATCTAATTCAAAAAACCATTCTCTTCTTGATTGATGTAGTCCATACAATGCTTTCTTTAACTTTAAAACATGATCTTCGAAATGTGGTATAAAAAACCCTTGTGGTTGTTTCATATATGTAACTTCATTTAGTGCACTGTAAAGATATGCACATTTTATATCCAGATGATGGTGAGCCCGTCCTTTCAGAATAACCAATAGCACTATAAACACTCTTACTAGTGTAAAACTAATAACTGGGCCAAATGTATCAAAATAATCTATACATTCCACTTGCCTAAAACCCTGAACAACAAGTCATGCTTTAAAACGTCAGATTTTCCCTCCAGAATCTTTCTTGGTGGTATATATCCATTTATTTCCTAAGATTTTTCCTCCTGCAGGTTTAGGAACAACTTCATAAACATCACGCAATTTCAATGAATCCAGTTCTTCAACCAATGCCTTATACCATGCCCTTTTTTCTGGTAACTTCTGAGATTCAAAAAAAGTATTTGAAATTTTTACCCCAACAAATGTGCCTCTGAATCAGAATCAGACATTGAATGGTCACTCAATTGAGGTTCTTCATTATAGTTAAGCCTGGGTGAAAAATTAAATTCTGCTGGATTAAAAATAATATTTTTCTTTTCACAATAGTCTTTTACCTCATTTTTACTCCTTAGTCGCACACCTTTTTTGGGAAAATAATAGACATCCTTTTTCCCCAGCAGATTTTCCCGACTGACAAGTAACAACAACTTTTCCCAATTAATAGGTTTTTCAGATGACACATGTTGACTATCAATTTTTGAGATTTCACCAGCTTCAAACTTTCAGGTTTTATCATCTTCAAACTCTGAGTTTTCTAAATCTGTCAATGGGGTAATGATGGATAAGAATTTGTTAAGGTCCTGTTTTGGTCCAGACTCACAATTGTTTCCCCAAACAAACTCATTAAATTTCACATGTTTTGTTTCTACAACTTCATTTGTACCAAGAAAACAAATTCTATAACCTTGAAAGAAATACGGGATTACGCCATGTAATACAAATTTTGAAGATGACAATCCGATTTTTGGCGTAAATGTGACAAGGATGGTAAGTCAGATAATATCCGAAAACTTGAAAATTTTCATCGTCCTGGAGCGGGACTCGAACCCGCGTCTCCCAGAAAACACCTAGGTATGCTAACCACTACACCACCCAGAACGACCAAGTTTCAAGTTTCCGATCAATTTGAATTTAACCATCACAGGATTCGCTAGTCGAAGCAACCGGCATTCATGTTTAGCGAATCTGGAGGTTAATAATCCTATCCCGTGATTGCCCGGAGAAGCAGATAAATCATGAAAGAAATACGGGATTACGCCATGTAATACAAATTTTGAAGATGACAATCCTTTTCTATAACCTTTTGTTTTCTGAGCATATCCAACCAAAACTCCTTTTCTTGCTTTACTATCTAATTTATTTCTATGCTGCCTTGGAATGAAAACATAGGCTAAACTACCTATTATTCTTAAATGTCGAACAGAAAAATTCCTTCCAAACCATACATTCAATGGAGCTTTGGCATTTAAACTCTTGTGGGGAAATCTGTTTTGTAAATAATTCTATTCATGTGTCACTTCAGCCCATAATGACTTAGGTAAATGATTTTGTGATAACAATAACCTTGCACCTTCTACAAGAGTGCGATTAAATCTTTCTGCCACTCCATTCATCTCAGGGGAATAGGGGTTTGTCCTCTCAACCTTAATACCTTCATGTTTTAGATAATTTTCAAAATAGTTAGCACAGAATTCCATTCCGTTATCTGTGCTTATACATTTAATCTTTTTTCCTGTCTGCCTTTCCATTTCAGATTTATAGTATATCTTGAAAAACTTGAATGCTTCACTCTTCTGTCTTAAGAAATAGACAACTGAAAATCTAGAATAATCATCAATGATTGTGAAAGCAGTAATTCAAGAACCTGTGAGGTTCTGATATGTTCAATGCCTTTAAATGATGCTCTTTTTGCTTTTGCAAGATTACATACCTCACAATTTTTAATGGTACCAACTAATTTTTCTAGACCAAAAACATTCTTAGTTTTGGAAAATTCATTCTGGTGCCCAAATGTTGTATGCCATAGCATAATATTATTTCTGTTTTAGTTTACCACATGAGCTTCAACAGTAGCTGATTTCTTTATCACATATGCTTTAATTATATAGAACTTATCAATTAATGGTACTTTTAAAGAAATTTCATTTTTAGTATTCTTAATAACTATATCTTTGTTTTTGATAAGTGCACTATAACTTGCTGTATCAATCAATCTACCTGATATTATTTTTTTACTCATCATTGGAGCATACAATACATTTTTCAAAAGTAGTGATACTTTGCCCCTATCTTGTAAAACAAAGAATTGCACATTTCCATATCCTAAGATTTTTGTTGACCCCCTCAGCAATAGTTGCTTCTCTATCAGGTGTGGCACGAAAACCAATAAATAAACGAAAACCAATAAATAAACTTGTTATTACGGAAATGTTCTGTAGCTGCTGTATCAATAATTCATTCTACTGTACATGTTGTGGACATATGTGCTGATGCAAAAAATGCACAACTAGCAGAGTCACATTTATTTGGTACACTTTTACCCATTTGCTTATTAAAACCTCTTTTAGGTTTGCAGCAATTTCTTGCCAAGTGTTTAACTGATCCACACTGATAACATCTTCTAGTTTACCGATATTTTCCATGCATAAATAAAGGAGTGCCACTCCTAGTGTCATGTTTTTCATGAAAAATAAAAGCACTATTTTTAACAGACCTATTTGCAAACTTATCTCGATGCTGAATCCTATCATATTCTGCTAATAATGCCTGTCTTACACTTGAAGAGGTACAGTCCTTATCAGATAATTGATATAGTTGCATAACAACATTATCATAATTTTGTGGTAACTGGAATAACATCTGATATGCTATTTCGTCATCTGGGATATATTTTCCCTGCCAGTTCTCAAGGTATTTGGTTGCTGTAAGTAAACGGCCTAAATATATACTCATGGTCTCAGGGGGTTTAAACCAAATACTCATAAACTCAATTCGTAAAGCAGCAATTCTAGCATGGGTGGTGGATTCAAATGCATTACAAATTGCTTCCCAAGCCATTTTAGCAGTGGTTACTTCTACCACAAGATTCTTTAAATCTTCTTCAATACCTAAGCAAATGGTAGACAAGGCTTTTGCACTACCAATGTCAAATTGACGCCTATCCTTAGCTAAAACATCAGGTTCTGGCTTTGGCTCTGTCTCATCAACAAACCCAAATAAGCCTTGGTTTAAAAGCAACATTTTCATATTAAATTTCCACTGACGAAAATTATCTTTATTGAGTTTAGCAAAACTCAGTATGCTTGTTGAACCTTCAAGAGAAGGCATGCTGTGTGCAAAGTCTCCTTTTCTTTTGTTTTAACTGAAAACAACAAGAAATTCTACTTACAGTTCTTGAAATACTTGCTGATAATAGTTACCGAAACTCGTTTTAGAAAACCACGGACTTCTGCTACCATTGTTGTTGGAGTTCCATCCATGGACCCCAGACAGAAATGTAATATCCTTATTTAGGGAAAAAATCACACTTCACTCAGTTCATGAAACTTGGGCAGGTCACCCGTTTTTGCATACATTCCGATTTTTTTACTCCCATTTGGTGTGCAAATCCGCACAGGTTTCATCTCCAGTTAGTATCTTCGGAAAGCAAATAAAGTTACTGATAATGTGCACAAGGTTTGATCTCCAGTCAAGATCTACCGAATGTCCGAAACTGTACACATTTTGGTATCAAACACATATACATTTTGAACTTACATGTATATAAAAGCTATCAAACGACATTTCAATTTCACTGATACCACTTGTTTGAACCCAAACGAAATGAAGCACTGTATTTTTGAGTGTACAAAATAATGCCTACGGGGAAAATGCCCACACCTTGAAAATGGAAATTACTGCAGCTATTGACTAATGTTTTCTTATGTCTGTTAAAAACATGAAGATTTTCTTAATTTAATGAAGAAACTTCTCAATTTCAAATACAGTAAAAGTCCGATATTATGAGTACGGCGTATAGCGAGAATCCCGCTATTACAAGTGATTTAAAATGCACCATCAATTTGTTAATGTTAAAGATAGGAAAATTCTTCATGTATTACGAGTTGTGAATCTAAAGAGCTCCTGCTGTAATGAGAGATTTTCATGGCCAATCTTTCTTCTTTCAAAGATTTCCAATAAATTCTTTCCCTGAAATTCCTGGCAGTGGTGGAGAGATAAATGCGTACAGCTGCACACAGAGATGGGTCACCAGTAATTAGTCTGCTTGGCTGTTTGGATGCTGTCCCCCGCTTTCTGCCACTCATCTCCATAACGGTGAGAAGTCGAAACATTTTTTACGCCTGTACGTTGTATGTTTTCTTGGTTTAAAACTCGGGCTTCGTGCGACAATAACACATAAGCATATAAAATGAGTGAAACACAGAGTCACGTACGGTAAAAGGTTCGTTTAGCAGTAGCTTTCGGTCATCCTACGACCTTGATCACCCGCGATCGACTGGATGGGCTGGTTGCCAGAACTACAATTTTTTGGTGAGGGTTCAGAGACCCCTCACCAAATCCCATTTATTTGGATCTCTCTTATAAAATCTGGCAACATTTCCAACACCCAACTTCAAATTGTAGTTCTAGCAACCAGTCGGTCGCGGGTGATCAAGGTCGTAGGATGACCGAAAGCTTCCGCTAGACGAACCTTTTACTGTATGTGACTCTGTGTTTCGCTCGTTTTATATGTTTATTTCTATGTTTTCTTTCTCTTAACGTAGAATAAAAGGAAAAGTTTGACTTTGGAAACAAAGTTAAAAGTTTTGTATGAATATGTGAAAAGTTTGAAGTCAAAAAGTGAGATACGCAAGAAAATTTGGTCTTGCATCATCAACGCTGTTTACAATTTTAAAGAACAAAGAGAAGATCAAGGAGGTAGCTTTGCAGAATAATGCACCAATCCATGAAATTACAAAGTGGTAAACATAAGGAACTGGAGGAAACATTGTCTACCTGGTTTTTGCCATAATCGAACCAAAAGCATTCCTGTTAGTGAACCAATTATAAAAGCTAAAGCTAATGAATTAAGCATTGAAATGAAGATAAAGAATTTTAGTTGTTCAAATGGTTGGCTAAACCAATTTAAAACCAGAACAGGGATTTCTATGCCAAAAATATTCGGGAAATCAGCTTCTGTTAGCACACGAGGTATTAAGACTGGCCCCCTATCCTTTCAGAAATTCTAGCTCGATACAACGCAAAAGATATTTACAATACAGATGAAGCTGCGTTGTTTTATAACTTGTTGCCTGACAGAACTTGAGCTGTAAAAGACAATCCATGTAAAGGAGGTAAACGCAGAAAAGAGCGTTTAACTTTTCTATGTTGCGCCAATACGGATAGTAGTCAAAAATTAAAGCCATTAATGATTGGAAAATCACAAAGACCGCGCTGCTTTCGTGGTGCCCTGCTACCATACACATATGAAGCTAATAAGAAGCCGTGGATGACAATGCCGTTATTTATTGAATTGTGTGAAGGCTTTCGACGTTCAAGTTATTGGGTTGTCGGAAAAGTCATGACGTATTTTAGCCATGTTTTGCAAAGGAGGTCATTTATTGATAGATAAAACAAAGATCAATCAATGATATAATGCCCGTTTTGTTCGATAACCTTTTGCCATCTTTCAGTGAGCTGCAGAATTCCTCGTTCATCGAAGGACCTGTCTTTCGTGGCGAAAAACTATACAAAGTGCTGATTTACAGCCTCATCTGAATTGAACGTTATACCAGGCAAGGACTGTTGAAGAGAGCGAAACAAGTGGAAGTCTGACGGCGCAAGGTCAGGCGAGTATGCTGGGTGTGGCAACACATCCCACCCAAGCTCCAATAATTTTTGGCAGGTGATCAAACTTGTGTGTGGTCTCGCGTTGTCGTGATGGAACACAACACCTTTACGGTGAATGAGCTCTGGACGTTTCTGGATGATGGATTCATTCAAACTGTCCAATTGGCGACAGTACACATTCGAATTGATTGTTTCGTTCCGTGATAGGAGCTCGAAAAACACGACACCTTTAAAATCCCACCACACTGAGACCAGAACCTTCCGCTGATGAATGTCTGCTTTGGATGTCATTTGAGGCGAAGCAGCACGTCGGGACCAGGACCGTTTGCACAGCACATTGTTGTACACAATCCACTTTTTGTCACCAGTTATCAGGCGCTTCAAAAAGGATCGTGTTCCTCACGTTTAATAAGCATATCGCAGATGTTTATACGCGCCGTCATTGAGCTTCTTTGAGTTCATGAGGAACTCACACATCGAGCTTGCTTACGTATCCCAGCTTCTTCAGGTGGTTGTGAACACTTAAATGAGAGATGTGCAATGTGTCTGCAATCTCTCGTGTCGTGTAACATGGGTTTGACTCTATCAATACCTTGATTTGGTCGTCATCAACCTCGGTTGGCCACCCGGACCGAGGAGCATCGTTGAGGTCAAAATCACCAGCACGGAATTTTGTGAACCACCGCTGGCACTGACGTTCTTGTAGAGCATTATCACCTTACACTTGACGCAACTTTTCACAAGCTTGACGCGCGTTCTTCCCTTTACGGAAGTAAAACAGTGAAATATTGCAAAAATGCACAGTTTGGTCTTCCATCTTCAACTTGATGTCAAATCTCCGCTAATCAACCAAATCGCTCAATATTGCTTTTAGACTGCAGCTAGAACTTGCACCTGTCAAATGCCAAAGTGATAACAGAGCTGTGCATGCCTCTAGTACTTCCAAAACCGCCATCGGGTGCCAATATATGTCATGACTTTTCCGACAACCCAATAGAATTAAGAACAGAAAAATAGCCATGTTCATCGATATAATTGTCCTGCATACCCAAGTTCCAAAGATGTTCAATTGGATAACATTGAACTGATGTATTTGCCACCTAATTTCACTAGTGGTCTTCACCCTCTTGATCAAGGAGTTATAAAACTGATAAAGCAAAAATATTGAACCATTCTGGTTAATGACGCAATTCGGCGAGCATCATCAGATGATAAACCAGTAAAATGGAACGTCCTTGAGGCCATTAAAGGTCTTGCCATGGCATGGAATTAACTGCCAGGAAAGCACATTGCAGAATATGTTATACATGCTGACTTCATTACCAAAGATTGTTTGAATAAGAAAATCATTGTGGACGAACCTGCAGAACAGGAAGCAGATGGATGGAACATTATTGCCAAAAAGATGGGATTGAAATTTAGCTTTCAAGACTATGTAAATACTGATGCAAATGTAGTATTCTGGAATGACATGTCTTATACAGAAATCATGGAAACAGAAAAAGAAAGCTCAGAAGAAGATCAGGATGATGCAGAGGATAGAAATGAAAAAGTACCATCTCAATCAGAACTCATGTAAGCTTTAACACAATCGGACAATTTATATTGTGTCAAATGCACCTATTGAAGGAACGGCAATTTTCCATAAAGTCGAGAGTTCGTGTTAGAATCATCAATGGCAAAAGACTCAATTCTTATTTTTTGTAAAAATCATAATCTGAAGTAGTATGTATTATTTTGATCACTTTTCTTTATTGAGTGTAGGAGAACTAGACACAAAACACGTAAGAGGCCGTATAAAAACTGCAGTTTTGACCGGTTTGTGGCTGCGTCCCCAGAGGTTGGTTAGCTGAGTCACATAAAGTTTCCGTAATTCGTATTTTCTTAATTCTGATATTTAATGTAATTCTTTATACAAAAATGTTTATAATTTACAACTCAACAAAAGAATTTCAAGGTTTGTAAACTACAGGTCAACAAATTCTCTATGGGCATGTGCAAACGCATGAAACCTATCAGGGCAGGGGCTTAATACCAAAAATATAAAGAATTTGTAACCCAATCGGGAGATTTTCAGCGTTTACAAATTACAGCTCAACAAATTCTCTTAGGGCATGTGCTGATGCAGGAAACCTGTCGGGGGTGGGGTTCTGCCGAAAATATGAAATATAAAGAATTTCTGGTCATATCGGGAGGTTTTGAGCATTTAAAAACTACAACTCAACAAATTATATGGGAGCACATGCAATGGCAGGATGCCTGTTGGGGGGGGGGGGGGAGCTAATGCTGAAAATATAAAATATAAAGCCAAATGTGATACTAAGGATATTAGCATCATTTGATCAAAATGTGATATAGAAATATATAATATTAACATTACACACTTAACAAGAAGTGTGTATGTTTGTGAAAAACTCTTCACACGTTATTCTTGAGTAGCCAAGGACATTTATGTATGTTGAATGGTCGCAGATATTATTGCTCTCATACTTGGATGTGGTATGTTTCAACGTACATAAATGTCCTTGGCTACTCAAGAATAACGTGTGAAGAGTTTTTCACAAACGTACACGCTTCTTGTTAAGTGTGTGATGTTAATATTATATAAAATATAAAGAATTTCTGGTCCGATCTGGAGGTTTTCAGCATTTACAAATTGCAGCTCAACAAATCATCTGAGTGGCATGTTCAAAGGCAGGAAATCTGTCGGGGGGGGGGCTGTGCCCTAACAGGTTTCCTGCATTTTCCCATGCCCTCAGAAAATTTGTTGAGTTGCAGTTCGCAAACGCTGAAAAACTGCTTATTGGACTAGAAATTCCTTATATTTTATATTTTTGGCATATAATATATCAGGATAACTGACTGACTCAATATATACACTAACTGACTCAAAATATTCTCCTCTGTCCAATCTGCATTATTACCTACTGTTTCATTTATCGAAGTTGCTTCCTAAACCTAAGACACTGTTAAAGAACACTGAAGGGCTATTGAATAAAATAGAAGAACTTCCTGAATTAGGAAACCCTTCCATGGCAAGTTTGGATGTTGTGTCGATGTATACGAATATTAACCTGGACAAACTCATAGATTACATAGCAGCTGATTTATCTGACCTAGTAATGTTTCATAGTTATAATAAAGAAGAAACAATAAGCTTTTATGAACTTATAGTGTTTGCTCTAAACAACACTTTTTTCAATTCCAAGGCTGCAAAGCAAAGACGTAAACAACACTTTTCTAAGCTCTAAACAACACTTTTTTTCAATTCCAAGGCTGCTAAGCAAAGACGTGGACTAGCAATGGACTCTTCATTAGCACCTCTCCTAGAAAATTATTACGTAAGTAAGATAGAAGAGGCCTTCCTATTGAAACATTCTATTTTCTGCATGTATACTAGATACATGGATGATATCCTTTTCATCATAGATCAAAATTCGAGTGGTTACTCATCAAAAATTCTAGAAGGTTTTAATTCCCAAGACGAATCCCAGAAATTCACTTTAGAAGAGCAAAACGAAAATAAGCTAAATTACCTAGACATTACTTTGAAGTGGGAAGGAAAAAAAGCTTACCACAGAATTATACAGGAAGCCTACAAATACTGGAAGAATTATAAATTATAAATCAGATCACCCTAATTATATAAAGAAAAATGTGGCTTTACAATGTAAAGAAAAAGTTGAAAATCTGAATTCTTCTTCAGAAGTTAAGGAGAAACATAAAAATAAGTTAAAATCAATCTTACTACACTGGCGTACAAAATTTAAGGACGAGACGGTTTTTCAAATGCAACCTGATGCAGAAGTGCTCCACATCGACTCAAATCATACCATAAGATCCCCATGATGTAAGAATATGGAAAAGTGAGCAAAACCGTCCAAACAAGGAATCCAAAGGATACAAAGGCACTTTACTGAAAAGGTAGCTTCAAGCACTACTGGACAGAAGACAGAAACGTCCATGTGACAGGCGGCTGCCAAGAAAAATCCAGTCTTTAGTAGGGGATATGATGACCCCTGACTGCGTTGCAGGATTTACAACGTCTGTCCATGCTGAGGACAAGGTTGTCAAGGAGCTGTTGTGGCATTGCGGCCTATTCCCCTTGTAGCGCCAATCGCAGCTGTGGAGTCGTTGCTGGCAGCTGGTGACGTGCTGCCAAGCGTCTCCCGAGAAGGTCCCACACGTGTTCGATTGGATTTAGGTCCGGGGACCTTGCGAGCCAATCCATGCGTTGAATATCTTCACTCTCCAGCAGCTCTGCGACAGCCACTGTGCGATGAGGTGTAGCGTTGTTGTCCATGAAGAGGAACTCAGGACCCACAGCACCTCTACACAGAAGCACGTGAGGCAGGAGAACCTCGGTACAATAGCGGACACCAGTGACTGAACCTCCTTGGAAGATGTGGAAGTCAGTACAGCTACCAAGCATGATACCGCCCCAAACGAGAACTCCGCTACCTCCACACCGGTCCCTTTTGATGATGTTGGAGGTGTGATTGCGTGTTCCCTGCTCTCTCCAGATGTGTATACGTCCAGAATCGGTCGTCAGACTAAATCTGCTCTCATCCGTAAAGTGAACTCGACCCCATTGCTCATTGCTGATGTGTCCAGTTCTTGTGTTCCTGGCACCACAGAAACCGCCGTCTCCGATGAGCAGGCGTTAGTGGCACACACCGTACTGGTCGTCGTGCAAATAGACCTCCTTTGTGCAGCCTCCTGGCCATGGTAAAACATGATAACGGACGTCCAGTTGTCTGTTGCATGTGCCTTGCGATTTGTCCCGCTGTCTGCTGTCTATCTCTTCTCTCCTGTAGGACAATAAACCGGTCGTTCGCCGCCGTGGTTGTTCATGGACGACCACTGCTAAACTCTCGGACAGCTGTTCCTGTCATTTGAAATACTCTCCAATCTCTTGAAATGATGCTGTGAGCGATCCCAAACTCCTCGGCCACACTAGTCACATTTCGACCTTCTTCCAACTTCCCAATGACGCGACCTCGGGTAAAGTCATCCAGGTGTCGTCTACTGGATTGCCTGTTGGCCATATCACATGGTGGCAGCACTTCGACGTCGTTCAAACCGATGTATACTGTGCAATAGCTTTCACCGAATTGCTGAGCGTACACCGCCCGTGTGCTTTATACCCTTCCGAATCCCCCCCCCCGTCATGCGCTGCATATATGCGCATGCCCTACCGGGGACCCTTGTCTATCTCCTGAGTGGTCTTCCAGTCCGTTCTACCTGCTCGTTCTGCTGTTATGCTAATTTCTCCTCTTCATCCTTAATTTTTGCACACCAGTGTAGAAAATGACTTGTACAAAAAACTAGCGGATAATGCTTACCTTGGCATTCCTTTCTAGCGACGGGAACATTTCACGCACGTGTTTTCTGGTCTTTGTTGATGTTATTGTCCTAAAGTCCGTTGTATGCGATGACTGGCTTTACTTCTCACACTTTTCGCTGGGTATACTCATTGGATCTTTGCCTTAGGATTCAAACACATCAATTTTTACCGTTCTTTATACTCGAAATTTTCTCCCATACTCTGGGCATCTTCAGGGGGCCTTTACCACCGATGTTCGTGGTTAACTTCGCGCTAATGGAGTCCGATACTCCTTGTTGCCATTCGTCGGAAAAACTTTCCTGGATATATTTCGTTATCAAGCCCGGCTGGCGCCATCTATGTTTCGTTAAGAAGACTTTTTTTTTTCCGTATTTTTTTTTTATTTATTTATTTATTTTTTTTTTTTTTTTAATTTTCTTCTTCCTATCCTGGTTTTCTTGTCTTATTTTGCCTGTTTTTCTTTTAATGTTGTTTTTCTTGTGTTATTAGTTCGTTCCACAGGCCCGATAATGTGCTAGGGTCGTTCTGGTTACATACCCTTGCTTTATTTTTGTAGATTAATATTGCTTCTTCCCTCCTCATTTGCCTTTCCAATTTTTTATTCTTTTTTAGCATTTTAATTTCATCGAACTTTGGGAATGTCCGGTTTTCCAAGCAGAATTGCACTAAGGCATTTTGGCTTCTTTTTTTTGCCAGTTAGATATGTGTTGTTGTGTTGTTTAAGTCTTTTTTTAATCTGTTTTTCGTACTTCCAATGTACGATATTGGGGGTATGTGTGCTATTGGAATTTCGTAGGTTCCTGATTCTTCTAGCATTTTTTCCTCTGTTTTTATGTTGACAGTCATACTTTTCACGGTGTGCACTGAGCTTCCTAGTTGTAAGTCATATTTAACACAGTGCCTATTGATTTCTTTACTCACTCCTTCCAGGTATGGGAAAGCTCCAATGTATTTCAATTTTTTATTTCTCATCTTCCTTTGGTTGTGCACTTCTTGGCCTTCTTTACTCTGAGTCATATGCTTTTTACTCTCATGTATCCATTTATTAATTAGCTTGCTCGGGTACCCATACTCTTGTGATATTTTCGAGATAAACTCTAGTTCTTGATTTTTTAGCCTGTTGTTAGATGTGTGTGTGTACGCTCGCCGTATCAAGTTTACTATGCTGTTTTTTTTATGTATCACTGGATGGTGCGACGAGTATGGTATCAGTACAGGTATGTAAGTTGCTTTTCTGAACACAGAGTATTCAAAACTATTTTTGTTTTTCTTTAGTTGAATGTCCAGGAAGGATAGGCAATTATCCTCTTCAAACTCAATAGTTAGCTCTATGGTGTTACAGATTTTGCTAAACTGCTGTGCTAGATCTTGTAGCTCGGCTTTGTTACGTTTAGACATTATAATAATGTTGTCTACATATCGAGCATAAAGTATTGGTTTTTCAGGTAAATTTTGAATAATTTCTTTTTCGAGGTATGCCATAATCACTTCTGCGTATAATGCTGATAATGGGGATCCCATAGGGCCACCTTGCGTTTGTTTAAATATATTTCCTTCAAATATCGTACATTGGAAGTACGAAAAACAGATTAAAAAAAAGACTTAAACAACACATATCTAACTGGCAAAAAAAAGAAGCCAAAAACTGCTTTAGTGCAATTCTGCTTGGAAAACCGGACATTCCCAAAGTTCGAGGAAATTAAAATGCTAAAAAAGAATAAAAAATCGGAAAGGCAAATGAGGAGGGAAGAAGCAATATTAATCTACAAAAATAAAGCAAGGGTATGTAACCAGAACGACCCTAGCACATTATCGGGCCTGTGGAAAGAACTAATAAGACAAGAAAAACAACAGCAAAAGAAAAACAGGCAAAAAAAGACAAGAAAACCAGGATAGGAGAAGAAAATTAAAAATAAATAAATAAATAAATAAAAAAAAATACGGGAGGAAAAAAAAAGTGTTCTTAACGAAACATAGATGGTGCCAGCCGGGCTTGATAACGAAATATATCCAGGAAAGTTTTTCCGACGAATGGCAACAAGGAGTATCGGACTCCATTAGCGCGAAATTAACCACGAACATCGGTGGTAAAGTCGCCACGCTCCTGAAGATGCCTAGAGTATGGGCGAAAATTTCAAGTATAAAGAACGGTAAAAATTGATGTTTGAATCCTAAGGCAAAGATCCAATGAGTATACACAGCGAAAAGTGTGAGCAGTAAAGCCAGTCATCGCATACAACGGACTTTAGGACAATAACATCAACAAAGACCGGAAAACACGTGCGTGAAATGTTCCCGTCGCTAGAAAGGAATGCCAAGGTAAGCATTATCCGCTAGTTTTTTTGTACAAGTTACTTTGAAATATCGCACGTAAAAGAGAATAGTACAATAATTAGAGCTATATAATAGTCAGAATTAGAACTACTAAGTGGAAGTGTAGAATATGATTACCTTTCAAAAGAAATTTGTAAACGACTGAGAGAAAATCCTACTAGGAACAGAACTAGCACTACAGATAATAAAGAGAAAATTGAATATTTATTCACAAGAAGAGTCGCTGACCACAACGGACTGTTTGAAAAACTAAAGAAAATCAGCACTAAATATAAAATTAGGTTAGCTCCAGGTTTAAAGAGTAGAATTAAAAAATACTTACCATCCCTAAAGCAAAGAGAAGAAAATACTTTACTCCAGGAAGGAGTCATTTATAAAATCGAGTGTTCATGTGGTTTACCATACATAGGAGAAGCAGTGACAGAGGTTAGCCACCAAAATTAATGAATACAAAGCTGCAATAAGGAACATTTTAAATAAAACAAGATTAGACAGGCACATACAACAAACTGGCCGCAGGGCTGGGACTCCTTGCAAGTAATCAAATATCAATCCCACGCACTTATCCGGAAATTAGAGGAATCCCTGGAAATTTACAAGACACAAGGTAGCAACATCAACAACCATGCTGGATGGAAAATCCATCAGGCTTGGTCGCCAGACCTGTGGAAGTAGTAAGACGCAAGAACTACTGATGATGATCTAGTGTATAGATCGAAAATTTGAGAGGTAATGTACCTCAATAAATTTATCCTCTATAATTCCCTGTAAAATACTGAGATAAAATTAGATCTTGTAAAGCCATGGTGTCGGTGAAACAATTGAATTATAGTAAGCCTGATTCTAATTTAGAAAAGGAGGTCTGTTGCTACGACGTTACAGGGGCATGTACAAATTGCCGTAAATTTGTTGATCTTTTAAAGCTATGGTGTTCGGTGAAACAATAGAATTATAGTAAGACTGATTCTAATTCAGGGTGTGTTTCTTTTTTCTCCTTTTGAGCAGGCGAAACTGAAGAGGATTGTCAGCAAATTCGAATTGGCCGTATTGATATTCATAAGGCTGGTTCACTGTAAACCACCTTCAGGAAAACTGCCACACATCTTTCAGCAACTTGGAATACTGCCGCACAGGGAAATTGCCACACATCTTTCAGCAACTTGGAATACTGCCGCACAGGGAAATTGCCACACAAAAAAACTGCCACACAGGAAGACTGCCACACAAGAAAATTGCCACACAGAAAAACTGCCACATGGTTTCATTAAGGGGCAGGGCACAAATTACTGTTCCTCCGAGGAACACTTTAAATGTGTGTCAGTTTTCTTGTGGAGCAGTTTTCCAAGTTTCCGAATTATTTGTGGCAGTTTTCCAAGGTGCCTGACAATGGGAAGGAACTCTTTTGTTTGTCTGAATTTTCATGCCAGTTCTTACGAGTTTAGGACAACTAACCACAAAAGCTGGGGGTGGTTAAAGTTTGCAGTTTCTTGGCCTATATGGGGACTTGAATTGGGAACTCCAAACAAATTTCAAGAAAATGTTCTATGTAAGTAATGCAAGCCAGAACTGTACTTTAATTTAAAGAAATAAATTGCTGTGACTTAGTGCATTTCTTAAAACTACAGTGTTCGATGAAACAACGGAATTACAGCATGGCTCATGCTGTGTTCAGAAAAGGAAGATAAGGTGGGATTTTTTAATAACACTTCTCTTTTACTTTGGCACTAAATTTTTACATAACATGTCAAGTTTCTAATGTTTTTCTTTTACTTAATTAATTTATGGGCCCTACACCTTGGCCTTTTTAACAGTTTTTAGTCCTCCAACTTCATATTCATAGCATTTACATATCAAGCCAAGTTAATAATATTGCACTTTTACTTAGGCATGAAATATTAATTTACAGGCCCTAGGCCTAAGCCCTTTTACTTGTTTTTATTCTACCAACGTCATATTCACAAAGTTTACATATCAGGTATTGTGCTTTCACTTTGGCAGTAAATATTAATTAATAGGAGCTAGGCCTAGTTCTTTTTAATAGTTTTTATTTTACCAGTGTCATATTCACAACTTTTACACATCAAATCAAGTTAATAGCATTGTCCTTTTACTTAACCACTAAATATTAATTCATAGGTCCCAGGCTTAGGTCTGTTTGACCGTTTTTAATCCGTCGAGTTCATATTCATAAGGTTTTCGTATTAAATCAAGTTAATAAATTGCACTTTTACTTTGTCACTAAATATTAATTCATATAGGCCCTAGGCCTGGGCCTTTTTAGAAAATTTTAATAAGTGCAACATATTAACTTGTGCCAATATGTAAAGGTTATGAATATGATACAGTCAGAATAAAAATTGGTGAAAGGGCCTAAGTCTAGGGCCTGTGAATTAATATTTTGTGCTTAAGTAAAAGCACATTATTATTAATTTGGCTTGTTATGTAAACATTACGAATAGGACATGGTTAAAATAAAAACTGTGAAAATGGCCTAGGCTTAGGGCCTATGAAATAATATTTAGTGCCTCAGCAAAAGCACAGTATTATTACCTTGAGTTTATACGTAAACATTATGAATGTGACACCCGTAAAATAAATACTGTAAAAAAGGCCTAGACTTAAGGCCTATGAAATAATATTTAGTGCCTGAGCAAATGCACAGTATTATTACCTTGATTTGCTATGTAAATGTTATGAGTATGACGTGATTAGAATAAAAACTGTGAAAAAGGCCTAGTACATATGAAATAATATTGTGCCCAAGTAAAAGCACAATATTATTACCTTGAGTTGATAGGTAAACATTATGAATATGACATCCATAGAATAAAAACTGTTGAAACGGCCTAAGCCTAGTGATTATAAATTAATATTTCATGCCTCAGTAAAAGCACAATACGATTACCTTGAGTGGATACGTAAACGGTTTGAATATGACATCAGCAGAATAAAAACTGTCAAAAGGGCCTACACATGAGGCATAGTAATTTGTATTTAGTTCCTAGGTAAGTAAAAGAGAAATATTAATAATTGACATCTTATGTAAATATTTAGTGCCTAAGTAAAAGTGCAGCGTTATTAAAAAATCCCACCTTATAGTCCTTTTATGAACATAACTTTAGTCATGCTGTATTGATTTACATCGTATCACACAAAAGGGTTAAAAAGCTCTTCAAAGTTAAATTCCTTGTTTTACTTTAAATAACATTTAAAATTGTTATATTTTAATCGAGAAACTCAGACTTGGAAAAAAAATCGTATGCGAGCAGTGTCTGCTGACCTTTTCTTCTGCCTATAACAAAAACTCCATGGAAACAGAAAGTTTCCACAGCATTCCATTCATTCTGAGGACGAAATGAATGTGGGTAAAATGAACGGTGGATGAAATGAACGGTGGATGAAATGAACAGTGGATGAAGTGAACATTGGACTAAGTGAACAGCAGACAAAGTGAACAGTGGACAAAGTGAACGTTGGACGAAAGAATACGGACGAAGTGATTGGGAACCCTCGGCAGGTGGTAGAGTAACCGAACGCGCCAGTCACCGAGCAAATCCATTGATCATGAAGGGCAAAAAAGACATGGCACGATGATTCATAATGAGCTAAAAAAAAAAAAAAGAATAATGTAGTGGAGATTGAAAGTGCATCAGAAGAGTTGCAAGACTAGTCATCCAGCTTACGCAGAGGTATCAGCTGCAGATAATCCAAGTTTATGGTCCAGCAGCAGGACATCAGCAACAAGATGAAACATCAGTCGGCAAGTATGGACATGGAGAAATGAACGAGGAAATCAACTGGTTGAATTCACAGAAACTGAGAAGCTCCATAACATGAACTAATTTTTTATGAAGAAACAACTGAGAAAGTGGACATGGAAACATCATAATGGAGGAAGTAGTGAATTAGATTAACATATTAGGGAATAAAAGATATGTTATTACGGACTGCAGTGTACTTAACAGATTTAATACAGGAAGTGATCATGGAATGGTAATGTGCAAACTTCATCTCAATGTAAAGCTAAAACGGCAAAAGCTCATCAAGCCAACAAGAAGATATCTTGACACCAAAGGTAAGCGAGCAACCTAATGCATTTAAGATAGAATTCAAAAATCGCTTTGCTGGATCACACAGGAACTAGTAGTGGAAGAAGATGCAGATGTCACTGAAGTTAACAGAAAGATTGCCAAAACTCTCATCGAAACAGCAACAAAAATTGGTGGGGTTCTAACTAAGAGACGTGACAAAAAGATATCAGGAAAAACAAGAGAACTGCTGCAAAGAAGAGAGATGAAAGTAACTAAAGAAAACAACTTCTAAAGTGGAATATGTAGAATAATGCAAGACAGTGCGTAAATGTATAACTGAAGACGTAAGAAACTTTAATTATGAACTAGTGAAAGAAGCCATAAAGCCATAGAAAACAATAAAAGTTTGGAAAGGGTGAAAGGCAGTTTATCCAATGGGAAGAAGCATATAATTGCTATCAGAAAGGTAGATGGTACTGTAACAAGAAATTGTGATGAAATACCAAAGAGAATCAAATAATACTACTGAAAACTGTACGAAGCACAGGAATCTCCAAATGAGGAAGTTACTAGAAAATCTGGAATTAAAGTACCCCAGTCCTCACAGAAGAGGTTGCTTTTGCAAGCAAGAATATAAGTGAGGAAAAGCACCTGGAGAAGATGGGATTGCCTTAGACATCTTAAAAGAAGCAGGAGAAGAAATAGAAGCAGTCTCTCCCAATTATTTACACACAAAAAAAAGTAACAAAGAACATTTAAAGAATTACAGACCTATCAGCCTTCTGCCTGTTATTTATAAAGTATTCACTAAAGTACTGACGCATCGCTTACAGGAAAAACTGGATATGGCTCAACTGAGAGAGCAAGCTGGTTTTTTTTGCAGTGGATATAGCCCAATGGACCACATTCATGTTGGGAGAGAACTCATTGAAAGAACTAATGAACATGAACTTCCACTATGTATTGCGTTTATAGACCGTAAAAGCTTTTGACTCTGTGCTAACATCAGTAGTGATCAGTTGTTTGAAATCAAGTAACAGTGAAGAAGTGTACATTAATGTTATGGAAAATATCTACAGAAAAGCAAGTTCAAAGGTTAGGCTACACAAGGGCACAAAGAACATAACAATCGGGAAAGCTGTGAGACAAGGTGACACCATCTCTCCCAAACTTTTCACTGCAGCATTTCAAATTGTATTTAAATCTTTAAATTGAAATGACAAAGAATTAAAAATAAACGGAGACTATTTAACACACCTACATTTTTCCGATGGCATTACTATATTTGCAACCAACCCATCAGAGCTTTAATACATGATACAAGAACTCTTAGCTAAAAGCAATTAAGTGTGACTTAAGATGAACCTTCACAGGCCTAGAACTTTGTTTAACAGTTTTAGCAAAAGAAAAGCTGCAGGTTGGTGGAATGGAATTAGAAGCAACAAATTCTTACATTTACCTTGGTCAACTTATAACGATGGACAGCAGCATTATGGAAGAAATAAACAGGCTTATTAAACTTGGCTGGAGTGCATTTTGTAGAAATGGAACAATCTTAAAGGGAAAACTTCCTTTGTATCTAAAGAGGAAAGTTTTTAATCAATGCATTCTGTCAGTTCTCACATATGGCACTGAGATGTGGAGCCTGACTAAAAGAGCCATATACAGTAACGATTATAGAGTACTCAAAGAAGTATAAATAGATGCGTGCTTGAAATAACTGGGAGGGACAGGAAAAGAAACAAGTGGGTTTGACCATGGACAGGAGTGGCGGATGTCATCACCGTAGTAAAGGCTTTGAAGTGGCAGTGGGCTAGACACATTGCATGGAGAACTGATCAACACTGGACAACAGAAATTCTGGACTGAATATCAAGAGAGCACAAAAGACCAAGGAAACAACCCCATGTAAGATGGATAGGTTAAATAAAGAAAGAATCTGGAGCAATGTAAAAAAGAACAACTCAATATAGGAATATGTGGAAGAAACTTGGAGTAATTAAAGTGTTTGGCAAGGTCGTTATTGAAAAAGTATGGGGTCTTACATCAGAGAAAGTGTGGGATGTTTAGAATGGTTTTATGCCTGGTAAAGGCTGCACTAACCAAATTTTTGCATTATGCCTGATGATTGAAAAGTATCTGGCTGTTGATAAGAAAGTTTTTGCTGCCTTCATAGATTTAGAGAAAGCTTACGACTGAGTAAATAATAGGACCCTTTTGTGGAAGGTATTGAATGAATATGGTGTTACCGGGAATCTACTTAATAGTGTAAAAGACATGTATGCTGACAGTAGAGCCTGTGTACAAGTGAATGGTGTTTTATTAAAATGGTTTTCTATTGGTGCAGGAGTCAGACAGGGTTGTGTAATGTCATCATGGCTTAAACATATAAAACGAGCAAAACACACAGAGTAAAAGGTTTGTTTAGCGGTAGCTTTCAGTCTTCCTACGACCTTGATCACCCGCGATCGACTGGATGGGCTGCTTTGCCAGAACTACAATTTGAAGTTGAAAATGTTGCCAGATTTCAGAAGAGAGATCCAAATAAATGGGATTTGGTGAGGGGTCTCTGAATTGCAGTTTTTGGTGAACAAAATTTCAATGCTCTCTTGGAAACGCAGAGATACCTTGTTGATGAATGGGGCAACATTTTTGTTTTTTTTCCAAATGGGAACTGCAGAGGTATCTTCAAGGGTTAGTGCAGATAAAGCTGTCTTTGGAAGACCATTGGAAACATCTTTTTTGTGTTCACCAAGTCTTGTTTTGATGCTTCGGTATGTGCTTCCAATATACACTGAGAGACCAAAGGAAGTTGAAATAGGAATAGCATAAACTCCAGGGGTGTCCAAGGGTGAGACAGGATCCCTGTCTTTAAGCAGGCACATTATTGCAGAAGGGTTTGGTTTCATTGTGAGAGTGTAACCCATAGTTTTGAAAAGTTTACACTTCTTATAAGAGAAGGAACCATGGAAAGGAATGGAACTAATGAATGGTGGTTTTTCCATTATTATTGGTGAGAGAGCAGACAGATTTTTCAAGTGGGAATTTTGGAGGAATTTTTGAATTGTAAAAGATGGGGACTGATGGGCTTCGGCAATCAGTTTTGAATTGTAGAAGGTGGGAACTGATGGGCTTCGGCAATCAGTTTTGAATTGTAGAAGGTGGGAACTGATTGCCGAAGCCCATCAGTTCCCACCTTCTACAATTCAAAAATTCCTCCAAAATTCCCACTTGAAAAATCTGTCTGCTCTCTCACTAATAATAATGGAAAAACCACCATTCATTAGTTCCATTCCTTTCCATGGATCCTTCTCTTATAAGATGTGTAAACTTTTCAAAACTATGGGCTACACTCTCACAATGAAACCAAAGCCTTCTGCAATAATGTGCCTGCTTAAAGACAGGGATCCTGTCTCACCCTTGGACACCCCTAGAGTTTATGCTATTCCCATTTCAACTTCCTTTGATCTCTCGGTGTATATTGGAAGCACATACTGAAGCATCAAAACAAGACTTGGTGAACACAAAAGATGTTTCCAATGGTCTTCCAAAGACAGCTTTATCTGCACTAACCCTTGAAGACGCCTCTGCAGTTCCCATTTAACCAAAAAAGTTGCCCCATTCATCAACAAGGCATCTCTGCGTTTCCAAGAGAACATTGAAATTTTGTTCACCAAAAACTGCAATTCAGAGACCCTCACCAATTCCCATTTATTTGGATCTCTCTTCTAAAATCTTGCAACATTTCCAACATCCCAACTTCAAATTGTAGTTCTGTCAACCAGCCCATCCAGTCGATCGCGGGAGATCAAGGTCGTAGGAAGACCGAAAGCTACCGCTAAACGAACCTTTTACCATATGTGACTGTGTGTTTCACTCGTTTTATATGTTTATGTGTTATTGTCGCGTGAATCCTGAGTTTTAAACCATGTCACCATGGCTGTTTAATATATTTATGGATGAGTTATGCCAAAATAGATAATGCTGGTTTATGTTCTGGTGACATCCGTGTGTGCAGATTGCTATATGCTGATGACACTGTCCTGTTGGCAGAGAGCAAAAGTGAGTTGCAGAGTATGTTGTCCCAGATGTACAAAGTTTGCATGAAATTCAAACTGAGTATAAATGAGGGAAAAACCAAAGTTATGGTTTTTGAGAGAGGAACTGGTAGTACTGAATGTAATACATGTCTAAATGGCACAGTGATTGACCAGGTGAATGAGTTTGTGTATTTAGGAAGAATGTTTAACAGAGAGAACAAATTGGATGGTGAAATTAGTAGGCGAGTTAGTTCTGCATTGAAAATCATGGCTGCCTTGGAAGGTTTTCACAGGAATGATGGGTTCTCAAGAGAGTCCCGCATGGCTGTGTATGAAAGTGTAAGTGTCCCTACCCTGATGTATGGCAGTGAAACCTGGGTACTGCAGAAGAAATATAAGAGTTGTTTGTCTGCTGGAGAAACGCGTTGCTTACGGGGGTTTGTGACAAGACACGTTCTGATCGTGTGCGGAATGAAGATGTGTTGCAGTTGTGTAATGTGAAGCAAAATGTTGTTAGCAAGGTGGAGACAAATATGCTTCGGTGGTTTGGCCATGTTGAAAGAATGAATGATGATATGCTTACTAAGAAAAGCTTTTTAGCCCAAGTGGTAGGAAGTAAAGGTAGAGGAAGGCCAAGTAACTCAATGGAGGATCAGATTCAGGAGTGTCTGCATGAGAAAAAGATATATAGAAGATCTTGTGTACAGCGTGTGATGGATGTGAGTGAAGCCTGAGTTGTATGTCAAGATCGCTGTAAATGGAGATGTTTGATACAGCAACAGTAAGTAAAAATTATCTGGTAATTTGTATTTTTTTGTGAAGCTAACCTCTGAATATCAGTGAACAGCTTAGTGATGTATGTGTATGTGACTTAGAGTAACCTTCACCCTATGTGTGTGTGTGTGTGTCACAGAATCACTTTTCACTGAAACATTTACTAGCAGCTAAACTAAATGGAAATGTATTTGTGTACTGCAAAATGAGGACTCCCAATACACACAGTGAAGCGAGGACTCGGGTTACACACCGAAAAGGTTCACTCTATTGACATTCACAGACAAAAACGGAAGTCTATGGTGAAGAGGTTATGAATGCAGCATCTGTGCGAAAATGGTGCATCATGTTTAACAAAGGAAGATCAAACACTCGTGGTGAAGAATGTCGTGGGCATTGTTCTCCTTCACGATAATGCACGCCATTAATCCTCTGCAGCAACTCAAGGACTTCTTCAACTTTTGGTTGGGAAGTTTTCGATCATCCGCCATACAACCCTGACCGTAGCGCCTCGTGACTTTCATCTGTTTCTTAAGCTGAAAGAGTTTTTAGGTGACTTTCATGATGATGACGAGCTGAAAGACGTTGTCACTGCATGGTTACACAACTTAGCAGTGGTGGAGTATAACGACGGCATTGGAAAATTGGTACCACGCTATGATAAGTGTTTCAATTTGTATGGTGATTATATCGAAAAGTAGGTGAAGTCTTCCTGTAAATGTCACATAAATATTTGTTCCTTACTATTTATTGTTTTTGTTTTATACCAAAACGTTCTTTACTTTCTGGACGACTCTCGTAGTAAGCACATTTTAGTTACATAACCACTAGTAGTCTACTTTGATCCCCACCAGAATCTTAATCACCTTTAAACAATCAGTGCAAAACTGGTTACTGAATTTTCATTTCCAAGTTTCTGGAAGTGGACATCGTTTAAAAACCATATTGTCACTGTTATTGAAAAGCTTTCGGGTATGTCAACAATGGGTAGCATTCAGTGGCAAGGTCTGACTGTGTGTGTATGTGAGAGAGAGAGAGAGAGAGAGAGAGAGAGAGAGAGAGAGACTGAGAGAGAGAGAGAGAGACTGAGACTGAGAGACTGAGACTGAGACTGACTTTTGCAGTATTGTTACCAGAAACCTACAATAGAGGATTTAAGAGGTGATGCATGATAATTATTGTGCATCACCTTTTTAACAACTGTTCAAAAGCATTTAATTGTAATTAAATGCTTTTGAAATCATAATTTATTATTGCTTTTTTTTCAACATTTTGCAGCACAAATATTCCCTCTTTCTCTCTCTAGAAGAGCACAGCTATATATTTTTGCCACCAGATTTGCTGTTATCATTTTTCAGTCTAAAGAATTTGAAAGTAGATAGGGAAATTAAAAGGGAGGGAGTGAGATTTAGAACATTATTACTTATATTTCAGATTGATATGGTGGTGCATTTTTCCAGCAAAAATGTGTTTAGCAGAATTGCCAAAAGGAAGATTTTTCATCAGTTTGTTCAATAATGTTTTTGCAGTAAAAATAAGAGATAGTGTGGAAAGCCTGTCATTAACTACCTGTTCTGTTGGAAGGCGTTGATTCTTTTTAGGGCAGAGACGTCTTTCAGCCAAGGCACTTGTAGTTGGGATTGTCAAAAAATTTGGAAGTTATTCAGTTTCTAGGAATGCCTTCTGAAGTCCATTGATGCATAAATATTGGTAAAATTCATTAAGTTTACTGTGCAAATTATTGTGCTTTGCATACAGCACAGTTCTGTTTTCAGTTTTGTGCAATTAAATTGCTGTTTGTAAGGCTTCACTATGAACTGAAATGTTCTCTTTGGAAATTTTTTTATGTGAGTTTTAAAATTTTAGAGTTCAACCATGAAATTGTAGTTTATTGACATCAGAAAACCTTTTTAAAAACTGGGTTAATATTGTTTCCACAATTCCAAAATATATTTAAGAGTACAATATCTTTTTATCATCCAAGTTATTTTCAAGTTTTTGTCTTTGCTGGCAGTAGAGCATGTTTATCTGCAAATGATGTTTTATCAAATTTGTTTTCCATTGGCACACAAGTCTGACAAGGTTGCTGTTCAATGTATTTATGGATGCATTTGTGTATAATAGCAAAGTGGACAGTGCTGGTTTATGTGCCCATATGTGCAGGTTGTCTGATGATGATACCATACTGTTCTCTGAAAGCAAAAATGAGTTATAGAGCATGCTGACTGACCGGGACGTATGACATATGAAATTCAAACTAACTATAAATGAGGTAAAAACCAATATCATGGGCTTGAAGTGAGGAACTATTAGTACTGAATGTGAGATCAGTCTAAATGGAACAGAGCTAGACCCATCCCTTTTGACATTTTCTCATCATTGCATTAACCTTCCTCAGGCATATTGTTTTGTTAGGCTTAATTCTGAAGAACAGTTCTGTTTCTGAAGCATTGAAAATGTTTTGGCCTTCATAACTGTCACATACTTTTTTTACCTTTTGTTCCAATCAGTCACTTGTTTCAAGTCTACTGTGTTTGTTTCACAGCAGATTAATTTAAGAAAAATATTGTGATAGGATCTAAATTTTTTATGCCCCCCATTTGAAGCTTTAAAGTGCTCTACTCCTAGTGCATTACTGACTTGTGATGCATTCTCTTGTATCAGAGGGCAGCTAATATGACTGTTCTTTGACCAAACTGAATTAACCCAATTAAAAACTACAGGATCAATTGCACCAGTGTTAGTTTTGTGAACTGAATTGCCATTGAAAACACTCTTGGTGTTTTCACTGGTAATCCAGTTTGCTGATTTGCTCTTTCTTTCTCAAAAGTTAACTTGTTTGTTTGCATTTCACCTACTTTGAAGCATTCAGCAGGAATTCGCACACCCAGATTTTCCTTTTCAGTCATATTTCATTTTTTTCTTTGAACATTAATCATGTCTATTTGTCACCATTTTCCAAACCAACTAGTTATCCAAACAAAAATTTCACAGAATCCTTACAAGCCACACAAGCACAAAATCACAGGGGAAACTGGAAGGATGGCAACAGTGGACAACCAAGTGAGATAGTTAACTGATTTACTTTCAGGAAGAGGTGGTCAGCTACAGTACATCTGTGCCTCATGTTCAAGGCCTGATGTTGGTTCTCTGAAGAAGGGGGAAAAACTTTTATCACAAATTGAAGTGTGGTCCCTATTGGCAGTAGCTTACTGGCATTAAACAATGGGGGTTGGGACAGGGGATTTAATCTTAGGAACACAACAAAGGGAAGGAAGAATCTGCTTTTCAGGCATTTGGGTTTGTGTGAAAATCAAAAAGGGGTGCTGTTTTGTCAAATTCTGAGAAAACATCAGTCCTATTGAAACCACATACCAGTAAATTTGTAATGGGGATCTTTAGGACAAAAAGTCATCCTGCTTTCATCCAAAGAAACTGAAGACATTCTTTGCTGCAAAAATTTGCAGATTTTTTTCCCCCTTGAACATTCATGTTTTTAACTCTTTTATGAACAAGATCACTGTCCATTATTTAGAGATAAATATCATCATCATCATCATTAACCATTATCAATCCACTGCTGAATGAAAGTGTCCCCAAATTTCTTCCACAATTGTCTGTCTTGGACCTGTCTCCTCCATGTCACTCCAGCATACATTCGAATTTCATCCTTCCATCTCCCATTGAGTCTTCTTCTGGGTCTTCTCCTGTCTTTCGGAATCCAGTCTAAAATTTTGGTTGTCCATCGGTGGTCCGTTCTTCTGGCAACATGTCTAGCCCATTGTCATTTCAGTGATTTCACTCTGGTCATGCTGTCGTCCACTCAGGTGATGCACAACATATCGCCTCTCCTTGACAAATGTCGACCTCGCCTTCTCGTGGTGCATCCTGTTCCCACTAAAGGGTCTCTGACGACCGCCAATGGCGGTATAACTATACCATCGGGATTAGAGGAAATGCTATCCCACACTCGCCAACCCGCTTGGCCAGCGTGGTGAAATATGGCCAAAACCCCTCAAAGATGCTTACACAATTTCAAACATGACCTTCAGTCTCCGGCAGCTGGAATGTACCTGGCCAAGGCAGCAGCCAGTGCAACATGAAGGCAGAGGGTGCTAAGAATCACCGGAGGACCAGACTAGGCTGCCATTTGATGCTGACCTTGGCTACTTACAACGGACGTTCCCTATCTTCTGATTCAAGGCTTCTTGAATTGGAAGAGAAACTACAAAGGATCAAGTGGGACATCATCAGGCTAAGTAAGGTAAGGAGAAAAGGAGAAGATCTCATTAAACTGAAAAGTGTATATCTCTTCTACTATCGTGGGACAGATACTGGCAGATCTAGTGGTGTTGGATTTATAACAAACAAGAAACTGAAGGATAAAGTTGTAGAAGTTCATAGTTCCTCAGACAGAACTGCACGACTCGTTATCCTACTCTCGAGAAGATACCAGGCCCAGATTATTCAAGCTTATGCACCCACCACAAGTCACCCTGAAGAAGAAATTGAAGAATTTTACGAGGAAATTCGGAATCTAAATAACAAAGGCAAACAGCACTTGAAGATCATTATGGGTGATTTCAATGCAAAAGTAGGGCAACAGCAACATAATGAAACTTCAGTTGGGAAATTCGGTTACAGGAACAGAAATCAATGTGGAAATACTCTCGTAGAATTTGCAGAAGCAGAAAGGTTTTTCATAATGAACTCCTTTTTCAAGAAAAAGCCACACTGGAAATGGACATGGAGACATCCGAATGGGATGACAAGTGAAGATTCTATTATGTGTAACAAAAAATTCGCCATCAAAGACTGCAGTGTGCTAAGCAAGTTCAACACAGGCAGTGACCATAGATTGGTGAGATGCAAGATGCACCTCAACACTAAACTCGAACGTGGCAAGCTCATAAGACAAACAAAATGTATTGATATAACCAACCTTAAAAAACATCATAATACCTTCAAGTTGGAACTGAAGAATAGATTCTCTGCTTAAGAAGGCCTAACATTGGAAGAAGTGGATATTTCTGAAGTTAACAGAAAACTCACCAAGGCTCTTATAGAAACAGCAACAAAAATAGGTGGTACTAAGAACAAGTACATATGAAGAAAATTTCAGGAAAAATAAAAATGTTGATGCAAAAGAGAAGGAAGATGAAGACAAATAAAGACGTACCTTCCAACATGGAATATATGGAGCTATCAAAGACAGTGCGAAAAGGTATTACTGAATACATAAGGAAATTCATTTGTGAACTAGTAAGGAAAGCAATTGAAAACAACCAACCAGAGCCTGAAGAGAGCAAAAGGACATCTCAGTAAGGGAAGAAAGCAGATTATGGCTCTGATAAAAGAAGATGGTACTGTAACAAGAAATAGAAGCAAAATTTTGACAAGGGTGAAAGATTTCTATTCAAAACTATATGAAAGGGATGATACATCTATTCCAGACATTATGACAGCTACCAATGCCAAAGTTCTTCCAATCTTCCCTGAAGAAGTTACATATGCAATTAAGATCATGAAATGGGGAAGAGCTCCAGGAGAAGATGGAATTACTGTGGACATTATACAAGAAGCAAGTGGAGAAATTGAAACTACACTCGCCCAAATTTTCAACAGATGTCTTAATGAAGGGAAGATTCGTGAGGAGTGGGACAATGCTACAATGATCTTGCTCCATAAAAAAAGGTGACGTTGAGTATCTCAGAAACTACAGACCCATCAGCCTCCTTTAAGTGGTTTATAAAATTTTCACTAAGGTTCTTTCACATTGCTTGAAAGTAACACTAGACATGGCCCAACTAAGAGAACAAGCGGGATTCAGGAGTGGCTAATAGATCATATCCATGTACTGAGAGAACTAATTGAAAGAACAAGAGAATATGAACTCCCATTATGCATGGCTTTTATTGACTATGAAAAGGCCTTCGATTCTGTGAAACCATCAGCAGTAACAATGGCTTTGAAATCCTGTGGTATTAAAGATGCATACATTAGCATTATTAATAACATCTATGAAAATGCAAGTGCAAAGGTTTGGATATTTGAGGATACAGCACAAATAAGAATTGGAAAGGGAGCGAGACAAGGTGACACCATATCTCCGAAACTCTTTATTGCCACATTGCAAAATGTCTTTCAATCATTGAATTGGGAAAACAAAGGGATAAAGATTAATGGAGATTGCTTAACTCACCTTCATTTTGCTGATGACATAGTCATTTTTACAACTACCCCATTAGAGCTGCAGAGTATGATCCAAGAGCTTGTTCACAAGAGTAAAGAAGTGGGATTAAAAATGAACTTTCAGAAGACAAAAGTGATGTACAGTGCTTTTGCAAGAAACGAAGATTTATCGATTGATGGAGAAAAGCTTGAGACAACTGATTCCTACATTTATCTTTGGCAGCAGATATCGAGTGAGGGTCACATTGATGAAGAAATTAATTGGCGTATAAAACTTGCATGGAGAGCTTTTGGAACAAAAAGTACAATTTTTAAGAGCAGTCTGCCATTATGCCTCAAAAGAAAAGTGTTTAATCAATGCATCCTGCCAGTGCTTACGTATGGAGCAGAGACATGGACCTTAACTAAAAAAGACATACAAAGACTGCAGACAACTCAAAGAAACATGGAGAGATGCATGCTTGGTGTAACCAGGAAAGATAAGAAGAGGAACTTGTGGATAAGATAAATATACAGAACTTTATATACTTCAGGACTGGGATCACAGAACTTTCCATTAAATCAAAATTGTTGATTAGAGAGGTTTTACTGTAACTTGAAAATCTCGTGTCTCGATGCTTGGGGTGCTGAGAAGGTATGCTGAGAAGTTTTGCCTCCACTTGATACGTATGTGTGCTGAGAAGTTTTGCCTTCACTTGATACGTAGGTGTGCTGAGAAGTTTTGCCTCCACTTGAATAGAAAATTAATGGTAAAAAGTTGTATCATTGAAACAAAAATTTGCCATTATCTTTTTTTTTTTTAAATTTTTAAGTCCACATAATTAACATGTTGATAGTTTTCAAAGTCCGTGCTTAGAAAACACTGACTTTACTCAGGTATTATTTTAGTTTATGAAACAAGTGAAAATCTGTAGGAGCATGTTTTGCTCTATATGACGATGTGGCAACACAGCAAACCTAAGGTGCTTAATTGTGGCACCTAGTGTTGTGTTGTCATGTTGAAAAAGTGTTTGACCTGATAAAAGTTTTCAGTTTCTTCAGAGTTTTAGTGTGACTTTCAGAATTTATTTTGGCTTCTTTTACCAGAAAATTAACAAGTCCTACACGATTCCAAAAACAGACAACATGATCCTCTGATTTAAATCTGTTGTTCTGATTTCTTCTTTGTTTGTGGCATTTCTTTATAGCAATATTCCACAGACTGTCTTTTCTTCTTTGGGTTGTAATGGTGGACCCATGTTTTATCTCTTTTCACAATCTGATGCAGAGAAGAGTCAACTTTGTTTTTGAAATATTCTAAGGGTTCGTGTCCTCAGACAAAATGTGAGGTAACCACCTAGCACATGCCTACAGTGGTCAAAGGGGTAACTGCCAGAAATGGCTTGATATAAATTGATATAAACATAGAAATTGAGCAAAAACACACAGAGTCACGTATGGTAAAAAGGTTCATTTAGCGGTAGCCTTCAGTTATCCTACGACCTTGATCGCCCACGATCAACTGGATGGGCTTCTTGCCAGAACTACAATTTGAAGTTTGGGATTTGGTGAATGGTCTCTGAATTGCAGTTTTTGGTGAACAAAATTTCAATGCTTTCTTGGAAATGCAGAGATGCTTTGTTGATGAATGGGGCAACTTTTTTGGTTTCTTTCCAAATGAGAACTACAGAGGTGTCTTCAAGGGTTAGTGCAGATAATGCTGTCTTTGAAAGACCATTGGAAACATCTTTTTTGTGTTCACCAAGTCTTGTTTTGATGCTTCGGTATGTGCTTCTATTATACACTGAGAGACCAGAGGAAGTTGAAATGGGAATAGCATAAACTCCAGAAACATCCAGGTGTGAGACAGGATACCTGTCTTTAAGCAGGCACATTATTGCAGAAGGGTTTGGTTTTGCTGTGAGAGTGTAGCCCATAGTTTTGAAGAGTTTACACATCTTATAAGAGAAGGATCAATGGAAAGGGATGGAACCAATGAATTGTGGTTTTTCCCATTAGTAGTGAGAGAGCAGACATATTTTTCCAAATGGGAATTTTGGAGGAATTTCTCAATTGTAGAAGGTGGGAACTGATGGGCTTCGGCAATTTTCTTTATCATTTTAATTTCTTCATTGAAGGAAGATTCAGTGTTGCAGACAATCCTGGCACAATAACGTAAGTTTTTAAGGTGGCAAATTTGTGAGCAGTGGGAGAGTGGGATGAAAATGGGATTATGTTTGTTATTGCAGAGGGTTTTCTATAGACAGATCTGTTGAGATGATTCCCTTGCCTTATCAACATCTGGCAACAGTTCCAACACCCCAACTTCAAATTGTAGTTCTGGCAACCAGCCCATCCAGTCGATCGCGGGTGATCGAGGTCATAGGATGACCGAAAGCTACCACTAAGCAAACCTTTTTACCATAGGTGGCTCAGTGTGTTTTTGCTCAATTTCTATGTTTATTTGTTATTGTCGCATGAAGCCTCCTGAGTTTTAAACCATGGCTTGATATGTCCAAGGGCAACTTTAGGGATCCCATCCCTAAAGTTACATTTCATTTGTGGAAATCTTACATTTCATTTGTGGAAATCTTAGGGAAACCACAAACTGGATTTTTGGTGATGGCGATTGAGTTTTCAACCTGCCTCGTATCACACATCCACAAAGCACAGACTTTAGCCACCTGTGTCACACTAATGGTAATAATAACTCCTTAAGAAATTTTATTTTCTCAAAATGTGATAAGCAAGTAACAGATTTAGTACAAAAAAGTGGAGAAGAACATGCATAATGTATCATCCAGCATTACGTTACTAAAAAATCGGAGTAGAAGATAAATGTTTTTTTTTGTTTTTTTTTTCAGATATTCAATGTTTTTTACTCTTGGTCTTACCACATTTTACTAAATGTTGAGCATTTTCTCTGAAATGAGATATCAAACTTCTCTGTAATAAGAAAAGTTTTGCTGAACCAGGCACGCTGTTATAAATTAATTAAGCTAAAGTCAATTATGCTTAGAGGTAGGTCATTGGACTTGGAGCCTAGGGTCATTGGTATGCCCTACCCTCCTTTTGTAATCTCGAAGGATACCCCAGTGCCTGTTGTATCATCTTCACTCCTTATTCATAGACTAAGACAAAAGACAAAGCACAAAGTGATTTTCCTGCAAAGATATTCCCAAATACGTGTCCCATCCACATTTATCTTAAAAGGAAAAAAAAAAGTTTTATCTGTAGTGGTTGGTGGGGGGAAGGAAACCCATCAACCACTACTGACAAAACAGTTTTTTTCTTTTTTTTTTTTTTTTTTTATGGTTGTTCAGAGATTAAAATGACTTAAAAAAAAGTGTACTCAAGGAGGAGGTACCAATACAATTGCACAATAGCTGATCAATTATCAAATTAATATAAAAATTAATTGTGTAGGAAAATTGCTTTGTGGCAGGTGCATATACACTGAAGAGCAATTGAATTCAGATACCTGTCTAGTAACGTGTAGCACCACCTTTCACCCTGATGACGGCGGCGATTCGTCTCGACAAGACACCAGAAGCGTTGGGAAGCCATACAGAACCACGACCCCTGAACAAGCTCCCACAGTTCACGAAGATTTGATGGAGGGGAATCAGAGCCTCGAACATCTCGCTCGATGGGATTGAGGTCAGGTGACCTAGCTGGCCAAGGAAGTGAGGTTACGTTGGAGGAGTGTTCATCCAACCATTCGGATACAATTCGGGAGCGATGGCACGGTGCATTGTCTTATTGCAAGATGAGATCCCCAGTGGGATGTTGAAGATGCACAAATGGGAGTAAATTGTCATCCAGGATATCCCGGTAACGTTGACCTGTGAGGGACGATGTCACACGTACCAGGGGTCCCATTTCAGTCCACGTAAACAGTCCCCAGACGAGAATGCCACCCCCACCAGCTTGAAGAGTACCCTGCTGGCAAGAAGGATCCATCGCTTCATGTGGCTTGCGCCGTACTCGTATCCTGCCATCCGCATGTACCAACGTGAATCTCGACTCATCAGTCCAGGCAACATTTTTCCACATGTCTAGGGTCCAGTGGCGATGTTCCTGCGCCCATGCTAATCTTTGCACCCTGTGATGTGCAGTCAGCAGTGGTACCCTCGTGGGACAATGGCTTCTGTACCCCATAGTTAGGAGATTGTTCTGGATGGTGTGGCTGCTTACACGTTTTTGTGCACCAGCGTTAAATTGCCGAGTGATTTCTTGCACCGTGGCCCGTCTATCTACTGTTACAATGCGAGCTAGCCGACAATGACCCCGCCCATCCACACGCTGTTGTCGATGGCAGTTGGTCCTTGCAGGGATGGTTTTACCAGATTCGATGTACTCACGGTGCACACGTGACACAGTGGCTTATGAAAATCCCAGTGCCTGCACGACTTCTAAGATGGAGTGACCCATTCGTCGGGCCCCAACAATTTGCCCACAACCAAATGCGCTTCAATCCTTCGCCTTACCCATACTGCATCTGACTCTTACTGATTCCCATTGCATCACTCCTTATATTGTCGGATCACTGCATACGTCATGTTGTTTCCATTTACAGGCCCGCTCACAGTGCCCCATTTGCATAACGCCAGCTGTCTCTAATTCAATTGCTCTTCAGTGTATATATGTATATATATGCACAGGGTGGGATGTAAGGTCAGGTGATACGTAACATCACAGCCTCTAATTGACAAATGTCAACCCTGCCTTCTCGTGGTGCATCCTGTTCCCACTAAAGGGGCTCTGACGACCGCCAATAGTGGTATAACTATACCAACGGGATTAGAGGAAATTCTATCCCACACTCACCAACCCGCTTGGCCAGTGTGGTGAGTTATGGTCAAACCCCTCCAAAATGACTCCACAACTTAAATCTTGGCCCTCAGTCTCCGGCAGCTGGAATGTACCTGGCCAAGGCAGCGGGCAGTGCGACATGAAGGCAGAGGGTGCTAAGAATCCCCGGAGAACCGGACTAGGCTGCCATCTGATGCTGACCTTGGCAACGTATAATGGACGCTCCCTATCTTCTGATTCAAGGCTTCTTGAATTGAAAGAGGAACTACAAAGGATCAAGTGGGACATCGTCGGGCTAAGTGAGGTAAGGAGAAAAGGAGAAGATCTCATTGAACTGAAAAGTGGACATCTCTTCTACTATCGTGGGACAGATACTGGCAGAACTAGTGGTGTTGGATTTATAATAAACAAGAAACTGAAGGATAAAGTTTTAAAAGTTTATAGTTCCTCTGACAGAACTGCACGACTCGTTACCCAACTCTCAAGAAGATACCAGACCCAGATTATTCAAGCTTATGCACCCACCACAAGTCACCCTGAAGAAGAAATTGAAGAATTTTACGAGGAAATTCGGAATTTAAATAACAAAGGCAAACAGCACTTAAAGAATATTATGGGTGATTTCAATGCAAATGTAGAGCAACAGCAATATAATGAAACTTTGGTTGGGAAATTCGGTTACGGGAACAGAAACCAGCGTGGAAATACTCTCTGAGTTTGCAGAGGCAGAAGGGTTTTTCATCTTGAACTCCTTTTTCAAGAAAAAGCCACACAGGAAATGGACATGGAGACATCAAATGGGACGACAAGTGAAATAGATTTTATGTGTAACAAAAAATGCGTCATAGAAGACTGCAGTGTGCTAAACAAGTTCAACACAGGTAGTGACCATAGATTAGTGAGATGTAAGATGCACCTCAGCACTAAACTCGAACAAGGCAAGCTCATAAGACAAACAAAATGTATTGACATAACCAACCTTAAAAAACATCATAATACCTTCAAGTTGGAACTGAAGAACAGATTCTCTGCTTCAGAAGGCCTAACATCGGAAGAAGTGGATATTTCTGAAGTTAACAGAAAAGTAACCAAAGCTCTTATGGAAACAGCAACAAAATTAGCTGGGTCTAAGAACAAGTTGCATGTGAACAAATTATCAGGAAAAATCAAAATGTTGATGCAAAAAAGAAGAGAGATGAGGACAACTAAAGAAGATGTGACTTCCAAAGTCGAATATATAGAGCTATGCAAGACAGTACGAAAAAGTATCACTGAAGACATAAGGAAATTCAACTGTGAACTAGTGAAGAAAGCAATTGAAAACAACCAAAGCCTAAAGATAGCAAACGGACATCTCAGTAAGGGAAGAAAACAGATTATGGCACTGAGAAAAGAAGATGGTTCTGTAACAAGAAATAGAGGCGATATTTTGACAAGAGTGAAAGATTTCTACTCCAAATTATATGAAAGGGATGATACATGTACTCCAGACATCATGAAAGGTACCTGTACCAGAGTTCTTCCAGTTCTCCCAGCAGAAGTTGCACATGCAGTCAAGAACATGAAGCGGGGGAAAGCTCCAGGAGAAAATGGAATTACTGTAGACATCATACAAGAAGCAAGTGGAGAAATTGAAACAGTATTCGCCCAAATTTTCACTCGATGCCTCAATGAAGGGAAGATTCCTGAGGATTGGAACAACGCTATAATGATCCTGCTACATAAAAAAGGTGGCATTGTGGATCTCAGGAACTACAGACCTATCATCCTCTTGTCAGTGGTTTATAAAGTCTTCTCTAAAGTTCTTTCACACCGCTTGAAGGTAACACTGGACATGGCTCAACCAAGAGAACAGGCTGGATTCAGGAGTGGCTACAGCACAATAGATCATATCCACGTACTGAGAGAACTAATTGAAAGTGCGAGGGAATATGAACTTCCATTTTGCATGGCTTTTATCGATAATGAAAAAGCCTTTGATTCGGTGAGACCATCAGCAGTTACAATGGCTCTGAAATCCTGTGGTATTGAAGATGCATACACTAATATTATTAATAACATCTATGGAAATGCAAGTGCAAGGATTCGGCTGTTTGAAAATACAACACACATAAAAATTGGAAAGGGAGTGAGACAAGGTGACGCCATATCTCCGAAGCTCTTTAATGCCCATTGGAAAATGTCTTTCAATCACTGAACTGGGAAAACAACGGCGTAAAGATTAATGGAGATTATCTGACCCACCTTCATTTTGCTGATGACATAGTCATTTTTGCAACTACCCCATCAGAGCTACAGAGTGTGACCCAGGAACTTGCTGACAAGAATAAAGAAGTGGGATTAAAAATGAACTTTCAGAAGACAAAAGTGATGTTCAATGCTTTTACAAGAAATGAAGATTTATCGATTGATGGAGAAAAGCTGGAGATAACAGACACGTACGTTTATCTTGGACAGCAGATATCAAGTGAGATTCACATTGATGGAGAAATTAATCGGCGTACAAAACTTGCATGGAGAGGTTTTGGAAGAAACAGCATAATTTTCAAGAGCAATATGCCATTATGTCTTTAAAGAAAAGTGTTTGATCAATGCATCCTTCCAGTGCTTACGTATGGGGCAGAGACGTGGACCTTAACTAAAAGAGACATACAAAGGCTGCAGACAACTCAAAGAAGCATGGAGAGGTGCATGCTTGGTGTAACCAGGAGAGATAAGAAGAGGAACTCGTGGATCCGAAAAATGACAAGAGTGGAAGACATAATCAGAGTTAAATCCCTGAAATGGCAATGGGCTGGGCATACTGCCAGAAGGACAGACCATCGGTGGACAGTTGAAATTTTAGATTTTATTTCAAGGGACAGGAAAAGACCCAGAAGAAGACCACATGGGAGATGGGTGGATGAAATTCGAAAGTATGCGGGAGTGACATGGAGGAGACTGGCACAAGACAGACCGTTGTGGAGGAGCTCGGGGAGACCTTCGTCCAGCAGTGGATTGATAATAATGAATGATGAAGATACACAGGGTGCATAGGAAAGTCCCTTTAGCCTGAAATAACTTGTGAACGAAGAGAGGTACAGTTATGCAAGTGATATAACGGTATAGTAAAGTGACTACGCCCGATCAAATGCAACCGATAGCTGCGCACCTAGTGGTGAAATGTGGAAGTTAGCCATTGCAAAACAAAAACGAAAAGAGATAGAGCAAAATTTCCAATTAGTACAAAGTTGTAGAGCATCAGTTAGTTAGGACAAAATGACATTTGTTTCTTATGAATAAGATAAATTGTCACCCTGAAAACTCTAAAATGTCCGAAATCGATGTGCAACCTTTTGTGTGAACGTTTGAAGTGAACAGGCATAGGTATGAGCAAATACGAACAATTTATTGCATAAATGCGTACTTATGTCAATATAGTTTGATGACGTCAGACAAAACAAAAACAAAAAAGCAAACTGGCGCACAGTGATAAAAAGTTAATGTCTAGTATGTTTGAAGAGTTCATCATTGCCCACGATACACATTTGTATTCGTGAAAGTAACTTTGCATGCACATTCCTCAGCATGGAAGTTGTCACACTATTGCAAGCATCTGTAACACGACGATGTAGATCCAGCATACTTGTAAGCTCTGTTGCATACACCTGAATTTTTACGTAACCCCAGAGGAAGAAATCCAACGGAGTGAGGTTCGGCGATCGTGGAGGCCATTCAACAGCACCACCATACTTGATGATTCGTTGCCCAAAACAATCTGTGATATATAGTCACACTGATGCTGGCTGGTGTGCAGAAGCACCATCATGTTGGAACCACAAGGAACGTAATGCGGACAGGGGAATATCATCTAAAAAGTCAGGTATGATATCCTGTAATAGTTGGAGGTATCTCTGTCCATTTAATTTTGCCTTCGTAGAACACAGGTCCCACTTAAGCGGTTCTTCCAAATACTGCACCACACATTAATGGACCAACGAACTTGATGTCTGGTGGATAGTCCCCACGAGGGATTTTCCATCGCCCAGTAGTGGCCGTTATGTCGGTTTAGTAATCCGGTACGGTGGAACATTGCCTCGTCCGACCAAAAAATGTTGGATAAAAAATCTGAGTCACCTTCGACATTAATCAACGCCCATTTGCACCAATCAAATCGACACTCATTGTCCTGTGGTAACAGTTCTTGCTGCGGAGTTACACGATAGGGATGTGCACCTTGAGCATGCAGTATTTGCCATACACAGCCCCGTGTTAAGCCACTCACCCTGCTGATATCTCTTGTACTGCTTTGTGAATGGGCTAGTGCATATGCCAAAATATCATCTGCCATTATACGCATACCTGCACCCACTGGTCTGCCAGAACGAGAACAACTTTTAGTGCTTCCTGTCTCCTTGAGCCGTCTCACTACACTTGTGATGGTAACCGCACTTGATGTGGCCCAGCTGGAAAACGAACAGCATATTCCTGTGCAGCTAGCGCTGCGTTTCGTTGGCATTCGCCATAAATAAGCACCATCTCACAATATTGGGAGTGAGTGAAGCTCACCATTCTCACACAGCATACCTAGACCTAAACTTCTGATCAAGGTACATCCTGCTACTGGTTTTTATATTGTAGGTATGGTACAACGTCACAATCTGCATTTGCATACGGCTACATTTGCGAAATGTGAATATGCAGATTCGAATCATTGCGCATCGATTTCGGACATTTTAGGGGATTCAGGTGACAATTTATCTTATCCGTGTGAAACAAATGTCGTTTTGTACTAATTAGTTGATGCTCTACAACTTTGTAATTGGAAATTTTGCTCTATCTCTTTTCGTTTTTGATTTGCAATGGCTAACTTCCGCATTTCGCCACTAGGGGCGCTGCTATCAGTTGCATTCGATCGGGTGTAGTCGCTTTACTATACCGTTATCTCACTTGCATAACTGTACCTCGCTCCGTTCGCAAGTTATTTCAGGCTGAAGGGACTTTCCTATGCACCCTGTATATATAGTTGCAAATAGGATCTGCAAGTGACTCAGGATATTTTTTTTTTTTTTGTCAAACCAAATTTTTGACAGAAAAATAATTATGTAGTGTAATCCCTGTTCTGAGTGTAGTTTAATGCTATATCCAGTCATGAGCAGATTTACATTAAATTGTTAAAATTTGTTTTAGATTGCATATTTAAAAAGTTCGGTTTCACCCTCCCAGGATTTAACAGGTTTGTTTTTATTTCATGAGAGAACTTGTGAGGTATTTCCCTGTAGCTACATGCATTTTTGTAGTAGACCGCAAGAATAAATTACCCGTCCTGGTTTGGTCGTCCCAATCCGCCACTTGGCTATACTTAAATCTCTTTGATCGTAAGTGAGTTACATAAGATATGAGGTGCAAAATGTATATTTAATTAAATGTTAGTGTATCCCTTAACAATTCACTAAATGTTGCATTTTCAGTTATGAGGATGCTGCATAAACAGTGTTATCCATTTGTAGCATTAGTTTGATTGCCATAGTAAAACAGTGCATAATATCTTTCTTTTTCTGTTTGAAATTTTTACACTGTATTTTATCCAGAAGCTATGTATTTGAAAAAATTTTAAATAAAAATTCTTTAGTGATTCAATGTATAAATTTTCTGATGGCAGGCACTTTTAAACATTTTCATGGAAACTGTTTCAGGAGATCTTAAATATGATAGTAGAGAATGGCCCTCAATTCCAGGAGTTGGAATACATTACAGCATTGCATCTACTTCATAGAAGTAAACCCGGAAGTGATCCAACAACCCTGAATCACAATCTTGAGAGACTTCAGGAAATCTTAAATGAAGTAGCTGTATCTGTCTGATTGTGTGCATCATTATGTTTCTGGAATAAAATATTTCTTCTGGTTAACTGTTGTGTATGTGTAAGTCAAGTTTAACAATTTTTTTCTGAATTTTCTAAATGTCTCTCTGCTCTCTCTTTATATATATATATATATATATAATAGAGTGTAAGTATGTGTGCTCCGTATGAACTCCTGAATCCAGCTGCAGATCCAGCATCAGGCAATTGTGGCAGTCGCCAGCCCCGTTCTTTGAAACTAAACAGACCTGATTTTTCTTTTTTGCTTCTTTACAAAAAAAAATTGTTTTTCCTCATGAAAATCATCTCAAACAAAATTTTAATAATACAATATTAAAAAATGAACAACAGAATTATGTTCTGTATACACACATGTGTATATATATATATAGTGAGGTAAGGAGAAAAGGAGAAGATCTCATTGAACTGAAAAGTGGACACCTCTTCTACTATCGTGGGACAGATACTGGCAGAACTAGTGGTGTTGGATTTATAATAAACAAGAAACTGAAGGATAAAGTTGTAGAAGTCGAAAGTTCCTCTGACAGAGCTGCGCGACTTGTTATCCAACTCTTGAGAAGATACCAGGCTCAGATTATTCAAACTTATGCACCCACCACAAGTCATCCTGAAGAAGAAATTGAAGAATTTTATGAGGAAATTCGTCATCTAAATAATAAAGATAAGCAGCACTTGAAGATAATTATGGGAGATTTCAATGCAAAAATAGGGCAACGGCAACAGAATGAAACTTCAGTAGGTAAATTCGGTCACGGCAATAGAAACCAGCGTGGAAATACGCTTCTAGAGTTTACAGAGGCAGAAGGGTTTTTCATCATGAACTCCTTTTTCAAGAAAAAGCCACACTGGAAATGGACATGGAGACATCCGAATGGGACGACAAGTGAAATTGATTTTATTATGTGTAACAAAAAATTCGTCATAGAAGACTGCAGTGTGCTAAACAAGTTCAACACAGGTAGTGACTATAGATTGGTGAGATGTAAGATGCACCTCAACACTAAACTCAAACGTGGCAAGCTCATAAGACAAAAAAAAAATATTGACATAACCAACCTTTAAAAACACCGTAATACCTTCAAGTTGGAACTGAAGAACAGATTCTCTGCTTTAGAAGGCCTAACATCGGAAGAAGTGGATATTTCTGAAGTTAACAGAAAAGTAACCAAAGCTCTTATGCAAACAGCAACAAAATTAGCTGGGTCTAAGAACAAGTTGCATGTGAACAAATTATCAGGAAAAACCAAAATGTTGATGCAAAATAGAAGAGAGATGAGGACAACTAAAGAAGATGTGACTTCCAAAGTGGAATATATAGAGCTATGCAAGACAGTACGAAAAAGTATCACTGAAGATGTAAAGAAATTCAACTGTGAACTAGAGAGGAAAGCAATTGAAAACAACCAAAGCCTAAAGGTAGCAAAGGGACATCTCAGTAAGGGAAGAAAACAGATTATGGCACTGAGAAAAGTAGATGGTTCTGTAACAAGAAATAGAGGCGAAATTTTGACAAGAGTGAAAGATTTCTACTCCAAATTATATGAAAGGGATGATACATGTACTCCAGACATCATGAAAGGTACCAGTACCAGAGTTCTTCCAGTTCTACCAGCAGAAGTTGCACATGCAGTCAACAACATGAAGCGGGGGAAAGGTCCAGGAGAAGATGGAATTACTGTAGACATCATACAAGAAGCAAGTGGAGAAATCGAAACAGTACTCGCCCAAATTTTCACTCGATGCCTAAATGAAGGGAAAATTCCTGAGGATTGGAACAATGCTACAATGATCCTGCTACATAAAAAAGGTGACATTGAGGATCTCAGGAACTACAGACCTATCAGCCTCCTATCAGTGGTTTATAAAATCTTCACTAAAGTTCTTTCACACCGTTTGAAGGTAACACAGGATATGGCTCAACTGAGAGAACAAGCTGAATTCAGGAGTGGCTACAGCACAATAGATCATATCCACGTACTGAGAGAACTAATTGAAAGAGCTAGGGAATATGAACTTCCATTTTGCATGGCTTTTATCGATTATGAAAAAGCCTTTGATTCGGTGAAACCATCAGCAGTTACAATGGCTCTGAAATCCTGCGGTATTGAAGATGCATACATTAATGTTATTAATAACAACACACATAAAAATTTGAAAATACAACACACATAAAAATTGGAAAGGGAGTGAGACAAGGTGACACCATATCTCCGAAGCTCTTTAATGCTACATTGGAAAATGTCTTTCAATCACTGAACTGGGAAAACAAAGGGATAAAGATTAATGGAGATTATCTAACACACCTTCGTTTTGCTGACGACGTAGTCATTTTTGCAACTACCCCATCAGAGCTGCAGAGTATGATCCAGGAACTTGCTGACAAGAGCAAAGAAGTGGGATTAAAAATGAACTTTCAGAAGACAAAAGTGATGTTCAATGCTTTTACAAGAAATGAAGATTTATCAATTGATGGAGAAAAGCTGGAGATAACAGACACGTGCGTTTATCTTGGACAGCAAACATCAAGTGAGGGTCACATTGAGGAAGAAATTAATCGGCGTACAAAACTTGCCTGGAGAGCTTTTGGAAGAAACAGCATAATTTTCAAGAGCAATATGCCATTATGTCTTAAAAGAAAAGTGTTTGATCAATGCATCCTTCCAGTGCTTACGTACGGGGCAGAGACGTGTACCTTAACTAAAAGAGACATACAAAGGCTGCAGACAACTCAAAGTAGCATGGAGAGGTGCATGCTTGGTGTAACCAGTAGAGATAAGAAGAGGAACTCGTGGATCCGAAAAATGACAAGAGTGGAAGACATCATGATCAGAGTTAAATCCCTGAAATGGCAATGGGCTGGGCATACTGCCATAAGGACAGACCATCGATGGACAGCCGGAATTTTAGATTGGATTCCAAGGGACAGGAAAAGACCCAGAAGAAGACCACATGGGAGATGGGTGGATGAAATTCGAAAGTATGCGGGAGTGACATGGAGGAGACTGGCACAAGACTGACCGTTGTAGAGGAAACTTGGGGAGACCTTCGTCCAGCAGTGGATTGATAATGGTTGACAATGATGATGATGATGATATATATATATACACATACACACACACTATCTACCAACAAGTAATTGGACACCTCTGCAATCGATGATATCTGCTGTCCTGATACACGTCATGGCCGCCGCAGTTAAATGTTGTGTGGGTAACAACAACCCAACCAGACGCATGCAAGATGCCACGCAGTTTGGAGCCCTCTGTTTTCGAGAAAAGTGTGATCGTTGGGTATCACAGAAATGGCCGATACATACGTGACATATCCAGCGAGTTGAAGTACCCAAAATTGACAGTGGCCTACGTGATTGGCAAGTGGAAGATGAGAGGTGACTGTCGGAAAGTGCCCCAACCTGGCAGACCCACAAAACTGGGAATTCGAGACCGACGGGTGCTGACCAGAGAGATTTGGAAGAACCGTACCAAATCGATGGGCCACATCTGCAAGGAGTTTCAACCGGCATCTGGGAGTGTTTTTTCGATGAATGCCATCTGTAAGGAAGTCCATCTGCTCGGTTATCATGGACGTGCTGCCGCCCACAAGCCTTTGATCACCAAGTCCAATAGCGCTGCTCTGCTAATGTGGTGCAAAGAACGTCGACAGTGGACCGTTGAACAGTAGAAACAGGTTCTCTGGAGCGACGAATCAAGGTTCACCCTCTATCGTTCGGATGGCAGGGTCTGGGTTTGGCTCTGCCTGAAGAACGCCTCCTGCCGGAATGTATTATGCCAACTGTGAAGTTCAGCAGCGGTGTAATTATGCTATGGGGTGTTTCTCCTGATATGGCACGGGACCCTTGGTCGCAATTCCTGGTTGACTCAATGCCGAAACCTACTGCAACATTTTGGATGACCATGCGCTTCCTACGTTGTGGCAGTTTTACAGGGTGGACCCATGTTACTTTCAGGATGACAATGCAACCTGTCATGTTGCGAGGTCCACCATGGCTTGGTATGGTCACAATGTTATTAATCGAAAGGACTGGCCTACACAGAGCCTGGACCTTAACCCTATCGAGCACCTCTGGGACGAGTTGGAGCGTCAACTCAAGGGGTGCCCCCACTGTCCGAAATCGGTAAAGGAACTGACCGGTCTTCTCCAAGCCGAGTGGAAGAAAATACCGCTAGCCGTCGTACAATGCCTGGTTGAGAGTATGCCCCGGAGGGTTGCAGCTGTAATCGCCGCTCGCAGAGGCTCCACCAACTATTGAAGGTGAATAAACTTCGTTTTCCTTTGCTATCACAGGTGTCCAATTACTTGTTGGTAGATAGTGTATATCATCATCATCATCATTGTCAACCATTATCAATCCACTGCTGGACGAAGGTCTCATCAAGTTTCCTCCACAACGGTCTGTCTTGTGCCAGTCTCCTCCATGTCACCCCTGCATACTTTCGAATTTCATCCACCCATCTCCCATGTGGTCTTCTTCTGGGTCTTTTCCTGTCCCTTGGAATCCAATCTAAAATTTCGGCTGTCCATCGATGATCTGTCCTTCTGGCAGTATGTCCAGCCCATTGCCATTTCAGGGATTTAACTCTGATCATGATGTCTTCCACTCTTGTCATTTTTCGGATCCACGAGTTCCTCTTCTTATCTCTCCTGGTTACACCAAGTATGCACCTCTCCATGCTGCTTTGAGTTGTCTGCAGCCTTTGTATGTCTCTTTTAGTTAAGGTCCACGTCTCTGCACCATACGTAAGCACTGGAAGGATGCATTGATCAAACACTTTTCTTTTAAGACATAATGGCATATTGCTCTTGAAAATTATGCTGTTTCTTCCAAAAGCTCTCCAGGCAAGTTTTGTACGCCGATTAATTTCTTCTTCAATGTGACCTTCACTTGATATCTGCTGACCAAGATAAACGTACGTGTCTGTTATCTCCAGCTTTTCTCCATCAATCGATAAATCTTCATTTCTTGTAAAAGCATTGAACATCACTTTTGTCTTCTGAAAGTTCATTTTTAATCCCACTTCTTTACTCTTGTCAGCAAGTTTTTGGATCATACTCTGCAGCTCTGATGGGGTAGTTGCAAAAATGACTACGTCATCAGCAAAACGAAGGTAGGTTAGATAATCTCCATTAATCTTTCTCCCCTTGTTTTCCCAGCTCAGCGACTGAAAAACACCCTCCAATGTGGCATTAAAGAGCTTCGGAGATATGGTGTGACCTTGTCTCACTCCCTTTTCAATTTTTATGTGTGTTGTATTTTCAAACAGCCGAATCTTTGCACTTGCATTTTCATAGATGTTATTAATAATATTAATGTATGCATCTTCAATACCGCAGGTTTTCAGAGCCATTGTAACTGCTGATGGTTTCACCGAATCAAAGGCTTTTTCATAATCGATAAAAGCCATGCACAATGGAAGTTCATATTCCCTCGCTCTTTCAATTAGTTCTCTCAGTACGTGGATATGATCTATTGTGCTGTAGCCACTCCTGAATCCAGCTTGTTCTATCGGTTGAGCCATGTCCAGTGTTACCTTGAAGCGGTGTGAAAGAACTTTAGTGAAGATTTTATAAACTACTGATAGGAGGCTGATAGGTCTGTAGTTTCCGAGATCCTCAATGTCACCTTTCTTATGTAGCAGGATCATTGTAGCGGTGTTCCAATCCTCAGGAATCTTTCCTTCATTAAGGCATCGAGTGAAAATTTGGGCGAGTACTGTTTCGATTTCTCCACTTGCTTCTTGTATGATGTCTACAGTAATTCCATCTTCTCCTGGAGCTTTTCCCCGCTTCATGTTCTTGATTGCGTGTGCAACTTCTGCTGGAAGGACTGGAAGAACTCTGGTACTGGTATCTTTCATGATGTCTGGAGTGCATGTATCATCCCTTTCATATAATTTGGAGTAGAAATCTTTCACTCTTGTCAAAATTTCGCCTCTATTTCTTGTTACAGAACCATCTTCTTTTCTCAGTGCCATAATCTGTTTTCTTCCCTTACTGAGATGTCCCTTTGCTATCTTTAGGCTTTGGTTGTTTTCAATTGCTCTCCTCACTAGTTCACAGTTGAATTTTCTTACGTCTTCAGTGATACTTTTTCTTACTGTCTTGCATAGCTCTATATATTCCACTTTGGAAGTCACATCTTCTTTAGTTGTCCTCATCTCTCTTCTTTTGCATCAACATTTTCGTTTTTCCTGATAATTTGTTTACATGCAACTTGTTCTTAGACCCAGCTAATTTTGTTGCTGTTTCCATAAGAGCTTTGGTTACTTTTCTGTTAACTTCAGAAATATCCACTTCTTCCGATGTTAGGCCTTCTGAAGCAGAGAATCTGTTCTTCAGTTCCAACTTGAAGGTATTATGATGTTTTTTAAGGTTGGTTATGTCAATACATTTTGTTTGTCTTATGAGCTTGCCTTGTTCGAGTTTAGTGCTGAGGTGCATCTTACATCTCACTAATCTATGGTCACTACCTGTGTTGAACTTGTTTAGCACACTGCAGTCTTCTATGACGAATTTTTTGTTACACATAATAAAATCAATTTCACTTGTCGTCCCATTTGGATGTCTCCATGTCCATTTCCTGTGTGGCTTTTTCTTGAAGAAGGAGTTCAAGATGAAAAACCCTTCTGCCTCTGCAAACTCAACGAGAGTATTTCCACGCTGGTTTCTGTTGCCGTGACCGAATTTACCTACTGAAGTTTCATTCTGTTGCCGTTGCCCTATTTTTGCATTGAAATCTCCCTTAATTATTTTCAAGTGCTGCTTACCTTTATTATTTAGATGACAAATTTCATCATAAAATTCTTCAATTTCTTCTTCAGGATGACTTGTGGTGGGTGCATAAGTTTGAAATATCTGAGCCTGGTATCTTTTCGAGAGTTGGATAACAAGTCGTGCAGCTCTGTCAGAGGAACTTTCAACTTCTACAACTTTATCCTTCAGTTTCTTGTTTATTATAAATCCAACACCACTAGTTCTGCCAGTATCTGTCCCACGATAGTAGAAGAGATGTCCGCTTTTCAGTTCGATGAGATCTTCTCCTTTTCTCCTTACCTCACTTAGCCCCACGATGTCCCACTTGATCCTTTGTAGTTCCTCTTCCAATTCAAGAAGCCTTGAATCAGAAGATAGGGAGCGTCCATTATACGTAGCCAAGGTCAGCATCAGATGGCAGCCTAGTCCGGTCCTCCGGGGATTCTTAGCACCCTCTGCCTTCATGTCGCACTGGCCGCTGCCTTGGCCAGGTACATTCCAGCTGCCGGAGACTGAGGGCCAAGATTTAAGTTGTGGAATCATTTTGGAGGGGTTTGGCCATAACTCACCACGCTGGCCAAGCGGGTTGGTGAGTGTGGGATAGAATTTCCTCTAATCCCGATGGTATAGTTATACCGCTATTGGCGGTCGTCAGAGCCGCTTTAGTGGGAACAGGATGCACCACGAGAAGGCGGGGTTGACATTTGTCAAGGAGAGGCTGTGATGTTACGCATCACCTGACCTTACATCCCGTATATATATAGCTAAAAAAACAATAAGCACCAAGCGAAAAACAACTTTGAAATTCTAAAGCACCAAAGGCAGCATAAAAGAAAGATCAAACCATAATACGGATACAGAAATAATTCTAAACCCAAAGTAAGAAAATATTTTTTAAATAAGGGGGGGAATAAAACAAAGTAAAACCGAGAACAAATCAGAGAAGAAAAAAAAAAAAAACATCGGAAGCAAACAAGCTCCGGAGCAAGCAAAAGACAAAAAAATCATAATAAAAAAAAAGACAACCAGAAGAACATAGGGATGCAGACCAATGACATCCTCTTATGGCTTCATCAGGGATATTTCTGAAGTTAACAGAAAATTTAATCTTAAATCTTGCTATAAGGACTAATTAAATTTAATCTTAAATTTAATTAGTCCTTATAGCAACTAATTTAGTTTGCTATAAGGACTAATTAAATTTAAGATTAAATTCAGCTTATGTTAAAAGGGACAAATAACCCAAAATCAGCAAACTAAACCACATTTCCCAACTCACACAAAATAACCAGTTCAAGAGAATTTTATCAAACAACACTTTAGAAAGGCAAACACCCCTTATAATACAAAACAAATGAAGAAATTAATTTACTGAAGTAAAGTGAAGTGCTTAGCCTAAAGAAAAGGTAAGCATATACAGTAACATTTGTCCTGAAACTTTGAAATACTGAAATATGTATTTTTAAACAAAAACACTAGTTAATTGTGTGTGAGTATTAAATTAGTGAATTCACACACTCACAAAGTAACCAGTCGAAGAGAATTTTATCAAGCAACACTTTAGAAGAGTGACAAACACCCCTAATTATACAAAACAAATGAAAATAATTTACTAAAGAAAAGTGGGAAGCTTAGGCTGAAGAAAAGTAATACATTACAGTAACATTTGTCCTGAAACTTTGAAATACTGAAAAATTATATTTTAAAATAAAACACTAGTTAATTGTGCATGAGTATTAAATCACTGTGGTAATAATATGAGAGATTGAATCCATAGAACCAAGGTGCAAAACTCAGAGAGGTAAGAGATAAGCCCAAAACACACAAAAATTACTGAAGAAGTTAAGCTTTCTGGGAACAGAGATAAAAATTACTCTACCCCCAGGAAGTGCTTACTAGTATTCTGAGTTGCTCTGAAAAATTGTTGCAGTTTTTTAAGCATAATAATTATGGATTTGTTGTAGGCTTCCATAAGGGAACCACCCAACTTTTAATCTCCAGGAAGGTTCTATACTTGGCCGCTAGGTCGCGCTGCGACAGGAATGTCCTTTCATTTATGTTAGGCTGCCCTGTAGAGTGGACATGGCTCTAACTGCTGCAATAGTTTGGTAGGTTGTAATTTTATTTTGCATCTTTTATTTTTAATTTTTCTTTATTTGGGTTCTTCATCAGCCACTTTACAAGTTCATTTTTAATACAGGCAGTGTTTATAGTTTTTTTTTGTTTTTTTTTTGTAGGATAAATGGTCAGCATTTTGGGTTCCCTTGTTACAAGTAACCAGGTTTACTGTTACAGGTACAATGCACAGACCTCGGCCAAGTCACCTTTCTCACTATTTGTCACCTTTTTTACAATTTTGTCACTATTCTCACCTTTTTCTTAAGTGTGCCAGTATTTTTTTTTCAATTTAGCTATAGTTTTGTGTTGTTGTATTTTATATTTTGGGGTTTTTTTGTCAGATGAAAGAAGAAATGCTGAAACAAAAATAAATTGTTTTGTAAACACCCATCCCTGTTGAACAGGTGGGTGTGGTCACGAGTTGTAAACGCGACCTCACCACTCACCTCAGAACAGGGCTGTAGCTAGAGGTATTGGCGCCTGGGGCAAGCAGTAAAATTGGCGCCCCCCTGCCCCAGTCCAACTGGAACAGGCGATGGTGTCAGATTTTATTATATACCTGTTTGCAGATATAGTACAATACCTGTATAAAAAAAATATTGTGATTTTTATTGTTATTTGCAATTATTGTCCCGTATATAATTTGCCAATTGTATGAAATAGTAATAAAATGTAAATTTTTTTGTATAAAATATTGCTCATAATATAATTTTTTTTTTTTTAAAATAACTTATATTGGTAATCCTATTCAATAGCCTGTGGTGACTATGTGAGCTTCAATAGGGATTGTTGAAGAAAGAAAAAACATTGAACATAGTTTAAATGAAGAATACTTTTTATTTATAATTAATTGCTACCTCAAGTGCTTATGAACAACTGAAAAAATAAGTACAAGTAGCATTTGTTTAAAATTATGCTTAAGCCTTACCAGTATGATTTTGTATTTACAAATGTACCTTTCGAGCTTTAACAGCAGCAAAATCATTTATTATTTGATCATAATTAATAGTTTTAGCAATATCTTTTTCTATTGACAGAATTGCCAGGTGCGTTAACCTCTCTTGTCCCATTGATGACCTTAAGTATTTTTTATTATTTTCAGCTTACTAAAACCTCGTTCACTAGACACATTAGTAATTGGTAATGTTAAGAATAATCTGAAAGCAATTACTAAGTTTGGATAAGATGTAGCAAGAGACATTTGGTGGATTAAATTTAATAGGTCAAGAGAGGTTGCTTTTGAAAAATCCTGATTTTTTTTTAAATAAAGAAGTGGCCTGAAACTTAAAACTAGCTATTTCCCCCTCTATTTCAGTAGCATCCAGATCCTTATCATATTTATTTGCTAAGCGCATTGCACTAGCCTTTAACTCTTCTACGGTCATAGATTGCAAAGACTTGCCCGTTAAGAAATTAAAGTCATCTAACACCTCAATCAAACATTTATAACACCATTCCATTTGTTCTAAGACTTTGTCCAAAACAGCATAAAAGTCCATACTGAACCTTTGTTTTCTTGTCAAAACAGTGTCCTCACTTTCTTCCAATGTCAGTCGTTTCCTCTTCCTTACCCTTTTCTCCTCAAAGAAGCAGTCAAGAGATGTTGCGGCACTGATGTCCGATGCTTCACCCAGTATAACATCAATCCCTGTATCCCGGATGTCTTGTAAAACAGCTTTCAATCCTGTCAAGTGACTAACTGCACTGTCCACGGTCCCATCTTTGCGCTGTAGTTATTCATTCACGCGGGAGATCTGATTTAGTATTTTGTCCCACATAACAGAGTAACAAACAAACTTATAATTAATTTGTTTCAGAAGATTTTTAACCACTGATAAACAGTCATCATGGAATTGAGGGTTGTCAGAAATTTCCTCTAAGGCTTCGAGGACTTTATCAAGCTGTGAATAAAGTGCATGAACAGCAGAGTATTTGGATGCCCATCTTGTATCACAGTGACGCTTGAGAGTGGTAGAAAGTTTGTTGGATAATATTTCCCACATTTTGACATTGTGAGCAAATATTTTGTACAGTTCCTGCACTGTGCCAAAAAATGTGATAATATCTGAAGAGACTCCAGCAGCATGAACACCAACCAAGTTCAATGAATGAGCAGCACATGGCATAAAACGTGCATGTCTGCAAATTGCTCGTATACAGGCCTGGACTCCTGAATATTTCCCCACCATGTTTGAACTATTATCGTATGCTTGCCCTTGGCAATTACGAATGTCAAGCCCATCGGCTTCTATTTTTTGTAGAATTTCTTCGATTAAACCAGCCCCAGTCGTTTCAGTAGTTTTTATGAAATCGATGAAACTTTCTTCAATAGAGCAAACATCCTCTGAAACTTTCACGTGCCTAATAATCTAGCACATTTGTTCCTGATGGGATACATCTGGTGTACAATCAAATGAAATTGAGAAATATTTTGCCTCTCTTATGTCTTTTAGTATTTCTTGGCTTACAGTGTCACCTATTAAATTGATGAACTCGTTTTGAATTGTTGGGGAAAGGTAATTTGGAATTCCTGGTTTTTCTTTGGCTATGGTAATATACTCTTTTAGCTGTTTATCATAATGATAAACAAACTCTAGCAAATGTAAAAAAATTCCACATTTGTCTTCACCTATTTTTGTACTTGAACCTCGAAAGGCCAAGTTGTTGACTGAACAAAAGAAAATGCAATCGACAATGATTCTGAGAATGTGCCGCCATTTCTCCTTTTCTTTTGTAATCATTTGCTGTAGTTCAGTATCAATTGCACAGCCCTCTTTAATCCTTTTTTTCAAAGCTTTTCCAGGAAACATAGCACTCACGGTACTCTACAGAATTTTCATGCTCTGGAATTCGAGGGTGTAATTTTTTCCACTCAGAAAATCCCACTTTTGGATTTGCCGAACGTGATTTCAAATGCTTTCCAAATAGCATGCAAGGAAAACAATAAATAACTTTTGTTGCTTTACTGTAAATTAACCAATCCCGCTCTACATTTTCTCCATTCAAAAGTTTTTTGTGGAACCAATTTCCCGTAAAATGCCTTTTTTCTGCATTAATTGATAAAAGAAAATTACCATTTTTATTTTGTTCTGGACCGTGTTCAACTAACAAGCTCCTCACATGGTCATTCAAATCAGGCCATGTTGTGGAATCATTAAAATTAAGTTGAATTTTGGTTTGTTCATCTTCCAAATCCTGTTCCTGTACGCCTTCATAAGGACTCGATGTTGGAAAGGACGGGTTAAAATAAGGTGTAGAATCATCTGAATGCACACTAGCACTACCAGTTATATTCTCAGTTACTTCAGTAACGTTTTCATTTTCTAAAAGTGTTGATGTAGATGGCTTACTTTCAATCACTTGCTGTAGTGGGAGCGCAGCGGTTGAGGGATCCACCTTCTTTACCCATCCCAGTTTTTGCCACTGCTTGGCTTGGACTGCATTATCCGCCTCTTGTTGTTTTTTTCGTTTTCTGCCTTGTGCTCCAGACAACTTTGTAGGTCCCATTTCGACACACACACTCACGTCACGTGGCACAGTGCACTAATTCAGCGCGCTACTCAATCAATCAAGCTATACAGACAACGTTAAGCAAACAAATGTCGTCACAGTGTCACTGCAAATATTGCATTTAAACTGTCGCAACCTTAACTGAGTAATATTTGTTCTGCGCATGCGCACTGTAGGCTTCCCTGTCGACGAATCGTCGCCATCCGTCATTCGTTCTCAATACACAGGGATCGCATTCCTCCTAAAATTCCTAAAATTCCTAATATTTTGTGACCCTCCTTAAATTCCTAAAATTAGACCTAAAATTTGCTATTCATCCTAAAATTTTCGTAAGCTTATTTATTAAAAACACAACCGTTATTAACGCCAATAAATTTACCATTACGCAGGGTGCGCACGCGTGCTTGAAAACCTGGAAAGTCCTGGAAAATCATGATTACGTTTTCAAGGCCTGGAATATCCTGGAAAAACGGTGTTTTTTAATGCCGTCTTGAAAAGCCTTGAAATTTGAAATTAGTGCTTTTATGCCCTTTTAGGAAATCGTGTTACTGTTACCCCTTCAGTTTTTAAAGTTCCTTTTCTCTGTTCTCAAAGAAACCACCGGCAGCGGTTTCCGATGTGCACCAAATCCTAATTTGGCTGGGGGAAAAAAAAGAAAAAAGGCACTACTTCCAGTGCAATAAAATTGGATGATTACTAGTAGGTCGAAGGGGAGCTTGATGTCCGTCCGACAATTGAGAACAGAAGGGGAAAGAAGAGGCATTTAGCATTTGCAGGGGGTCGCGTATGTACCAAGTCAGCTGGCATCCACCAGTGAGGAGTATGCCTGAACAACACATTCATCATCTTCTTGTTTATGTGCATGCCACCCTCCCTCCCCTCAAGAGACTTCCACTACTTATGATAAAAAATAAGAAAACTATCTTTGCGAATTTTTCACGAAAGTGGCTGAAATTTTTACATTCACTGTAATTGGATTACAGAAGCTCACTTCCAAAATTCCAGTTGAATCGGTGTAAAACTTTAAAAGTTAGCATTGGTAATTTTTATTATGGACAAGTATGTGTGCCTCTTTGGACAGAGTGAGCCTCCAGCAGAAAGGGTGTTACCATAGCAACGGTTGATTGACAGCTGGGAGCGCTGATCTGAAGCCCTTGGTTGGGAAGAAAGCAAACACCTGTTTATCACTTCCACAGCACTAAAGGACTAAGAGAATATTTTCAGAAATCCATTTTTCTGAATTTTGAAAATAACACAGTAAAATTTTTACAGTAGTTAAGATACATCACAATAAAGTTCTAGTGCAAATTTCGCCAAATTCCGTTAGGAACTTTAGCAGATGCAAAAAAAAAAAAAAAACGTTGCATAATCGGATTGAAAAAAAGAAACAGTAATTATAAATTACGGGAAAAGCAAGTGAATTATTTTTTTTAGATGCCATAGTTTATTTAAACAGAGTGATCCTTAAAATTTTTTTCTGTGATGATATGGACTCTATTTGAATTACAAACACGTTTTTATTCAGACGTCTGAGTTACTGTTTTAATAAAAAAATCATCTATAATTAAAAAGTTTTCAATGGATTTAAGCAATATTCAGCAGATAAACAAACGTATTTTAGTAAATTGCAACATCATGACGTAAATTTGGTAATTTAATTTTGTCGAAAATTGGGGAGCATTTTTTTTTTTTACAGTTTCTATTATAGTTAAAGTGAAGGAGGAAGGATGCAACTTGACAGTTCAGTGAGCTGCAGGTGGTGATTTATGGCGATGTGCCAAATCAAAAGAAGCCATTCCATCAGGTAATTCCAAAGGTTGTGTTGTGTGGACGCGTCCTCCTGCTGTTTGATCTTAATTGGAATGTTTTTGTGCATGGGGGGGGGGGGTCAAGAGAAATATCCGTTTCAGCTTTACAGCTTTCACGGCTCTTTTTTTTTTCTTGGTAATAAATAAAAATCATAGTTGCTGCATTCACCATTGATCCATGTTTGCATTTCTTGAATATAAACAGCAGACAATCAGAAACATAGTGTTGGGCGGGTCTTGATGATCTTCATTTTGCATATGCTGACTTCAGTTCTGTGGGAATAAGGAATGACTTATACTGTGAATATATACAAAACTACATATTTTTGAGCTGAAAAAATAGGTCTACTTGTACACAGTAGCTAAAGTGTGAACTCAGATGAAGACGATCAGACATACGGACGTCTGATTCCATAAAAAAAAATCAACATAGTTTTTTTATTTACACTACAGGTAAAAAAGCAAAAACATGTTTTCAAACGTTATAAAGGAAAACGGATTTTTGAAACGCATGACTTGATGATCTTAATTTCTGAAAGTTTCTTTTTTCCACATCCTTTTTTTTCAATTACAATACACTGTAATAGGATACTGTGTGTTATATCACTTAGAGATATGGCAGATTTTCGGTTGCTGATATCCGCGATCGTAAGCGGTAGTTGCATTGCGATTGTTGATGATGACAAGATAAATACTGGAGTGATGTAAAATGTTGCATAAACTAAAAAATAAAAAAAATAAAGCCCCCCCCCCCACCCCGAACTTTTATGCAGTCATCATAGCTGATCAACCATTTCATTCCATGAACATCAGCACATTTCAATCATTTGAACATTGGGGGTATCTGAAGGAATTCAGCCGTGCTTAAGCGCCCTAGCGCAACGAAAACATGCTAATTTTGGATAGTTCTATTCCCTTCCCCTCTACCATCCCTAATAATTGAGAGTGCATACATTGAGAGTGTTTCAAATATTCTATTTATGAGCTAGTTTTCGCGCTGTTTGTTATGCTTTTATTTTCGAAGAAAGAGAGGGAAAATAAGGAAAAGCAGCTAGAGAAAAAAAGAAAAGCTGAGTTTGATGACAAAATAAAAGAAAATGATGCAGAAATAAATAGGCTTAAAAAAGATAAAGAAGCCTCCCTAGCAGTAATTCAAGAGGGAACAGAAAGAATGAGAAAAGCTGTAGAAAAACAAAATACTGTTGAAATAGCAGTTGCCTCTAACTTGATCATACAAGTTTCAGCTGAAATAAAGAAAACTGAAAGTAAATTAGTTGTGGTGGAAGCAGAAAAAGATAGGCTAATCAGGAAAAGGTTAAAACAATAATATGAAAAAAGTAATTCAGTGAACAATTGTACATAGTTCTTGGTTTTCAATTACCTTTTTAGGATATTATAGTTTAATGTGAAACCTGAAAACTTTACTGTGAAAATCGTGAATTGCTTCTGGTTCAACAGCATATTAATGTTCAAAGTGAAACTTGAATGTGGTAAATATACTTGAATATGATAATAACACGTGAAAAGATAAGAACTGAACATTAGAAGTAAATCATACTTAAACTTTAGACATTAGACGTTATGCAAAAAATTTGGGTGTGAACTTTGACCATATATACTAATGGACTGCGCATTGGCAATAGCTGCATCAAAGCCGCCATGGCTCAAACATTGGGCACGTCATCATCAGACTCCAAATTTCGTGTACAAATGCTGTTATGATTACTAATTTACGCTGCAGAACTTCAGTGTTTTCGGTGTATTATGTGAATGCACCTCATATATAATGAAAACTCTTCAGGTAAGTTTACTTATGAGCTATATACATGCATGATCGTGTTGTTTACATTTTGTGATTTATAATGTGATGAACATTTGCGAAGAATTTGGAACATGCATTCCATTTTTTTTTCTTAAGTTACTATATTTTTATATCAATAGCTGCAAGTTTCTGGTTAAGTAATTGAACTTTATTGACTTAGGTATTTAATTCGTTTCTTACCCATGAAAAATCATAGAACTTTCTTTACTATATCGGTCAGAGCAACCATAAGCACAGCAGGTGTAACCCATCTTTTTGACTGTTGTCATGTGATTTTATGTTGGAGCCAGAAATTTTGATGTCATGCGCAGTCTATCAGTATATATGGTTGAAGGGTGTGAAGCAAATTCTTTACAATGCATACAAAGTTGTTTTACTAGATGTATACAAATATACATCTAGTTTTTATTGAAATACACTCCTAAAATTTTCCTAAAATTTTTCTAAAAATTCCTAAAATTCCTACCTAAAATTTTCCAGAAGTATGCTATGATCCCTGCAATACACGTAAGGAGTGATGGATCATGGACAGAGGAGGCCGTGAAGGTCACAGCACCCGTCGCCTACATTTCACCCCCTGAGACATGCAGCCGTGGTCAATGGCGTACCTGCACTGGCCAAAAGCCTGGCAGCTTTCTGTCAGAGCACCACATGAAAGGCACTTTCAGTCAAAGTTACTACCGTATTTACCCGATTACAGTGTGTCATCTACTGCAAGGCGCACTGAAATATAAAAAATTATCTTTTTGGAAAACAAAAGTTCATGATTTTTGGGGGCCTAGAAAACGGAAAACATTGATGTTATAGTATAAATTCGATAATTTTAAATGAATATTTTCTGTTATGCATGCTCTTTCTTTAAAAAGTATTTTGCTTAATATAGAAAATATACTTTTCTGATCTCAAAATCAAAAATCATACGATTTGAGGTAAAGTGCTGGAATTACAATGCATCTTGATGTGTCTTCTGGTGTCCATTTTAAAATCTGTTTCTTCTCGCTAAGAGCATCAGTTTGGGTTTTCAGTGTACAACTTAAATAAAATACAACGTGAAACAAATATGATACACCAAGAAAAAGTGCTGGCGTAAAACACCGTCATAACAGAGGGAAGTTCTATCCTGGAGGGAACTGAGCTGAGCCAGAAGGCCAGCGTGATGACGTAGAAACAAGTACACTACCCATTTTTTACCCAGCCTTTCAGACACGGGTCGGTGTTCAGCACTTCAAAGGGGCGTACTAGCCCTTCCCCTCTAAAGTCCTGTCCTACACTAGCCGCTGTGCGCGCGTCTCAAATGTTTCATAAACATAGCAACTAAAATGTACTGTCACACCCAAGCCAAATCGATCCGAATATTTGGCGTTCGGACGATTGGAGTTCTCCTTTAATTTAGGTTTCATCTGGTCGCCATTTTATTCTTAAAGCATAAAGTAGTTTAAATTTTATACATTTTTTTAATTACGCGTATAAATTAATTTCACATTTTTTACATTTATATATAAAAAATCTACGCCCCCTCGCTACGGCTCTGCTCAGAAGCAAGAGCTAACGAAGTAAGAAAGTAAGAGCGGGCAAGACGCAGTGACGCACACACCGCACCTCTTCCCGTAACCCCGCCCACAGCAGCCAGGTGGTTTTCTCAAAGAATTTTTCAAATGGAATAAAATAAAAAATGCCGCCCCGGTGGCGCAGTGGTCTAAGGCGTTGGCCTCTGATCATTCGTCCGTAAGGGGTCCGGGTTCGAATCCCGGTCAGGCATGGATGGTGTGTTTGTCTTACGGCACGGGCTCTCTCCCTTCCCTGGAACTAGTGACCCTAAATTAGGGACGGGCGACTGCTTATAGCCCATTGAGTTGCTCACGGTGGTCGTTAAACCTCCATTCAAAAAAAAAAGAAAAAGAAAAGTGGAATAAAAATGACGAAAGTTTATCTCCGTGGATTTTTTATGAAAATCTCTGAAATTTTGATCAACGCCATAAATCGATAATAGGAATGAGCCCTCCAAATTTCGCATAAATCAATTAAAAACTTTTTAAACGGGCCATAATTTTTTTATTTGCTCTTTATCATGTGGGCATGCCCAGAATTCGTAATCGGCATTTTACGGCTAATTCAAAAACATTTTTGCCAATTCACTTGAAATTTGTAAGATCACCATCTCCTAGCCAATTATAGTATATGTACAAATTTCAGCCAGTTACGTGAAGAATTCGGGAAAAATAGTTTTCTTAATTTTTTTAGCACGTCTTTTGTAAAAAAAGATCGTGCTTATATTATCGGTTTGTCCGTCCGTCTGTAGACACGATATCTCTGCAACTATTAGTCCGATTTGGAAAATTCTTTTTGCATTGGGAAGCTTGAAATATACGAATAATGATCCTTCATTTCTTTTTTTTTTTTTACGATGTTTTTTTTTTACGATAATTTCACCGCTAGAGGGCGTAAATGCAGATGATGTCGAATTCAAAAATACATTTTATTCCACATATTTGCTTATAAACATCCGATTGAAAAAATTATTGTATCTTTCGATTCCATTTATGTCGAAGAGTATTTTAGGAATAGTTGCTTTTTTAGGCTTTCCAACCGTAGGTTGAAGAAGCGTATATGCTCCAGCTTTGTCCTTCCGTCCGTCCGCACGTTAACTCACGTGAAAATGGTTCGATTTTGACAAAATTTTAGTATGTGGTAGGGGACCACCTGGGGACGAACCCTATTAAAAATGGGCGACATGGGGTCAAAGATCAGGACATAAAAGCGGGATCCATTCCATTGCCCTTGTGCATCATAACTTACCTAAAATGCTTGGATTGCGACAAAACTTTATCATGTTGTTCTGGAGTTATAGTGAACTGGTTCTGTTGAATATCAACGAAATGGGGTCAAAGGTGGCACAAAAGCCAGATTTATTCCACAGCCATTATTCTCATAACTTGCGTAAAACTCCTTCTATTGCAACAAAACTTTATCATGTTGTTCCGGAGGTATAGTGAACCGGTTATGTTGAATATCATCGAAATGGGGTCAAAGGTCAGGACACAGGAGCGAGATTTATTCCACAGCCATTATCCACATAACTTGAGTAATAATTTCTGGTATGTTGGAAAGCGTATCATAATCAATGCATTGCATGATTTTACTAACTTGTTCAAATTACGCATAGATTTTCCGCTAGGCGTAAAAGTAAATTACGTTTTCCACGATATCTCTTCTTCTACAACTCCGATTTGAAAAACGTTTTCTTTAGCGGATATAGCTCCTGATGAAGAATCTTTTGCATATAATTTCTAATTTTTGGTAAAGAATACTTTGTCCACCAGGGGGCGTAAGTGATAATTTTTGCTTCTGATGTATTTGCTGTATAAAATCTGAGCTTCAAAAATCTCGATTGAAAATTTTTTTTCGTGGACCGATGCCACTCAAGTCGATAAACCTTTTCGGAGTATTTTCTTCTTAAAATATTGCATGGTTTCTCCACCAGGGGGCGTGACGTATATATATATATATTTTTTTTTGTCAATATTTCAGCTTCTAATAGTCCGATTTGAAAAATTCTTTCTTTATTAGATAGTTTCCGGTGTGACATGTTTTTCATATAATTTCAAAATTTTCAAGTAATTCATAGACTTTTTGCTAGGGGCGTAAAGGTAAATTGTGTTTCCCCTATATCTCTGCTTCTAAATCTCAGATTTGAAAATTTTTTTCTGCAGCGGATACAGCTCCTGATGGGAAATCCTTTGCACATAATTTCTAATTTTTGTAAAAATTGGTTTTGGCCACCAGCGGGCGAATGTCTTCTTCCGCTTCTGATGTGTTTCCATCAAAATATGAGCTTCTAAAATCTCTATTGAAAAAAAACGTCGTTTGTGGACCGATACTACTCATATTGACAAACCTTTTAAGAACATTTTCTTCTTAAAATAATGCATGGTTTCTACGCCAGGGGGCGTAGATGTATGTCTTATTTTTGTCAATATCTCTACTTCTAGGAGTCCGATTTGAAAAATTTCTTCTTTGTTGGATAGTGCTTCCGATGTGAAATGTTTTTCATATAAATTCAAATTTTCAAGTAAATCATAGACTTTCAACCAGGGGGTGCAAAGGTAAATTGTATTTTTTGCGTTATTTCTGCTTCTAAAACTCCAATTTGAAAAATTCTTTCTGTATCGCATACAGCACCTGATGGAAACTATTTTTCATATAATTTCTAATGTTTGGTAAAGAATGGTTTGGCCACCAGGCGGCATAAGTGTTAAGTTCTGCTTCTGTTGTATTTGCAGCAAAATCTGGGTTCCTGGAAACTCGACTAAACATTTTTTTCTCTTTCTTGGACTCATACCGCTCATATAAAAAAAAACCTTTTGTGAATTTTTTCTTCCTAAAATAATGCATGGTTTTCCCACCAGGGGCGTAAAGTCACATCTTATTTTTAACGATATCTCGTTTTCTTAGAGTCCGATTTGAAAAAATCTTTCTGTGTTGGAGAGCGTTTCCGGTGCGAAATGTTTCTCATCTAAATTAATATTTTTCTTAATATACAAGTCTGCAACTAGAAGGCGTAAGCTCACGATTCCGTTAACAGCAATATCTGAGGGATTAAAAACCTGATTGAAAAACTTCTTTCTTCCGTCAGATACCATTGTTTTCCATATCGGTTTAAATTGACTTTGAATAGCTTTGATAAATTTAATTTGCATCACAATGGATTAAAAAGACGTGCTAATTACACACGAAAATTCGGTGTCAACTTTCTTGTTTTATATAGTCCTGCCATGGGGAAAACTAAAGCGAGGAGACGCTGTAGCTGGAAGCCAAGGAAGGACGAAAGCCGGCAGTATTTTCATGCTCTAGTTTTGAGTGGTAGCTAGGCATTTTGTGTGTGCCTTTACTAGCACGTATGGTTTTTCTATTCGTATTAGTTTCGGAGATAATCGAGACTATAGGATTTTGAAGTCATTTCGCACGGTGAAAAACGCTGAAAACTTGCCAAAAAGACACCATCGATAATAACTCCAAAACTAAAACAGCTATTCCGGATTTAACTACATAGTCTTGTTTGCGTTTATAAACTACCCTAAGTGGTGCAGTACGGTTTTCCTATTGCTATTAGTTTTGGAGTTAATTGAGACTATGACATTTTGAAGTCGAAAAACGCTTAAAATTTGCCAAAAAGACACCATCGACAATAACTCCAAAACTAAAACAGCTATTCCGGATTTAACTATATAGTCTTGTTTGCGTTTATAAACTACCCTAAGTGATGCAGTATGGTTTTTCTATTCGTATTAGTTTCGGAGATAATCGAGACTATAGGATTTTGAAGTCATTTCGCACGGTGAAAAACGCTGAAAACTTGCCAAAAAGACACCATCGATAATAACTCCAAAACTAAAACAGCTATTCCGGATTTAACTACATAGTCTTGTTTGCGTTTATAAACTACCCTAAGTGGTGCAGTACGGTTTTCCTATTGCTATTAGTTTTGGAGTTAATTGAGACTATGACATTTTGAAGTCGAAAAACGCTTAAAATTTGCCAAAAAGACACCATCGACAATAACTCCAAAACTAAAACAGCTATTCCGGATTTAACTATATAGTCTTGTTTGCGTTTATAAACTACCCTAAGTGATGCAGTATGGTTTTTCTATTCGTATTAGTTTCGGAGATAATCGAGACTATAGGATTTTGAAGTCATTTCGCACGGTGAAAAACGCTGAAAACTTGCCAAAAAGACACCATCGATAATAACTCCAAAACTAAAACAGCTATTCCGGATTTAACTACATAGTCTTGTTTGCGTTTATAAACTACCCTAAGTGGTGCAGTACGGTTTTCCTATTGCTATTAGTTTTGGAGTTAATTGAGACTATGACATTTTGAAGTCGAAAAACGCTTAAAATTTGCCAAAAAGACACCATCGACAATAACTCCAAAACTAAAACAGCTATTCCGGATTTAACTATATAGTCTTGTTTGCGTTTATAAACTACCCTAAGTGATGCAGTATGGTTTTTCTATTCGTATTAGTTTCGGAGATAATCGAGACTATAGGATTTTGAAGTCATTTCGCACGGTGAAAAACGCTGAAAACTTGCCAAAAAGACACCATCGATAATAACTCCAAAACTAAAACAGCTATTCCGGATTTAACTACATAGTCTTGTTTGCGTTTATAAACTACCCTAAGTGGTGCAGTACGGTTTTCCTATTGCTATTAGTTTTGGAGTTAATTGAGACTATGACATTTTGAAGTCGAAAAACGCTGAAAATTTGCCAAAAAGACACCATCGACAATAACTCCAAAACTAAAACAGCTATTCCGGATTTAACTATATAGTCTTGTTTGCGTTTATAAACTACCCTAAGTGATGCAGTATGGTTTTTCTATTCGTATTAGTTTCGGAGATAATCGAGACTATAGGATTTTGAAGTCATTTCGCACGGTGAAAAACGCTGAAAACTTGCCAAAAAGACACCATCGATAATAACTCCAAAACTAAAACAGCTATTCCGGATTTAACTACATAGTCTTGTTTGCGTTTATAAACTACCCTAAGTGGTGCAGTACGGTTTTCCTATTGCTATTAGTTTTGGAGTTAATTGAGACTATGACATTTTGAAGTCGAAAAACGCTGAAAATTTGCCAAAAAGACACCATCGACAATAACTCCAAAACTAAAACAGCTATTCCGGATTTAACTATATAGTCTTGTTTGCGTTTATAAACTACCCTAAGTGATGCAGTATGGTTTTTCTATTCGTATTAGTTTCGGAGATAATCGAGACTATAGGATTTTGAAGTCATTTCGCACGGTGAAAAACGCTGAAAACTTGCCAAAAAGACACCATCGATAATAACTCCAAAACTAAAACAGCTATTCCGGATTTAACTACATAGTCTTGTTTGCGTTTATAAACTACCCTAAGTGATGCAGTATGGTTTTTCTATTCGTATTAGTTTCGGAGATAATCGAGACTATAGGATTTTGAAGTCATTTCGCACGGTGAAAAACGCTGAAAACTTGCCAAAAAGACACCATCGACAATAACTCCAAAACTAAAACAGCTATTCCGGATTTAACTACATAGTCTTGTTTGCGTTTATAAACTACCCTAAGTGATGCAGTATGGTTTTTCTATTCGTATTAGTTTTGGAGATAATTGAGACTATAGGATTTTGAAGTCATTTCGCACGGTGAAAAACGCTTAAAATTTGCCAAAAAGACACCATCGACAATAACTCCAAAACTAAAACAGCTATTCCGGATTTAACTATATAGTCTTGTTTGCGTTTATAAACTACCCTAAGTGATGCAGTATGGTTTTTCTATTCGTATTAGTTTCGGAGATAATCGAGACTATAGGATTTTGAAGTCATTTCGCACGGTGAAAAACGCTGAAAACTTGCCAAAAAGACACCATCGATAATAACTCCAAAACTAAAACAGCTATTCCGGATTTAACTACATAGTCTTGTTTGCGTTTATAAACTACCCTAAGTGGTGCAGTACGGTTTTCCTATTGCTATTAGTTTTGGAGTTAATTGAGACTATGACATTTTGAAGTCGAAAAACGCTGAAAATTTGCCAAAAAGACACCATCGACAATAACTCCAAAACTAAAACAGCTATTCCGGATTTAACTATATAGTCTTGTTTGCGTTTATAAACTACCCTAAGTGATGCAGTATGGTTTTTCTATTCGTATTAGTTTCGGAGATAATCGAGACTATAGGATTTTGAAGTCATTTCGCACGGTGAAAAACGCTGAAAACTTGCAAAAAAGACACCATCGATAATAACTCCAAAACTAAAACAGCTATTCCGGATTTAACTACATAGTCTTGTTTGCGTTTATAAACTACCCTAAGTGGTGCAGTACGGTTTTCCTATTGCTATTAGTTTTGGAGTTAATTGAGACTATGACATTTTGAAGTCGAAAAACGCTGAAAATTTGCCAAAAAGACACCATCGACAATAACTCCAAAACTAAAACAGCTATTCCGGATTTAACTATATAGTCTTGTTTGCGTTTATAAACTACCCTAAGTGATGCAGTATGGTTTTTCTATTCGTATTAGTTTCGGAGATAATCGAGACTATAGGATTTTGAAGTCATTTCGCACGGTGAAAAACGCTGAAAACTTGCCAAAAAGACACCATCGATAATAACTCCAAAACTAAAACAGCTATTCCGGATTTAACTACATAGTCTTGTTTGCGTTTATAAACTACCCTAAGTGGTGCAGTACGGTTTTCCTATTGCTATTAGTTTTGGAGTTAATTGAGACTATGACATTTTGAAGTCGAAAAACGCTTAAAATTTGCCAAAAAGACACCATCGACAATAACTCCAAAACTAAAACAGCTATTCCGGATTTAACTATATAGTCTTGTTTGCGTTTATAAACTACCCTAAGTGATGCAGTATGGTTTTTCTATTCGTATTAGTTTCGGAGATAATCGAGACTATAGGATTTTGAAGTCATTTCGCACGGTGAAAAACGCTGAAAACTTGCCAAAAAGACACCATCGATAATAACTCCAAAACTAAAACAGCTATTCCGGATTTAACTACATAGTCTTGTTTGCGTTTATAAACTACCCTAAGTGGTGCAGTACGGTTTTCCTATTGCTATTAGTTTTGGAGTTAATTGAGACTATGACATTTTGAAGTCGAAAAACGCTGAAAATTTGCCAAAAAGACACCATCGACAATAACTCCAAAACTAAAACAGCTATTCCGGATTTAACTATATAGTCTTGTTTGCGTTTATAAACTACCCTAAGTGATGCAGTATGGTTTTTCTATTCGTATTAGTTTCGGAGATAATCGAGACTATAGGATTTTGAAGTCATTTCGCACGGTGAAAAACGCTGAAAACTTGCCAAAAAGACACCATCGATAATAACTCCAAAACTAAAACAGCTATTCCGGATTTAACTACATAGTCTTGTTTGCGTTTATAAACTACCCTAAGTGGTGCAGTACGGTTTTCCTATTGCTATTAGTTTTGGAGTTAATTGAGACTATGACATTTTGAAGTCGAAAAACGCTTAAAATTTGCCAAAAAGACACCATCGACAATAACTCCAAAACTAAAACAGCTATTCCGGATTTAACTATATAGTCTTGTTTGCGTTTATAAACTACCCTAAGTGATGCAGTATGGTTTTTCTATTCGTATTAGTTTCGGAGATAATCGAGACTATAGGATTTTGAAGTCATTTCGCACGGTGAAAAACGCTGAAAACTTGCCAAAAAGACACCATCGATAATAACTCCAAAACTAAAACAGCTATTCCGGATTTAACTACATAGTCTTGTTTGCGTTTATAAACTACCCTAAGTGGTGCAGTACGGTTTTCCTATTGCTATTAGTTTTGGAGTTAATTGAGACTATGACATTTTGAAGTCGAAAAACGCTGAAAATTTGCCAAAAAGACACCATCGACAATAACTCCAAAACTAAAACAGCTATTCCGGATTTAACTATATAGTCTTGTTTGCGTTTATAAACTACCCTAAGTGATGCAGTATGGTTTTTCTATTCGTATTAGTTTCGGAGATAATCGAGACTATAGGATTTTGAAGTCATTTCGCACGGTGAAAAACGCTGAAAACTTGCCAAAAAGACACCATCGATAATAACTCCAAAACTAAAACAGCTATTCCGGATTTAACTACATAGTCTTGTTTGCGTTTATAAACTACCCTAAGTGGTGCAGTACGGTTTTCCTATTGCTATTAGTTTTGGAGTTAATTGAGACTATGACATTTTGAAGTCGAAAAACGCTGAAAATTTGCCAAAAAGACACCATCGACAATAACTCCAAAACTAAAACAGCTATTCCGGATTTAACTATATAGTCTTGTTTGCGTTTATAAACTACCCTAAGTGATGCAGTATGGTTTTTCTATTCGTATTAGTTTCGGAGATAATCGAGACTATAGGATTTTGAAGTCATTTCGCACGGTGAAAAACGCTGAAAACTTGCCAAAAAGACACCATCGATAATAACTCCAAAACTAAAACAGCTATTCCGGATTTAACTACATAGTCTTGTTTGCGTTTATAAACTACCCTAAGTGGTGCAGTACGGTTTTCCTATTGCTATTAGTTTTGGAGTTAATTGAGACTATGACATTTTGAAGTCGAAAAACGCTTAAAATTTGCCAAAAAGACACCATCGACAATAACTCCAAAACTAAAACAGCTATTCCGGATTTAACTATATAGTCTTGTTTGCGTTTATAAACTACCCTAAGTGATGCAGTATGGTTTTTCTATTCGTATTAGTTTCGGAGATAATCGAGACTATAGGATTTTGAAGTCATTTCGCACGGTGAAAAACGCTGAAAACTTGCCAAAAAGACACCATCGATAATAACTCCAAAACTAAAACAGCTATTCCGGATTTAACTACATAGTCTTGTTTGCGTTTATAAACTACCCTAAGTGGTGCAGTACGGTTTTCCTATTGCTATTAGTTTTGGAGTTAATTGAGACTATGACATTTTGAAGTCGAAAAACGCTGAAAACTTGCCAAAAAGACACCATCGACAATAACTCCAAAACTAAAACAGCTATTCCGGATTTAACTATATAGTCTTGTTTGCGTTTATAAACTACCCTAAGTGATGCAGTATGGTTTTTCTATTCGTATTAGTTTCGGAGATAATCGAGACTATAGGATTTTGAAGTCATTTCGCACGGTGAAAAACGCTGAAAACTTGCCAAAAAGACACCATCGATAATAACTCCAAAACTAAAACAGCTATTCCGGATTTAACTACATAGTCTTGTTTGCGTTTATAAACTACCCTAAGTGGTGCAGTACGGTTTTCCTATTGCTATTAGTTTTGGAGTTAATTGAGACTATGACATTTTGAAGTCGAAAAACGCTTAAAATTTGCCAAAAAGACACCATCGACAATAACTCCAAAACTAAAACAGCTATTCCGGATTTAACTATATAGTCTTGTTTGCGTTTATAAACTACCCTAAGTGATGCAGTATGGTTTTTCTATTCGTATTAGTTTCGGAGATAATCGAGACTATAGGATTTTGAAGTCATTTCGCACGGTGAAAAACGCTGAAAACTTGCCAAAAAGACACCATCGATAATAACTCCAAAACTAAAACAGCTATTCCGGATTTAACTACATAGTCTTGTTTGCGTTTATAAACTACCCTAAGTGGTGCAGTACGGTTTTCCTATTGCTATTAGTTTTGGAGTTAATTGAGACTATGACATTTTGAAGTCGAAAAACGCTGAAAATTTGCCAAAAAGACACCATCGACAATAACTCCAAAACTAAAACAGCTATTCCGGATTTAACTATATAGTCTTGTTTGCGTTTATAAACTACCCTAAGTGATGCAGTATGGTTTTTCTATTCGTATTAGTTTCGGAGATAATCGAGACTATAGGATTTTGAAGTCATTTCGCACGGTGAAAAACGCTGAAAACTTGCCAAAAAGACACCATCGATAATAACTCCAAAACTAAAACAGCTATTCCGGATTTAACTACATAGTCTTGTTTGCGTTTATAAACTACCCTAAGTGGTGCAGTACGGTTTTCCTATTGCTATTAGTTTTGGAGTTAATTGAGACTATGACATTTTGAAGTCGAAAAACGCTGAAAATTTGCCAAAAAGACACCATCGACAATAACTCCAAAACTAAAACAGCTATTCCGGATTTAACTATATAGTCTTGTTTGCGTTTATAAACTACCCTAAGTGATGCAGTATGGTTTTTCTATTCGTATTAGTTTCGGAGATAATCGAGACTATAGGATTTTGAAGTCATTTCGCACGGTGAAAAACGCTGAAAACTTGCCAAAAAGACACCATCGATAATAACTCCAAAACTAAAACAGCTATTCCGGATTTAACTACATAGTCTTGTTTGCGTTTATAAACTACCCTAAGTGGTGCAGTACGGTTTTCCTATTGCTATTAGTTTTGGAGTTAATTGAGACTATGACATTTTGAAGTCGAAAAACGCTGAAAATTTGCCAAAAAGACACCATCGACAATAACTCCAAAACTAAAACAGCTATTCCGGATTTAACTATATAGTCTTGTTTGCGTTTATAAACTACCCTAAGTGATGCAGTATGGTTTTTCTATTCGTATTAGTTTCGGAGATAATCGAGACTATAGGATTTTGAAGTCATTTCGCACGGTGAAAAACGCTGAAAACTTGCCAAAAAGACACCATCGATAATAACTCCAAAACTAAAACAGCTATTCCGGATTTAACTACATAGTCTTGTTTGCGTTTATAAACTACCCTAAGTGGTGCAGTACGGTTTTCCTATTGCTATTAGTTTTGGAGTTAATTGAGACTATGACATTTTGAAGTCGAAAAACGCTGAAAATTTGCCAAAAAGACACCATCGACAATAACTCCAAAACTAAAACAGCTATTCCGGATTTAACTATATAGTCTTGTTTGCGTTTATAAACTACCCTAAGTGATGCAGTATGGTTTTTCTATTCGTATTAGTTTCGGAGATAATCGAGACTATAGGATTTTGAAGTCATTTCGCACGGTGAAAAACGCTGAAAACTTGCCAAAAAGACACCATCGATAATAACTCCAAAACTAAAACAGCTATTCCGGATTTAACTACATAGTCTTGTTTGCGTTTATAAACTACCCTAAGTGGTGCAGTACGGTTTTCCTATTGCTATTAGTTTTGGAGTTAATTGAGACTATGACATTTTGAAGTCGAAAAACGCTGAAAACTTGCCAAAAAGACACCATCGACAATAACTCCAAAACTAAAACAGCTATTCCGGATTTAACTATATAGTCTTGTTTGCGTTTATAAACTACCCTAAGTGATGCAGTATGGTTTTTCTATTCGTATTAGTTTCGGAGATAATCGAGACTATAGGATTTTGAAGTCATTTCGCACGGTGAAAAACGCTGAAAACTTGCCAAAAAGACACCATCGATAATAACTCCAAAACTAAAACAGCTATTCCGGATTTAACTACATAGTCTTGTTTGCGTTTATAAACTACCCTAAGTGGTGCAGTACGGTTTTCCTATTGCTATTAGTTTTGGAGTTAATTGAGACTATGACATTTTGAAGTCGAAAAACGCTGAAAATTTGCCAAAAAGACACCATCGACAATAACTCCAAAACTAAAACAGCTATTCCGGATTTAACTATATAGTCTTGTTTGCGTTTATAAACTACCCTAAGTGATGCAGTATGGTTTTTCTATTCGTATTAGTTTCGGAGATAATCGAGACTATAGGATTTTGAAGTCATTTCGCACGGTGAAAAACGCTGAAAACTTGCCAAAAAGACACCATCGATAATAACTCCAAAACTAAAACAGCTATTCCGGATTTAACTACATAGTCTTGTTTGCGTTTATAAACTACCCTAAGTGGTGCAGTATGGTTTTCCTATTGCTATTAGTTTTGGAGTTAATTGAGACTATGACATTTTGAAGTCATTTCGCACGGTGAAAAACGCTGAAAACTTGCCAAAAAGACACCATCGACAATAACTCCAAAACTAAAACAGCTATTCCGGATTTAACTATATAGTCTTGTTTGCGTTTATAAACTACCCTAAGTGATGCAGTATGGTTTTTCTATTCGTATTAGTTTCGGAGATAATCGAGACTATAGGATTTTGAAGTCATTTCGCACGGTGAAAAACGCTGAAAACTTGCCAAAAAGACACCATCGATAATAACTCCAAAACTAAAACAGCTATTCCGGATTTAACTACATAGTCTTGTTTGCGTTTATAAACTACCCTAAGTGGTGCAGTACGGTTTTCCTATTGCTATTAGTTTTGGAGTTAATTGAGACTATGACATTTTGAAGTCGAAAAACGCTGAAAACTTGCCAAAAAGACACCATCGACAATAACTCCAAAACTAAAACAGCTATTCCGGATTTAACTATATAGTCTTGTTTGCGTTTATAAACTACCCTAAGTGATGCAGTATGGTTTTTCTATTCGTATTAGTTTCGGAGATAATCGAGACTATAGGATTTTGAAGTCATTTCGCACGGTGAAAAACGCTGAAAACTTGCCAAAAAGACACCATCGATAATAACTCCAAAACTAAAACAGCTATTCCGGATTTAACTACATAGTCTTGTTTGCGTTTATAAACTACCCTAAGTGGTGCAGTACGGTTTTCCTATTGCTATTAGTTTTGGAGTTAATTGAGACTATGACATTTTGAAGTCGAAAAACGCTGAAAACTTGCCAAAAAGACACCATCGACAATAACTCCAAAACTAAAACAGCTATTCCGGATTTAACTACATAGTCTTGTTTGCGTTTATAAACTACCCTAAGTGATGCAGTATGGTTTTCCTATTGCTATTAGTTTTGGAGTTAATTGAGACTATAGGATTTTGAAGTCATTTCGCACGGTGAAAAACGCTGAAAACTTGCCAAAAAGACACCATCGACAATAACTCCAAAACTAAAACAGCTATTCCGGATTTAACTACATAGTCTTGTTTGCGTTTATAAACTACCCTAAGTGGTGCAGTATGGTTTTCCTATTGCTATTAGTTTCGGAGTTAATTGAGACTATAGGATTTTGAAGTCATTTCGCACGGTGAAAAACGCTGAAAACTTGCCAAAAAGACACCATCGACAATAACTCCAAAACTAAAACAGCTATTCCGGATTTAACTACATAGTCTTGTTTGCGTTTATAAACTACCCTAAGTGATGCAGTATGGTTTTTCTATTCGTATTAGTTTTGGAGATAATTGAGACTATAGGATTTTGAAGTCATTTCGCACGGTGAAAAACGCTGAAAACTTGCCAAAAAGACACCATCGACAATAACTCCAAAACTAAAACAGCTATTCCGGATTTAACTATATAGTCTTGTTTGCGTTTATAAACTACCCTAAGTGATGCAGTATGGTTTTTCTATTCGTATTAGTTTCGGAGATAATCGAGACTATAGGATTTTGAAGTCATTTCGCACGGTGAAAAACGCTGAAAACTTGCCAAAAAGACACCATCGATAATAACTCCAAAACTAAAACAGCTATTCCGGATTTAACTACATAGTCTTGTTTGCGTTTATAAACTACCCTAAGTGGTGCAGTACGGTTTTCCTATTGCTATTAGTTTTGGAGTTAATTGAGACTATGACATTTTGAAGTCGAAAAACGCTGAAAACTTGCCAAAAAGACACCATCGACAATAACTCCAAAACTAAAACAGCTATTCCGGATTTAACTATATAGTCTTGTTTGCGTTTATAAACTACCCTAAGTGATGCAGTATGGTTTTTCTATTCGTATTAGTTTCGGAGATAATCGAGACTATAGGATTTTGAAGTCATTTCGCACGGTGAAAAACGCTGAAAACTTGCCAAAAAGACACCATCGATAATAACTCCAAAACTAAAACAGCTATTCCGGATTTAACTACATAGTCTTGTTTGCGTTTATAAACTACCCTAAGTGGTGCAGTACGGTTTTCCTATTGCTATTAGTTTTGGAGTTAATTGAGACTATGACATTTTGAAGTCGAAAAACGCTTAAAATTTGCCAAAAAGACACCATCGACAATAACTCCAAAACTAAAACAGCTATTCCGGATTTAACTATATAGTCTTGTTTGCGTTTATAAACTACCCTAAGTGATGCAGTATGGTTTTTCTATTCGTATTAGTTTCGGAGATAATCGAGACTATAGGATTTTGAAGTCATTTCGCACGGTGAAAAACGCTGAAAACTTGCCAAAAAGACACCATCGATAATAACTCCAAAACTAAAACAGCTATTCCGGATTTAACTGCATAGTCTTGTTTGCGTTTATAAACTACCCTAAGTGGTGCAGTACGGTTTTCCTATTGCTATTAGTTTTGGAGTTAATTGAGACTATGACATTTTGAAGTCGAAAAACGCTGAAAATTTGCCAAAAAGACACCATCGACAATAACTCCAAAACTAAAACAGCTATTCCGGATTTAACTATATAGTCTTGTTTGCGTTTATAAACTACCCTAAGTGATGCAGTATGGTTTTTCTATTCGTATTAGTTTCGGAGATAATCGAGACTATAGGATTTTGAAGTCATTTCGCACGGTGAAAAACGCTGAAAACTTGCCAAAAAGACACCATCGATAATAACTCCAAAACTAAAACAGCTATTCCGGATTTAACTACATAGTCTTGTTTGCGTTTATAAACTACCCTAAGTGGTGCAGTACGGTTTTCCTATTGCTATTAGTTTTGGAGTTAATTGAGACTATGACATTTTGAAGTCGAAAAACGCTTAAAATTTGCCAAAAAGACACCATCGACAATAACTCCAAAACTAAAACAGCTATTCCGGATTTAACTATATAGTCTTGTTTGCGTTTATAAACTACCCTAAGTGATGCAGTATGGTTTTTCTATTCGTATTAGTTTCGGAGATAATCGAGACTATAGGATTTTGAAGTCATTTCGCACGGTGAAAAACGCTGAAAACTTGCCAAAAAGACACCATCGATAATAACTCCAAAACTAAAACAGCTATTCCGGATTTAACTACATAGTCTTGTTTGCGTTTATAAACTACCCTAAGTGGTGCAGTACGGTTTTCCTATTGCTATTAGTTTTGGAGTTAATTGAGACTATGACATTTTGAAGTCGAAAAACGCTGAAAATTTGCCAAAAAGACACCATCGACAATAACTCCAAAACTAAAACAGCTATTCCGGATTTAACTATATAGTCTTGTTTGCGTTTATAAACTACCCTAAGTGATGCAGTATGGTTTTTCTATTCGTATTAGTTTCGGAGATAATCGAGACTATAGGATTTTGAAGTCATTTCGCACGGTGAAAAACGCTGAAAACTTGCCAAAAAGACACCATCGATAATAACTCCAAAACTAAAACAGCTATTCCGGATTTAACTACATAGTCTTGTTTGCGTTTATAAACTACCCTAAGTGGTGCAGTACGGTTTTCCTATTGCTATTAGTTTTGGAGTTAATTGAGACTATGACATTTTGAAGTCGAAAAACGCTTAAAATTTGCCAAAAAGACACCATCGACAATAACTCCAAAACTAAAACAGCTATTCCGGATTTAACTATATAGTCTTGTTTGCGTTTATAAACTACCCTAAGTGATGCAGTATGGTTTTTCTATTCGTATTAGTTTCGGAGATAATCGAGACTATAGGATTTTGAAGTCATTTCGCACGGTGAAAAACGCTGAAAACTTGCCAAAAAGACACCATCGATAATAACTCCAAAACTAAAACAGCTATTCCGGATTTAACTACATAGTCTTGTTTGCGTTTATAAACTACCCTAAGTGGTGCAGTACGGTTTTCCTATTGCTATTAGTTTTGGAGTTAATTGAGACTATGACATTTTGAAGTCGAAAAACGCTGAAAACTTGCCAAAAAGACACCATCGACAATAACTCCAAAACTAAAACAGCTATTCCGGATTTAACTATATAGTCTTGTTTGCGTTTATAAACTACCCTAAGTGATGCAGTATGGTTTTTCTATTCGTATTAGTTTCGGAGATAATCGAGACTATAGGATTTTGAAGTCATTTCGCACGGTGAAAAACGCTGAAAACTTGCCAAAAAGACACCATCGATAATAACTCCAAAACTAAAACAGCTATTCCGGATTTAACTACATAGTCTTGTTTGCGTTTATAAACTACCCTAAGTGGTGCAGTACGGTTTTCCTATTGCTATTAGTTTTGGAGTTAATTGAGACTATGACATTTTGAAGTCGAAAAACGCTGAAAATTTGCCAAAAAGACACCATCGACAATAACTCCAAAACTAAAACAGCTATTCCGGATTTAACTATATAGTCTTGTTTGCGTTTATAAACTACCCTAAGTGATGCAGTATGGTTTTTCTATTCGTATTAGTTTCGGAGATAATCGAGACTATAGGATTTTGAAGTCATTTCGCACGGTGAAAAACGCTGAAAACTTGCCAAAAAGACACCATCGATAATAACTCCAAAACTAAAACAGCTATTCCGGATTTAACTACATAGTCTTGTTTGCGTTTATAAACTACCCTAAGTGGTGCAGTACGGTTTTCCTATTGCTATTAGTTTTGGAGTTAATTGAGACTATGACATTTTGAAGTCGAAAAACGCTGAAAACTTGCCAAAAAGACACCATCGACAATAACTCCAAAACTAAAACAGCTATTCCGGATTTAACTATATAGTCTTGTTTGCGTTTATAAACTACCCTAAGTGATGCAGTATGGTTTTTCTATTCGTATTAGTTTCGGAGATAATCGAGACTATAGGATTTTGAAGTCATTTCGCACGGTGAAAAACGCTGAAAACTTGCCAAAAAGACACCATCGATAATAACTCCAAAACTAAAACAGCTATTCCGGATTTAACTACATAGTCTTGTTTGCGTTTATAAACTACCCTAAGTGATGCAGTATGGTTTTTCTATTCGTATTAGTTTCGGAGATAATCGAGACTATAGGATTTTGAAGTCATTTCGCACGGTGAAAAACGCTGAAAACTTGCCAAAAAGACACCATCGATAATAACTCCAAAACTAAAACAGCTATTCCGGATTTAACTACATAGTCTTGTTTGCGTTTATAAACTACCCTAAGTGATGCAGTATGGTTTTCCTATTGCTATTAGTTTTGGAGTTAATTGAGACTATAGGATTTTGAAGTCGAAAAACGCTGAAAACTTGCCAAAAAGACACCATCGACAATAACTCCAAAACTAAAACAGCTATTCCGGATTTAACTATATAGTCTTGTTTGCGTTTATAAACTACCCTAAGTGATGCAGTATGGTTTTTCTATTCGTATTAGTTTCGGAGATAATCGAGACTATAGGATTTTGAAGTCATTTCGCACGGTGAAAAACGCTGAAAACTTGCCAAAAAGACACCATCGATAATAACTCCAAAACTAAAACAGCTATTCCGGATTTAACTACATAGTCTTGTTTGCGTTTATAAACTACCCTAAGTGGTGCAGTACGGTTTTCCTATTGCTATTAGTTTTGGAGTTAATTGAGACTATGACATTTTGAAGTCGAAAAACGCTTAAAATTTGCCAAAAAGACACCATCGACAATAACTCCAAAACTAAAACAGCTATTCCGGATTTAACTATATAGTCTTGTTTGCGTTTATAAACTACCCTAAGTGATGCAGTATGGTTTTTCTATTCGTATTAGTTTCGGAGATAATCGAGACTATAGGATTTTGAAGTCATTTCGCACGGTGAAAAACGCTGAAAACTTGCCAAAAAGACACCATCGATAATAACTCCAAAACTAAAACAGCTATTCCGGATTTAACTACATAGTCTTGTTTGCGTTTATAAACTACCCTAAGTGGTGCAGTACGGTTTTCCTATTGCTATTAGTTTTGGAGTTAATTGAGACTATGACATTTTGAAGTCGAAAAACGCTGAAAACTTGCCAAAAAGACACCATCGACAATAACTCCAAAACTAAAACAGCTATTCCGGATTTAACTATATAGTCTTGTTTGCGTTTATAAACTACCCTAAGTGATGCAGTATGGTTTTTCTATTCGTATTAGTTTCGGAGATAATCGAGACTATAGGATTTTGAAGTCATTTCGCACGGTGAAAAACGCTGAAAACTTGCCAAAAAGACACCATCGATAATAACTCCAAAACTAAAACAGCTATTCCGGATTTAACTACATAGTCTTGTTTGCGTTTATAAACTACCCTAAGTGGTGCAGTACGGTTTTCCTATTGCTATTAGTTTTGGAGTTAATTGAGACTATGACATTTTGAAGTCGAAAAACGCTTAAAATTTGCCAAAAAGACACCATCGACAATAACTCCAAAACTAAAACAGCTATTCCGGATTTAACTATATAGTCTTGTTTGCGTTTATAAACTACCCTAAGTGATGCAGTATGGTTTTTCTATTCGTATTAGTTTCGGAGATAATCGAGACTATAGGATTTTGAAGTCATTTCGCACGGTGAAAAACGCTGAAAACTTGCCAAAAAGACACCATCGATAATAACTCCAAAACTAAAACAGCTATTCCGGATTTAACTACATAGTCTTGTTTGCGTTTATAAACTACCCTAAGTGGTGCAGTACGGTTTTCCTATTGCTATTAGTTTTGGAGTTAATTGAGACTATGACATTTTGAAGTCGAAAAACGCTTAAAATTTGCCAAAAAGACACCATCGACAATAACTCCAAAACTAAAACAGCTATTCCGGATTTAACTATATAGTCTTGTTTGCGTTTATAAACTACCCTAAGTGATGCAGTATGGTTTTTCTATTCGTATTAGTTTCGGAGATAATCGAGACTATAGGATTTTGAAGTCATTTCGCACGGTGAAAAACGCTGAAAACTTGCCAAAAAGACACCATCGATAATAACTCCAAAACTAAAACAGCTATTCCGGATTTAACTACATAGTCTTGTTTGCGTTTATAAACTACCCTAAGTGGTGCAGTACGGTTTTCCTATTGCTATTAGTTTTGGAGTTAATTGAGACTATGACATTTTGAAGTCGAAAAACGCTGAAAATTTGCCAAAAAGACACCATCGACAATAACTCCAAAACTAAAACAGCTATTCCGGATTTAACTATATAGTCTTGTTTGCGTTTATAAACTACCCTAAGTGATGCAGTATGGTTTTTCTATTCGTATTAGTTTCGGAGATAATCGAGACTATAGGATTTTGAAGTCATTTCGCACGGTGAAAAACGCTGAAAACTTGCCAAAAAGACACCATCGATAATAACTCCAAAACTAAAACAGCTATTCCGGATTTAACTACATAGTCTTGTTTGCGTTTATAAACTACCCTAAGTGGTGCAGTACGGTTTTCCTATTGCTATTAGTTTTGGAGTTAATTGAGACTATGACATTTTGAAGTCGAAAAACGCTTAAAATTTGCCAAAAAGACACCATCGACAATAACTCCAAAACTAAAACAGCTATTCCGGATTTAACTATATAGTCTTGTTTGCGTTTATAAACTACCCTAAGTGATGCAGTATGGTTTTTCTATTCGTATTAGTTTCGGAGATAATCGAGACTATAGGATTTTGAAGTCATTTCGCACGGTGAAAAACGCTGAAAACTTGCCAAAAAGACACCATCGATAATAACTCCAAAACTAAAACAGCTATTCCGGATTTAACTACATAGTCTTGTTTGCGTTTATAAACTACCCTAAGTGGTGCAGTACGGTTTTCCTATTGCTATTAGTTTTGGAGTTAATTGAGACTATGACATTTTGAAGTCGAAAAACGCTGAAAATTTGCCAAAAAGACACCATCGACAATAACTCCAAAACTAAAACAGCTATTCCGGATTTAACTATATAGTCTTGTTTGCGTTTATAAACTACCCTAAGTGATGCAGTATGGTTTTTCTATTCGTATTAGTTTCGGAGATAATCGAGACTATAGGATTTTGAAGTCATTTCGCACGGTGAAAAACGCTGAAAACTTGCCAAAAAGACACCATCGATAATAACTCCAAAACTAAAACAGCTATTCCGGATTTAACTACATAGTCTTGTTTGCGTTTATAAACTACCCTAAGTGGTGCAGTACGGTTTTCCTATTGCTATTAGTTTTGGAGTTAATTGAGACTATGACATTTTGAAGTCGAAAAACGCTTAAAATTTGCCAAAAAGACACCATCGACAATAACTCCAAAACTAAAACAGCTATTCCGGATTTAACTATATAGTCTTGTTTGCGTTTATAAACTACCCTAAGTGATGCAGTATGGTTTTTCTATTCGTATTAGTTTCGGAGATAATCGAGACTATAGGATTTTGAAGTCATTTCGCACGGTGAAAAACGCTGAAAACTTGCCAAAAAGACACCATCGATAATAACTCCAAAACTAAAACAGCTATTCCGGATTTAACTACATAGTCTTGTTTGCGTTTATAAACTACCCTAAGTGGTGCAGTACGGTTTTCCTATTGCTATTAGTTTTGGAGTTAATTGAGACTATGACATTTTGAAGTCGAAAAACGCTGAAAACTTGCCAAAAAGACACCATCGACAATAACTCCAAAACTAAAACAGCTATTCCGGATTTAACTATATAGTCTTGTTTGCGTTTATAAACTACCCTAAGTGATGCAGTATGGTTTTTCTATTCGTATTAGTTTCGGAGATAATCGAGACTATAGGATTTTGAAGTCATTTCGCACGGTGAAAAACGCTGAAAACTTGCCAAAAAGACACCATCGATAATAACTCCAAAACTAAAACAGCTATTCCGGATTTAACTACATAGTCTTGTTTGCGTTTATAAACTACCCTAAGTGGTGCAGTACGGTTTTCCTATTGCTATTAGTTTTGGAGTTAATTGAGACTATGACATTTTGAAGTCGAAAAACGCTGAAAACTTGCCAAAAAGACACCATCGACAATAACTCCAAAACTAAAACAGCTATTCCGGATTTAACTATATAGTCTTGTTTGCGTTTATAAACTACCCTAAGTGATGCAGTATGGTTTTTCTATTCGTATTAGTTTCGGAGATAATCGAGACTATAGGATTTTGAAGTCATTTCGCACGGTGAAAAACGCTGAAAACTTGCCAAAAAGACACCATCGATAATAACTCCAAAACTAAAACAGCTATTCCGGATTTAACTACATAGTCTTGTTTGCGTTTATAAACTACCCTAAGTGGTGCAGTACGGTTTTCCTATTGCTATTAGTTTTGGAGTTAATCGAGACTATGACATTTTGAAGTCATTTCGCACGGTGAAAAACGCTGAAAACTTGCCAAAAAGACACCATCGACAATAACTCCAAAACTAAAACAGCTATTCCGGATTTAACTACATAGTCTTGTTTGCGTTTATAAACTACCCTAAGTGGTGCAGTATGGTTTTCCTATTGCTATTAGTTTTGGAGTTAATTGAGACTATGACATTTTGAAGTCGAAAAACGCTGAAAACTTGCCAAAAAGACACCATCGACAATAACTCCAAAACTAAAACAGCTATTCCGGATTTAACTATATAGTCTTGTTTGCGTTTATAAACTACCCTAAGTGATGCAGTATGGTTTTTCTATTCGTATTAGTTTCGGAGATAATCGAGACTATAGGATTTTGAAGTCATTTCGCACGGTGAAAAACGCTGAAAACTTGCCAAAAAGACACCATCGATAATAACTCCAAAACTAAAACAGCTATTCCGGATTTAACTACATAGTCTTGTTTGCGTTTATAAACTACCCTAAGTGGTGCAGTATGGTTTTTCTATTCGTATTAGTTTTGGAGTTAATTGAGACTATGACATTTTGAAGTCATTTCGCACGGTGAAAAACGCTGAAAACTTGCCAAAAAGACACCATCGACAATAACTCCAAAACTAAAACAGCTATTCCGGATTTAACTATATAGTCTTGTTTGCGTTTATAAACTACCCTAAGTGATGCAGTATGGTTTTTCTATTCGTATTAGTTTCGGAGATAATCGAGACTATAGGATTTTGAAGTCATTTCGCACGGTGAAAAACGCTGAAAACTTGCCAAAAAGACACCATCGATAATAACTCCAAAACTAAAACAGCTATTCCGGATTTAACTACATAGTCTTGTTTGCGTTTATAAACTACCCTAAGTGGTGCAGTACGGTTTTCCTATTGCTATTAGTTTTGGAGTTAATTGAGACTATGACATTTTGAAGTCGAAAAACGCTGAAAACTTGCCAAAAAGACACCATCGACAATAACTCCAAAACTAAAACAGCTATTCCGGATTTAACTATATAGTCTTGTTTGCGTTTATAAACTACCCTAAGTGATGCAGTATGGTTTTTCTATTCGTATTAGTTTCGGAGATAATCGAGACTATAGGATTTTGAAGTCATTTCGCACGGTGAAAAACGCTGAAAACTTGCCAAAAAGACACCATCGATAATAACTCCAAAACTAAAACAGCTATTCCGGATTTAACTACATAGTCTTGTTTGCGTTTATAAACTACCCTAAGTGGTGCAGTACGGTTTTCCTATTGCTATTAGTTTTGGAGTTAATTGAGACTATGACATTTTGAAGTCGAAAAACGCTTAAAATTTGCCAAAAAGACACCATCGACAATAACTCCAAAACTAAAACAGCTATTCCGGATTTAACTATATAGTCTTGTTTGCGTTTATAAACTACCCTAAGTGATGCAGTATGGTTTTTCTATTCGTATTAGTTTCGGAGATAATCGAGACTATAGGATTTTGAAGTCATTTCGCACGGTGAAAAACGCTGAAAACTTGCCAAAAAGACACCATCGATAATAACTCCAAAACTAAAACAGCTATTCCGGATTTAACTACATAGTCTTGTTTGCGTTTATAAACTACCCTAAGTGGTGCAGTACGGTTTTCCTATTGCTATTAGTTTTGGAGTTAATTGAGACTATGACATTTTGAAGTCGAAAAACGCTGAAAATTTGCCAAAAAGACACCATCGACAATAACTCCAAAACTAAAACAGCTATTCCGGATTTAACTATATAGTCTTGTTTGCGTTTATAAACTACCCTAAGTGATGCAGTATGGTTTTTCTATTCGTATTAGTTTCGGAGATAATCGAGACTATAGGATTTTGAAGTCATTTCGCACGGTGAAAAACGCTGAAAACTTGCCAAAAAGACACCATCGATAATAACTCCAAAACTAAAACAGCTATTCCGGATTTAACTACATAGTCTTGTTTGCGTTTATAAACTACCCTAAGTGGTGCAGTACGGTTTTCCTATTGCTATTAGTTTTGGAGTTAATTGAGACTATGACATTTTGAAGTCGAAAAACGCTTAAAATTTGCCAAAAAGACACCATCGACAATAACTCCAAAACTAAAACAGCTATTCCGGATTTAACTATATAGTCTTGTTTGCGTTTATAAACTACCCTAAGTGATGCAGTATGGTTTTTCTATTCGTATTAGTTTCGGAGATAATCGAGACTATAGGATTTTGAAGTCATTTCGCACGGTGAAAAACGCTGAAAACTTGCCAAAAAGACACCATCGATAATAACTCCAAAACTAAAACAGCTATTCCGGATTTAACTACATAGTCTTGTTTGCGTTTATAAACTACCCTAAGTGGTGCAGTACGGTTTTCCTATTGCTATTAGTTTTGGAGTTAATTGAGACTATGACATTTTGAAGTCGAAAAACGCTGAAAATTTGCCAAAAAGACACCATCGACAATAACTCCAAAACTAAAACAGCTATTCCGGATTTAACTATATAGTCTTGTTTGCGTTTATAAACTACCCTAAGTGATGCAGTATGGTTTTTCTATTCGTATTAGTTTCGGAGATAATCGAGACTATAGGATTTTGAAGTCATTTCGCACGGTGAAAAACGCTGAAAACTTGCCAAAAAGACACCATCGATAATAACTCCAAAACTAAAACAGCTATTCCGGATTTAACTACATAGTCTTGTTTGCGTTTATAAACTACCCTAAGTGGTGCAGTACGGTTTTCCTATTGCTATTAGTTTTGGAGTTAATTGAGACTATGACATTTTGAAGTCGAAAAACGCTGAAAATTTGCCAAAAAGACACCATCGACAATAACTCCAAAACTAAAACAGCTATTCCGGATTTAACTATATAGTCTTGTTTGCGTTTATAAACTACCCTAAGTGATGCAGTATGGTTTTTCTATTCGTATTAGTTTCGGAGATAATCGAGACTATAGGATTTTGAAGTCATTTCGCACGGTGAAAAACGCTGAAAACTTGCCAAAAAGACACCATCGATAATAACTCCAAAACTAAAACAGCTATTCCGGATTTAACTACATAGTCTTGTTTGCGTTTATAAACTACCCTAAGTGGTGCAGTACGGTTTTCCTATTGCTATTAGTTTTGGAGTTAATTGAGACTATGACATTTTGAAGTCGAAAAACGCTGAAAATTTGCCAAAAAGACACCATCGACAATAACTCCAAAACTAAAACAGCTATTCCGGATTTAACTATATAGTCTTGTTTGCGTTTATAAACTACCCTAAGTGATGCAGTATGGTTTTTCTATTCGTATTAGTTTCGGAGATAATCGAGACTATAGGATTTTGAAGTCATTTCGCACGGTGAAAAACGCTGAAAACTTGCCAAAAAGACACCATCGATAATAACTCCAAAACTAAAACAGCTATTCCGGATTTAACTACATAGTCTTGTTTGCGTTTATAAACTACCCTAAGTGATGCAGTATGGTTTTCCTATTCGTATTAGTTTCGGAGATAATTGAGACTATAGGATTTTGAAGTCATTTCGCACGGTGAAAAACGCTGAAAACTTGCCAAAAAGACACCATCGACAATAACTCCAAAACTAAAACAGCTATTCCGGATTTAACTACATAGTCTTGTTTGCGTTTATAAACTACCCTAAGTGATGCAGTATGGTTTTTCTATTCGTATTAGTTTCGGAGATAATCGAGACTATAGGATTTTGAAGTCATTTCGCACGGTGAAAAACGCTGAAAACTTGCCAAAAAGACACCATCGATAATAACTCCAAAACTAAAACAGCTATTCCGGATTTAACTACATAGTCTTGTTTGCGTTTATAAACTACCCTAAGTGATGCAGTATGGTTTTCCTATTGCTATTAGTTTTGGAGTTAATTGAGACTATAGGATTTTGAAGTCATTTCGCACGGTGAAAAACGCTGAAAACTTGCCAAAAAGACACCATCGACAATAACTCCAAAACTAAAACAGCTATTCCGGATTTAACTACATAGTCTTGTTTGCGTTTATAAACTACCCTAAGTGGTGCAGTATGGTTTTCCTATTGCTATTAGTTTTGGAGTTAATTGAGACTATGACATTTTGAAGTCATTTCGCACGGTGAAAAACGCTGAAAACTTGCCAAAAAGACACCATCGACAATAACTCCAAAACTAAAACAGCTATTCCGGATTTAACTACATAGTCTTGTTTGCGTTTATAAACTACCCTAAGTGATGCAGTATGGTTTTTCTATTCGTATTAGTTTCGGAGATAATCGAGACTATAGGATTTTGAAGTCATTTCGCACGGTGAAAAACGCTGAAAACTTGCCAAAAAGACACATCGATAATAACTCCAAAACTAAAACAGCTATTCCGGATTTAACTACATAGTCTTGTTTGCGTTTATAAACTACCCTAAGTGGTGCAGTACGGTTTTCCTATTGCTATTAGTTTTGGAGTTAATTGAGACTATAGGATTTTGAAGTCGAAAAACGCTGAAAACTTGCCAAAAAGACACCATCGACAATAACTCCAAAACTAAAACAGCTATTCCGGATTTAACTATATAGTCTTGTTTGCGTTTATAAACTACCCTAAGTGATGCAGTATGGTTTTTCTATTCGTATTAGTTTCGGAGATAATCGAGACTATAGGATTTTGAAGTCATTTCGCACGGTGAAAAACGCTGAAAACTTGCCAAAAAGACACCATCGATAATAACTCCAAAACTAAAACAGCTATTCCGGATTTAACTACATAGTCTTGTTTGCGTTTATAAACTACCCTAAGTGGTGCAGTACGGTTTTCCTATTGCTATTAGTTTTGGAGTTAATTGAGACTATGACATTTTGAAGTCGAAAAACGCTTAAAATTTGCCAAAAAGACACCATCGACAATAACTCCAAAACTAAAACAGCTATTCCGGATTTAACTATATAGTCTTGTTTGCGTTTATAAACTACCCTAAGTGATGCAGTATGGTTTTTCTATTCGTATTAGTTTCGGAGATAATCGAGACTATAGGATTTTGAAGTCATTTCGCACGGTGAAAAACGCTGAAAACTTGCCAAAAAGACACCATCGATAATAACTCCAAAACTAAAACAGCTATTCCGGATTTAACTACATAGTCTTGTTTGCGTTTATAAACTACCCTAAGTGGTGCAGTACGGTTTTCCTATTGCTATTAGTTTTGGAGTTAATTGAGACTATGACATTTTGAAGTCGAAAAACGCTGAAAACTTGCCAAAAAGACACCATCGACAATAACTCCAAAACTAAAACAGCTATTCCGGATTTAACTATATAGTCTTGTTTGCGTTTATAAACTACCCTAAGTGATGCAGTATGGTTTTTCTATTCGTATTAGTTTCGGAGATAATCGAGACTATAGGATTTTGAAGTCATTTCGCACGGTGAAAAACGCTGAAAACTTGCCAAAAAGACACCATCGATAATAACTCCAAAACTAAAACAGCTATTCCGGATTTAACTACATAGTCTTGTTTGCGTTTATAAACTACCCTAAGTGGTGCAGTACGGTTTTCCTATTGCTATTAGTTTTGGAGTTAATTGAGACTATGACATTTTGAAGTCGAAAAACGCTTAAAATTTGCCAAAAAGACACCATCGACAATAACTCCAAAACTAAAACAGCTATTCCGGATTTAACTATATAGTCTTGTTTGCGTTTATAAACTACCCTAAGTGATGCAGTATGGTTTTTCTATTCGTATTAGTTTCGGAGATAATCGAGACTATAGGATTTTGAAGTCATTTCGCACGGTGAAAAACGCTGAAAACTTGCCAAAAAGACACCATCGATAATAACTCCAAAACTAAAACAGCTATTCCGGATTTAACTACATAGTCTTGTTTGCGTTTATAAACTACCCTAAGTGGTGCAGTACGGTTTTCCTATTGCTATTAGTTTTGGAGTTAATTGAGACTATGACATTTTGAAGTCGAAAAACGCTGAAAATTTGCCAAAAAGACACCATCGACAATAACTCCAAAACTAAAACAGCTATTCCGGATTTAACTATATAGTCTTGTTTGCGTTTATAAACTACCCTAAGTGATGCAGTATGGTTTTTCTATTCGTATTAGTTTCGGAGATAATCGAGACTATAGGATTTTGAAGTCATTTCGCACGGTGAAAAACGCTGAAAACTTGCCAAAAAGACACCATCGATAATAACTCCAAAACTAAAACAGCTATTCCGGATTTAACTACATAGTCTTGTTTGCGTTTATAAACTACCCTAAGTGGTGCAGTACGGTTTTCCTATTGCTATTAGTTTTGGAGTTAATTGAGACTATGACATTTTGAAGTCGAAAAACGCTGAAAATTTGCCAAAAAGACACCATCGACAATAACTCCAAAACTAAAACAGCTATTCCGGATTTAACTATATAGTCTTGTTTGCGTTTATAAACTACCCTAAGTGATGCAGTATGGTTTTTCTATTCGTATTAGTTTCGGAGATAATCGAGACTATAGGATTTTGAAGTCATTTCGCACGGTGAAAAACGCTGAAAACTTGCCAAAAAGACACCATCGATAATAACTCCAAAACTAAAACAGCTATTCCGGATTTAACTACATAGTCTTGTTTGCGTTTATAAACTACCCTAAGTGGTGCAGTACGGTTTTCCTATTGCTATTAGTTTTGGAGTTAATTGAGACTATGACATTTTGAAGTCGAAAAACGCTGAAAATTTGCCAAAAAGACACCATCGACAATAACTCCAAAACTAAAACAGCTATTCCGGATTTAACTATATAGTCTTGTTTGCGTTTATAAACTACCCTAAGTGATGCAGTATGGTTTTTCTATTCGTATTAGTTTCGGAGATAATCGAGACTATAGGATTTTGAAGTCATTTCGCACGGTGAAAAACGCTGAAAACTTGCCAAAAAGACACCATCGATAATAACTCCAAAACTAAAACAGCTATTCCGGATTTAACTACATAGTCTTGTTTGCGTTTATAAACTACCCTAAGTGGTGCAGTACGGTTTTCCTATTGCTATTAGTTTTGGAGTTAATTGAGACTATGACATTTTGAAGTCGAAAAACGCTGAAAATTTGCCAAAAAGACACCATCGACAATAACTCCAAAACTAAAACAGCTATTCCGGATTTAACTATATAGTCTTGTTTGCGTTTATAAACTACCCTAAGTGATGCAGTATGGTTTTTCTATTCGTATTAGTTTCGGAGATAATCGAGACTATAGGATTTTGAAGTCATTTCGCACGGTGAAAAACGCTGAAAACTTGCCAAAAAGACACCATCGATAATAACTCCAAAACTAAAACAGCTATTCCGGATTTAACTACATAGTCTTGTTTGCGTTTATAAACTACCCTAAGTGGTGCAGTACGGTTTTCCTATTGCTATTAGTTTTGGAGTTAATTGAGACTATGACATTTTGAAGTCGAAAAACGCTGAAAATTTGCCAAAAAGACACCATCGACAATAACTCCAAAACTAAAACAGCTATTCCGGATTTAACTATATAGTCTTGTTTGCGTTTATAAACTACCCTAAGTGATGCAGTATGGTTTTTCTATTCGTATTAGTTTCGGAGATAATCGAGACTATAGGATTTTGAAGTCATTTCGCACGGTGAAAAACGCTGAAAACTTGCCAAAAAGACACCATCGATAATAACTCCAAAACTAAAACAGCTATTCCGGATTTAACTACATAGTCTTGTTTGCGTTTATAAACTACCCTAAGTGGTGCAGTACGGTTTTCCTATTGCTATTAGTTTTGGAGTTAATTGAGACTATGACATTTTGAAGTCGAAAAACGCTGAAAATTTGCCAAAAAGACACCATCGACAATAACTCCAAAACTAAAACAGCTATTCCGGATTTAACTATATAGTCTTGTTTGCGTTTATAAACTACCCTAAGTGATGCAGTATGGTTTTTCTATTCGTATTAGTTTCGGAGATAATCGAGACTATAGGATTTTGAAGTCATTTCGCACGGTGAAAAACGCTGAAAACTTGCCAAAAAGACACCATCGATAATAACTCCAAAACTAAAACAGCTATTCCGGATTTAACTACATAGTCTTGTTTGCGTTTATAAACTACCCTAAGTGGTGCAGTACGGTTTTCCTATTGCTATTAGTTTTGGAGTTAATTGAGACTATGACATTTTGAAGTCGAAAAACGCTGAAAACTTGCCAAAAAGACACCATCGACAATAACTCCAAAACTAAAACAGCTATTCCGGATTTAACTATATAGTCTTGTTTGCGTTTATAAACTACCCTAAGTGATGCAGTATGGTTTTTCTATTCGTATTAGTTTCGGAGATAATCGAGACTATAGGATTTTGAAGTCATTTCGCACGGTGAAAAACGCTGAAAACTTGCCAAAAAGACACCATCGATAATAACTCCAAAACTAAAACAGCTATTCCGGATTTAACTACATAGTCTTGTTTGCGTTTATAAACTACCCTAAGTGGTGCAGTACGGTTTTCCTATTGCTATTAGTTTTGGAGTTAATTGAGACTATGACATTTTGAAGTCGAAAAACGCTGAAAATTTGCCAAAAAGACACCATCGACAATAACTCCAAAACTAAAACAGCTATTCCGGATTTAACTATATAGTCTTGTTTGCGTTTATAAACTACCCTAAGTGATGCAGTATGGTTTTTCTATTCGTATTAGTTTCGGAGATAATCGAGACTATAGGATTTTGAAGTCATTTCGCACGGTGAAAAACGCTGAAAACTTGCCAAAAAGACACCATCGATAATAACTCCAAAACTAAAACAGCTATTCCGGATTTAACTACATAGTCTTGTTTGCGTTTATAAACTACCCTAAGTGGTGCAGTACGGTTTTCCTATTGCTATTAGTTTTGGAGTTAATTGAGACTATGACATTTTGAAGTCGAAAAACGCTGAAAACTTGCCAAAAAGACACCATCGACAATAACTCCAAAACTAAAACAGCTATTCCGGATTTAACTATATAGTCTTGTTTGCGTTTATAAACTACCCTAAGTGATGCAGTATGGTTTTTCTATTCGTATTAGTTTCGGAGATAATCGAGACTATAGGATTTTGAAGTCATTTCGCACGGTGAAAAACGCTGAAAACTTGCCAAAAAGACACCATCGATAATAACTCCAAAACTAAAACAGCTATTCCGGATTTAACTACATAGTCTTGTTTGCGTTTATAAACTACCCTAAGTGGTGCAGTATGGTTTTCCTATTGCTATTAGTTTTGGAGTTAATTGAGACTATAGGATTTTGAAGTCGAAAAACGCTGAAAACTTGCCAAAAAGACACCATCGACAATAACTCCAAAACTAAAACAGCTATTCCGGATTTAACTATATAGTCTTGTTTGCGTTTATAAACTACCCTAAGTGATGCAGTATGGTTTTTCTATTCGTATTAGTTTCGGAGATAATCGAGACTATAGGATTTTGAAGTCATTTCGCACGGTGAAAAACGCTGAAAACTTGCCAAAAAGACACCATCGATAATAACTCCAAAACTAAAACAGCTATTCCGGATTTAACTACATAGTCTTGTTTGCGTTTATAAACTACCCTAAGTGGTGCAGTACGGTTTTCCTATTGCTATTAGTTTTGGAGTTAATTGAGACTATGACATTTTGAAGTCGAAAAACGCTGAAAACTTGCCAAAAAGACACCATCGACAATAACTCCAAAACTAAAACAGCTATTCCGGATTTAACTATATAGTCTTGTTTGCGTTTATAAACTACCCTAAGTGATGCAGTATGGTTTTTCTATTCGTATTAGTTTCGGAGATAATCGAGACTATAGGATTTTGAAGTCATTTCGCACGGTGAAAAACGCTGAAAACTTGCCAAAAAGACACCATCGATAATAACTCCAAAACTAAAACAGCTATTCCGGATTTAACTACATAGTCTTGTTTGCGTTTATAAACTACCCTAAGTGGTGCAGTATGGTTTTCCTATTGCTATTAGTTTTGGAGTTAATTGAGACTATAGGATTTTGAAGTCGAAAAACGCTGAAAACTTGCCAAAAAGACACCATCGACAATAACTCCAAAACTAAAACAGCTATTCCGGATTTAACTATATAGTCTTGTTTGCGTTTATAAACTACCCTAAGTGATGCAGTACAGGTTTTTCTATTCGTATTAGTTTCGGAGATAATTGAGACTATAGGATTTTGAAGTCATTTCGCACGGTGAAAAACGCTGAAAACTTGCCAAAAAGACACCATCGATAATAACTCCAAAACTAAAACAGCTATTCCGGATTTAACTACATAGTCTTGTTTGCGTTTATAAACTACCCTAAGTGGTGCAGTACGGTTTTCCTATTGCTATTAGTTTTGGAGTTAATTGAGACTATGACATTTTGAAGTCGAAAAACGCTGAAAACTTGCCAAAAAGACACCATCGACAATAACTCCAAAACTAAAACAGCTATTCCGGATTTAACTATATAGTCTTGTTTGCGTTTATAAACTACCCTAAGTGATGCAGTATGGTTTTTCTATTCGTATTAGTTTCGGAGATAATCGAGACTATAGGATTTTGAAGTCATTTCGCACGGTGAAAAACGCTGAAAACTTGCCAAAAAGACACCATCGATAATAACTCCAAAACTAAAACAGCTATTCCGGATTTAACTACATAGTCTTGTTTGCGTTTATAAACTACCCTAAGTGGTGCAGTACGGTTTTCCTATTGCTATTAGTTTTGGAGTTAATTGAGACTATGACATTTTGAAGTCGAAAAACGCTGAAAATTTGCCAAAAAGACACCATCGACAATAACTCCAAAACTAAAACAGCTATTCCGGATTTAACTATATAGTCTTGTTTGCGTTTATAAACTACCCTAAGTGATGCAGTATGGTTTTTCTATTCGTATTAGTTTCGGAGATAATCGAGACTATAGGATTTTGAAGTCATTTCGCACGGTGAAAAACGCTGAAAACTTGCCAAAAAGACACCATCGATAATAACTCCAAAACTAAAACAGCTATTCCGGATTTAACTACATAGTCTTGTTTGCGTTTATAAACTACCCTAAGTGGTGCAGTACGGTTTTCCTATTGCTATTAGTTTTGGAGTTAATTGAGACTATGACATTTTGAAGTCGAAAAACGCTGAAAATTTGCCAAAAAGACACCATCGACAATAACTCCAAAACTAAAACAGCTATTCCGGATTTAACTATATAGTCTTGTTTGCGTTTATAAACTACCCTAAGTGATGCAGTATGGTTTTTCTATTCGTATTAGTTTCGGAGATAATCGAGACTATAGGATTTTGAAGTCATTTCGCACGGTGAAAAACGCTGAAAACTTGCCAAAAAGACACCATCGATAATAACTCCAAAACTAAAACAGCTATTCCGGATTTAACTACATAGTCTTGTTTGCGTTTATAAACTACCCTAAGTGGTGCAGTACGGTTTTCCTATTGCTATTAGTTTTGGAGTTAATTGAGACTATGACATTTTGAAGTCGAAAAACGCTGAAAATTTGCCAAAAAGACACCATCGACAATAACTCCAAAACTAAAACAGCTATTCCGGATTTAACTATATAGTCTTGTTTGCGTTTATAAACTACCCTAAGTGATGCAGTATGGTTTTTCTATTCGTATTAGTTTCGGAGATAATCGAGACTATAGGATTTTGAAGTCATTTCGCACGGTGAAAAACGCTGAAAACTTGCCAAAAAGACACCATCGATAATAACTCCAAAACTAAAACAGCTATTCCGGATTTAACTACATAGTCTTGTTTGCGTTTATAAACTACCCTAAGTGGTGCAGTACGGTTTTCCTATTGCTATTAGTTTTGGAGTTAATTGAGACTATGACATTTTGAAGTCGAAAAACGCTGAAAATTTGCCAAAAAGACACCATCGACAATAACTCCAAAACTAAAACAGCTATTCCGGATTTAACTATATAGTCTTGTTTGCGTTTATAAACTACCCTAAGTGATGCAGTATGGTTTTTCTATTCGTATTAGTTTCGGAGATAATCGAGACTATAGGATTTTGAAGTCATTTCGCACGGTGAAAAACGCTGAAAACTTGCCAAAAAGACACCATCGATAATAACTCCAAAACTAAAACAGCTATTCCGGATTTAACTACATAGTCTTGTTTGCGTTTATAAACTACCCTAAGTGGTGCAGTACGGTTTTCCTATTGCTATTAGTTTTGGAGTTAATTGAGACTATGACATTTTGAAGTCGAAAAACGCTGAAAATTTGCCAAAAAGACACCATCGACAATAACTCCAAAACTAAAACAGCTATTCCGGATTTAACTATATAGTCTTGTTTGCGTTTATAAACTACCCTAAGTGATGCAGTATGGTTTTTCTATTCGTATTAGTTTCGGAGATAATCGAGACTATAGGATTTTGAAGTCATTTCGCACGGTGAAAAACGCTGAAAACTTGCCAAAAAGACACCATCGATAATAACTCCAAAACTAAAACAGCTATTCCGGATTTAACTACATAGTCTTGTTTGCGTTTATAAACTACCCTAAGTGGTGCAGTACGGTTTTCCTATTGCTATTAGTTTTGGAGTTAATTGAGACTATGACATTTTGAAGTCGAAAAACGCTGAAAATTTGCCAAAAAGACACCATCGACAATAACTCCAAAACTAAAACAGCTATTCCGGATTTAACTATATAGTCTTGTTTGCGTTTATAAACTACCCTAAGTGATGCAGTATGGTTTTTCTATTCGTATTAGTTTCGGAGATAATCGAGACTATAGGATTTTGAAGTCATTTCGCACGGTGAAAAACGCTGAAAACTTGCCAAAAAGACACCATCGATAATAACTCCAAAACTAAAACAGCTATTCCGGATTTAACTACATAGTCTTGTTTGCGTTTATAAACTACCCTAAGTGGTGCAGTACGGTTTTCCTATTGCTATTAGTTTTGGAGTTAATTGAGACTATGACATTTTGAAGTCGAAAAACGCTGAAAACTTGCCAAAAAGACACCATCGACAATAACTCCAAAACTAAAACAGCTATTCCGGATTTAACTATATAGTCTTGTTTGCGTTTATAAACTACCCTAAGTGATGCAGTATGGTTTTTCTATTCGTATTAGTTTCGGAGATAATCGAGACTATAGGATTTTGAAGTCATTTCGCACGGTGAAAAACGCTGAAAACTTGCCAAAAAGACACCATCGATAATAACTCCAAAACTAAAACAGCTATTCCGGATTTAACTACATAGTCTTGTTTGCGTTTATAAACTACCCTAAGTGGTGCAGTACGGTTTTCCTATTGCTATTAGTTTTGGAGTTAATTGAGACTATGACATTTTGAAGTCGAAAAACGCTGAAAACTTGCCAAAAAGACACCATCGACAATAACTCCAAAACTAAAACAGCTATTCCGGATTTAACTATATAGTCTTGTTTGCGTTTATAAACTACCCTAAGTGATGCAGTATGGTTTTTCTATTCGTATTAGTTTCGGAGATAATCGAGACTATAGGATTTTGAAGTCATTTCGCACGGTGAAAAACGCTGAAAACTTGCCAAAAAGACACCATCGATAATAACTCCAAAACTAAAACAGCTATTCCGGATTTAACTACATAGTCTTGTTTGCGTTTATAAACTACCCTAAGTGGTGCAGTACGGTTTTCCTATTGCTATTAGTTTTGGAGTTAATTGAGACTATGACATTTTGAAGTCGAAAAACGCTGAAAACTTGCCAAAAAGACACCATCGACAATAACTCCAAAACTAAAACAGCTATTCCGGATTTAACTATATAGTCTTGTTTGCGTTTATAAACTACCCTAAGTGATGCAGTATGGTTTTTCTATTCGTATTAGTTTCGGAGATAATCGAGACTATAGGATTTTGAAGTCATTTCGCACGGTGAAAAACGCTGAAAACTTGCCAAAAAGACACCATCGATAATAACTCCAAAACTAAAACAGCTATTCCGGATTTAACTACATAGTCTTGTTTGCGTTTATAAACTACCCTAAGTGGTGCAGTATGGTTTTCCTATTGCTATTAGTTTTGGAGTTAATTGAGACTATAGGATTTTGAAGTCATTTCGCACGGTGAAAAACGCTGAAAACTTGCCAAAAAGACACCATCGACAATAACTCCAAAACTAAAACAGCTATTCCGGATTTAACTATATAGTCTTGTTTGCGTTTATAAACTACCCTAAGTGATGCAGTATGGTTTTTCTATTCGTATTAGTTTCGGAGATAATCGAGACTATAGGATTTTGAAGTCATTTCGCACGGTGAAAAACGCTGAAAACTTGCCAAAAAGACACCATCGATAATAACTCCAAAACTAAAACAGCTATTCCGGATTTAACTACATAGTCTTGTTTGCGTTTATAAACTACCCTAAGTGGTGCAGTATGGTTTTCCTATTGCTATTAGTTTTGGAGTTAATTGAGACTATGACATTTTGAAGTCGAAAAACGCTGAAAACTTGCCAAAAAGACACCATCGACAATAACTCCAAAACTAAAACAGCTATTCCGGATTTAACTATATAGTCTTGTTTGCGTTTATAAACTACCCTAAGTGATGCAGTATGGTTTTTCTATTCGTATTAGTTTCGGAGATAATCGAGACTATAGGATTTTGAAGTCATTTCGCACGGTGAAAAACGCTGAAAACTTGCCAAAAAGACACCATCGACAATAACTCCAAAACTAAAACAGCTATTCCGGATTTAACTATATAGTCTTGTTTGCGTTTATAAACTACCCTAAGTGATGCAGTATGGTTTTTCTATTCGTATTAGTTTCGGAGATAATCGAGACTATAGGATTTTGAAGTCATTTCGCACGGTGAAAAACGCTGAAAACTTGCCAAAAAGACACCATCGATAATAACTCCAAAACTAAAACAGCTATTCCGGATTTAACTACATAGTCTTGTTTGCGTTTATAAACTACCCTAAGTGGTGCAGTATGGTTTTCCTATTGCTATTAGTTTTGGAGTTAATTGAGACTATAGGATTTTGAAGTCATTTCGCACGGTGAAAAACGCTGAAAACTTGCCAAAAAGACACCATCGACAATAACTCCAAAACTAAAACAGCTATTCCGGATTTAACTATATAGTCTTGTTTGCGTTTATAAACTACCCTAAGTGATGCAGTATGGTTTTTCTATTCGTATTAGTTTCGGAGATAATCGAGACTATAGGATTTTGAAGTCATTTCGCACGGTGAAAAACGCTGAAAACTTGCCAAAAAGACACCATCGATAATAACTCCAAAACTAAAACAGCTATTCCGGATTTAACTACATAGTCTTGTTTGCGTTTATAAACTACCCTAAGTGGTGCAGTACGGTTTTCCTATTGCTATTAGTTTTGGAGTTAATTGAGACTATGACATTTTGAAGTCGAAAAACGCTGAAAACTTGCCAAAAAGACACCATCGACAATAACTCCAAAACTAAAACAGCTATTCCGGATTTAACTATATAGTCTTGTTTGCGTTTATAAACTACCCTAAGTGATGCAGTATGGTTTTTCTATTCGTATTAGTTTCGGAGATAATCGAGACTATAGGATTTTGAAGTCATTTCGCACGGTGAAAAACGCTGAAAACTTGCCAAAAAGACACCATCGATAATAACTCCAAAACTAAAACAGCTATTCCGGATTTAACTACATAGTCTTGTTTGCGTTTATAAACTACCCTAAGTGGTGCAGTACGGTTTTCCTATTGCTATTAGTTTTGGAGTTAATTGAGACTATGACATTTTGAAGTCGAAAAACGCTGAAAACTTGCCAAAAAGACACCATCGACAATAACTCCAAAACTAAAACAGCTATTCCGGATTTAACTATATAGTCTTGTTTGCGTTTATAAACTACCCTAAGTGATGCAGTATGGTTTTTCTATTCGTATTAGTTTCGGAGATAATCGAGACTATAGGATTTTGAAGTCATTTCGCACGGTGAAAAACGCTGAAAACTTGCCAAAAAGACACCATCGATAATAACTCCAAAACTAAAACAGCTATTCCGGATTTAACTACATAGTCTTGTTTGCGTTTATAAACTACCCTAAGTGGTGCAGTACGGTTTTCCTATTGCTATTAGTTTTGGAGTTAATTGAGACTATGACATTTTGAAGTCGAAAAACGCTGAAAATTTGCCAAAAAGACACCATCGACAATAACTCCAAAACTAAAACAGCTATTCCGGATTTAACTATATAGTCTTGTTTGCGTTTATAAACTACCCTAAGTGATGCAGTATGGTTTTTCTATTCGTATTAGTTTCGGAGATAATCGAGACTATAGGATTTTGAAGTCATTTCGCACGGTGAAAAACGCTGAAAACTTGCCAAAAAGACACCATCGATAATAACTCCAAAACTAAAACAGCTATTCCGGATTTAACTACATAGTCTTGTTTGCGTTTATAAACTACCCTAAGTGGTGCAGTACGGTTTTCCTATTGCTATTAGTTTTGGAGTTAATTGAGACTATGACATTTTGAAGTCGAAAAACGCTGAAAATTTGCCAAAAAGACACCATCGACAATAACTCCAAAACTAAAACAGCTATTCCGGATTTAACTATATAGTCTTGTTTGCGTTTATAAACTACCCTAAGTGATGCAGTATGGTTTTTCTATTCGTATTAGTTTCGGAGATAATCGAGACTATAGGATTTTGAAGTCATTTCGCACGGTGAAAAACGCTGAAAACTTGCCAAAAAGACACCATCGATAATAACTCCAAAACTAAAACAGCTATTCCGGATTTAACTACATAGTCTTGTTTGCGTTTATAAACTACCCTAAGTGGTGCAGTACGGTTTTCCTATTGCTATTAGTTTTGGAGTTAATTGAGACTATGACATTTTGAAGTCGAAAAACGCTGAAAATTTGCCAAAAAGACACCATCGACAATAACTCCAAAACTAAAACAGCTATTCCGGATTTAACTATATAGTCTTGTTTGCGTTTATAAACTACCCTAAGTGATGCAGTATGGTTTTTCTATTCGTATTAGTTTCGGAGATAATCGAGACTATAGGATTTTGAAGTCATTTCGCACGGTGAAAAACGCTGAAAACTTGCCAAAAAGACACCATCGATAATAACTCCAAAACTAAAACAGCTATTCCGGATTTAACTACATAGTCTTGTTTGCGTTTATAAACTACCCTAAGTGGTGCAGTACGGTTTTCCTATTGCTATTAGTTTTGGAGTTAATTGAGACTATGACATTTTGAAGTCGAAAAACGCTGAAAACTTGCCAAAAAGACACCATCGACAATAACTCCAAAACTAAAACAGCTATTCCGGATTTAACTATATAGTCTTGTTTGCGTTTATAAACTACCCTAAGTGATGCAGTATGGTTTTTCTATTCGTATTAGTTTCGGAGATAATCGAGACTATAGGATTTTGAAGTCATTTCGCACGGTGAAAAACGCTGAAAACTTGCCAAAAAGACACCATCGATAATAACTCCAAAACTAAAACAGCTATTCCGGATTTAACTACATAGTCTTGTTTGCGTTTATAAACTACCCTAAGTGGTGCAGTACGGTTTTCCTATTGCTATTAGTTTTGGAGTTAATTGAGACTATGACATTTTGAAGTCGAAAAACGCTGAAAATTTGCCAAAAAGACACCATCGACAATAACTCCAAAACTAAAACAGCTATTCCGGATTTAACTATATAGTCTTGTTTGCGTTTATAAACTACCCTAAGTGATGCAGTATGGTTTTTCTATTCGTATTAGTTTCGGAGATAATCGAGACTATAGGATTTTGAAGTCATTTCGCACGGTGAAAAACGCTGAAAACTTGCCAAAAAGACACCATCGATAATAACTCCAAAACTAAAACAGCTATTCCGGATTTAACTACATAGTCTTGTTTGCGTTTATAAACTACCCTAAGTGGTGCAGTACGGTTTTCCTATTGCTATTAGTTTTGGAGTTAATTGAGACTATAGGATTTTGAAGTCATTTCGCACGGTGAAAAACGCTGAAAACTTTGCCAAAAAGACACCATCGACAATAACTCCAAAACTAAAACAGCTATTCCGGATTTAACTATATAGTCTTGTTTGCGTTTATAAACTACCCTAAGTGATGCAGTATGGTTTTTCTATTCGTATTAGTTTCGGAGATAATCGAGACTATAGGATTTTGAAGTCATTTCGCACGGTGAAAAACGCTGAAAACTTGCCAAAAAGACACCATCGATAATAACTCCAAAACTAAAACAGCTATTCCGGATTTAACTACATAGTCTTGTTTGCGTTTATAAACTACCCTAAGTGGTGCAGTACGGTTTTCCTATTGCTATTAGTTTTGGAGTTAATTGAGACTATGACATTTTGAAGTCGAAAAACGCTGAAAATTTGCCAAAAAGACACCATCGACAATAACTCCAAAACTAAAACAGCTATTCCGGATTTAACTATATAGTCTTGTTTGCGTTTATAAACTACCCTAAGTGATGCAGTATGGTTTTTCTATTCGTATTAGTTTCGGAGATAATCGAGACTATAGGATTTTGAAGTCATTTCGCACGGTGAAAAACGCTGAAAACTTGCCAAAAAGACACCATCGATAATAACTCCAAAACTAAAACAGCTATTCCGGATTTAACTACATAGTCTTGTTTGCGTTTATAAACTACCCTAAGTGGTGCAGTACGGTTTTCCTATTGCTATTAGTTTTGGAGTTAATTGAGACTATGACATTTTGAAGTCGAAAAACGCTTAAAATTTGCCAAAAAGACACCATCGACAATAACTCCAAAACTAAAACAGCTATTCCGGATTTAACTATATAGTCTTGTTTGCGTTTATAAACTACCCTAAGTGATGCAGTATGGTTTTTCTATTCGTATTAGTTTCGGAGATAATCGAGACTATAGGATTTTGAAGTCATTTCGCACGGTGAAAAACGCTGAAAACTTGCCAAAAAGACACCATCGATAATAACTCCAAAACTAAAACAGCTATTCCGGATTTAACTACATAGTCTTGTTTGCGTTTATAAACTACCCTAAGTGGTGCAGTACGGTTTTCCTATTGCTATTAGTTTTGGAGTTAATTGAGACTATGACATTTTGAAGTCGAAAAACGCTGAAAATTTGCCAAAAAGACACCATCGACAATAACTCCAAAACTAAAACAGCTATTCCGGATTTAACTATATAGTCTTGTTTGCGTTTATAAACTACCCTAAGTGATGCAGTATGGTTTTTCTATTCGTATTAGTTTCGGAGATAATCGAGACTATAGGATTTTGAAGTCATTTCGCACGGTGAAAAACGCTGAAAACTTGCCAAAAAGACACCATCGATAATAACTCCAAAACTAAAACAGCTATTCCGGATTTAACTACATAGTCTTGTTTGCGTTTATAAACTACCCTAAGTGGTGCAGTACGGTTTTCCTATTGCTATTAGTTTTGGAGTTAATTGAGACTATGACATTTTGAAGTCGAAAAACGCTTAAAATTTGCCAAAAAGACACCATCGACAATAACTCCAAAACTAAAACAGCTATTCCGGATTTAACTATATAGTCTTGTTTGCGTTTATAAACTACCCTAAGTGATGCAGTATGGTTTTTCTATTCGTATTAGTTTCGGAGATAATCGAGACTATAGGATTTTGAAGTCATTTCGCACGGTGAAAAACGCTGAAAACTTGCCAAAAAGACACCATCGATAATAACTCCAAAACTAAAACAGCTATTCCGGATTTAACTACATAGTCTTGTTTGCGTTTATAAACTACCCTAAGTGGTGCAGTACGGTTTTCCTATTGCTATTAGTTTTGGAGTTAATTGAGACTATGACATTTTGAAGTCGAAAAACGCTGAAAATTTGCCAAAAAGACACCATCGACAATAACTCCAAAACTAAAACAGCTATTCCGGATTTAACTATATAGTCTTGTTTGCGTTTATAAACTACCCTAAGTGATGCAGTATGGTTTTTCTATTCGTATTAGTTTCGGAGATAATCGAGACTATAGGATTTTGAAGTCATTTCGCACGGTGAAAAACGCTGAAAACTTGCCAAAAAGACACCATCGATAATAACTCCAAAACTAAAACAGCTATTCCGGATTTAACTACATAGTCTTGTTTGCGTTTATAAACTACCCTAAGTGGTGCAGTACGGTTTTCCTATTGCTATTAGTTTTGGAGTTAATTGAGACTATGACATTTTGAAGTCGAAAAACGCTGAAAACTTGCCAAAAAGACACCATCGACAATAACTCCAAAACTAAAACAGCTATTCCGGATTTAACTATATAGTCTTGTTTGCGTTTATAAACTACCCTAAGTGATGCAGTATGGTTTTTCTATTCGTATTAGTTTCGGAGATAATCGAGACTATAGGATTTTGAAGTCATTTCGCACGGTGAAAAACGCTGAAAACTTGCCAAAAAGACACCATCGATAATAACTCCAAAACTAAGACAGCTATTCCGGATTTAACTACATAGTCTTGTTTGCGTTTATAAACTACCCTAAGTGATGCAGTATGGTTTTCCTATTCGTATTAGTTTCGGAGATAATCGAGACTATAGGATTTTGAAGTCATTTCGCACGGTGAAAAACGCTGAAAACTTGCAAAAAAGACACCATCGACAATAACTCCAAAACTAAAACAGCTATTCCGGATTTAACTACATAGTCTTGTTTGCGTTTATAAACTACCCTAAGTGATGCAGTATGGTTTTTCTATTCGTATTAGTTTTGGAGATAATTGAGACTATGACATTTTGAAGTCATTTCGCACGGTGAAAAACGCTGAAAACTTGCCAAAAAGACACCATCGACAATAACTCCAAAACTAAAACAGCTATTCCGGATTTAACTATATAGTCTTGTTTGCGTTTATAAACTACCCTAAGTGATGCAGTATGGTTTTTCTATTCGTATTAGTTTCGGAGATAATCGAGACTATAGGATTTTGAAGTCATTTCGCACGGTGAAAAACGCTGAAAACTTGCCAAAAAGACACCATCGATAATAACTCCAAAACTAAAACAGCTATTCCGGATTTAACTACATAGTCTTGTTTGCGTTTATAAACTACCCTAAGTGGTGCAGTACGGTTTTCCTATTGCTATTAGTTTTGGAGTTAATTGAGACTATGACATTTTGAAGTCATTTCGCACGGTGAAAAACGCTTAAAATTTGCCA